>OY757317.1:8581285-10981285 GCA_963583905.1 Stenurella melanura
CTCAAATTTAAAATTTCCACGTTTCATGGCACGCTAAACCTATTTCATAAAAAAAAAACATTTTTGAAAAATTTCTTACCGCTAAAATAGATGAAATTTTTTTTCTTTGTTCAAATTTAAAATTTCCACGTTTCATGGCATTCTAAACTTATTTAAAAAAAAATTGTTTTTACCATTTTTGAAAACATTTTACCATTAAAATAGATGGAAAATTTTTCTTCTTTAAAAATTTAAAATTTCCACATTTCCATGGCATTCTAAACCTATACAAATTAATTTTTTTAAACTTTTGAAAGATTTAAAAATTTTGTTGAAAAATTTTTTAATCACTACTTACTATAGAATAAATGAAAACATTTTTTTGCTCAAATTTAAAATTTCCACGTTTCATGATATTCCAAACCTATTTCGGAAAAAAAAATTGCAACATTTTTTTACCATTTTGGAAAAAAAATTACCACTAGAATAGATGGAAAATTTTTTTTTTTTTCTGAAATTTAAAATTTTCACGTTTCATGACATTCTAAACCTACTTCATAAGAGTATGTAATGAGACCAAGTTTGTTAAATTCCGTTAAGGCTAATCGGAATAATCGACATTTAAGAAATGTTTTTTGGCATCTCACCACCGCTATATTCTTGAAGTTATAAAAAAAATGAAAAACTAAACAGATTCGATATTATCTTTGGATTAGGATGCATATATTTTCAATGCCACTTAATTGTGCAAAATACAGAGAAGAACCTAATTTTCTATTCGGTCATGGCTGTTACGCCTCCTAGCGGCCAATTTAAAATTTAAAAACTATTTTAAGGTAATTTTTTCCCTAAACTGGTGCAATGATTGTCTAGTGCTTCTCAGTCTGCAGTATACTTGTGGATTCGCGATTTTTCAGAACTGCAATTTGATGGAACCAACCAATTTCTTGGACATCTAAGACAAATGTTAATAGACATATTTCCTCACAAAAGCATATGAGCGCTAGTAACTCTACTGATAGTAACAGCCAACGTAATTACTTCCACATCTACGTAGTCGATTGGAAGCATAGTAATCGCAAAAAAATTTTCAATTTTTTTTTTTCTTGAAATGGGTTTAGAATGTCATGAAACGTCGAGATTTTAAATTTGAGCTAAAAAAAAAAAATTCTGCCTGTCTGTCTGTCGGTCTGTCTGTCTGTAACTTTTTTTTGTCCGCACGTTTTCTCCGGAACGGTTTAAGATATAGACTTCAATTTTGGTACACGTATATATTATAACGAGATCTGGAACTTGATTGTTTTTTGAAGATATCCGGTGAAGGGTGGGGGGGGTTACAAATTGGAGTAAATAGGTAAAATATGTATAGCGAGCTGGTAAGAGTACAGAAACTTGAAATTTGATGTCTACTACAATTCAAGGTCTCAAATTTTTTTATATTTATCATCCCCCCACCCCCTCCAATTCATTATTAAAGGGGTTGATAAAATGAAATTGAGATATTCACCTGAAATTTGGTACACGTATATATAATAATGACATCAGGAACTAGATTATATTTTGGGATTATTCTGATGAAGGGTTGGGGGTTAAATAGGGGTAAATAGGAAAAAGTAAGTAAAGCAAGCTGGTAGGAGTACAGAAACTTGAAATTCGGTGTATGTGCTAGAAGCCAAGGCTTCAGATTTTTTAATAATATTTTTCAACCCCCCACCACCCCTACTCCATTATTGAAGGGGTTGGTAAAATAAAATTGAGATATTCACTTGTAATTTGGTACACGCAAATATTATAACGACATCTGGTACTAGATTATATTTTGAGATGTTTCCGTTGAAGGGTTGGGGGTTAAATAGGGGTAAATAGGCGAAAAGAAGTAAAGCAAGTTGGTAGGAGTACAGTAACTTGAAATTCGGTGCATGCACTAGAAGCCAAATCCTCAGATTTTTTAATAATATTTTTCAACCCCCGAACACCCCTCCTCCATTATTAAAGGGGTTGATAAAATAAAATGGAGATATTCATTTAAATTTGGTACACATGTGTACCATAACGACATCTGGAACTAGATTATATTTTGAGATGATTCTGTTGAAGGATTGGAGGTTAAATAGAGGAAAATAAGTAAAGCATGCTGGTAACAGTACAGAAATTTGAAATTCGGTATATGTACTATAAACCAAGGCCTCAGATATTTTTATAATGTTTTTTAACCACCCAATACACCTACTCCATTATTAAAGAAGTTGATAAAATAAAATTGAGATATTCACTTGAAATTTGGTACACGTATTATAACGACATCTGGAACTTGATTATATTTTGAGATGATTCCATTGAAGGGTTGGAGGTTAAATAGGGGAAAATAAGTAAAGTAAGCTGGTAAGACTACAGAAATTTGGGACTTGGTGTATATACTAGAAGCGAAGGTTTCAGGTTTTTTATAATAGTTTCCATTCCCCACCATCACCACTCCCTTATTAAAATAGTTGATAAAATTAAATTTAGATTTTCACTTGAAATTTGGTACACGTAGTATGTGTTATAATGATATCTGAAACTAAATTATATTTTGACATGACTGCGTTGAAGGAGTGGGGGGTAAAGTAAAGGTAAATAGGGAAAAAAGGAAAGCGAGCTGGTAAGAGTACAGAAACTTGATATTCGGTGTATGTCCTAGAGGTCAAGGTTTCAGATTTTTTAATAATATTTTTCAACCACCCACTACCCTTACTCCATTATTAAAGGGATTGATAAAATAAAATTGAGATATTAACTTGAAATATGGTAGACGTATGTATATATTATAACGACATCTGAAACTAGATTATATTTTGAGATGATTCCGTTGAAGTGCTGGGGGGTTATATAGGGGATAATAAGTAAATCAAGATGGTAAGAGTACAGAAATTTTGGATTTGGAGTATATTCTAGAAACCAGGGTCTCAGCTTTCCTTCTAATATTTTTCAAACCCCGCCATCTCCGCTCCATTGTTAATGGGATTGATAACATAGAATTGAGATATTCACATGAAAGTTAGGACAACTATTATGTATTATAATGACATCAGATTGAGATGATTCCATTGAACGGGTGGGAGGTGGCAGGTTGTGAATAGGAGAAAATAAGTAGGGTGAACTAGAAACGTCATTTTTATTGCATATAGTGGAAACCAACGCCTCAAACTTTTCTATAACATCTGCCCCAAATATTATTAAAATTCTATGATCAATAGTTTCCACGTACTAGAGTGCAAATCTAGTCAAGATGTTTACTTTAAAGTGACTTGAATGAAAAATCTGGATGTGGAAGTAGTGACTCCTTAGACAGCGGTTTTTTAATTTAGATTTAGTTAAAGTGATAGTGGGATGTAACATACCTTGGTCGAAACTAAGTAATGTTAGTCAGAGCCAATTCTGATTTTGACATCACCGAAATAAAATTCCCGAGGTCTGGTTATAATAGACACGTCCCATATAACTGTGATGTGTCATTGGTGTTAACAACTTTTCAAATTTTTCTTACTTTTTGCTGGGTATTTTGTCACTGAAAAATATTTACAAATTTTTTATGAAAAAACCTCTGTGCCAAAGGGATCAGACAGAGGTTGGTTCTTGAATACTTGACTGTTTCAAAAAGCCTCATACCTGAAAATATATAAACTAGAAGAGTGTTATAAACTAAAAAATGAAAATGGAAGCTATAGGCAGTTAACGTTTCGGAAAAAAATCTACTTCCGTTCTCAAAACTTTTTTGGCCGTCAACCATGACAGTTCTTTGTTTATGTATTTCCATAGTCACGTGAGGCATTAGATTATATTTATCTTATTTTAACTTACTTCGTCTCTAAGGATGGGCAACCAACTAGTACAACAATCTATTGAATAATTTGAAACGCATCTATCCTCGTTTAATAAAATAATCGCGGATTCTTTAAGTTTTCTTTTGGTTCCGTTACTCTCTTTTTCTAAAATCTTCGCCGAGTCCCATTTAATGATGTGATTATTATCCCACTCTTGTTCACAGATTTCGGATTTTTCAAATTCTCCCCTTCCACCGTAATTTCTATGTTCACCAAGCCTTACGTTGAAAGGTCTAGATGATTCACCTACGTAATGTTTTCCACACTCACAAGGAACACTATAAATACAATCTTTTGAATTTTGAACAATATTTAGAGGTTTTGTTTTTGATAAAACCGATCTTAGCGTGGAGCCCCTTTGAAAAACCGTTCGTACGGAAAACCTATTCCCAATTTTTGGTAATTTGTCCGATAAACCATGTATATATGGAATTACTGCCATTGACCTAATTACCTCAGATTGTGATAGTATATTCTTTCTACTACCAATGTTCAATAACTGAGTATCAACAAAACTCTCAGGATATTGATTATTTAATAAGACAGTTTTAATAAATTGCTTTCCGTTCCTTAATATTACATCATTTGAAGAAATAATTTTGGCTCTATCATACAAGCACTTAACAACACCTTTCTTAACACTAATATGTTGATTTGAATTGAAATTTAAGTATCTGTTTGTGTGTTTCTTTTCTATATACACTGGTTTGGTATGTGTTATTAAATTTTTTAATTAAAATATCTAAGAAAGGTAATTTGGTAATTTGAAAATTTTACATAAAAGAAGCTCACACCGAAAATAGTATTACCTTTTTATGCAAGTGTCGTCAACATGATATCATTCCAAAAGGGTTCCGTTTAAGAGCATTATATGCCAGCAATATATACAATAATATCTTAAGAAGAGCCAGTGCTGCAATGGTTCGGGAAAAAGTACAGTTCCATAGGCAAAATAAAGAAAACATTGTAAGAGGCATTGAAATTAATTTAGCAAATTTATGTCAAAGATAATGACTACAACCAAATATTTAATTGTATCTTACGTACGTACAATCTAGTTTTTAATTCACAAAAGAATAGACATTTAAATAAATTTAAAAATTTATATAGCGAAAGACAACATATTGAATTAAAAAACTTTCAAAATTATCCTTTAATTGACAAAATTGTCATCAATCTGTCAAATTGCGAACTAAATATATCCGAAAAACTAGTATTAACTAAGGGCTTGAATTATGCTGTGGCGTACTTACCAGCTTTTCAAATAGTAAGCGACAACAGACCGGTAACTCAGTTAGGATTGTGGGTACGTTTAGTTTACTTTTAATAAAAAATTAGTATTTATATTATGAATATTTGCATAGGGCTTAAATAAGCTAAGTGCGGGCGCCAGTCAATAATATCGACAGAAAGGGGGATAAAATAGACAAATAAATTTAAGACAAAAATATTTAATAATATAAAATGGAAGAACATGTGACATAAATTTTATATACCGGTATATACGTTAGAGATAAGTTAACGATACAAACAGGTCAAAAAATATTCCCGTAAAATTGATCAGTGGAATATAATGCACATAAAAAGTATTAAATATTTAACAATAAGTAAATGGCACAAAAAAAATTATATAAACGTCAGCCTCGATATGCCTAGTTGAAACACATTATATATTCTCAAGATTCAAGGTATCGCATATGAAAATTAAATAAAATATGGTAATCTGAACTATTATCAATATAACAAATAAAAAATATAGGTATAGCAACTCAAATCTTATTTGACACAATATGCATTAAATATCACCAAAAAACAGCTGTTAGATGGTTCACAGAAAGGACACAAGTACTTTGGCATTCATGTTTAAAATCCAAAATTACCACAATAACAAAATTACAGATTTGTTAAACACAACTTATATTTTTTTTGATTATGTAAAATATTCAAAAATAAAATCGGTACTCATCTGGTAGATATCTTTGCTGCACCAAAATTCACCCTGTTTGTAACGATACCAGAAAAAGTGGTCCTAATAATCTGCCCTTTTCTCATATGATTCCAGTAACAATTTGTCCTTCAATTTTGCTCTTTTCTTACGTGATACCAGTAAAATTTATCCATAAATTTAGCTCTTATTTCATGATACCTGCATAAAATTTGTTCTTACCGTAACAAAGGAGAAAATGAGAAGTAAAGTAAAGAAACGAAAAGACCTAAAAATACATATGACTGATATTATACTCGAAAAATGCATAATATGATTTATTTAAGTTACCTTAGCTGTTCTTAGGCCTTTAAAAACAATCACCACCAATATTCGTCTTTACTATGTAATTTTGTGATACAAATGTTTAGCTTACACGAGCAGCACATTTTTTTCGCCTTTACCTTTTTCTGGATAACTTGGTAGCCAAAAAAAACGCGACTTTTTATTTATCTATTTCTCTATAAAAGTATGTGTTCAGACTATAGGCAACCCAATATATACCATATACGTACATTATTCAAGCTAGTAATTATTTTAATTAATAGTGATGAACTTAATATCAATTTATACAGGGTATCTGCAGAAGTGAACCGTCACAATGCTTTAACACCAAAGGCTATTCCTAAATTTGATATAATAACTGCAATTGAACAGGCTGCACAGAAGCTACTATTAGATGATGCTAATGAATACCGAATTCGTTCTAATATTGAATTAGAGAAACAAGACTAGAGATAATTTAACATCGGATAAAAAACATTCAATTTCATCTCTGAAAATTGATCATAGCATTAAAATTTTACCAGCTGATAAAGGCAATCGGTAATCTTAGATACAGCCATATATGATACAAAAATGACGAACTTGATAAATGATGATAATTATTCCAAATTAAATAAAGATCCTACAAATTCTTTAGAAAACAAAATATATTGTCATATTTAAACACAAAAGCGAGTTTACAGATATTGAACAAAAGATGTTAACCCCACATCACAGCAAACCTCCTCAATTCTATGGTTTGCCAAAAATTCATAAACCTGACATTCCCTTAAGATCAATTGTAAGTTCAATTAATTCTCCATGTAGTAAACTCTCAAAATATTTATTAAAAATGCTAAATCCATTATCAGGTTCCTCCGAGTCTTATATTAAAAACAGCAAACATTTTTGGAAAAGCTGTCAGAAAATCATTTTAACAATAATCATCTAATGATCAGCTTTAATGTAGTAGGCCTATTTACAAACGTTCCTGCAGATAAAACATTAATACTAATTAAAAACAAATTGCAACAAGATGGGAATTTGGCGAATAGAACTAAGTTAAGTATTGAAACTATAATGCAACTTTGCATTAAAATAACATACTTTCAATTAAATAATGACTTCTATCAACAAGACTTTCTGATGGCCATGGGTTCTTCATTATCTCCAATATTAAGTAACATTTTCATGGAAAATTTTGAAGAAAGTAATATTAATAATCTAGCTTATAAACCCATTGTATGGTGGAGATATGTAGATGACATTTTTGATATATGGCCATATAGTAAAGAATGTTTAAGTAATTTTTTCAGATTAACGAAAAAGAACCTTCAATTAAATTTACAATAAAAATAGAAAATAATAATGAATTACCATTCTTAGATATTTTAATTAAAAAATTAAAAAACACATACCAAACCAGTGGGTATAGAAAGCAAACACACACAAGCAGATACTTAAATTTCAATTCAAATCAACATATTAGTGTTGTTATGTGCTTATATGATAGAGCTAAAATTATTTCTTTAAATGATGTAATACTAAGGAACGAAAAACAATTTATAAAAACTCTCTTATTAAATAATCAATATCAATCATTGGTAGTAAAGAGAATATATTATCACAACCTGAGGTATTCAGGTCAATGGCAGTAATTCTATATATACATGGTTTATCGAATAAATACTAGTTGGTTGCCCATCTTTAGAGACGCAGTTAAAATAAGTTAAATATAATTTAATGCCTCACGTGACTATGGAAGTACATAAACAAAGAACTGTCATGGTGGACGGCCAAAAAAATGTTGAGAACGGAAGTAGATTTTCTTCCGAAACGTTAACTGCCTATAGCTTCCATTTTCATTCTTTAGTTTTTAACATTGTTCTAGTTTATATATTTTTAGGTATGAGAATTTTTGAAACAGTCAATTATGCAAGAACCAAGCTCTGCCTGATCTGATTGGCGCAGAGGTTTTTTCATTAAAAAAATAATAATAATAAAAAATTTTCAGTGGCAAAATACCCAACAGAAAGTAAGAAAATCTGAATATGCCACAAATAAACAATTATAGACAATACGTTTTAAATTTCTCTACCAAGTCGCACCTCCCGCAGTTGCTGCCAACCGACTGCACCAAAATCATAATTAGGTGGTATTTAATATTTTAGCACTTAGTCTTGCCCTACTATTATTACATTTTCCGTTTTCCCCTTCAAGCCTCAGTCACTCAACCACTTTGTAGAGATGCCATCCTGTCTTCTACTGTTCACTGGCGGTCAGGGAAGAATTTTTCATACATCAGGTTTGCGCAGAGTAACTTTTCTTTCTAGATAGTACGCGCTATTTCCTGGATAAAGTACAAGTTTTTCTGTTAGTTGTGTGAATTTTTCCTTGTTCTGTTGGATGTATTATCGTCATCGCCACCGTTATCGTTGACGTTGTCGATACCGGCATTGTTTTCATCATCGTCGTCATCGTCATCGTCATTATCATCGTTATCGTTATTGTTATTATCATTATCTTTGTCATCAATACTTACATTTTGCCAGCAGAAGCGAATCTCCAAAAAAAAGTTCCGTATTTTTGTAAGGAGAGGCTTTATCGAATGTATTTTGATTATTTAGTATCACTTTTATTTCTTCAGGGTCAGTAGTTATGTAAAAAAAATTGTGCCCAAGCCAGAGGCCTCCTCGGCTGGTAAACTTTTCTTCCAATTTCTTTCTATTGCTGATTGGATCTAAAAAAATAATAAACTAATAATCTTTCTGGGAATATTTGCAAGAATACAATGAGGTCATATACAGTTCCATATGAAATTCTGTTACATCGTGCAATGAAATTTTTAATACTTAGAAGACCGTTGTTCATCGCTGTAGAAATAAATGATTCTTAAGCAACACTACCGGTTAGTGACGACGTGCTTACAGTTAGGCCTGTGATCGCAGAGTCCCGGGTTCCAAGCCTGGCCCGTGGATATGTTTAACGGCATTTTTTATTTGTTACCGAAATGGTGGCAGCGGGCTAGAACGCTGCACAGTGGAACAAAACTGTAGTGTTCCACCAAAATCAAGCTATAGATCATGAAGTAAGAGGTTTTAAGGAGTTTTATTATTTTAGATACTCGTTGTGAAATTCTCTAGCCGAAATTTCGATGTTCATTCCCTATTTTTTATTATTTCCACCTAAGAACATATTTTTAATAAAAAATATGTCTTTCCAATGGAAATCAATTTCAAGGTCGCAAATTTACAAATGTTTTCAATTTTTTAATTTTAAATTTTTATTTTACAAATAATCAAATGTCAAATTATATTACTTCCCTCGCATACCGAAGGGAAGTATTGTATTCGAGAAAAAATCACCCTCCGAGATTTTTTCGGATTCTGACGTTTCAGAACACGTAGATTCCGAAAATATAGGTTTTTCAATTCCGTCAGTCTGTCTGTCTGTCTGTCTGTCGGTCTGTCTGTCTGTCTGTCTGTCTGTCTGTCTGTTGGTGTATTTACTAAAAAACTACTTGACGGAGAGCAGTCAAATTTGGTAGGTAGTTAACCCTACTGTCAGCGAAGAACTGGTAGAATTTTCACTGAAAAATATACAGGGTGGACCGTCTAAACGGAATAAATAGTGAAAAAAAATTTTTTTTGCTCAAATTTAAAATTTCCACGTTTCATGACGCGCTAAACCTGTTTCAGGAAAAAAAAATTTTTGAAAATTTTTTTCAAACATTTTTGAAAAATTTTTTACCAAGATGAAAAAAATTTCTTTTTGCTCAAATTTAAAATTTCTACGTTTCATGACACGCTTAACCTATTTCAGGAAAAAAAAATTTTTGAAAATTTTTGAAAATTTTTTTCAAACATTTTTGAAAAAATTTTTACCAAGATGAAAAAAATTTGTTTTTGCTCAAATTTAAAATTTCTACGTTTCATGACACGCTTAACCTATTTCAGGAAAAAAAAATTTTTGAAAATTTTTTTCAAACATTTTTGAAAAAATTTTTACCAAGTTGAAAAATTTTTTTTTGCTCAAATTTAAAATTTCCACGGTTCATGACGCGCTAACCTATTTCAGAAAAAAAAAAATTTTGAAAATTTTTTTCAAACATTTTTGAAAAAATTTTTACCAAGATGAAAAAAATTTGTTTTTGCTCAAATTTAAAATTTCTACGTTTCATGACACGCTTAACCTAGTTCAGTAAAAAAAAATTTGAAAATTTTTTTCACCAATATTTTTGAAAAAATGTTTACAACTAAAATGAATTTTTTTTTCTTTCTTCAAATTTAAAATTTTCACGTTCATGGCATTCTAAGCCTGATTAAAAAAAAAAGTTTTTTGAAATTTTATCACTAAGATAGAATTTTTCTTTGTTCAGATTTTAACTATCCACGTTTCCATGACATTCTAAAACTATTCAAACAAATTTAAAAATGTTTTTGAAGAATTTTTTAGAAAATTTGAAAACATTTTTAATCCATTTATGTATCACTACTATAGAACAGACGAAAAAATTTTTTTTGCTCAAATTTAAAATTTCCACGTTTCATGATATTCCAAACCAATTTCGGAAAAAAAAAATTGCAACATTTTGTTACCAGTTTGGAAAAAAATTTAACACCAGAATGCTCAAATTTAAATGACATTCTCAACCTAGGTATTTCAGAAAAAAAAATTTGAAAATTTTTTTCACCAACATTTTTCAAAAAGTTTTTACCACTAAAATAGATCGAATTTTTTTTTATTTGCTCAAATTTAAAATTTTCACGTTTCATAGCATTCTAAACCTATTTTAAAAATACATCTTTTTTAATTTTTAAACTTTTTTTAGCACTACTATAGAACAGAAGGAAACTTTCCTTTTTGCTCTAATTTAAAATTTCTACCTTTGACATCTTAAACCTATTTCAGAAGAAAAAAATTTGAAAATTATTTTACCATCTTTTAAAAAATTTTTAAAAAATGAAATTTTTTAACCACCACTATACTTCCACTCCATTACGTGAATGTTGGATTGAAAATGTGACAGATGGCAATAACATCTGGCATATGCACATACTTTTATTGAAAAATGTACATGGTGGTCATCCCAAGAAATAATTCAGTCATGGTGGACATTTGTAAAGGTATTTGCGCAAGCCTGCCATATGTGGCACCTGCTATTTAGTATTGAACTTTTGCTGTTGGATGAGCAATCTGTATATTTTTTTGACCAAAACTTATCAAGTTTTCTTTGTAATAATAGCAATAACTCTACTCCGATTATTATTCTCAATGTCATTTCGTAATTATTATTTTTTTAGAGAGACTGCCATGAACGAGGGAAGTTCTGTGTAAATACCTTTACCGATTTTTTTTTCATGTCTTTTAATTTTTGACAGCTGCCAAATTAACTGTCAAATATATAACTTTAAAGTGCATCTTCTGTGATATAGAAAATAATGTGGGATTTTAAGGAAAATAAATATAAATTCTTTAAGACTTTCTAGTTACGTAACTGATAGTAATCTTTAAATTTAGCAGCTATCAAAATTTCTGTCAACTTAGTTAAAATCCCTTTTATTAAGTTTTTCTGAAAGTTAAACTTCTAAATAGGTATCTTTTATAGATTTTGGAGATTTGGAGGATAATATCTTATATATTATGTTAGTTGGCAACTGTCAAAATTACAAATAAACATGTGTGTCTTAAGGCGCGTTTACACCAAAGTTGACAAAAGATTGTTTTCCTTCTTCAATTCTTTGGGACTTCCTGCCACATGTATGTTTTCTTTCTAAGCGGTGCTAGGGGAATCTACAAAATATATCACAATTAACCAGTGTGTTACTGGTAAAAAACCTCTACGCCTGTGACGTTTACGTCAAAGGATCAGTTAAAGGTTGGTTTTTATAAATAAACAACACAAATAAGTATAAGAAGTTGAAATTAAATATTTCGCCGACGTTTCGGAAATCTAATATGTTTCCTTTTTCAAGGCTTTTTTGAAAAATCTGTTTTGCTGTGTATGACAAATACACAGCTCTAAGAATGTTTGTTATATTCAATATCCATAGATACTTACTATTTACATAGAACTGTTGATATAGTTAACAGTTTTTTAGTTTCTATACAATGTTAAGTTTGTGAAGTTCTTCTTTTAACATTGGCAGCCAAGTTGTACAGACATCTACGGAACAATTCGACACGCAATTATCCTCATTCAATAATATTATCGCGGATTCTTTAATTTTTCTTTTTTTGCTATCTGCCCTTTTTGTTAAAATTTTTGCCGAGTCTGTTTGTGGAAAACTAAAAGCTGTCAACTAAAAGTTGTTCTTCTCAAATTAGTGCAACAAGTGGAAGATTTTTTGTAGAAAACTAAAAATTGTCGCGAAAGGTTAGGCAGTAGTGTCAAGGATGTCGGACGAAGAAGACGCAATTATTGCCGCGGCTGCCTGTGTCGTCATAGTCAGCCACTGTACAAGAGGTCCCCGAAGATATTGGGTAAGCCCTCGTTGAAGGCTAGGGATAGGTACAGTGGCAGTGACATGGTCCTGGTCCATTCGTTCTCACTACAGCCTTCCATCTTGACACAAACACGACGAAAACACACACGAAATCACCGACAACCCCTGTAGCTGAAGTACGTACATGCACTGACGGGGGGATGCTAGCGCCCGACGTCCGGGGCGCGTGGAGGGGGAACAGTTCTCCTCACAAGCGTCTAGAGAGACCGAAATGCGAACGCTTCGCCCAACACGTGATATCATTAGTTTGACTATTTCTTCTTTGCTCTAGCGTTTACGTCCAGCGAGATGGTTAGCGCATAGGTTACGCGCGAGGGGTCCCGGGTTCAAATTTGTATGTCCACACAATTTTTTTTTAAATTTTGTAACGATTAATATATTTTTTTACAAATTCTTTTCTGATTTCTTTAGGTTTTCCTTCTTTTTATATAATAATTTCATTCTTTCGTGTGATTTCTTTGGGTTAGGTTAGTAGGTTTTTATTTTGATATTTAATTGCTAATAATTATTAGCGCCGCAGGCAGTATTAGCGTCGCAGACAAAAAAATGGGGGGTGCGGGGGAAAATAACAGTAAATATTTCAATTTCTCCACTTGCACGAATTTATTACACATTTACAAGGTAATGCGCATGCTCAAAGCTTTCGCATTTCGGTCTCTCTAGACTCATGTGTTCTCCTCTAGTTTCCTACAAGTTGCTTGCGCAAAGCGCGCAGCAACACATTTTCCACTTTTAGTTGTCAACTTTCTTTGATCTTTACCGACACTCCGCGGGAAACCAAAATTTAGTGGAAGATTTGTCTCTCCACAAGTGGAAGACAGAAAAAGTTGCTGTATTTTGTAGAAAAAGCAACAAATTGCCGCAACTTGTGGAAAACTTAGTGGAAGACTTTGGTGTAAACGCGCCTTTACGTTATTACAAAATATCCGAAAAAGCGATATTTAAAGTGATTTAAAATTACTCAGTTCCGTATTTGATATTTATTTAAATTATACACTGTTGGTAGTTGTCAAATTTAAAGATTAGTATTAATTAGGTAACTAGAAAGTCTTAAAGTATTTTATATTTATTTTCTACAAAATCTTACATTATTTTCTATATGACAGAAGATACACTAAAGTTATCATATTTGACAGATCATTTGCTTATTTGTAAAATGAAAATTTAAAATAAAAAAATTGGTAAAGGTATTTACACAAAACTTCCCTCTTTATTTGAGCATGGCGGTCACTAAAAAATTTTAAATTACGAAATGACATTGAAAATAATAATCGGAATATAGTTATCACTATTATTACAGAAAAAACCTGATAACTTATTTTGGTCAAAAAATATAGAGTGCTCATCCAACAGCAAAAATTCAATAGTAAATAACAGGTGCCTAATATGAAAGGCTTGCGTAAATACCTTTACAAATGTCCATCATGGTTGAATTATTTCTTGGGATGACCACCCTCTACATTTTTCAATGAAAGTATAATAGGTGCATATGCCAAATATTATTGCCATCTGTCACATCTTCAATTCCTCATTCACGTGGAGTGGAAGTATAGTGGTGGTTAAAAAAATTGCTCTCCGTCAAGTAGTTTTTACTTCCCTCGCATACCGAAGGGAAGTATTGTATTCGAGAAAAAATCACCCTCCAAGATTTTTTCGGATTCTGACGTTTCAGAACACGTAGATTACGAAAATATAGGTTTTTCAATTCCGTCAGTCTGTCTGTCTGTCTGTTGGTGCATTAACTAAAAAAACTACTTGACGGAGAGCAGTCAAATTTGGTAGGTAGTTGACGCTCCTGTCAGCGAAGAAATGGTTAAAATTTCACTGGAAAATATACAGGGTGGACCGTCTAAAGGGACTAAATAATGAAAAAAATTTCTTTGCTCAAATTTAAAATTTCCACGTATCATGGCATTCTAAACTTATTTAAAAAAAAAATACAATACTTCCCTTCGGTATGCGAGGGAAGTAAAAAACTATACCAAAAATAAATGGTGGAAAAAATTTTTTAAAGCTCAAATTTAAAATTTCCACGTTTCATAACATTCCAAACCTATTTCAGAAAAAAAAATTTTAAACACTTTTTAAATAATTTTTACCAGTAGAAAAATGGAAATTTTTTTTTGCTCAAATTTAAGTTTTCCACGTTTCATGACATTCTAAACCTATTTCATAAAAAAATAGTTTTTAGTGAAAATCCCATGACGATTGTATCATGTGGGTAGGTAGGACCTATGAATTTTTCCGTTTTCTGGTATTGGTATTTTAATTATTATAAGGTGTTGCAAGGTTGTAGAACAATTTCCTAAATTCGTCCAAATACGCTACAGAATAATATATGATCCGTAAAAATTTCATACAATATAATATTTGAGTAATAACAGAGTTGTTTTATCTTTTAAAAATTTCTCAAAGTTTCATTTGGGCCCTATTGGATTTATTTTGCTCTTTCCCTTGGCCTGCTATCTACTATGCGAGAGCAAGCGAATTTTAGGCCTTTTTGCGGTCATTCTTTGTAAAGTTATTTACGCAAGCCTTCCATATTTGGCACATTTTATTCAATATTGAATTTTTGCTATCGGATGACCATTCTGTATATTTTTTTGACCAAAAGTTATCAGGTCTTCTTTGTAATACCTTTCGATTACTATTCTCACGTGTGGTTTCGTAATTAATAAATTTTTAGAGTGACCGTTCTGTATAAATAAAGAGGGAAGTTCTGTGTAAATAACTTTATTATAACCGATTTTTACTTCCCTCTCATACCGAAGGGAAGTATTGTATTCGAGAAAAAATCACGCTCCGAGATTTTTTCGGATTTTGACGTTTCAGAACACGTAGATTACGAATATATAGGTTTTTCAATTCCGTCAGTCTGTCTGTCTGTCTGTCTGTCTGTCTGTCTGTCTGTCTGTCTGTTTGTGTATTTACTAAAAAACTGCTTGACGGAGAGCAGTCAAATTTGGCAGGTAGTTGACGCTACTGTCGGCGAAGAAATGGTAGAAATTTCACTGGAAAATATACAGGGTGGACCGTCTAACGGGAATAGATAATGAAAAAAATTTTTTTTTGCTCAAATTAAAAATTTCCACGTTTCATGACACGCTTAACCTATTGCAGAAAAAATTTTTTTTACCAAGATGAAAAAAAAATGTTTTGCTCAAATTTAAAATTTCTACGTTTCATGAAATGCTTAACCTATTTCAGGACAAACAATTTTGAAAATTTTTTTCACCAATATTTTTGAAAAAATTTTTATCATGAAAAAAATTGGTCTTTCTTCAAATTTAAAATTTCGACGATTCATGGAATTCTAAACCTATTTCAAAAAAAAAATGTTGAATTTTTTTTACCAACATTTTTGAAAAATTTTTTACCACTAAAATTGACGGAATTTTTTTTTCTTTTTAAATTTTAAATTTTCATGTTTCATAGCGTTCTAAACCTATTTAAGAAAACAAAATTTTAGAAAATTCTTTTACAACTTTTCAAAAAGTTTTACCACTAAAATAGATGGAAACATTCTTTTCTTTGTTCAAATTTAAAATTTCCACGTTTCCATGGCATTCTAAACCTATTTGAACAAAAACAATTTTTAATGTATTTTCGAAAAATTTAAAAAAATTCTATCACTACTATAGAATAGATGAAAAATTTCTTTTTGCACAAATTTAAAATTTCCACCTTTCGTTACATTCTAAACATATTTCAGAAGAACAAAATTATGAATTTTTTTTCGCCAACATTTTTGAAACATTTTGTAACCACCGCTATACTTCCACTCCACGTGAATGAGGAATTGAAAATGTGACAGATGGCAATATTATTTGGCATATGCACCTATTATACTTTTATTGAAAAATGTACAGGGTAGTCATCCCAAGGAATAATTCAACTGTGCTGGACACTTGTAAAGGTATTTGCGCAACCCTTCCATATTTGGCACCTGTCATTTAGTATTGAACTTTTGTTGTTGGATGAGCACTCTGTATATTTTTTTGACCAAAACTTATCAGGTTTTCTTTGTAATAATAGTGATAACTATATTTCGATTATTATTTTGAGTATCATTTCGTAATTATTAATTTTTTAGACTGACCGCCATCTACAAATAAAGAGGGAAGTTCTGTGTAAACACCTTTACCGATTTTTTTCAAAAAGTAAGAATTTTTGAAATTTTTTTTACCACTATCGAATAACGAAATTTTTTTTTCTAATTTTCTCAAATTTAAAATTCCCACTTTTCATGACATTCTAAACTTATTTTACAAAAAAATTATTATTTTATCTCTAAAATAGATGGAAAAAAATGGCATTTTAAACTCATTTATTTGGCACTTTTTGTTAAATATTGAATTTTTTATATCGGACGACCACTCTGTATATTTTTTTGAACAAAAGTTATCGGGTTTTCTTTGTAATAATAATATTAGTCGGGGAGTTAGCGTCAATATTTCAACACGATTTCTTTTTTTATTTAATGTTAGTTTTCGTTCGAAAAACAACTAAAATAAGTGTCAGCTGACGCGACAGTGGAGATTAGGAGCGTGAGAGGCTCCGCATTTGGTAAATTAATTTTGTTTTTTGCGTCAATCTAACAAAGATGCAAAACTATAAATAGTTTATTTATATAATATAAATGAAAGAATATATATGTCACCTGCATAGGATAGATATATAGATAGATAGAAATACTTAGAGATTGCAATCATTGATTGAGAATAGTGAGGATTAAATAATGAGAATCAATATAAAAATCTTAATATTTCAATTCTCATCTGAATCACTCTCACTGCTGTATTTTAAATTATCTTCCTCTTCGGAAGTGTTATCTAAAGAGTCTTCCAAATCTAGATTTTCCTCAGATACTCGAGCGGCATTGTCTTCACAAATATGTGTCGAAAAATACTGCTAAATCCGAATTTTCAATTTAAAAAATTTTCTACCGCGTGGATTTCGAGTAAATCACGATTTCTATAGCCAAAAGACTGTTTTGACAATAAAAACCGCGAATTACTCGAAATCTACGCAGTAGAAAATTCTTTCAATCGAAAATTCGAATTTAGCACACAAAAATACTTAGGGAATGATAGATTTAGTCCTTGGAGTAGAAAATTTTGTTATTTTGCTGGCCAGTGTTATCAACTTTTACATCTTGGTGAAATTTGACGGTTCATTGACACCCGTCATCAAGTCAATATTTATTATTGACTTCAGATTCGTGGTCAGCGACCCAAAAAATAAATACAAAGGTCATAAAAAATAATTAAAACATTTTTTTTCAAAAAATCTCCTCTATAAGAGTTTCAGGGGGTTATATGGGGGTGTAGAGAATAATTGACGCAGTAGAATTTTTTTTTGCCTAAGCGCACCAAAATACTTAGGAAATGATAGGTTTGAATGCAAAGACATGGCATTTTTCTTTGTAGACCTGTGTAATCAGCTGGCATAGGCAAACTTGGCGTATGAAGGTGTACATGACTCCACAATTGAGCAATGTAAGAAGTTCGCAAAAATGCTGTTTCAATTCTGTCTTACATGGAGGTAACATAGAGCCTTCGAAATTCTGGTTAACCTTCAAGACATCTTCACATTATACGCCTCCATGAAAGTAGCTACGCTTGCGAGATTAATATTCCTGATTCTTTTAGAACCGTACATATGACAAACAAATTCCTTCAGAATAGTAAGATTATCTTCCAAGTTTTCAGGTGAGTGTTCAGAAATGTCAATGAAAGACTGTATATATGACGGAAATATCCGTAATAATTCAAGCGGTTTCTGTTTCCCTTTCTTATAAAAAGCTGAATTGAAGTCACAGCCGGTTAAGGCGTGAAAATCTGGGAGTGCTAGACACAACTGCCGACCTAATTTCTCATATATTTTATTAACGTCAACGTGTTGTTGGCCTACCTTGGCCGACTTGAGGGATATTCCCCTAGGCAGCATCACCACCTTCTTCACAAGATTAGGATGGTTGGAGGCCTAGGTGGAATCTTGTAACACTTGGGAGGACGTACAAAGGGCCCAATGGAGCCTAGGTGCTGCGGTCACTTTTTATGACTGCCCTCCCACAAACTCCAACGTGTTGTTGATTGTTTCCAGTACCAGTGAGAATACTTATATGTAAATTTCAGCGGAGGGTAGGCATGTTCCCGAGCATTATTATCATTATATCTGTATCTCAACATCTCATTGTGACTCTAGCATCAAAATCTAGTTGACACACGTGGAAAACGAGTTTGACGTCAGCTTCTTCGTGTGAAGGACAAGAAAAATTTTCTACAATCATTTTCACGACTTTGCCAACGATTACTTCGAATTTATGTAAATAATATTTCTGGAGAAGAGAGGTACCATGACAATCTTCGCTCCTTACCCTATGCAGCTGATACATTTTTTTTTTCATTTCATACACCTTTCATATCTGCGACTGAAGTAGCTGACACCCGATTCTTCGATAAGCAATGAAAAATTGAAGACTTGGCTTGTAGTACGTACATCAAATTTCAAGTTTCTGTACTCTTACCAGCTTCCAGCTTACATATCTCCAAAACATCGGTAAAGGAATTTACACAGAACTTCCCTCTTTATTTGTGCGCGGGTCACTCTAAATAATTAATAATTACGAAATGACATTGAAAATAATAATCGGAATATAGTATCACTATTATTACAAAGAAGACCTTGTAAGTTTTCGTCAAAAAAATATACAGAGTACTCATCCAACAGCAAAAGTTCAATACTAAATAACAGGTGCCAAATATGGAAGTTAAAGATTTTCGTAATCTTTTGTCTTCTGCAACAGGTTTAGAATGTCATGTAACGTGAAAATTTTAAATTTCAGCAAAACAAAATTTTTCCATCTATTCTAGTGGTACAATTATTTTCCAAAATGGTAAAAAAATGATTCAATTTTTACTTCCCTCGCATACCGAAGGGAAGTATTGTATTCGAGAAAAAATCACCCTCAGAGATTTTTTCGGATTCTGACGTTTCAGAACACGTAGATTACGAAAATATAGGTTTTTCAATTCCATCAGTCTGTCTGTCTGTCTGTCTGTCTGTCTGTCTATTGGTGCATTTACTAAAAAACTACTTGACGGAGAGCAGTCAAATTTGGCAGGTAGTTGACGCTACTGTCAGCGCAGAAATGGTAGAAATTTCACTTGAAAATATACAGGGTGGACCGTCTAAACGAAATAAATAGTGAAAAAAATTTTGTTTCGCTCAAATTTAAAATTTCCACGTTTCATGACGCGCTTATCCCATTTCGGGAAAAAAAAATTTTGAACATTTTTTTCACATTTTTGAAAAAATTTTTACCAAGATAAAAATTTTTTTTTTTTCAAATTTAAAATTTCCACGTTTCATGACACGCTAAACCTATTTCTGAACAAAAAAAAAATTTTACCATGAAAAAATTTTTTTTGCTCAAATTTTAAATTTCTACGTTTCATTTTAAAACTATTAAAAAGAAAAAATTAATTTTTTTTTACCAACATTTTTGAAAAATTCTTTTCTACTAAAATGATAATTATTACTTCCCTCGCATACCGAAGGGAAGTATTGTATTCGAGAAAAAATCACCCTCCGAGATTTTTTCGGATTCTGACGTTTCAGAACACGTAGATTACGAAAACATAGGTTTTTCAATTCCGTCTGTCTGTCTGTCTGTCTGTCTGTTGGTGCATTTACTAAAAAAAGTACTTGACGGAGAGCAGTCAAATTTGGTCGTTAGTTGACGCTACTGTCAGCGAAGAAATGGATAATTTCACTGGAAAATATACAGGGTGGACCATCTAAACGGAATAAATAGTGAAAAAAAAATTTTTTTGCTCAAATTTAGAATTTCCACGTTTCATGACGCGCTAAACCTATTTCAGAAAAAACAATTTTTTGAAAATTTTTTTCACTAACATTTTTGAAAAATGTTTGACCAAGATGAAAAAAATTTTTTTTTGCTCAAATTTAAAATTTCTACGTTTCATGACACGCTTAACCTATTTCAGGAAAAAAAAAATGAAACTTTTTTCACCAATATTTTTGAAAAATTTTTTACTACTAAAATGAAATTTTTTTTTTCTTTCTTCAAATTTAAAATGTCCACGTTTCATGGCATTCTAAGCCTGATTAAAAAAAAAAAATTGAAAT
Organism: Stenurella melanura; assembly: GCA_963583905.1. NCBI lineage: Eukaryota > Metazoa > Arthropoda > Insecta > Coleoptera > Cerambycidae > Stenurella > Stenurella melanura. Next base: position 8,602,036 of record OY757317.1, read on the forward strand.
TTTTTTTACCATTTTTGAAAATTCGTTTGCCACTAAAAGAAATTGATTTTTTTTTTCATTTCTTCAAATTTAAAATTTCCAGATTTCATGATATTCCAAACCAATTTCGGAAAAAAAATGCAACATTTTGTTACCAGTTTGAAAAAAAAAATTAACACTAGAATGCTCAAATTTAAAAGTTTCACGTTTCATGACATTCTAAACTTAGGTATTTCAGAAAATAAAATTTTTGGAAATTTTTTTCACCAACATTTTTCAAAAAGTTTTTACCACTAAAATAGATCGAATTTTTTTTTATTTGCTCAAATTTAAAATTTTCACGTTTCATAGCATTCTAAAGCTATTTCAAAAAATACATAATTTTTAATTTTTAAACTTTTTTAGCATTACTATAGAATAGAAGGAAACTTTCCTTTTTGCTCAAATTTAAAATTTCTACTTTTGACATTTTAAACCTATTTCAGAAGAAAAAATTTTGCAAATTATTTTACCAACATCTTCTGAAAAATTTAAAAAAAAATGAAATTATTTAACCACCACTATACTTCCACTCCATTACGTGAATGCTGGATTGAAAATGTGACAGATGGCAATAATATCTGGCACATGCACCTATTATACTTTTATTGAAAAATGTACAGGGTTGTCATCCCAAGAAATAATTCAGTCATTTGTAAAAGTATTTGCGCAAGCCTGCCATATGTGGCATCTGCTATTTAGTATTGAACTTTTGCTGTTGGATGAGCAATCTGTATATTTTTTTGACCAAAATTATCAAGTTTTTGTAATGGTAGCAATAACTATATTCCGATTATTATTTTCAGTGTCATTTCGTAATTATTAATTTTTTAGAGTGACTGCCATGCACAAATAACGAGGGAAGTTCTGTGTAAATACCTTTACCGATTTTTTTTTGTCCGAAATAGGCTTGGAATGTTATGAAACGTGGAAATTTTAAATTTGAGCAAAATAAAAAATTTTCATCTATTCCATAGAAAGTAGTGAAATAGATTAAAGACGTTTTCAATTTTTTTTTTAATTTGTTTGAATAGGTTTAGAATGCCATGGAAACGTGGAAATTTGAACAAAGAACAAAGAATCATCTTTTTTGAAAATTTTCAAAAATGGTTAAAAAATTTTCAAAATTTTTTTCTTCTGAATTAGGTTTAGAATGTCATGAAACGTGTACATTTTAAATTTGAGCAAAAAAAAAATTCCATCTATTCTAGTAGTTTTTTTTTCCCAAAGTGGTAAAAAATGTTACAAATTTTTTTCTTCCTAAATAGGTTTGCAATGTCATGAAGCGTGGAAATTTTAAATTTGAGCAAAAAAAATTATTTCATCTATTCTATGTAAGTACTTAGCGTTCATTTTCAAAAAGAATTTCAAATTTTTCAGAAAAATTTTTAAATTTTTTAATTACTATTAGAGTACCATGGAAACGTGGAAATTTTAAATTTGAACAAGGAAACAGAACTCCATCTATTTTAGTGGTAAAAATTTTTTCAAAAATGGTGAAAAATTTTTTTTCTGAAATAGGTTTAGCGTGTCATGAAACGTGAAAATTTTAAATTTGAGCAAAAAAAAATTTTTTTCACTATTTATTCCGTTTAGACGGTCCACCATGTACTTATATTTTCCAGTGAAAGTGTTACCATTTCTTCGCTGACAGTAGGGTCAACTACCTACCAAATTTCTATATATAGATATACTAGTGTACATTTACATTTACATTTTATTATTTTATTTTTTGTGTGACTTTTTATTATCTCTATAATCTCTGTATTACACTATTATTAGTCTAAGTGACATGTAATTATTAACATTTATTCTCATCCAGTAATTGGTCTCTGACTGTTGGATGATGTACCTAAATAAGTAAAAAATAAATAAATATGACGTTTCGTAATTAACAATTTTTTAGAGTAACCGCCCCGCCCCGTATAAAGAAGAGGAAAGTTCTGTGTGAAGGCCTTCAATGACTTTTTTCTTTATTTCATCATTTTTACAATTCTTTCAAAAATACAAAGTACTTACTTAATCCACAAAGTTGGTACAAATTACCAATAATGGGAAAAAATCTGTATCCATTCAACGTGCTTGAAAATTTTAAAATATGTCGTTTCCTATAGAGATCCAAGGCAACTGTTAACAGTCCGCAAAATATAGTAACGCACAAAAGTGAAACGCCACTCACAAAACCTGAAAATTCCTCACTCGACATATTTATGATAGTATGTCTGTAACATCTGATCCACTGATTTAAGAAGACTCCTATATATATATTTATGTCGCTGCGGCAACCTTTTTCACAAGAGGGACAAAGTACAAGGACATACAATTTTAATTTCACGAGTAAAATTCAAAATGAGCCACTGCTAAGAGCTACTGCACTAGTACAAACATATCAAGCACATGAAACTCTAAATAAAATTCAAAAATCTATTCAGGAAACAAGTCTAATTCTGTATGAAATTTATTAAATAGGTAGAATGCAACACATAAACAGGGTGGGACAATAGCGCGTAGGACCTCGATATCTCGAGTTCTACGATAGTTAGAAATTTTTTAAGAAATTGCAAGTAGAATGTTATGTATATCAGTACACTTTCTCTATTCATTACTATCTTGTTTAGGCCGTGTTCGGCAATATGGTGTATTTAATTTTGAGAAGTCTACAATTTGAATATATTTGGTTTTATTTATTACAAGTAGATGTCTCTACGGGCATCGAATGAACATATTGTGTTTTCTGTTTTTACTTCCCTCGCATACCGAAGGGAAGTATTGTATTCGAGAAAAAATCACCCTCCGAGATTTTTTCGGATTCTGACGTTTCAGAACACGTAGATTCCGAAAATATAGGTTTTTCAATTCCGTCAGTCTGTCTGTCTGTCTGTCTGTCTGTCTGTCTGTCTGTCTGCCTGTCTGTTGGTGCATTAACTAAAAAACTACTTGACGGAGAGCAGTCAAATCTGGTAGGTAGTTAACCCTACTGTCAGCGAAGAAATGGTAGAATTTTCACTGAAAAATATACAGGGTGGACCATCTAAACGGAATAAATAGTGAAAACATTTTTTTTTTGCTCAAATTTAAAATTTCCACGTTTCATGACGCGCTAAACCTATTTTAGAAAAAAAAAAAATTTGAAAGTTTTGTTCACCAACATTTTTCAAAAAAATTTCACCACTAAAGTAGATGAAAATTTTTTTTTCTTCAAATTTAAAATGTTCACGTTTCATGGCATTCTAAACGTATTTCAAAACAAAAAAATTTAAAAAAATTTTTTTTACCAACATTTTTAAAAAAAATTTTATCACTAGAATAGGTGGATTTTTTTTTATTGTTCAAATTTAAAATTTCCACGTTTCCATGGCTTCTAAACGTATTAAAACGAATTTAGAAATTTTTCTGAAAAATTTTCTTGAAAAAATGTATGCATTCATCACTAAGTACTTACTATAAAATAGAAGAAAATATTTTTTTGCTCTAATTTAAAATTTCCACGCTTCATGGCATTCCAAACCTATTTCGGAAGGAAAAAATTGTAACAGTTTTTTACCATTTTGGAAAAAAAATTACCACTAGAATAGATGGAAATTTTTTTTTTGCTCAAATTTAAAATATACACATTTCATGACATTCTAAACCTATTTTAGAAGAAAAAATTTTGAAAATTTTTTTAACGAACATTTTGGAAAAATTTCAAAAAAATTTTTTTTTTTCTCTGTTCAAATTTAAAATTTCAACGTTTCCATAGCATTCTTAACCTAGTCAAACAAATTAAAAAAATTGATAAAATCTATTTCACTACTTACTATAGAATAGATGAAAAATTTTGTTTCGCTAAAATTTAAAATTTCCACGTTTCATGACATTCCAAACCTATTTCGGAAAAAAAAATTGCATCATTTTTTTACCATTTTGGATAAAAAATTACCATTAGAATAGACGGAAAATTTTGTTTTTGCTGAAAATTAAAATTTTCACGTTTCATGACATTCTAAACCGATTTCAGAAAAAAAATTTTTTCACATTTTTGAAAAATTTATTACCACTAAAACAGATGGAAAATTTTTTTCTTTGCTCAAATTTAAAATTTCCATGTTTCATGACATTCTGAACCTATTGCAGAAGAAAAAAGACTAAAAAATTTTAACCAACAGTTTTGAAAAATTTCAAAAAAAAAATGAAATTTTTAACCACCACTATACTTCCACTTCACTGCGTGAATGTGGAACTGAAAATGTGCCTAATAGCAATAATATTTGACATATGCTATTATACTTTTATTGGAAAATATGCAGGGTGGAGTATTGAACTTTTGCTGTTGGATGAGCACTATTTTTTTGACCAAAAGTTATCAGAATTTTTGTAATAATTACAATAACTATATTTCTATTATTATTCTCAATGTCATTTCGTATTTAGTAATTTTTTAGAGTGACCGTCATGCACAAATAACGAGGGAAGTTCTGTGTAAATACCTTTACCGATTTTTTCTATAAAAAAAGGGCAGCGTTTTTAGTTGACCTTAATATAGTGTGATTAGATTTAGAAGCAACACAGCTGGTTTTATAATTTTTCAATTTAATATAAATTTCAAATAGTTAAAAATTACTTTAATGAAATTTTGTAAATTAGATTAGATATTCCTTTGTCCTTCCAACCTATCCTTTCTTCCCCATCTAATTTAAAGCTAGTGGTGGTTGGAGCCAAAGATATTTATTGATAAGAGCTTTTTATATCTTTGTTAAAAATTACAGTTCTAATTATTATTTTTGGAACTAGCGATAGATTCGCAAACATTTTACTTCCCTCGCATACCGAAGGGAAGTATTGTATTCGAGAAAAAATCACCCTCCGAGATTTCTTCGGATTTTCACGTTTCAGATCATGTACATTACGAAAATATAGGTTTTTCAATTCCGTCGGTCTGTCTGTCTGTCTGTCTGTCTGTTGGTGCATTTACTAAAAAAACTACTTGACGAAGAGCAGTCAAATTTGGTAGGTAGTTGGTACCTACTGTCAGAGAAGAACTGGTAGAAATTTCACTGGAAAATATACAGGGTGGACCGTCTAAAGGGAATAAATAATGAAAAAAATTTTTTTTCTCAAATTTAAAATTTACACGTTTCATGACACGCTTAACCTATTTCAGAAAAAAAAATTTTGAAAATTGTTTTCACAAACATTTTTGAAAATTTTTTAATCAAGATGAAATAAATTTCTCTTTCTTCAAATTTAAAATTTCCACGATTCATGGCATTCTAAAAATTATTTTTTTTACCAACATTTTTGAAAAATTTTTTACCACTAAAATAGATGGAACATTTTTTTTCTTTGTTCAAATTTAAAATTTCCACGATTCCAGGGCATTCTAAACCTATTGAACAAAAACAAATTTAAATATGTTTTTGAAATATTTTAAAAAATATTTGAAAAGTTTTAATCTATTTATCACTAATATAGAATAGATGAAAATTTTGTTTTTGCTCAGAATTAAAAATTCCATGTTTCATGACATTCCAAACCTATTTCGAAAAAAAATATTGCAACATTTTTTTACCATCTTGGAAAAATATTTTACCACTAGAATAGATGGTAAAAATTTCTTTTTGCACAAATTTAAAATTTCCACCTTTCATGACATTCTAAACATATTTCAGAAGAACAAAATTATGAATTTTTTTTTAAAAAGATTTTTGAAAAATTTAAAACAAAAAAATTCACTCCACGTGAATGAGGAATTGAAAATGTGACAAATGGCAATAATATTTGGCATATGCACTTATTATACTTTTATTGAAAAATGTACAGGGTGGTCATCCCAAGAAATAATTCAACTGTGGTGGACAATTGTAAAGGTATTTGCGCAACCCTTCCATATTTGGCATCTGTCATTTAGTATTGAACTTTTGTTGTTGGATGAGCAGTCTGTATATTTTTTTGACCAAAACTTATCAGGTTTTCTTTGTAATAAGAGGGATAACTATATTCCGATTATTATTCTGAGTATCATTTCGTAATTATTAATTTTTTAGAGTGACCGCCATCTACAAATAAAGAGGGAAGTTCTGTGTAAACACCTTTACCGATTTTTTTAACAAGTTTTTACCACTAAAATTGATTGAATTTTTTTTTCTTTTTTCAAATTTAAAATTTTCATGTTTCATAGCGTTCTAAACCTATTTAAGAAAACAAAATTTTAGAAAATTCTTTTACAATTTTTCAAAAAGTTTTACCACTAAAATAGATGGAATTTTTTTTTCTTTGTTCAAATTTAAAATTTCCACGTTTCCATGGCATTCTAAACCTACTTGAACAAAAACAAATTTAAATACATTTTTGAAAAATTTAAAAAAAAATTTGAAAAGTTTTAATCTATTTATCACTACTATAGAATAAACGAAAAATTTGTTTTTGCTCAATTTTAAAATTTCCACCTTTCATGACATTCTAAACATATTTCAGAAGAACAAAATTATGACAATTTTGAAAAATTTAAAACAAAAAAAGTTTTGTAACCACCGCTATAGTTCCACTCCACGTGAATGAGGAATTGAAAATGTGACAGATGACAATAATATTTGGCATATGCACCTATTATACTTTTATTTAAAAATGTACAGGGTGGTCATTCCAAGAATTAATTCAACTGTGGTGGACATTTGTAAAGGTATTTGCGCAACCCTTCCATATTTGGCACCTGTCATTTAGTATTGAACTTTTGTTGTTGGATGAGCACTCTACAAATTTTTTTGACCAAAACTTATCAGGTTTTCTTTGTAATAATAGTGATAACTATATTCCGATTATTATTTTGAGTGTCATTTCGTAATTATTAATTTTTTAGAGTGACCGCCATCTACAAATAAAGAGGGAAGTTCTGTGTAAACACCTTTATCGATTTTTACTTCCCTCGCATACCGAAGGGAAGTACTGTATTCGAGAAAAAATCACCCTCCGAGATTTTTTCGGATTCTGACGTTTCAGAACACGTAAATTCCGAAAATATAGGTTTTTCAATTCCGTCAGTCTGTCTGTCTGTCTGTCTGTCTGTCTGTCTGTCTGTTGGTGCATTAACTAAAAAACTACTTGACGAAGAGCAGTCAAATTTGGTAGGTAGTTAACCCTACTGTCAGCGAAGAACTGGTAGAATTTTCACTGAAAAATATACAGGGTGGACCGTCTAAACGGAATTAATAGTGAAAAAATTTTTTTTTTGCTCAAATTTAAAATTTCCACGTTTCATGACGCGCTAAACCTATTTCAGAAAAAAAAAAAATTTTGAAAATTTTTTTCAATCAGTTTTGAAAAAATTTTTACCACTAAACAAAATTTTTTTCTTTGTTCAAATTTAAAATTTCCACGTTTCATGGCATTCTAAACCTATTTAAAAGAAAAAAAAATTGAAAATTTTTTACCAACATTTTTGAAAAAATTTTTACCACCAATATAGATGAATTTTTTTTTTCTCAAAATTTAAAAGTTCCACGTATCGTAGCGTTCTAAATCTATTAAAAGAAAAATTTAAAAAAAATTAAAAATTTTTGAAAAAATTTTACCACAAATAGATGGAATTTTTTTTCCGATTTAAAATTTCCACGTTTTCATGGCATTCCAAATTTATTAAAACAAATTTAAAAATGTTTTAGAAAAAAAAAATCGGTAAAGGTATTTACACAGAACTTTCCTCGTTATTTGTGCATGGCGATCACTAAAAAAAATATTAAATACGAAATGACATTGAGAATAATAATGGAAATATAGTTATTGTAATTATTACAAAGAAATCCTGATAACTTTTGGTCAAAAAAATAGTGCTCATCCAACAGCAAAAGTTCAATACTAAATAACAGGTCTCCCATAAATTATTTCTTGGATGACCACCCTGTATATTTTCCAATAAAAGTATAATAGCATGTCAAATAGTATTGCCATTAGACAGTTCCACATTCACGCAGTGAAGTGGAAGTATAGTGGTGGTTAAAAATTTATTTTTTTTTTTAATTTTTCAAAAGTGTTGGTTAAAAATGTTCACTCCTTTTTCTTCTGCTAGGTTCAGAATGTCATGAAACATGGAAATTTTAAATTTTAGCAAAGAAAAAAAAAATTCCATCTGTTTTAATGGTTAAAAATTTTTCAAAAATGTGTGAAAAAAATTTTCAAATTTTTTTTTCTGAAATAGGTTTAGAATGTCATGAAACGTGAAAATTTTAAATTTCAGCAAAAACAAATTTTTCCGTCTATTCTAATGGTAATTTTTTTTCCAATGTGGTGAAAAAAAATTCATCTATTCTATAATAAGTAGTGAAATAGATTTTATCAATTTTTTAAAAATTTGTTTGAATAGGTCTAGAATGCCATGGAAATGTTGAAATTTTAAATTTGAACAAAGAAAAAAAATAATTTTTTTGAAATTTTTCCAAAATGTTGGTTAAAAAATTTTCAAAATTTTTTCTTCTGAAATAGGTTTAGGATGTCATGAAACGTGTATATTTTAAATCTGAGCAAAAAAAATTTTTCCGTGTGTTCTAGTGGTAATTTTTTTCCAAAATAGTAAAAAAATGTTGCAATTTTTTTCTTCCGAAATAGGTTTGGAATGTCATGAAACGTGGAAATTTTAAATTTGAACAAAAAAAATTCCACCTATTTTAGTGGTAAAAATTTTTTGAAAAATTCCAAAATTTTTTTTTTTAAATACGTTTAGAATGCCATGAAACGTGAAAATTTTAAATTTGAAGATAGAAAAAAAATTTCTTCATATATTTTAGTGGTAGGTACAAATTTTTTCAAAAATGTTGGTGAAAAAAATTTTCAAAAATTTCTTTTTTACTTCCCTCGCATACCGAAGGGAAGTATTGTATTCGAGAAAAAATCAGCCCCCGAGATTTTTTCGGATTCTGACGTTTCAGAACACGTAGATTCCGAAAATATAGGTTTTTCAATTCCGTCAGTCTCTCTGTCTGTCTGTCTGTTGGTGCATTAACTAAAAAAACTTCTTGACGGAGAGCAGTCAAATTTGGTAGGTAGTTAACCCTACTGTCAGCGAAGACATGGTAGAATTTACACTGAAAAATATACAGGGTGGACCGTCTAAACGGAATAAATAGTGAACAAAATTTTTTTTTTTCTCAAATTTAAAATTTCCACGTTTCATGACGCGCTAAACGTATTTCAAAAAAAAAAAATTTTTGAAAATTTTTTTCCAACATTTTTTAAACATTTTTTACTACTAAAATAGTTGGAATTTTTTTTTTCAAATTTAAAATTTCCACGTTTCCATGGCATTCTCAACGTATAAAACAAATTTAGAAATTTTTCTGAGAAATTTTCGTGAAAAAATGTATATATTCATCACTAAGTACTTAGGTACTATAGAATAGAAGGAAATATTTTTTTTGCTCAAACTTAAAATTTCCACGCTTCATGACATTCCAAACCTATTTCAGAAGAAAAAATTTTGAAAATTTTTTAACCAACAGTTTTGAAAAATTTCAAAATAAAAATTAAATTTTTAACCACCACTATACTTCCACTTCACTGCGTGAAAGTGGAACTAAAAATGTGTCTAATGGCAATAATATTTGACATATGCTATTAGGCTTTTATTGGAAGATATACAGGGTGGTCATCCCAAGAAATAATTCATGGTAGACCTGTTATTTAGTATTGAACTTTTGCTGTTGGATGAGCACTATTTTTTTGACCAAAAGTTGTCAGGTTTTCTTTGTAATAATAGTGATAACTATAATCTAATTATTATTCTCAATGTCATTTCGTAATTAATAATTTTTTAGAGTGACCGCCATGCACAAATAAAGAGGGAAGTTCTGAGTAAAAACCTTTACCGATTTTTTTTACTATTTGCTTTTAGTTGGAATCAATGGCCATTTTTAAGTAAAAATAAATTAAAAATTTTTCATGTTATGAACACAAAAATGTTTTCTAAATATATTTTTAAGTAATTTGGTATAAAATGTCTGTAAATAACTTATTTGGTCTAAAGTTTACCATAACCAATATAAGAAAAACAATAAAAATATTTAAAACAGTACTTTTTTAGTAGAATCAAATTTTCGGCCATACTGTTGTAAAATCACCCTATGGTTAATCAGTTCTATCTAATTAATTTCCCTTTATATTTTCTGTCTTCGTTCTGAACATTATTATCGGCTCATGTATTATCTAAGTCGATACACCTTTTTAAAAGGAAACCATTTTTAAAAAAACACACAAGTTACATAAAAGATTAAACTAATAAATTTGATAGATTTCCGGGTTAACTGTGTAAGTTTTCTAAGTGAATGGTTTAAGGCAATATAATAAAGATAAAACAAATGATTGATAACATACGTAACGTATTTAAACATGTCGATATAGGGAGGAATATAATACGTCTACGCTTCCAGCAAAATTGATATTACAGTTTATCGCTCAAGGATTAAAGCAAATAATGTGTGCAGGAGAAAGTTCCATATGTGTACCTTTGAATAATGTAATTTTACTACTATTTGAAGACGTGCACTTAGTATTTTAAAAAGTACAGTATATTTGTCTGTCTGTCTGTCTATTTGAGGGTGAACGATGAAATTTGGTAGATAGTTGACTATCGCAAACGAAAAAATAGGTTATATCTTCACCAGAAAATATACAGGATGGCCCGTTTAAAGAGAATGGAGCAATTGAAAAAGCTACATGAATAATTTCATATTTAAATGTAGAAAATTGACTAAGTAATTCACTTATTTGAGTAAAAATGTATGCAACTCACTCAACTTATGATCTAGGATTTGACAGTGCATGGTTGCATATTTTCGACGTGAAATTATGGGAAGTAAACATGTTTTCTTTAAGAATATTTTGAGTTAGCGGTGTTAATGGTTCTTGTAGTTGGGTTACATAATAACTGTGAAATTCAGTCTTTTGACTATTGAGTCCTTTTGTGGTGCATTATGATTGGTTAGAGAAAATGTCCTAAGAGTGCACACGTTGGCAACACTGAGGAAATGTTGGCAGATTCCCTGTCTGATGCTCCCGTTTTTCTACAGCCACGAGATAGCTGAACGGCGGCGGTCCCGATTTTGTGTTGAAGAATTTGGGTTCTACATCGCCGACACGTTAGTGGATTTTATTTGATGTACCCAGTGTTTCTTTACCGTCTTGCGGAAATAATTTTGTAAATTCCAGGAAGGAATTCTGTTGGTTGCCGTAATTTTGTCGCCATGTGTCTCGTGAGGTCATGTAAACTCTCTATATGAGGTGAGCTTTTATTTTATTTAGTTTGGAGTTTTATTTAGTTCTTATTTATTGTGATTATTACAGAGTGTTTGTGACAGACCTATGTTTGGATAGGCATATATTTGGGTCAGGCAATTTAGCGATTTATGTAAGAGCCCAGCTGTTTGGTGCTGTAATTTTGGTTATATGGGGCCTAGTATATAGAGGAGTAGTAATAGGTTTATTACTCAGAAGTTTAGTTAGGTGTGGGTCTGGCTGAGTTTCAGAGATGTTTTAATCTATTTATCTACTATAGAATAGATGAAAAATTTGTTTCTGCTCAAAATTAATATTTCCACGTTTCATGACATTCAAATCTATTTCGGAAAAAAAATGTTTTTTACCATCTTGGAAAAATATTTTTCCACTAGAATAGATGGAAAAAATTTCTTTTTGCACAAATTTAAAATTTCCATGTTTCATGACATTCTAAACATATTTGAGAAGAAAAAATTATGAAATTTTTTTTACCAACATTTTTGAAAAATTTTAGAAAAATGAAATTTTTTAACCACCACTATACTTCCACTTCACTACATGAATTTGGAATTGAAAATGTGTCAGATGACAACAATGTTTGACATATGCTATTATAGTTTTATTGAAAAACATACAGGGTAGGGTGGTCATCCCAAGAAATAATTCATGGTGGACATTTATAAAGGTATTTGCGCAAGCCTTCCATATTTAGCTCCTGTTATTTAGTATTGAACTTTTGCTGTTGGATGAGTACTCTGTATATTTTTTTGACGAGAACTTACCAGGTCTTCTTTGTAATAATAGTGATAACTATATTCCGATTATTATTTTCAATGTCATTTCGTAATTATTAATTTTTTAGAGCGACCCGCGCACAAATAAAGAGGGAAGTTCTGTGTAAATACTTTTACCAATTTTTTTTATTTTTAGGAAACAATAAAAAATTGGACAAAATTTGCTGCTAAATTTGTAAATGAGAATGTTTTTATTCCTAACTTTTTCTGCATTGAAGTACTACCTTGAATTAAATGATAATGCTTTTATCACTTATATTAAAGTCAGTTATTTTTTATGGGCCTGTGAAGAGTTAAAAGTGCAAAATATCAAGAGGTAACTATATTATATTGTTATTTTTATATACTAATAGATACCATCAAAAATGGAAACACAAAAGAGTATTTTACATCCCCTTTAGAATCCATTTTGATTTTTCTTCCTAGCACGTTCGGTTTTCGAGCAATTCAATTTTTTCTATAGGCCGCACGCAAAAAATTTCAAATAAACGAACATTCGTGCGCATTAAAAATACAAATTTTGCAATTTTTTTCAATGTCGATTTTCTCGAAAACCAAGGCATATACAAGAAAATTACAAGAGAACTTTCTTTTAGTCGGTTAGTCAAGGTTTCTTATTTATAATCAGAAATTTTTTTTTCTTCAACGGTTAACGAGTCATCAGTAAAATAAGGCTTTTTTCACCGAAGGGGTGGTTTTAGGGTTGCGCGGTACGTCCAGTACTGATTTTTGTGGTATTGTGATGTATAATCCCTCCACTAGCAGCTACTGAAGGAAAATCTCAGATAACATTTTTTGTTATGGAAATCATTATAATTATTGGACTACCGTTGTTATAAACATTTCGACCTGAAGTGTGGCACCATATGTTATCTCCATTTGTGGCAAGTTCTTCTAAAGTTTAGTTAAATTTAATGCATTAAATAATGTCCGCCTACAATTGTTTCTATGTTTTGCAATATAACCAATTGACCAAGAGAGTTTGTATACATCTAGTAATTTCATCGAGAATAATTTGTTTCTCTTTCCTTATTACGATAAGAATCATAGAACCAGAGTTATTAAAGAAAAACTGCGAAAAAACACGATTTAGGACATTCTTTTGTTTAAACAAAAGCTTTCCGCCACACGGGTTTAATCCAAAACAAGTTCCAGCAATAGAATTGCTATAGTAAGTCAATTATCTACAAATTTTAGTTTTACTTCACAATCAATATTATCGTTAAAATTAGTATGTGGATAAAAATGATTAAGAGAGAAGCTAGCATAACTATCCAAAACAGATGCCGTACCCAGTTCCTTATCACAGTTAGCAGAAAAATTTCGTGAATATGCAACGTGACTCAAAAAAAGTGTAATCTATTAATGCTGACATAATATTTAAAATTGGCAGTTACATTTGTACACCTATAGATAAAGGTTACAGATATAGGAATGATCTAATTCAATCAATGTATCAGATCATAAACTTAATGTGCACGTTCAAATGTTTACTTTGTGTTTTTTTTTCAGTGACGTGATGCTTTCTGTAATGACAGGAGACAGTGTGGTGCGAGTTGTCGTATACCCTCACGTTTTTAAGTTCAGAAAGTTTGTGATTGTTTATGCAAATAAATAAATCTTGAAGGATGATCTTCGTGTGTAAATATTGGATGAGAATGTGTCATAAGGTGAAGTGCATTTAATTTAAATGAAGAATGTTGTGAAAGTTTTCTTTGCAAATGAGTGCAGTTTTAGTTAGTTTGTGAGGTGATGCTTTATATAAACCAAGGAATACAACGTTACACTTAAAGGATTACCTGATTAATGTTTAAGGTAGGTGAAAATTGGTGAAACAACATACTATATTTTAATGATAAATCATGTGCATTATATTTGACTCTTTGGAAATGAAGAGCATATTGCATTCGATCGTCGCATTACTAAAATCGGTAATATCGCAAGTGGAAAAAAAAAATCATATCGAATTCTGAACAGCTTTCAAAATGTCTGTCTGTCTCGGATGTCTTATATACCATTGGACCGGCTGCATACGCCGGGTTAGACATTGGACGTACTTGTTGTCAGCAACGAGAGCCGCATGACGCATGAGGTGGGAGTATAGGATGGGAAGTGTTTATGAAATGCTTCTTTTAAATTTCCATCCATCGTCATCTCCTTATTTTTACCAAGTTCTCTGTTTCTTCTGTTTCTGAATCTGGCGCTTTTATTTCTTATATTATTTTTGTTTTATTTTTGTTTTTATTTATTAATCGCTCCACAGGTAAATATCCATTTACAGTGGAGTTGCTTGGAAGGGCCCTATTTCGCAGTAACAATATTCTTTTTTCGCCTTATGAGAAAAGTGGACTGAAGGGATAGTTTGCTCACCCTGAGTGTCGTTTCCTTGAAACAATCGGTTTCAATTTCATGCAGTTTTTCCCTTTCATCACCTATATATTATGTTTATTACTTATATATTATGTTTAATACCTTTTCAATTTTGATCTCCATTTCTTGTTTAATTGTAATTGTAAACTAAGTCATATTGTAATTGTACACTATGACTTACTACTACTTACAGTCACCAAATAGTAAGCCGAATTTTGCACAAATACCACTATAAATCTTTTAAATACCAATTGCACCAGCATTTGTACGAAAGTGATTACCAACATAGGATGGAACATATTGCAATTGGATTTTGTATAATAACGTGCAGCCAAACAATAATTTTTTGAGACTAATTTTATTTTCAGACGGGTCAAGGTTTACAAATTTTGGATTATTTAACCGACAAAATATTGGTTACAAGAAAATCAAAATTTATTACTTGAAAGTTACCCTCCCGGTAACTTTTGCAATCTTGAAAACTTTTAACTTCCTAGTCCTAGTAACGAATCATTTTTAAACAAAAAAAAATGTCTGCTTCAGAGATGCTCTTGTAAGATATGTGAAAATTTATCAGATCATTTCCTTTTTTCTTGGCTGAGAGAGAGTTAAAATGGTTAAAATAAGATTAAATCCTTTATTTAGGGGTTAAAATAGTTAATTATAGGTTTGTTCATCTTCGCATTGTTTAAACGCACTTATATTTACAGTGTTGTTAGTCAAACTAAGGTAAAGTCTAATAAAAAATGAAAGTACGCACATTTTTGCCAGAAAATGGTTAAAATGGGTAAAATTTTAACCATTACCATTTTTCTTTGGGAGTGATTCGTACTTTACATTTAGTAAACTTTCAAATACCACCTCCAGCATCAAAACACAACGAAAAATGCTTTGAATATTTAATTTTTTCCTTTTTATTACTTCTTAGCCGACGGGGAGTCCGGAAGCGAGAGTGTTGACTAACTAGCAGAACCCCACCAAAAAAAGTTTTTTAAGCTCGATGTAGGCCTCGACGCTGAATCCGAGCCAAAAAATTCCTATTCCCTTTAATTTTTGTGTAGAGACAAAAACACTCCTTCAGTAAAAAACCGCTGCCTAAGGAAACACTACTTCCACATCCAGATTCTTCATCCAAGTCACTTTAAAGGAAACATCTTGACTATATTTGCACTCTAGCATGTGGAAATTATTGGTCATAGAATTTTAATAATAAAAATTTTAGGAGTTGGTTTCTACCATATAGGTTAAAAATTAAGTTTCTAGTTTACCCTACTTACTTTTCCCTATTCACAACCTACCACCTCCCACCCCCTCAATGGAGTCATCTCAATCAGATGTCACTACAATACATACGTGTACTAGCTTTCAAGTGAATATCTCAATTTTATGTTATCAATCCCATTAATAGTGGAGCGGAGGCGGTGGAGTTTGAAAAATATTAGAAATAAATCAGAGACCTTGGTTTCTAGTATATACACCAAATCCCAAATTTCTGTACTCTTACCAGCTTGATTTACTTATCTTCCCCTATTTACTCCTATTAACCCCAACCCTTCAACGGAATCATCCCAAAATATAATCTAGTTCCAGATGTTATAATACATACGTCTACCAAATTACAAGAAAATATCTCAATTTTATTTTATCATCCCCGTGAATAATGGAGTAAGGATAGTGGAAGGGTTGAAAAATATTATTAAAATATCTGAGGCCTTGGCTTCTAGGACATACACCGAATTTCAAGTTGCTGTACTCTTACCAGCTTGCTTTACTTATTTTTCCCTATTTATCTTTACTTGCTCCCACTCCTTCAACGCAATCATGTCAAAATATAATTTAGTTTCAGATATAGTTATAATACATACATGTACCAAATTTCAATTTGAAAAATATTGTAAATAATCTGAGACCCTTACTTCTAGTACATACATCGAATTTCAAGTTTCTGTAGTCTTACCAGCTTGTTTTACTTATTTTCCCCTATGTACCCCTATTTAACCCACAACCCTTCAACGGAATCATCTCAAAATATAATCTAGTTCCAGATGTCGTTATAATACATACGTGTACCAAATTTCAATTGAGTATCTCAATTTTATTTTATCAGCCCTTTTCATAATGGAGTAGGGGTGGTGGGGGGTTGAAAAATATTATAAAAAAATCTGAGGCCTTAACTTCTAGTACGTACACCGAATTTCAAGTTTCTGTACTCTTACCAGCTTGCTTTACTTATGTTCCCCTATTTACCCCTATTTAACCCCCAACCCTTCACCGGATGTCCTCAAAAACAATCCAGTTCCAGATCTCGTTATAAAATATACGTGTTCAAAATTTCAAGTCAATATCTTAAACCGTTCCGGAGAAAACGTGGGGACAAAAAAGTTACAGACAGACAGACCGACAGACAGACAGACAGGCAGACAGGCAGACAGACAGACAGAATTTTTTTTCGCTCAAATTTAAAATCTCGACGTTTCATGACATTCTAAACCTACTTCTAGAAAAAAAAATCCGTAAAGGTATTTACACAGAACTTCCCTCGTTATTTGTGCATCGGTCACTCTAAAAAATTATTAAATACGAAATGACATTGAGAATAATAATCGATATATAGTTATTGTAATTATTACACGGAAATCCTGATAACTTTTGGTCAAAAAAATATACAGAGTGCTCATCCAACAGCAAAAGTTCAATACTAAATAACAGGTGCCAAATATGGAGGGCTTGCGCAAATACCTTTACAAATGTCCACCATGACTGAATTATTTCTTGGGATGCCATTATTCAATAAAGGTATACAATAGGTGTATAAATTTTTTTCCAAAATGGTGAAAGGATGTAGCAAATTTTTTTTTCCGAAATAGGTTTAGAATGTCACGAAACGCGAAAATTTTAAATTTGAGCAAAAAAAAATGTTTTCGCTCTATTCCAGTGTTAAATTTTTTTCCAAAATGGTGAAAGGATGTGGCAAATTTTTTTTTGCCGAAATAGGTTTTACATGTCATGAAATGTGGAAATTTTAAATTTGAAAAAAAAATATTTCGTCTATTCTATAATAGTGATAAATAAATTACCTTTGTTGTTTTGTTTGTTTGTTGTTGTTTTCGAATTTTTTTTTAAATTTTTCAAAAACATTTTTAAATTTGTTTGAATAATTTTAGAATGCCATGGAAACGTGGAAATTTTAAATCTGAACAGAGAAAAAAAAATTCCATCTATTTTACTGATAAAATTTTTGTCGAAATTTTTAAAAAATTTTCAGTTTCTTTTTTAAATAGATTTAGAGCGCTATATGAAACGTGGAAATTCAAAATTTTAGGAAAAAAAATCCATCTATTTTAGTGGTAAAAATTTTTTCAAAAATGTTAGTAAGAAATTTTCAAACATTTTTTTCTTTTAAATAGGTTTAGAATGCCATGAAACGTGGAAATTTCAAATTTGAACAAAGAAAAAAATTTTTTTTAGTGTAAAAATTTTTTCAAAAATGGTGAAAAAAATTTTCAAAATTTTTTTTTCAGAAATAGGTTTGGCGTGTCATGAAACGTGGAAATTTGAAATTTGAGCAAAAACAATTTGTTTTCATCTTGGTAAAAATTTTTTCAAAAATGTTGGTAAAAAAAAATTTCTAAAATTTTCAAAATTTTTTTTTCCCGAAATAGAATTAACGCGTCATGAAACGTGGAAATTTTAAATTTGAGCGAAAAAAAATTTTTTTCACTATTTATTCCGTTTAGACGGTCCACCCTGTATATTTTCCAGTGAAATTTCTACCATTTCTGCGCTGACAGTAGCGTCAACTACCTACCAAATTTGGCTGCTCTCCGTCAAGTAGTTTTTTAGTAAATGCACCAACAGACAGACAGACAGACAGACAGACAGACTGACGGAATTGAAAAACCTATATTACTTCCCTCGCATACCGAAGGGAAGTATTGTATTCGAGAAAAAATCACCCTCCGAGATTTTTTCGGATTCTGACGTTTCAGAACACGTAGATTCCGAAAATATAGGTTTTTCAATTCCGTCAGTCTGTCTGTCTGTCTGTCTGTCGGTCTGTCTGTCTGTCTGTCTGTCTGTCTGTCTGTCTGTCTGTCTGTCTGTCTGTCTGTCTGTCTGTCTGTCTGTCTGTCTGTTGGTGTATTTACTAAAAAACTACTTGACGGAGAGCAGTCAAATTTGGTAGGTAGTTAGCTCTACTGTCAGCGAAGAACTGGTAGAATTTTCACTGAAAAATATACAGGGTGGACCGTCTAAACGGAATAAATAGTGAAAAAATTTTTTTTTTGCTCAAATTTAAAATTTCCACGTTTCATGACGCGCTAAACCTATTTCAGGAAAAAAAAATTTTTGAAAATTTTTTTCAAACATTTTTGAAAAAATTTTTACCAAGATGAAAAAAATTTGTTTTTGCTCAAATTTAAAATTTCTACGTTTCATGACAGGCTTAACCAATTTCAGGAAAAAAAATTTTGAAAATTTTCTTCACCAATATTTTTGAAAAAATTTTTACTACTAAAATGAATTTTTTTTTTCTTCAAATTTAAAATTTTCACGTTTCATGGCATTCTAAGCCTGATTAAAAAAAAAAGTTTTTTGAAATTTTATCACAAGATAGAATTTTTCTTTCTTTGTTCAGATTTTAACTATCCACGTTTCCATGACATTCTAAAACTATTCAAACAAATTTAAAAATGTTTTTGAAGAATTTTTTAAAAAATTTGAAAACGTTTTTAATCCATTTATGTATCACTACTATAGAACAGACGAAAAATTTTTTTTTGCTCAAATTTAAAATTTTCACGTTTCATGATATTCCAAACCAATTTCGGAAAAAAAAATTTGCAACATTTTGTTACCAGTTTGGAAAAAAATTTAACACCAGAATGCTCAAATTTAAATGACATTCTAAACCTAGGTATTTCAGAAAAAAAATTTTGAAAATTTTTTTCACCAACATTTTTCAAAAAGTTTTTACCACTAAAATAGATCGAATTTTTTTTTATTTGCTCAAATTTAAAATGTTCACGTTTCATAGCATTCTAAACCTATTTTAAAAATACATCATTTTTAATTTTTAAACTTTTTTTAGCACTACTATAGAACAGAAGGAAACTTTCCTTTTTGCTCTAATTTAAAATTTCTACCTTTGACATTTTAAACCTATTTCAGAAGAAAAAAATTTGAAAATTATTTTACCACCTTTTGAAAAATTTTAAAAAAATGAAATTTTTTAACCACCACTATACTTCCACTCCATTACGTGAATGTTGGATTGAAAATGTGACAGATGGCAATAACATCTGGCATATGCACCTATTATACTTTTATTGAAAAATGTACAGGGTGGTCATCCCAAGAAATAATTCAGTCATGGTGGACATGTAAAGATATTTGCGCAAGCCTGCCATATGTGGCACCTGCTATTTAGTATTGAACTTTTGCTGTTGGATGAGCAATCTGTATATTTCTTTGACCAAAACTTATCAAGTTTTCTTTGTAATAATAGCAATAACTCTACTCCGATTATTATTCTCAATGTCATTTCATAATAATTATTTTTTTAGAGACTGCCATGAACGAGGGAAGTTCTGTGTAAATACCTTTACCGATTTTTTTCGTAATCTCCGTGGTCTGAAACGTCAGAATCCGTAAAAATCTCGGAGGGTGATTTTTTCTCGAATACAATACTTCCCATCGGTATGCGAGGGAAGTAAAAAATTTGAAATTTTTTTTGCGATTACTATACTTCCAATCCACTACGTGGATGGGGAAGTAATTAAATAATCCGCGATAATGTTACTGAATAAGGATAGATGCGTTTCGAATTGTTCCGTAGATGTCTGTACAACTTGGTTGCCAATGTTAAAAGAAGAACTTCACAAACTTAACATTGTACAAAAACTAAAAAAAACTGTTAACTATATCAACATTTCTATGTACATAGTAAGTATCTATGGATATTGAATATAATAACAAACGTTCTTAGAGCTGTGTATTTATCATACACAGCAAAAAAGATTTTTCAAAAAAGCCTTGAAAAAGGAAACAATAGATTTCCGAAACGTCGCCGAAATATTTAATTTCAAGTATTTATGCTTATTTGTGCCGTTTATTTAAAAAAAGCAACATTTAACTGATCCTTTGACGTAAAAGTAACAGGCGTAGAGGTTATTTACCAGTAACATACTGGTTAATTGTGATATTTTGTAGATTCCCCGAGCACCGCTTAAAAAGAAAACATACATGTGGCAGGGAGTCCCAAAGAATTGAATAAGGAAAAAAAATTAAGATAATGCCACAAATAACATTTAGACAATACGCCGTTCTATGTCCCGAAGGGTATGGAAGGGGTGTAGAACGTGTATCAACCCCTTCGGGAGAATAGTAACCCCCTCGCTGAAGCCCTTAGCATTAAAAAAGAAGAGTACGAGAGATAAACAGTCCCCACTCATTCCATGATAGGTACTTATATTCATTTTACCTTATTGAAAGAATATTTTTGCCTCCACACAAAAACTGAAGGTTGTAGGAATTTTTTTCACCATGGACTTGGACCAGCGTCAAAAAATACATAAGTTGGTCATCCAGATCAAAAACTTTTATTTTGTGGGGATGTGTAATCAACCTAACATTTTTTACAAGAGTGTTGTAGCCCATCTGGGGACACTGTATGTGAGACAATAATTATTATTCATGTATACATCTGCGTTGGGCATTGGAGCAAGTATGGTAATCTTACACGCACTTCGACTATTTCAGTTAGTTTTTTGACGTACTGATTTAATTAAACCAACTTATATTACATATGTTATTAAATAATTATTTAAATATATGCAGAATAATTTTATTTGCTTGCTAATGCTTTTTGTTTTTCTAATGAATATTTCATTATGTGAAGATATTATCTTAGTTACAAAAATCGATGTAAAAATTTCAATGAAATTGTATTAATTTTTGACCTTGCAACTTTCAAAAAAATAGTTGCGTCTGCAAGCACCTTGAAAACGCTATAGGGTATTAATAGATTATTTTACAGGTATCTGGTATTTCAGGTTCTGACATTTGTACGTAAACAATATTTGTAAAAATTCACAGTAGGTTGAGTTCCTAAAAAAAAAAAAAGGCCAAAATCCAAATTAGCTACTTGATCTTTTAGTTAGAGAGATGTTGGCAGGAATTTTTAAATGATTTGTTCGTGCGGCAGAAATTAAAATTAAAAAGTGCGAAGATCTACATTAAAAAATATCGGTAAAGGCATTTGCACAGAACTTCCCTTACTAATTATACAGAGTGGCAATTCTAAAAAACTATTAATTTCGAAACGACATAGGGAAATAATAATCAGAATTTAGATATCTCTGTGGCCACAAAGAAACCGGATTCATTTTTATTAAAAAAATATACAGTGGTCATCCGACCAAAGAAAAATAAAAACTGCTGTCTAAGGAATCACTACTTCCACATCCAGATTTTCCATCATAGATATCTTTAAACTAAAACATCTTGACTATGCACTCTAGTATGTGGAAATTATTGGTCATAGAATTTTAATAACACTTGAGGCAGATGTCACAAAAAAATGTTAGTCGTTGGTTCTTAGCATATACGCCACATGAAGTGTATTTATTTATTTATTTATACGACTCAGGAAGAGGATTGCCCCAATTACAGAGTCGGGATACTAACAATAAAGATTGTGCTATAATAGAAGTAAGCATTACAAATTTTGACCATATTTTATTTTAAATCCTCAATTCTACAATAAAATCCTTAGTTCTACAATAACAGAAGTATTACCAATTATGTTCATATATAGGTACTCTTTAGATCCTTAGTTCTGCAATGAAAATCGGTAAAGTTATTTACACAGAACTTCCCTCGTTATTTGTGCATGGCGGTCACTCTAAAAAATTGTTAATTACGAAATGACATTGAGAATACAGATCGGAATATAGTTATTGCTATTATTACAAAAAAACCTGATAACTTTTGGTCAAAAAAATATACAGAGTGATCATCCAACAGCAAAATTTCAATACTAAATAACAGGTGCCAAATATGGAAGGCTTGCGCAAATACCTTTACAAATGTCCACCATGAATGAATTATTTCTTGGGATGCCATTATTCAATAAAAGTATATAATAGGTGCATATGCCAAATATTATTGCCATCTGTCACATTTTCAATTCCACATTCACGTAATGGAGTGGAAGTATAGTGGTGGTTAAAAAATATAACAAATTTTCAAAACTTTTTTTTTTGAATAGGTTTAGAATGTCACGAAACGCGAACATTTTAAATTTTTTCGCTCTATTCCAGTGTTAAATTTTTTTCCAAAATGGTGAAAGGATGTGACAAATTTTTTTTTCCGAAATAGGTTTTAAATGTCATGAAACGTGGAAATTTTAAATTTGAAAAAAAAAAAAAATTCGTCTATTCTGTAATAGTGATAAATAGATTGCATAAACATGTTTTCAAATTTTTTTAAAAATTTTTCAAAAACATTTTTAAATTTGTTTGAATAATTTTAGAATGCCATGGAAACGTGGAAATTTTAAATCTGAACAAAGAAAAAAAATTCCATCTATTTTAGTGGTAAAATTTATTTCGAAATTTTAAAAAAATTTTCAATTTTCAAAGTATTGTATTCGAGAAAAAATCACCCTCCGAGATTTTTTCGGATTCTGACGTTTCAGAACACGTAGATTACGAAAATATAGGTTTTTCAATTCCGTCAGTCTGTCTGTCTGTCTGTCTGTCTGTTGGTGCATTTACTAAAAAACTACTTGACGGAGAGCAGTCAAATTTGGTAGGTAGTTGACGCTACTGTCAGCGAAGAAATGGTAGAAATTTCACTGGAGAGTATACAGGGTGGACCGTCTAAACGGAATAAATAGTGAAAAAAATTTTTGTTGCTCAAATTTTAAATTTCCACGTTTCATGACGCGCTAAACCTATTTCAGAAAAAAAAATGTTTTGAAAATTTTTTTCACCATTTTTGAAAAATGTTTACCAAGATGAAAAATTTTTTTTTTCCTCAAATTTAAAATTTCTACGTTTCATGACACGCTTAACCTATTTCAGGAAAAAAAAATGAAAATTTTTTTCACCAATATTTTCGAAAAATTTTTTACTACTAAAATGAAATATTTTTTTTCTTTCTTCAAATTTAAAATTTCCACGTTTCAGGGCATTCTAAGTCTGATTCAAAAAAAATGTTTGAACATTTTTTTTACCATTTTTGAAAATCTGTTTACCACTAAAATAGATGGAATTTTTTTTATTTCTTTAAATTTAAAATTTCCAGGTTTCATGATATTCCAAACCAATTTCGGAAAAAAAAATTGCAGCATTTTGTTACCAGTTTGGAAAAAAATGTAACACTAAAATGCTCAAATTTAAAAGTTTCACGTTTCATGACATTCTAAACCTAGGTATTTAAGAAAATAAATTTTTGAAAATTTTTTTCACCAGCATTTTTCAAAAAGTTTTTACCACTAAAACAGATCGAATTTTTTTTATTTGCTCAAATTTAAAATCACGTTTCCTAGCATTCTAAACCTATTTTAAAAAATATATAATTTTTAATTTTTAAACTTTTTTAGCACTACTATAGAATAGAAGGAAACTTTCCTTTTTGCTCAAATTTAAAATTTCTACGTTTGACATTTTAAACCTATTTCAGAAGAAAAAAATTTGAAAATTATTTTACCAACATCTTTTGAAAAATTAAAAAAAAATGAAATTATTTAACCACCACTATACTTCCACTCCATTACGTGAATGTTGGATTGAAAATGTGACAAATGACAATAATATCTGGCATATGCATCTATTATACTTTTATTGAAAAATGTACAGGGTGGTCATGCCAAGAAATAATTCAGTCATGGTGGACATTTGTAAAGGTATTTGCGCAAGTCTGCCATATGTGGCACCTGCTATTTAGTATTGAACTTTTGCTGTTGGATGAGCAATCTATATATTTTTGACCAAAACTTCATCAAGTTTTCTTTGTAATAATAGCAATAACTATATTCCGATTATTATTCTCAATGTCATTTGGTAATTATTAATTTTTTAGAGTGACTGCCATGCACAAATAACGAGGGAAGTTCTGTGTAAATACCTTTACCGATTTTTTTAAAATAGATTTAGAGCGCTATGGAACGTGGAAATTTAAAATTTTAAGAAAAAAAATTCCATCTATTTTAGCGGTAAAAATTTTTTGAAAAATGTTGGTAAAAAATTTTCAAACATCTTTTCTTTTAAATAGGTTTGGAATGCCATGAAACGTGGAAATTTTAAATTTGAACAAAGAAAGAAAATTTTTTTGGTGGTAAAAATTTGTTCAAAAATGGTGAAAAAAATTTTCAAAATTTTTTTTTTCAGAAATAGGTTTAGCGTGTTATGAAACGTGGAAATTTTAAATTTGAGCAAAAAAAAATTTTTTTCATCTTGGTAAAAATTTTTTCAAAAATGTTGGTGAAAAAAATTTTCAAAATTTTTTTTTCCCGAAACAGGATTAGCGCGTCATGAAACGTGGAAATTTTAAATTTGAGCGAAAAAAAAATTTTTTCCCTATTTATTCCGTTTAGACGGTCCACCCTGTATATTTTCCAGTGAAATTTCTACCATTTCTGCGCTGACAGTAGCGTCAACTACCCACCAAATTTGGCAGCTCTCCGTCAAGTAATTTTTTAGTAAATGCACCAACAGACAGACAGACAGACAGAGTGACGGAATTGAAAAACCTATATTTTCGTAATCTCCGTGATCTGAAACGTCAGAATCCGAAAAAATCTCGGAGGGTGATTTTTTCTCGAATACAATACTTCCCTTCGGTATGCGAGGGAAGTAAAAAATATCAATATTATTCTGTATAGGATTAGAAATTCCTGCATGACATTAATAAGTGAATCCATTTAATAGATCGGCGCGTGAAGCTTTGATGTGAAATGTTTGGTGGAGTCGAGTTGATTTAGAACGAACTCGTAGGTCAATGAGTTTTAATAGATCAGAGAAGTCGAGTTTATTGTTTAATATTTTAGACAGAGTTACAATCCCGTGTGATTCTCGGCGAGTTTGAAGTGAGTTAAGTGAGAATCTATTTATCAAAATATCATTACTAATTCCAACAGGTCAATAAATATTGTACTTGGCGTAGCTTAAGTATTTTACGATTTAAAAAAAAATATTTTCCAGATTATTAATATGAACGATGTAGTGGAGATTTCAGATTATGTCAGCATACTCCAATTTACTTCTGAGAAACGAGTTAAATAGAAGCTTCATTGTTTCAACATTCGTAAAATCTTTGGAGTTTCTTATTATGAATCCCAATGATTTAAAAGCTAAACATGCGATGTGATTTATGTTATAAATAAAAGTCATCGTGCTATCAAAAGTAACACCTATATCCTTAAATCTATCTACTCTTTGTATGGCCCTATTATTTATTTTATACTCAATAATGAAAATATTATGTCCACGTGAGTAGGTGACATTACACTTTTCTACATTTAGAAATAATTTGTTTTTATTGCACCAGTTATCAATATTTTCCAAATCTGACTTGAGCAATTCTATATCATCACTGCAATTAACACTAGTAAATTTTTAGGTCATCGACATAGACTACACGTGTGCACTGTAAGTTTATAACTATGTCATTGATCAAGACATTGATTAAAAGTGGACCAAGGACTGACCCTTGGGGGACTTTTATTTTATCAACCCCTTTAATAATAGAGTGGAGTAAGGGGGGAGTTGAAAAATATGAAAAAATCTGAGGCCTTGGTTTATACCACATACTCCAATTACCAAGTTCCATTACCACCTTGATTTACATGTTTTCCCCTATTTACCCCTATTTAACCCCCAACTCCTTAACGGAATCATCTCAAAGCATAAGTTACAGATGACGTTATAATTGTATATACGCGTACCAAATTTCAAGTGAATATCTCTTCATCATTATTTTGTTAATTTTCAAATAAACAAATAAGTTATTATTAATATAACTTCTTCATATTACATTGAATTATTCTTTGCTACAGGCAAATTATGCATGCCAGAGCTGGAATGTATAGGTGAAATACTTTACGACGTATAGCCTTATAAACAAATTAGCCTAGTGAAACAAGAACTAATTTGTTTGTAGATATATTTGATACCAAGGAACCACAGTGCATGAATTCTTAAGCAAAAAACTAAATTTTGCAAGTAAGGGAATTTCTCGAAAATTTTTATTTATAAACAGTTTGAAATCTACCATATTTTCGACATTTTATAATAACATTTCTTTATATACAGGGTGTAATCAGGTTCATGTCATTAAAAAAAACTGGTAATGGGGACCGACTAGACAAACAAAAAACCTTTATGACTTTTTCCTCTAGGGGCACTTTGAAAAACACTGATCTAGGTTAACATATTTAATATTATGGTAGACAACTATTGAGAACCACTGCTTTTCTTGGTCGATGGACTTGTACTTCCCAATTATACAACATTTAAATTGTCATAAAAAAGTGTTCGCCGGCACACGCGGTGTCAAAGGATCATCGACCGCCTTTGATGTACCGCCTCAACTGAACTGAGGCAAGTATAAAGAGGTAAATAATTCGTTCTCTCTTCGTTCACAATTGCAAGCAAATAATGGCCATAGAGGTTTAAACAGAGCATTTCTTTACATGTGTGTTTTTTAATTTGGAACAAAATATTGGATTGTTTATAATTTAGAAAATTTAAATGTGGTTTATTAACATTTGTAACATAAATGAGTGTCCTGGGTTAAAAGCTTACTACCTACCTAAATGATTCAAAATCTCTGCATCTGTATCAATACACAGTTCGGTACGTCGAATTAAGTACATACGCACTTCGTTCAACACTAAACACTAAACTATTAACTAACGTTGTCAATACAGAAAAATAAAATGAAAACTTGGTACAAAATCCAAAATGGGATACAAAAAGAACGAACAAGTTGTGTCTGTACGTAATCAAGAATTTGACAACTTGAATAAAATAAATAATAATAATAATAATAATAATAATAATAATTGTTTATTAGCTACTAAGTATTTGTATAGAGAACAGAATAGTACACAACAAATTCAATTAACAAGCAAATAAACTAAGGTAACCCGCAAAGCCAGGGCTGTCCGCGGTTGAATTACCATTAATTTTTTACATTACTGAAATATTGTAAAATACATTTATATTTAATACATGTACTTATAATATAACTAACTTCTATACAAGCAGTACATTACATATACGTACGATATACTCTTACACATATAATTAAATAGATAATATAATAGGTATATAATGAAATAGGTAACTATGTAATTTTTCCTACAGCTAAAAATATTAACATTCCATAACGTTAAAAAATAATTAGACATGTATATATTATAAAATAGATGACCTACGACTACAAAATGCGATTTCTAACTGAAAAAATAGTAGCGTCTCGGTAGCGTATATTCAGGGTCTCATTTCTATTAATTTATGTAATTCGGTTCTATTAAAGTTCAATACAAATTTTTTTAGTTTTTTTTTAAAGCCGAGTAGGGAGCGACATGCTTTTAATTCATTCGGTAATATATTATATAGTCTCGGACCAAGATAAGTGGCATGACGTTGGCCTATTGACTTAGAGGAGAATGGCGTTCTATAAGATGTGAGTTTATGTCGAGTGTGATAGTTATGATCTATTTCTACTAAATTGTCCTTATTATTGTGTTGTAAATTGATTATTGCTGTAAAATACAATTGACGCAAATCAAAAATTTTGGATTCTTTATAAATATCATCTGAGGGGTAAGTACTTGGTTTACCAAAGATTATTTTTAGGAATCTTTTTTGAATAACGTTTAGTTTCTTTAAATATTCGTTGACGACTCCTCCCCATCCTATAATACCATAGCGGAGTCGAGATTCAATCAAGGCATAATAAATGGTTTTTAAATTTTCTACGTCTAATATGTTTTTCAGGTATTTAAATCTATATAGTAGACCTCTCAGTGTTTGGGTAACATTTTGTATATGATGATTCCATCTAAGATGCTGGTCCATAGTAACACCTAAATATTTTATTGTGCCCGTTTGCGATATTTGTGTGTTTTCATCGATATTTAAGGACGTGTATAATGGTATATTCCTATTGTAACATGTAAATGGTAGGTATTTTGTTTTTTGAAAGTTAATTGTAAGTAATTTATGGTCCATCCAATTTTTTATATTTTTTAGATCACTTTCAGAGGTGTCTTTTAAGTCCTGCCAATTTTCGCCTTGGTATATTATTGCCGTATCATCCGCGAAACTAATGATTGTGCCCTTGGATTCTAGTGTGAAATCTTAACTATAAATACACAATGACGCGAAATTCAAAAATAACAAAACAACGAACGGCGGGTTGGACGTGTGTACATAACGAAACACCGACAGTAACTAAAATATTGCACAAGGCAGAGTTAGAGTATAGTTTTCTTCAGATTAGAGCTAGATCTAAACCTACCTCAATATTCCAGCAGTTCTCAAAAAATGTTATTGAAAATTTGCGAAATTTTTGTTTATTTGTTTTCTCCAAAACTGTGAGCTTTAGACCCCATGTTACATAAGGTTTTTTTTGTTTGTCTTGTCGTTCCCTACTACCAGTTTTTTTAATGACATGAAACTAATTACACCCTGTATATTGAAACTTCATAAAAGGAGCTCTAGCTTGATAAAAAAAAAGTCGATATTCGTTGGAAAACAACAGAGAAACAGGCTCTCAAAATTGACCGCTTGTTGTTCAATTTAAGCGAGTAGCGATAAAAAATTGTTTATAAATACCTTTTCGAAAAATTCCCTTGCAAAATTTAGTTTTTTTGCTTAAAAATTGGTGGACTGTGGTTCCTTGATATGAAATATATTTACAAAAAATTTAGTTCCAGTTTGGGTAAGGGTCCGGCTCGCATAAACAGATTAAAAAAAGACTAGGCTAATTCCACATTCCACATCCACGTAGTGGATTGGAAGTATAGTAATCGTAAAAAAAATTTCAATTTTTTTTTTTCTTGAAATATTTTTAAAATGTCATGAAACGTCGAAATTTTAAATTTGAGCGGAAAAAACAATTCTGTGTGTCTGTCGGTCTGTCTGTCTATCGGTCTGTTGTGGCTAAGAAAAGAAGGTTTTCACTCGATGTTGAAATATTGCCCAAGTGTTCAAGTGTGGGCCACCCTACGAGCGACGTGGTTAGCGTCACTGGTGTAACCTGGTTAGCACAGTAAAGATACGGAGAGCAAAAGGGCATGGAGTTCAAGGCTTGGGCGCCATTGATTACTTAGGGTAATCAAAGAAAATTAAAGATAAAGATAAACAAAAGACAAAAGTTACATATATACAACAGTACTATATTACAAAAATATTATATTACAAAAAGTGAACGAGCTATCACAGCATCAGCGATACTGTATGGCAAAATATCACACAGAAATATATACAAAATACTATATTACAATAACCGAAGCTCAAGATAAGCTTGAGACTTTTACGAGAGCCAAATTAAATATATTACAAAAGAGATGACTCGTAAATTGTCTCAATTATGAAACAAAAGTATATATTACAAGATAATAAAATACTATATTACAAGTTGCACTATATTACAAATTTGCTTAACAGCAAAATAAATTTGAGGTGTTTACGAGAACCAAAAATATATTACAAAAGATACGTTTCGTAACTTTCACCTCAACACTGAAATCATATATTACAACAAAACTAGGAACTTGAGATTCTTTACGAGAGACAAAATAACTATATTACAAAAGATATTCCTCGTAACCTTATCTCAAAGTTCATAAACTTAAACACTCTCGTTACAACAAAAATTGAACCACGACTTACGATATCACTAACAAACGTGCATTATAGTACTACAATAAGATATTAATCATGAGGAATCACGACAAAAGCAACTATAAAACAATACTACGGCGAAGTATTTGCGACAACGAATTCAAGATACAAGCAACTACGAATTAATATACAACAATGGATTTAATTATAACAACGGATTTAAAATGTAATCTAACCAAAAATATAATAGATTTAGCTTGAATCTAATATTTTAAATTTAGACACTTTTAACTCTTATAACTCAACGATCATGTGAAAATAATCCCTTTTATTGGTAACAAGTAAAAGTACTTATCTTTTATTTTGTTATCCTGATGGAGAGAACTCCTAGATACGGTCCTGTTCTCCGATGATCATGGATTTAAATTCACATGTGGCTGCCATAATCCCATTGTGAGGTTATGAAATCGTAGAAGATTGTCGCCAAGACAAAATGAAGAAAATCTCTTCGCCCAGAATGTTTTCATATATTCCAATTCAAAATGTAGTATAGCAAGGTTGACTTCATATGAAAATTGCTCGCTTAGTGGAAAACGTAGTAGGTATCGCAATTTGAATGTGTATAATCTCAAATCTTGCTTAAAGCAAATAATATAACGTTGAAAGGCTTCTACGTTATATGCATTAGACGGAACTCAATTTGATTATAAGAAAAAAACTTATAATTATGAGAAAAACGCTATGAAAAAGTTACGTATATTTAAAATTATGAGAAAAAGTCATAGAAAACTATGAGAAAAAAAAACCTAAAACAATATTTCAAATGTTAGATGGTATTTGCCGGTATAATAATTAAAACCTTACCTCATGTGATCATCACGAGGTTTTTCAAGGTCTATTATCCCCTTTACAGGTCAAACGAAGTTATAAATACGTCTTATTAGTTCAATGGTTCAACGAGAAAGAGTTTCACCCGGCGTTATTTAGTTGAAATATCATTCCTAGAGCGCTATCTAGTAATCGCAAGCGTTAACTCTGACAGATGACGTACGTTCATCATGGTATAAGAAGTAAGTGCACTCTATTTGTACTAAGGTTTGTGGGAATAATATTTCCGATAACTTATAATTTCTCTAATAAATATTAACAGTGTAACGAAGGATGCTATTGAGCATTCCGAATGTTACACTGTCTGTAACTTTCCTTATCCGCACGTTTTCTCCGGAACGGTTTAAGATATTAACTTTAAATTTTGTACACGTATGTATTATAACGAGATCTGGAACTGGATTTGAAGATATCCTGTGAAGGGTTGAAGGTAAATATGGGTAAATAGGGGAAATATGTATAGCAAGCTGGTACAGAAACTTGAAATTTGATGTATGTACTACAAGCCACGCCTCAAAATTTTTTATAATATTTTTCATCACCCCCACCAACCCCCACTACATTATTAAAGGTGTTGATTGTTGATAAAATAAAATTGAGACATTCACTTGAAGTTTGGTACGCGTATATATTATAATGACATCAGGAACTAAATTATATTTTGGGTAGTCTGATGAAAGGTTGGGGGGTTAATAGGGGTAAATAGGAAAAAATAGGTAAAGCAAGCTGGTAAGAGTACAGAAACTTGAAATTCGGTGTATGCTAGAAGCCAAGGCCTCAGATTTTACTTCCCTCGCATACCGAAGGGAAGTATTTTTATAATATTTTTTAACCCACAATTTCGTACACGTATGTATTACAACGACATGTGGAACTAGATCATATTTTGAGATGATTCCCTTGAAGGGTTGGCGGTTATTTTGGGGTAAATAGGGAAATAAAAGTAAAGCAAGTTGCTAAGAGTACAGAAACTTGAAATTCGGTGTATGTACTAGAAGCCAAAGCCCC
Source organism: Stenurella melanura (assembly GCA_963583905.1). Taxonomy (NCBI): domain Eukaryota; kingdom Metazoa; phylum Arthropoda; class Insecta; order Coleoptera; family Cerambycidae; genus Stenurella; species Stenurella melanura. Next base: position 8,634,221 of record OY757317.1, read on the forward strand.
CGCTTTTTATATAATATTTTTTAACCCCCCACCACCGCTACTCTATTATTAAAGGGGTTGATAAAATGAAATTGAAATTTGAAACTTAGTACACGTATGTATTATAATGACATCTGAAACTGAATTAAATTTTGAGATGATTCCGTTGAAGGGTTGAGGGCTAAATAGGGGTAAATAGGAGGAAATAAGTAAAGCAAGCTGGGAATAGTATAGAAAATGTAGACGCCAAGGCCTCAGATTATTTATAATATTTTTCAACCGCCACCACCCCTGCTCCATGATTAAAGAGGTTGATAAAATGAAATCGAGATATTTATTCACTTGAAATTTGGTACATGTATGTATTACAATGACATCTGGAACTAGATTATATTCTGAGATGATTCCGTTGAAAGGTTGGGGTTAAATAGGGGTAAATAAGGCAAAATAAGTGAAGCAAGCTGGTAAGAGTACAGAAATTTGGGACTTGGTGTATACTAGAAGCGAAGGTCTCAGGTTTCTTTATAATATTTTCCATCCCCCCACCACCCCCACTCCCTTAGTAAAAGAGTTGATACAGTAAAGTTTAGATTTCACTTGAAATTTGGTACACGTATGTATTATAACGATATCCGAAACTAGATTATGTTTTGAGATGATTGCGTCGTTGGAGTGGGGGGTAAGGACAGGTAAATAGGGAATAATAAATAAAGCAAGCTAGTAAGAGTACAGAAACTTGAAATTCGGTGTATATCCTAGAAACCTAGGCCTCAGACTTTTTAATAATATTTCAACCCCCCGCCACCCTTCTTCATTATTAAAGGGTTTGATAAAATAAAATTGAGATATTCACTTGAAATTTGGTACACGTGTGTATTATAACGACATCTGGAACTAGATTATATTTTGAGATGATTCTGTTGAAGGGTTGGGGGTTAAATAGGGGTAGATAATGGAAAATAAGTAAAGCAAGCTGGTAAGATTACAGAAATTTGGGATTTGGTGTGTATACTAGAAACCAAGGCCTCAGATTTCTTTCAAATATTTTTCAAACCCCACCACCTCCGCCCCATTATTAATTGGATTGATAACATAAAATTGAGATATTCACTTGAAAGTTAGTACATGTATGTATTGTAATGACATCTGATTAAAATGATTCCATTGAAGGGGTGGGAGGTGCAGGTTGTGAATAGGGGAAAATAAGTAGGGTAAACTAGAAACTTCATTTATAACGTACATAGTAGAAACCAACGCCTCAAACTTTTCTATGACATCTGCTCCAAATATTATTAAAATTTTACCACCAATAATTTCCACATACTAGAGTGCAAATTTAGTCAAGATGTTTCCTTTAAAGTGACTTGAACGAAAAATCTGGATGTGGAAGTAGTGATTCCTTAGGCAGCAGTTTTTATTTATAAGGCTATAAGTGGTAAACTATTTCAGCTATACATTTTAGCCTTGGCATGCATAATTTGCCTGTAGCAAAGAATAGTTCAATGTAATATGAAGACGTTATATTAATAATAATTTACTTGTATATGGTTTATTTGAAATTTAACGAAATATTGATAACGCAAAAATTTTTTGCAAATTGCTCTTCATCTAATTAATATTTTTTTAAACGCTGTTAGGTCTTTTGAAAAAGAACAAAAAATATTGAATCTTTCTGCGGAATCAAAGGGAAAAAGATATAAGCAAAAAACGCAAAAATGGCTTTAAAATTACATGTTTATCGGATTTTAAACAATGTCATACCACGATTTGAAGTGTCGGAAAAATATATGTTGTTGTTTGTGATTTTTACTAGTCGTACACAAAAAATCAGCTTTCTACTTGAAAAAACCCTTATATTTCTATCTCAACTCTTGATGACATTAAGCAACCAGATGATCAAAGGTCTCTTTGGAATGCCTATGGCTAACAAGAAAAATGTTGTTCTGAAACTGATGGCGATTCGTTGTGATGTGAAGTTTATCAAATTGTTGTTTTCAAATAATCATTTATATTATTTAATAATTAGGTATTAACTGTAATACTTACGTTGTTGTCTATAAATAGGGACTGATGGGCATCCTATTTATAACGATTTTCAAAGAAAAATCAACTGAGTAATTACGAATTGTCTGGAGATTGTAATTAACTTAATCCCTGAAGTGTCTATACTGCATCTATTTCATTATCATCTTCGTTATCAACAATACTACATAATATAGTTGATCGATCACACTTGATCATGTAACTTGAAGAGAAAATTAATTACACATTGTATAAAAAGATTTATAGGGCAATCAGCTATAAATAGCACGGAGTTAGAATAGTAGAACGAAAGTTGGATGGAAAACTAGTAAGAAGTAGAAAGTTCAGGTAAAAACTGATTTTGAGTTGAAGTGTAGAAAAAATTAAAATATTGAAAGACAAGTATATTGTGAGTTTTCACCAATAATGCTGACATACGAAAAACAATACTGAGTTTACAATATTAAACTAGATAACATTTTCGACAAATAAGTTCCTATTCATTTTTACTTCCTCGCATACCGAAGGGAAGTATTGTATTCGAGAAAAAATCACCCTCACTGAATTTTTTGGATTTTCACGTTTCAGATCATATGATTACGAAAATATAGGTTTTTCAATTCCGTCAGTATCTCTGTTGGTGTACTAACTAAAGAACTAACTAAAGAACTACACTGGGCCGTCGAAAGGAAACAAATAGTGGAAAAAATTTGTTTTTGCTCCAATTTAAAATTTCCGCGACATTCTAAAGCCATTTAAAAAAAAAAAATTTCAAAATTATTCAAACCGCAGAACATTGGAAATTTCTTTTGCTCAAATTTAAAATTTTCACGTTTCATGACATTCTAAACTTATTTTAAAAAATCGGTAAAGGTATTTACACAGAACTTCCCTCGTTATTTGTGCATGGCGATCACTTTAAAAAAAAATCGGTAAAGGTCTTTACACAGAACTTCCCTCGTTATTTGTGCATGGCGGTCACTCTAAAAAATTAATAATTACGAAATGACATTGAGAATAATAATCGGAATATAGTTATTGCTATTATTACAAAGAAAACTTGATAAGTTTTGGACAAAAAAAATTTACAGATTGCTCATCCAACAGCAAAAGGTCAATACTAAATAACAGGTGCCACATATGGCAGGCTTGCGCAAATACCTTTACAAATGTCCACCATGACTGAATTATTTCTTGGGATGACCACCCTGTACATTTTTCAATAAAAGTATAATAGGTGTATATGTCAGATATTATTGTCATCCGTCAAATCAATCCAACATTCGCGCATTGGAGTGGAAGTATAGTGGTGGTTAAAAAATTTCATTTTTATTTTAATTTTTCAAAAATGATAAAAAAAAAATTTAAATTTAAAATGTCAAACGTAGAAATTTTTAATTTAAGCAAAAGGGAAAGTTTCCGTCTATTCTATAATAGTGGTAAAAGAAGTTTAAGATTTAAAAATTACATATTTTTTTTTAAATAGGTTTAGAATGTCATGAAACGTGAAACTTTTAAATTTGAGTAAAAAAAGTTTCCATCTATTCTAGTGTTAATTTTTTTTCCAAACTGGTAACAAAATGTTGCAAAAATTTTTTTTCCGAAATTGGTTTGGAACGTCATGAACCGTGGAAATTTTAAATTTGAGCAAACCAAATTTTTCGTCTATTCTATAGTAGTGATAAATAGATTAAAAATGTTTTCAAATTTTTTAAAAAATTTTTCAAAAACATTTTTAAATTTGTTTGAATAGTTTTAGAATGCCATGGAAACGTGAATAGTTTAAATCTGAACAAAGAAGAAAAATTCTATCTTAGTGGTAAAATTTTTTAAAAATAGTAAACAAAATTTCTAATTTTTCTTTTAAATAGATTTAGAACGCTATGAAACGTGGAAATTTTAAATTTGAAGAAATAAAAAAAAATCCGTCTATTTTAGTGGTAAAAAAAATTTCAAAAATGTTGGTAAAAAAAAATTTCAAAAAATTTTCAAAATTTTTTTTTTCTGAATCAGGCTTAGAATGCCATGAAACGCGGAAATTTTAAATTTGAAGAAAAAAAAATATCATTTTAGTAGAAAAAATTTTTTCAAAAATGGTAAAAAAATTTTATTTTTTTTTTATAGTTTTAGAATGCCATGAAACGTAGAAATTTTAAATTTGAGCAAAAAAAAATTTTTTCATCTGGTAAAAAATTTTTCAAAAATGGGGAAAAAAATTTTCAAATTTTTTTTTTTCAGAAATAGGTTAGCGTGTCATGAAACGTGGAAATTTTAAATTTGAACAAATTTTTTTTTTTTATCTTGGTAAAAATTTTTTTAAAAATGTTGGTGAAAAAAATTTTCAAAATTTTTTTTCCCGAAATAGGATTAGCGCGTCATGAAACGTGGAAATTTTAAATTTGAGCGAAAAAAAATTTTTTTCACTATTTATTCCGTTTAGACGATCCACCCTGTATATTTTCCAGTGAAATTTCTACCATTTCTGCGCTGGCAGTAGCGTCAACTACCTGCCAAATTTCACTGCTCTCCGTCAAGTAGTTTTTCTAGTGTTAAAATTTTTTTCCAAGGTGGTAAAAAGATGTGCAAATTTTTTTTGCCGAAGTAGGTTTGGAATGTCATGAAACGTGGAAATTTTAAATTTGAGCAGAAAAAAATTTTTCAACTATTCTATAGTAAGTAGTGATAAATCAAAAATTTTTTAAAAAACATTTTTAAATATTAAAAAAAAAAAAATTTATTTGTTTGAATAGGTTTGGAATGCCATGGAAACGTGGAAATTTTAAATTTGAAAGAAAAAAAAATTCCATCCATATTAGTGGTAAAATTTTTTTTAAATATGGTAAAAAAAAATTCAAAAAGTTTTTGTTCTTAAATAGGTTGAGAATACCATGAAACGGGGAAATTTTAAATTCGAACAAAGAATACAAATTTTCATTATTTATTCCCTTTAGACAGTCCACCCTGTATATTTTCCAGTGAAAGTTTTACCATTTCTTCGCAGATAGTAGAGTCAACTAACTACCTATCAAATTTGACTGCTCTCCGCCAACTGAGCCACTAGCCATAACAGCGGCGGTCGGTGCATTTGTTGTTATACTATGTATAAAAAAAATGTAACGATAAAAATATTGTAAACAAATCAAATACTCGTAGCAATAGGAATGAAATGTAAAACATTTAAACAAAATAAAAAAACTTTAAAGATAAAGGAAAGGTTTTTAGTAAATGCACCAACAGACAGACAGACAGACAGACAGGCAGACTGACTGACGGAATTGAAAAACCTATATTTTCGTAATCTACGTGATCTGAAACGTCAAAATCCGAAAAAATCTCGGAGGGTGATTTTTTCTCGAATACAATACTTCACTTCGGTATGCGAGGGAAGTAAAAAAATATTTTTTGAAAATGAAAAATTATTTGGGAAAAAAAAAGTTTAAAATTTATCCTAAAAGCATTTATTTTATATATTTTTACCACTATGCTTGCCCTGTATAAATCAAGAGGGAAGTTCTGTGAAAATACCCTTACCGGTTTCTTTTTCTAGAATCAATGCTTTACGAGATACAGAGGGTGGAAAAATTTTATACCGAAAGGAAGTATTGTGAAAAAATCACCCTCCGAAATTTTCCCGGATTTTCATGTTTCAGGTCATGTAGATTACGCAAATATAGGTTTTTAAATTCAGTCTGTCTGTCTGTCAGGTGTCGGTCTGTCTGTTGGTGCATTAACTAAATAACTAGTTGACGGAGTACAGTCAAATTTGGTAAGCAGCTGACGCTACTGCCACCGAAGAAATGGTTAAACTTTCAATGGAAAATATACATGGTGGACCGTCTAAAGGAAACAGACAATGGAAAAAAAATGTTCCACTCAAATTTCAAATTTCCAGGTTTCGTGACATTCTAAACCTAAGTAAAACAAAAGTTTTGAATTTTTTTTTACCACTGCTAAAGAATAGATGGAAAAATATTTAGGAAAAGGTATTGATTCTAGAAAAAAAAAATTAATAGGAACTTATTTGTAGGAAATTTGATGTAGTTCAAAATTGTATATAGACCCTTTTTCGCTAGAAGGCGTGGTTTTCAAGAAAACGTGAAAAGTGGACCTTTAAACTAACCTCCAGTCCCTCGCAGACCATTCACTGGTCAAGACTTTTAGTATGTTGTTCATAGCACACCCTCCGACAATTATACAAAAATTGACATCTGTATGAATTATTTCCCTTATTTGGCCCTTTTTGGGATTCTCAGGTTTTTCATGAAGTGTTTATACATAGAGTCAACAATGAATTTAATTATTTACAACCAAAATAATTAACAGTGAAATAATAGCATATTTTACAGAATAAAAATTAATTGTTGACTATGTGGATGAGACTTCATATTAGGATCGCACAACTCTCCACATATGTGATTATATTCAGAATGATGGAGGTACTTTGCTTTTGATAAAATTTCATATTTTCTTCATTTTCGTGCCAGATTTACTCGCCGTTGAATTTAGTATATTCATTTACATCATATATCTGAGATTTATAAAAAAATGTATATCGTTCTTGATAGAGTTGTCCCTAAAACTGTTATTAAAGGCTAGAGTTACCCACCGTGGTATAACTCCAATATAATTAAAAGCCTTAAATTAAAACATAGAGCGTTTTGTGATTACAAGAATCGTGAGGATCCTCTTGCACTCAATGAGTTTAAATTATTAAGAACATATATCAAAGAGCAGGTTGATATTGAATATAAAAAATATTGTCGCGACATTGAAAGTAATATTAAACTCAGTCCCAGTAAGTTCTGGCAGTTTATCGACAGTAAGAAATCTAGTAATAATTTACCAACAGCTATGAACTATGAAGATAAACATTATGTAAGCAACAAGGAAGTAGTTAATGGTTTCGCTGAATACTTTTGTAGTTCATATATTACCTCTAATCCATCAATCGAGGACCTTCCTGTTGACTCAGAAACAGATTTTTTAACAATCGAACGGTTTAAAGAACAAGAAGTTTTAAATTCCTTGAAATCAAGCCTAAATACACAATGGGCCCTGACAAAATTCCAGCATTCATACTACATGATTGTGCTAGCGTGCTCACAACTCCTCTTACATTTTTATTTAATTTAGCCATCGAATCTAATGTATTTCCTGATGCACTAAAATGTTCTAAAATAATTCCTGTATATAAAAAAGGCGAAAAAAATAATATTGAGAATTACAGACCTATAACGATTATCAACAATTTCTCAAAAGCGTTCGAAATTCTGTTACATGAACCAACATTGCAAAAAATCGCATTACTGAACACCAGCACGGTTTCTTCAAGGGACGATCTACATCAACTAATCTCTTTTGTATAACTCAATATATATCTAATGCTATCGACACTAACTCACAGGTTGACGTAATTTACACAGAATTTACTAAAGCATTTGACAGATTAGATTACAGTATTTCATGTTATAAATTTCAAAAATTTGGCTTCTCAAGAAATTTGTTGTTATTTTTCAAATCATATCTTGAAAATAGACATCACCATGTTGAATACCGTGGACAACGATCTGCGGAATTCGTATCTACCTCCGGTGTACCTCAAGGCTCTGTTTTGGGCCCATTATTCTTCAACATTTTCATTAATGATATTTCAGAGGAATTGGGTGTCAATTGCCTTTTATACGCAGATGATATGAAGTTATACAATAAAGTAAATAATGTGAGTGACTGTGTGGTATTACAAAGTGCCCTTGATAAAATTAATGAATGGTGTGATTTAAACAAATTACAGTTGAGTATAAGAAAGTGTAATGTCCTAACTTTTACTAATAAACACCAATATGTAGAATTTAATTACTCTATAGAAGATTCAGTGCTTACACGTCCAACAATATTCCGCGACCTAGGTGTAACATTTGACACCAAACTATCATTTAATTTCCATATAAATACCATCACTAATGAAAGTTTCAGAACGCTTGGATTCATAATACGATGTCCTCGCGATTTTAACGACATTAACACACTGAAACTACTATATCAATCGTTTGTTCGATCCAAATTGGAATATTCTTCAATTATTTGGTCGCCCCATTAACACATATATACAGAGCATAGAGAGAATTCAGAGGCGTTTTTTAAAGACTTTGAATCATAAGGAAGATGGTGTCTATCCTGCTATTGGTTTTCCTCAGACTGAACTGTTAAATAAATTCTCGCTCTCGAGTCTGGAGGCTCGTAGAACTATTTCACAGCAAATTTTTCTTTTTAAAATAATACATGATATAACTGATTGTAGCGCTATCTTAAACTTACTAAATTTTCGAACTCCTAGACCTGGTTCTAGGCATAACTCATTGTTCTATTTGCCGACTCCCCGAACCAACGTCCAGAAATTTTCGCCGCTATACAAAATATGTGAGAATTATAATAATCTACAAGATCAGTTTGATATATTCCACTGCAATGTAGCTGCCATAAAAAGATTAACTGCATAATTTAAAATTTTTTGTATTGTTTTATCTTTGTTTTTATTTGTCTACTTTGTATTCTACTCTTATGCGTTATATATTTGTAAATACTATTTCCTACCCTGTAATTGGAATGCTCTGTGGGGTAGTGTATTGTTAAATAAATAAGTAAATAAATTAGATGAATAAAGATTGAAATCAGGTTAAAACTAAGGGGGTTTTAGATTAGAGTTAATAGTAGTTATAATATTTTTAATAATTAACTAAGTTAGACAAAAATGTAAAATTGTATAATCCAAGCCAAAAAATTTTAAAAACTGCAAAACACTTTTAGGGCGCCACTAATTCATTACGTTCTTAAGATGCAATTAAAACAAAATAACAATTATACTCTTCGCCGATTTGCTGCACTTTTTATATAATTGTTACACATTCATAATAATAATAATAATAAGAATAATAACAATAAACGGCTTTATTCAAAGAGTGTAGTTGTACATTTACAAGTATATTACAAATAGCAATTTACAAGGCGAAGTTTAGCCATGTGGCTATTCTTACACTTAACCTTATAAATCACTTACTTACTTACTAATTAAGTTAAAAATAATATACTAAAAAATACAATACAATATTACAACAGTCCAATGTAATAGGGGGACGGTGTACAATTTATAAAATATATTTATAGAAATACTGTTCGCAGTTTTTACTTCCCTCGCATACCGAAGGGAAGTATTGTATTCGAGAAAAAATCACCCTCCGAGATTTTTTCGGATTCTGACGTTTCAGAACACGTAGATTCCGAAAATATAGGTTTTTCAATTCCGTCAGTCTGTCTGTCTGTCTGTCTGTCTGTCTGTCTGTCTGTCTGTTGGTGCATTTACTAAAAAACTAGTTGACGGAGAGCAGTCAAATTTGGTAGGTAGTTAACCCTACTGTCAGCGAAGAACTGGTAGAATTTTCACTGAAAAATATACAGGGTGGACCGTCTAAACGGAATAAATAGTGAAAAAAAATTTTTTTCGCTCGAATTTAAAATTTCCACGTTTCATGACACGCTAATCCTATTTCGGGAAAAAAAATTTTTGAAAAATTTTTGTAAATTTTTTTCACCATTTTTGAAAAAATTTTTACCAAGATAAAAAAAAATTTTTTTGTTCAAATTTAAAATTTCCACGTTTCATGACACGCTAATCCTATTTCGGGAAAAAAAATTTTTGAAAAATTTTTGTAAATTTTTTTCACCAACATTTTTGAAAAAATTTTTACAAAGATAAAAAAAAAAAAATTTTGTTCAAATTTAAAATTTCCACGTTTCATGACACGCTAATCCTATTTCGGGAAAAAAAATTTTTGAAAATTTTTTTCACCAACATTTTTGAAAAATTTTTTACCAAGATGAAAAAATTTGTTTTTGCTCAAATTTAAAATTTCTACGTTTCATGGCATTCCAAAACTATTAAAAAAAAATTAAATTTTTTTTACCATTTTTGAAAAAATTTTTTTCTACTAAAATGATATTTTTTTTTTCTTCAAATTTAAAATTTCCACGTTTCATGGCATTCTAAGCCTGATTCAGAAAAAAAAAATTGAAAATTTTTTGAAATTTTTTTTTACCAACATTTTTGAAATTTTTTTTACCACTAAAATAGACGGATATTTTTTATTTCTTCAAATTTAAAATTTCCACGTTTCATAGCGTTCTGAATCTATTAAAAGAAAAATTAGAATTTTGTTTATTATTTTAAAAACATTTTACCACTAAGATAGAATTTTTTTTCTTTGTTCAGATTTAAAATATCCACGTTTCCATGGCATTCTAAAACTATTCAAACAGATTTAAAAATGTTTTCGAAAAATTTTTTTAAAAATTTGAAAACATTTTTAATCTAGTTATCACTACTATAGAATAGACGAAAAATTTGGTTTGCTCAAATTTAAAATTTCCACGTTTCATGACATTCCAAACCAATTTCGGAAAAAAAATTTTTGCAACATTTTGTTACCAGTTTGGAAAAAAAATTAACACTAGAATAGATGGAAACTTTTTTTACTCAAATTTAAAAGTTTCACGTTTCATGACATTCTAAACCTATTTAAAAAAAATATGTAATTTTTAAATCTTAAACTGCTTTTAACATTATTATAGAATAGACAGAAACTTTCTTTTTTGCTTAAATTGAAAATTTCTACGTTTGACATTTTAAACCTATTTCAGAAGAAAAAATTTAAATTTTTTTTTTTAGCATTTTTGAAAAATTAAAATAAAAATGAAATTTTTTAACCACCACTATACTTCCACTCCAATGCGCGAATGTTGGATTGATGTGACGGATGGCAATAATATCTGACATATACACCTACTATACTTTTATTGAAAAATGTAGGGTGGTCATCCCAAGAAATAATTCAGTCATGGTGGACATTTGTAAAGGTATTTGCGCAAGCCTGCCATATGTGGCACCTGCTATTTAGTATTGAGCTTTTGCTGTTGGATGAGCAATCTGTATATTTTTTTGACCAAAACTTATCAAGTTTTCTTTGTAATAATAGCAATAACTATATTTCGATTATTATTCTCAATGTCATTTCGTAATTATTAATTTTTTAGAGTGACCGTCATGCACAAATAACGAGGGAAGTTCTGTGTAAAGACCTTTACCGATTTTTTTGTAAATAATATTAGCTTTATTGAAACCTATTCTTTATAGGATTTTGCAAACAGCAGAAAAAATAACTATATATGACAACTAAAAGAAAAACTATGTGTAAAAATATTAATGAAATCTTTGCATTATTCTTGTTTTTATTTTTATCTCACCCCAAGAATTCTTCCATTCTCTTGTTTATTTTCAAAAGTTCTTACTTTAAACTACTACTGTTTAACATCAATTTCAGTGTACTTGAATTGAAAGAAATTTCTACAGCCATTTACATAATTTTTAAAAAATTTACATTTTTAATTCCAACTTTAGGGCGCTAGTTTCATAGAGGTGTGATTTTGGAGAGAGGTAAATTAAGTTGAATCAACTTTTTTTGTCGTACGTGGTCGAATGATTGACATCCTTTTTAAAAACACCCTGTACAGAGTACAAAACTTTTCATTACTTTAGTAATTTGTGTATCATTCTGTATAGATTAGATTAGATTAGATTAGATTTATTTCCCAAGAATTAATGTTACATAACAATAATAATACAATATGCTCGTATAGTTACATACCTAACATAGTGCGCCTTAATCAAGACATAAGGGAAAGTGCATTTACTTAAATAAGTTCATTCATAATGAATATACAATGTGCTTACTCAAATAAATTCAAACATTATAAATATACAATGCATAGAAAAGGTTTGGAAGTAAACCCTTTGAAAACCTTTTATGGATGAAATTTTGTAGTGAAGTATTCTTCTAGGTTATAGAACACGTAATTATTTAAAACTTTCTTTAGTCTGATTTTGAATAAGTTTGGGTTGTTTATGCTAGTGATAGAATTTGGTAGGTGATTATAAACTTTTACTCCGGAGTATAGAGGTCCTTTCCTATTTGTGACAAATCTATAATTTGGTGCAATTAGTTTTGAATTAGATCTGGTATTGTAATCATGAATATCAGTGGCTGTAGATATTTCGTTCCGTTGTCTGTAAATCATTATAGTTAATTTATATATATAGAGATTGACTACAGTGGGTATACGTAAATTTTTAAACGCCATTCTACAGGCTTCTCTCGGGCGCATACCACAAATTGCTCGTATAGCACGTTTTTGTGTGATTAAAATTTTTTGAAGACATGTTGCGTTTCCCCAAAATTCTACACCAAATTGCAGTATGCTTTGAAAGTATGCAAAATACACAGATAGTGCTGCTGCATGGCTGATATTTTCTTTGACATTCTTTATTGCATAAATTGCATGTCCAAGTTTTTTATTTAAATCAAAAATATGTGTCGACCAATTTAACGATTTATCAATATATATTCCTAAGAATTTAGTGTCAGTTACTGATGCTATTTGACCTAGATCTGTTTGAATATTTATATCTGGTATTGGTGCGCGTGATTTTTCAAATGTTATATTCATTGTTTTCTCAACATTTAAGAGTAGTTTATTAGCATGAAACCAGTTTGTAATACCATTCATTGCCTCTTCGCTTTTAACTTTAAGGCTGTCCAAGTTATCATCATTCACTATAATACTGGTATCATCAGCGAACAAAGAAAATTGTAACGAAGGGAAATTATCAACAAGATCATTTATATATATTAAAAATAATACTGGACCCAATATGGACCCCTGTGGCACTCCAGATTTGATATCTTTTGCTTCCGTAATAACGGTTTTTCCAACTCCCCGAGATTCGTCATAAAGTCTGACATGTGCTGATCTATGTTTTAAATACGAGTTAAACCACAGAAGTGGTGTACCGCGTATTCCGTAGTAATTGAGCTTCATTAGTAAGATATTGTGGTCTACACAGTCAAAAGCCTTAGACAAGTCGCAGAAGATGCCCATAGGAATATGTTTATTTTCTAGAATATTATTAATATAATTTATTAGTTTAAATGCGGCGTCAGATGTGCTACAGTCTTTTTTGAATCCAAACTGAAATGGTGTTAAAATTTTAAATTTTTCTAGATAGTTTACTAACTGTTTTTTTACTACTGCTTCTAATATTTTAGAAATTGTTGGCAAGAGTGAAATAGGTCTATAATTTGAAATATTATGTTTGTCGCCTTTTTTAAAAAGGGGCTTAATAGTTGCTATTTTGAACTTATCTGGAAATATCCCCTACATAAATACAAATCAGGAGGTAAAAATACAAAACGAACACATAGGGTTAATTCATACCAAGTGATTACAATCTGTCGACCGCTCACAAAACACGATATAAAGTAGTCGGTAACATCTGATCGCTGTACGATTTGTGTATTTTGCTAACTTTACTTTTGTGATGTTTATCTACATGAGAGGTTTAGGTTAAAATGCTCATATAATTGCACGGTAACCACTTTAAGTGATTAGATAATTAAAGAAACAAACAAATAACACAAATTCGCTATAAAGTAAAGTTTCAAATTATTAGAATTAATTGAAAAGAATGCGAGAAACTTAGAGATCAAATTTATTCACTGACAAACAATTTTAGTAATATTTTTCAACGTTTCGGTAGTTCATTTATGTTACCTTACTGAAGTATCGAAATACTGACCACTAGTCGAATTCAATTAGACACAAAAAGTAAAAAATCTCTTAACCAGTTATACTAAATGGATTTTAATTTTTTTTTTTTTGGATTGGGTTTCTAATGAATACAAAAATATTTACCCGTCATAAATCGCCGCTTTTTGCTTGGGGGTGGTTTCCATCCCTCCAGGAGGAGTGGACAAAAAGGCAAAATACACTGCTGGCCACTCGAACTTACACATAGAGACTTTTAGGCAAAATTTAAAGTTCAATATTTTCAACAGGAATGCAAATTTTTGAACGCGGCTTGCAAATTTTAAGAGCTAGTTTTTTTCGGATTAAGCTGCATGACGTATATTTATCGTAGGACCATAAGTTTATTATATACGGGGTGATCAATGAAGTCATGCAAAAAATCAAAAAGTTTGTATGAGTGAAATTTCCGCAAAAAATTTTTTTGGTCCTTGCAATATGGTTCCTTACTAAGGTAACATCAATATCTCTAGACGGTTTTGTCAGTTTTTGGATTAAGGCCCTTAGGCCTTGTACACACTACTCAACATAAAATTTGGATACTGAAATCTTTAAAATACTATAACTTGACATTGGATTGACGGTTCTTGATGATTTTTTCGGATTTGGAATCCTTATTTCACGTAGATTTTCTATGGTCTAAGCATTTTATTTGAGGGTTGAAATTTACACATTATACCGGGTCGATGATAAACAAAAACGTAGCTACAAGAACAAGTTTATTACATTAAATTCTACAATATACAACATTGCTTAACAACGACCAATAGTCGATTCTTAAAAAATTTATAATTCTAATTCTGGTAATTTTTAATAACTGAAAAAAATTTAACTAAAAAATTAAAAATTAATTTAATTTAAACTTAAATTAAAATTACCTAATTAAAATTAGGTACATTAATTAAAAAAAAGAGAAGCTAATATTTTGTTGGTCCTCCTGCTCGGAATATTACTTCCCGACATCGATTTGGTAGAGTATCCACAAGATTATTTATAGAATCTTGTGGAATATTCTCCCATTTTTCACGAATGGCCTCACTGAGCGTTTCTAAGGTTTCAGGGGGTACATCAAGAGATCTTACTTTAAGTTTTAAATGAGACCAAACGTGTTCGATGACATTAAGATCCGGAGACTTTGCAGGTCAGTCCATCCTATTGATGTTTTGTGCCTGCAAAAACTCTGTGATCCTTCGCGCTCTGTGAGGTCGAGCGTTGTCATCCACCAATAGAATTTCTGGGCCGTAATGTCGAGCAAAAGGAACAACAATAGGTTCCAAAATTTCCTCCTGATAAACAGTAGCATTAATGGTTTGGTTGGTAATGAATAGCTCGGTTTCACCATTTCTTATGATACCTCCCCACACTGTAACACCTCCGCCACCAAATGCTTCTTGAGGTGCCATATTTTCCTCCAAATATCGCTGATTTGGCCTTCTCCAAACTAACATTCGGCCATCGGAGTGAAACAAATTAAATCTTGTTTCGTCAGTAAATAAACAATGGCTCCACTCTGCATTACCCCAATTCGCATGCCGATTTGCCCATGCCCGCCTATTCGCTCTATGGCGTTGTAATAACCGCACACATGTTTGGCATTATGTTATGTTTAAAAAAAAAATCTCACCTCAAGTTGTTTTTATTTAATGGTCTTCTCACTTCTTCTCTCTGTCCGAAACTCTCACCCCAGTTTGTTGTCTTAAAGAGTCATTTAGTTTTCTAGAGTTCTTCGTTCTATTCCGCATAGTTTCTCTCATTAAAATTCTTTCGGTTCTTTGGTTTATTTTTTTTGTATGTCCACCCCCATGCCCATAATTATGATCACCAGTAGTTTCGACGCGGCGGTTCAAATTATAAATTGTCTTTCGGCTGACATTGTAAATGTGCGCAACTTGCTGTTTTGACATTCCTTCGTTGAGAAGTCGAATGCAATTTTCCCTTTCTGCCGTGGTTAAACGCCTCATATTAATTAAACTTTACAAAATTATAGCATTGAAATATGTCAGATTATTTCTAAAATAATGTAAACAGTTTTTAATTCCATAGCAACAAATTTGTTTTTCCAATGCCTACTTTGAAATTGACGCGTCGCGTAGAAATTACACCCGATCATAATTATGGGCATGGGGGTGGACAAAGAACTCTGTAAAACTGAATGATTCTTTGAGACAACAAACTGGGGTGTGAGTTTCGGACAGAACAGTGAGAAGAACATTAAATAAAAACAACTTGAGGTGAGAATTTATTTTTACAAAAACTTAAATAATGCCAAACTTTAGAGCGCGTCGTACCCTACGTTTTTGTTTATTATCGACCCGGTATAATGTGTAAATTTCAACCCTCAAATAAAATGCTTAGACCATAGAAAATCTACGTGAAATAAAGATTCCAAATCCGCAAAAATCATCAAGAACCGTCAATCCAATGTCAAGTTATAGCATTTTAAAGATTTCGGTATCCAAATTTTATGTTGAGTAAGGGCCTTAATCCAAAAACTGACAAAACCGTCTAGAGATATTGATGTTACCTTAGTAAGGAACCATATTGCAACGACCAAAAAAATTTTTTGAGGAAATTTAACTCATACAAACTTTTTGATTTTTTGCATGACTTCATTGATCACCCCGTATATAATAAACTTATGGTCCTACGATAAATATACGTCATGCAGCTTAATCCGAAAAAAACTAGCTCTTAAAATTTGCAAGCCGCGTTCAAAAATTTGCATTCCTGTTGAAAATATTGAACATTAAATTTTGCCTAAAAGTCTCTATGTGTAAGTTCGAGTGGCCAGCAGTTTAGTAACAACCGAACCTGATTGTAAGAGGAAACAATCGGTAACTTCCCTCTTTATTTGTGCATGGCGGTCACTCAAAATTATTTTAATTACGAAATAACATTGAGAATAATAATCGGAATATACTTATCACTATTATTACAAAGCAAACCTGATAACTTTGGTCAAACCGACAGCAAAAATTCAATACTAAATAACAGGTGTCAAATATGGAAGGCTAGTTCAAATACCTCTACAAATGTCCACCATGGTTGAATTATTTCTTGGGATGACCACCCTGTACATTTTTCAATAAGACTATAATAGGTGCATATGCCAAATATTATTGCCATCTATCACACGTAGTGGAGTGGAAGTATAGTAGTTGTTAAAAAAATTCATTATTTTTTTTTAAGATTTAGAATGTTATGAAACGTGGAAATTTTAAATATGAGCAATCAATTTTTTTTTTCTTGTATTCTAGTGGTAAGAAAATTTTTCATCATCTATTTTGTAGTAAGTAGTGGTAACAATATTTTCAACAATTTTTTACTTCCCTCGCATACCGAAGGGAAGTATTGTATTCGAGAAAAAATCACCCTCCGAGATTTTTTCGGATTCTGACGTTTCAGATCACGGAGATTACGAAAATATAGGGTTTTCAATTCCGTCAGTCTGTCTGTCTGTCGGTCTGTCTGTCTGTCTGTCTGTCTGTCTGTCTGTCTGTCTGTCTGTCTGTCTGTCTGTCTGTCTGTCTGTCTGTCTGTCTGTCTGTTGGTGCATTAACTAAAAAACTACTTGACGGAGAGCAGTCAAATTTGGTAGGTAGTTGACCTAAACGGAATAAATAGTGAAACAAATTTTTTTTCGCTCAAATTTAAAATTTCCACGTTTCATGACACGCCAATCCTATTTCGGGAAAAAAAATTTTGAAAATTTTTTTCACCAACATTTTTGAAAAATTTTTTATTACTAAAATGTTTGAAATTTTTTTTTCTTTCTTCAAATTTAAAATGTCCATGTTTCATGGCATTCTAAGCCTAATTCAAAAAAAAAATTGTTATTTTTTTTTACCAAAATTTTTGAAAAAATTTTTACTATTAAGATAGATGAAAAATTTTTTTTCTTTCTTCAAATTTAAAATTTCCACGTTTCATGGCATTCTAAGCCTGATTCAAAAAAAAAAATTTTTGAAAATTTTTTTACCACTAAAATAGATGGAATTTTTTTGTATTTCTTCAGATTTAAAATTTCCACGTTTCATAGCGATCTAAATCTATTTAAAAAAAAAATTGATTTTTTTTTTATTATTTTAAAAAAATTTTACCAAGATAGAATTTTTTTTTCATTGTTCAGATTTAAACCATCCACGTTTCCATGGCATTCAAAACTATTCAAACAAATTTAAAAATGTTTTAGAAAAATTTTTAAAAAAAATTGAAAACATTTTTAATCTATTTATCACTAGGTACTATAGGATAGACGAAAAATTTTTTTTGCTCAAATTTAAAATTTCAACGTTTCATGACATTCCAAACCAATTTCGGAAAAAACATTTTTGCAACATTTTGTTACGTTTGGAAAAAAAATTACCACTAGAATAGATGGAAACTTTTTTTTTTGCTCAAATTTAAAAGTTTCACGTTTCATGACATTCTAAATGTATTTCAAAAAAAAAAATTGAAAATTATTTTCACCAACATTTTTCAAAAAGTTTTTACCACTAAAATAGATCGAATTCTTTTTTTAATTTGTTCAAATGTAAAATTTTCACGTTTCATAGCATTCTAAACCTATTTAAGAAAAACATGTAATTTTTAAATTTTAAACTTTTTTTACCACTACTATAGAATAGAAGGAAACTTTCCTTTTTGCTCTAATTTAAAATTTCTACGTTTGACATTTTAAACCTATTTTGGAAGAAAAAATTTAGAATTTTTTTTTACCAACATTTTTGAAAAATTTAAAAAAATAAAATTTTTTAACCACCACTATACTTCCACTCCATTACGTAAATGTTGGATCGAAAATGTGACAGATGGCAATAATATCTGGCATATGCACCTATTCTGTGTAAATACCTTTACCGATTTTTTAAAGTGCCCCTAGAGGGAAAAGTCATAAACGTTTTTGTTTGTTGTATAATTGGGAAGTACAAGTCCATCGACCAAGAAAAGCAGTGGTTCTCAATAGTTGTCTACCATAATATTAAATATATTAAACTAGATCAGTGTTTTTCAAAGTGCCCCTAGAGAGAAAAGTTATAAAGGTTTTTTGTTTGTCTAGTCGGTCCCCATTACCAGTTTTTTTAACGACATGAAACTGATTACACCCTGTATATCATCACGAGATCTGGAACACGATTATATTTTGCACTATTTCCGGTGAAGGGTTGGGGGCTAAAGAGGGGTAAATAGGTGAAAATAAGTAAAGTGGGCTGGTAAACGTACAGAAGCTTGGAATTAAGTGTATATACTAGAAACCAAGGTCTTATATTTTTATGTAATATTTATTGTAGATGATTCCGTTGAAGGGCTGGGGGGAAATAGAGGAAAATAGGGGAGAATGAGTAAAGCAAGCTGGTAAGAGTACACAAACTTGCGATTTGGTGTATATACTAGAGACCAAAGCCTGAAAGTTCTTTATAATACTTTTCAACACCTCCACTCCCCCCTCCTCTCTCCACCACCTCTACTCCATTATTAAAGGGGTTTGTAAAATAAAATTGAGATATTCACTTGAAATTTGGTATACGGATGCATTGTAATGGCATCTGATTGAGATGATATCGTTTAATGGGTGGGTGGTGGGGGGTTGGTCTAAATTGGGGAAAATAAGTAGACCGAGGTAATAGAAGTTCAGAAATTTCATTTTTGGAGTAGATGCAGAAACTAACGCCTCAAATTCTGGTATGGCATCCACTTCAAACGTGATTAAAATCCTATGACCAATTATTTCCACATACTAGAGTGCAAATATATTGAAGATTGTTTCCTTTAAAAAGACTAGGATGGAAAATATGGAGGTGGAAATAGTGATTCCTTAGGCAGCGGTTTTTAGTGTCATCTTGGCCAAAACTATACGCTCCTGAAGCATTGCCCCATAGTCCTGAGACATCCCGTATAATAAATATTAAATTGTTACTAAACACGATTTTCGAACTGCAGTAATGTCAAGAATATTACGAAATAAATGTTATCTTATGCTCCACGCCTATTAATCGGAATCTCCAAACACTAATTCTAGATATCGGCGCAAATTCTTTGTAAACAAATATTGTACAAAAACATTACAATTGTCAATTTTTAATCGCTCGTATTTACTTTTGTTATCACCGACAAGGTCGCCGTGGTTCCGGCTTTCTTTAATTTTGCGTAATTTCGTTTTAAGGAGTGTTATTCACAGCTTGGTTTATTTAATTCATTTCTAATGCATCGTCAAACCTTCACTCATGGATGCTGGTACCTAATGGTTAAGTTACCAACGTGGTTATCATTCGGTGGCATCCGAGAAGGATAAGGAACATTTGGGCCGTTTTTGCAATTGTAAATAAATTGCGAAAACGGAGCTCCTTGCCCTTCTCTGATACCAACTACTGACTTTACGCATAAAAATAAATTTTTATTTTGAATCAAATTTTCGAAGTGCCTACTTTGATAATGAGAACACTTTTTTGGAAAAAAATGAATATTTTTCAAAAAGCGGTCACTAAAAATTGTGAAATATTTCACCTTCACATCGTCCGGTGCCCCATCATCCGGTGCATATTTCGTATTTATAATACTTATAATATGTAAAATGTCTTCAAACAAAATTAACAACTCAATTCTTTCAAAGAAAGAAAACCGCTGTCTAAGGAATCACTACTTCCACATCCAGATTTTTCATCCAAGTCACTTTAAAGGAAACATCTTGACTAGATTTGCACTCTAGTATGTGGAAATTATAGGTCATAGAATTTTAATATTATTTGGGGCAGATCTCATAGAAATGAGGCGTTAGTTTCTACCGTATACGTTAAAAATGAAGTTTCTAGTTTACTCTACATACAGGGTGTAACTTGTTTCATGTCATTAAAAAAAACTGGTAATAGGGACCGACTAGACAAACAGAACACCTATATGACCTTTTTCTCTAGGGGCACTTTGAAAAAAACTGACCTGGGTTTACATTTTTAATGTTTTGGTAGGAAAGATTTGAGAACCACTGTTTTTCAGGGTCAATGGATGTTATAGTTCCAAATATCAACACGGCCGGCGCGAGGCCGTGTCAACACGGCCGGCGCGAGGCCGTGTGTATTATTAAAAGGGAGTTGATCTGTACCCCTCTAAAATTGCGATTTTACAATAGGAACTCCTCCGAGGGGAGGAGGTTTTTCGGCGCGGGTCCGGCGTCGTTCGATTCGCCTGCGAATTTTCCGTCGCTTAGGCCGTATCCGGGGCGGGTATTTTTCGTGGTTTTTTAATTATTAACGAGTAAAAGTCCGCTATCTCTCTCGCCTGCTTTTTTTGGGAATGAGGAGTCGAGGGGTAAGAGAGAAAATAGGAGAGGTCGTTTTGGTATTTCGTAAACGTCAAAAATGTTCGATTTCTTTTCGTTACTGTCGGGCTCGATTTTCGATTTCGACCTCGCAGTTTGCGGCTAGCTATAACTAGAATCTCTCCCCGTTCCGCCGCGACGCCGTACGGCGCTCAAAAATATGTATTTCAAAAAATACGGACGTTTTAAGATTGCACGTTTTTGCGCTGTTTCGAATCCGAAGCGAGACTCATTTTTTCGGTTTTTCGCCTATAACTCGAAAACGGCTGGAGCTAGCTCAAAATAAAAAAATCTCAAAGGACAAGAGCGTTTCCTTCCGCTCCCTCCGGTATGTTCAAAAATTACGTACGATTTTTCGTTTCGGTGATATCGCCCGAAATGTGCGGCGGTGCAGAATGGCGGAAAATACGACATTTTTTCCTTTAAACCTCCATAACTTCTAAACGGGGCCTCCTAGAGCAAAATACTTCGCCCCAACGAAAATGTAGAAAAATGAATTATCTAAAAGTCTTTTTTTTTTATTTTTCTCCAGCTCCAAAGATTAACGAGCTACGGGCGGTCAAAGTGGAAGAATTTTTCGTAAATACGTGAAATTTTAAATTTAAAATATCCGAGAAAAGCTACTTTTGTCGCGCACGCCGCGGGTCTAATTTTCCATTTTTCCCCTCGAACTTGGTATCGCCGGAAAGCTACGTTCTTCTGCTTTCCAGAGAGACGTCGCACGCCGTTTCACTCCCGATATATATTTACTTATGGATTTTTTAAGTACTTACGGTTTTCGATTTTTACGAAAATATCCATTCTTATTTCGCACAGAACTACACTAAATTTTTAATTAACCCAGGGCACGTACTGCACGAATAAAATGCGAATCTTCGTGTTCAAATAGAGACCAAGATCGAGCCTCTATGTCCAGTATTAACTAAAATATGAGTGTTTTAAGATTTCATGTTTTACAATTTTCTAGGTTACGTTTTAACACACTCAAATTTGTCACGTTTGTCTCGCCCCTGCGAGGCCGAATTTTCGATTTTCCCTATACAATTTGGTATCACGGGAAAGGGCAAAGCTCCCCCTTTCCATCGAGACACAGAACGAGCTTCTATTCCAAGTAATTGCTTAATTATGAATTTATATGTACGTAGATGTTTTTCACTTTCTCACAAAAAACCCAACATTCACACGCCCGTGCCGGGCCGAATTTCCGATTTGGCCCGCACACTCCACTATCACAACAAAATATCATCCTTTCCGATTAATTTGAGACCTAGAAAGCCTCTCAACTCCCATTATTTCCTGTAAAATCACCGTTTTTAAAGTCCATGTTTTTGCTTCCGCCATTTTAACTAACGCACATAACAATATACTAGGAATTCTGGGTAATTTGTAATTTACAGAGTGAGCAAAATAATGCTGATATAGGGTGAGCCAAATTCATCGAAAATCGCAATTAAATTTATTTGTCGTCCGATTGATCTGAAATTTAGTACTCGGAGATTATCGACCACGCTGATCACGAATATGACGTCAGAATCGCAAAATTCAAGATGGCGGCGCCAAAATGGCGGACGATGTTTGTCGATTTTGGCGTCACACCTCTCAAAATCGGTATGTGGGGGTTTTTGAGGTCGCCAAATACGAATCCGAAATCGAAATTGAAAAATTCAAAATGGCGGCGGAGCTGCTGGACACATTTTGCCATTTACGGTGCCATTCGTCTGAAAATAAGTATGTATATGTTATCGAGGTCACAGATCACGAATATGTTATCGTAACTCAAAAATTCAAAATGGCTGCCTCTCCATAGCCTAATATCCATTATTTACTATAACTTTCTTATTTCCCAACCGATTCGAATGAAACTCGGTATGTTGAAGTTACTGAAGTAGCTGATTGTGAATATGACGTCGAAATTGAAAAATTCAAAATGGCGGCCGAGTTGCAGGACAAATTTTGCCATTTGCGGTGCCATTCGTCTGAAAATAAGTATGTACATGTTATCCAGGTCACAGATCACTAATATGTCATCGTATCTCAAAAATTCAAAATGGCGGCCTCTCCATAGCCTAATATCCATTACTTACTATAACATTCTTATTTTTCAACCGATTCGAATGAAACTCGGTATTATAAACTTACTGAAGCAGCTGATTGTGAATATGACATCGGAATTGAAAAATTCAAAATGGCGGCGTCCCCATATCGTATTATCCTTTATTTACTGTAACTTTCTTATTTGCCAACCGATTCATCTGAAACTCGGTATTTAGAGGTTATTAGTGTAGCTAATAACGAATATAACATTAGATTTACAAAATTCAACATGGCGGCAACCAAAATGGCTGACAACATATGTCATTTATGGACCGATTCGACTGAAAATCGGTACCTAGGTGCTTTTCAGGTAGCTGATGACGAATCTGAAATCGAAACTAAAAATCAAGCTTTCTACATTGATTCAAGCTTTCTACAATGATTCAAGCGTTTCCTAATCGAGTGCGGAGCACTCGCATTGACAGCTTTAGCTGTCACCCCTCCGGAGGAGCTAGAATGGGCGATAGCCCATTCTAGTCATAATATTAAAGAGCAGTTGGTGCGAGCCCCTTCCTCTTTGCGATCTTAAGGTACATGCCGTCGAGACGCGCTTCATTTCGCCGGTCCGTGCCCGGCTCGAAAGTGTTCGGGACGGAATCCTACAGTGCTTAGGCTATACTCGGTTCCGGTATTTTTCCGGGTTTTTCCGTTACGATCGGACGAAAGTCACCTATCTCTCTCGCCTGCTTTTTTGGGGAATGAGGAGTCGAGGGGTAAAAGAGAAAATAGGGGAAGTCGATTTGGTATTTCGTAAACGTCAAAAATGTACGATTTCCTTTCGCTCCTGCCTGGCTTAATTTTCAATTTCGACCTCGCAGTTTGCGGCTAGCTATAACTAGAATCTCTCCCCGTTCCGCCGCGATGCCGTACGGCGCTCCGAAATGTGTATTTCGAAAGATACGGACGTTTTAGGATTGCACGTTTTTTCGCTTTTTCGTTTCCGAAGCGAGACTCATTTTTTCGGTTTTTCGCCTATAACTCGAAAACGGCTGGAGCTAGCTCAAAATAAAAAAATCTCAAAGGACAAGAGCGTTTCTTTCCGCTCCCTCCGGTATATTCAGAAATTCCGTACCATTTTTCGTTTCGGAGATATCGCCCGAAATGTGCGGCGGTGCAGAATGGCGGAAAATACGACATTTTTTCCTTTAAACCTCCATAACTTCTAAACGGGGCCTCCTAGAGCAAAATACTTCGCCCTAACGAAAATGTAGAAAAATGAATTATCTAAAAGTCTTTTTTTTAATTTTTCTCCAGCTCCAAAGATTAACGAGCTACGGGCGGTCAAAGTGGAAGATTTTTTCGTAAATCTGTGAAATTTTAAATTTAAAAGATCCGAGAAAAGCTACTGTTGTCGCGCTCGCCGCGGGCCTAATTTTCCATTTTTCCGGTCGAACTTGGTATCGCCGGAAAGCTACGTTCTTCTGCTTTCCAGAGAGACGTCGCACGCCGTTTCACTCCCGATATTTATTTACTTATGGATTTTTAAAGTACTTACGGTTTTCGATTTTTACGAAAATATCCATTCTTATTTCGCACAGAACTACACTAAATTTTTTAATTAACCCAGGGCACGTACTGCACGAATAAAATGCGAATCTTCGTGTTCAAATAGAGACCAAGATCGAGCCTCTATGTCCAGTATTAACTAAAATATGAGCGTTTTAAGATTTCATGTTTTACAATTTTCTAGGTTACGTTTTAACACACTCAAATTTGTCACATTTGTCTCGCCCCTGTGAGGCCGAATTTTCGATTTTCCCTGTAAATTTTGGGATCACGGGAAAGGGCCAAGCTCCCCCTTTCCATCGATACACAGAACGAGCTTCTATTCTATGTACTTGCTTAATTATGAATTTTTTTGTACGTAGACGTTTTTCACTTTCTCACAAAAACCCAACTTTCACACGCCCGTGTCGGGCCGAATTTCCGATTTGGCCCGCACACTCCACTATCACAACAAAATATCGTCCTTTATGATTAATTTGAGACCTAAAAAGCCTCTCAACTCCCATTATTTCCTGAAAAATCACAGTTTTTAAAGTCCATGTTTTCCTTTCAGACATAAATTTTTGTCGACAATGCAGAGCACTGTAATAGGTGGTAAAAATTATGTGTGTGAAGTTAGCACGCGTTGCTGGCAACACGGCGTTGCCAGCAACGCGGAAATAAGTTTTGATGTAAAATCTTTACAAATTAAATAGAATGCCAATAGTCGGGTGCCCAAAACAAATCTCGATATAGGGTGAGCCAAATTTATCGAATTAAATTTATTTGTCGTCCGATTGGCCTGAAATTTGGTACTCGGGGATTATCGACCACGGTGCTCACGAATGTGACGTCGGAATCGCAAAATTCAAAATGGCGGCGCCAAAATGGCGGACGATGTTTGTCGATTATGGCGTCACACCGCTCAAAATCGGTATGTGGGGGTTTTCGAGGTCACCAATTACGAATCCGAAATCTAAATTGAAAAATTCAAGATGGCGGCGGAGCTGCAGGACACATTTTGCCATTTACGATGCTATTCGACTGAAAATAAGTACGTATGTGTTATCGAGGTCACAGATCACGAATATGTTATCGTAACTCAAAAATTCAAAATGGCGGCGTCCCCATAGCCTAATATTCATCATTTACTTTAACTTCCTTATTTTTCAATCGATTCAAATGAAACTCGGTATGTTGAAGTTACTGAAGTAGCTGATTGTGAATATGACGTCGAAATTGAAAAATTCAAAATGGCGGCGGAGTTGCAGGACCTACTTTACCATTTACGGTGCCATTCGTCTGAAAATAGGTATGTATATGTTATCGAGGTCACAGATCACGAATATGTTATCGTAACTCAAAAATTCAAAATGGCGGCGTCCCCGTAGCATAATATTCATCATTTACTGTAACTTCCTTATTTAAAAGTGAATTATTTATCGTCCGATTCAAATGAAACTCGATATGTTGAAGTTACTGAAGTAGTTGATTGTGAATATGACGTCGACATTGAAAATTTCAAAGTGGCGGCGTCCCCATAGCCTAATATCCGCTATGGGATATTTACTGTAACTTTCTTATTTGCCGTCCGATTCAGCTGAAACTCGGAATGTGAAGGTTGCTGAAGTACCTAATCGAATATGAAAGTGAAAAACTGAAACTGAAAAATTGAAAAACTGAAAAACTAAAAATCTGAAAATCTGAAAAACTGAAATAATGAAAAACTGATAAACTTGAAAACTTGAAGACTTGAAAACTTGAAATCTTGAAAACTTGCAAACTTGAAAAATTGGGAAATTGAAAACTTGGAAACTTAAAAACTTGAAGAGTTGAAAACTTGAAAACTTGAAATCTTGAAAACTTGCAAACTTGAAAAATTGACAACTTGAAATCTTGGAAACTTGAAAACTTGAAAACTAAAAAATCGAAAGGTGAAAAACTAGAAACTGAAAATCTGAAAACTGAAAAACCGAAAAACTGAAATAAAAGGCTGACAAATGAAAAACTGAACAATGAAAAACTGAAAAACAAAAAACTGAAACACTGAAAACCTGAAAAACTTAACTTAAAAACTTCAAAACTTAAAAACTGCAAATCTTCAAAACCTAAAAACTTAAAAACCTAAAAACTTAAAAACTTAGAAACTTAGAAACTTAAAAACTTAGAAAATTAAAAACTTCAAAACTTCGAAACTTTAAAACTTTAAAACTGAAACTGAAAAACTGGAAAACTGGGAAATTGGGAAACTGAGAAACTGAAACACTGAAAGACTAAAAGACTGCAAAACTGAAAAACTGAAATACTGAAAAACTGACAAACTGAAAAATGAAACTAAAAACGGAAAACCACAAAAACTGAACACTGAAAAATTGAAAAACTAAAAACTGAAAATTGAAAACAAAATTAAAAAATTGAAAAAGTGAAAACTGAAAATTGAAAAATTGAAAAACTAAAAAACTAAAAACTGAAGACTGAAAAACTGAAAACTGAAAAAATTAAAAACTGAAAACTGAAAAACCGAAACACTGAATGATAAAAAACCGAAAAACTAAAAAACTGAAAATTAAAAAACTGAAAACTTAAAATTTAAAAAACCCAAAAAAGTGAAAATTGAAAACTAAAAATCAAGCTTTCTTCAATGATTCAAGCGTTACCTAATCGAGTGCGGAGCACTCGCATTGACAGCTTTAGCTGTCACCCCTCCGGAGGAGCTAGAATGGGCGATAGCCCATTCTAGTTAGAAATAATAAAAAACTGTAACACCCGACTCGTATTCCCGTCGGTAGATGTGCGGCACTTTGATGGGACTATTTGTATTGAACTTTTTATACCGCTAATTATGAAAATGTAAATAATTCCTTCTCTTTCGGCACAACGCAAGCATAGCATGGCCGCAGGGGTTTAAATAGAATTTGTTTACATGTGTTTTTTAATTTGGAACAAACCTATTGTAGCTTTTATTGTTGTTTACAAGAATTTATAAAATTCAAAAGTGATTTATTAACATTTGTAACATTGTGTTGAAAGCTTAAAAAATTAGTAATTGTTTTATGAAATTGGAAAACCAACAGTTAGACGTCCGAGATACGATAACAGAAAATAAATCAAAAATGTATTTAAATTTGTTTTTGTTCAATAGGTTTAGAATGCCATGAAAACGTGGAAATTTTAAATTTGAACAAAGAAAAAAAATGTTCCATCTATTTTAGTGGTAAAAATTTTTTCAAAAATGTTGGTAAAATAAAAATAATTTTTTTTTTTTTTTGAAATAAGTTTAGAATGCCATGAATCGTGGACATTTTAAATTTGAAGAAAGAAACATTTTTTCTTCTTGGTAAAAATTTTTTCTAAAATATTGGTGAAAAAAATTTTCAATTTTTATTTCCTGAAATGGGTTAAGCGTGTCATGAAACGTAGAAATTTTAAATTTGAGCAAAAAAAATATTTTTCATCTTAGTACAAAAATTTTCACAATTTTTTTTTCCCGAAATAGGATTAGCGCGTCATGAAACGTGGAAATTTGAAATTTGAGCGGAAACATTTTTTTTTACTATTTCCGTTTAGACGGTCCACCCTGTATATTTTCCAGTGAAATTTCTATCAAATTTGACTGCTCTCCGTCAAGTAGTTTTTTAGTAAATGCACCAACAGACAGACAGACGGACGGAATTTAAAAACCTATATTTTTGTCATCTTCATGATCTAAAACGTCAGAATCCGAAAAAATCTCGGAGGGTGATTTTTTCTCGAATACAATACTTCCCTTCGGTATGCGAGGGAAGTAAAAGTGTTGGATAAAATTTTGTATTGCACACGTGTGTAATTGGCAGTTGCAACTTAGTTACTTAAGAAAATTATTTACTATTCACCAAACGGTCTCACGGCTACCTTTTTCTTGCCCGATTAATATCAATAATTATAATTATTAATTACACACTAGTACAATAAATAACTATTATTATAATACTTTCTAGATTCAACAAATAATACATACATTCGTTTTAAATGATGTTTATAAAAATAGGTGAGCCATCTGTTAGATAAGTACACAAACACTTACTCTGATTTTTAAATCTTGAGCCCCCTGTTAGACAACTATCGAATCAGATATTCTCACGGGAGTAGTTCGCTGCTATGTCGAAGCCTAGTTTTAACGAACGCCGGTATAGTTCTCAATTATCAGTATAGATGGCATCAATGCACAATTTAAAATTTAGTTACCCACGAAACTTATTTAAACTATTACAATTACAAATTCAGAGGCCAGTATAAAGTGACTGCACTTAAAATTAATTAAATTGAGAGGGTATGATTGACTTAATAGTATTTATTAAACCCAAAGAATCACATCAAAGAAAGTAACCACAAAGTAGGGTATATAAACCCCATGGCAAATACGCCGATTTGTACAGTACACATAAAAAATATTGTTTTGACTGGACAAAATTTGTTTTGTATATACTTAGGCAAATAAAACAAAAATCTTCATGTAAAACAAGTACTGGTGTGGGAAGAAATAAAAGGAATTTACAAAAATTATTGCCCTAATAGCACATGGACGTCCCGAAAACGTCCCAAGAACGTACTCACAGGACATGAAAACGTCCCGAGGACGTACTCTACCGACGTAAGACGTACCGAGGACGTTTGAGGGACGTTCCGTGTCAGCAAAACGGGGTGTCCCGAGGACGTCCCACCCAGGACTTATGTGGGACGAATGTAGGTCTAGAGAGGACGTCCTGAAAACGTTGTTGGGACATACTATGCAAAACATATAGGTACCTCCCCCTCCACCACTTTTAAGGTGTATTCACAGCAGAGGGTATTTATGTTCCTTTTTGGGTTTTCTAACCACATGCATTTCTTTCGAAATAGAATCCAGTGATTGGATTCTATTTCGAAGGGAATAAATGTGGTTAGAAAAGCCAAAAAGATAAAAAAATGACAATATATAATTACCATGTAGAAAAATTATTTAATTAGATTGATTTTAAAACTTAGTACTTTTATTTATCAACACCAAATGACAAATTTATGCGAACATTTTATTTCTATTGTGCTATTGAAAAATAAGTTATGGCATTTGTATTTTTTTAAAACTAACTTCTTACTCTACAAATTCAAGTGTCAAGTGTCAAAAATACAATTTTTATGGGATTTAAAAGTTATATATTATAATACCTAGTACAGTATAATATGGTTATATACATTAAGTCATATTGAATATTATAAGAAATAAGCCAAGTATGCAATAAAACTTAAGATAAATTTATATCTCACCTTTTCTTAACGTTTTGCACACTTCATCTTTTTATAATTATCTTAATTTATATTATTTTCTAATATTCTCTCCTTTTTGACACCCTCTCTGTTCTTTCTTTTGCCCTCTTCAATCACGATGTAATAGCCATTTCGGTGTCCTTCCAAGACTTTGAAGCGTTAGCGACTGCAGCAGCCCCTGTGCAAATAAAAGAAAAATTAACATTTCAGATGAAATCTTGGCAAAAAACATTAAGACTAATATATGCCACTTGATGGCAAGCTTATATTTAAAATAAATTATTATAATTTTCTTGGTGTTCTAGCTATTTAAAAAAAAATCAGTTTAAATGTGAACATTTTTTTGTTTAACTGACTTTTGCATTTGAAAGGTTCCCTTGTTCATTTAAAAATTTTAAGAACACCTCTTTATATGAATGATTGATTCTACAAATAATACCAAAGACCGAGAGAAGCAGAAATATATGTTGACTAATGCTACCGCAGATTAATAACATTATTATAAGTTTAACGTTATATTTTTTGGCAATATTATTACAGAATTCAAGTAAAGAAAATGGCTATGGGTTAAGATGCATTAGGATTTACGGTTAGAAGCAGGTTTATTAGGTTGAACATTGATGATGTATAAAAGTTTTTGTACGTACGTACAGCATAATTTCAGAAATATATAACAAATAGGGCATATATAAGTTACAAATTTGTAAATTTTCCTCAAAAAGTACCTTTATTAGTTTTTTCCTTATATTAATTTACTGAAATCCCTAAATATACTTTACAAGTTTGTTGATGTTTTCTGGCGAATGTTTTTATTACTCGATGTATCAAACCTTACCTATTAAAAGTTTCATCACCTCCACTTGTTCATCAGAGATGTCGAACCATATATAACACTTCGTTTAACACACACTGCATGAGTAGGTACTTCTTTTCAATTTTTACTTCCCTCGCATACCGATAATGTTTAACCAACAATCTTCTTTTAAGTGAATAAGTTCGCTCCATGATAAACAACTAAAAACTACATACTCAGGTTCACAGGTGATCTCCCATAGAATTTTAACAGAGCCAAATAAGGGGGGTGGTAGTATATTTATTATAACCTACAAATAAGCCGCACCAAATTTATCTAGAATAAAATATCGATCTAAATACTTATATATTAATAAATCAATTAAATAGACTTACCTGTTTTTGGTACTTTCTTTTGTAGCCGTTAAAAGTAACTAGGGCCAGTGTGCGGAAGAAATAAAAATGCAAAGAATTTATATAAATTCTTTGTAAAAATGATGCAATGCCTGCCAAATTGAATTTCCCAGTTTGACAGCAACTGAGTAACATTACACAAGCTCTGCTTAAATATTGCGGTGAAAATGGCTGTAATATAACCGAAACTCATGAATAAAATAGTTGAAACGAATATAAGATTTCTGAAATCAGAAAAATCAAATTGACAAAATTTAAATGGACCATGAAATATGAAAATATTTTGTTATCAAAAGAAATTTTGTTAGTAAAACTTTTTAAGGATTGTAATTTCATTTTTACAGTTTTTAATTTCCTTTTTTAATCATATCCTCATGTGCTCAAAAAAAAACATCACTCCTAGAGGTTATTTCACAAATGTGTTTAGGTTTGTCTTGACTAGACTCTAGCAGGATGTCCTCAAAACGTTTTATTCAGAACGTTTTAGGGACGATAGCAAACGGACGTCCTTGGGACGTACCATGTAAACCCGGGACGTTCAGACCAAACGAGGACCTAAGTGAACGTCCTGGGGACGTTTGGTGTTATCAGGGTGTTTCTTTACCACAGAAATATTTGTTTTATTTGAAGAATTGTCTTTGTTTGCGTATGTACAAATACACATGTTCTTAATTCAAATCCTTTTAGTGTGTATTTACTTTGAAACAGCTTTCATGTTTTTGCTTTAGTGCATTCCCTTTACTTCCACATCCACGTAGTGGCGAGGAAGTATGGTAATCGTAAAAACATTAAAACATTTTTACTTCCCTCGCATACCGAAGGGAAGTATTGTATTCGAGAAAAAATCACCCTCCGAGATTTTTTCGGATTTTGACGTTTCAGAACACGTAGATTACGAAAATATAGGTTTTTCAATTCCGTCAGTCTGTCTGTCTGTCTGTCTGACTGTCTGTTGGTGCATTTACTAAAAAACTGCTTGACGGAGAGCAGTCAAATTTGGTAGGTAGTTGACTCTACTGTCAGCGAAGAAATGGTAAAACTTTCACTGGAAAATATACAGGGTGGACCGTCTAAACGGAATAAATAGTGAATAAATTTAGAATGTCATGAAACTTGGAAATATTAAATTTGAGCAAAAAAATCGTTTTTCTACTTGTCAAAATTTTTCAAAAACATTTGAAATTTTTTTTTCTGAAATAGATTTAGAATGTCATGAAACGTGGAAATTTTAATTTTGAACAAAAAAAAAATTTTCATTCTTTATTTCCTTTAGACGGTCCACCCTGTATATCTTCCAGTGAAGTTCAACCATTTGTTCGCTGGTAGTAGTGACAGCTACCTACCAAATTTGACTATTATTCGTCAAGTAGTTTTTTAGATAATGCACCAACAGACAGACTGACGGAATTGAAAAACCTATATTTTCGTAATCTACGTGATCTGAAACGTGTAAATCCGAAAATCTCGGAGAGCGATTTTTTCTCGAATACAATACTTCCCTTCGGTATGCGAGGGAAGTAAAAAAGTAAAGTTCATATCTCCGAAATGCGACTTTATTATTTTTCTGAAACAATTTTTGAAAAATACGTGATTTTCTACACCTTTTATTTTTGAACTTTTTTATGTAACTCCAAAACCAACGAAGATGTTCTAACGTTCCCTGTGATCACCCTATACTTGTATGACTATAATAAATAACTAAAGTCTGCAAAGTTGAGTTCTCCTCCGGTATCATTCTCCCTCCCCGTACCACAATATTTACTACTACACTGAGCACCACATAATAAATTGAAAAGATGCCGGCCCTGTTAACAATGATTGTTTACATATGCTTTTGATAATTTAAATACATGGATCAAGTAAGTGCGAAGTATTTCTCTTCAATAGCACTCCCTTTTTTTACCTTTGCTTTTACCAATCAAAAGTTATAACCATTTTTGTACAGAGCACGCCTCATTGTTGGTTTATATGCGCATGTAGGTACCATGCAGATATATATTAGACCTTAATTAACAAATTCACATCTCCAAGGGATTTTATTGTATAAAATATTTTCTTATAAATTGTATGCCTCAAATTTCCTCGTCTTTCGATTGACCCAAGCAGTTTTTTCGGTAAAATTAAATTAAAAAGTCATTTGCGAAAAGCCGTAATATTACACATATTTTGTTTCATAACTTTTACAGCGGCACTTTTTAGGATGCGGACATTTTATCATACCGGGTGAGTCACGAATTGCGCTCGCCCCGATATTTCCTAAAATATTTGGAATAGAAAATTGAAATTTGGAGGCCTTATTACACGAGTAAAATGACATCTTTTCAATAAAAAATCAAGTTTGGTGCACATCCGGTTTGACCGGAAATGCCCACAACTTTCGATTTTTAAATAGAACACCCTGTATACTTTTACATTTTTGGAATATAGAGGAAATTTTGAATATAATACATCCATTTTGGTCACTTTTTGATAAACATTAAAAATTTTATTAATAAATCCTTTTCTGAATCCAGAGTGCTGTGGTGCCCAAAATATATTTTAGTTTGTGTGCTACGTTACTATAAAAATAAAAAGAGCAATATGAATATCAAACATTTAATAATTGTGAGCGCAAAGAACGTTGCAATTAAGTTTAGCATAGGTATGTGGAGGTAAACACAATTACATCCACAAGGACATTTGCAATAGAATGCGACATCAGTTCGGTTTTCAGAGTTTTATTTAAATGAACATAAATATCGGGCCTATAAATAAATAAAAATCAATTCCGTTTGAACAATAAAACTAAAACTAGGTAACAGTAGGTATTTTTAAAATAATTAACATAATTAAACCATAAATTGACATTTATAGATATTGTTCAAAATGTCCACCATTTTTTTCTATACACAATTCGGCTCTGCGTACAGTTGTTTGAATGGCTCTACGCAATGCAGCCGGCGTTATTTCATTAAGAGCCCGTACAACTTTATTTTGCAGCTCTTCACGGGTATTTGAAGAAGTTTTATAAACTTTATTTTTGAGAGTGCCCCATACATAATAGTCGAGGGGTGTTAAGTCAGGTGACCTAGGAGGCGTTCACCTTGCAAGTTGTTTAAATATTCCATCACTCTTCTGGAATTATGTGGAGGAGTACCATCTTGTTGGAAAAACAGATTTTGTAAACAGGCAAGAGGAAGTAAGTCAAGAAATTCTGCTGTCTGGTTTTGTAAAAAGAATAAATATCATTCGCCAGTAAGTGTTCCATCAAAAAATATTGGTCCAATTATTCCATCTCCAAGTACTCCAAGCCAACAGTTAAACCCAAATCTTTCCGGAATATTCTCCCGTCCTACCACCCTCGGATCTTCTTGAGCCCAGTACCTAGTATTATTTTTGTTAAACATACCTTGGTTCGTAAATCTACTTTCATCTGAATATAAAATATGAAAAGGAAAACCTGGGTTTTGTTGTACTGCATTTAAGAACCAGTTGCAATATACTAGCCTCCTATCGTTATCATCTCCATAAAGATGTTGGTGTATTTGGTATTTATAAGACCGAAACTTATGTTTCTTTAAAATTCTGCAAACCGAAGACTGACTAACTAATGTCGCATTCCATTGACCATTTCCTTGTTGATGTTGTTGGGTGTACTATCACAAATCCTAATACATCAATTTCTTTGTCCTCACTTACAATAAATGTTTGATGGTCATCTTGTTGATTGGGTTCGTTTCTTAATTCTTGTTCCACTCTGGCAAACAAGTGTCTGCTTGGATGACGTCTGTTGGGATATCGTTGCTGATACAGTTCTGCAGCTGCAGTTGAATTTTTGAGACGCTCTCCATATATCAGTAACATATCGACCTTTTCATTTCTACTAAAATTATTCATTTTCTTTAATTTTTACTCAAAGAGATTTCCGCAACGCTTTATTATTTTGTATCTGTCTGACAGCTGATATTGTTTTATTACATTCAATGGCTACTAAGATTTTTCCAATGTTATTAGGTTACCAGATTTACACAGAAATGTGCCATTTTAGTTTCCAAAGCCCACTAATCTATTATCTATTAGCCGCATGTTTCTAAAAGTTTGGTTGCATTGTATTTTGGCTGAAATCTCAAATATTTCTGAGCTGATTTTCAAAATTTTGGTATCATTAGATTCGTATGAAAATGAGGTATTTAAAAATGTTGGTGAACGATTAAATTCCCATTTAAAAAACCGAGTTAGTGGGTAAAAATCACATTTAAAAATTTTAAACGCCTCTAGAGAATTAAGTAATGCAATCATATTGCTCTTTTTATTTTTATAGTAACGTAGCACACAAACTAAAATATATTTTGGGCACCACAGCACTCTGGATTCAGAAATAGATTTTTTAATAAAATTTTTAATGTTTATCAAAAAGTGACCAAAATGGATGTATTGTATTCAAAATTTCCTCTAGATTCCAAAAATGTAAAAATATATAGGGTGTTCCATTTAAAAATCGAAAGTTGTGGGCATTTCCGGTCAAACCGGATGTGCACCAAACTTGATTTTTTATTGAAAAGATGGTATTTTAGTCGTGTAATAAGGCCTCCAAATTTCAATTTTCTATTCCAAATATTTTAGGAAATATCGGGGCGAGCGCAATTCGTGACACACCCGGTATATTATTGATACAATTTAGAAGCTGAATTATAAAAAAAAATTATTCTGCAAACAATTCTTACAAACTATTTTGAAATACAGCTATCCTAACTTTTCGTCTCCCAATACCGGATATTTAGAGTAGTATAACTACTGTACGATAGATGGCCGAAGTTGTATAGTTGTAGATATCCCAGTATGGTTTAATTTTCATGCATTTAATTCACACTGTCACTAACAGAGGACTCGCTGGGTCTCATGTGATTAATTAAAAGTTATAAATATGTTTTCTTTTAGTTTAAACTATGTTGTAAAAATATCAATACAAAAAAAACTGTTATGATAGTAGATATTGTTGTAGCAAAATAGAGTAGCTGTCTAGATTTAACTTTTTAGTACGATTTTCAGCACAATATCAGTATCAAACTTCTGAAGGATTAGTAAAAAATGAATTTTTGAATAGCCTATCACTAGTGCAATATTGTATTTTTTTTCCTTCTTCAATTCTTTGGGACTTCCTGCCACATGTATGTTTTCTTTTTAAGCGGTGCTCGAGGTATCTACAAAATATCGCAATTAACCAGTATGTTACTGGTAAATAACCTCTACACCTGTGACTTTTACGTCAAAGGATCAGTTAAAGGTTGTTTTTTTTTAAATACACAACACGAATCAGTATAAAAACTTGAAATTAAATATTTTTCCGACGTTTCGGACAATTTTGAACATGTGTAGTCTCAAAATCCTCCATAAATTTGGGAGCTAGAACTAAATTGTGTGTAAATACCATAATGGAACTTTTAACTATGTCTATAAAAAACAACTTATTTTCAATTGGAAAATGATTTCTATCAGCAGGATTTCGGTATGGCAATGAGTTCTCCATTGTCACCGATTTTAAGCAATATATTTATGGAGGATTTTGAGACTAGACATGTTCAAAATTGTGCATACAAACCGGTTATCTGGTAGAGATACGTAGATGATATCTTTGCAATCTGGCCTCATGGTATTGAGTTACTAGATAGTTTTTTGGTTTTTTGGAACATTTAAATAATAAAGAATCAAATTCACTTTAGAAAAGAAACTAAAAATGAATTACCATTTTTAGATGTTTTAATTAAAAGAGTAAATGGTGCAATTGAAACAAGTGTTTATAGAAAGCCAACACATACCAACAAATATTTAAATTTCAACTCAAATCAGTCGATGCACGTTAAGAGGGGTGTTGCAAAATGTTTGTATGATAGGGCCAAAATTATTTCTTCTAATGATGAAATACTAAACAGTGACAAGCGGTTTATAAAGGAAGTTTTTATAAATAACCAATACCCTGGGGGTTTTGTCGATAAAACCTTCCCTTCATAAATATTGAAAATAACAATCAAATATTTTTACATATAGTTTTTCCTTTAGTTCTCATAGATAGTTTTTCTTTCCGCTGTTTGCAAAATCCTATAAAGAATGTTTCATTACTATAAGCAGACAAATAATAAATAATTCACTTTTAAAAATGCCTTTTTTATCGAAAAGTTATAAATAATTATTTTATGAAAATTTTGTGGAAGCTTCAAGGTTACATGAGACATGTTTTCATCAAGTTGTGAGGATTTAGGAAAATTTTTCACGGAATTAAAAATTATTAAAATTTTCGATTTTTCCGACAGTTTTTTGCGATTATTTAAAAAAATTATTAACCGATTTCAATGATTCGGGCGACAAATTAACTGTCTTTTCATCACCTACAAAACCTGATTTTTTCCCAAAAAAGCGTTCATTAAAAAATGTGCCCCCACTTTAAATTGGGACGAAAATCACAAGCATGCTTCTTATCAATAAATACATCGACTAAACCATGTGGTTAGCTGTAAGGAATTTCATCCAAGATTTACCTTCCCACGAGCTAATTCTACTGGCCTATATGAACAATTGTTACCATATACTGGATTGAAGATAACATCAAGATGCTTTCTTTTAAAGAGACTTGGTTCTGAAATCTGGATGAGGAAGTAGTGATTCCTTAGGGAATGGGTTTTTTTTACATTTTCTACGCTCGGGAACTGCGCTAAGAGAATTAATTACTAACAATTAATGCGGAACAGAAGGTTCACGTGATATACACACATACATGTCCAGCGTCAGTGATTAATCTATATTTGTCTTAATCTACGGATTTGGAAAAATTAAAAATCTCTTATCTCAATTGCTTAAATTATTAACTAACATATTAAGATTAATTAATATTCTGGAATGTACTTGAGTATGTAGTGGCCCTCTTAAAAATCAAGGCAGCTTCAAATTACAAAACTTAATAGATGTTTATGGATTTAATAAATATCCACATATCTAAGCAGTATTTTCATATGTACTGGTACTTAGGAATGTCTTCATCGGGCATTAAGTTAGATAGGTAGATCCCCTAATAGCACATGGACGTCCCGAAAACGTCCCAAGAACGTATTCACAGGACATGAAAACGTCCCGAGGACGTACTCTACCGACGTAAGACGTACCGAGGACGTTTGAGGGACGTTCCGTGTCAGCAAAACGGGGTGTCCCGAGGACGTCCCACCCAGGACGTATGTGGGACGAATGTAGGTCTAGAGAGGACGTCCTGAAAACGTTGTTGGGACATACTATGCAAAACATATAGGTACCTCCCCCTCCACCACTTTTAAGGTGTATTCACAGCAGAGGGTATTTATGTTCCTTTTTGGGTTTTCTAACCACATGCATTTCTTTCGAAATAGAATCCAGTGATTAGATTCTATTTCGAAGGGAATAAATGTGGTTAGAAAAGCCAAAATGATAAAAAAATGACAATATATAATTACCATGTAGAAAAATTATTCAATTAGATTGATTTTAATACTTAGTACTTTTATTTATCAACACCAAATGACAAATTTATGCGAACATTTTATTTCTATTGTGCTATTGAAAAATAAGTTATGGCATTTGTATTTTTTTTTTAAATTAACTTCTTACTCTACAAATTCAAGTGTCAAGTGTCAAAAATACAATTTTTATGGGATTTAAAAGTTATATATTATAATACCTAGTACAGTATAATATAGTTATATATACATTAAGTCATATTGAATATTATAAGAAATAAGCCAAGATGCAATAAAACGTAAGATAAATGTATATCTCACCTTCTCTTAACGTTTTGCACACTTCGTCTTTTTATAATTATCTTAGTTTATATTATTTTCTAATATTCTCTCTTTTTTGACACCCTCTCTGTTCTTTCTTTTGCCCTCTTCAATCACGATGTAATAGCCATTTCGGTGTCCTTCCAAGACTTTGAAGCGTTAGCGACTGCAGCAGCCCCTGTGCAAATAAAAGAAAAATTAACATTTCAGATGAAATCTTGGCAAAAGACATTAAGGTGGCCATTCCATAGAAAGATACATCCGATAGGGAAATATTTATTATTTTTGGCCCTAACTTTTTTTCTGAGTACGTATATTTAAGAAAAACTATAAGAGTACCTAAGTAAAGCCATAACAAGGCTATTACTATGAATTTTAACTCAATAATTTCAGTGCTTTGCAAAATGGTTCGATTTAAATTTAAAAATTATGTTAATCTTCCTATTTCGCAGTTTTAAATCTAGCTATTCTGCAAACCACTGAAATTATTGCGCAAAAATTCATAGTAATAGTCTTGTTATGGTTCTACTTAGGTACTCTTATAGTTTTTTTAAATAAACGTACTAAGAAAAAAAAGTTATGGGCAAAAATAATAAATATTTCCCTATCGGATGTCTCTTTCTAGGGAATGGCCACCTTAAGACTAATATATGCCACTTGATGGCAAGCTTATATTTAAAATAAATTGTTATAATTTTCTTGGTGTCCTATTTAAAAAAAAATCACAGTTTAAATGTGAACATTTTTTTGTTTAACTGACTTTTGCATTTGAAAGGTTCCCTTGTTCATTTAAAAATTTTAAGAACACCTCTTTATATGAATGATCGATTCTACAAATAATACCAAAGACCGAGAGAAGCAGAAATATATTTGTGACTAATGCTACCGCAGATTAATAACATTATTATAAGTTTAACGTTATATTTTTTGCCAATATTATTACAGAATTCAAGTAAAGAAAATGGCTATGGGTTAAGATGCATTAGGATTTACGGTTAGAAGCAGGTTTATTAGGTTGAACATTGATGATGTATAAAAGTTTTTGTACGTACGTACAGCATAATTTCAGAAAAATATAACAAATAGGGCATATAAGTTACAAATTTGTAAATTTTCCTCAAAAAGTACCTTTATTAGTTTTTTCCTTATATTAATTTACTGAAATCCCTAAATATACTTTACAAGTTTGTTGATGTTTTCTGGCAAATGTTTTTATTACTCGATGTATCAAACCTTACCTATTAAAAGTTTCATCACCTCCACTTGTTCATCAGAGATGTCGAACCATATATAACACTTCGTTTAACACACTGCATGAGTAGGTACTTCTTTTCAATTTTTACTTCCCTCGCATACCGAAGGGAAGTATTGTATTTATAATGTTTAACCAACAATCTTCTTTTAAGTGAATAAGTTCGCTCCATGATAAACAACTAAAAACTACATACTCAGGTTCACAGGTGATCTCCCATAGAATTTTAACAGAGCCAAATAAGGTGGGTGGTAGTATATTTATTATAACCTACAAATAAGCCGCACCAAATTTATCTAGAATAAAATATCGATCTAAATACTTATATATTAATAAATCAATTAAATAGACTTACCTGTTTTTGGTATTTTCTTTTGTAGCCGTTAAAAGGGACTAGTGCCAGTGTGCGGAAGAAATAAAATTGCAAAGAATTTATATAAATTCTTTGTAAAAATGATGCAATGCCTGCCAAATTGAATTTCCCAGTTTGACAGCAACTGAGTAACATTACATAAGCTCTGCTTAAATATTGCGGTGAAAATGGCTGGAATATAACCGAAACTCATGAAAAAAATAGTTGAAACGAATATAAGATTTCTGAAATCAGAAAAATCAAATTGACAAAATTTAAATGGACCATGAAATATGAAAATATTTTGTTATCAAAAGAAATTTTGTTAGTAAAACTTTTTAAGGAATGTAATTTCATTTTTACAGTTTTTAATCATATCCTCATCTGCTCAAAAAAAACATCACTCCTAGAGGTTATTTCACAAATGTGTTTAGGTTTGTCTTGACTAGACTCTAGCAGGATGTCCTCAAAACGTTTTATTCAGAACGTTTTAGGGACGATAGCAAACGAACGTCCTTGGGACGTACCATGTAAACCCGGGACGTTCAGACCAAACGAGGACCTAAGTGAACGTCCTGGGGACGTTTGGTGTTATCAGGGTCAAGCTGAGCAAGTGCTCGATCGATAATGAAATAGCCCCACTATTCATTTATTGTAATAGATAAGTTTATTAAAAATATAAATCACGTGACCAACATCTGGTCCGGAACCAACTAGACATCCATGGTGCAGCAGTGAAGCGTGGCAATTGAAGGACTAGACGGGCAGGGTTTGGGAAACTCAATAGCATGTATAAATAAAATCTAATCTTCTTTAACAGGATGCAAATTAAAATAATTGTCTCTTCCACTTCCACGAAGTGGAGAACAATTTTCAGATGTTTTGTTTGTTTAGTTAATAGGCTTAGAATGTCATAAAACTTTAAATTTGACAGAAAACATTTCTGATTGTTGGTCGGTCGGTCTGTCGATCTGTAACTTTTTTGTGCGCACATTCTTTCTCAGGGACGGTTCAATACAATTATGTATCATGACACAATCTGGAACTAGATTATATTTTGCGCTAATTACGGTGATGGGTTGGGGGTTAAATAGGGGTAAATAAGGGAAAAATAAGTAAAGCAATCTGGTAATTTGCGATTTGGAGTATATACTAGAATTCAATGCCTTGTATTTTTTGTGATATTTTATACCTCCTCCCCACCACCTCACTCTATTACTAAAGGGTTTGACAAAATAAAACCGAGATATTCACTTGAAATTTGGTACACGTATGTATTGTAACGACACCTGTACTGTAGGCGAACTAGCTCATCAGGACGCGGATCTTAGACAAACTGCAACCTCGGAAAAAAAATACTCACATGTAGTTTGCGATGTCTGGTAGAAGATATTATTATTTTGGAAAAAGAATCTTTAGTGGAAACTGCAAAAAAATTGCGAAAGGTAGCGAAAAACGGTTTTTCACGTTTTAAAGGAAAAGTTGAATTTATACGAAAAAATCGGTAGAGTTGTTTACACAGAACTTCCCTCGTTATTTGTGCATGGCGGTCACTCTAAAAAATTTATAATTACGAAATGACACTGAAAACAATAATCGGAATATAGTTATCACTATTATTACAAAGAAAATCCGATAAGTTTTGGTCAAAAAAATATACAGAGTGCTCATCCAACAACAAAAGTTCAATACTAAATGACAGGTGCCAAATATGGAAGGGTTGCGCAAATGTCCACCATGACTGAATATATCCTGAAATGATCACCCTGTACAGTATAGGTGCATATGCCAAATAATATTGCTATCTGTCACATTTTCAATAACTCGGTTATTATTTTCGCAAAAATATTTTTAAGAGTACTGTCTTAGTC
The DNA here is from genome assembly GCA_963583905.1 of Stenurella melanura. Taxonomy (NCBI): domain Eukaryota; kingdom Metazoa; phylum Arthropoda; class Insecta; order Coleoptera; family Cerambycidae; genus Stenurella; species Stenurella melanura. The sequence goes on from OY757317.1 coordinate 8,676,546, forward strand.
AGAAAGCATCGGTTTTCAATTTGTACAAAAAATTTTTTCGATTTGAGACCTAGTTTCTCAGTAATGGAGTGAGAAATGTAAAAACACGGTAAAATTAATTAATTTTAGCGAGCACTGAACGGAGATATAGACTTTATCTCTGTACTAACAAAATGCAAGAGTATGGAAATTAAGGGTATTTTTTTGCAAAAAATTTTGTTTCTTCTTCTCTTTCACTAGGATGAAAATTAATTGAGAGATCACCATATTAAATTCGCATTTAAGTGCGAGGACCACCTTCCCCGAGCCTTTTAAACCCAAAAATCTCAAAAACGTAAGGTCCCAGGAAGTTTAACTTCACACGTCTTATAGCCCTTGAAATTCTCTCCAAAATGGTTTTTGGAGCGATCAGACATCTTAAAAATTAAGGAAGTTAAGCCATTCGTTCATTGATGATATTTTCTCCGAGAAAACGAGACAGCCATTTTATTTTCATCATTAAAGCTCATTTTAAAGGTATTTTCAAGTACTTTAAAGAATAGACAAGTTTTCTCCAAAAAATTCGTCGTTTTTCCATTATTTAATAATAATAATAATAATCTTTATTTCCCAATCACAAATACATGCATAAACATAATACATTTAAAAAAATATAAAATAAAATACACCTAAAATTGCATGAAACAAAACACTAACATATTAACAAAGTACACAAAAAAATATATATAAATATATAAACACGCAATAAATAAATGGATATATAAATGGTCAGACTAAGTAAAAATCATACAAGTACTTTTCTGTTAACAAATTCTGTATCCTCTTTTTGAAAGTAAATAGGCTCTTACAATTTTTCACATTCACGGGTAAATGATTATAAATTTTATTTAACGTTGAAAGGTTCGAATTCAGTTTTCGGCGAACAGTCACCTGCAACGAGCCACAACTCGGTTCTTATTGCATCTACAGAAATAATAATAAAACCTATCAATGTTATTTTATAAGCTTCATTTTTGTTTCCAGTTAACTAATTTCCTCCACTGAAAAGGGGTGGCATCCACTTGGGTAAAAGCACACCTTCGGACTACGTAGACTTTGCAATACTATCAATTACGAATCGAATGCCGTTTATTTTATGAAAATCGATCTTTTCTAACCGAAGTTCGAGGGTTTGCACATTTTTTGTCTTTACTGACTGAACTAAACCCTTTATGGGGGCTTGGGGGTTAGTTCTCGCCCCTTGCCTACCCTTCTGAAGGCTTGGTTCCAGGGCAGCATTCACTCTCTACACTATTTTTTTCCATTCTGAAGAGCTTGTAAGCTAGAAGCTCTTATGGCCAGTTCTATGCCCTATGCTTAATTTTTGGCCGCGCCCCATGTGCCTTAAAAGGGCCAAATTTTCAAGGTCATGTATTGTTTTCGTTATAGCGTCAAAAAGTTAGGAATCAATGTATACAGTAACCAAAAAAAATATGAAAGAAATAAAAGAATTTTTATCCGCGCCCCAGGGCCCTTAAAGTATATAAAAGCAGCTCTTCGTTTGAGTAAGTGATAGGCTGCCTAATATTATTGTATTGTGGCTACTTACCAAGTTCCTCCCACCCCTTCCTCCCATTTTCGACTACTTGTACTTATTCTAATCGTAGATCTAACTTACTTATTACTCAGTTTTGCTTTTTTTGGATCTATAGTGTAGTATAGATTTTTGGTTTCAAATGATGACAGATCACTCCTCACACCAAATTTTACGCGAATGTACCCGTCTCTTGAGTCACGACTACAAACTTTGCCTGAAGCTTCAGTGATGATCTTTAAACATCACTCGACAGCTTGAGTGTGGCATGAAAATTATTTAATAGTGATGGCAGATTTGCTCTGAAGTGCTGTCATTAAATCGTCGGTAGAAATGGTCATTGTAAGAGGCGGTTCGGTTACGGTACATTTGTTCCTGTCAATTAAATCGATATAGTCCTTAGCATTCTAGTTGAAAGCAGATATTTTAAACTCTCTTACATTTTTTGAATCTCTCGAATTCCTAGCCCTCAAAATGCGATAAATCCCAAGTTCTCTTACATGACTCCGAAAATCTGTGATCATGGTTAACAAAATGTTTTCGGGGTGTCCAAAATAAGCGTTTGTGCTAATAACACTGTCAATAATCTTCTTTATTTCATTTGGAAATTCTCTGGATAGACTTATTATCGATTTCCATAAATGTTGCCGCTCCATAGTGGCATAATGACGAGCAGACTTTCATAATAAAATTTGTCAGTACAACCAAGGTTTCAGAAGGCTCACTTAACGTGAAACTAAATGAACACATTATACTTGCATTGTACCACATACATACAGGTCGACACTCGTAACTACGACGCAATAGGAAGTTATTACCAGGACCGGACTAAGTGTGGATAAAGCGTAAAAAATGTTTTTAGGTTGGGGCGCGGCTAAATATTAAGATAAAATTATGAAAATTGATTGGTGATTTAGACCCATTATTTAAAAAGTATTTACGACTATACCAGATCCACAATAGTAATTTTACAAAAATTTTATTTTAAGGCCACTGGGGCGCGGCCAAATTTCATTTAATACTTTTCATAAAAATACAGGACATTTTTAAAGTTATTTTACAACTTTTTTTGCTATACCAAATCAAATTTCAAAAAAAAAATTTTTCAATCGTTTTCGGCCCGCCCTAGTGTAGAGGGTGTATCAACCCCTTCGGGAGAATAATTACCCCTTTGCTGAAGTTCTTGGCATTAAAGAAGAAGAGTACTAGAGGTAAAAAGTCCCCATTCATTCTTCTTTCCGTAATGATGCTTATTTATAAATTTACCTTATTGAAGAGATGTTTTTGCCTCTACACAAAAACTGAAGGGTATAGGAATTTTTTAGACCACGGATTCGGATTCACTGTCCAAAAATGCACAGAAACAATACCATGGTCAGTCATCAAGATCCGATTTTTTTTTGTGTGGTTGTGTAAACAAAAGATGCTTTATTATCTTCTAAGTCATCTGCTCTGAAGAAAAAATTTCATTATTTTTAGTACTGACTAGAAATGTTAACTGTTTTGATTGCCCATTGACGTACAAAAGCATTGAAGGATTTTGTTTTATCAAATAAAATTCATTCATTAATTCCAAACCATTATTTATTCTAGCAGATAAACATTTTATATTTATTTTATCTCTTAAACCACAGGTGGCATTTTTTAAGCAGCAATATCGAACATAAATATATGATTTTGTTTATACATTTTTACTATCAATAACTAATTAATCAATGTGAGACGGCTACAAGTTTACAAAAATGTTAACGCACAATGACTACTTAATGTTCGTGAAAATCTGGTAATAAGCCGTTGAGTATCTAAAATATTCGATAGAAATGTTTTAAAATAAATTCCATCACGCGTCAATTTGCTGAAAGCTAAAGTGTCATAAGCAAAGCTTGACTTTATCCACGTGCCTCAATGGCGATTCTTTCATATACGATGTACCAAACTTGGTAAGTAAATGCTAGGGCATAATTTCTAGTGATTATTCCATTCATTAAATAGAAGCTAATGAAAGGCCATTTTCTGGGCTCATTGCTTCAATGCAATGTTTGTAATAAAAACTTCTGCCTAAGGAATCGCTACTTCCACATCCAGATTTTCCATCCAAGTCTCTTTAAAAGAAAACATCTTGACTATGTTTAACAAAATGCGGTTGCAGGTAATTTTAGAAAAAAAAATCTGCCAAGAAGTTTTAATTTTTTTTTTAAGAAGTAGTCTGGCAACGGGACTCGAAGCAGAAAAACCCCTTGAGTGGTCGTCGCTTAACGTGATCGGCTACGGCCGATCTCAATTTTAAATTTGAATATAAATCTCAAAACCATTAAATTTTCCAATGTTAATATTTCTCTACGGAAAGAGAAAGACTGGCATTTTGTCGGTATTGTAAATTGCGACGGCGAAATGGAAATTCAGCTCAGTACAAGTGAATAAAAAAAAAATGGCTTTTTGACATTTGGGACAGATACTGCAATAGGCCGCCGCTCACTGCTCAAGGCACCGCTAACGATTTGAAGATTACGATTTTAACTTTAAGGAATCGGTACCTTGAGACTATTTTTCTTAAATTCTTTACCCATAACGCAATCTGGCTTTCGATCCGGATATAGCTGCAATACTACACTTCTCAACATGACAGATGATATACTTAGAGCTACAGATGATGGTAACTTAACTGCACTGACTCTTTTAGATTTTGCCAAAGCTTTCGATACCATTAATCACAAAATATTGCTTTCAATTCTTTCATTTGTTGGATTTGATATCAAAGCTATTAAACTAATAGAGAATTACCTTTTAAATAGATCACAAATAGTTACTTATGAAAGAAGATCCTCTAATTCCATAGATGTAAAGCAAGGAGTTCCACAAGGGTCTATATTAGGTCCATTATTATTCTCGATATACACTTGCAATATTAATTCATGTTTAAATCATTGTAAATTTCATATGTATGCCGACGATACTCAAATTTATATTAATTTTTCACACAATCATTCAAATGAAGCTATGACTAATATAAATTCAGATTTAGCGAACCTTGTGGAATTCTCTAAAAAACATGCACTTAAAATTAATTCTTCAAAATCATATTTCATGTTATTCGGGAAGTAGTTTATAAGGGACACAATTACTCAGGAATTCGCTGTAAAAGTTGGAGATGAGGTTCTATTACAATGCAATGTATGTAAAAATTTAGGTGTTTTATTGGACAGGGATTTACGCTTCGAAGAATATATAGCACGATGCATACAAAAAGCTTACTGAAATTTAAAAATTTTATATGCAAATAGGTATTGTCTTAGTAGAGATTTAAAAATATTGCTGTGTGATTCTTTGGTATTATCATGTTTCAATTATTGTGACTTTTTATATGACTCTTGCATAACGGAATCTGTTAAATCACGTATACAGAAGGTGCAAAATTCATGTCTTAGATTTATTTTTGGTATACGTAGAAGACAACCGATATCACACACTCTCCAAACTGCTGGGTGGCTCAACATGTCTAATAGACGTAAATTACATACATCTGCTTTATATCATAAAATTATAAAGCTAGAAACTCCACCTTACCTGTTTAAAAAAAATTGCTTTAGGAGAACTGCCCACAGAGTTAACATTCTCTCAAAAAATTTATTAACAATCCCTTCTCATAAATCGTCATTTTTTAAACGATCATATGCGTACAATATCACAAAATATTATAACGTCATAATTCCAGAAAAGCTAAAAACATTATCAATACCAAGTTTCAAGAAGACTTTTAGAAGCATCCTATTTAACTCGCAATTTTAAGAACATTCTTACTAGCTGCTGCTTTACTTATTTTCCCCTATCTACCTTACTTATTTTCCCCTATCTACCCCTATTTAATCCCCACCTCTTCAACGGAATCATGGTTTCCCGAGTTCGAATCGAGCCCGGGGATACATTTCTTTTTCGTTTTCAATTTTTTGGCCAAACATTTTTGATTCTATAATTGCTATTCGCTCCGTTCTATTGCATTTCTAGGAGAAATTTTTCATTTTCCACCGCGGAATATTAATCTGCACTATTTTGATTAAAAATCACATTCTACCTCCGCTATAGGTTGGCTATATCTTTGGTCGACGTTGCTGAAATTGCAGGGAATAAAAAAGTTTAATAAAACGATTTGTAACGTTCTCAATTTATTTCCTGATTGCATAAAAAATTTAGTTCCCATCATTTCAATTCCTTCTTTTTATTCAATTTTCGGTAGTAAAAAGCATGTATACAAATTTCAGAATGGTATAGAGATGTTGTGTTAGAGATAATGCAATCTTATTTTGAGGGAGTCGAAAGTAAGTTTTTTAATTGCACCCATTATTAACACGTTGACTGCCATGAGAAGCACCATTGATTCTCATCCTTCAGTGAAATATCGGTGTGCGCGGTACAACGCTGCTTCTCGAGAGCAGTATAAGCTTATGGGACATATTTTCTGGTGGCCTGAATAACTGTCTTATGAGTTTAGCCGATGATTTTGTCGAACTCATGCCGAGTAAAATCACAAATTATTCGGAATAAATTTCATTTCTTTTTGGTAGAATGTGATTTTTAATCGAAATAGTGCACATTAATATTCCGCGGCGGAAAATACAAAACTTCTCCACGAAATACAATAGAACGGAGCGCATAGCAACTATAGAATCAGAAATATCTGCCGAAAAAATAATAAAGGAGAGAAAAAGTACCCTCGGGCTTGATTCGAACTCGGGAAACTACTTAAAAATAGTCGCCTATTAGCACGACCGCAAGTCAATTCTTTAAACGTAAGAACTGAATAAATACGGCGATCTGAGACCCGTTTTATGTCTCGATGGCGAGGAGAAGGTCGGCAATGACCGTACAACGTGAATCACGAGGTGAAAATCGAAAATTGGGGCCGCCAGGAGCAAAGGCGAATCGTCATTTTTTGACAATTCGTGACAACTCGAAAAACGAAATTTTCGTCCATTTTTTGGAACGTGTTGTTTAATTTTTTATTCATTTATGCACCACTAAGAGTTTGATAGAATTGCACCTTCATTATAGATACTACCTAAGCTCTCTTTGGAAAAAAATCTAGCTTTATAGATATTAACGCGAAAAATCTGTCGCTGCCTCCCGGGCTACGAGGATATCACTTAAAACAAATCTAATCATATATTCTGACTCCATTAAGATAGTTCCTTTCAAACACCCAGTATACTTCCAAACTTAACGAAAACATATTTTTTCCGCTTATATTACCGTTCTGGCATGCTATTTGTTATTAGAGATATGTATCTATTTTCATTTATACAATATTATCTTTTTTATCCTCCAGTATCTAATTGGTAAAGGAAATAGCTGTTCTGAGGATTAACTGAAGTATCGAACTAAGTATTATTGAAAGTGTCTCGTCATTGAAAACAGATATATTAAAAAAACAATCAGCCTGTCAAGCGAATGATGGAATATATCTTTAAAATTTTAGAAGCAGGGTTTTAATATTTTTGGAATTGAAACGTACCCTAGAATTATAAGAATTAAACATTCTTTAAGGCAACTCTTATTCTCGGAAAGCAGGTATTAGACATTTCTTGGGATTTGTTGAGTTTAGAAATTTGAAAATGGTATAAGGGAGTTTTTGGATATGGCGGGCGGATCTAACAAAAATACTTGTGTCATTTCCTACACCACATGTATTACCTAACTTTGTTAATTTAAAAGAAACATCCTCTATTTTTTTTCATATTTGGATGCCTCATAAAAGGGTGTAGCCGGATAAGCACTTGAAAAATGCCCATAAAGGAAATAACTCGAAAGGGGCACCAAAGCACTTCATCGGATGTAAGAAAATTTTTGTTATTGTACTATTGTAAAAAGTCAAGAGGGGGTTGATTTTTGTTAAGAAATGTACTTGCATATTAAAAATTTCTTACAGCTTACGTTATGGACCAAAAATTTGAAAAAATTAGGGAAAGTAGAGACCTTCAAAGGGAACTCAGAACTAATTTTAAAACGTGTTATTTTCAACATTTCTTGAAACTGTGCTATCATATTTTTTTTACATAGATGCATATTCGCATCATCATTATTCTCAAATTTTTTCAGATTTTTTTGTTTGGTGGCACATGCCAAAAAAATAATTTCAACAGAAATCTTTTAAATTTTTCAATACAACTGTTGTGAACTATGAATAGAGAAATAAGTAATCCTCGTCGCTTTGTTCATCTATCAGTGGTTCTATGTTTGCAGTGTCAAAAACATGGGATAGAATTTCAACTGGTTTGATAATTCGTGATAAATATCTACCATGTACACAATAGCTGTCACGTGTGCGTCTATGCGCCACAAGACAACCCGGAGATTTTGAAAATCACTATGAAAGATGAAAACGGCTTACGCAGTATTCCTAGACCAGGAGATATTTTTATTTTGCACAAAGGGCTTAGAGATGCGGTGGTATATCTAGAAAGTTAAGGCTATCAAGTGCTTGTGTCAGCATTGAAAGGTAATCGCTCGCAATTAACCGCAATAGACTCAAATGTATCCAGATTCGTAACTAAACTCTGTTGGGTTGTCGAAGCTGTGCACAGAATCATTGAAGAAAATATGAACTTTTGCACCATCAACTCGATAACCAACTCCTTTCAAAAGCAGTGATATTTTGTAAAATAGTCTGCTTATTACATAAAACCTTCGACCGAAGATTGAATTAGGATGAGGGTTAGCATGAAGAAATCGCTCAAAACATAGACAGCAGAAGAGGACAATTCACTTGTCTTAGGAGCAAAAACGTGGTGTAGACGCGAATTTCCCTTTGAACAAATGTCGTCAGTTACCCTTCTCTGTTTTCCCGAAAGGAATGAGAGAGATTTGAAAATATTTTTTACAGGTTCCTAACAACTAACTCAGGCATATCTTACCACACCATACCATACCATACATACCATACCATACCATACCATGCCATACCATACCATACCATACCATACCATACCTTGAAGGTTGGTCTGAAAACAGTTTCAAATTCAGGGTTCCAGGGGCTCTTCACCAAGCTAGATGGCTGGAAAAGGCCATATATGCTTTCAAAACTGTCTTATTTACTAAACAATTGGATATTTCTAAGAGAGTTGAAAGGAATGAGAAATGTAGCACATTTTGTCTGTCTAATATATGTCCGTTTTTGGCACGAAGTAGTTGTAAGTCGATGGGTCCCAAAGAATGATTAAGATATACTACAGTTCTTGAACTCTTACCCAGATATGGAAAAAGAGCTATCACGGTTGAGACCTATGGTATCTGTGAGAAACAAACATAGGTTTGGCTTCTTTGGATGAGCGTAGCACTCAGGCTTTGAAGAAAAATACGTTTGAAAGTTTAAAAAATAAACCTGCAGGGTGGTAGAAATTTAATCTTTGAAGAAAAAGGTCTTAGCGACTTTGTTACCAAAAAAACAACAACATTCTTTGAATTCTTTTGGATCCACGACGTAGAAGAATATTGCAGTGATACGCTAAGTAGCTCTTATGGTGGTGAAAGTTACAGCAGAAAGGGGCATTGCTCTGATAAAAAAGTTTAACGATTCAGTCAGAAACGAACAACAAAAACAATTCTCGTTGAGAGTTGTCGAGCATCACAGAAAAGTCGTTACCAAGCTAACAAAAGAAGGAGTAGAATCTTTCAAAGTATACCAATGTAAAATACCTCATATGTATGATACTACCTATCAATATTAGTGTCTAATTTGAGTATTATTCAAAGTTTGTTATTGTCTGATTTCCCAATAAAATTAATTAACATTGAAAATCTTATTATTCAATCTACTTCTATTAAACCTTTGCAATTTTTACGTGGAGCAAAGGTCCCACATTAGCCTCCTAACGCAACCTGTTGCAATAGAGCTGGGATAGCTGCAGTTGAGAAACGGTTATGTCCAGGGGTCCTGGATAGCAGATTAGACTTTCACTCACATTCAACAGTAAAAGGCACAGATCGGTAAATAACAGAGTCTATTAACATATAATAAAATTTACAAAAATAATAAAAACGGTCAGGTACCAACATTACGAAGTTCATTACAAATGATATTAAAAACTTGAGATATGTCGTTTTATTCTAAGTTAATATTTGTAACATACAAAGCTAAGAGTACGAGGAACCAGGCGGTGAGCAACTAGTTAGTTAACTAGCTGCTAATTGGTTACTAATTCTTCATACTAATTCGGAAGCAAGCGGTGGTAAGCAAGCAAACGGTGAGGGCGGTACATACAGAGTGTAATTAGTTTCATGTCATTAAAAAAACTGGTAATAGGGACCGACTAGACAAACAGAAAACCTATATGACCTTTTTCTCTAGGGGCACTTTGAAAAAAACTGACCTGGGTTTACATTTTTAATGTTATGGTAGGAAAGATTTGAGAACCACTGTTTTTCAGGGTCAGTGGATGTTATAGTTCCGAATATTAGAAATAATAAAAGACTGTAATACCCGACTTGTGTTCCCGTCGGTAGAAGTGCGGCAGTTTGATGGGATTATTTGTATTGAACTTTTTATACCACCACTTATGAAAATGTAAATAATTCCTTCTCACAACGCAAGCATAGCATGGCCGCAGGGGTTTAACACGTTAAGTGCTGATCTCCTTACTACCTTTCAATGCCCATGACGTCTATAGACGTCATAGCGCCCAAGGACGCCATGAGAAAAAAGTGTAAATTTCATAACGAGTGCCCATCATGCCTCTGGGCGTCATGTTTTTTTGTTTACTTTTGCTTCCATTTTTTTTAAGATTATATTTTTGGCAATATCTGGCCAAAACCAGTACACGTGCAACATAAAAACAAGCTTGATCAGGTTAGCCACCAGGTCATACAGGCCATATTACGTCAGCAGTCAAAGTGTTAAATAGGATTTGTTTACATGTGTTTTTTAATTTGGAACAAAGCTATTGTAGCTTTTATTGTCGTTTATAAGAATTTATAAAATTTAAAAGTGGTTTATTAACATTTGTAACATTGTGTTAAAAGCTTAAAAAATTAGTAATTGTTTTATGAAATTGGAAAACGAACAGTTAGACGTCCGAGATACGATAACAGAATATAGTTGTGTATTTTAAGTTAGGAAAAAATCAGATTTTTTTAACGAATTCAGCGCATAATTTTTAACAATCAGGTATCGAAAACAAAAATCAAGTATTTGGTCTTTATGAAAATCAATGTAAACAACAATAAACAGATAAAAACAAGACAACGAATACTAATAATAATAATCATACCTTTAATGCCCAATAGATAACACCCAATAACTGAACAATTCTTTTGAATTTTTTACAAATATTGTTCGAAATGACTTCCATCTCCACGTATACACATTTCGGTACGTCGAACTAATAACATACTTACTCCGTTCAACACATTTGGTAAATTAGGATCATTTTTTATGGTTTCTATGCACATTGAAATACGTCGTCGCAATTGTTCTAAAGCTCTTCCGCACCAGCTGCATTTCCACCACTTTCTCCATGTATCAAGTTCATATCCGCGAGCTCTGGATAAGTGTAATCTCCCATAATGTCCAAAATCTGCGTTTTAAAACACCACACTAAACTGTGAATTAACGTTATCAATAAAGAAAACAAAAAGAAAAACTTGGTCCAAAATCCAAAAAGTAACACAAAAAGTACGAACGAGAAGTAGTGTCTTACGTAACCAAGCACTATAACGACTTGAACGATAAGTCAATGAAATAAATCTTAACATAAGTGGCACAAAATTCAAAAAGAAGACAAAACCAAGGAATGGGTGCGTCGCGTCATGCGTGCGTTCTTTACCAAGTAAGGACAAAATTGAAATTATTACTTGAGAATATTACAAGGGAGAGATAGCACGGCTAATACATGTATACAAAATACATGACGATGTCCTCTGTCGGTGGCTTTTAACTGCTTTGTCGGCATACTTATTTGCAGGAATGTCAGAGTATTTCGTGCGACAAGACACGAGGCAATAAAACCTACCCCAATATGCCAGCAGTTCTCAAACTAGGTTATTAAGTATTTTGGAAATTTTTGTTTATTTTTTTTCTCCAAAACTGTGAGCTTTAGACCCCATGTTATATAAGGTTTTTTTGTGTGCCTTGTCGTTCCCTACCACCAGTTTTTTTTAATGATATGAAACTAATTACACCCTGTATATAAAATTGGTAAAAAAAAGTAAGAGATAAAAAAAAACAAGCGGAAAAAAAGACAACAGTAAGTAGTAAAAAATAAAGAATAGGTGGGGTGCAAGTGCCAGGAAATAGCATGCAATTTTCTACATCTAGCCATGATTATGCATAATTATATGGTCACAGTGTAAGTGTGCAGGACTTCGCAAACTTCAATAAAAGATACCCCAATAAACAGAATTATTTTAGATTCGGTACTACAGGTAGCATACGTTGCTTTCAAAATAAACGGTTATCGGATTCGGTATCATCTTATGGCGGAGATTACTTTGTCTAGAAAATTTATGTTAACACTTCATGAGATATTTGCCAGAAACGCCAACGATACTCAACATATGCCGGTAAAAATAGGAGGGTTTTCGGTCTCCTAAATGAGCGCCCGTAAGTAGATCCTCGGGACGTTTCTCCTGACTTGTCGACAAGCGCGAAGACTGTCTGTCATATAAATTTTGAGCCGGCGGAGAGCGAATAACGTCGTATACTAAATCAATAATTTCGAAAGGTAATGAAAAAATGATAAGATCATACTTTTTTTCTATCATTGGTGATACGTGATACATTGAACTGCGAGTCAATTTGACTGAACGAGACTTCTGGACGGGCAGTTCAGAAAGGCGGCAATTTCATTTGTGACATATAATTTTGCTGAGATTAAATATCCAATTGAGCAGGTAAATCTGCTGATTCTGTTATAATACCAAAGTGAAAAAAAATTAAATAATTCTAAAAATTGATTGTTTGGCAGTGAATTTTAATTTACCACTACTGCAAGAGCTCGCACCTGTGCAATCGATCGCTAAGTTGTGGGGATGCGGTGGTACAAGCTGTGTTGCGAGACAGAAGCTGCGGCAAGTGGCCCTAGGTTCCTGGAACTCCAAACCACCCAAGGTTGGAAAATCCAATGTTGGGAAACGTCAGTGTGATTCAAACAGCGGGAAACGACAGCGGGAATCAAACGTCAGGAAACGTTAGAGGGATTCAAACAGCGGGAAACGGCAGCGGGAATTAAACGTCGGGATTGTTAGCGGGATTCAAACAGCGGGATTCAGCACGTCGGGGTCACCAATTTGTGGGGTATTGCCCCACCATATTTATGTATTGTAAATAACAAATAAATTAATATTGACAAATATACTTTTGATCACATTTAATGATGCAATAATATTTTTTATAATATCTGAATATCTGTCATCTATATTATTTTCTTGTTTTTTCTTTTTTGATTTTTTTCTATTCTCGCTACCTCTGCATGAACTATCCCGGTGGCGATGTAGTGTTGACTACATATGAGAGAGCATCCCATATATAACATAACTTTAAATTGCATTTCTGGCAGCGGAAAATTCACTTCGTTACAGCAGAGCCGCAAAAATTTCACATTTTCATTTTTAACGTACAAAATGAAACACATACTATCATAAAAACAGGTGAAGTTAAATAACAGCTTTTAAAAATACGAATAAATATAAATGCACCTCTACTAAATCGTTCGACAACAGGACATAATCCACTTTTCTGTGACATAATACATCTGGTCCTATTGAAAACCCCCTAGATTAGTAAGTAATAAATTTACTCCAAACATTCCTGAAATCGGTTCTTAGCCTTAAAATCCCCAAATGAAAACTTAATCCCAACAATTAACTAAAAATAAAAACCTATTAAATTGTAACACAATTATATACCTTTTTGTTGACAAAGATAAAATATATGTAGAAGATGTAAAACAATCGAGCTGCGATGAAATTCTATTTTAGTGCCTCATATATCTTGAGAAACTTAAAAACCTACCTATGACAAAGGCCTCCTGCAATATCTGACGGGGTAATCTCTCTATAATTATTCTCGTAAAGCTATAGCTAGTATATATCTGAGAGGAGCCATGTGATAAAGCCGATTAAATTATTCTAGTCAACCTGTAGTATTGCTGTGTCTAAAATTTTAAGAGGTCTTCAATATTAAACCCAATTAAACAGATACTGTTACACAGGGTGCTCTGGAAAGAATAGTCGGAATTCAATTGCTTTTTTACATCTTTCATTACATTATCTGTCGAAGTTGTTAATAAACAGGATTTCAGTATAATAGTAATAATAATATCTTTATTTTCATAGGACCCTATTAAAAGTATAGAAATATAGTCATAAAATCGTAAAATATTTTAAAATATAGTAATACATATAACACATATTTTCAAATCTACGTCGCCTTAAAAAGATGGCTTGTGAAGTGCATATTCTAAGTACCTATGCGTACAGATATCGCTAAAAATTCGTTTAAAAAAAAATGTCCCCCTCTACATGTTCTCATTTTTTGTAAAGCCGCATTTCTTATTAAACGAATTTTTAACGATATCTGTCCACGTAGGTAGTTAGTATATGTACTCCACATACCCCAATTACACTGGCAGACGAAACCTACGCTTGGTGCGCAGTAGAGGGAATTTAAAAAAGAATTTCCCCAATACCAAAACAAACATATTCCGAATCTGTATATTCTAGTTTCAGATTTCGTTATAATACATACAGGTACTAAATTTCATGTCGATATTGTTAAGTGTCTTCGCCCCTTCGGGAAACCACCCTTCAGTTTACGTGAGTTCAAAACAAATTGTAATAAGGGATAAACACTAACATTTTATTTAATAATTTACTGATAACTACACAATACTTTTATTAACGAAAATACACTTGTACTGTTTAAAATAACCTTTACAGTGTTTATTACTTGACATTTACCTCTCAATTGTCATTCAAAAACTTCTCGCTACCGAACTTCGAACTTCCCGCCCTGGACTTCACCTTATATATCCAAATATGCCTATAGAGTCATCTTGAACACAATCGAAAATCTTCTCCCACCATTTTCCAAAACAAGGTAGAAATCTCTACTTTCTTCTATAAATTTCTAGAAATCATAAAGGTAGATTTTCTTTTCCCTTGAATTTAAATTTCCACATTTCTTGATATTCAAAACTTATTTCAACAGAAAGAAAATATTTTTTTGCGATTTCTATACTTTCATTTCACTACATGGATATAGAGGAAGTAACAAAATATTCGAGTCAGTCAATTATGTATTTCAAGGTGTATATATAAAGCATTAAAATGCATTCATCAACAGAATATCCCTGTTCTCATTTTATCTATTACTATAATTCAAAAACCGCTGACTAAGGAATCACTACTTCCACATCCAGATTTTTCATCCAAGTCACTTTAAAGGAAACACCTTGACTAGATTTGTACTCCAGTATGTCGAAATTATAGGTGATAGAATTTTAATAATATTTGGAGAAGATGTCATAGAAAAGTTTGAGGGTTGGTTTCTACCATGTACGTTAAAAATGAAGTTTTTAGTTTACCCTAATTATTATCCCCTATTCACAGCCTACCACCTCCCACCCCTTCAATGGAATCATCTCAATCAGATGTCATTACAATACATACGTGTACTAACTTTCAAGTAAATATCCCAATTTTATGTTATCAAACCCATTAATAATGGAACGAAGATGGTGGTGTTTGAAAAATATTAGAAAGTAATCTGAGGCCTTGGTTTCTAGTACATACAACAAATCTCACATTTTTGTACTCTTACCAGCTTGATTTACTTATTTTCCCCTATTTAATCCTATTTAACCCTCAACCCTTCAACGGAATCATCTCAAAATATAATCTGGTTCCAGATGTCGTTATAATACAAATTTCAAGTGAATATCTCAATTTAATTTTATCAATCCCTTTATTAATGAATTAAGGGTGGTGGGGGGTTAAAAAATTTTTCCTAAAAAATCTAAGGCCTTCGCTTCTAGGGCATACACCGAATTTCAAGTTTCTGTACTCTTACCAGCTTGCTTTACTTATTTTTCCCTATTTACGACCAATTACCGCCACTCCCTCAACGCAAACATGTCAAAATATAATCTTGTTTAAGATATTGTTATACTTGTAACAAATTTCAAGTGAAAATCTAAATTTAATTTTATCAACTTTTTAATAAGGTGGGGGTGGTGGGGAGATGGAAAATATTATAAAAAATCCTGAGACTTCTAGTATATACACCAAATCCCAAATTTCTATTCTCTTACCAGCTTGCTTTACTTATTTTCCTCTTTCCACCACTATTTAACCCCCAACTCTTCAACGGAATCATCTCAAAATATAACCCAGTTCCAGATATTGTTATAATACATACGTGTGCCAAATTTCAAGTGAATATTTCAATTTTATTTTATCAATCCCTTTAATAATGGAGTAGGGGTGGGGGGTGAAAAATATTATAAAAAAATTTGAGTCTATAGCTTCTAGTGCATACACCGAATTTTAAGTTTCTGTACTCTTACCAGCTTGCTTTACTTATTTTCCCTATTTACCCCTATTTAACCCCCAACCCTTCAACAGAATCATCTCAAAATATGATCCAGTTCCAGATGCCGTGATAATACATACGTGTATAAAATTTCAAATAAGTATCTCAATTTCATTTTATCAACCCCTTTAATAATGGTGGGAGGTTGAACAAAATTATAAAAAAATCTGAGGTCTTGACTTGTAGTGCATGCATCAAATTTCAAGTTTATGTACTCTTGTCAGCATATTTCCCCATATTTACCCCTATTTACACCCAACCCTTCAACGCATATCTTAAAAAAACAATTCGGTTCCAGATCTCATTATAATATATACGTATGCAAAATTTCAAGTCAATGTCTTAAACCGTTCCGGAGAAAGCGTGTGGACAAAAAAGTTACAGACCGACAGACAACATTTTTTTTCGGTCAAATTTAAAATCTCGGATTTTCATGACATTCTAAACCTATTTCAAGAAAAAAAAAATTGAAATTTTTTTACAATTACTATATGTCCAATCCACTGCATGCACGTGGAAGAAATTATGTAAGTACATATATCTATTACAATAATAATTAATAATACCCAAACCTTTTACGTAAAGTCTTACTGCATTAAAATTTAATTCTGATGGCAACAAAATTAGAACACACTACACTATTAACCACTAAAAATAATTTACATTTAAATCAAAAACTTTCATCAACATACCTGATGCACCTCTTTGTATTATAACCGCCATTACACATGCATTTCTAAATACACAATTCTACATTAGTTTTATTTTAATCACAGACATCTGTGTCTGAAACATTTTACAATATTCATATGTATCATATGTCATAATTACGTAAGAACGTATATCCAAATTATAATACGCACGTCTTCACTCCTCACGGGAAAATTTAAAAAAATATATCACAAACCTGAGAATAGCAACGATGCCCTATGTATTACTTAAAGATAGGTAGCCATGAGCGAGTTCGCAACAATCAAATAATATAGCCAGCCGATCGTCTTTTGTTTCTCCCGCCTTGTCTACAGTTTTGTGATTGTGATTCGGTAGTGTTATATTTTACAATTGTTGACGTGCTTTTCTCAATATCTCAATAGTTCTGTAAGACTAGTTAGATTGTGCCATTGCGCATCGATTAGTTAAATTTTGGATTATACATAGAAGACAAGGTATGTAATGTTCTATCTTATGCTTCCTGTATACATTCAGGTATCTATGTTGGTAAATTTAACCTAAAAACTATTGTGTATGAGTTTCTTGAACGAGAATATGTCTTCTTAATAGCAAAGTAGCCTATATATAGTAAATTGTGGAGTCTATGCATTACTGCACGCGGTTTCTCTTAATGAGTTCATCATATTTATGTGGTTATATTTTAAATTCAATTAGAGTTCAATTTGTAATAAATTGATGGCAACAAAAAGTGTTCGTAGAGAGATATGTTTCATAAAGCGCTGATTTGAAATATACAATAAAAGATTGTGTGTTTGTATGTATATACCGAAAATAATACGTTGAGACATATTGAAATTATGGTTATGGTTTTGGATCAAGAAAGACCAGAATTCATAACACTGTGTTAAGGTATTTACACAGAACTTCCCTCTTTATTTGTGCTTGGCGGTCACTCCTAAAAATTATAAATTACGAAATGACATTGAGAATAATAATCGGAATATAATTATCACTATTATTACAAGGAACACCTGATAACTTTTGGTCAAAAAAATATACAGGTGCCAAATATGGAAGGCTTGCGCAAATAACTTTACAAATGTTCACCACAATAAAACTATAATAGGTGCATATGCCAAATATTATTGTCATCTGTCTTATTTTCAGTTCCACATTCACGTAGCGGAGTGGAAGTATAGTAATGGTTAAAATATTTCTTTTTTTTTTTAAATAAGTTTAGAATGTTATGAGACGTGAAAATGTTAAATTTGAACAAACAAAATTTTTTTCATGTATTCTAGTGGTAATAACATTTTTCAACATCTATTCCATAGGAGTGGTAAAAATATTTTCAACATTTTTTTTTAAATAAAATTTTGTACATTGTAGTGGGCAAAAATTTGCAAACTTTTTATTTTCTTTTTTAATTTTCAAAAGTTTCTGGAATAGGCTTAGAATAATACTGATTTACTCTGCATAGCCGTAGGGGACTGTGTGGAAACTAGTGTTACAATGAGAATGGTCCAATAAAAAAGACAATTTAGGATTTTAATTGCTAGCAAAACCAGAATTCAGGTTATCGAAAGAATTCTAAGATAATCAATAATTTTACATATATTTTTTCCTTTAGTTCTGATAGACAGTTTTTTCTGCTGTTTGTAAAATCCTATAAGGAATATGTTTCATTACAAGCATAAGCACACAAAAAATAATTCACTTTTAAATAGGCTTAGAATGTCATGAAACATGGAAATTTTAAATTTGAGCAAAAAAAAATTGTTTCCATCAATTCTATAGTAGTGGTGAGAAAAAATAATGCCATGAAACGTGAAAATTTTAAATTTCAGCAAAGCAATTTTTTCTCCATCTATTCTAGTGGTAAATTTTTTTCAAAAATGTTGGTAAAAAATGTTCCAAATTTTTTTCTTCTGAAATAGGCCTAGAAACGTGGAAATTTTAAATTTGAGCATTAGTAAAAAAAAAGATACACTTAAAAAAAAAAATTCAATTTCTTTTTTTTTATACATTTAGAATGCCATGAAACGTCGAAATTTTAAATTTGAGCAAATACATTTTTTTTTCCATCTATTCTATTGATAAAAAAATTTTCCAAAATGTTTTCTGAAATAGGTTTAGAATGTCATGAAACATGGAAATTCTAAAAAATTTGCATCTATTCTATATATTCTAGTAGTGGTAAAAAAATCGGTAAAAGTATTTACACAGAACTTCCCTCTTTATTTGTGCATGGCATGGCGGTCACAATTATTAATTACAAAATGACATTGAAAATAATAATCGGAATACAGTTATCACTATTATTACAAAGAAAACCTGATAACTTTTGGTCAAAAAAATATACAGAGTGGTCATCCGACAGCAAAAATTCAATACTAAATAACAGGTGCCAAATATGGAAGGATTGTGCAAATACCTTTACAAATGTCCACCAAATATTATTGCCATATGTCACATTTTCAGTTTCACATTCATGTAGTGGAGTGGAAGTATTATAGTAGTGGTTTGAAAAATTCATTTTCTTTTTGAAATAGGTCTAGAATGTTATGAAACGTGGAAATTTTAAATTTGAGTAAACAGTTTTTTTTTTCATGTATTCTTGTGGTAAAAAAATTTTCATCTATTCTATAGTAGTTACAAAAATATTTCCTTGAAATAGGTTTAGAATGTCATGAAACTTGGAAATTTTAAATATGAGCAAAAACAAATTATTTCCATCACTCATTTTGAATTTTGTAGTACTTAAGCAAAAATTTGCAATTTTATTTTTATTTTCAAAAAGTTTTTGCAATAGGCTTAGAATGTCATGAAACGTGGAAATTTTAAATCAGAGCGAAGAAATATTTTTCCATCAATTCTATAGTAGTGGTAAAAGAAAGATTACCCGGATTTTTCCAAAAAAATTTTCAATTTAGAATGAAACGTGAAAATTTTAAATTTGAGCGAAGAAAAAAATTTTCTTCTATTGTAGAGGTACAAAATTTTTCAAAAATATTTTTTGTCTGAAATAGGCTTAGAATGTCATGAAACGTAGAAATTTTAAATTTGAGCAAAAAAATGTTTTTCCATCTATTCTAGTGGTAAAAAATATCGTATAAGTAGCGCAAATGTCGAAGTCGATGGGATGTTAATATGATGGCAGACTACTGTTGGACATTGAAAAAGGATGTGAAAACGAAAGGAATGAAACGAAAAAGAAAACCATTACGCAGATCATTTGAAGAGAAAAGAGTACGGTACCACAGAAAATAATAAATCGGGATAAATACAAAGTAATAACCTGATTTGTTGAAACTGGCATTGGTATCGTGTTCAGCGGTCAAGAGTACATCGATTATATGATTTACTTATTCGAAATCTTTAGTTTTCATTTTAAACCCTATTCAGGCCTGTTTTAATGTGGTTTTCGTGGTTAACAAAAAATCCTAAGCTAAACAATACAACTTTTCAAAATAAGAAAAAAGTTCCTATAAACATGTGTCTGGAAGTGATTAGTTTCCGAGATACAGGGTGTTCAAGTAATTCCCCTGAAAATGTTTTTTATGAATGTTTTCGAAACGTCTAAAGATAAGCAAATGATAATTTATACAGGAGTTTCCCTTTTTATGCTTTTTAAGAAAAAATGACAACTGTGTACGAAAATCATTCAGGAGCGGGTGAAACTGGAAGGGCCCAGGTATAATTTAGCCCCAACTTTATTGTGTGATATTTTTAAATTAATTTATGAGCTGAACTTAAAAATTTGAAGTTTTCTACACAAAAAAGTCTCTTATGTTTTTTCTCTAAAATTATCAGTTTTTGAGTAAATCTTATCTGAACCTTATTCGGGAATACTGTTTCATGAATAAATTAAGCAGAACAGAAAAAACAATGACAGTAAAACAAAATTTGATTACATTATTTTTTATTAGACAACAATGAATTAGAATAAAGTAAGGAAAATTACGAATTACAAAAGTTGTTCAAAGTGCATTCCGCAAGCTTCAACATATTTCTGACATCTACGACGAATGAAATCAGGATTAGACCGCAAATTTTCACATTCTTCGAGAATTCTTTCTCGAATTCTTTCACTTTTTTCTCGTGTTTATAGAGATTGCGTAGATTTTGTCCTTTAAATAGCCTTAGACAAGAGAATCAATTGGAGTTAATTGCGGTGATTGGGGTGGCCAGGCCCTTGCACCTAATCGACCGATACACCACCGTTCAGGATAATTATTGTTTACCCACAAACGGTTCTCAACAGCAAAATGTGCAGACGCTCCGTCCATTTGAAACCAACATTGATTTCTTAAATTAAGAGGAATATCCTCGAGATATTGAAAAAAATGGTTATTTAAAAAATCATTAAATAATGATCCGTTTAAACGGGGAGGGAAAATGTGGGGCCCAAAAAAACTCCCGTTTATAACACCTCACCATACATTAACGCTAAACTCCTGTTGAAATGCCCTAGGGCGAATTATATCAGGATTCTGATGAGCCCAGATTCTTAAATTATTAAAATTTACCGATCCATTATGGTTAACGGTAGCTTCATCAGTCCAAATAATTTTCCCTAGTAGCACCAATATTGCACCAATATATAACTCATATAGGACCAATATTCATATATTGGTCCTATATGGATTGTATATTGGTCCAATATGTTGTGCTACTACCCTAGTAGCACCAATGTTGCACCAATATATAATCCATATAAGACCAATATATGAATATAGGACGAATATTCATATATTGGTCCTATATGGATTATATATTGGTCCAATATGTTGTGCTACTAGGGTAGGGTTACTTCCGAAATCGGGATCTTGTTCCATGGCATTTATAAACCAATTACAAAAATTGATACGCCTCTCGGAATCAACTGGTTGAAGGCTTTGGACTGGCTGCATTCGAAAAGCTTCTCTGTGGTCTTTTTTCAGAATCCGAAAAACTGTTTTTGGAAACATGATGCTTTATTGTTATTGTTAAATTTGGCCAAAATTATGTTTTTAAATCGCCCATTTCGCTTTACTTAATTTCTTGGACCACTTTTAATTCCAACATTTCTAAATTCTAGGTGGGTTCGAATAAAAACATCTTTAGATGGTTTCCTTCTAATAGGAAATCTTCGGCGATATTCGCGTACCGCGGCATTCTCGCTTCCATTAAAATATCCATAAATAAAATGAATATCCGCCTACTCCACATTACCAAACATGACCATTTTTTACTTTTCAGTATAACACTTTTTCCAAAAGGAAATAATAAATCTACGGAACAATGAACTACAGAAAACCAAAAAACAACAATGTCATTATTGTCATTCTGGCATTGCATGCTAGATTATTTTTTATTTGTTACAAACATTACAATCACGGCACACTCCTGCATACCAGGAATGCTGGTAATAATGGTTACTAATTAATAAAGTTCAGATAAGATTTACTCAAAAACTGATAATTTTAGAGAAAAAACACAAGAGACGTTTTTTGTGTAGAAAAGTTCAAATTTTTAAGTTCTGCTCATAAAATAATTTTAAAGTATCACACAATAAAGTTGGGGCTAAATTATACCTAGGCCTGCCCAGTTTCACCCGCTCCTGGATGATTTTCGTACATAGTTGTCATGTTTTCTTAAAAAGCATAAAAAGTTAAATTCCTGTGAAAATTATCATTTATTTATCTTTAGACGTTTCGAAAATATTCATAAAAAGACATTTTCAGGAGAATTACTTGAACACCCTGTATCTCGACCCATGTTTATAGGAACTTTTTTTCTTATATGAAAAGTTGTATTGCTTAGTGAAGTTTGGCCTATGTGATTCGGAACACCCTGTATATGTGAAACCTCAGAAAATTGAGATTTTTCTGTGGCTGTGTCAATAAATGTAAATAAAATAGCTTAAAAAGTTTGGTGTAAATATCTTACAATATTTTTATTTGGAACTCAATTCCTTTTCTGAGGCTCAAGCTACTGCTTCATTCGTGTAAATTCTGCTGCATTGTAGGAGAAAATGAATCAAATCTGCAAGAGTAAGTAAAAAGTAATGGACAATAATTGCTCCACTGTATTGTTGCAAAGCACTTCATGAATATATATTTCTTTAAAAATTTCATCCCCGTTGAATATTAATGAACACGGCCCTTGATATAGACTCGAAGGGCCTTCGGAGACAAGAGACATCGTCACGCTTCGCCGGCCGCAATCTTAAATAAAACCCCATTCCGCCGCAATGATACCTAACCCTATAAAGACCGCCACGGTGCTTTCTCGATCAAGTGATCCGTGAGCGAGATAAATCAGGGACTTAATGCGGAAGAGAATAGGCATACTTAACACTCGATAACTACCCTTTGATTTCTTCTGAAGGTTTCTATTTCACAACATATATATTGAGGAATGCTGTACCATTTATTGGTTATTTATATCGAATCGTGGATCCCACACGGTGCTTTAATAGTATGTTTATATGGTTCAGTGGCGGTGCGATGTTCTCTGACAATTTTATCGTTTCAACGTTTTGACAGTGATTTTGTTGGGTTGTGGGAAATTTTACAGACGGATGTAACACGTTTAAGGGCTTATCGAAACAACGTATCTGACGTCTATCTTTAAAAGATTCAGTAGAGATTTGATTTTTTATATTTATTTTTTCTGCACATGTTTTAATAGGTGTTAATTAGCACTAATAGAGTCAGGTAAGAAAAAATTACTGAAAAGTAGGAAATATTGTTTTTAAATTCATACATCTGGAAACTCAAAAGCGTTGGGGGCGGTCAACTGAGCAAGGTAACTGTGAATTAGTGTTATATGACCGTTCCCATAATTTTCACGTTTCATAGCATTCTAAACCTATTTAAGAAAAATATATAATTCTTAAATTTTACACTTTTTTTATAACTACTGTAGAATAGAAGGATACTTTCCTTTTTGCTCTAATTTAAAATTTCTACGTTTGACATTTTAAACCTATTTCAGAAGAAAAAATTTTGAAAATTTTTTGACCAACATTTTTGAAAAATTTTTAAAAAAATAAATTTTTTAACCACCACTATACTTCCACCCCATTACGTGAATGTTGGATTGAAAATGTGACAGATGGCAATAATATCTGGCATATGCACCCATTATACTTGTATTGAAAAATGTACGGGGTGGTCATCCCAAGAAATAATTCAGTCATGGTGGACATTTGTAAAGGTATTTGCGCAAGCCTGACGTATGTGGCACCTGCTATTTAGTATTGAACTTTTGCTGTTGGATCAGCAATCTGTATATTTTTTTGACCCAGACTTATCAAGTTTTCTTTGTAATAATAGCAATAACTATATTCCGATTATTATTCTCAATGTCATTTCGTAATTATTAATTTTTTAAAGTGACCGCCATGCACAAACAACTAGGGAAGTTCTGTGTAAATACCTTTACCGATTTTTTTTCTTCCAGCTCTTGTAGCGCTCATAATCTTTCCGAAAATGACCAGGTTTCTTGCAGAAGAAACTCGCTCTTTCTTGTCTTTAAATGTCCGAAGAGCACTCTCTTCTTGACCATCTTCACAGGAATCTTCTCTACGCTTATACTCATCCATGACTTTACCCTTCACCAACGTCAGCGTGAGAATCTTCTCGGGGAGAAATTCATGAGCCATAACCAACGTGCTATAGGAATCTGGAAGACTTGAAGACAATATGGCAATTTGAAGACAATCATCAATTTTTTGTCCAAGTGCCAGTTTGCCAAACTTAACAAGTATTTCACTTACATGCACTTCCCATTTCCTTCTTCGCCTCTCAAATGCAACAACTGGTTGTCCTCGACCCTAAGGCATATTTTTGCATGAGCATTGTTGTCACCTTTCTTCCAGGCAGGTGTTCGAATCTCAGATGCATCTTTAGTCACTATATCCCATAGTGTTTCTCTCATTAATAACAATTCCATCGTGTATTTCCAACATTCGTAGTTATCATTGTTCAAATTTTCAATGGCAGTACGTGATGAATAAGACATTTAATTTACTATTTGGCTCTGGGCGCATAACCTGTTGAAATTCTATACTGATCGTAGTATTTGAACTTGTAAGTGATATACTGTAATAAGATGGACAATAAACGTTGAAAGATATTGATTCGCTTTTACTTGAGAGACAAATTAAATATTTTCTGACATTAAAAAACATTTTCAAAAGATAGGGTTGGGTAACCCTAGTAAACTACAACAATCTGTTGTATGGTCGAGAAAAAGATGACCTGATTTTCAACATAGTAAAAGACAGTAGTAATAATTATGTTAATAAACGTAAAAGCATGAGGTGCTCAAAATACCTAGAAAAACAGAAAATTTTACTCATCGAGCATTCCACGCACTTACGTTTATTAACCTAATTATAATTATTATTATTAACATCTCTTTCTTTTTACAGCATTTTTACTATTCCCGTTTGTGTTTAAAAGCCTGTTTCTTTCTAATTTATTTAATTATTCCTACCTTCTTGTACTGTTTACAAGTTCTAGCAAGATCATTACTATTGCAAGTCAATTCTCTTAGTACGGGAGGCCGTAACCAAGATCTTCGCCTGATCGGCTGATGAATCACGACCATATAGATTGATAGATTATGACATAACCAACAAAAAAGTCCCCGGTGACGGAAATTTTTAGTGGGGCGAAAACTATTTAATTATTTATTGAAAATGTAAAAAATACAAGCTCAAAAATGTAATTCCCTAATGTCCGTTTGCGTATTGTGTGTCTTTATTTACATGAAAAATATACACAGAACATGGTAACGGAAATTTGTAGTGAGGCAGAACAATACTGGAGGTCGGAACAAAAAATTTATAACAATTTTTTTTGGGGTCTAATCGCCTAATGTCAGTTAAGAAAATTATTAATTAATTGATAATATTTTAAGTAAAAAAAAATACAAACGGACGTTTGAAGTGGGGCGTTTGTCTGTAATTAAATTTTGAATATGAAGAATTTCTCGATGTAATTTTGTTACCCCCTAATGTCCGTTCTCTATCGGAAACGGTTTTTCTTGTTTAAAAAAGGCCAGAAAATTTACAACGGTCATTTTCAACGAGGCTGGGCTAAAAAAAATCGATTTCCGTCGGACTAGAAGAAAAACTCTCAATTTTCACCCAGTACCAAATGGGAATCGAAGGGTAAGTTTAAAAGAAGTACACAGGTGGATTTTTTCATGCACAAAAAATACAAAATATTTTTTATTTTCATATAAAAATAAACGTTGAAGCTGCGTAGGGTCTTTCCAAGTGTAAACGTCCAGGTGGAGTGGCATGTAATGGCGCGCACGCGCAGAGCGCTAGATAAATCTGGCAACGAACACGCGGGATGCAAGATATTGGCTGTGTAGCGTATTTCCAAGCATCAACCGCCGGGTGGAGTGGCATGAGCCAGTGCGCACGCGCAGAGCACTAAATACAGATGCCGCCGCGCTGTATTACAGATCCCTGTATATTTCATTTCATGTGAATACGCCCCATGAGAAATGTCCGTTTAGCATTTTTACTTCCCTCGTATACCGAAGGGAAGTATTGTATTCGAGAAAAAATCACCCTCCGAGATTTTTTCGGATTCTGACGTTTCAGAACACGTAGATTCCGAAAATATAGGTTTTTCAATTCCGTCAGTCTGTCTGTCTGTCTGTCTGTCTGTCTGTCTGTTGGTGTATTTACTAAAAAACTACTTGACGGAGAGCAGTCAAATTTGGTAGGTAGTTAACCCTACTGTCAGCGAAGAACTGGTAGAATTTTCACTGAAAAATATACAGGGTGGACCGTCTAAATGGAATAAATAGTGAAAAAAATTTTTTTTTGCTCAAATTTAAAATTTCCACGTTTCATGACGCGCTAAACCTGTTTCAGGAAAAAAAATTTTTTGAAAATTTTTTTCAAACATTTTTGAAAAAATTTTTACCAAGATGAAAAAAATTTTTTTTTGCTCAAATTTAAAATTTCCACGTTTCATGACGCGCTAAACCTATTTCCGGAAAAAAAATTTTTTGAAAATTTTTTTCAAACATTTTTGAAAAAAGTTTTACCAAGTTGAAAAAAATTTTTTTTTGCTCAAATTTAAAATTTCCACGTTTCATGACGCACTAAACCTATTTCAGAAAAAAAAAAAAAATTGAAAATTTTTTTCACATTTTTGAAAAAATTTTTACCAAGATGAAAAAAATTTGTTTTTGCTCAAATTTAAAATTTCTACGTTTCATGACAAGCTTAACCTAATTCAGGAAAAAAAATATATATTTTTACTACTAAAATGAATTTTTTTTTTCTTTCTTCAAATTTAAAATTTTCACGTTTCATGGCATTCTAAGCCTGATTAAAAAAAAAGTTTTTTGAAATTTTATCACTAAGATAGAATTTTTCTTTCTTTGTTCAGATTTTAACTATCCACGTTTCCATGACATTCTAAAACTATTCAAACAAATTTAAAAATGTTTTTGAAGAATTTTTTAAAAAATTTGAAAACATTTTTAATCCATTTATGTATCACTACTATAGAACAGAGGAAAAAATTTTTTTTGCTCAAATTTAAAATTTCCACGTTTCATGATATTCCAAACCAATTTCGGAAAAAAAAATTTGCAACATTTTGTTACCAGTTTGGATAAAAATTTAACACCAGAATGCTCAAATTTAAATGACATTCTAAACCTATTTCAGAAAAAAAATTTTGAAATTTTTTTTCACCAACATTTTTCAAAAAGTTTTTACCACTAAAATAGATCCAATTTTTTTTTATTTGCTCAAATTTAAAAATTTTCACGTTTCATAGCATTCTAAACCTATTTTAAAAATACATCATTTTTAATTTTTAAACTTTTTTTATCACTACTATAGAACAGAAGGAAACTTTCCTTTTTGCTCTAATTTAAAATTTCTACCTTTGACATTTTAAACCTATTTCAGGAGAAAAAAATTTGAAAATTATTTTACCATCTTTTGAAAAATTTTTAAAAAATGAAATTTTTTAGCCACCACTATACTTCCACTCCATTACGTGAATGTTGGATTGAAAATGTGACATATGGCAATAACATCTGGCATATGCACCTATTATACTTTTATTGAAAAATGTACAGGGTGGTCATCCCAAGAAATAATTCAGTCATGGTGGACATTTGTAAAGGTATTTGCGCAAGCCTGCTATATGTGGCACCTGCTATTTAGTATTGAACTTTTGCTGTTGGATGAGCAATCTGTATATTTTTTTGACCAAAACTTATCAAGTTTTCTTTGTAATAATAGCAATAACTCTACTCCGATTATTATTCTCAATGTCATTTCGTAATTATTATTTTTTTGAGAGACTGCCATGAACGAGGGAAGTTCTGTGTAAATACCTTTACCGATTTTTTTCTCGTGTATTCGGTGTATACTTCAATTTAAAACAAAAAGTAGCCATTAGGGAGTAACTTTTTTACACGCATTTTCTTTACATTCTCCTTTCTCGCTTTACCGATTTCGCCACATGCAAAATGTCCGTTCTGTGTGAATTCTTATTATTTTATATATTTTTTACAATATTCCACTGAAAACGGACATTAGGCGATGAAAAAAAAAATGACATGATTTGTTACGGACGGAAAATTGTTTCCCAATTAATCGCCCCATTTTTGGGCTTTTTGTAAGAGAGATTTTCTGTTTGTTTTGTAAACTACCCATTAAACCTCGTCATATCCATTAGGGAATAACAGGCTTTTTTGGTTACGGTCTCCCGCACTATCTATAAATGTTAATTTGACCCAGCCATACATAAAAAAATCGCAGCTGATATTATTTGTTAATGTATATAAAAAATCAACAAGAAAGTGACTTTATTGTGAATGGAATAGGGCGTAACAGATGTGATTAGATAACTGACAACATTAGTAGGCACATTATATTTTTTTGTAACAATAATGAAAGGAGTGGTAACAGAAATATTGAAAATATTATCTATGTTAACATAAGATTGCAGAATAATGTCTAGACAGACAAAACTGTGTCAAAATATTATGTATATTTTGTGTACTTACATGATTTATCAAAGTAAGTGTAATTTTCCTCAAATAATATGATAATATTCCTGCTTTTTATGCGTGCATATTAAGGTGGTTGTTATGGGGATATAAAACTACCCAACTATAGTCCAGAGTATTTTATCTTGGCCAGTCCAAAGGTTGCTTCGTCAGCTCACAAACTTTGTCGACGTACGTGAACAATGTTGTTAGACTATTGCTTTAGCTGTGTGTGCAAGAAAAAATGATATCGTATGGGCACTTATTAACTCATGACAAGTTAAAGATGGAACTACTCCTAAGACATAGCAGCTTGAAATTATATTCTTCAGTTATTAAATGATGATTATAATAATAAATAAAGGTTATTTGGCAAAAGTTATTTACATAGCACATAAAGTACATAGTCATTGATTATCTTGTGATCTAGCAGCTTATACATATAGTTAAGGTGCCCGCCGGGAACATTTTTCCTGATACATACTCTCTCCAAACTTCGTGTATGGCTTCATTGGACCTAGTCTGACAGCATTTTCCAGTATCATTTTTTTTGTTTTTGGGGCGTTTTCCCGCTAGATTTTCCGAAACATGTCATTTTGACGGCATATAAAAAATTTATAGATACTGTTATTTTTCCAAGTAGAATACTAGTAGAAGAATAGTAGAAAAACGTGAATTGAAACGTGAAAAAATAATTGTCTGACAATAAATGTGGGTCATTGGGCGTGTCCGCTATATCGAACATGTCGGAAAAACGACTATAAGAAAATTTATTAATAACCAGCTGATTTTCGTTGTATTAATTTATTAAAACATACAAAAACAAGTTTTCATATTGTCTGACGAAAATTATTTTCCGATTTCCCAGTCTGACGCGTCAAAGTTGTCGGTTTCATGACAGCAAAAAATTTATTCATAACCTTCAGACATTGGAAAATTATATGCAGAAAATAGGTATTGAATTTGTGGTATAAGTGTCTGACAAATACAGTGGGGCATAACGAGAGTCTGACGAAAAAACATAATTTTCCAATGGCGGCCGTCGAAGTTAGGGCGATAAAAAAATGAAATTTCGTTTAGTCAAGAAGACGGTTAAAAAAGATACGGTATTTCAACTTACTTATTTTATAATCTTTATTTTGAATTTTTTGAACTCTTTTAGACTATCTGAATTCGAC
Source organism: Stenurella melanura (assembly GCA_963583905.1). Lineage (NCBI taxonomy): Eukaryota > Metazoa > Arthropoda > Insecta > Coleoptera > Cerambycidae > Stenurella > Stenurella melanura. The sequence continues at coordinate 8,706,556 of OY757317.1, forward strand.
TTACCCAAGTTTTAAGTTCGATAATATTGAAAAAGACGTAAAACTTTTTGTAGAAAAAAGTAGCGAAAAATTGTCTTTTAGTACGTTTAAAATCGCTATATCTCCGGTACTACTAGTCCGAAAATTTTCATCCAGGGCCCAAATTAAAAGTCTTGAAACAAGTTATAAGATAACACTTTACAATATTAGTTATAACAAAGTACCTTTTATAAATGAAAAAACAATTAATCCATTTTCGGTAAATATATGAATTAAATTTAAGTGTGCAATTTTGCATCAAAAATATATGAAGTATGCTGGGAATAAAAAAAATAAACATTATGCACCAAAAAAATTTTTAGGACGATGCTAAAAATTATCTTATTACATGAAAAACGAATTTCTGCATCAGAAAAACGACATATTTCCAAAATTGAAAAACTAATTTTTCTGGCATCGCCCTAAAAATTTTGTTCAGTCCGCACTTTATTAAATTATACGATTTATTTTATTGTAAAAAACTTTTAGTATTATAAAAAATTATTTTCTTCGCTTTCCTCATCATCTTCATCATCAACTGAAAAAAAAAACTGAAAAATTTGATTTATTTTTATTAAGCTATATTGAAAAAATCAGCTTGTTATTTATAAATATAGCGTCAATATATACATATGAATGTAACATCCAAGCGTAGCTTGACAACCACATAGAAAAACCTTTTATTTAACATTTCCAGCTAAAAGGCTCTATTCCACCGTCAGACAATTTTTTTATCGTGTTATAAATTTTATTTAAAAATCAAAAAAATTTGTAAGAAAATGTTAAGTATGTATAAATTTTTTGCTGTCATGAAACCGACAACTTTGACGCGTCAGACTGGGAAATCGGAAAATAATTTTCGTCAGACAATATGAAAACTTTTTTTTGTATGTTTTAATAAATTAATACAGCGAAAATCAGCTGGTTATTAATAAATTTTCTTATAGTCGTTTTTCCGACATGTTCGATAAAGCGGACATGCCCAATGACCCACATTTATTGTCAGACAATTATTTTTCCACGTTTCAATTTACTATTCTACTTGGAAAAATAACAGTATCTATAAATTTTTTATATGCCGTCAAAATGACATGTTTCGGAAAATCTAGCGGGAAAACGCCCCAAAAACAAAAAAAATGATAGAGGAAAATGCTGTCAGACTAGGTCCAATGAAGCCATACGCGAAGTTTGGAGAGAGTATGTATCAGGAAAAATTTTCCCGGCGGGCACCTTAACTAATAATATACCGAATAATTGTGCAATTTCGATTGTTTAACTAAGAAGGGTTAAGGTAAGGTAGGGTGCTCTTCCTGTACTTTGCTCCACCATAATCCAACCCAATTGGTTTAACATATTAGAAATAAGTGTGTATCAAAATTTAATATTACCCGCATTCTTTTGTTTGGTAATATTTGTAGCTTCTTAACATCTGATATGCTACATGATATTAATAATGAATAGCATTGTGGTATTGCAAATAAGTAATTTTGATTGTATTAAATTGGCAGATATTCTTTGCATGAAGATCTTTTTACCAATTTTCTTACATAAATAATCTTAATTGAACTGAGTCTGCGGTAGGTTCTTGGTGAAACATGCTAAATAGAATAAGGATTAAAAACACTTGGTATTACAAATTTAAAGCTTATGGCCTAAAGCGTGTTTGGTAAAAGCTGTCGAATATTGATTTAGTGCTCTTATATTATATTTGTGTGTATATATTCGTTTATGCAGGTATTGTTTTGTTTGGCCATTATATGTACTATTACAATTATTACAGTCCATTTTATAAATTGCGTTAGTTTCGTCTTTTGGTTGTAGTTCGGGTTTCAGTTTTGTAAAGAATTTTTTTGTTGTAGTATAAGGTTTATGCGCTATTGTTATATTGTGTTTTTTTAATACATTTGAAATATTCTCAGATACTTTTGGTATGTAATGCATGGATACATAGTTGTTATTATTCTAATTTTTTTGATTCATATTTTTATTATAGATCTTATGTATTCTTTTTTTAATTATTGGTTCATAAAAATGTTTAGGATAGGAGTTTGTTTCGAGGACTGTTTTAATTTTTTTCAAGTTGTTTTGTCTATATTTTGGACGTGAAAGTTGAATGGCTCGATCTGTTAGACTATTAACAACGCTCTTTTTGTAATTGGTAGGAGTGTGTGAATTATAATTTAAGTATCTTTGCGACCAAATTTCTTTCGTGTACCAGTTAGTATCAATAATTCCGGATTCATTATATTTAATGGTTGTATCTAAAAAGTTTATGCTTTTTTCTTTTTCAATTTCGGTGGTGAATTGCAGTCGTGGATGAAAACTATTGAAATTGTTAACAGTATATTCTATTTTATTTTTTGGTAAACAGATAATACAGTCATCTACATATCTTTTGTAAAATATAGGTTTATAATTTAATGATTTTAATATCTGACTGAAAAATCCCAGGATACATCAAGTTAATTTGATATCAACGATCAAGAAAATACAAATATTTATTTACTCTGTATTGGATATTTTGCCACTGAAAAACACTTAGAAATTTTTTTCAGAGGAATAATTGCAATAAAAGACTAAAAAAATGTGCATATGGCATACAAAATTTTTATTGCCACTAAAATTTAATTTTCTCTTAATTCTCTGATATTTGCGAGGTTTCTTTAACAACTAAATATATACACAAGTTAGCCTAGCACACTCGTTGGACGCCACTGTGCACTAACAAGACGTTGATAATGTAGAACCTCTGTCATTAGGACACCGAAGGTGTCTGCAATTATGATTAAGGGTTACCAATGCACAGCGGACTTTCCTTCTCATGATGACACGGTTATTACAGTAATCTTGTGCTATTAGTCATGACTGCTTGTTATATGCGATGGGTGGTCTATCTTAGACACCAAGTACTCTTTTTAAAGTTTATTATGAAATTAATTACTATGTACCGGTTTATTTGGTTTTTCGTTTTGGTCCAATTGAAAATAATTTTCCATTTAAAAAATGCCTCTTGATCAGACTAACATTAATTTGTCAAATTAAAATTATCAAAATGGTTCTTTTTTTTACAATGCTGCATAGACTCCTTTAGCTAAGAGAGTCTAACAAATTATTCGATGTACGTATATCTGTAAATTCAATCCCAAGGAAAAACGAATCGTTTAGCAACCTTTTAAATTCATCCTAAAGAACGAAGAGGGATCTAGTGAACACTTATTTTACATCAAGAGGTCCGTCTTGTACGAACATGAAATGAAGCACGGATAGAACGGTTTTATCAAAAGGATTACACAGGAAACGATTTCCCCAACCGACTAACCTCACATGTTTTACTAATTGTTTATTATATTTCGATATCATCTTTTCATAAATTCCATTCTAGTAAAATATATATCCTTCGTTTTATGGCTTAAAATATAATTCGTACTTAAGGGAACGACTAGACTTTTCTACAATAATCTTTGTATAAACATGTTAATTTCTTGTTTACATCTCGGGCAAGCTAGGAAAATATGATTTATGTCGCCTATGTACCAAATGTTTATGGTTCGAAATTAACTAAACACGTTGCAGATTACTTATTAACTTTATTAATGGATTTGTCAAGAACAAATAATAATATGTAAATATGTATATTTTATTACTTCACATAACCAAATGCTATCTCACAGCCAACCGATAATATTCCGTACATCTCCCTTTCTTTTTAATCATTTTGGTACCGCTTGGGTTTTTGGATGCTTCTCTTACTTCTTCTTAATTCAATGTCTATTCTTTCATCTATTTTCCTTGGTGACTTATTGTCTTCTACTTTCTTAACTTTATTGCTTTCTTCTAGTCCATTGGATTTATTACTCTACTCCATCACTATATTGTGAGCGGTACTAAAAATGTTTCTTCATGAAACCGATTTATGTACATTTTGCTTGTCTCTTATGTATTAAATTGTAAAAAACCAGTGGTATCTAAGTAAGTATAAATATGCTGTAATAAATAATGAAAATAAACTAAAAGGTCACTGGTTACAAGACAGTAATCCAAATGATGCAACATGATAGATTAGATAGTACAGATATGTAAAATGTCAACAAATAATAGCACGCGATTGCATTATTCTATTTGTGTACCAGATAAGATTTCTTAATTTTTTCTCGATCTTCCAATGTTTTATACTTTATAGATACATATTGTTACGGATTTCCACCTTTTTGGGAAACACCCCGTATGAATCCGTGGGTTCTAAATAATTTCAACAAGAGATAAACACTACTAACACTTTATTTAACAATTTACTGACTGTACAATACTTGTTTACTTAATAGTTAACCTCACTTTTCAACTTGTTCACTTTTATAAACTGCCTTCTTAATAAACTTCCTCTCCCGCGCTGGTAATCGCGCCTTATATACTCCGAAATTAGCTCTAGATTAATCCAGAATCTTCTCCAACCATAATCTAGAAAAGTCCTTGGCTCTTTCTAGAGTCTTTCCAGTCACTATCAGTAGGCATAGGCGTATCATCTCCAATTCCAGGGGGGTGTAATTCATAACAATATGTATTATCTAAAGAAACCATCAATTTCTTCTGAATTTTTTAAGCCTTCTTAGACCATATTAGCAGTGCGAATAAGAGGATTTTATGTTTGGCCTTTGTCGATTATTCACCAATTCGTACTATTGTTCTTTAATTTCTCATTTTAGCTAATTAATAAAATTAAGACCAAATTTTTACAATTCAAGTTCAGTATCATCAGCTGATATTTTAACATCTAAACCTGAAATAACAATAACAGGCAGAACTAGTCCTTACTTATGTTACAGACAGACAGACAGACAAAACCATTTCATTTGATACCCATGTCAAGGGGGTTCTGAAGAAAAAAGTAATCCACCATCCTGGGGCGTCTGCCATATTGGATTTATAACGACATTACATAGTTTGTCGTATGTTACTCGTGAAGCCCTTTCATTTGGTATCAACATCAATATATATATTGCTAAGAGAGGGCTCATTTTAGTTTTTTTTTTTTTTACAAAAATTGGCGCAACTTAAAATTCTGAAAAATATGCATATACTAATCCCAAAGATCTGTACAATCAATGTTTTGGGGCTTTATTGGGCCTCACTAAGGCCCTTAAAAATTTGTAATTTTTTTAAAGTCGAATATTTTTGTTATGATAAAGAGGTGCGGAGAACTTTATTTCATCATGTTATTTGTGACATAATAACGCAACTCTTAAAGGTGTTTATAAATTTCCAAACCCCCGTGCGTCAGTCAATTTTTCCATTTTTTTTTATAAGACAACTCACGTTAGTTAGATAGGATAGGTAGCTTTAAAAGCTTGGGTAATGAATCGTCCACCATGGGGTAAAGGACACTCTGGGACCACTCCCTCTATCATATCCTGAGATACTCTTCACACCACTAATTACTTACATGATGAAACCCATAGTGACAACTTCTCTTCGACATCAATTTCTCAAAAACCGCCAAAGAAAGGTTATCACTATGGGGTGCCAACGTGTGGATAATTGTTGAAACATTTTAAGCAAAAATTCGAAAAAAAATTAGTTATGGCAATTTAGAAAATGTAACAATTTGAATAATTGTGCAGAGCACTCTATAGAATTAGGTTCAAATGCGACTAGGAGAGATCCGCGAACTAGTGTAAGAGATTGACTAACATTCTAATATGAGACAAAGAGTCAAATTGATGAAAATACGTTTTTATACATTATACTCTTGAACGCTGAAAATGCGTTATTTATCTGAAAAAATCGGTAAAGGTATTTACACAGAACTTCCCTCGTTATTTGTGCATGGCAGTCACTCTAAAAAATTAATAATTACGAAATGGCATTGAGAATAATAATCGGAATAGAGTTATTGCTATTATTACAAAGAAAACTTAATAAGTTTTGGTCAAAAAAATATACAGATTGCTCATCCAACAGCAAAAGTTCAATACTAAATAGCAGGTGCCACATATGGCAGGCTTGCACAAATAACTTTGCAAATGTCCACCATGACTGAATTATTTCTTGTACATTTTTCAATAAAAGTATAATAGGTGCATATGCCAGATATTATTGCCATCTGTCACATTTTCAATCCAACATTCACGTAATGGAGTGGAAGTATAGTGGTGGTTAAAAAATTTTCAAATTTTTTTTTTTTTTGAATCAGGCTTAGAATGCCATGAAACGTGGAAATTTAAAATTTGAAGAAATAAAAAAAAAATTCATTTTAGTAAGTAGTAAAAATTTTTTCAAAAATATTGGTGAATTTTTTTTTTTTTTTGAAATAGGTTAAGCGTGTCATGAAACGTAGAAATTTTAAATTTGAGGAAAAAAAATTTTTTTCATCTTGGCAAAATTTTTTTTAAAAATGTTTGAAAAAAATTTTCAAAAATTTTTTTTTCTGTAATAGGTTTAGCGCGTCATGAAACATGGAAATTTGAAATTTGAGCAAAAAAAAAATTTTTTCACTATTTATTCCGTTTAGACGGTCCACCCTGTATATTTTCCAGTGAAATTTCTACCATTTCTTCGCAGTCAGTTGCGTCAACTACCTACCAAATTTGACTGCTCTCCGTCAAGTAGTTTTTTAGTAAATGCACCAACAGACAGACAGACAGACAGACAGACAGACAGACCGACAGACAGACAGACAGACTGACGGAATTGAAAAACCTATATTTTCGTAATCTCCGTGATCTGAAACGTCAGAATCCGTAAAAATCTCGGAGGGTGATTTTTTCTCGAATACAATACTTCCCTTCGGTATGCGAGGGAAGTAAAAAAGTCCGAAATGATGTATGCCTAGAGAGAAAATCAAGACTCAAATATAAATATACAGGGTGTCCCAGATTTAAAGTGACATAGACCGATGAGTGATAGAGCACACTGAGTTCAAAACACCCCACACTTACCCTTGAAAGTGAATGGTTTTCGAGATAGAGGGTATTTTATGATTCTTGATTGAAATTAAATTCACCATATATTTGGAATGGGTGGACGTATTTGGATTAAAGTTGGTACACATATAGTGCACCTAGTCCAATTAATAGCATAATTTAGTTTGTAAAAATTCCAGGAAGGGATTCAATTTTTATTATTTTGCATTTGGGCCAATTACATCACCCTGTATATCAGTTTTTTGTAAATGACGGATAGCTATTGAAATGTCTATGGATTATTGTGCAAAACACTGTCATAATATTCGATGGCACTTTTATGGTTACTTCCTAGCAAATTTTCCAAAATAATGGTGAATGATAGTTAAATTCTACAAAATTCGCAAACAACCAGTTAACGTCGCTATTTCATTAATTTTACTTAAACACTTGTTTAATAATTATTTAATGTATTATTGTTACTTAAAAAGAAAAACAAAAAACGGAAAAAAAAGAAAAAATAAAGAAAAACAGTTTGCTTAATCATAATTTACAGCACAAATTTTAAAAAGACACTAATTATTTTATACACTGGTACAATTAATTAAAACTGTAATAAATTTTCGAAATGAACACCCCCAGCGTCAATACATTTTTGTGAACGTTAAGAAGCGTTTTCACCGATCTATCGATCATAGCCGGATTGTGTCTAATATTGCAACATACATTAAAAATTTTGTTGTAATTGTTCACGGGTATTCATATTTTCACTGTACACCTGTGACTTTAGGTGGCCCCACAAAAAATAGTCCATGGGGGTGAGATCGGGAGATCTCGGTGGCCAGTCAACTGCACCCCCCTATACAAATCAATCTGTTGGTGTAACGTTGATTAAGATGCTCCCTCATCGGTACAGAATAATGGGCTCCAGTACCATCGTGTTGAAACCACATACCTCTGACACTGATGTTTTCTAATAAATTTGGTAACACATCTATTAAGAAATTTAAATGAACTTCACCCATTAGTCTCCCTTCAAAAATGTGTGGTCCTATTAGATGACTATTGTATATTCCACAGCAGACATTTATATTGAATCTGTGTTGGGAATTTTTCTGAAGCGTAGCATGTGAATTTTCAGTTGCCCAAAGATGTTGATTTCTGCTGTTGTTTATCCCATCACGCGTGAATTGAGCTTCGTCCGTAAACAGAATTCTAGAAACTGTTCGTCTGTGCGCAACTACCGACCTATAAAATGTTAAAAGCGGAACGCTGTCACCGTCTTCAGGTCATTGAATTACTTGAACATGAAAATGATATAAATTTTCTTTTTTTAAAGTTCGCCATACTCTTGTTCCAGGAATTTCTAATTGATGACTGATTTTCCTGACGCTTACAGTTCAATTCAAATGAACAATTTGTAATACTTCCTCTCGCTGTTGAAAATATCTGAGAACATGTTCATGTTTTGCCCCTTACGGAAATTGCCCATGTTCCTTACTAAATTGATATACCTCTGAAAATGTTGTACGATTTGGTGTACGACGATTTCTAAAGCGTCTTTCATATTCTCTCTCTGCAGCTCTTCTATTTCCGTCGCAAAAACCATACACATAAATCATATCTGCATATTCTTCATTTGTAAATTGGAAAGGTATCTTAAAATTATTATAGTAGATTTGTTAATATAAAACCTTATTTTAATGACTCAAACGACTTCTTTGAATACTTAGACTTAATTTCTAAAGGTGACTTACATTACTATGTATTAAACTATATGTGTCAGAATTGACACACGCCTACTTTTATTTTCAAGCAAACTGTTTTTATATGGAATATTGCATATGGCGTACAAATTATAAGTGCAATTAGATCCACATTTAAGTGACAATAATACATTAAATAATTATTAAACAAGTGTTTGAGTAAAATTAATAAAACAGCGACGTTAACTGGTTGTTTGCGTATTTTGTAGAATTTAAATATCATTCACCATTATTTTCGAAAATTTCTTAGGAAGTAATCATAAACGAGCCATCGAATATTATGACAGTGTTTTGCACAATAATCCATAGACATTTCAATAGTTATCCGCCATTTACAAAAAACTGATATACAGGGTGATGTAATTGACCCTAAATGCAAAATAATAAAAATTGAGTCCTGTCCTGGAATTTTTACAAACTAAATTATGCTATTAATTGGACTAGGAGTGCACTATATATGTAAATACGTCCACCCGTTCCAAATATATGGTGAATTGCAGTTTCAGTCATGAATCATAAATTACTTTCAAGTGGGGGGTGTTTTGAACTAAGAAAAGTGTGCTCTATCTCTCATCGGTCTATGTCACTTTAAATCTGGGACACCCTGTATAAAAAAATAATGACGCTCTTTTAATAAATTTCAAGTATTAGCTTGCATCGTTAATTATAACACCCTGTGGATTTAAAAATAATTTTGAAATATGCCGCTCTTGATCTTCTACAGTTTCTGTTTGACACATTTTTTCAAATTTTAAGCGGTTGAGCAGATATTGACAGTCCACGTACTAGTGACTTACTCTGTGTGTAGTCATTTTCTAATCCAATTATAATAACTAAATATTTGATAGTCATATGAGTAGATTAGTCCATTCAGAAAACTATTTTTATTACTATTAAATAAATACAAAGGTACTTCACCAACCTTTTGCAACAAACCATATAATTTATGAACATATAATGCCTATATGACAAATTTTATGAGCTTAACTCATTTCCCAATTTAACACTATAGTTGCATATTACTGGATTAGTAATTTAAACAAAAAATGTAAACATATGAATAATATAATATACGCCACATTCCATAACATTATAAATAACTAAATTAAGAATAATCCCAGTAAAAATAAAATGACATACCTATGTACTCTTTTACTCAGCACATATTTGATAATAATTGTTAAATATTTAATTATACTTCAAATCAAAGTCTAGGTATTTTATTTTATTCATACGCCATCTAACAGTACAATATCATTTACAAGATGGGAAACAACACATACATCATACAAAAATGAGTTTTTCACCTATCTATTAGCTAACTAGTATTGGAGCCTATACCTGGTGAGTCACGAATTGCGCTCGCCCCGATATTTCCTAAAATATTTGGAATAAAAAATTGAAATTTGGAGGCCTTATTACACGACTAAAATGCCATATTTTCAATAAAAAATCAAGTTTGGTGCACATCCGGTTTGACCGGAAATGCCCACAACTTTCGATTTTTAAATGGAACACCCTATATATTTTTACATTTTTGGAATCTAGAGGAAATTTTGAATACAATACATCCATTTTGGTCACTTTTTGATAAACATTAAAAATTTTATTAAAAAATCTATTTCTGAATCCAGAGTGCTGTGGTGCCCAAAATATATTTTAGTTGGTGTGCTACGTTACTATAAAAATAAAAAGAGCAATATGATTGCATTACTTAATTCCCTAGAGGCGTTTAAAATTTTTAAGTGTGATTTTTACCCACTAACTCGGTTTTTTTAAATGGGAATTTAATCGTTCACCAACATTTTTAAATACCTCATTTTCATACGAATCTAATGATACCAAAATTTTGAAAATCCGCTCAGAAATATTTGAGATTTCAGCCAAAATACAATGCAACCAAGCTTTTAGAAACATGCGGCTAATAGATAATAGATTAGTGGGCTTTGGAAACTAAAATGGCACATTTCTGTGTAAATCTGGTAACCTAATAACATTGGAAAAATCATAGTAGCCATTGAATGTAATAAAACAATATCAGCTGTCAGACAGATACAAAATAAAGCGTTGCGGAAATCTCTTTGAGTAAAAATGAAAGAAAATGAATAATCTTAGTAGAAATGAAAAGGTCGATATATGGAGAGCGCCTCAAAAATTCTACTGCAGCTGCAGAACTCTATCAGCAACGATATCCCAACAGACGTCATCCAAGCAGACACTTGTTTGCCAGAGTGGAACAAGAATTAAGAAACGAACCAAATCAACAAGATGACCATCAAACATTTATTGTAGGTGAGGACAAATAAATTGATGTATTAGGATTTGTGATGGTACACCCAACAACATCAACAAGGGAATTGTCAATGGAATGCGACATTAGTCAGTGTTCGGTTTGCAGAATTTTAAAGAAACATAAGTTTCGGTCTTATAAATACCAAATACACCAACATCTTTATGGAGATAATAACGACAGGAGGCTAGTATATTGCAACTGGTTCTTAAATGCAGTACAGCAAAACCCAGGTTTTCCTTTTCATATTTTATATTCAGATGAAAGTAGATTTACGACCCAAGGTATGTTTAACAGAAATAATACTAGGTACTGGGCTCAAGAAAATCCGAGGTTGGTAGGGCGGGGGAATATTCAAGAAAGATTTGGGTTTCACTGTTGGCTTGGAGTACTTGGAGATCGAGTAATTGGACCCATATTTTTTGACGGAACACTTACTGGCGAACGATATTTATTCTTTTTACAAAACCAGACAGCAGAATTTCTTGACTTACTTCCTCTTGCCTATTTACAAAATCTGTTTTTCCAACAAGATGGTGCTCCCCCACATAATTCCAGAAGAGTGATGGAATATTTAAACAACTTGAATGGTGAACGCCTTATCGCAAATCAAGGTCATATCAGGTGTCCTCCTACGTCACCTGACTTAACACCCCTCGACTATTATGTATGGGGCACTCTCAAAAATAAAGTTTATAAAACTTCTTCACACACCCGTGAAGAGCTGCAAAATAAAGTTGTACGGGCTCTTAATGAAATAACGCCGGCTGAATTGCGTAGAGCCCTTCAAGCAACTGTACGCCGAGCCGAATTGTGTATAGAAAAAAATGGTGGACATTTTGAATAATATCTATAAATATTAATTTATGGTTTAATTATATTAATTATTTTAAAGATACCTACTGTTACCTAGTTTAAGTTTAATTGTTCAAACGGAATTGATTTTTATTTATTTATAGGCCCGATATTGATGTTCATTTAAATAAAACTCTGAAAACCGAACTGATGTCGCATTCTATTGCAAATGTCCTTGCGGATGTAATTGTGTTTACCTCCACATACCTATGCTAAACTTAATTGTAACGTTCTTTGCGCTCACAATTATTAAATGTTTGATAGCTCAAGATTGCCTATAACTACACGAGTCTGTCTGACAGCTGATATTGTTTTATTACATTCAATGGCTACTATGATTTTTCCAATGTTATTATATTAGGTTACCAGATTTACACAGAAATGTGCCATTTTAGTTTCCAAAGCCCACTAATCTATTATCTATTAGCCGCATGTTTCTAAAAGCTTGGTTGCATTGTATTTTGGCTGAAATCTCAAATATTTCTGAGCGGATTTTCAAAATTTTGGTATTATTAGATTCGTATGAAAATGAGGTATTTAAAAATGTTGGTGAACGATTAAATTCCCATTTAAAAAAACCGAGTTAGTGGGCAAAAATCACACTTAAAAAATTTAAACGCCTCTAGAGAATTAAGTAATGCAATCATATTGCTCTTTTTATTTTTATAGTAACGTAGCACACAAACTAAAATATATTTTGGGCACCACAGCACTCTGGATTCAGAAATAGACTTTTTTAATAAAATTTTTAATGTTTATCAAAAAGTGACCAAAATGGATGTATTGTTTTCAAAATTTCCTCTAGATTCCAAAAATGTAAAAATATATTGGGTGTTCCATTTAATAATCGAAAGTTGTGGGTATTTCCGGTCAAACCGGATGTGCACCAAACTTGATTTTTTATTGAAAAGATGGCATTTTAGTCGTGTAATAAGGCCTCCAAATTTCAATTTTCTATTCCAAATATTTTAGAAAATATCGGGGCGAGCGCAATTCGTGACCCACCCGGTATACTCTATGCATGTTTAAAAGTGAATTATTTATTATTTGTTTGCTTATAGTAATTAAACATATTCTTTATAGGATTTTGCAAACAGCGGTAAGAAAAACTATCTATGAGAACTAAAATAAAAACTGTAATTAATTTTTCCTAACCACTGTTTGCAAAATCCTATAAAGAACATGTTTAATTACTATAAGCAAACAAATAATAAATAATTCACTTTTAAACATGCATAGAGTATATAGGCTCCAATACTAGTTAGCTAATAGATAAGTGAAGATGTGTTGTTTTTTATCAGTCAATGTCAAATATAAATATTTTATACTTATTCATGGATATTGTCTTGGTTTTGCATGGAACATCGTTATGAGTGGCTTTGGGCTTTTCTGATGAGTCCACAATAAGGACGAAAAACGTTTCAAAGGCTAAGCATTTCCAAGAAACTGAATGAGATTTTATGAAAATGTAATTTATTAGAAAGAAAAACATTTTTAAAGAGAAGGTAGGTAAATAAATTAATTTCAGGCCTTTGTTCTCATGTTTCATGCCTAGCCTATGTTGGATGCTAGTGTTAAAATGAGAATGGCAAATAAGAATTTTTACTTGTTAGCATAATCAGAAGTCAGGTTATCGAAATAATGCAAAGAATTTATTAATATTTCTACATACAGTTTTTCTTCTAGTTCTCATACATAGTTTTTCTATCCGCTGTACTGTTTTCTGTCTGACAAGTATGATTTTAAAAATTCTGTAAGATTCTGTGAAACTGCAATGTTAGATAGTTTTTTAATAAGAATGTTACGTAAGCAGGTCGAATGCTTTTATGAAATCAAAATATATTACATGTGTTTGAGCTTGCGTCTCAATGGACTCAGATATATATTATATTGCTGGTTTCATAAATTTAACCAGCTTTTTCGGTATCACAAATTAGTAAAAGGACAGTGGAAAATAAAAAACATGAGCTTAAATTACAGTATTCAAACCTGGAAATCAAATATTAAGTAAAATAAGCGCTTCAAAGTCCTAAAAAATATTTAAATAATCTTCTTTTTTATCTGAACTTAGAAATTCAAAAAGCAGCAGGATTTATGCACTTATCAATACTGAAAATTTGGAGATCAAATTCGTTTTCAGAACATCAATATACATAAGGAAATGTTGGTCTCATTTGTAGTACCGTGTGTTTTTTGTGCATGACCGAGTTACAGCTATAAGAAAAATAGTATTCACTATGTAATACTCTTGATAAAGGCCTAATAAGCCGAAACATATGTAGAGTATTTATAATATATAGATTGATTCATCTAAAAGCAGTTTTTAATTTATAATTTACAATTATTTTCAAGATGTTTCACAAGGTACCTACCACAAGTTCAGTTCAGTGTATTAAAAATAAGAGTTCTGTAGCAGTAAACTTTTTCTCTAATCGCGAGAAATGTTTTTTGCTCAATTCTCTAAGACATTATTCGCTAAACGATTCATGTTCTTCGTACGCTAAGATACTAAGTAGAATGATGATTTAATTTTTGGTAGAGGTAATTAATTTTTTTCTTTTTTTTGGGGCTGTACGATTGATTTAAATATATTTTATACTTTTGTTTATTACACTAAACTTTAAGTGATCACCTGCTGGAATTTGATTATCGCCATGATTATGAACTGATTGACATATACCACTGGAATTAAAATTAAAAAATCATTAATTAAAAATTAACAGCATCACATTAACGCGGTGAACGAGTTTGCATATTGATATATTAAACAACTTACTCTGATTTCTTCTAAAATGATTGCTAATGATATTTTATAAAATAAATGATAATACAACTCAGAAACTTGCTTGTGATTTGTGTAGTTTTTAGTGATATTATGTGGAATAAACCTGTAACAACTTGTTATCAAGTACTCCGTTAGAACTAGTTTAAAACTCTTATTCCTCGTTATGTGTAGGAATTATCAACGATTAGTATTATTTTGCATTTTAAAATGTGAACTTGGAAGGTGTATTACTCTGCGAATGATCTACTTCTACTTAAAATGTTGCAAATCAAGGATTTGGTGCACCAGATACAGGATACAGTAAGCTCCATATTTTATTGTTTTCATTTCAAAAACTGCACATAATAAAAATATTGACGATAAAATTGAATTTGTTACTGATAATATTTTGCAGTTATTCAATACGCATGCACCTATCAAATCTATAAAATGCTCCAAAAGAAAATATGCTCCGTGGTTAACAGATAACATTAAATTTATGCAGAAACTACGTGATAAAGCCTTGGCAAAATTCAAACAAACAGGGCAAAATGGCCACTGGGTGTACTATAAACAACTTAGAAATGTAACTAATGCAGCTATTAAGGCTGAAAAGAAGGCTTATTTAAGATATAAATTTAATAATTGTAATATTAAAGAGAAATGTGGTGCATCAAAAAAATTAAATATTGCTAAAAATCAAAAGGCTAATATACCTGAACAGTTAAGTAATGTGGACACTATTAATGATTTTTTTATCAATTCCTCTAATAATAATGATAGACCTAAAGACGAGTTAATAAATTTTTATAATACCAATGTTAAAGAAGTCATAGATGGTTTATTTTCTTTTAAACTTATTTCTGATATAGATGTAATTAAAATAATTCAAAACATAAAATCTAAAGCTTATGGATATGATACATTAAATATAACTTTAATATATTTATGCTGTCCTTATATAGTTCCATTCTTAACTCACATATATAATGTATGTATAAATACACACTACTTTCCTAAAGCTTGGAAAATAGCTTTAATATTTCCTTTACCTAAAATCAGTCAACCTAGCCAATTGAGTCACCTAAGGTCCATTAGTGTTTTACCTGTCTTATCAAAGATTTTTGAAAAAATCTTAGAATTGCAAATTAGAGAATTTGTGAATCTCAACAATGTTCTACCATTAAAGCAGTCGGGATTTAGATCTGGATTCTCTTGTGCTACGGCTCTTGCAGACGTAACTGATGACATCATTGGAGCTACTTACAATAACAAAATAAGTGTATTAATATTATTAGATTATACAAAAGCTTTTGATATGATAAATCACCAATTACTTTTTTCAATTCTACACTTTTGTGGCTCTGAACGAAATTCCTCCAGTCTAATTTTGTCATTCTTGTCGGATAGAATTCAACAAATAGTACTTAATAATAATATTTCACAACCACTAACGGTAGTTTCTGGTGTACCGCAAGGAAGTATACTTGGACCGTTATTGTTTACAATTTTTATATCGAATTTTCACACATCCTTGCAACACTGCAATTACCATTTATATGCTGATGATACACAGCTTTATTGTTCATTTTATGTTGAAGATCTACAGGAATATAGGAATTTAATTAACAGCGATATAAAGAATTTGGTGTCAGTTTCTACTGGTCATCTACTTAAAATTAACCCTAGTAAATCATCTGCTATAATATTTTGCAATGACAATGCTCGTGAATTTGTGTCGAGAGAAATTAATATACAGATTGGAAATGATACAATTGCCTTCAATAACAGCTCTAAAAGTCTTGGTCTTATTATTGATTATAAATTTAGATTTAAACAGCATATTACGAGTAAATTAAGATCAGCATACGCTGCATTAAAAATGATATATTCCCAGAGACGATTTTTAAGCATGGAAGTAAAAAAAATGTTATGTGATTCTCTAGTTTTGACAGCATCGAGACCCGGCGCATACAAAAAGTACAAAATGCTTGTCTTCGCTTAATTTTTGGAATTCAACGCCGTCAAAGAATATCTCGTAAATTGAAAACTGCAGGATGGCTGAATATGTACAATCGCCGCAAACTTCACATGGCTTGTTTTTTTCATAAAATTTTAAAGTTTAGATCGCCACCTTATCTCCTCAACAAGCTCTCTTTTAGAAATGATATTCATAACATTAATATTAGACGAAGAAATATTCTCACCATACCATAACACCGTAAGGAAATATTCAAAAGGTCATTCTCTTATAACATTGCTACTTATATAAATACGCTACCCTTTAATGGACTCACCCTTTCGTGTGTAAGTTTTAAAAAAACATTTAAAAAATATTTAATGCGAAATCAGTAATAATAAAATCTTACCTTTTCCGGTAATTTCTCTGTTTTTAAACTTTGTTCCTTCTTTAATTTTCTTTGTTTCATTTTTTTTTCTAATTTCTTTTCTTTCTCTTCCTCTCATTTCCTACTCTCCTCCCTCCTTCAGCTCTAGTTTGCCTCTTTTTTATTCTACTTTGATGTATTTTTTTTATGATTGTTTCGATATGAGTACCTATATTTATTTAATTTATCTACCTCTGATATTATTTATAGGCAATAGTGGAAGAACAGTTTACTGGCTTGTCAGTAAACTGAACTACTCGCCTTTTATTTACCTGTTGTGTAAACATGTATAATTTACTATTGTTAAATTTGTCAAATTGGGTAAATCATAAATGCTTTATTATTATTATTATTATTATTATTATTATTATTATTATTAATAACACTACTAATTAATTTCCGTTTTGCCTCTTCATCTCGAGGCATCAAATGATATCCTTTATATTCTAAATCATTTTAAAGGACGTGAAGAGTCTGATAATTGAACAATTAAAGTTTAGAATCAGTTTATTTAATCTCAAAGGGCAAACCATGTAGGACATTTGATTTCGTTTGGTAGTTAAACATCATTTGGTATGTGTTATTCATTCATAATTTACTATTTACGCAGCTGCCGCTATTCATGTGATAAAATGTTATTCAAACAAAAATTTGTATAGTTTGTTAATTAGATTGAACATGCACAAGGCATAATATTCTTATGAATAAAGAAAGCAAGATTCTATAATTAGACACTATTGTATTAATTAGAATAATTGTTGTTAAGTCATGAAATTGTTATAAATTATAAGTCGATCATATACCTAGAACCTTCACTATATTCAGGCCACTCGTATGGGGGGGGGGCTGTTTGGCACACAGTCTAGGAGCCCGAGCTTATGAGGGGCCCGTGGGGCCCGTCTGACCGAAAAAGAAAGAATCCCAAGGAGCGTTCCCTTAGAATTCTCGTATTATGCAATATTTAAATAACACAGGTCATTGGTTTTCTGCTGCCACAAACACGTGGAATATTTTTAGTCCCCCAAGTAGCATTTTTTGACAATTTCTAAACAGATTTGGTAATGAGAAACAGTTCTGCAACTATTTCGATTTTTATGTGAGATATAATGGTTTACATACAGGGTGTAATCAGTTTCATGTCATTAAAAAACACTGGTAATGGGGACTGACTAGACAAACAAAAAACCTTTATGACTTTTCCCTCTACGGGCACTTGGAAAAAAACTGATCTAGGTCAACATTTTTAATATTATGGTAGACAACTATTGAGAACCACTGCTTTTCTTGGTCAATGGACTTGTAGTTCCCAATTATACAACTTTTAAACTGTCATAAAGAAGTGCTCGCCGGCACACGAGGTGGTCTGGGGTGTCAAAGGATCATCGGCCGCCTTTGATGGATCGCCTCAACTGAACTGAGGCAAGTATAAAGAGGTAAATAATTCGTTCCCTCTTCGTGCACAATTGCAAGCAAATAATGGCCATAGAGGTTTGTTTATAATTTAGAAAATTTAAATGTGGTTTATTAACATTTGTAACATAAATGAGTGTCCTGGGTTAAAAGCTTACTACCTACCTAAATGATTCAAAATCTCTGCATCTGCATCAATACACAGTTCGGTACGTCGAATTAAGGACATACGCACTTCCTTCAACACTAAACACTAAACTATCAACTGACGTCAATAAAGAAAATAAAATAAAAACTTGGTACAAAAGCCAAAAAGGAATACAAAAAGAGCGAACAAGCAAGTTGTGTCTGTACGTAATCAAGAATTTGACAACTTGAACGGTAAGTCAATAAAATAAATCTAAACTATAAATACATAATGACGCGAAATTGAAAAACAACGAACGGCGAATTTTCTATTATGATTACTATTTTGCTCCTCTTCAATGAAGAGAGAGGAGCAAAATAGGAATCTTAGTAGAAAATCCCGTATCAGTTCATTCAGAGAACAAAAGCGCCCACAAGAAAAGGAAAAAGTGATCCTCAAGAAAAATAAAGGTAGTATGTAAAAATGGATGAACGTGTGAAAGCGCACAAATTTCTTCAATAAAAATGGCTCTAAACCCGTAATATTCCGTCATTTTTTAGATTTTATGGGAGTTAAATGCTAACTTTGCTAACGAGAATACACAACATCTTACATCTAAGCTCTAGTTTTCTTAATCAAATGACATCTGCAGTTTCTTGCTCATAAGAAACCTTTTGTATTGGTACCGCGAAGGATGCCGTAGGCGGTAATATCCTACCTAATTTGTATACAGATTTTGTTAAAATGAAGAAATCAAATGCCAGTGCCACACCATATTATAGAATGCGACATTTTGCAACTTTTCACATCTTAGTGATACTTGACAGCTTGTTGACAGCTTATTGACAGCTGTCATCATGTTAAACTTCATCCTTGACTTCAGAATCGTAATCAGCAACATAAGAAACTTAATAATATACATGTAATATCAATTTTTTACATCTTGGTGAAATTTGACAGCTTGTTGACAGCTGCCGTTGAGTCGACATTTATTCTTGACTTCAGATTCGTAGTCAGCGACACAAAAAACCCACACAAAGGTCAAAGAATCTCCTCAATAAAAGTTTATGGGGGTTATATGAGGGTGTAGAGAAAAATTGAGGAGGTAAAAAAAATTTGTTTTGCAAAATTTGGTTTCAGCGCATCAAAATAGTTAGGAAATGATGGGTCTGATTGCAAGGACAGACGATTTTTTTTGTAAATCTGTATAAATTTTACATCATTTCGGGATTATAAGAGATTTTTACTGTTATTTTACCGTGCTCTGATCGTCTCTATGGAATCTCACCTACAATTAATAGCATGGATTTTTTTAATATTAGAGTATCTCTCAATTACACTCTCTGCATACAACTGTATATAAATATGTTAACGTTCTAATGTAAATAAATAGTTCTATTCTTAACTGCATTAACTAGCTGCCTTCTGGAATACTTATAGTATTTAACGTAGTGATTTGTAACATATGGATGAGTATTGTATGTATATAAATGAAAATGTATTATGCGCTTAAGGGGCAATTAAGAAGACATTTGGTATGCCTTCAAACTTGACGAATCTACTACTAGTAAACCAAGCTAACTATTATACTTTTCGTCGATTTACTGCAATTTTTATACAGTGAGCACGTAAAGGTTGGAATAAATTCATTAAAATAGTTGCAAAACCAGTGACAGAAATTCGCTCAGACCCGTCGATTTTTAAATATATTTCTCAATCTGTTTATTTAAAAAAAAGTGCTGCAAATATTTTTTAAAAGTTATGACGTCATCGCCATGTTTTAAAAATGGCAACCCCATTTTCTATAATGTCATTTGAAAGAGCACATTTTTCTGCATACAGTACGTTAAATTCTAGGGAGTATTGCATGACGAAATTATCGAGAAAAAAATGTTAACTACTTAAATAAATAAATAAGTTCTTTATTGGATAACTCCAAATGGCCATCGACCGAGGTCCTTCAGCCATGTTAACTACTTATAATAATGTAATAAAACAAAAATACAAGAATTTAAGATTACAGCAAAAAATAATTAGATTAAATATTCAAATTGAGCACCATTTGCTTCTTGGCAATGTCCAAGTCGAAACTGAAATTCTCGCAAAACGTTAATAATTGTTTCGGGTCCAATTCTTCCAATTTCGTAAGTCCTCAATATTGTTCGGTCTATTAAAATAAACTTCGGATTTAAGGTAACCCCATAAAAAATAATCCAATTGGGTTAGGTCCGGAGATCTAGCTGGCCATTGTATTGATGCGCATCTACCAATCCATCTGTGTGGATACATTTCGTTTAAATAATTACGCACTATTACCGAATAATGTGGCGGTGCGCCATACTGTTGAAACCATATGGAGTTTTCCGGTACATTAGGGTTTTCACCATTTGGATACAGTGCGACAAGTTCTGGAATTATGTTTTGTTGGAGCAGTTCCAAATATTTTTCGCCAGCTAATGAACCTTGAATAAAAAATGGACCCAATATTGTAGTCCCAACAATTCCAGCCCACACGTTAACTTTCTGTGGAAACTGAGTATCGGCCTCCACCATTCAGTGTGGATTTTCACGTGACCAATATAGACAATTTTGCCTATTCACAGTGCCATTTAAACAGAAGGTGGCCTCATCAGAGAAAAGTACTCGACTTAAGAAATGTGAATTGATAATACATCTTTCCATCATGGTTTCGTAAAAATCTACTCTGCGGTCGAAATCATCTTCGTTAAGCTCTTGAACTAAATTCACTTTATATGGGTGCCATTTATTCTTCTTCAAATATTTTAAAACAGTCGACTGACTAATTGACTATTCTGCTGCGACTTCGCGACTTGGTTTGCGAAGATTCTCCTCCATTGTCAGTAAAGCTTCTGTTTATTTTCTGAAATTATAGGACGAGCTTTCGTGAAATTATCTCTTACATGACGACAACCTCGGAACTTCTTTTCTATTTTGCTAACAGTTGATTGTGTAATAGGTCGATTTGGGTATTTACCATTAAATAATTCACAAACCATAGTTTGTGTTCGGGACTTGTCTCCATAGCCAATTATTATCAAAATTTCAATTCGTTTTGTCTCACTTAAACGTTGCATTATCAGCACTTTCAATACGATATCACAAGTAAATACTAATGAATTTCCCCTTTCAGCGCGGTGAGGCTAATATAATTTAGAGAACTGTATTTAAGTATAATAAAAAAAAAGAATGTGTCGGAAACTTACACAGTAGGTTTGATGGATTCTCCGTCGTCGATGTCGGTCCAGGCAATAGGAGGGACAAAGGGGGGCCAAAAGGAAAAGGAACAAATCTCCGACACACAATTAACGTAACAATTATTAAATTAATTTGACAGGACAATTATAATTCTCTTATCACTGATAAGCAACTATAGCGTTTTGCGGCGTAAGTGACTATTGTCTTACTTACTATCTATCATACTACTGTCTCTATGCGGGACGCGCTCGACCCACACGGCGTTAAAAAAACTGTCTGAAATAAAACTTCTTAGTATTACCATAAAGAATTCAAAACATATATTTTTCTGGGTATAATACTACAAGCCGCGTAACTAACTAATGTGTTAGAGCCAGGTCAGCGTTGCTAAGTAAATGAAAAGGAGCGTAAACACAAAAAAAGCGTAAGTTATAAAAGGTTCGACGATAAGTAATGAATGTGTTCTATTAATGTTAAATGTTTCTTTCTCGATAATTTCGTCACGCAATACTCCCTAGAATTTAACGTACTGTATGCCGAAAAATGTGCTCTTTCAAATGACATTTTAAAAAATGGGGGTTGCCATTTAAAAAAAAATGGCGATGACGTCATAACTTTTAAAAAACATTCGCAGCACTTATTTTTTTAAATAAACAGATTGAGAAATGTATTTAAAAATCGACTGATCTGAGCGAATTTTTGTCACTTGTTCTGTAACTATTTTAATGAATTTATTCCAACTTTTACGTGCTCGCTGTATAATTGTTACATATCCTATAGAATACTCTTCAGTTTTGTAAATAATATTAGCTTTAGACATTTTTACACAACGTAAAAACCGCTGCCTAAGGAATCACTACTTCCACATCCAGATTACTCGTCCAAGTCACTTTAAAGGAAACATCTTGACTATATTTGCACTCTAGTATGTGGAAATTATTGGTCATAGAATTTTAATAATATTTGGGGTAGATGTCATAGAAAAGTTTGAGGAGTTGGTTTCTACCATATATGTTAAAAATGAAGTTTCTAGTTTACCGTACTTATTTTCCATTATTTACAACCTACCACCTCAATAGAGTCATCTCAATCAGATGTCACTACAATACATACGTGTACTAACTTTCAAGGGAATATCTCAATTTGATGTTATCAATCCCATTAATAATGAAGCGGAGGTGGTAGAGTTTGAAAAATATTAGAAAGAAATCTGATGCCTTGGTTTCTAGTATATACACCGAATACCAAATTTCTGTAGTCTTACCAGCTTGCTTTACTTATTTCCCCCTATTTGCCCCTATTTAACCCCCAACCCTTCAACGGCATCATTTCAAATTATGATCTAGTTTCAGACGTCGTTATAATACATACGTGTACCAAATTTCAAATGAATATCTCAATTTTATTTTATCAACCCTTTTCATATTGGAGTAGGGGTGGTTGAGTTGAAAAATATTATAAGAAAATCTGACGCTGTGGCTTCTAGTACATACACCGAATTTCAAGTTTCTGTAGTCTTACCAACGTTTTACTTATATTCCTCCATTTACCCCAAATTAACCCCCAACCCTTCAACGGAATCATCTAAAAATATAAACTAATTCCAGACGTCATTATAATACATACGTGTACAAAATTTCAAATGAATATCTCAACTTTATTTTGTCAACCCCATTGATGGGGTAGGGGTGGTGGGGGGGTTGAAAAATATTATAAAAAAATCTGAGGCCTTAACTTCTTGTACATACACCGAATTTCAAGTTTCTGTACTCATACCAGCTTGCTTTACTTATTTCCCCCTATTGACCCCTAAATAACCCCCAACCCTTCAACGGAATCATCTCAAAGTATAATCTAGTTCCAGATGTCGTTATAATTCATATGTGTACCAAATTTCAAATGAATATCTCAACTTTATTTTATCAACCCCTTTAATGGGGTAGGGGTGGTGGGGGGTTGAAAAATATTTTAAAAAAATCTGAGGCCTTAACTTCTAGTACATACACCGAATTTCAAGTTTCTGTACTCTTACAAGCTTGCTTTACTTATTTCCCCCTATTTACCCCTATTTAACCCCCAACCCTTCACCGGATTTCCTCAAAAAACAATCCAGTTCCAGATCTCGTTATAATATATACGTGTACAAAATTTGAGGTCAATATCTTAAACCGTTCCGGAGAAAGCGTGCGTACAAAAAAAAAAAGTTACAGACAGACAGACAGACAGACCGACAGACAGACCGACAGACAGACAGACAGAATTTTTTTTTCGCTCAAATTTAAAATCTCGACGTTTCATGACATTCTAAACCTATTTCACGAATAAAAATTTTTGAAAATTTTTTTGCGATTACTATACTTCCAATCCACTACGTGGATGTGGAAGTAAAAATATATAGGTATATTTTTAAATTTAATTAATAACTTCTTTTAGTCCAGCCAATAGAGATATTTACCTCTAAACAAATCGTAGGCGGATGCTTTTTTTTTAAGAGTTCTTTGGATCGTAAGCAATAACATCACATAAAGATGCATGATTCACAGACCGACAACATTAAAAATTTCGAAGATGAGTCGCGGTAGGAGAAAATACAAAATATTTTTAGACGTTTTCACACTAAACATGTGTCCACAAAGATTTCATCTAATGCTATGGTTTTCCATAAAACAACTAGTTAAGTGGAGATATTGGATGAAGCATCATGCAAGGTTGCCCGTGCGTTTTGCAGTACTTGGAACGCGAAAGGCCCTTTGCTTAGACAAATAAAATTCATACAAATTAAAAAACTAAGGAATCATTTTAAAGTTGGAGGTCTTACCTTTCTTAAATATGCAATTGTATATTAATTTAGGGCTAATACATAGAAGCAAATCATGGGTTGATCGAGTTGTGTCGTCATGTATAGACGTATTGTAACGCGCTCCCTTAAAAAGTGCTAAAATAGCGGTAAAATCCCCGTTAAATTAGAAAAAATTTAAGCCCACGATAGATTAAGAAATTTTGTATGAAATGAAGCGCCTCAATTAAAAACAAAGTTCATATGGAATTAATAATTACAAGGTTTTCTAATAGTATCAAACTAATAAAGGAAATGCAGTGCAATGTCGCTACCTACAACCTAGACGACCCATCAAGGTCCTTTTTATGGTTTATGGTTTATGGGCAATAAACAGTGTTAAAATGAGACACATGTATTTACAAAGTAATATAGACATACTAGCTGTATTGTGACCTAAAGTAATTATATACAGCGGAAAGTTTTTAAGTGAACAAAATCAACCTAAGAAAATAAAATAAGACAGCAATAACAAGACACGGCAGAAAGAAAGATAAGCTATAAATCAATTTCCCTAGTAGCACCAACATTGCATCAATATATAATCCATATAGGGCCAATATATGAATATTGGTCCTATATGGATTATATATTGGTCCAATATGTTGTGCTACTAGGGTTATTTTATTTTATCTGATTTATTTGATTTTATTCTATTATATCTAATTAGTTTAATAACTTTACCAACTTAATTTCTCTGATCATTAATTCAAAACATAATATTTTCTTATTAATCTCAAAAAATCGCTGCCTAAGGAATCACTACTTCCACATCCAGATTTTTCAACCAAGTCACTTTAAAGGAAACATCTTGACTATATTTGCACTTTGGTATGTAGAAATTATTGGTTATAGAATTTTAATAATATTTGGAGCAGATGTCATAGAAAAGTTTGAGGCGTTGGTTTCTACCATATACGTAAAAGATGAAGCTTTTAGTTTACCCTACTTATTTTCCCCTATTCACAATCTACCACATCCCACCCGTTCAATGGAATTATCTCTATCAGATGGCATTACAATACATACGTGTACTAACTTTCAAGTAAATATATCAATTTTATGTTATCAAACCCATTAATAATAACAATATATTATAAATTTACAATGATTGTCTCCAAGTACGTCTTGTGAATCAACAATTTCAGTTTCACTGTTTGGCTCTTCTCCCTGGGACACCGATTTTACATCAGAATTGACATGGTTGTCGCTGGGAATATAGTCTGGATCCTCATTTGCAAATTAGTCAGGTTCAGACTCAGCATCACTTAAAAAATCGCTATGTTCTTTATTAATTAGTTCTTTCAAGAACAACGTTGGGTAGAATTTTCTTATTTGGTACGTTAGGCTCTATATTTTCCTCTGCCTTTATTTCTTGTAATAGACCACAAGCCCATGCTAAATTTTTAGGAGGTCATATGACACCGCTTGAAAAGGTATAATTTTTGTAGTCCTACAAAAATAAATCACTTTGAGCCCTATGCCGTACATTTTAGGTGGGACATGGGAAGCCGCGGAAAAGTGAAAATCGTAACCAGCGGAGGAACATTTTTTTCAAATGACACTGTACGGCTTACCTTTATTTGGACTGTGACTCTTAAAAAGAAAATGCCGTACAAATATAATGGGACAGAAGTACAGGAAAAATTTTCGTTTTCCGAAAAGTGACCTCTATGTACTTAGGTGATATGACACCGTACGGCTCTTATGAAATTCGATTTTTATATTAACAAGGAAGAATTTTTTTGCTATGCCGTACAAATCGGTTTCTAACATGGGGTGACAAAATAGTATTAAAATAATCAAGATTTATGTGGTGTCAAATCACCACTCTTGATAGAGGTCTAGGACGGGGGTTGATGTCGCGTTTGTCATTTCATTTACGCTTTTTCTAACAATCTCTAAATTGTTTTTAATTTCATTGCAAAAATGCTCAATTCTTGCAATCAGCTGCTCTCTGGTATTTATTTCTTCTTAACATACTTCAGTTTTTAAATAGTCCCACAAAAATAGTCAAGGGGTGTGAGATCTGGTGATCTCGGAGGCCATGCAACGGGACCACCCCGACCAATCCACCTATTTGTATATTGTTCATTCAGATAGTTTCTGACTCGTACCGAAAAATGCGGCGTAGCCCCATCATGTTGAAACCACATTCCTCTAGTGTTTACATTATTTAATAAATTTGTCAGGGTATGTTGTAAAAAATCTAAATAATTGTCACCATTTAAGCGGCCTTCAAAAATATGAGGACCTATGAGATTATTATTGAACATCCCACACCACACATTTACAGAAAATCTATGTTGCGAATTCTTTTGGATTATATTGCACGGGGATTCTCGTGACTCCAAATATGAAAATTTCTAGTATTATTTATACCATCGCGGGTAAATTGAGATTCATCGGTAAACAATACTCTTAACATAGTTCGTTTATGGGATAAAATCCAGCGGCAAAAAGTTAACCGAAATACTTCATCACCTGGCACTAATCGTTGGACAATTTGAATATGATAAGGATGCATTTGTTTGCCTTTGATAGTTCTCCAAACTCTGGTTTGAGGAATATTTAATTGTTGACCAATTCTCCTTGTGCTGATTTTTGGGTTCTGGTCAACCATATTTAAAATCAAATCTTTTTCTTGCTGGGTCTGCCTAACAGGACGTTCTATTTTTATGATTGAGGGAACGGTTCCAGTTTCAGGAAGATGTCTAAACGCTCTATAAAATGTTTTATAATCTGTTACACGTTGATTTCCAAACCGGCGTCTGTATTTCCTTTCAGCAGCTTTTGCATTGCCATTGCAATATCCATAGACAAAAACCATATTTGCACATTTATTTATTTACTTATTTATTGCATACACTGTTCAACAGGTAAGATACCTAATTACAGAACAGGAATAAAGGCATACAAAGCATTAATTACAAGATATACAACAACATAGGAAGAAAGTAAAATGAAGAGTAAATTTACTTAAATGTACGAACTATGAATAACTAATGATACGAAGGAAGAGAAAAAAATAACATGGAAAATGTTTAAATATAAAAACTATATACAGGGTGCGCCAAAGTTCTGATTTTGGTCGATTACGGCTGTATTTGAAATGGTGGAAATATATTGTCTATAGATTATTTTCTTGATTTTCAATTCTGAATAACCAGAAAATATGTACAATTATACAGGGTACTCCGTTTTCGTTGTCCGAGCAACAACTTCGTTATTTTAAATGGAACACCCTATATTTTTTTCCTTTATCGAGTTACCCATCTAATTATATTCATAATTCTATTAAGGTGGTAGGTACTTAAAATGAACCGTTTACGATATAAAAAAGATTTTTTGACAAAAAGTGAGGTTTGCGGATAAGTTTTTGAGTACCTCTGATTTCATAGACAAGAGAGTTTTCAAAATTCTGCTTATACTGTTATGTTGAGCATATTAAGGGCTAGTAGGGCAGAAACATTATTAATATTAATCTTATACAGAGTGCTGAAAAAATTGAGTTTAATGTTTCGCTAATAAAAAAGGCCGTAATTCAATTTTTTCAAATGGGACGTACTATTTTCAGTTCTGTCATCTAATGAAGTGTTAAATTATCTTTCCATTGATATATCATAGTAGGTATTTATCTTTAGGAGTTGCATAGATATTAAGGTTAATTGTCTGGATCAGTCATTTTTCTTGCTGGAACTTCATGAGGTTTGTACTGCACTTCACCAGTTTCGATAAATCTGTCTCTAAGATTACTAAATGCAGGTTCTAAAGGGTGTCTCCTTTCAGGATATCTGGTTTTATAGACTCGGGATGCTAAGAGGCTGTTCCTTGAGCACTCCCCCAGAATAAAAATCATGTCAACCATTTCTTCCCGCGAATAATTCATATTTAATATAATTATATGCAAATGCAACTTGGAAATGGAACTGTAAAAGCTACTAGTATTTTATTAAAGACAATCAAAACAAAAGCACTTACCGATATAGCAGTAACACAAAACTTTAGAACATCCACAGACACGTGTTTTGACATCTATGTCTCTTCGGTGCGGCTTTTTCTAAAGTTCACAATCAACTGAAATATGTAAGCAAATACTCGTGTTATAACTATCAAAGGATTACCAGAACAGGATATTAAAAATTAAAATTAGATTATAGGAAATTCCCCGTAAAGGGATAATTATCAATATAATTATATGCAAATGCAACTTCCTGGAACTGTAAAAGCTACTAGTATTTTATTAATTATTTTTATATTTTATTATCAATATAATTATATGCAAATGCAACTTCCTGGAACTGTAAAAGCTACTAGTATTTTATTAGCTAATAAAATACTAGTAGCTTTTACAGTTCCAGGAAGTTGCATTTGCATATAATTATATTGATAATTATCCCTTTACGGGGAATTTCCTATAATCTAATTTTAATTTTTAATATCCTGTTCTGGTAATCCTTTGATAGTTATAACACGAGTATTTGCTTACATATTTCAGTTGATTGTGAACTTTAGAAAAAGCCGCACCGAAGAGACATAGATGTCAAAACACGTGTCTGTGGATGTTCTAAAGTTTTGTGTTACTGCTATATCGGTAAGTGCTTTTGTTTTGATTGTCTTTAATAAAATACTAGTAGCTTTTACAGTTCCAGGAAGTTGCATTTGCATATAATTATATTAAATATGAATTATTCGCGGGAAGAAATGGTTGACATGATTTTTATTCTGGGGGAGTGCTCAAGGAACAGCCTCTTAGCATCCCGAGTCTATAAAACCAGATATCCTGAAAGGAGACACCCTTTAGAACCTGCATTTAGTAATCTTAGAGACAGATTTATCGAAACTGGTGAAGTGCAGTACAAACCTCATGAAGTTCCAGCAAGAAAAATGACTGATCCAGACAATTAACCTTAATATCTATGCAACTCCTAAAGATAAATACCTACTATGATATATCAATGGAAAGATAATTTAACACTTCATTAGATGACAGAACTGAAAATAGTACGTCCCATTTGAAAAAATTGAATTACGGCCTTTTTTATTAGCGAAACATTAAACTCAATTTTTTCAGCACTCTGTATAAGATTAATATTAATAATGTTTCTGCCCTACTAGCCCTTAATATGCTCAACATAACAGTATAAGCAGAATTTTGAAAACTCTCTTGTCTATGAAATCAGAGGTACTCAAAAACTTATCCGCAAACCTCACTTTTTGTCAAAAAATCTTTTTTATATCGTAAACGGTTCATTTTAAGTACCTACCACCTTAATAGAATTATGAATATAATTAGATGGGTAACTCGATAAAGGAAAAAAATATAGGGTGTTCCATTTAAAATAACGAAGTTGTTGCTCGGACAACGAAAACGGAGTACCCTGTATAATTGTACATATTTTCTGGTTATTCAGAATTGAAAATCAAGAAAATAATCTATAGACAATATATTTCCACCATTTCAAATACAGCCGTAATCGACCAAAATCAGAACTTTGGCGCACCCTGTATAAACATATATACATATATACACATATTTGATTCAAAGTAAATTAAGAAAAACAAAGACAATCACTGGTTATTTAATTTAGTACATTTTGTTTTATGTCACTAAGGCTGCAATTAAAAATATTGAAATCGCTACATAATTTGTTAGAAGTACTGCAAATCGTATATTAAGTGAATTACTTAGTACGTTGGTACGCGGCTTAGGTAAATAGAAAACTTGATGATTACGAGAGGTTAATCTGGGAACGTGAAAATTAAGCTTGCTAATTATTTCGGATGCGTCAAAATCATTGTGTAGTAATTTAAACAAAAATACTTGAGAAAAGTACGTACGCCTATCCTCAAGAGTAGTCATAGAATATCTTTCAAGCAAGTTACTTTGCGGAAAACCAATCACTGGATAGCTACCGTCGGATTTGAACTACAGTAATTTAAGAAATTTACGTTGAACTGCCTCCAAGTTATTCTTGTGAACATCATAACTGGAATTCCAAATTAGCGATGCGTACTCAAGTTTCGATCTGACGAAGGATTGATAAAGAATTTTCAGAGTATCAGTATTAGTGAACTCTCGACTAGTACGAACGATGAATCCAAGGGCTTTGGAGGCTTCAGACACAATGGTATCGATATGATCAGTGAAGGATAATATACTATCAAAAGTTACGCCGAGGTCGCGAAATGTTATAGGTCTTTGAAGTATGACATTATCTAACCTGTAATCAAAAATAAAAGGTGATGTTTTTAAAGAAAAGAACATTACGTTACATTTACTAGGATTCATGAATAATTTATTTACTCTAGACCAGGTGTTTATTTTGTCAAGGCAAGTTTGACTGTTTGTTTGTTGAAAACATCGATTTCATCAATTATTGTGAACATTTTTAGATCGTCGGCATATAAAAGGCGAGACAAATTAATTTCGTTCACTATGTCGTTAATAAATATGTTAAAAAACAAGGGTCCCAGAATAGATCCCTGGGGAACTCCAGATGTGGCAGCAAATTCCATCGATTTGAACCCATTTAATGCAACGTACTGACTCCTATTCATTAAATAAGATTTAAACAAAGGAGCAAAGAATATGAGAAGCCGATTTTTTCTAATTTATTAAGTAACAACGGGTGATCAAGTCTATCAAACGCTTTGAAGAAATCGGTATATATGACATCTGTCTGCCCACGTTCATCTAAGGATTCAGAAATATATTGAGTTACACAGAATAAATTTGTTGTTGTTGAACGCTCTTTCATAAATCCATGTTGTTTAATAGAGATTGTGGAGTTAATTGAATGATATATTCTATCATGAAGTAATATTTCTAAGATTTTACAGAAGTTACAAATTACAGAGTTTGGTCCAAAGTTCTCAGTATCTAGTTTGTTTCCCTTTTTGAAGATGGGACATACTTTGGAATGTTTCCATAGGTCAGGAAATAGGCAGCTCTTTAAGATTAAGTTAAAAATTAGAGTTAGAGGATATGCAAAGATGATAGCGCAATCCTTTAATAAAAAAGCTAGAATGGGATCAGGACCGGTCGTCATTTTGGGTTTAATTCGTTTTAGAGCCCGAATAACCTCATCTTCAATGAAAGAGTTTATGCTAACAATAGGGTTATTGTTAGGTATATCGGCCTCTGCCTCTGCATTCTCTACTCGTATATGTAAACGGCATGATTTAGAATTGTTACAAGACAATATTGTAACTAGTAAAACCAACAATGGTGACGTGACACTTCTTAGTTACAATATGACTGATTTTTGACAGGTACCTACTTGATTATTAAAAAGTACGTAGCCATAACTTTTAAAACAAATGTAATGGCAAGACTAGATGATTGTAACAATTAATTACTCTTGTAATGAATTAAATATTCCTGACACCAGAGATTGGAGAACTACCTTTTGGTAGTGCAGATAGGGAACAAAAAAAATAATATGTAGCTAATCCCTAGAGTGACTTTTCTCTCTCAATTTCTCATTTAAAGAAAAAAAATGTCAACCCTCAAAAATTTATTTTTTTTATTTAAACAATGAAATGGTGCCAAAAGATTTTTTTATGGGATGTTGTATCTTTTTAGGTGTAAATTAATATTTTAATGTCAAATATTTTATATACAGTATACAGAGTGTTATTTTCTAGGAATAATTAAAAAATATTTTTATTCTGGGTCCGGCCCTGATATTTTATTAATATCCCAGGCATTAGATTGTGAATGACTACTGTAATCAAATACAAAATTTCATTGGATTCCGCTTACGCATTACAGATATATGGCGAAAAGAATATTCTTCCAAAAAATATAAAACACCCTGTATTTCGAAAACGGGGCGGCTTTAGCCATTACTGTTTGGGGATTTAAGATCACCTCAATGTTTTCTATCTTTTGGTAAAGTACGGCCCTCTCCTCACGAATCACCCTGTATAATGCCAATATCTAATACGATTGATCCTTCTTTGCATAAGATTATCGAAGTTGAATAGCGCTAGGAGAGCCTCTTGAGGATATCCATAGATATCCAAAGGTATACAGAAATACAGGTAATAAAAATGCCTATCTTGGTTGAATTGTAGACTTGTAGAGCTTTATTTTAGAACTGCTTGAGTTTTAAAAAGTATTGTCAAAATTGGACACAAAATGTTAAGTGTTCGTCAAAATAAGATTCTTATCACAAAATATGGTAAAGTACCATTATGAGTAGATCATGATAATATTGAATAATAACGTTCTTCCTCCTCTCATTTTTTCACCGATAAAAAATCAATATTGCTATATTATGTTCTACAAATAAGATTAAATGGCTGTTATCTTTAGATATTAGATAACATCAGGAGTAAATTCAAATGCGTAAAGATGTTACTAAAATATCTGACCTTGACGCTTGATGGAACGCTCGTAAAACAATTGTTTATGCAACATTGTGCATTTTAATGTTCATAAAATAAAAATGAAGAGAATATGGGAAATTATCGCAAATTATAAAAATAAAAAATAGTTTTTCTAGAAATAGTACTGATTTCTTATTTACGTTATTTTTCCTAATTTAATCTCACTTCAAAGGTACAGAACAATTATTTTGAAATGCTGATAAAATATATAAGTTTATGGTTTATCATAAATGACGGAAGATTAAATTATCTCTGTATTGTTCTATAAACAATTATTGTTTCTAATTCGGAACCGGGAGGTACCCCACTTTAATTTATTGATTGCAATAGCAATAATTGTTGCATAATTTTATTCTAGGCGATCTCAAATTTTATCTAGATTGTCAACATATGTATATAGCTCTTAGTCTTTTTGGAATATAGTTAATAGTATGATTAAATGCAGAATATAAGACTTACTCTAGTTTACTTTGTGTATTGTCCGAATTTTACTATAATCAATTGAGCAATTTGGAAGTTATGTGGAAGAAATTTTTGAAGTTTAAAATTTTTAAGAACTTTCAAGTACTTGTAGTGTTGTTTTATTAAAACTGTACAGTATCTCACACTCTTATATATTACTCTATTAATATGTATATAAGATTTGTCGCAATGATCATAGTGGAGTAAAAAAGGACAATTATGTGTATAGTTTTGTAAGAGCAATATTATGATTTTATACCTTCTGGGTTATCACCAGGAGTGTATATCTAAGTTTCGAACTTCCAAAGCCTATTGCGTTTTTTTTATGAATAATTTTGTTTTTTGAACAGCGTTCTTTACGGTAAAAAGGTGAATATCTCCGTTTCTAGAGGTCCAATCGAAACAAGCTAAAAAGCAAGAATCTTCGCTATTAAAAATCCAATAAATCTGCGTTAGTTTTGGGTCATTTAAGTGCGTAAGTAACGTACAAGATGGAATAAACTGGCCAAAAAGCGTTTTCTTTTCGTTTTAACGTTTTTAAAAAAATCGGTAAAGATGTTTACACAGAACTTCCCTCTTTTGTGACATTCAAAATTACCTGAATGCCACTTGTTAATTTTTATTCTAATAGCAATGAATTTTTGTAGTCTTAAACCACAATTCTGTAAACTTATTATTTAATTTTTCAGTCCAATCCCAAAGCCCTAGTCTTACTGAATCTGGAATCTGGAATTATGTTCGTCAATCCAACTTTAAATTATAAATTAGCATACAAGCGCCATCTGTTACTTCTCTTGATAAACACCTACAAGTCATCTGGTACAACAAATATTTAAAAGAAGAAATCTGTATAAGTGAATAAATCCCAAAAATCAATAAACAAAATTATAAATCGATAATTCTGATTAAATTGGAACTCATGAATGCATAAGAATGATACAGTACAGTAATTGTGTAGATTTGTATTATATTTAAAGAATGATTTATGTTCCCACTACCAGCGACATCTCGCGTATAGAAGTGTAACTAGTTGTTTGAAATCAAACACGGTATCCGAACAGTTCGTGATAGCCATTTTCCTTTTGACTTCGAGCGATACAGACGCGCTGTCCGATTAGCACCTCATCTAGTGTGGTATGTTAATAGATAGTTAATAATATAAATATAATTACCTTCTGTAGCATTTGTTGTACATGTATTCAAATTACCTTCATTCGCGGCGCGTGGCTTGAAAGAGACGCGGTCATGTTAATGTATGAACGGGGTATTTCGAGACATGTGTTTAACTCAGTATTAAGATATATTTAGAAGTAAATTTTATTAATGAGTAATTGAGGTTTAATAAGGGTTTAAAGACAGTTCGAATTTATTAAATTACGTTTTCGTAACCTTGTCGAATAATTAAAATTCAAAAGAATTTAACTCGATATTAGTAGGGGCGAGAAGGGCATGTTAATGTAATTTATTTAGAGATATACCAGTAATGCATTAACGTGGGGATTTTATCAAACGCACTAAGAGTGCCCACTAATAAACAAGTAATTTCAAGCGTAGTAACAGATGATAACTCTTGTAGGAATGAGGTGTTTAAGCTGACCCTTCAGTTTCAAATTGTTTAAGCTGACCCTTCAGATTTGAAGTTAATCCTTAAATTGGGAATTTTACCATACATTTGGCTTAACGGTGTGCCAGGAAAATTGGGTAGCTGCTATAATCCAGGAGAACCAGACTATTTGCCAAGGAGTTTTGAATCCAAGGTTGGAGTGGCCTGGTATGAAATAGTCCTCGCTGGATGAGAGCACCTAGTTGTTTGGTTTGGTAACAGTTCCGGCGTCTAAATTCTTGGGATCTATACAGAGTCAATAATCGAGTGGTGGCAACACGAGGATTCAGTAAGACGAGGACCAGGGTTGGTTACTGCAGAACCCAGCCGGTGGTAAATGTATCAACTGAATTTGCTTTTCAACATTTCTTTTCAACGTTCAACTTTCAACGACATTATTCAACCTTCGACAAACTTTTATACATTTCTAAATTGTTTTATGTTATATATTGCCTTCAGCTAATCATTAATTTTCTTCATTTAATTACTTAATCACCGTTTAGCAATAATTTGTCATATTTTGTAAATTTTTTGGTCTTCAACCTAGTTAAACTTATTAATTAAATATATAACTTTCTGTAAGGAAGTAGCTACATCCAACCATAAGGTGTAACATTTCAAGTATTCTAAATTAAACCATTTCAAGTTTTATAATAGAGTCAATAAACCAGATATTTTTAACTGAGTGTTGATAATTTCATGAGTATCTATAACATTAATTATCTCTGAGTAGTCACAGTCGTACAATTAGACAAGTACGTTATAGATGCTTTTTTTAATATGACTACTGGCGCCTAACAAAAAAAATAAAAGTTTTTCTTGAATAATTTCCGAACCACGACCCAGTCTCCACTATCTAAACGAGAACCGGGCAACCTCAACTTCCTAACCTGCTGGGGGCAGAAGTTGGTGGTACACAAGTGTCGCTGTAAAACGTGGGGCTCTATCCTTGTAATTTGTACAAGATAGAAAACGAAAGTTGAGTAATATTCATTTTTTTGAAAATATTTGAGCTGTGTTGCTATTTGAAACATATAATATTCTTTCTTTGTTGAATTTTATGCTGTTTTATAATTTTGTGTGCATTATTGATATCTATGTATTGTGTTTATAATTGAGACCTCAAGCTTTGATAAGAATTAGTCGTGAGAGAAGGGTTAAAAGAAGGGTTAAATCATAGCAGTAGACAGAAAGGAAAGTTTTGAGAGTCTGTATTGTTCGATTAGGGTAATCGTTAGGAAAAAACGACTTATCGTAGGATTTTAGAATATCTTCGAAAAATAAGGAAATTTTAGTCAGAGTGCATAAGAGTAGAGTATTTGCTGAACCATTTGGTTAATTTTTGTGTAACCTTGCATTTTGAACAGTTTAGGATAACAGTATTAGGAAAAGATATACAAGATGTCTGAAATTTTCATACCACAGTTATTGCAGGCAGACCAAGTAGATTACGAACTACGTATAAGAGGTTGTGTTACAGTTAGAGAAGTAGAGTCACGGTGCAGAGTACTGGCTAGAGCTTTAAAGATTAGACCATGCAATGATCTAACGCTTACTGATCCACTTTTTAATTTTAATAATGAAAAACTTCAAGTTAACAATACTTTAGACTCGCTTAGAAATATAATTAATAATTTGAACCATCCATCTGAGAATGATTTACCGGTTAAACAATTAAAGTCACAATTGGTACATATTATGGTAAGAGTAAATAGAATTCCTATCCCAGAACGAGATCCTGAGGAGTCACGCACTTTTCAAAATGAAAGTAGGGCAACAATTTATCTATTAGAGGCTGACCTTTTTGAAAAACTAGGAACGGATGACCAACCTAATTTACCAGTAGCTGTAAATATGCCAAGTTCAAGTGCTAAAATAGTACCTGTTTATAAGTGGGGTGTCACATTTGATGGCCAACCTAATAATGTTATTTCATTTATAGAGAGAGTCGAAGAGTTAGCGGTAGCTAGAAATGTAACAAGGGGTGAATTATTTCAATCAGGTTTAGATCTTTTTTCTGGTCCAGCTTTACAATGGTACCGATCAGTACGAAGTAGTAATGAGGTTAATAGTTGGGAAACTGTAATTGAACAATTAAAAAATGATTTTTTGCATGAAGATTTCAACAAGAGTATGTTGGATTACATAGAAAAACGAACCCAACACATGGATGAACCAGTGCACATTTATATTAGGATTATGGAAGCCTTATATAATAGAATTAAATCGAAACCAAATTTAGAGGATCGTATTAAGCAGATTAGGAAAAATTTGTTGCCATATTTTGCTAAACCTTTAGCTTTGCTTACTATAAATTCAGTTTCTGAATTAATTTCTTATTGTAAAAAAGTAGAATATGCCGAAGAGAGTACTAAAAAATATGTTCCACCTCCAATGAGGAGTAATTTGGTAGAAAAAGATCTTTTGTATGTAGGAGTTTCTTCAGTTAATATAAATGAGTCGCATGAAAAGTCAGATAAACCAGTAACTTCAAAATCATATTTTAAGCCTACTCGTAAAGATAAACCAGCACAGTCTAATGTTAATGAAATAAAAACGACCAAAGCACCAGTAGTTTGTTTCAACTGTAAGGGAGAAAATCATGTTTTTAGGCAATGTAGGGCTAAAAGAAATAAGTTTTGTTTTAAATGTGGTGAATTGAATGTCACATTTAACGATTGTAAAAAATGTTCAAAAAACTAACCAGGGGAACACGTAATGTTAGTCGTCGTCCAACCCCTTGTAGTTCTAGTAAGTTTAGAAATGTTAAGACTAACAAATCGGATTGGAATCTTTGGTTAAGTAAAGTAGGGAATTTTTACAAAACTTATCGTAGAGTTAGTGATAAGGTACGAGTAACACCTCTATTTTTGTCTAAAAATGGTGACGATAGACCATACATTTCAGTCTTTTTATACGATAAAAAAATATTAGCTTTAGTAGATACTGGTTGTAATCGTTCAGTAGTTGGAAGGGATGGTATGAAAATTTTAGAACGATTTAAATGTAAAATTGTAACTTCAGAGTTAAGATATGTAACTACAGCAGACGGTACTCATCAGACTGTAATAGGTATAGCTCACCTACCGCTCAAGATCAACAACATTGTTCAAATACTTAAGGTCTATATAGTTCCATCTTTGCCTATTTCTTTTATTTTTGGAATAGATTTTTGCAGATTATTTGGCATTCATTTAGATTTTGAATCAAATAAGTGGGTAAATAAAGTTGGTAGCATTAAAGTTTCTGCTCTCTGTCAAGTGAACACAACTGACACCAATGATGGAGGTTTGGCTGACTTAACTGAAGGTCAACTTCAGCAAGTTGAAGGAGTCAAGCAGTTATTTAAAGGTTTAAGTAGTGGGAGGTTAGGTCTTATCGATAAGATGACGTATAATATAGACACTGGTAGTGCACAGCCTATCAGGCAACGCCAATATCTTTTATCACCACACATGATGACTATATTAAATAAAGAGCTAGACAAAATGTTAGAAGACGATGTAGTTGAGCCTACTTTTAGTGAATGGAGGTCACCGGTCTTGCTGGTTAAGAAGGATAATGGAGATTATAGATTTTGTTTTGATGGTAGGTCTTTAAATTCAGTAACTGTTAAGGATTCCTATCCTTTACCTTTTGTAGATGGTATTTTGAGTATGTTACGAGATGCAAAGTATATCAGTTCAATAGATTTGAAAAGTGCTTTTTGGCAAATTCCACTTTCGGAAACTTCTAAACCCAAAACCGCATTCGCAGTACCGGGGAGAGGCTTATTTTGTTTTAAAGTATTACCGTTTGGTCTTGCAAACGCCGCACAGGCTATGCAACGTTTAATGGACATTGTTATAACCCCAAGGCTAGAAAACAAAGTTTTTGTTTATCTAGACGATATAATTGTCACCGCTTCTAGTTTTGAGGAACATGTAAACATCTTAAGAGAAGTGTTTGATAGGTTGAAAGATGCTCACCTTACAGTAAATTTCGAAAAATGTCAATTTTTTAGGAAGTCTCTAAAATATTTAGGTTATGTAATCGATACAGAAGGGGGATTACGTACAAACCCAGAAAAGGTAGAAGCGATGATCAATTATCCTCGTCCAACAAATACAACTCAAATTAAAAGATTTATTGGCATGTGTTCTTGGTACCGAAGATTTTTACCTCATTTTTCTACTTTAGTTGCTCCGCTAAATGATTTGCTTAAAGGGAGACGTGGTAAAAGACAACCGATTGGAACGAAAAGGCAGAGCAAGCATTTCTGGCACTTAAACAAGCACTTGTCTCTACTCCAATCTTAACTAGCCCTGATTTTAAACTGAATAATTTTGTTATACAGTGTGATGCGAGTAGTACAGGACTAGGTTGTTGTTTGACACAACTTCAGGGAGGAGAAGAGAAGGTGATTGCTTTTGCCAGTCGCTCTCTAAATAAGGCAGAAAGAAATTACAGTGTTTACGAGCAAGAGATAATGGCTTTATTATTCAGTTTGGAGAGATTTCGTCCATTCGTTGAAGGACAAAAGTTTACAGTTATTACGGATAATTTAGCGGTTAGTTGGTTGCATAAGTTGAAATCACCAACGGGCAGATTGGCTCGCTGGATGGTTAAGTTACAGCAATATGACTTTAACTTAGTACACCGGAAGGGTAATTTAAATGTAGTTCCTGACGCTTTATCTAGAGTAGTGCATCATGACGAGCAAAATTTCTCAGTTGATTTGTTGTCAATTAATCAAGAAAGTTTAGATGAATGGTATATTAACTTACGTAGAAAAATTTTAGCAAATCCAAATTTATATCCATTATTTAGAGTGGAGAATAATTTAATTTTTAAACATGCTGCTAATAAATTACCAGTAAGAACTAATTTAACTGAATGGAAACTTTTGGTACCAATTGCACAAAGAAATGAAATTCTAAAACAATGTCACGATGAGAGTACGTCAGCTCACTTTGGGTATTTTAAAACACTAAAGAGAATTTGCGAAGACTATTATTGGCCTAAGTTGCGAAGAGATGTATTGAAGTATGTCAAGTCATGCGAGATTTGCGGTTCTCAAAAAGTTTCATTTTCACGTTACGGTTTAATGGGGAAGGAAAAGAAAGTAGAATTTCCATGGCAGGTAGTGAGCGTAGATATTTCCGTCCGGTAACACGGAGCAAAAGGGGCTTTTCATTTCTATTGGTAGTTTTGGATTGGTTCACTAAGTATGTACTCGTACACCCCATGCGAAATGCCACTGCACAGACTATCACTAAATTTATGGAGAATGAAGTATTTTTGATTTACGGTGTGCCACAGTTCATTATGGTAGACAATGGGAAGCAGTTTGCTTCTACAGCTTTTAAAAAACTGGCCGAACGGTACAAAGTACAAAAAATTTGGTTTAATGCATTATATCACCC
Organism: Stenurella melanura; assembly: GCA_963583905.1. Classification (NCBI taxonomy): domain Eukaryota; kingdom Metazoa; phylum Arthropoda; class Insecta; order Coleoptera; family Cerambycidae; genus Stenurella; species Stenurella melanura. The sequence continues at coordinate 8,746,988 of OY757317.1, forward strand.
ACAAGTTAACCCAGTAGAACGATCAAACGCTACTGTAGGTAGAGCTATACGCAGTTATATTCAGGATAATCATCAGGATTGGGATGTAGAAATTTTCAGAGTTGCTCATGCAATCAGAACGGCTACTCATGAGGTAACAGGTTTTCCTCCTACGTTTTTAAATTTTGGTCGTAAAGTTCCCATTTCAGGAGACTTTTACGGGCAAGTACAGTCAACTTCGGGAATTCAACTAGCACCTGGTGATAGGAATAAATATTGTGATGATATATCTAATCTTTCGGATACATATAAAGATGTAGTAAAGCGGTTAAATGATGCATACAAGAAAAACCAGAAAACTTACAACTTGCGTAGACGAGAAGTTGAGTATGCTGTAGGCGATAAAGTTTGGAAGAAAAATAAGGTTTTATCAGATGCTGCAAAACATTTTTCAGCCAAGTTAGCACCCAAATTTGTACTTTGCACAGTTCGCCAGAAAATTTCAAAATTGGTTTATGCGTTAGATTATGCAGATGGGTCCGACGCAGGCCATTGGCACGTTTCAGATTTAAAAACTTATTATGGATCAAACTCCGACGTTTCAGTCGGGTAAACAATTTTAATAACTCCATAAGTTTAGATGGGAGCACACATTTTAGTTAAGATACCTGGGGGGTTCATGTCTCGCATTTGTAGTAATTTTCTAGTGTGGTATGTTTACAGTAAACTTCGGAAATATTGTTCCGGCTGGATATCTTTTATCCAAGGGTTGAAGGGTGGGCCACGTTTAGTGGGTGTAGCGTCTTCAGCGTCTGCACGCCACGCAGTTGATGTGAACCAAGCAAGTGAAACTCAGCAAGATTTGTCTCAGGGATATAGAATCCGATGTAGTAACGGTTTAGCCTTTTGTGATTATACGACATTTTGGTGAGGTTTATGCGCTTGGAAAATATCAATAATTGACATAACAACGTCATTCTTCTTTGTGTTGTCCTTATTTTCATCTATACTTTCTATATTTTCACTTCTATAATTCTTTTGTATTTCTGTCGTTTCTGGATAACATCCTACTTGTAATCCTCTAGTATCTTAATTTTGTTTGAGTGTTCTAACTAACTGATCTAGGCTATCAGAGCTAGTTGTAGTTCTTTTTGAAAACTTTAGTTACCGTTTAGTAGTCACAGTACCGAATATCGTTCGTACTTGTGTTATTGTATAATTAGTTACTTTTCGTATTATCTTTTCTTAATGGTTACTGTATGTAAGTAAACATTTTATCATTATCCTAGTTCGTAGGATATTTAACGGCCATTAAAGGAACTTGTTCCGGGATGGGGATGGACTAGTTTCGGTCGGCTGTCTAGAATGACAGGTGGTCAAGGAGGGTCGAGCGTAGACATAGGTAAGGGAGCTTGTCAGTCAGGAGTGACCTAGGTCGTCTGAACGTTCTTCGAGAGACATATCTTCCTCCCCGCTTCACCTCAGCCCTTGGCCTATCGCTCGATCGAAACACTGTTCATCGCACCTGAAGCAAGAGCTTTCCAGAACAATGGTCCTTTTTGTTGTTTAGTCGTCACGTACTTCAGCCCCTTGGAGCTATATCCAAAGAATTTTTAGTTGATACGTACGTCTAATTTCAGCCCCTTGGAGCTATATCCAAACAATTTTTTTGATTTATTAACAGTCTGGATACTTGTTCCCACTGTTAAGGATAGGCAGTTGGTTATCCTTCTGTATCATGGTTTAGGTGTGCTTATGCCTAATACCAATTTTAGTACTGGCAACCACTACAGCGCTGCTCAGGCATTCCACCACAGTGTCTGTGGAGACTGATTCTTCGAGGTCCTCTCCTAAACCATTTCATCTTTTCTTTTCTATCACTCCTTTATTTCTATTTTACACTGGAGGAAGCATTATCCTTTCTGAGTGGAGCTCTCCAGGAGTTTCCGAGTGCTGTCCAGTGATAAAATGATTTTCATGTGGGTTCTTGTATGAACAGTTAGTTTAGTCCTCTTGCTTCTTCCGTAGGTTAAGTTAGGTTAAGTATGTTTAGTTTATATGCTATTTGGGTTGGATTAGTACTCCGATGACTTACCGATTTTGACTTTCCCGATAGTGTTCTTACCGATTTTGTCCCTAATTATTAGGCGTGTAGTACGCGAAGCTACTATTGAGTATTAAATCTTTCCTTTTAGCAGTATATAGTAGTAAATACTGATATTTACATATAGAATAGTTATTAAAAAGTTAGAGAGTGGGTACCAGAATTACCTTCTTTTTGCTTAATTTAGTTGTAATTTAGTTTAGCAATAGGTTTTAGTAATATCTGTTTAACTTTGGAAATTGAAGTCTCAATTTATAAATAAAAAAAAAATACATGTAACTATGTACACATATTTTTTTTTGACAGGGTGGTAGACAGTGTGACATTCAAAATTACCTGAATGCCACTTGTTAATTTTTATTCTAATAGCAATGAATTTTTGTAGTCTTAAACCACAATTCTGTAAACTTATTATTTAATTTTTCAGTCCAATCCCAAAGCCCTAGTCTTACTGAATCTGGAATCTGGAATTATGTTCGTCAATCCAACTTTAAATTATAAATTAGCATACAAGCGCCATCTGTTACTTCTCTTGATAAACACCTACAAGTCATCTGGTACAACAAATATTTAAAAGAAGAAATCTGTATAAGTGAATAAATCCCAAAAATCAATAAACAAAATTATAAATCGATAATTCTGATTAAATTGGAACTCATGAATGCATAAGAATGATACAGTACAGTAATTGTGTAGATTTGTATTATATTTAAAGAATGATTTATGTTCCCACTACCAGCGACATCTCGCGTATAGAAGTGTAACTAGTTGTTTGAAATCAAACACGGTATCCGAACAGTTCGTGATAGCCATTTTCCTTTTGACTTCGAGCGATACAGACGCGCTGTCCGATTAGCACCTCATCTAGTGTGGTATGTTAATAGATAGTTAATAATATAAATATAATTACCTTCTGTAGCATTTGTTGTACATGTATTTGCAATTTAATTGTTGAATTTATCATAATTAAACGCGATGTTTGTTGATCACAAATTACCTTCATTCGCGGCGCGTGGCTTGAAAGAGACGCGGTCATGTTAATGTATGAACGGGGTATTTCGAGACATGTGTTTAACTCAGTATTAAGATATATTTAGAAGTAAATTTTATTAATGAGTAATTGAGGTTTAATAAGGGTTTAAAGACAGTTCGAATTTATTAAATTACGTTTTCGTAACCTTGTCGAATAATTAAAATTCAAAAGAATTTAACTCGATATTAGTAGGGGCGAGAAGGGCATGTTAATGTAATTTATTTAGAGATATACCAGTAATGCATTAACGTGGGGATTTTATCAAACGCACTAAGAGTGCCCACTAATAAACAAGTAATTTCAAGCGTAGTAACAGATGATAACTCTTGTAGGAATGAGGTGTTTAAGCTGACCCTTCAGTTTCGATGTTTAAGCTGACCCTTCAGTTTCAAATTGTTTAAGCTGACCCTTCAGATTTGAAGTTAATCCTTAAATTGGGAATTTTACCATACATTTGGCTTAACGGTGTGCCAGGAAAATTGGGTAGCTGCTATAATCCAGGAGAACCAGACTATTTGCCAAGGAGTTTTGAATCCAAGGTTGGAGTGGCCTGGTATGAAATAGTCCTCGCTGGATGAGAGCACCTAGTTGTTTGGTTTGGTAACAGTTCCGGCGTCTAAATTCTTGGGATCTATACAGAGTCAATAATCGAGTGGTGGCAACACGAGGATTCAGTAAGACGAGGACCAGGGTTGGTTACTGCAGAACCCAGCCGGTGGTAAATGTATCAACTGAATTTGCTTTTCAACATTTCTTTTCAACGTTCAACTTTCAACGACATTATTCAACCTTCGACAAACTTTTATACATTTCTAAATTGTTTTATGTTATATATTGCCTTCAGCTAATCATTAATTTTCTTCATTTAATTACTTAATCACCGTTTAGCAATAATTTGTCATATTTTGTAAATTTTTTGGTCTTCAACCTAGTTAAACTTATTAATTAAATATATAACTTTCTGTAAGGAAGTAGCTACATCCAACCATAAGGTGTAACATTTCAAGTATTCTAAATTAAACCATTTCAAGTTTTATAATAGAGTCAATAAACCAGATATTTTTAACTGAGTGTTGATAATTTCATGAGTATCTATAACATTAATTATCTCTGAGTAGTCACAGTCGTACAATTAGACAAGTACGTTATAGATGCTTTTTTTAATATGACTACTGGCGCCTAACAAAAAAAATAAAAGTTTTTCTTGAATAATTTCCGAACCACGACCCAGTCTCCACTATCTAAACGAGAACCGGGCAACCTCAACTTCCTAACCTGCTGGGGGCAGAAGTTGGTGGTACACTTTATTTATACCGGGCGGTCACCCTAAGAAATGATTACTTACGAAACCACGTATATGAGAATAATAATCGGAAGGTATTATTATAAAGAAAACCTGATAACTATTGATCAAAAAAATATACAGAGTGATCATCCGATAGCAAAAACTCAATATTAAATAAAAGATGTCAAATATGGAAGGCTTGTGTAAATACCTTTACAAATTTCCAACATGGTTGAATTAATTTTTAGGTTACCACCCTGTACATTTGTCAATAAAACTATAATAGGTGCCTTTCTTGCCAAATGCGTTTACTATATGTCAAATATTATTGCCATCTGTCATTTTTTCAGTTTCATATCCTCGCAGTGAAGTGGACGTACAGTTGTGGTTAAAAAAAATTCAATTTTTCTTTTCTTTTTAGATAGTCTTAGAATGTCATGATACGTGGAAATTTGAAATTAGAGCGAAAAAAAATTTCTTCCCATCATCTAGTCTATAGTAGTGGTCAAAAATTTTAAAAAAATTTTTTTTCTGAAATAGGTTTAGCATGTCATGAAAAGTGGAAATTTTAGATTTGAGCAAAAAGAAATTACCACCTTTCTAGGTAGTAACAAAAAATTTCAAAAACCTTTTCTATTACAATTTTTTTTCTGAAATTGGTTTAGAATGTGATGAAACGTGGAAATTTAAAATTTAAAATTTGAGCAGAAAAAAATTCCATCATATATTCTATGGTAAAGAAAATTTAGAAAAATTTTTCCTTGACAAAATGTTTAAATTTTACTTTTATGAAATGGATTAGAATGTCACGTGGAAATTTTAAATTTGAGCAATAAAAATTGCCATCTTTCTACTGATAGAAAAATGTTCAATTTCGAAAAAAACATTTTTTCTGAAATATGCTCAGAATGTCATGAAACGAAGAAACTTGAGCAAAAAAAAATGTTTGCACCTTATTCTAGGTATTAGCAATAAGAAAAAAATTTCAAAAAATTTTTCCTTTTGAAATTTTTGGCCTGAAATAGGTTTAGAATGTATTGAAACTTAGAAATTTTAAATTTGGGCGGAAACAAAATTTTCATAATTTTTAGAAAAATCTTCAATTTTCAAACGATTTTTCTTTTCGAATTTTTTTATGAAATGGATTTAGAATACCATGAAACGTGAAAATTTTAAATTTGAGCCAGAAAAAATTTTCCCCCTTTTATTCTAGGTAGTAGTAAGAGAAAATTTCAAAAAATTTTTCCATTTGAAATTTTTTTTCTGAAATAGGTTTAGAATGTGATGAAACGTGAAAATTTAAAATTTGAGCAAAAAAAAAATTTCCATTAATAAAAAAAATCGGTAAAGGTATTTACACAGAACTTCCCTCGTTATTTGTGCATGGCGGTTACTCTAAAAAAATTATATTTACGAAATGACATTGAAAATAATAATCGGAATATAGTTATTGCTATTATTACAAAGAAAACTTGATAAGTCTTGGTCAAAAAAATATACAGATTGCTCATCCAACAGCAAAAGTTCAATACTAAATAGCAGTTGCCACATATGGCAGGCTTGCGCAAATACCTTTACAAATGTCCACCATGACTGAATTATTTCTTGGGATGACCACCCTGTACATTTTTCAATAAAAGTATAATAGGTGCATATGCCAGATATTATTGCCATCTGTCACATTTTCAATCCAATATTCACGTAATGGAGTGGAAATATAGTGGTGGTTAACATTTTTTATTTTATTTGAAATTTTTCAAAAATGTTGGTAAAAATATTTTCAAAGTTTTTTCGTCTGAAATAGGTTTAAAATGTCAAACGTAGAAATTTTAAATTTGAGCAAGAAGAAAAGTTTCCTTCTATGCTATAGCGGTGGTAAAAAAAGTTTAAAATGCCTGCCATATGTGGCAACTGCTATTTAGTATTGAACTTTTGCTGTTGGATGAGCAATCTGTATATTTTTTTGACCAAAACTTATCAAGTTTTCTTTGTAATACTAGCAATAACTATATTCCGATTATTATTCTCAATGTCATTTCGTAATTATTAATTTTTTAGAGTGACCGCCATACACAAAAAACGAGGGAAGTTCTGTGTAAATACCTTTACCGATTTTTTCAAAAATGTTTGAAAAAAATTTTCAAAAAATTTTTTTTCCTGAAACAGGTTTAGCGCGTCATGAAACGTGGAAATTTTAAATTTGAGCAAAAAAAAATTTTTTTCATCTTGGTAAAAATTTTTTGAAAAATGTTTGAAAAAAATTTTCAAAAATTTTTTTTTCCTGAAACAGGTTTAGCGCGTCATGAAACGTGAAAATTTTAAATTTGAGCAAAAAAAAATTTTTTTCACTATTTATTCCGTTTAGACGGTCCACCCTGTATATTTTTCAGTGAAAATTCTACCAGTTCTTCGCTGACAGTAGGGTTAACTTCCTACCAAATTTGACTGCTCTCCGTCAAGTAGTATTTTAGTAAATACACCAACAGACAGACAGACAGACAGACAGACAGACAGACTGACGGAATTGAAAAACCTATATTTTCGGAATCTACGTGTTCTGAAACGTCAGAATCCGAAAAAATCTCGGAGGGTGATTTTTTCTCGAATACAATACTTCCCTTCGGTATGCGAGGGAAGTAAAAAAGAAATTTTTCTGACAAAATTTTCAAATTTTTCTTTTTGAATATTTTGTCTATGAAATGGATTTAGAATGTCATGAAACGTGGAAATTTTAAATTTGGGCAAAAAAAGTTCCCATCTTGCTACTGATTAAAAAATTTCAAAAAGTTTTGAATTTTTACTTCCCTCGCATACCGAAGGGAAGTATTGTATTCGAGAAAAAATCACCCTCCGAGATTTTTTCGGATTCTGACGTTTCAGAACACGTAGATTACGAAAATATAGGTTTTTCAATTCCGTCTGTCTGTCTGTCTGTCCGTTGGTGCATTTACTAAAAAACTACTTGACGGAGAGCAGTCAAACTTGGTAGGTAGTTGACGCTACTGTCAGCGAAGCCATGGTAGAAATTTCACTGGAAAATATACAGGGTAGACCATCTAAACGGAATAAATAGTGAAAAAAATTTTTTTTTGCTCAAATTTAAAATGTCCACGTTTCATGACGCGCTAAACCTATTTCAGAAAAAAAAAATTTTTGAAAATTTTTTTCACATTTTTGAAAAAATTTTTACCAAGATGAAAAAAAATTTTTTTTGCTCAAATTTAAAATTTCTACGTTTCATGACACGCTTAACCTATTTCAGGAAAAAAAAAATTTGAAACTTTTACTTCCCTCGCATACCGAAGGGAAGTATTGTATTCGAGAAAAAATCACCCTCCGAGATTTTTTCGGATTCTGACGTTTCAGAACACGTAGATTCCGAAAATATAGGTTTTTCAATTCCGTCAGTCTGTCTGTCTGTCTGTCTGTCGGTCTGTCTGTCTGTCTGTCTGTCTGTCTGTCTGTTGGTGTATTTACTAAAAAACTACTTGACGGAGAGCAGTCAAATTTGGTAGGTAGTTAACCCTACTGTCAGCGAAGAACTGGTAGAATTTTCACTGAAAAATATACAGGGTGGACCGTCTAAACGGAATAAATAGTGAAAAAAATTTTTTTTTGCTCAAATTTAAAATTTCCACGTTTCATGACGCGCTAAACCTGTTTCAGGAAAAAAAATTTTTTGAAAATTTTTTTCACATTTTTGAAAAAATTTTTACCAAGTTGAAAAAAAATTTTTTTTGCTCAAATTTAAAATTTCCACGTTTCATGACGCGCTAAACCTATTTCAGAAAAAAAAAAAATTTTGAAAATTTTTTTCAAACATTTTTGAAAAAATTTTTACCAAGATGAAAAAAATTTGTTTTTGCTCAAATTTAAAATTTCTACGTTTCATGACACGCTTAACCTATTTCAGGAAAAAAAATTCTTGAAAATTTTTTTCAAACATTTTTGAAAAAAATCGGTAAAGGTATTTACACAGAACTTCCCTCGTTCATGGCAGTCTCTAAAAAAATAATAATTACGAAATGACATTGAGAATAATGTCATTTAAATTTGAGCATTCTGGTGTTAAATTTTTTTCCAAACTGGTAACAAAATGTTGCAAATTTCTTTTCCGAAATTGGTTTGGAATATCATGAAACGTGGAAATTTTAAATTTGAGCAAAAAAAATTTTTTCGTCTGTTCTATAGTAGTGATACATAAATGGATTAAAAATGTTTTCAAATTTTTTTAAAAATTCTTCAAAAACATTTTTAAATTTGTTTGAATAGTTTTAGAATGTCATGGAAACGTGGATAGTTAAAATCTGAACAAAGAAAGAAAAATTCTATCTTGTGATAAAATTTCAAAAAACTTTTTTTTTTAATCAGGCTTAGAATGCCATGAAACGTGAAAATTTTAAATTTGAAGAAAGAAAAAAAAATTCATTTTAGTAGTAAAAATTTTTTCAAAAATATTGGTGAAGAAAATTTTCAACATTTTTACTTCCCTCGCATACCGAAGGGAAGTATTGTTATTCGAGAAAAAATCACCCTCCGAGATTTTTGCGGATTCTGACGTTTCAGAACACGTAGATTCCGAAAATATAGGTTTTTCAATTCCGTCAGTCTGTCTGTCTGTCTGTCTGTCGGTCTGTCTGTCTGTCTGTCTGTCTGTCTGTCTGTCTGTTGGTGTATTTACTAAAAAACTACTTGACGGAGAGCAGTCAAATTTGGTAGGTAGTTAACTCTACTGTTAGCGAAGAACTGGTAGAATTTTCACTGAAAAATATACAGGGTGGACCGTCTAAACGGAATAAATAGTGAAAAAAATTTTTTTTTGCTCAAATTTAAAATTTCCACGTTTCATGACGCGCTAAACCTGTTTCAGGAAAAAAAATTTTTTGAAAATTTTTTTCAAACATTTTTGAAAAAATTTTTATCAAGATGAAAAAAATTTTTTTTTGCTCAAATTTAAAATTTCCACGTTTCATGACGCGCTAAACCTATTTCAGAAAAAAAAAATTTTTGAAAATTTTTTTCAAACATTTTTGAAAAAAATTTTACCAAGATGAAAAAAATTGTTTTTGCTCAAATTTAACATTTCTACGTTTCATGACAGGCTTAACCTATTTCAGGAAAAAAATGTTGAAAATTTTCTTCACCAATATTTTTGAAAAAATTTTTACTACTAAAATGAATTTTTTTTTTCTTTCTTCAAATTTAAAATTTTCACGTTTCATGGCATTCTAAGCCTGATTAAAAAAAAAAGTTTTTTGAAATTTTATCACAAGATAGAATTTTTCTTTCTTTGTTCAGATTTTAACTATCCACGTTTCCATGACATTCTAAAACTATTCAAACAAATTTAAAAATGTTCTAGAAGAATTTTTTAAAAAATTTGAAAACATTTTTAATCCATTTATGTATCACTACTATAGAACAGACGAAAAAATTTTTTTTGCTGAAATTTAAAATTTCCACGTTTCATGATATTCCAAACCAATTTCGGAAAAGAAATTTGCAACATTTTGTTACCAGTTTGGAAAAAAAATTAACACCAGAATGCTCAAATTTAAATGACATTCTAAACCTAGGTATTTCAGAAAAAAAAATTTGAAAATTTTTTTCACCAACATTTTTCAAAAAGTTTTTACCACTAAAATAGATCGAATTTTTTTTTATTTGCTCAAATTTAAAATTTTCACGTTTCATAGCATTCTAAACCTATTTTAAAAATACATCATTTTTAATTTTTAAACTTTTTTTAGCACTACTATAGAACAGAAGGAAACTTTCCTTTTTGCTCTAATTTAAAATTTCTACCTTTGACATTTTAAACCTATTTCAGAAGAAAAAAATTTGAAAATTATTTTACCATCTTTTGAAAAATTTTTAAAAAATGAAATTTTTTAACCACCACTATACTTCCACTCCATTACGTGAATGTTGGATTGAAAATGTGACAGATGGCAATAACATTTGGCATATGCACCTATTATACTTTTATTGAAAAATGTACAGGGTGGTCATCCCAAGAAATAATTCAGTCATGGTGGACATTTGTAAAGGTATTTGCGCAAGCCTGCCATATGTGGCACCTGCTATTTAGTATTGAACTTTTGCTGTTGGATGAGCAATCTGTATATTTTTTTGACCAAAACTTATCAAGTTTTCTTTGTAATAATAGCAATAACTCTACTCCGATTATTATTCTCAATGTCATTTCGTAATTATTATTTTTTTAGAGACTGCCATGAACGAGGGAAGTTCTGTGTAAATACCTTTACCGATTTTTTTTCCTGAAATAGGTTAAGCCTGTCATGAAACGTAGAAATTTTAAATTTTAGCAAAAACAAATTTTTTTCATCTTGGTAAAAATTTTTTCAAAAATGTTTGAAAAAAATTTTCAATTTTTTTTTTTTCTGAAATAGGTTTAGCGCGTCATGAAACGTGGAAATTTTAAATTTGAGCAAAAAAAATTTTTTTCAACTTGGTAAAAATTTTTTCAAAAATGTGAAAAAAATTTTCAAAAAATTTTTTTTCCTGAAATAGGTTTAGCGCGTCATGAAACGTGGAAATTTTAAATTTGAGCAAAAAAAATTTTTTTCACTATTTATTCCGTTTAAACGGTCCACCCTGTATATTTTTCAGTGAAAATTCTACCAGTTCTTCGCTGACAGTAGAGTTAACTACCTACCAAATTTGACTGCTCTCCGTCAAGTAGTTTTTTAGTAAATACACCAACAGACAGACAGACAGACAGACAGACAGACAGACAGACAGACAGACAGACAGACCGACAGACAGACAGACAGACAGACTGACGGAATTGAAAAACCTATATTTTCGGAATCTACGTGTTCTGAAACGTCAGAATCCGAAAAAATCTCGGAGGGTGATTTTTTCTCGAATACAATACTTCCCTTCGGTATGCGAGGGAAGTAAAAATTTTACCAAGTTGAAAAAAATTTTTTTTTGCTCAAATTTAAAATTTCCGCGTTTCATGACGCGCTAAACCTATTTCAGAAAAAAAAATTTTGAAAATTTTTTTCAAACATTTTTGAAAAATTTTTTACCAAGATGAAAAAAATTTGTTTTTGCTCAAATTTAAAATTTCTACGTTTCATGACACGCTTAACCTAGTTCAGTAAAAAAAAATTTGAAAATTTTTTTCACCAATATTTTTGAAAAAATTTTTACTACTAAAATGAATTTTTTTTTCTTTCTTCAAATTTAAAATTTTCACGTTCATGGCATTCTAAGCCTGATTAAAAAAAAAGTTTTTGAAATTTTATCACTAAGATAGAATTTTTCTTTCTTTGTTCAGATTTTAACTATCCACGTTTCCATGAAATTCTAAAACTATTCAAACAAATTTAAACATGTTTTTGAAGAATTTTTTAGAAAATTTGAAAACATTTTTAATCCATTTATGTATCACTACTATAGAACAGACGAAAAAATGTTTTTTGCTCAAATTTAAAATTTCCACGTTTCATGATATTCCAAACCAATTTCGGAAAAAAAAATTTCCAACATTTTGTTACCAGTTTGGAAAAAAATTTAACACCAGAATGCTCAAATTTAAATGACATTCTAAACCTAGGTATTTCAGAAAAAAAATTTTGAAAATTTTTTTCACCATTTTTCAAAAAGTTTTTACCACTAAAATAGATCGAATTTTTTTTATTTGCTCAAATTTAAAATTTTCACGTTTCATAGCATTCTAAACCTATTTTAAAAATACATCTTTTTTAATTTTTAAACTTTTTTTAGCACTACTATAGAACAGAAGGAAACTTTCCTTTTTGCTCTAATTTAAAATTTCTACCTTTGACATCTTAAACCTATTTCAGAAGAAAAAAATTTGAAAATTATTTTACCATCTTTTGAAAAATTTTAAAAAAATGAAATTTTTTAACCACCACTATACTTCCACTCCATTACGTGAATGTTGGATTGAAAATGTGACAGATGGCAATAACATCTGGCATATGCACATACTTTTATTGAAAAATGTACAGGGTGGTCATCCCAAGAAATAATTCAGTCATGGTGGACATTTGTAAAGGTATTTGCGCAAGCCTGCCATATGTGGCACCTGCTATTTAGTATTGAACTTTTGCTGTTGGATGAGCAATCTGTATATTTTTTTGACCAAAACTTATCAAGTTTTCTTTGTAATAATAGCAATAACTCTACTCCGATTATTATTCTCAATGTCATTTCGTAATTATTATTTTTTTAGAGAGACTGCCATGAACGAGGGAAGTTCTGTGTAAATACCTTTACCGATTTTTTTTTACCATTTTTGAAAATTTGTTTACCACTAAAATAGATGGATTTTTTTTTTCATTTCTTCAAATTTCCACGTTTCATAGTGTTCTAAATCTATTTAAAAGAAAAATTAGAAATTTTCTTACTATTTTTAAAAAAATTTACCACTAAGATACAATTTTTTTTCTTTGTTCAGATTTTAACTATCCACGTTTCCATGACATTCTAAAACTATTCAAACAAATTTAAAAATGTTTTTGAAGAATTTTTAAAAAAATTTGAAAACATTTTTAATCCATTTGTATCACTACTATAGAACAGACGAAAAAAATGTTTTTGCTCAAATTTAAAATTTCCACGTTTCATGATATTCCAAACCAATTTCAGAAAAAAAAATTTGCAACATTTTATTACCAGTTTGGAAAAAAATTTAACACTAGAAACCTAAACATTTTTCAAAAAGTTTTTACCACCAAAGCAGATTTTTTTTATTTGCTCAAATTTAAAATTTTCACGTTTCATAGCATTCTAAACCTATTTTAAAAAATACATAATTTTCAATTTTTAAACTTTTTTTAGCACTACTATAGAATAGAAGGAAACTTTCCTTTTTGCTCAAATTTGAAATTTCTACGTTTGACATTTTAAACCTATTTCAGAAGAAAAAATTTTGAAAATTATTTTACCAACATCTTTTGAAAAATTTAAAAAAAAATGAAATTTCTTAACCACACACTATACTTCCACTCCATTACGTGAATGTTGGATTAAAAATGTGACAGATAGCAATAATATCTGGCATATCCACCTATTATACTTTTATTGAAGAATGTACAGGGTGGTCATCCCAAGAAATAATTCAGTCATGGTGGACATTTGTAAAGGTATTTGCGCAAGCCTGCCATATGTGGCACCTGCTATTTAGTATTGAACTTTTGCTGTTGGATGAGAACTCTATATTTTCTTGACCAAAAGTTATCAGGTTTTCTTTGTAACAATAGCAATAACTATATTCCGATTATTATTCCCAATGTCATTTCGTAATTAAAATTTTTTTAGAGCGACCTCATGCGCAAATAACGAGGGAAGTTCTGTGTAAATACCTTTACCGATTTTTTTTTCTGAAATAGGTTTAGAATGTCATGAAACGTGGAAATTTTAAATTTGAGCAAAGAAAAATAGTTTTCACTATTTTTTCGATTTAGTCGGTCCACCCTGTATATTTTCCAGTGAAATTTAACCATTTCTTCGCTGACAGTAGCGTCAGCTACCCACCAGATTTTACTGTTCTCTGTCAAGTAGTTTTTTAGTTAATGCACCAACAGTCAGATAGACAGACAGGCAGACAGATGGACAGACGGACAGACTGACGGAATTGAAAAACCTATATTTTCGTAATCTATATGATCTGAAACGTGAAAATCCGAAAAAATCTCGGAAGATGATTTTTTCTAGATTGCAATACTTTCCTTCGGTATGCGAGGGAAGTAAAAAGTTTATCAGAAAAGAAACAGAATAGCGAGAACTTTTGTTAAAGAAAAGTCAATTTTCGTCCGTCTCAACTCGAGATATTTAACTTTCAGCATCTTGTAAAAACATAAATAGGAGTAAATACACACACAAAAAAACAAAGTTGTCTCTGAACACAGCACATATTTGACATTAGTCAAGAAAAATAAGGTTATAATTTTATAAAGAGAAGTTAGTATAATATCAAATTCCCCTAAATACATACGTTAACTACCAACTTAAGTAAGCCGGAAACAATTGAGTACGGTGCAACAAAACGAGAGGTAATCTTGATATATAAATTTAAAAAAAAAGCTATTTAGGCTAATTAACAACAATACAGTGTAAATGCTTGAAAATTAGTTTTTAAAAGTTAAAAATGTGTTTTGGAAGTTTCGTATGAAGTAGATATGTTTCAAAATGATACAGTTCAAATATTAGCCAAGAATAGGCCAAAATGCTAAAAGTTAAATATCTCGAGTTGAGATAGATGAAAATTAACTTTTGTTAATTAAAGTTCTCACAACTCTCTTTTCTAATAAAAATTTTTCAAAATTGTTTTCAAAGTGGCCGAGAAAATCTATTTGTGGTCATTTGGTTTATAAATAAGTGCCCAAGAAGTGGTTAAAATGACTTTAAAAGAGTCTATTTTTAACATCATCGGAAAGCTGACGTCTAGTACTACATTTTGAAAAAAAATATCAATTTTGGATTTAATGGCACAAAATGGCGGGCAATTCAAATTTCAGATAATAGGTTCATTTGTGTCCACAAGGGTCATAATTTGGGCACCAAAATTTTAGGATGTCTTCTTTTCAACAAAAGGTATATTTTATCAAAGTTTGAAGCCGATCGGTTATCTTGACGTCCATGAGCGTTAAAATGAAAATAAAACCGCTTTTTAGTCAGTTTATTCCATTTTGTACATTATGTACGTGCTCAAATGACTCAAAACCAACGCAGATTTGTTGGAATTTTAATTGCGAAGGTTTTCGGTTGTTAGTTTGTCCCGATCGCACCTCTAGAACCGGAGATATTTACGTTTTTGCTTAAAAAACGCTGTTCAAAAAACAAGATTGTTCAAAAAAAAGCGCAATAGGCTTTGGAGGTTTAAAACTCAAATACATACTCCCGGTGATACCCCAAAAGGTATGAAATCATATTATTGCTGTTACAAGACTATGTATATCTCATCGTTAATTTGGTCTTCTTTACTGCACTATCGAAAATAAAGTACAAAAACTGAAAAGAAACGACCGTTTTCCAGGAGTAACTATTATATAATATTTTATCTACATTCCAAGATCTGTTTTACGAAGAAACTCTAAATTTTCAAATTCCCAGATAACAATTATCAATTTGAATTTGAAACATGTCTCGCTACCGATACAGACAATCACCGAGGACATCCAAATTAGGGTACAATAAAGATCAAAGACGCCGCATCAAAAATATCCCACCGATCGCAATTCGAATGATAAAAATTCGTAACGGCTGTTTTCACCTCAAAACAATTTGTACAGAAGTTGTGCAATCTTAAAATAACCCCGTGTGGTGGATTGGCGTCGATTATTGCAACAGCCGGCGCAATGTTTTATAATAATAAATGCGATCGTCAGTTGTCGCTGTCGATAGTCCTGACTAATTGGACTCAGTGTAGGCTAATGTTGGGTATTGATGGATCGACATAGAGCAGGCCATGCAATAGATGTAAAGCAATGATGGATGAGCTGGTCCGTACGTGGATATGGGCATACTTTGAACATATCGTGAGCTGGCGGCGGAATTATATGCATTTTACCGTGTCGACCACGGACTTGTGACAACATTTTTCAAGTTCAGACAGACGTGGTTAATTATGTGTTTTCACACATTTTGAGGAGGTTGAGGTATTGCAGTTCCAAGCAAAAGTAACTCGAATTCTAAATTGGAACTTTTCCATAATAAATTATTACAAAAAGTTATAAGTCGATGATACCAATAATTATTGTCATAAAGGCATAAGTAAATCAATTTTTAAATATGTAATATAGCCCAACTAATGGTCTAACAGAGCCCTTTTGTTTAATTCGTCTAGCTACCATAGTTTTCGAGAAATACACGTTTAAAAAATAGCCGTGTCGGCACATGTTTTGCCAATTATCTCAAGGTCAAGGGCTGAAAGTTTGCCAATAGTGTTCCTATGACTTGCCAATAGTATAACATAAGTTATTTCAAAGATTGCTTTCTGGGTCCGTTTCGCTTGTCTTATCCTGCTTGACCCTTCGCTCATAGTGAAACACCTAATTACTTTCACATTTACGTAGCGAAGTGGAAGTATAGTAGTCGCAAAAAATATTTGGATTTCATATTTTAAATTTGAGAGAAGAAAGATTTTGTCTGTCTGCCGGTCGGTCCACGTGTGTACACGACTTCCCTGGATCCGTCTAAACTCCTAACACGAGAAGCTATGTAGAGAATACTCTTTGACAGTACCCAATGTTAGAAAAGCTACTTTCCGCAGTGGTGTGGAAATTTATTTTTCTTCTAACTTCCCTCGTTATTTGTGCATGGCGGTCACTCTAAAAAATTAATTATTACGAAATAACATTGAGAATAATAATCGGAAGATAGTTATTGCTATTTGGTCAAAAAAATATACAGAGTGCTCATCCAGCAGCAAAAGTTCAATACTAAATAACATGTGCCAAATATGGAAGGCTTGAGCAAATACCCTTACAAAAAATGGTCACCATGACCGAATTATTTCTTGGGATGACCACCCTGTACATTTTTCAATAAAAGTATAATAGGTGCATATGCTAGATATTATTGCCATCTGTCACATTTTCAATTCCACATTCACGTAATGGAGTGGAAGTATAGTGGTGGTTAAAAAATTACATTTTTTTTTTAAATTTTTCAAAAATGTTGGTAAAAAAATTTTCAAAATTTTTTTCTGAAATAAGTTTGAAATGTCATAAAACGTAGAAATTTTAAATTTGAGCAAAAGGGAAAGTTTCCTTCTATTCTGCAGTAAGTAGTGGTAAAAAAAGTTTACAAATTTAAAAATTATATGTATTTCTTTAAATAGGTTTAGAATGCCATGAAATTTTTCCATCTATTTTAGTGGTAAATAATTTTTCAAAAATGTTGGTGATAAAAATTTTCAAATTTTTTTTTTCTGAGGTGGGTTTAGAATGTCATTAAACGTGAAAATTTTCAATTTAAGCAAAAACAAACTTTTTCCATCTATTCTAGTGTTAAATTTTTTTCCAAAGTGGTAAAAAAATGTTGCAATTTTTTTTTTCCGAAATAGGTTTGGAATATTGTCTAAATGTTATTTAATGCCAATAGTGTTCCTATGACTTGCCAATAGTATAACATAAGTTATTTCAAAGATTGCTTTGTGCATACAAACCGGTTATCTGGTGGAGATACGTAGATGATATCTTTGCAATCTGGCCTCATGGTATTGAGTTACTAGATAGTTTTTTGGATCATTTAAATAATAAAGAACCTTCCATTAAATTCACTTTAGAAAAGGAAACTAGAAATGAATTACCATTTTTAGATGTTTTAATTAAAAGAGTAAATGGTACAATTGAAACAAGTGTTTATAGAAAACCAACACATACCAACAAATATTTAAATTTCAACTCAAATCAGTCGATGCACGTTAAGAGGGGTGTTGTAAAATGTTTGTATGATAGGGCCAAAATCATTTCTTCTAATGATGAAATACTAAACAATGAGAAGCAGTTTATAAAGGAAGTTCTTATTAATAACCAATACCCTGGGGGTTTTGTCGATAAAACCTTCATAAATATTGAAAATAATCAGGTACGACAAAAACCTGAAAAACGTTACACAGCGTTAATTCCTTATGTATGCGGATTTTTCGAAAAGTTGCGCCGCATCGGTGATAGATTTGATATTAGGACGGTATTTCAAACAAGCAACACTTTAAGATCTATTCTGACAAAGACGAAACCAACAAACCACGAGCAAAATTCAAAAAACTGCATTTATAGTATTCCGTGTGAGTGCAACAAACAATACGTGGGTGAGTCATCCAGACCTTTTAGTGTAAGATTGGGCGAACATCAAAATTATATCAGAAAAAATGAAATTCAGAGGTCCAAGATCTGCGAACACGCGTGGGAGAATGGACATAGAATAAACTGGGACTCGGCAAAAATTTTAACAAAAGAGGCAGATAGCAAAAAAAGAAAAATTAAAGAATCCACGATAATATTTTTGAATGAGGATAATTGCGTGTCTAATTGTTCCGTAGATGTCTGTACAACTTGGCTACCAATGTTAAAAGAAGAACTTCACAAACTTAACATTGTATAGAAACTAAAAAACTGTTAACTATATCAACAGTTCTATGTAAATAGTAAGTATCTATGGATATTGAATATAACAAACATTCTTAGAGCTGTGTATTTGTCATACACAGCAAAAAAGATTTTTCAAAAAAAGCCTTGAAAAAGGAAACAGATTAGATTTCCGAAACGTCGGCGAAATATTTAATTTCAAGTTTTTATACTTATTTGTGTTGTTTATTTATAAAAACCAACCTTTAACTGATCCTTTGACGTAAACGTCACAGGCGTAGAGGTTTTTTACCAGTAAAATACTGGTTAATTGTGATATATTTTGTAGATTCCCCTAGCACCGCTTAGAAAGAAAACATACATGTGGCAGGAAGTCCCAAAGAATTGAAGAAGGAAGAAAAAAAATTAAGGTTTGGAATGTCATGAAACGTGGAAATTTTAAATTTGAGCAAAAAAAATTTTTCGTCTATTCTATACCTAGTAGTGATAAATAGATTAATAGTAGTTTTCAATTTTTTCTTATTTTTCAAAAACATTTTTAAATTTGTTTGAATAGTTTTAGAATGCCATGGAAACGTGGAAATTTTAAATCTGAACAAAGAAAAAAAATTTCCATCTATTTTAGTGGTAAAATTTTTTTCAAAAATGGTTAAAAAAATCTCGAATTTAAAAAAAAATAGATTTAGAACGCTATGAAACGTGGAAATTTTAAATTTGAAGAAAGAAAAAAAAAATCCATCTATTTTAGTGGTAAATTTTTTTTAAAAATGGTGAAAAAAATGTTGAAACATTTTTTTTCACAAATAGGTTTAGCGTGTTATGAAACGTGGAAATTTTAAATTTAAACAGAAGAAAAAAATTTCATCTATTTTAGTGGTAAAAATTTTTTCAAAAATGTTGGTGAAAGAAATTTTCAAATTTTTTTTTTCTGAAATAGGTTTAACGTGTTATGAAACGTTAGTCCCTTCAAATTAGGAAAATTGAGATAAATTTTTCCTACAGCCAAGCCAGCCCTATAGAAAGTTGTCTTGGGGTTGTGTTAACATATTTTTCACCAAGCGATGAAAAAAAAGGGTTGTTTTTTAGATATAGATACATATATGTTTTTTTGGCCATTTTGGCGGTTTTTTGCGTTTTGCTGCAAAACTATGCATTTTTGAGAAGATATGACCTCATTTGATATTGTAGATCTAGCAATTCTCTACAATTTTTGTTGTTTTTATTTTTTTGAAATTTCACTTAGTTGCGCCGCTAGAGCGCACGGAAGTTTATGTAAATATATAAATTTTTTTGATATTTGATTTTAAGCCAAAACTATGCATTTTATAAAAAAATATCAAGATATCAAAGTTGTAGATAAAAAAAATTTATACTAATTTTGTTCCCTGTTTTTTTTCCAAGCCGCGTGGTTTTGCCGCTAGAGGGCGAAAAACATTTTTTCAATTCGCGAAAATCCAACAAATGAATCCAAGAGGGATTTACCGTCGATACCCACAAATTCACCAATACGTGAAAGCGTTTCCTTATAGGTGAATTACTTTGTATTGAAGGTAAATCCCTCTTGGGTTTATTTGCTTTATTTTCGCGAATACTCTTAAACGGATAAAAAAAATATAGGCATCGTGAACAGCTGTAGTATTTTGCCCCTCCACCTCCCTCTGCTCAATATTTTTTACCGGCTAAGCTAATATAGATGACATTAAGGATTTCATATACAAAAAGGCCCATCACGACCACTACAGCTGAATGTGCGTAGTTCATACTATTAGATGCACCGTTCTATGCGCAGCTGTGTAAGAAATGAACGATGGGTTTCAAAAAAAAATTTGTTTTTGCTCTCTAAATTTTTATATAATTGACTGTAAAAAAATGCATACTTTTGCCTGTATATCAAAAATATATGCGCTTTTTCCGCTCAAGATAAAAATGTTTTTCGCGCTCTAGCGGCAAAACCGCGCTACTTAAAAAAAAACAAAGAACAAAATTTGTCGAAAATATTTTTATCTACAACTTTGATGTCTTGATACTTTTTTATAAAATGCATAGTTTTGGCTCAAAAACAAGCACCAAAGAAATTTATAGATTTACATAAACTTGAGCGCACTCTAGCGGCGTAACTAAGTGGAATTTCAAAAAAATGAAAAGAGCAAAACTTGTCGAGAATCGGTAGATCTATAATACCAAATCAGGTCATATTTTCTCAGAAATGCATAGTTTTGCAGCAAAACGCAAAAAAACGCCAAAATGGCCATAAAACATATATATGTATCTATATCTAAAAAACAACCCTTTCTTTTTCATGCGCTTGGTGAAAAATTTGTTAACACAACCCCAAGACAACTTTCTATACGGGTGGCTTAGCTGTAGGAAAAATTTCCCGAAATCAGTGATTTTTCTTCTAATTTGCAGGGACTACGTGGAAATTTTAAATTTCAAAAGCAAAAAAAATTTTTTTCACCATTTATTCCGTTTAGACCCTGTATATTTTCCAGTGAAAGTTTAACCATTTCTTCTCTGACAGTAGGGTCAACTACCTACCAAATTTGACTGCTCTCCGTCAAGTAGTTTTTTTAGTTAATGCACCAATAGACAGACAGACATACAGACTAACGGAATTGAAAAACCTATATTTTCGTAATCTACGTGATCTGAAACGTCAAAATCCGAAAAAATCTCGGAGGGTGATTTTTTCTCTAATACAATACTTCCCTTCGGTATGCGAGGGAAGTAAAAACGAAAAAGGAGAAAATTATTACAAAAACTGGAGGAGACATTATAATCTGCGCCGATGTATTGGACATTTCACGTAATTGTTATACATTCTATAGGGTAATCTTCGCAGTTTCTTTGTATACAATACTAGTTTTAGACATTTTTCGTTTAATTACAAAAATTTAAAAGAAGTGACTAAAAAAAATTAAATAAATAAATTATTATTTTTTATTTACTGAAACCGAAACAATCAGGCTCCCTCTAGATAACATAAATTTACAGTCTAATTTTCAATACAATTGGACTTTTCTCTCTCTTAAGTCACCGTGTTTACAAAAAAAACGTAACGGATTTTGAAAGTAGTTCAGATTTCGATTACTAACACAACGATATGGAAATTCTTTTCTCTTCTAGTGATTATAACATGCGGAATGCTCAATAGCATCCTTCGTTACTTTGTTAATATTTATTAGAGAAATTATAAGTTATCGGAAACATTATTCCCACAAACCTTAGTACTAATAGAGTGTGCACTTACTCCTTATACTATGATGAACATACGTCATCTGTCAGCAGTTATCGCTCGTGAACACTAGATAGCGCACCAGGAATGATATTTCAACTAAGTAACGCCGGGTTAGATCCTTTCTCGTTGAACCATTGAACTAATTAGACGTATTTATAATTTCGTTTGACCTGTAAAGGGGATAATAGAATTTGAAAAACCTCGTGATGATCACGTGGGGTAAGGTTTTAATTATTATACCGGTAAATACCGTCTAACATTTGAAGTATTGTTTTAGGTTTTTCTCATAGTTTTTCTCATGAATTTTTCTTACAGTTTTCTCATGAAGTTTTCTCATAATTATAAGTTTTTCTTATAATTTTTTCTATTACGTTTAATGCTGTTAACGTCGAAGTATTTCCACGTTACATTATTTGCTTTGAGCAAGATTATCTACATTCAAATTTTAAGACTTACTACGTTTTCTACTAAGCCAGTAATATTCATATGAAGTAAACCTTTCTATACTACATTTTGAATTGGAATATACGAAAACGTTCTGGGCGAAGAGATTTTCTTCATTTTGTCTTGGCGACAAATCCTGTACGTTGTACGAACGTTTCTACGATTTCATAACCTCAAACTGGAATATCTAGGAGTTCTATCCATCAGGATAACAAAATAAAAGATAAGTACTTTTAATTGTTACCAATAAAAGGGATTATTTTCACATGATTGTTGAGCTATAAGAGCCAAAAGTGTCTAAATTTAACATATTAGATTCAAGTGAAATCTATTATATTTTTGGCTATTTGCATTTTAAATCCGTTGTTATAATTAAATCCATTGTTGTATATTAATTCGTAGTTGCTTATATCTTGAATTCGTTGTCGCAAATACTTCGCCGTAGTATTGTTTCGTAGTTGCTTTTGTCGTGATTCTTCATGATTAATATCTTATTGTAGTACTATAATGCAGTTTTGTTGTTGATACAGTAAGTCGTGGTTCAATTTTTGTTGTAACGTACGTGTTAAAGTTTATGAACTTTGGGATAAGGTTACGAGACATATCTTTTATAATATAGTTATTTTGTCTCTCGTAAAGAATCTCAAGTTCCTAGTTTTGTTGTAATATATGAATTTTAGTATTGAGGTGAAAGTTACGAGACGTATCTTTTGTAATATATTTTTGGTTCTCGTAAACACCTCAAGTTTATTCTGCTGTTGAACAAATTGTAATATAGTGTAACTTGTAATATAGTATTTCATCGTCTTGTAATAAATACTTTTGTTTCATAATTGAGACAATTTACGAGTCATCTCTTTTGTAATATATTTAATTTGGCTCTCGTAAAAATCTCAAGCTTATCTTGAACTTCGGTTATTGTAATATAGTATTTTGTATATATTTCTGTGTGATATTTTGCTATACAGTATCGCTGATGCTGTGATAGTTCATTTTTTTTCTAATATAATATTTTTGTAATATAGTACTATTGTATATACGTAACTTCTGTCTTTTGTTTATCTTTATCTTTAATTTTCCTTGATTACACTAAGTAATCAATGGCGCCCAAGCCTTGAACTCAACGCCCTTTTGCTCTCCGTATCCTTACTGTGCTAGCCAGGTTACACCAGTGACGCTAACCACGTCGCTCGTAGGGTGGCGCACACTTGAACAGTTGGGCAACATAAAACCTTCTTTTCTTAGCCACATAATATACACGATTTTATAAATAATCATATGCGTTTTCGTTTTTGTATTTGCGAAGAGTATAATAAGTAAATGGTGAATGGTTGCAAGTAACGAGTAAAAATATAAAACAAATAATAATTGTTTTTTCATATGGTTATCTGATCACAACTGTAATCTGTAAACATCTAGTAAATATGTTTCCAATATTTTTCATGGAAATAATTACTAATTGTTAAAACTGGATTTTGAGACATAAATAGCTTAGTAGAATGACATTTTGTTTTTGGATTGATTAGATAAGCACATCGATGTGAATGTGATGTTTGTTTTATATATTTCTTAAAAGTGTCATACGTAGTAAATATTTTTCTTTTACAGAGAATAGGGATGCATTAAACAAAACCGTTTCATATCTCATAGTGTAAAAAAAAATAATAATTACATAGAGTTAATGCACAATGATTTGAAAATATTAAATATAACAAAGTAGCAATAATAAACTGGAATGTCGCGGTGTTGGCCAAGAGCCGGTATAGTCTCCTATTTTCTGCAAATATAAATTTTTATGTTAAAAATAGAAAGATCGGGAAGGCAAGTGATCATCAATTCCATCTGATAGGAGCACAATGTACAGCACTGTCATCAACACAAATATGCATCATTCACCCCTTACACCCCTTCGAGTGGTGAAATATTCAAATTATGTAACTCGGGTACCTCTCGGACTTACTGGAGCCTCAAAATGTTCGTAGTTTAAAAGAGAATAAAAATTTCATCACTGTCAATTTTTATGTCACTTTCAAAGTGCACATTTTTGACACCCTTTTAAAATGTTTGCAAATAACTTTGGAACTAACAATCCTATAGACAATATTCCTCAAATAAAATTATTACCAATACATTTACATCCGTTGTGGTATAATCATATATACGTTTGCAGTTGTTCAAAACTGCTCAAATTATGTAAAGTCGTGCTTCAAGTGACTTTAATAAAAATAAAGATACTTTTCTTTTATATTTCTTTAACTGCTAAGTAACAGAAAAATGTCACATAAATGACAAGTTAGCAATAAGAGGGCTTCTAATTTAGATACATGCTATAACCCAAACGTTTCATTCTAAGAACCTGCGTATGACATTCTCTCATCAAATGGGGATTTTCATCAGACCAGTACCTATAATTATGAGGATTAACGGTGCCACTTGGCATACCTCAGCGTTTGAAAACAACTGCCCCTTACAAGTAACAAAAGGGGATAACTGCGCCCCATGGTGGAACAAAGAGCTATGTGGGTTGCGTAAAGAAACGTGGAGGTTGCTCGATAGAGCAACCCTTTCTGATGAGATAGCGGATTTTAAAATCTACAAAGAGACCTAACGAAGGTACAAAAGCTTGTTAAGTAAGCAAAAAAGAGAGATCTGGAAGGCTTTCTGGGAACCTTAGAAGACCTACCGGCAGTATCTAGACTACGTAAAACTTTCTCAAAAAGTTCATCAGGCTTCCAGATGGATCTTACTCAAACAGTGACCGTGAGACAATTGAGTGTCTAATTGTGGCTTATTTTCCAGGATCATGGATTCTGAAAATCAAACCCCTGGCGACGGAACCCAGATCAACAGCAAATGCTATGAACTGGAAGAAGGCGTCAGAGGTAATTGGAATAACACATGAAAAATGAAGATGTGCCATATCTACATTTCATTCATGTCTATCCAGCTCTAATACAAAAGGGTGTGGTGGTACTGCTGAGTCACCTGTATTATCTACTAAGATATTGCCTAGCTCTAGGATACATACCGATGTTTTGGAAAGCTGGTCTTTATACCAAAGACAGGTCGTATCATATATGTTTATACTAAGGCATTCAGACCAATAAGGCTGACATCCCTTCTTTTGAAGACACTGGAAAGGTTGGTAGATAGGACGGAGGCACTGGTGCTATCACCAGCCCACCCCAATTATCATGAATACCAGGCTGGGAAATCTGCAGAGACAGCCTTTCATCAGCTGGTACTCAGAGCTGAGAAGGTGTTAAAGCAGAAGGAACTTGCCTTGGTAGCGTTTTTAAACATAGAAGGAGCATTTAAGAACCCTACCTTCGAGTCTCCCTCTCTCAAACAGTTGGGAATCGCGGTACCATTATAAGATGGATATCGTCCATGTTGAGATCATACTTCGTAATGAGACAGTTAGAGCCAAGGTGGGCCGAGGGTGTCCGTAAGGAGAGGTACTATCTCCACTATTGTGGAATCTTCTTCTCGACGGGCTACTGGCCGAATTGAATTGAATTGAAGCTGGTTTCTATGCACTAGCAGATGGAGATGATTTGGATATCAGGATACGAGGCCACTTTGAAGTGACTATTACTCATTCAATTTGCTCTCAACATAGTTCAGGAATGGTGCAACAGATATGGGATTTCTGTCAACTATGACCAAACAGAACTAATGCTGCTCACTAAAAGGAGAAAAATAAGCAATTTCCAGCTTCCTTCTCTTATGGGCACACGTTTGTGTCTCTTTCGTACAGTATGGTATATTGGGGAATCCCTGGAGTCGCTCTTTGGACATATATTACCATGGAACCCCTTATAACATACGCGGCACTATGTCACACAAAGTGTCGCCTATGTCATGTTCAAAGGCTAGTTTGCCTTGGAATTACAGGAGCTATCAGAACCACTCCAACGATAGCAATGAAGGCCATTCTTGGGCTCACTCCCTTGCTTATTGAGGTGGAACTGGAAGCCAGAAAAGCAGCAAATAAGCTGTTCAAAAATAGAGCATGGAATGGGACGGGCCGGGGGTGGGGGCCTACAATGTTTCTGGATCTAGCAGTAAGAGGCCGGGTCATCACTCAATCAGAAGATGACCAATGTCTACAGGCTCACTATTCCATACTCAGTTGTGTTTCCTAGTCGAGAGGACTGCACCCTTCTGCCAAAGTCATCCTTCGCTACACGAGGAGTAACGGATGTCTATAGGCTAACTATTCCATACTCAGTTGTGTTTCCTAGTCGAGAGGACTGCACCCTTCTGTCAAATTCATCCTCCGCTACACAAGGAGTAAACATGTTTTCTGAAAGTTCTGAGAACCGATGTCTGAAAGATATCATGCTGTTGTGCTTGTCTTGTATTGAATTTTGGGGATTTCAATTACTCAGTGCAGAACTTCATAACGTCTATTTTTACATTCCTATCTCCCGATGATGTCAGCGTGGCAGGCGACACGCGCGGTGAATGTTGGTATTTTCGTATAGTTTGGTGTTTGTAGAAAGTACTTCAGAGACAACTAAAAGTAATTCATAATATATTCTGTCAACCTTAGCCACCTAAGTAAAATAGGTGATGTATGTTATAAGTCTGTCCTGACTTAAATGCATATTTGTCCGGATCATATCTCTAAGTCCATTGCCACTAGTTCCACTCTTTATAGATATTTTGTACCAGAAAAACCTATAAAAGGACAAAGGAATGCACGGGATCATTTAAAATAGTTTAATTAAAAAGTGATAAATATTTCCCCATTAGGAACTAACAAACTGGTACATTTTCACGTACAGTTATCGAGATTTCTACTCAGTGTGATAATTTTTCTTTGAATCAACTCGCCGAAACTTAAATTAGATTTGTATTAATTATATGCCCATAAATTCTATTAGAAAGGATCTTGATATAGGATCGGCGCTAATGATTTTTAGAAGACTTAATAATTTTCCGCAATTAATTATGTTGTATACTATTAGATATTTTGTAAATTTAATCGATAAATGTAGACTTACCTCGCCTGACATTCGTGCACGTGTGGATATAAAATATAAATGACATAGAAAGGACCATGCTCTACAGTGTAAATTATATTGTTCAAATTAAGAATATCATGCCATCATAAAATCAAATTCTGTTTCCATTTTGCTACAATATATTACATATTTTAAATTAATACATTAATTAGGAGTACCTAAATTTAAAAGAAATTGTGTTGTTCTCCATTTAGTTTATAGATTTGTTGTTCGTTAATGCAAGTGAAATTAGCATACATAACTAAGAACAAGGTAGTAGATTGCAAAAATAAAAAATATATACAATAGTAACCTATACCGGGTGTTACATGATCATGGTATACCCCCCTTTTCGCCTTTAGTTTTGAAGATTGAAATTTATCATATACCTACTACATAAATAAGAAGCACTTTCTGACATACAATTAATTCTTCAATTTTTAAATGGAACACCGTATACATATATTATTTGCATTTATGAATTCTGCATAATTTTCTGAATCCAACGATGCCAAATAAGTGACATTTCAAACATCAATTTATTTTATAATGTAATTTTTAGTTTTCCATTTAAGTGGTTCCGATTTATTCTAAATGACCAATGCTAAAAACACCAAATTGCGTGATTTATGAGCAAATAAAATTCACCAAAATGGTTTTTGAAGCAAAACTCATTTTTTTCAAATGGAACCATATCGGTACGGTGGTACCATTTATTAGTACTATTAATAAGGAATTTATTCACATGTCGTATTAAAATGTGCGATAAATACAAACAAAATTATTGCCAAAAATAAGAACATACAATGTTGTTCTAATTAAATGTTAAGAAGTAACTAAGGTGGCTTTGAAAACAATGAAATATTTAGCTTGTCAAACATTTGTTTGTTTAACCGTGTTTTTATTGTGTCTTTAAAAATTGTTTAAAATTCTTGTTAATGGTGTTCAAAATGCCGCAAATTTATAGAAGAGATGAAATAGTGGACATGTTAATTATACATGGGGAAAGTAAAAAAAATGCAATTACAGCTATGTACTTTTATGGCCGACGAAATCCTGATAAACAATGTCCAGCGAGAAATTATTTTAAACGTGTTGAAAACCAATTCCGAAGAGAGCCCAACAATGATCCCGAAGAAAACTTCATTATTGACGAAGGAACGGAAATTAATGTTTTGGCTCGAATAGAAGTTAGTAAGACTGTTTCTTTAAGATAAGTTGTGTTTGAATTGAACATTAGTCACCAAACAGTAAGCCGAATTTTGCACAAATACCACTATAAATCTTTTAAATATCAATTGCACCAGCATTTGTACGAAAGTGATTACGAACGTAGGATGGAATATTGCAATAGGATTTTGTGCAGCCAAACAATGATTTCTTGCTACTGATTTTATTTTTGGACGAGTCGAGGTTTACAAATTTGGGATTATTAGCCGACAAAATACAAAATATTGGTCACAAGAAAATCAAAATTTATTACGGGAGGGTAACTTTCAAGTGTGGTTCGGTTTCAATGTTTGGCTTGGGTCGTAGAATCATTGGTCCAATAATATTTGAAGGATCTTGGTGCCAGGATACTTGAGATTCCAGGAAAATGAGATTGAGGATATTTTAGATAAGTCACCTTTAGATTTAAGACAGGGAATGTTTTTCCAACAAGATGGCGCACCTCCCCATAATTCAAGGATGGTCATTGATTGCCTTCCTTCAACGGAGATTCGGAGAAAACGTAATTTCGACGAATGGTCCTGTGAGGTGGCCTCCAAGGTCACCTGATTTAACACCCCTTGATTTCTTTGTTTAGGGTCATTTAAAAAATTATTACGTGGAGGCATTTTAAATAAACAACTTAAAGAAATTAGCTCGAGGAACACAAGAAAAATAAAATGACTAAATGACGTACATGACAGAACTAAAACGTAACCAAAGCACACTTTTCAATATACTTTGTTTCATTAAATTTGAATTTGTCTGTCAAAAAATTATTCAAATGTTTGATGGCAATTTCCTCGAATACGGTTGGAGTTATCAAGTTGTACTAAGTGTACCTTTTATACGTGAAAATGACGCCCTGCTCAGAAGTACCACAACGTTTCGTCCAAAAAAATATGAAAAAAATTAATTATCAGATACAGGTTCTGCGGCCCTCTTCGATCTAACGTGATGTAATAAATAAATTATTGTTTCTTAGAATAAAAAAAGTTTCTCTAGCAAATTTGGCGAAGATCAGTCAAAAGGCTGTTGAGTTATTGCAAGAAAACGAACGACCTGTATTTTTTCCACACCAACATTTTACTAAAGCATGTTTGGTTATATCCTCATATTTTCGCCCAAAGGATATACTCTTGCACTATGGCCTATTATTAATGGTCCACCTTTTATAATATTTACCTACTTATACTCGTCAAATTAGTCGTAAAAAAATTGAAACTTCGTAGTAATTCGCATAGGGATGAGAATTGGTACAGATCTTAAATGCATTATTACAAATGAAATGTCAAAACTCCCCACCAATCTCATGTCGGTAAAAATTTTTATTCGAGGTCAAAAGTCGCAAATATCAGTTTTTCGCGCATTTCTTGTAAACGATGTGTTATCGTGAAAAAAAGTTTGTAGATCATACAATTATCTACAAAAACTGTTTCAATACTTTTTCTCATACAAACCATCATTCATGTGATATCGCGAAACGCTAATATGAACTCATACGCAGCCTGTATACATGTTATATAAAATATTACCAAGTAACTTACAATATTTAGAGTCATATGAAAGTAGCCTTATCAGGCGTATCATATTACATATGGCAGCTGCTCCTTTTGCTAACTCAACATAACCTGATTCACAGGCTCGTTCACAATATTTCTTTGTTCTAAGACTCTTCAAGTCAGCATTTTTAAAGTTATAAATATATGTAACGCAGCAATTGTACTTCAGTTATAATACTCACTTTGTTTCTTACATTTTATTATCAGGATAGTACGTACTATCCTTTAATTTTAAATAAAGTTTTTAAAAAGTTAGTTATGTCGCTTGTGATCTAACAAAATTTGGCGCAGTCGAAAAGGATCTTCAAAACACCCTGTACCGGAGCCTAACTACCAGAAACTACCCGAAAACTGCCAGACGTCACTCATCATCAGTCAAGGTTATAACGTGCAAGAACTAGATGAAAACAAGTGGTTAGTAATAAACGCGGAACCTTTACATGTGACCATTAACTGTCCCAAAATAATTTCGACTGACACAATCTCCAAAAATTCAATTATTAGACTCAAATCAAATTGCTATGCTTTTGTAGGTATTACCAAAATCCAAGCTAGCACAAGTGACTTTACCAGTGTAAAAGACAATAATCACCCAATTCGAGTCCCTTTTGAGTGTTGTGGCCAAATTCCCGAAAACATTCGAGTGCCTAATCTAAAACCTTTAAAGTTGAACAATTTAAACACCGAGGACCTCGAAATCGCTAAACATAAGCTGAACCAGTATTCAAAAGACTTAGACGATCTAATAAATGAACCCTTCGTTACCAAACACATCTCTTGGTTCACTTATTTAATAATTCTCGTAATATTCGGACTATTATTTGTGTACTTATTCTACAAGTGCAAAATACGCCGAAGAAGTCTAGCCGTCGATGTCTCCACATCGCCTCCGGCTCCTCCAAGATCTAGTAAACTCTCCAAGACATTTATTAGCCTACTCCCTCAACGAAGACGACCTCCACTAAGAAGAGAAGACTAAGAATCCGAAGATATAGAACTTAGTTAAACAGTTTTGTGCCTTTCATAAACTTTTGTACTGAGACTTCAGTGAAAATTGTTCTATTTTATTTCAATATTTTTGATGCTTTTTATACATGCACTGTATTGCATTTTTACGTTTACTATTTTATATTCTATATTTTTACATTTTATACTTTTACAATTTTACATTTTTGCACCTTTTACATTTTTGTCGCATTTTATTGTATTTTGTATTTCATATTTTTCATTTAATTTCAATTTCAAAAGTTGCTGTATAATCACCAACTTTTTCTATAAGGGGGAAGTTGTTATATAAAATATTACCAAGTAACTTACAATATTTAGAGTCATATGAAAGTAGCCTTATCAGGCGTATCATATTACATATGGCAGCTGCTCCTTTTGCTAACTCAACATCACCTGATTCACAGGCTCGTTCACAATATTCCTTTGTTCTAAGACTCTTCAAGTCAGCATTTTTAAAGTTATAAATATATGTAACGCAGCAATTGTACTTCAGTTATAATACTCAATTTGTTTCTTACATTTTATTATCAGGATAGTACGTACTATCCTTTAATTTTAAATACAGTTTTTAAAAAGTTAGTTGTGTCGCTTGTGATCTAACATATATGTCATTCGGACGTTCAATATAAGTAAAATATAAAATATGAAAAATATGGAAATATTGGTTTGTGTGACTCACACTAAAATACATACAAGTTAAACGATTCTGAATTTGCTATTGGTTTCTAACTCTGGGGCTCAAAAAAAAACATTGATTCGATTGACAAGTATAGATATTTAAGTTTTGTAAAGAATATACGGAAAAATAAAAGAGTATAGTTATTCTGTCTTCCTCTAACATCTGTTGCTGCTGATAATCAACATTTATATCGCGTCTACTATCAAATTCAAGTATGGCTAGGCAACGAACTGGACCCAGTAGACTGGGGATTGAAATTAATAGACAATATATTGGAGCCAACTCAAACTCTTCTCCTGCCTGCTCCAGAAAAACTTCTTAATAAAAGCTCTCAGTAAAAAAGTTGGATTATTTTGTTCACCAGTATGTACCAATTGTCAAGGCCTGTCTTGCTCCAATATTGAACCAAATACAACAGATGAGAATACTTATATCAATATCTATGAGGAGATAACTGGTCTATCTTTTTTCTTACAACAATTTATAGAAATTCAGCAAGGAGAGGAAGAAGAAGGCGAAGAAGAAGAAAGCGAAGAAGAAGACATGACTGTTGAAGTGGAATTCGAAGATTATTAATCATACGACGATTTTTAAAAGTGAACAATAATTTGTTCCACTTTTATAATTACCAACAGTACTATTTTTTTGTAATCAATAGGAAACTGTCTGATCAGACTTGCTTAATCATAATCGATCACGGATTATACCTGCTGGGGAAACCACGTTAAAAAATTGATCCAAGTACACTACCTCATAGGTGGTGCAGAAATGTGTACATATTAAGCAAAATATGACGTTTTCAATTTCTGAACTCGCGATATCTCATGAATGATGATTCGTAGGAAAAAAGTACTGAAACAGTTTTTATAGTCTATTGCATGATTGCAAACTTTGTATGACCTATATTTTTACGGCAAAACTTATCGTTTACGAAAAATACGCGAAAAACTGATATTTGTGAACAAAGTTTTTAACCGACAGGGGATCGGCGGCGGCGTGGACTTTTGACATTGCATTTGAAACAGTACATTCAAGGTGTGTACAAATTTTCAGTTCTATGAGACCTATATGATATCGTAAATCAGAGCCTAGTCTATGTGATTTAGGAGAAAATTATTAAATATTGCAAGAAACAGTTTTGTTCTCTATAACGAACCATTTTATTTTGTACTTAAATGTTTTTAAATTAGTTGATGTTGTTATATTATTATACAATTTTGTTCGATGTTTTTGTAAAAAATTTCGGACTTTTGATTTATTTGATATTTTCTCTTTTTTTTACGTTTGATCTGTATGTTGAGTTTCCATTTAAGCTCATGTCATCTGGCAGATATGTGACCAGGAATAGTCTAATTCAGTCTTTAAATATTTAGGAGGTAAATGTACAATATCAGTGGGCCGTCAAGGGTTATAAATAATTGAAAAAGTATTGATATTTCAGCCTGGCTTTTGTACTTTGTGTTTTATAGTCGTAAGGTCAAAGAACATGCTTGAAAGGTATACTTCAAATATGTTTATACATTTCTTTTTATAAGTTAAATATGAAATTAGAATATTTTAATAACATATTACTAAAATTATTTGATAAACATGCTGTAGTGCACATAATTAAATTCAAAAGGAAAAATAATGACCGAATCACTGAAAATATTAAATTACTTATGAAATTAAGAGATAGGGCCAAGCAAAGGTTTTAAAAAACTAAAAATAATGTTTATTGGGAATATTATAAACAACTTAGAAATTTCACAAAAACTACTGTAAATAGTGAGAAGAAAGCATGTTTAAATCATAAATTTAGTATTGATAAATCAACTAAACAATTATACAGAGAAATAAAAAATTTAAGCATTTTTCCTAGCAATCACATAATGAGTTACCCGAACAACTATCAGATGTTAATTCCCTTAACGATTATTTCACTAACTCTTCTAAAGCAAATTATGTACCCATACGTAGATACAATAAATAGTCTATCAAACAATGTATTACAGGGCGATTCCAAAAGCCCTAGAGCAATCTAATAAAACCATATGAATTTATTTTGGTCGATGAAGATACGGTTTATAAGGCTTTGCTAAGTATTAAATCTAATGCTTTGGGTATTGATGAAATTCATTTAAAAATGCTACTTTATTGCTGTCCATATATTATAAAGAACATAACGCATGTTATAAATTTCTCCATTAACCTTAACATATATCCAAGTTGTTGGAACACTGCCTATGTCATTCCGCTACCCAAAATAAAAAAACCTTAACAAATATAAAGATGTACGCCCCATATGCATACTACCTATACTTTCCAAAGTGCATGAAAGAATTTTGTACGATCAAATGTGGAGACATCTACACACCAATAATATTCTACCCAACAACCAATCTGGTTTTAGGTCAAATGATAGTTGTGCCACGGCGCTGCTCTCGATTACGGATGATATGTTGACGGCGATCGATAACGGACTACTAACTACTTTAATTCTATTAGATTACTCTAAGGCTTTTGACAGAATTAATTATGAGTTTCTCCTAACGACTTTGCACAACATTCGGTTTGAAGTCCCTCAAGGGTCTATCTTAGGGCCCTTATTGTTCTCTATATATCAACTTTCAAATCCAACATAACACGTTGTCAATGTCACTCAGATATATTTCTCCTATCATGAATATGATGTAATTAGAGCTATAATGATATAGAAAATGAAGGTTTACATAACTTGTTTGATTAGTCGTTGAAGTACTGTTTCTCTATTAATCCTATAAAATCTAAAGTATTGCTTCTTTGTCCAAAAGCTGCTCGATACAAATACTTAGAATTGGTAACTATTCAAGTAGATAACGCCATTTTTGTGCTAACAGATATTTCCAAAAATCTAAGTCTTTACATGGACCATAATCTGCGTTACAGTAGCCACGTAAATCATCTATTAAAGACTACATATTCGAATTTAAGATTAATTTATATCAACCGTAAGATACTTAACAAGAAAATAAAAACAGCATTATGTGAAAGCTAGTACTCACACATTTAAAATATTGTGACGTAGTGTAGGGTCCAAGTCTAAGTAAACGTGATTGTCAACGTTTGCAATGAGTCTCAATTTCGGACTAAGGAGGCATCAGGCGGTGTCCCATAAATTGGCAGAGTTGGAACTGATTACCTATCTATAAAACAATATTTCTACTCAGTAGTGCTTTATTTCCTTTGATAAGCAACCAAATCTCCGTGATATTTTTGTGACAAAATCAGTTTCAGAACTGACGTCCACCATATAAATATACGTCGTACAAAGATATGTCATCAATCCCACTTCAGCACGCTTCTTCGTATCAGAAGTTTTCTTCATATGTTGTATGCAAAGTTATAAAAATACCTCTAGAGATTAAGTATTTAAAACCAGTTACATTCAAAAAGTATCTTAAAAGTAGACTACTCAATAGTGACTTAAATATCAATTTTAATCTAAAAATGTGCTGTAAATAATGTCAATTAATTATTTTGCCTAATTTGATGAGATATATCACGTACAATTTTCATATTGAAAATTACAGACCTATAGTTATCCTCTCTAATTTTGACAAACTCTTTGAAATTGTCCTATACGATATAATCTCTTTTCATGTTAAATCTCAACTCTTCTACAGTCAACATGGGTTCTTGGTAGATAGATCTACGATTACCAACACTGGATCATGGTGGCCAAGCGGATGTAATTTATACAGACCTCTCTAAAGCAGTTGACAGACTAGATCATGGACTCTTGCTGCAGAAGCTATAAGATTTTGGTTTAAGTCTTGACTTTCTAAGTTTCTTCGAGTCATATCTTGGTAACAGAACATTAAACGTAAAGTACCATGGGTTTTCATCTATTGAACTATCAGCGACATCAGGAGTTCCACAAGGCTCTGTTTTGGGCCCACAGTTATTTATAATTTTCATCAATGACATTTGCCAAGATGTACAAAGTAATGTCCTTCTATATGCCGATGATCTTAAACTGTTCGCATCTATTAACTACGAAGAAGGCTGCCATCGATTGCAACATGACCTCACAAAAATAAACACATGTGCGAAAATAATAGGCTACCCTTAATTTTATCACAATGTAATTCGATGACCTTTGCGAGAAACAATAACTCTATAAACTTTTTCTACAAAATAGGCAATGATGTGGAAACTAGGTGCACTTAATTTAAGGATCTCAGAGTCATCTTTGACTCAAAATTAACTTTTACTGCCCACATTGATCACACAATTGCTAATGCCTAGAGAAATCTAGGTTTTATTATGCGAAACTCAAGGCACTTTAAAGGTATTCCACACTTTCTCTGGAATATGGTGGTATTGTCTAAATCCACAATTGGAACGGGTTCTTAGAAGGCATGTCAAATATCTCTCCCTCAAAACTGACGGAATTTATCCCCCCAGAGGTACGCCACAATCTGACTTATTAGTCAGATTTAATCTAAAGGACCTAGCGACACGTGAGACTATTTTTCAGTTTTGTTTCTACACAAACTATTAACAAGTCGGATAGACTGCCAGGATATTCTCAGTTCCATACATTTCAATGTTCCATCTCTTCAGACTCGCTCATACGCCCTATTCTACTTAGCTACGCCAAGAACAAATGTATTAAAATATTCTTCTTTTCACAATATGCGCTCTAACTATTTAAGCTACCAATCGAACCTTGATATTTTTAATTGTAGTACTAATAATATAAAGCAATGTATTTTAAATCCCTCTTAAATTAACCTTTAGTTCCTACCATATCATCGTTTAGTTAAAGTATCTGCTCACATTACTTTGCATTTTACATTTTTAATTTGATAGTTATTATTCACTGTAAAATAATTAGTTTTAAGTTTTTACTTTGTACTGTATACATACTTATTTGTATATTTTCTGTCCTGTAATTGGATGCACATCTGTCTCAGCAGCTGTATTCATAAAACAAATATAACTTTTTTATATTTTGATCAACATTTAATGTACCATTCATGTAATATATCATAAAATTTCTGTGTGCCTTGTATCGGAATATTTCTGATTTAGTTAGTATTATCCTGTTATTATCTTGTTACATTTGATAGAGTTTATTTTTCTGCATGCCCTTAATGGGTCCCAGGTTGTTTGAAGACGGTTGAAGACAGAATTTTATATAACATGTAACAAATGTAACAATTTATTAATTCCAATAGAACCCATTTTAATAACTGTTATATGTGTTTATGTGAAGTTTCTTATTATTATTATTTAATACAAAATGTTTAATAACACTAGAACTATTCACTTTATATATATATATAGCAACGTTTTTTGTAGCTTACCTGTCAATATTATATTAATTTTCTTCGCTGTGCGTCCACAGTTGTCTAAACATTTTCATATTCCGTCCTTCAAGAATGTGACGTGTCTCAAGGTAATAAAGCCATAAGAGCATTTAATTAGTAATCAAAGTCTGCCAGACGTCACCTTTCTCCAGGTTATTAATTGATAATAAGATCTTATCATTGGTATCATAACGTTGAGCACATTATAGGACTCGGAAGATTTTTAAACTGATAAGTCAATATATCAATAGACATTAATATAAATTTGTTTTTATTTTATAGAATTAGTCTCAAAACTGGTGAAAATGAAAATTTTATTGAGATACCGTTTGGCTAGTCATTTAACCGTCTTATTCTCGACGTTGCGTTGCAATGGATTATCCGAATTCCTTTTGCAATATGTTCTGGAAAGGGTAAATGTAACATTTAAAAACAAACCCTACTGCGGTCTCTAGGGATTTTCCACATCTTCTTCGAGAGTAACAAGAAAATTCTAAACTAACCCCTGAAATTAATTGAGCATTCAATGTTAAAGTAAAAAGCTTAGATGCTTACCTGCATAGAACTTAATACTTTTTAAGATATAAGTTGGAGTTGGAAAGTTGTAATTTCTGCCGAAAAAAGGGAGTATTTTTGGACTTAAATACGGCAAAACTTATCAAAAAAGTTATATAAACCAAAAATGTTATTGTTTACACTGTTAAATTGTTCAGTCTTATTTTTATTTTCCTGGCATACCGAAGGGAAGTATTGTATTCGAGAAAAAATCACCCTCCGAGATTTTTTCAGAATTCACGTTTCAGATCACGTAGATTACGAAAATATAGGTTTTTCAATTCCGTCAGTCTGTCTGCCTGTCGGTCTGTCTGTCCGTCTGACTGTCTGACTCTGCAAGTCTTTCTGTCTGTCTGTCTGTCGGTCGGTCTGTTGGTGCATTAACTGAAAAACTGCTTGACGGAAAACAGTCAAATTTGGTAGGTAGCTGTCACCGAAGAATTGGTTAGACTTTCACTGGAAAATATACCGAGTGGGACCGTCTAAAGGGAATAGATAATGAAAAAAAATGTTTTTCGCTGAGATTTAAAATTGACACGTTTCGTAACATTCCAAACCTATTTAAAAAAATCGGTAAAAGTATTTACACAGAACTTCCCTCGTTATTTGTGCATGGCGGCCACTAAAAAATTATTAAATATGAAATGACATTGAGAATAATAATGGAAATATAGTTATTGTAATTATTACAAAGAAGTCCTGATAACCTTTGGTCAAAAAAATAGTGCTCATCCAACAGCAAAAGTTCAATACTAAATAACAGGTCTACCATGAATTATTTCTTGGGATGACCACCCTGTATATTTTCCAATAAAAGTATAATAGCATATGCCAAATATTATTGCCATTAGACACATCTTCAGTTCCACTTTCACGCAGTGAAGTGGAAGTATAGTAGTGGTTAAAAATTTCAATTTTTTTGAAATTTTTCAAAACTGTTGCTTAAAAATTTTCAGTCTTTTTTCTTCTGCAATAGGTTCAGAATTTCATGAAACAGGGAAATTTTAAATTTGAGCAAAGAAAAATAATTTTCCATCTGTTTTAGTGGCAAAAAATTTTTAAAAAATGTGTGAAAATAATTTTCAAATTTTTTCTTTCTGAAATAGGTTTAGAATGTCATGAAACGTGAAAATTTTAAATTTCAGCAAAAACAAATTTTTCTGTCTATTCTAAAGGTATTTTTTTTCCAAAATGGTAAAAAATGATGCAATTTTTTTTTCCGAAATAGGTTTGGAATGTAATGAAACGTGGAAATTTTAAATTTAAACAAAAAAAAACTATTCTATAGTAAGCAGTGAAATAGATTTTATCATTTTTTTTTTAAATTTGTTTGAATAGGTTTAGAATGCCATGGAAACGTTGAAATTTTAAATTTGAACAAAGGAAAAAAATATATTTTTTAAAATTTTTCCAAAATGTTGGTTAAAAAAATTTTCAAAATTTTTTCTTCTGAAGTAGGTTTAGAATGTCATGAAACGTGTATATTTGAAATTTGAGCAAAAAAATTTTCCATCTATTCTAGTGGTAATTTTTTTTCCAAAATGGTAAAAAAATTTTACAATTTTTTTTCTTCCGAAATAGGTTTAGAATGTCATGAAGCGTGGAAATCATAAATTTGAGCAAAAAACATATTTTCTTCTATTCTATAGTAAGTACTTAGTGATGAATGCCTAAATTTTTTCAAGAAAATTTTTCAGAAAAATTTCTAAATCTGTTTTATACATTTAGAATGCCATGGAAACGTGGAAATTTTAAATTAGAACAAAAAAAATTCTACCTATTTTAGTGGTAAAAATTTATTTTTTCAAAAATACGTTTAGAATGCAATGAAAGGTGAAAATTTTAAATTTGAAGAAAGAAAAAAATTTTCTTCCTATGTTTTAGTGGTAAACATTTTTTCAAAAATGTTTGAAACAAATTTTCAAATTTTTTTTTTCTGAAATAGGTTTAGCGCGTCATGAAACGTGGAAATTTGAAATTTGAGCAAAAAAAAATTTTTTTCACTATTTATTTCGTTTAGACGGTCCATTCTGTATATTTTTCAGTGAAAATTCTACCGGTTCTTCGCTGACAATAGGGTTAACTACCTACCAAATTTGGCTGCTCTCCGTCAACTAGTTTTTTAGTTAATGCACCAATAGACAGACAGACAGACAGACAGACAGACTGACGGAATTGAAAAATCTATGTTTTCGGAATCTACGTGTTCTGAAACGTCAGAATCCGAAAACATCTCGGAGGGTGATTTTTTCTCGAATACAATACTTCCCTTCGCTATGCGAGGGAAGTAGACATTGAAAATTTTAAATTGAAAAAAATTTTGAAATTTTGAAAATTTTTTTATAAAACGGGTGAGGGAAAAAATATTTTTTGCTTCAATTTAAAATTTCCAGGTTTCGTGACATTCTAAACCTATTTCAAAAAAACTTTCTTGTGAAAATATAAAATAGAAAAAAATTTTGAAATTTTGTATAAAATGTATGATGGAAAAAATTTTGTTTACTGAAATTTAAAATTTCCACGTTTCATTAATTTCTAAACGTACTTGAAAAAAACTTTTTAGAAAATAAAGAATTTTTTTTTTATAAAATGGGCGATGGAAAGAAAAGTTTTTGCTCAAATTTAAAATTTCCACGTTTCATGACATTCTAAACATTAAAAAAAGAAATTTGTTTTGAAAATTTAAAAAAATATATTTTTGATGAAAAAAAAATGTTTTTCTTCAATTTTAAAATGTCCACGTTTCATTATATTCCAAACCTATTTTAACAAAGAATGTTTTGAAAATTAAAAAAAAAATAAATTTTTCCTATACCATTAATACAGTAGATGATGAAAAAAAGTTATCTGGTTTTCTCTGTATTAATAGGGCTAACTACATGGCGATTATAATTCTCACATGTCATCTATTAATTAATAATTTTTTAGAGTGAGCGACTTGTATGAATAAACAGGGAAATTCTGTGTAAATACTTTTACCGATTTTTTTAATCACTATTTGATGCCTCATTTACTTTTAACAGATTTTTTTATAAATATTATTCCTGCTTACTCGTTTCTTTTTAATAGCAATTTTTTGTGTTCTTTATTAATTTCTCTAGCAAATTATTACGATATTGTTTATATTCTTCATGAAGATCACCACTATAATTTTTTTACAAATTTGATTTTAGATAATTTTATGAAATATACCCTTATTCTGATTTAAACATATAAATAGCCCAAGCGGAAATAATTCTCGAGAGATCAACAAATCAAATAAAATATTCTATTTTTCCGAGACACCTTAATTATACATAACAGGAGACGTGGGTGAGCACACCTTCTATTTTTAACATGAATGTAATGTGTATAAAATTCCTTTTTATTTTGTTTTATTTATA
Organism: Stenurella melanura; assembly: GCA_963583905.1. Taxonomy (NCBI): domain Eukaryota; kingdom Metazoa; phylum Arthropoda; class Insecta; order Coleoptera; family Cerambycidae; genus Stenurella; species Stenurella melanura. Next base: position 8,787,905 of record OY757317.1, read on the forward strand.
TTGGAGATAAGATAACGTAATAACAAGGCATATGTTATTGTTTTGCATAATTTAATCAAAATTAAATAAAATTTGTATCACGTAAAGTAGTTTGAGATTTAAATCTCTAGGTCAGATATGTATTAGGTACTAGAACTTTTCCATGCCAACTAGATTTAGACGCGGTACATTTTCATCGCATACATTAATTTTTAGAAATAACAAAAAGACTGAGCATTACACAATACTCTCCTATAATTAGGTTAATGTTAGAAAAACTTTTTTAATTTTTTTTAAGTTACATAAATTAATTTGCAAGTCTTAAAGACTTTTAAATGTGCTGTTTCTGATGAAACATATCAAGCCAGTGCGCGATTAGTCAGACTCTTAAGAACTGAACAAAGTCGCATTTCTTAGAAATTTCGTTAAAATAGTGCACTTCATTGGTTAAGTTTTGGTTTGTCGAATCTCGACATAGTTTGGGTAGGAATGACAAGATTGGTTGAATTGGTTCAACCATGTTATTATTTAATTAACAATACATACACATTATTAGTTGTATTTTGTTTTAATTATGTACTGATGAAGATGGAGATAATTTGTACTTTCAATTCCTAATGGCGGGATAGGATTATTATTATAATATGAATATAATATTATTATACACTTTATTTAATATCAACTGAAAAACCGCTGCCTAAGGAATCACTACTTCCATATTCAGATTTTCCATCCATAAGACTCTTTAAAGGAATAATTCTTGTCTTTATTTACACTCTAGTATGTGGGAATAATTGGTCATAGAATTTTAATAATATTTGGGGCAGATATCATAAAAAACATTGAGGCAATTACTCTCACCCCCCCCCCCCACCCCTTCAACGGAATTGTCTCTAGACGTTATTACAATACATACGTATAGCAAATTTCAGGCGAATATCTCAATTTTATTTTATCAACTCCTTAATTAATGGAGTGGAGGTGTTGAGGGCTTTAAATATATTATGAAGAAATCTGAGGCCTCGGCTTCTAGTATATGTACCAAATCTCAAGTTTCTGTTCTTTTACCAGCTTGTTCTACTCATTTTCCCCTATTTATCTCTACTTACTCCCCACCCCTTCAACGGAATGATCTCAAAGTATAATCTAGCTCCAGATGTCGTTATAATACCTATGTGTACCAAATTTCAAGTGAATCAACTCAACTTAATTATACCTTCTTCTTCTTCTTAACAAATTCATGTCTTTTTAAGACATACAACATTGCCTCCCCGGACCGAGATCCGTAGCCAACCGTACAACCACGGCGCGAAGCGTCGTGGTGTTAGTGCGGTAGGGTGGATCGCGACCGGTTCGGTTCAATAACATTACAAAAAGGTTAAAACTCCTGCCTCTTGTGGCGGCTTAAATTTAACATTTCAATTATATATATATCGATTTAAAATCATTGAAGATTAAAAACACTATAGAACTAATTGGGCAAAAAGACTTATTTTAATTTGGTTGCTTAACGGGAATAAACTCAATGGAAAAGACCCGTTCGAGGCAATCTGCGCCCCAACATTCTGTTCGCCGTTGGGAAGTTCTGGTTGGTAGAAAGGAAAATTGAGTTTTAAAATTGTTAGAATTTTTATAAAGTTTATCAACAAAAAGAGAAGTTTAATAACAAAATGGACAAAAGGACAAACGGATGGCAATTTTATTTTTATTTTATCATCGCCATTAATAATGGAGTGGGTTGGTGGGGAGCATGGGAAATATTACAAATAAATCATTGGCCTTGGCTTCGAGTATATACACCAAATCCCAAAGTTTTGTACTCTTACCAGCTTGCTTTACTTATTTACCCCTATTTAAAACTATTTACCCTCCAACCTTTCACCGGATAATTTCAAAAAACAATCCAGTTCCAGATCTCGTTATAATACAAACGTGTATAAAATTTCAAGTCAATTTCTAAACCTTGCAAAGAAATTGTGCGCACAAAAAAATTACAGGCAGACCGACAGACAGACTGACAGACAGAGAGACCGACAGGCGGACTTTTTTTCGCGCATTTGAAACATCAACGTTTCATGACATTCTAAACCCGTTTCAACAAAAAAAATGTTTGAATTTTTTTTTACGATTATTATACTTCCACTCTATTACGTCGACGCTTCCGACTAGTCAACACCCCCAAATCCCTTTCAAACTCCGAGAGGGCTCGGTAACAGCCGTTACCTCTCACGATAGATGAAAGACGCTCCCGGGAGCCTATACATGCCAGCGAAGAAAGATGACCAAGACAGAAGAGCGCCAGAAGAAACGACCCAGCTGGCAGGGTCGAAGAGCCAGGACCAGGGTAGGTTTGCTAACATCGCCAATACCGTCCGCATTTGAGGGGGGATAGGCGAAAAAGCAGGCCCACCCCTTACGGGGCCAATCCAGGTCTATAGCCATGATTGGGGCAGAGCTCAAGCTCGACCCCTAATCATCCGAGACCGTCATCTTTAGTCAAGAACATTGGCGCGCGTGGACGTAAAATCATCGAAAGGACCGACACAAGAATAGTTCATAGCACCAGCAATGTCATGTGCGTAGACCGATAATTTTAAGTAATGTTTTTATTTATAATAAATAATGTCAGTCTAATGAACAACATAGAGGATTCGATGAAAGTACATAAATATCATTTAACATACGGCTATGCTGCCGGCAATTATACGAATGAATCAGGGGAAGGTAGCGTTTCAGGTAAGCGCATAAGATGTTTGCTTGACTGTATTTGTATACAGGTATTATTTTTTGTAATATTCATTTGTAATGTTCATTTTGACTTCCCTCGCATGCCGAAGGGAAGTATTGTATTCGAGAAAAAATCACTCTCAGAGATTTTTTCGGATTTTGACGTTTCAAATCACGTAGATTACGAAAATATAGATTTTCCAATTCCGTCAGTCTGTCTGTCTGTCTGTCTGTCAGTCTGTCTGTCTGTCTGTCTGTCTGTCTGTCTGTCTGTCTGTTTCTTGGTGCATTAGCTAAAAAACTGCTTGACGGAGAGCAGTCAAATTTGGTAGGTAGTTGACGTTACTGTCAACGGGGAAATGGTTAAACTTTCACTGGAAAATATACAGGCTGGACCGTCTAAAGGGAATAAATAATGAATTTTTTTTTTCCTCAAATTTAAAATTCCCACGTTTCATGACACGCTAAACCTATTTCAGAAAAAAAATAAAAATGTTTTCACCAACATTTTTCAAACATTTTTTGCCACTAAAGTAAATGAAAATGTTTTTCTTTGTTCAGATTTAAAATTTCCACGTTTCATGGCATTCTAAACCTATTTAATAAAATATATTTTTTTAGCAACATTTTTGAAAAAAATTTACCACTAAAATAGATGGAAACTTTTTTTTCTTTGTTCAAATTTAAAATTTAAACATTTTTTTGAAATATAAAAAAAAAATTTGAAGAAATCACTATATTTATCACTATTTACTATAGAATGGATGAAAAATTGTTTTTGCTCAAATTTAAAATTTCCACGTTTCATGACATTCAAAACGCATTTCGGAAAAAAAAAATTGCAACATTTTTTTACCATTTTGGAAAAAAAATTACCACTAGAATAGATGGACACAATTTCTTTTGCTTAAATTTACACATTTCAGGTTTCATGAAATTCTAAACCTATTTAAAAAAAAAAAATTTGAAAATTTTTGAGAAATTTTTTACCACTATAATAGATGGAAAAATGTTTTTTCTTTGCTCAAGTTTAAAATTTTCATGTTTCATGGCACTCTAAACCTATTTCAGAAGAAAGAAATTTTGACATTTTTTCTACCAACATTTTTGAAAATTAAAAAAAAAAATGAAATTTTTTTAGCCATTACTATACTTCCACTCCACTACGTGAATGTGAATTTGAAAATGCGACAGTTGGCAATAATATTTGGCATATGCAACTATTATACTTTTATTGAGAAATGTACAGAGTGGTCATCCGAAGAAAAAATTCAGTCATGGTGGACATTTGTAAAGGTATTTGCGCAAACCTTCCATATGTGGCACCAGTTATTTAGTATTGAACTTTTGCTGTTGGATGAGCACTCTGTATATGTTTTTGACCAAAGCTTATCAGGTTTTCTTTGTAATAATAGTGAAAACTATATTCCGATTATTATTTTCAATTTCATTTCGTAATTATTATTTTTCTAGAGTGACCGCCATGCACAAATAAAGAGGGAAGTTCTGTGTAAATACCTTTACCAACTTTTTTTATATGTTATATAGTAGAATTTGCCAGCCCGCAAAAGCTTTCTGGAAAAAAATTTCGTTTGCATTTTGTTGCTAAAATGTAAGGATCACTTTAAATCATTTCCAATGCCTTAAGATTGCAAAATCGACTAGTACTCATAGAATCGTATGTGTGGAGGATGGCTGGGGGTGTTTAAAAAAACTCTTTTTTTTATCGACATCACCCTAATCAATACAAGTTCATTACACATGCATCTGTGAGGAAACATTTCCCCGAAAAAAAAAAAAAATGATGATAAGTTGGGAATAAGGAAGTACATCACTCCTTAGAGTTACTTGTAGGTGATATGAATTTCAGTATTCATTAATTTCTTGAAACTTTTATGATCGCTCTTATCATATTATCTGTATTACAATTGCCAAATATGTATAATATAAATAAGCAACATTAAAACACGAACTAAATTATTTAAATAGAAATGATTTATGTAGGAAAATTGTTAAATGCGTACACTATTAAATGATAAAATATTATAAGGAAGAAACAAGTAAGACCTGTATAAAAAATTTATAGAGCTCTTTTATTGCACAAATATTTATATGATAACTATTAAAATCTTATTCAAACTTATCATTAAGTCGAACACAAATTTAACAATTCTCAGAAACCAAGGACCATTTAAATAAATTCAAATTATGTTTAATTTACTTTTTTACATAGGGTGTTTTCAAATGAAGTACAGAAAGTTGGACTATCTATTCTTTGGAGAAAATTAAAGTGGGATTTTCGTTTAAAATATTTCAAAATAAAAGTTTCCTGACTAGCATTACTGCCTTAAAGTTTTGCCAAAAATGGTTTTTATATTTTGTCACAGACGAACTCTTTGTGTGCCTTACATTTTAACTCCACATCAAATGAACTATAATTTAAAGATTTTTTTAAACAATCGTTTTTTCGAAAGTCTCGGGATGATTTCTCTTGAGATACGAATGCTAATTCCTCATGGACGCAGCTCAGCTCATTATGCTATTGTCAACCATTTGCGGGATAATTATTATCCTGAACGAAGCATCGCACATTGGGGTGGGTATTTGCATTAAAAAGTTGGCCAAAATTATGTTTTGAGTTAATATAATTTAAAACAATTCTGTGTATTTTAATAATATGATAAAAGAAAACTATGACAGGAATTTCATTAAAAAATACATTATATGGTTTACATCTGTGTTGGTGTGAACTAAACTTTATTTAATAAAACTTATTATTATTTCTATTATTTGAGCTTCAAAAGATTAAGCAACTGTTCATGACTTCTTTTATAATATACAGAATTGTTTTTATAAAATAGTTTCCTATTAAAGTAGCAGAGCTACTGTTTCAGTAAAGATTAAAAAAAAACTTGTCTACCTGAGCAATCCCCCGATATCTAAATTGATATCAGTGTCATGAAACAGAGTAAACTTTAACTTAATTTTACACAAAACTATTAGAAGCTGCCGCAGACTCGCTCTTATGGAATATATCAAGATTTCGTAAAAATTGGAACAGTTAGCAGGCTTATTTCTGAAAATATGTATTTACCTTAGTTCTACACGGGCGGATCACCTTTAAGAACAAGTTTAATATTTTATAGTCACATAAGTTAAAATTCTCAGAACAAAGACCATTTACAGTACATGACAACGGCATTAAAACAATTGAAATAAAATATTTTTGTAACAAAGTGAATCTTCAAAAGAATCAGTTTATTCAAATCAATTATTGCAAATTATTATCAACATTTCATTTAATAATTAAGTAAGTATAAATTTATTTCAAGGAAAAGTAGATATTGTTATGAATTACACCCCCTTGAAACTGGAGATTGACACGCCTATTCCTAATAGTGAGTGACTGGAAACTTGTAGAAAGAGATAGAGTTTTCTAGAGTGTGGTGATAGAAGATTCTTGATTGTGTTCTGGATGGATCTAGAGGCAATTTCAAAGTATATAAGGCGCGATCACCGGCGCAGAAGAGGAAGTTTTAGGACGTTCAACAACTATTCGAGTCAGGCCCCTGGAATGAGGCAATCGACGCTCCATCTAAAGGGGCCCCTCGGCTGACTCAATCATTAAGTGGCTGCTTGGGCTCGATAGAGAAAACATTAGATGGATGTAGGCTCGACAACAGGACACTCTCCTCTGAAAAACATCTTCATACAATAGGGTTGAAAAACAACCCTGTTTGTCGGATGTGTGGAGTAGAATACAAAACCACCACTGATATTCTAAACAGTTGCGCACCTAAGAGGTTGCGTCAAGTGATAGACATCTAACCAACTTATACAGCCGGAGAAACTAAGGAATCAATGCTGAAACAGACTGCTATCTTTTGTGGAGAGCACTGGTCTCTTCTAGAAAACCCCACACGTCGCGAATGTTGCATTTGTAGTAGTAATAATAGTTTTAATAAATAGTTTTTTCTGCTGTTTCAAAGTCCTATTGAGAATAAGCTTTATTAAATTCAATACAGAAAACTTTTTCGTTGATGCCTGCTCAGGACTACAGACGGTAAAGTTTTTTTTTAATTCTCATGAGTATAAACTAGATTTTCTTAAATTCGGGAATCCATGAAAGATTGTTGAGCAATATCAACTGCATGATTAGCAATTAGTTGTCACACTACTTTTCTGAATTGCTTAACAATTAGTAATAGGATACAGCCTCTATCTAAGTTTCCCACCTCGTCAATATAGGCTCTGGAGGTAGTGGTGTCTCTAGTGCTTTTAAGAACACTTCTATATGTGATGTGACTCTATTAAAAAAATCTCTGAGGGTGATTTTTTCTCGAATACAATACTTCCCTTCGGTATGCGAGGGAAGTATAAATTTGTAATTTAAAAAAAAAAAATCGGTAAAGGTCTTTACACAGAACTTCCCTCGTTATTTGTGCATGGCGGTCACTCTAAAAAATTAATAATTACCAAATAACATTGAGAATAATAATCGGAATATAGTTATTGCTATTATTACAAAGAAAACTTGATAAGTTTTGGTCAAAAGAATATACAGTTTGCTCATCGAACAGCAAAAGCTCAATACTAATAAACAGGTGCCGCATATGGCAGGCTTGCGCAAATACCTTTACAAATGTCCACCATGACTGAATTATTTCTTGGGATGACCACCCTGTACATTTTTCAATAAAAGTATAATAGGTGTATATGTCAGATATTATTGCCATCCGTCACATCAATCCAACATTCGCGTAATGGAGTGGAAGTATAGTGGTGGTTAAAAAATTTCATTTTTATTTTAATTTTTCGAAAATGTTAAAAAAAAAATTTAAATTTTTTCTTCTGAAATAGGTTTAAAATGTCAAACGTAGAAATTTTAAATTTGAGCAAAAAGGAAAGTTTCCGTCTATTCTATAATAGTGGTAAAAGAAGTTTAAGATTTAAAAATTACACATTTTTTTAAATAGGTTTAGAATGTCATGAAACGTGAAACTTTTAAATTTGAGTAAAAAAAGTTTCCATCTATTCTAGTGTTAATTTTTTTTCCAAACTGGTAACAAAATGTTGCAAATTTTTTTTTTCCGAAATTGGTTTGGAATGTCATGAAACGTGGAAATTTTAAATTTGAGCAAACCAAATTTTTCGTCTATTCTATAGTAGTGATAAATAGATTAAAAATGTTTTCAAATTTTTCTAAAAATTTTTCAAAAACATTTTTAAATTTGTTTGAATAGTTTTAGAATGCCATGGAAACGTGGATAGTTTAAATCTGAACAAAGAAAAAAATTCTATCTTAGTGGTAAAATTTTTAAAAATAATAAACAAAATTTCTAATTTTTCTTTTAAATACGTTTAGAACGCTATCAAACGTGGAAATTTTAAATTTGAAGAAGTAAAAAAAAAATCCATCTATTTTAGTGGTAAAAAAAAATTCAAAAATGTTGGTAAAAAAAATTTCAAAAAATTTTCAAAATTTTGTTTTTCTGAACCAGGCTTAGAATGCCATGAAACGTGGAAATTTTAAATTTGAAGAAAAAAAAAATATCGTTTTAGAAAAAAAAATTTCAAAAATGTTGGTAAAAAAAATATATATTTTTTTAAATAGTTTTAGAATGCCATGAAACGTAGAAATTTTAAATTTGAGCAATTTTTTTTTTTTATCTTGGTAAAAAAAATTTCAAAAATGTTAGTGAAAAAAATTTTCAAAATTTTTTTTTTCAGAAATAGGTTTAACGTGTCATGAAACGTGGAAATTTTAAATTTGAACAAAAAAAAAATTTTTTTATCTTGGTAAAAATTTTTTCAAAAATGGTGAAAAAAATTTTCAAATTTTTTTTTTCCCGAAACATGATTAGCGCGTCATGAAACGTGGAAATTTTAAATTAGAGCGAAAAAAAATTTGTTTCACTACTTATTTATTCCGTTTAGACGATCCACCCTGTATATTTTCCAGTGAAATTTCTACCAGTTCTGCGCTGACAGTAGCGTCAACTACCTGCCAAATTTGACTGCTCTCCGTCAAGTAGTTTTTTAGTAAATACACCAACAGACAGACAGACAGACAGACAGACAGACAGACAGACTGACGGAATTGAAAAACCTATATTTTCGTAATCTACGTGTTCTGAAACGTCAGAATCCGAAAAAATCTCGGAGGGTGATTTTTTCTCGAATACAATACTTCCCTTCGGTATGCGAGGGAAGTAATAGATTTAGAACACTATGAAACGTAGAAATTTTAAATTTGAAGAAAGAAAAAAAAATCCATATGTTCGATCTTAACTGAGTCTATGACTTGCAATGCACAAAAAGTAGTGTTTGGTTGCCTACTTAAAAATTTGTATAATATATGTATGCTTTTGCGCGAATCATGTTGAGAGAGAGACAGAAAGCAAAACGGGCAGAACTGGAAGACAGCGATAAAAAACTACGTTCAAGCAACACGCGTTGTGTAATTGCCACCAGCCGCATTTTTAGAAGATCTTCCTACAAATTTGTTTTATTATTGTGAATGGATAAATGGTCAAACTCAAGAATCCACTAGACCAAATCGGAATCAAGTATCAAGTAAGTTTCTCTCAATCACGTTACAGTAATTCCATTTGTTATTTTAAATTGAGTAGCTCCGCAACCAACAACCTCTGGTATCATACCTGACAATAGGTAACAGAAATCATACTGTCGTCTCAAGCTTTACCACTCGATTTATCAAAGGTTGTTGCCTCGGGAACATACACAATATATTATAGTGGTAAAAAATTTTTCAAAAACATATGTTTTTAAATAGGTTTAGAATGCCATGAAACGTGGAAATTTAAAATTTGAACATCTACATCTATTTTAGTGGTAAAAAATTTTTCAAAAATGTAGGTGAAAAAAATTTTCAATTTTTTTTTTCTGAAATAGGTTTAGCGTGACATGAAACGTGGAAATTTTAAATTTGAAGAAAATATTTTTTTTCCATTATTTATTCCGTTTAGATGGTCCACCCTGTATATTTCCCAGTGAAAGTTAAACCATTTCTTCGCTGACAGTAGGGTCAACAACCTACCTAATTTGACTGCTCTCCGTCAGGTAGCTTTTTAGTTAATGCACCAACAGACAAATAGACAGCCAGACAGACAGACGGACGGAATTGAAGAACCTATATTTTCGTAATCTACGTGATCTGAAACGTCAGAATCCGAAAAAATCTCGGAGGATGATTTTTTCTCGAATACAATACGAGGGAAGTAAAAACATACGTAATTTTTAAATTTGTGTACTTTTTTACCACTACGATAAAATAGAAGGAAACTTTCCTTTTTGCTCAAATTTAAAATTTCTACGTTTCATGACATTCTAAACCTATTTCAGAAAAAAAAAATCTTGAAAATATTTTTACCAACATTTTTGAAAAATTTTAAAAAAAAATGAAATTTTTTAACCACCACTATACTTCTACTCCATTACGTGAATGTGGGAATGTGACAGATGGCAATATTATATGTCATATGAACCTATTATATTTTTATTGAAAAATGTACAGGGTGGTCATCCCAAGAAATAATTCAGTCACGGTGGTCAAAGGTATTTGCCCAAGCCTTCCATATTTGGCACCTGTTATTTAGTATTGAACTTTTGCTGTTGGATGAGCACTCTATATATTTTTGACCCAAAGTTAACAGGTTTTCTTTGTAATAAGAGCAATACCTATATTCCGATTATTATTTTCAATGTCATTTTGTAACTAACGATTTTTTAGAGTGACCGCCATGCACAACTAACGAGGGAAGCTCTGTGTAAATACCTTTACCGATTTTTTTTCTTATTGTTATGACGCAGTTTAGTTGTATTGCATACCTATATCAACTAAACAAATATCATATTCATGTTACTTTTCTTTCTATGCTATTTAATATCTATTTGACATGTACATCCATTTCAATAAGGCCTAAGTATGAATAAAGTTATTATTATTATTATTATTATTATTAATTTAAGAGCGATAAAGGGATACTTATCACCCACTGAAAGGTCGGAAAAAAATATTCTTCATTGTACAATCCACATTCATCTAAAACCAAATCAAAAAGTGTAAAAATAAGATTTATCATCTTTCCATCTTATGTCAATTTAAGGGTAGTTTTGCCCCCTTTGGTTAACCCTCAACTTTAAGTATGTCCTTATCTTGGATGAACATACCAAACCGGCAAATTATCATCACAATAAGCACATTCATAACATTGTTTTACAGTATTATTCACATCACCGCGTGAAACCCACAAATGAGGTGATTTTTGGCATCTTTAGGGGTGACGCAATATTATTAGAGTTGCGGGACCCCGATTATCGTGATCACCGACCCAAAAAACATAAAATACAAGTGATTCCGATGAGGGGGGCATTTTGAGCGTCAAACCAAGTGTTTTACATGGACGAATAAGTAAGGGACCGAGTTTTTAGTATATCGCACCTTTTGTGATCCCGAGCAAAATTCTCCCAGGCCACGATGCTCCATAGTCAGTATTTTGGCTCCTCTGAAGCACCAAAGTTCCACAGCTCCATCCTAAGTTACTACTTTGACTAGTTTTATAACATTTCTATAACGTATAGCTTGATTTTCTTTTCCAATTCTGTCGGACTTCCTGCCACGTGTATTTTTTTTCTTTTTAAGCAGTGCTTGATTACTGAAATACCTAACTTTATATTAAGTTTCTGAATTAAAATCTGATGGCGAATATCGTCTATTGTTGGCAGCTGTCAACTAACTGTCAAATAACAAGGAACTATAAAAACTTAAAATCAATGTATAACTTCATGTTTTTGACGATTCTACTGAAACGCAATTTCCGTAAGGCTTGTGCGTTCGACGAATTGTACACATTCCTCCGAAGTGGCCATCCGCCTTCAAGAACCAAAGCGGAGTTATAAAAGAGGTAGGCAGGTTCCTAATTGGTGTGGTTCCCGTGCTTGGTTCTCACGAACATATGCACCCACACGACACGTGCTTACTCTTATCTTTATCAGCAGCCTAATCTTGATATTTCTTTTTTCGTTTATAATGAATTATTTTCGGCATAGGACAACCTGTGATATCTTTTATATGGCTGGGACTTTGGTACATTGGGGATATTTATTTGAGAAATTGTTATTATTTCGATAAAAATAAATAAATTCAAGGAAAGAAACTGGAACTAGGTGGGAATTTAAACAAAAATATATTTTTATTTACTTAATATTCATGATTTCATCTAATAAATATAAAATACCCGTTTTTCAATATTAACACCTGCCTTTTCTGTTGATACTAATGTACTATACAGGTTGATTCAAACTGGATGCTCACCACAGGGATTTCAGAAACCGTAAGAGACAGATAGTAGGTTAAATGATGGCAAAGTTGCGCAATATAGTACTCAATAGTATGGAATTAGGAACATGGAATTATTCCTGTTGGTTTTTAAGATATTCGAACAGAATCCAAATTAAGGATTTTTTATTTTTCAAAATATAGACCGTGAGCTAGCGTCACAAGACATGTACTATTTGTAAATGGACAGAATGTGCCTTAATAGGTTGTCGTTGATCCATTGAATACCTGCCAATCAGTCTGCCGGGCTCGAAGCGCTGCGTTTGGCGGCGAGAGGCGGTTTAGTCAATAACCTGACAGCAGTACTGCCACAAATGTCAAAAGACCTCGCGCCGTGCCGAAGTTCCGATTTTGCCGTAGCAATTTCCAACACCGACAAAACACTAATCTCTCTTTTTCTGTAAAGACATCACACAATCCTCCACTCGACCTATTTATTTAGTCCTTAACGTTCGAAAAATTGATGTCCCCATCGTGCTAAGCGGCGACTACTTTTAAGTGGATTCCCGAGTTCGAATCCCGCACAGGACTACTTTTTAATTATTTTTTTTTTTGCTTTTTGGCAGATATTTTTGATTCTATAATTGCTCTTCACTTCTTTATATGCGACTAACGTGTTAAAATTATACATTTGTGTAATTTTTTTCTGATTTTTTTGCGATACATAAGGAAATAATGTTTCTAATTCATTTTCTATTCTTGAGTAGGTGTGGTGGCATAACGGCTAGAAGCCCTGATTCTCAAACAGGAAATTCACATAACGCCACTAGCGGACTTCGTCCGGGACACATCGCAAAAATTCTATGCTTTTCGACTGGGCGACAGTCCGCTTACGCGCAACATTACCCAAATCAGAATGCATAATGCCCCATTCCAAATCAAACACCCCTTACCATATCAGGCGTTGCCTATCTTTCGACAACCTCTCTAGCCAAACTTCTTCTAACCAAAACTTCTTTGTATCACATACTTTTCACCACCATATTTTTATTCTGTACCTATCCTCTTTCTCTTTCTTATTGTTTGTCGCCTGTTTGTATTTTTGTAAATTTTTATTTTGTCCTTTTATTTTAAAAATCCCCTTTTGGCCAAGAAACTTTATAAAAATTCAAACTACTTTTAAAACTCAATTTTCCTTTCTACTAATCACAACTTCCCAACGGCGAATAGACTGTGGGGGCACAATTGCCTCGAACGGGTCTTTTCCATTGAGTTTATTCCCGTCTCAGCAACCAAAATTAAATCAGTGTTTTTATCCAAATTTTTCAGTGTTTTCTTAGTTTCAGTGTTCTTAAATTTAAGTTTTAAATATGTAAAATTTTAATGACGATTTTAAGCTGCCACAGGCGGCAGGAGTTTTGTCTATTTTAATTAATATTTTATTGAGCCAAACCGGTCGCGATCCGCCCAACCGTACTAACACCACGGCGCTGTGCGACGTGGTTGTACGGTTGACTTCGGATCACGATCCGGGGAGGCAATGTTTTATACGATTTTAATATTGAATAAATTTGTTATGTATGTATGTCAAACAGGAAATCCGGGTTCGAACCATGCACCAGGAAGTTTTTTTTTAACATTTTTTATATTTTTGGTCATAATCTGATGCTAAAATAATACTTATACAGGTTGTAATTAGTTTCATGTCGTTAAAAAAAACTGGTGGTAGGAAACGACAAGGCAAACAAAAAAACCTTATATAACATGTGGTCTAAAGCTCATGGTCTTGGAGAAAAAAATAAACGAAAATATCCAAAATACTTAATAGCATAGTTTGGGAACTTCTGGCATATTGCCTCGCGTCTTGTCGCACATGATACTCTGACGTTCGTGCAAATAGGTTGAGCCTAAGAGATAATTAGGCCGCGAGGAGGGTCATCGAAAATCATGCAGACAAAGCAGTTAAAAGCGACCGACAGAGGACACCGCCATGTTTTTTGCTTCTTCGCGGCAAGATTATCTTATTACGCGTGATATAATCTCCCTTGTAATATTGTCAAGTAATAATTTCAGTTTGTGTCCTCACTTGGTAAACAACGTACACACGACGCCACCTACCCGTTCCTTGGTTTTGTCTGTTGCTTTTGTCCTTTTTGAATTTTGTGCCACTTATGTTAAGATTTATTTTGTTGACTTATCGTTCAAGTCGTTAGTACTTGGTTACGTAAGACACTACTTCTCGTTCGTGCTTTTTGTGTTACTTTTTGGATTTTGGATCAAGCTTTTCTTTTTGTTTTCTTTATTGATAATGTTAATTCACAGTTTAGTGTGGTGTTTTAAAATGCAATTTTTTTTACATTATGGGAGATTACACTTATCCAGAGCTCGCCGATATGCACTTGGTGTATGGAGAAAGTGGTGGAAATGCAGCTGCTGCGGAAGAGCTTTATCGTTTAAGGTTCCCCAATCAATTACATCCTTGTGCTCGTACATTTGTTAGTATTGACCAGCGTCTTCGAGAAACAGGTCGGCTCGATGAACACGGAGGAGAACGAGGTCCACAATGCGAAGAAAGGGTAATTGACGCAGAGATTCAAGTTTTGGAACTTGTAGAAGAGGATTCACCATTAAGCACCCGCGATATCGCGATCCATGTGGGAGTATCCCATTTTGGGGTATGGAGGACATTGAGAGATATAAACTTACATCCTTATCATTATCAACGTGTCCAAGCACAACAACCTCAAGATTTTGCGGAGCGAATGCAATTTTGTAGGTGGATTTTAAGAAAACACGCGGCAAATGAGGATTTTTTAAACGTTCTGTGTTTCTCCGATGCACTATTGGGCAGACGAAAATCCAGGTGAAATTTTTGTGAAAAATTAAAAGAATTCACTTATTGGGTGTTACCAATTTTTCATTAAAGGTATGATTATTATTATTATCATTATTATTAGTATTCGCTGTCTTGTTTGGATCTGTTTATTATTGTTTACATTGATTTTCATAGAGGCCAAAGACTCGATTTTTAGTTTTCGATAACTGATTTGGAAAAATTCATTAAAAAAAATCAGATTTTTTCCTAACTTAAAATACACAACTATTTTCTGTTATCGTATCTCGGACGTCTAACTGTTCGTTTTCCAATTTCATAAAATAATTACCAATTTTTTAAGCTTTTAACACAATGTTACAAATGTTAATAAACCACTTTTAAATTTTATAATTTATTATAAACGACAATAAAAGCTACAATAACTTTGTCCCAAATTAAAAAAATCGGTAAAGGTGTTTACACAGAACTTCCCTCTTTATTTGTGCATGGCAGTCACAGTCACAAAAATTTATAATTGCGAAATGGCACTGAAAATAATAATCGGAATATAGTTATCACTATTATTACAATGAAAACCTGATAAGTTTTGGTCAAAAAAATATACAGAGTGCTCATCCAACAACAAAAGTTCAATACTAAATGACAGGTGGCAAATATGGAAGGGTTGCGCAAATACCTTTACAAATGTTCACCATGACTGAATTATTTCTTGAGATGACCACCCTGTACATTTTTCAATAAAAGTATAATAGGTGCATATGCCAAATATTATTGCCATCTGCCACATTTTCAATTCACGTGGAGTGGAAGTATAGTGGTGGTTAAAAAAGTTCATTTTTTTTTAAATATTTCAAAAATGTTGGTAAAAAAATTTTCATAATTTTCTTTCATTCATTCTTCTGAAATATGTTTAGAATGTCATAAAACGTGGAAATTCCAAATGCGTGCAGAAAGAAATTTTTTCCATCTATTCTGGTGGTAAAATATTTTTCCAAGATGGTAAAAAATTTTTCATTTTTTTTTCCCGAAATATGTTTGGAATGGCACGAAACGTGGAAATTTTAATTTTGAGGAAAAACAAATTTTTCGTCTATTCTATAGTAGTGATAAATAGATTAAAACTTTTTTCAAATAAATTTTAAAAATTTTCAAAAATATTTTTAAATTTGTTTTTGTTGAAATAAGTTTAGAATGCCATGGAAACGTGGAAATTTTCAATTTGAACAAAGAAAAAAAAATCCATCTGTTTTGGTAAATTTTTTTCAAAAAGAGCTTTCTAAAATTGTTTGTTCTTAAATAGGTTTAAAACGTTATGAAACGTGAAAATTTGAAATTTGAAAAAAGAAAAAAAATTTTTGCATCTATTTCAGTGGTAAAAAATTTTCAAAAATGTTGGTAAAATAAAATTAAAAAAAAATGGTTTAGAAAGCCATGAAACGTGGTAATTTTAAATTTGAACTAAGAAAATTTTCTTTTTCATCTTGGTAAAAAAATTTTCAAAAAAAAATTTTTTGCATCTATTTCAGTGGTAAAAAATTTTCAAAAATGTTGGTAAAATAAAATTTAAAAAAAAATGGTTTAGAAAGCCATGAAACGTGGTAATTTTAAATTTGAACTAAGAAAATTTTCTTTTTCATCTTGGTAAAAAAATTTTCAAAAATGTAGGTGAAAAAAAAATTTTTAATTTTAAATTTTTTTTTTCTGAAATAGGTTTAGCGTGTCATGTGAAACGTGGATAGTTTAAATTTGAGCAAACAATTTTCTTTGTCATTATTTATTCCCTTTAGACGGTCCACCCTGTATATTTTCCAGTGAAATTTTAACCATTTCTTCGCTGAGAGTAGCGTCAATTACCTACTTTGACTGCTCTCCGTCAAGTAGTTTTTTAGTTAATACACCAACAGACAGACAGACACACACACAGACAGACTGACGAAATTGAAAAACCTATATTTTCGTAATCTACATGTTCTGAAACGTCAAAATTCGAAAAAATCTCGGAGGGTGATTTTTTCTCGAATACAATACTTCCCTTCGGTATGCGAGGGAAGTAAAACACATGTGAACAAATTCTATTTAAACCCCTGCGGCCACGCTATGCTTGCGTTGTGCTGAAAGAGAAGGAATTATTTACATTTTCATAATTAGTGGTATAAAAAGTTCGATACAAGTAATCCAATCAAATTGCCGCACTTCTTT
Source organism: Stenurella melanura (assembly GCA_963583905.1). Classification (NCBI taxonomy): domain Eukaryota; kingdom Metazoa; phylum Arthropoda; class Insecta; order Coleoptera; family Cerambycidae; genus Stenurella; species Stenurella melanura. The sequence continues at coordinate 8,804,947 of OY757317.1, forward strand.
CGGCGGGAACACAAGTCGGGTTTACAGTTTTACTTATTAAAAATCCAAGAATACTTTCTTAGCGCATTTTACAATGTTCTACATGTCCATAATATCCGGCGTCAGGTAGATTAACACCGTTTTAAATCAGGCAAAAGATTTTACCGTTGGAACCAGTTCATTGTAGATTATAGGCCTCTATTAGACATACTCATTTTTCCTCTTCGCCCGCCCCCTGGAACACCCCGAATGTTGGAACAATATTTCTCAAATATCATCTCAATGCTCAATAACCCCAGAACGAGACATCCAATACGGAAATATTTATTATTCTCGGCCCTAACTTTTTTTCTTAGTACGTATATTTAAAAAACTATAAGAGTAACTAAGTAGAACTATAACAAGACTATTACTATGAATTTTCAATTAATAATTTCAGCGGTTTGCAAAATAACTAGATTTAAATATCAAAATTATGTTAATTTTCCTATTTTGTAGTTTTAAATCTAGCTATTTTGCAAACTACTGAAATTATTGAATGAAAATTCATAGTAATAGTCTTGGTATGGGCAAGGATAATAAATATTTCCCTATCGGATGTCTCTTTCTAGGGAATGGCCTTTTGTACCGGACAATGAGTTAATAGGCTTACTGAATGATATACATCAAGCAATCATTTTCCCTCATTTCGACAACCATGTAATATAACCACAATTTCATTATTAATATTAAATTATTTTTGACTCGAGCCCTTTGCCATTGGTACCAATGTCAATTCTTCTATCATCAAGAAGTGTTTATGTTGGCTAGTTACAGATGAACGCACTGTATAGCTGGCAATAAATGAGGCGACACGAATCTTGCTTACATTTGCTTGTGCGACGATATTGATGATTTTAAGACAGGTAACAAATAAGTTATTATTTGTATTTGGATTAGTATAGGAAAATATGAGCTGCATTTAGACACACATTTACTGACCCAAAATTCTTGGTAAATTTCGTGTACTCGCTTAGATTATCTTGATGGATGTGGGATGACATGAAACATATAATACTTATTGGATTTTCTTATAGGGGATTATTTTAAATACCTGTAATAGTCTATAAATAACATTGGCGCCTTGAAATAAGCACCAACTACTTAGCCAAACATTACTACCACAGTTGCTAAAATGCCGGAAAAAAGTGTCAAACGTGTAAAAGTGTGTAAAAGTTGGGAAACAGCACCGATTTTTTAAATTCCTTCTGCGTTGTGTTGCTTGGATCCTCAGAATCATTTGTCACTATTAACATCTTTGCGGACGGACAGAATGAGGGAGTTATGGGGGTTGTAAGCCCCAAAAATTAAGCCTTGCAGAAAGACTTTAAAAATTAAAATTTCGGCCTGAAAATCTCTACACGGAGGTTTTCGAGGCAGCCGATCACGAATATGAGGTCCACTTTGGAAAATTCACAATAGCGAACCGGAAATCGGGCCAGTTTCCAGAAAAAATCGACTTCTTTGGATAGGGAATTGATAATGGATATTTTGGCCTTGAAAATCTGTACTCGGGGATTTGCGAGGTCACTGATTTCGAGTCCGAGGTGTAATTTGGTAAATTAAAAATGGCGGGCCGAAAATAGAGTCAATTTCTCAGAAAAAAATCGTGTTTTGGGGGGTTTTTCCTTTCTTGAGCTGAAAGTGGGACTCAGAGGTTATATTATGGTCGCTGATAACGAATCCGATTTCCATTTAGGAGAAATTTTCATAGGAAAACCCACCACTTTTTTCGTTTATAATCTAAATGAGTAGTGAGGGTTTTCGAGCTCGCTGATTTCTAGATAAATATAAAATGCACATAGTGCGATGCAGTCTAAATACCAATTTCTAAATTACTGGAGGATAATAAACTGTAAATACTATTACTTTTTTTATTACATTTCGCTTGTTTTATATATATTGTTGATATTTGATCATTAGTTGATTTGACGACTTCAAAGAAATATGGTTATACATTCAATAAATAATGTAGCAAGAAATCTTAAAAATCTGACATAAATTATCCTCTTTTATGGAAGAATAGTAATTAAAATAAATTAATATTTTTATAAACTCCTGAATCACTACCATCCAGATTTTCCATCCTAGTTTCTTTAAAGCAGCTTATTATCTCGAGTAATTGTACAAAATTTGTTTTTCAAAATCATAAAAATTGAAGAAAAACGAGTCTTTCCTAAGGAAATCGCTCTACTTCCGGCCTGCCATTTTAAATTCCCCCTTATTGGACATCGAATTTTCCAAAGTGGACCTCATAAGCCCTCGAGTTTTCATTTTCAACCCAAAAACGAAAAAAATAATTTTTCCCGAGAAGTTTTAAATTCCTTGAAAAAAATCAAGCCTAAATACACAATGGGCCCTGACAAAATTCCAGCCTTCATACTACATGATTGTGGTAGCGTGCTCACAACTCCTCTTACATTTTTATTTAATTTAGCCATTAAACCTAATACATTTCCCGATGCCCTAAAATGTTCTAAAATAATTTCTGTATATAAAAAAGGTGAAAAAATAACTTATAACGACTATTAACAATTTCTAAAAAGCATTCAAAATTATGAACCAACATTTTCTTATGCAAAGAATCGTATTAGTGAATACTAGCACGGTTTCTTCAAGGGACGTTCTACATCAACTAATCTCTTTTGTAACTCTACATATGTCTAATGCTATCGGCACTAACTCACAGGTTGACGTAATTTACACAGACTTTACTAAAGCATTTTACAGACTAGATCACAGTATTTTATGTTCTAAATTTCAAAAATTTGGCCTCTCAAGAAATTTGTTGTTATTTTTCAAATCATATTTTGAAAATAGACGTCACCATATTGAATACCGTGGACACCGATCTGCGAAATTCGTATCTACCTCAGGTGTACCCCAAGGCTCTGTTTTGGGCCCATTATTCTTCATCATTTTAATTAATGAAATCGCAGAGGAATTGGGTGTGAATTGTCTGTTATATGCAGATGATATGAAGTTATACAATAAAGTAAACGTTGTGAGTGACTGTGTGGTATTGCAAAGTGCCCTTGATAATATTAATGAATGGTGTATTTTAAGCAAATTACAGTTGAGTATAAGAAAGTGTAATGTCTTATCTTTTACCAGTAAACACGAATATGTAGAATTTAATTACCGTACAGAAGATTCAGTGCTTACACGTCCATCAACATTCCGCGACGTAGGTGTAATATTTGACATCAAACTATCATTTAATTCTCTTATAAATACCATCTCTAATGAAAGTTTCAGAACGCTAGGATTCATAACACGATGTTCTCGCGATTTTAACGACATTAACACACTAAAACTACTATGTCAATCTTTTGTTCGATCCAAATTTTAAAATTCGTCAATTATTTGGTCGCCCCATTATAACACACAGATACAGAGCATAGAAAGAATTGACAGGCGTTTTTAAAAGACTTTGAGTTATAAGGAAGATGGTGTCTATCCTGCAATTGGTTTTCCTCAGACTGAACTGTTAAATAGATTCACACTCTCGAGTCTGGAGACTCGTAGAACTATTTCACAGGAAATTTTTCTTTTTAAAATAATACATAATGTAACTGATTGCGGCGCTATCTTAAGCTTACTAAATTTTCGAACACCTAGACCTGGTTCCAGACATAGCTCATTGTTCTATTTGCCAACTCCCCGAACTAACGTCCAGAAATTTTCGCCGCTGTACAAAATGTGTGAGAACTATAATAACCTACCAGTTTGATATATTCCACTGCAATGTAGCTGCGATAAAAAGGTTAACTGCATAATTTATTTTTTTGTTTTGTCTTTGTTCTTATCTGTTTATTTTGTATTCTTTTGTTTTACGTGACTACATTGACTGATAAAAATGTCAATTATAATTATTTTATACTTATTCATGGATATTGTCTTAGTTTTGCATGGAACATCGTTATGAGTGGCTTTAGGCTTTTCTGATGAGTCCACAATAAGGACGAAAAACGTTTCCAAGAAACTGAATGAGATTTTATGAAAATGTAATTCATTAGAATGAAAAAACTTTTAAAGACAAGGTACGTAAATAAATTAATTTCAGGCCTTTGTTCTCATTTTTAACTGAATTTACATATCGTAGGGGATCATGTAGATACTAGTTTAGCCTGCTTAGCCGTGGGGGACTAGGTTGGATGCTAGTGTTAAAATGAGAATGGCAAATAAGAATTTTTACTTGTTAGCATAACCAGAAGTCAGGTTATCGAAAGAATGCAAAGATTTCATTAATATTTTTATATATAGTTTTTCCTTTAGTTCTCATAGATAGCTTTTCTTTCCACTGTTTGCAAAATCCTATCAAGAATATGTTTCATTACTATAAGCAAACAAATAATAAATAATTCACTTTTAAACATTTTAAGCGTATTTCAACAAAAATATTTTGAAGCCTTTTCAACAATTACTATATTACCACTCCACTACGCGGATGTGGACGTAATTGGGTTACATTGACTACCTAGTTAATAAGTCCATTGCTTCACCCGAAAATTGACTCACCTTATGCGCTATATTTGTCCAGGACTGTAACACAAATAAAACCAGATCTCAAATTACACTCATTCATTTATTTATAACAGATATTAGTAGAGGAATCTGAAAGATATTAACATTGGATTAACTAACTTGTCAGTAACATTTAGTCAAAGAATTTACATGAAATATACATAAGCAGACATCTCCTACTTAAAAATGTGATTATCTTTTGTCACGCATAGCGCAGAGCAACGCAGTAGGCATGTAATCTAATACTTACTGAACGAGACTTTGTTATGCAGAACGTTATATTGTATCAGAAATTAGACTTCTTATACCAAATGAAAGACTGAAACGTTACGGCTTGTAGACAAACTCACGAAAACAAAATAAATTATTATTTTGTAGTAATAAGTTTATTTTAACAATGTAATCTTATACAAAGACAAAGAGAACAAGGTACCATAAGCGGGTTATTAAATCACGTAAGAAAGGTTTTCGCGTAGGTACTCTTACAAACAAGCTAACATGTATTCAGTGCACTTTGAAACAAATGGACAATAAATACTACATATGGGTATTACATATCCACATAATAACAGTATTATAAATGTAACAGATCTGGAACTTTATAATTTATAAGAACTAAACGCAAGTACGTGTTATTTCCAAAGAAAATTGAAATATACAGAGCTTTGTATATCTGTAAGAAACATGTAGGCAATAACCAGAATAAACAGTATACTCTTCGCTGATTTATTGGACTTATATATTTGTTGCACATTCTATGGGATACTCTTCTTAGGCCCGGTACTTTCACTTAAGTATAAATATACTTTATCCGGCGAATAACAATTCGAAGGATAAGATAACCAGAATTTGCTATCTACTGGATATCTTTTATCTGTACTTTCATACAAATTACACCTTCGGTTAGAAATTCGATGGATGAGATTTTAGATACTTCCCAAAGTAAGTGTTGCCAACTTAAGATGTGGTAAAACAAGAGAAATGTATGCAGAAGCTATGTACTTCAAGTAAAGATAGAAATAATCCCCTACTATTATTGCTTACCTGTTTATGACATTTGAGTCATTTTACTTCCCTCGCATACCGAAGGGAAGTATTGTATTCGAGAAAAAATCACCCTCCGAGATTTTTTCGGATTCTGACGTTTCAGAACACGTAGATTCCGAAAATATAGGTTTTTCAATTCCGTCAGTCTGTCTGTCTGTCTGTCTGTCTGTCTGTCTGTCTGTCTCTGTCTGTCTGTCTGTCTGTCTGTCTGTTGGTGTATTTACTAAAAAACTACTTGACGGAGAGCAGTCAAATTTGGTAGGTAGTTAACCCTACTGTCAGCGAAGAACTGGTAGAATTTTCACTGAAAAATATACAGGGTGGACCGTCTAAACGGAATAAATAGTGAAAAAAATTTTTTTTTGCTCAAATTTAAAATTTCCACGTTTCATGACGCGCTAAACCTGTTTCAGGAAAAAAAAATTTTTGAAAATTTTTTTCAAACATTTTTGAAAAAATTTTTACCAAGATGAAAAAAATTTTTTTTTGCTCAAATTTAAAATTTCCACGTTTCATGACGCGCTAAACCTATTTCAGGAAAAAAAATTTTTTGAAAATTTTTTTCAAACATTTTTGAAAAAATTTTTACCAAGTTGAAAAAAATTTTTTTTTGCTCAAATTTAAAATTTCCACGTTTCATGACGCGCTAAACCTATTTCAGAAAAAAAAAAAAAATTGAAAATTTTTTTCAAACATTTTTGAAAAAATTTTTACCAAGATGAAAAAAATTTGTTTTTGCTCAAATTTAAAATTTCTACGTTTCATGACACGCTTAACCTATTTCAGGAAAAAAAAATTTGAAAATTTTTTTCACCATTTTTGAAAAAAATTTTACTACTAAAATGAATTTTTTTTTCTTTCTTCAAATTTAAAATTTTCACGTTTCATGGCATTCCAAACCAATTTCGGAAAAAAAATTGCAACATTTTGTTACCAGTTCGGAAAAAAATTTAACACCAGAATGCTCAAATTTAAATGACATTCTAGGTATTTCAGAAAAAAAATTTTGAAAATTTTTTTCACCAACATTTTTCAAAAAGTTTTTACCACTAAAATAGATCGATTTTTTTTTTATTTGCTCAAATTTAAAATTTTCACGTTTCATAGCATTCTAAACCTATTTTAAAAATACATCATTTTTAATTTTTAAACTTTTTTTAGCACTACTATAGAACAGAAGGAAACTTTCCTTTTTGCTCTAATTTAAAATTTCTACCTTTGACATTTTAAACCTATTTCAGAAGAAAAAAATTTGAAAATTATTTTACCATCTTTCGAAAAATTTAAAAAAAATGAAATTTTTTAACCACCACTATACTTCCACTCCATTACGTGAATGTTGGATTGAAAATGTGACAGATGGCAATAACAGTTTGGAAAAAAAATTAACACTAGAATAGATGGAAACTTTTTTACTCAAATTTAAAAGTTTCACGTTTCATGACATTCTAAACCTATTTAAAAAAAATACATAATTTTTAAATCTTAAACTTCTTTTACCACTAGTATAGAATAGACGGAAACTTTCCTTTTTGCTCAAATTTAAAATTTCTACGTTTGACATTTTAAACCTATTTCAGAAGAAAAAATTTTACATTTTTTATTAAACATTTTTGAAAAATTAAAATAAAAATGAAATTTTTTAACCACCACTATACTTCCACTCCATTACGCGAATGTTGGATTGATGTGACGGATGGCAATAATATCTGACATATACACCTATTATACTTTTATTGAAAAATGTACAGGGTGGTCATCCCAAGGAATAATTCAGTCATGGTGGACATTTGTAAAGGTATTTGCGCAGGCCTGCCATATGTGGCACCTGTTATTTAGTATTGAGCTTTTGCTGTTGGATAAGCAATCTGTATATTTTTTCGACCAAAACTTATCAAGTTTTCTTTGTAATAATAGCAATAACTATATTCCGATTATTATTCTCAATGTCATTTCGTAATAATTAATTTTTTAAAGTGACCGCCATGCACAAATAACGAGGGAAGTTCTGTGTAAAGACCTTTACCGATTTTTTATACTTCATGGTTGTTTGTCATTCTCATTATAGTGTTTACAATAGCTTTTATTGTGCGATTTTAGCTACTTTCGTTCATCAGAGTGATTCGTAACCATAAGGTACCTGTTTCGTGTGTTGTCTCTGTCATTACCATGCAATTTTATATCATATGATTACTGTTCATTGAAATCCTGTTTATTATCATTACGAATCACTCTGCTGAATGAAAGCAGCTATTGTGTCTGCATATTTTTAAATGGTATATATAAAATAAAACTGTGTTTCATGTGATATGTTTTTGGACAAATTGAGGAAATACATAAATAGCAGTTATTACATTTTTACTTCCCTCGCATACCGAAGGGAAGTATTGTATTCGAGAAAAAATCACCCTCCGAGATTTTTTCGGATTCTGACGTTTCAGAACACGTAGATTCCGAAAATATAGGTTTTTCAATTCCGTCAGTCTGTCTGTCTGTCTGTCTGTCTGTCTGTCTGTCTGTCTGTCTGTCTATCTGTCTGTCTGTTGGTGTATTTACTAAAAAACTACTTGACGGAGAGCAGTCAAATTTGGTAGGTAGTTAACCCTACTGTCAGCGAAGAACTGGTAGAATTTTCCCTGAAAAATATACAGGGTGGACCGTCTAAACGGAATAAATAGTGAAAAAAATTTTTTTTTGCTCAAATTTAAAATTTCCACGTTTCATGACGCGCTAAACCTGTTTCAGGAAAAAAAATTTTTTGAAAATTTTTTTCAAACATTTTTGAAAAAATTTTTACCAAGATGAACAAAATTTTTTTTTGCTCAAATTTAAAATTTCCACGTTTCATGACGCGCTAAACCTATTTCAGGAAAACAAAATTTTTGAAAATTTTTTTCAAACATTTTTGAAAAAATTTTTACCAAGATGAAAAAAAAATTGTTTTCGCTCAAATTTAAAATTTCTACGTTTCATGACACGCTTAACCTATTTCAAAAAAAAAAAAATTGAAAATTTTTTTCACCAATATTTTTGAAAAAATGTTTACTACTAAAATGAATTTTTTTTTTCTTTCTTCAAATTTAAAATTTTCACGTTTCATGGCATTCTAAAAGCCTGATTAAAAAAAAAGTTTTTTGAAATTTTATCACTAAGATAGAATTTTTCTTTCTTTGTTCAGATTTTAACTATCCACGTTTCCATGACATTCTAAAACTATTCAAACAAATTTAAAAATGTTTTTGAAGAATTTTTTAAAAAATTTGAAAACATTTTTAATCCATTTATGTATCACTACTATAGAACAGACGAAAACATTTTTTTTGCTCAAATTTAAAATTTCCATGTTTCATGATATTCCAAACCAATTTCGGAAAAAAAAATTTGCAACATTTTGTTACCAGTTTGGAAAAAAATTTAACACCAGAATGCTCAAATTTAAATGACATTCTAAACCTAGGTATTTCAGAAAAAAAATTTTGAAATTTTTTTTCACCAACATTTTTTAAAAAGTTTTTACCACTAAAATAGATCGAATTTTTTTTTATTTGCTCAAATTTAAAATTTTCACGTTTCATAGCATTCTAAACCTATTTTAAAAATACATCATTTTTAATTTTTAAACTTTTTTTACCACTACTATAGAACAGAAGGAAACTTTCCTTTGTGCTCTAATTTAAAATTTCTACCTTTGACATTTTAAACCTATTTCAGAAGCAAAAAATTTGAAAATCATTTTACCATATTTTGAAAAATTTAAAAAAAATGAAATTTTTTAACCACCACTATACTTCCACTCCATTACGTGAATGTTGGATTGAAAATGTGACAGATGGCAATAACATCTGGCATATGCACCTATTATACTTTTATTGAAAAATGTACAGGGTGGTCATCCCAAGAAATAATTCAGTCATGGTGGACATTTGTAAAGGTATTTGCGCAAGCCTGCTATTTAGTATTGAACTTTTGCTGTTGGATGAGCAATCTGTATATTTTTTTGACCAAAACTTATCAAGTTTTCTTTGTAATAATAGCAATAACTCTACTCCGATTATTATTCTCAATGTCATTTCGTAATTATTATTTTTTTAGAGAGACTGCCATGAACGAGGGAAGTTCTGTGTAAATACCTTTACCGATTTTTTTTATTATTCTTCCCGCCGTGGCTTGTGAAAGTCCGTAAAATCATCCAGTTATATAAAAGTCACCACTGGCCAAATCTTATCTAAAGTACTGTTAAATCCAAAACAATAAATAATTTTTCAAAATTTAGGTTAGAAAATAGAATACCACTGCCAATCAGAGCGCAAGCGCGTAGGTGTGGCTTCATTTATCCGGTAGATAAAAGCCTTATTCGTCGGTTTGGGCGCCGAATAGTTTATCCTAGGAATAAGCATATTTATCTGACTGATATCACTATTTGTAGGTGAAAATACAGATTTTTTGCTTACCTTCTAGATAAGACTTATTCTGCAGAATAAATGTCGCTAACTATAGATGAAAGTATCGGCCCTTAGTTTCTTTGTAAATAATGTTAGTTTTAAGAACTTTTTGTTTAATTTCTAATTAATTTAAATATTAATAATTTAATTTTGGATATTGAGTTATATGGAAGGAAGAACATTCAAAGTGAGATTAAGTGGAGTGGAGTCTGAGTACCACGGTATATCAATGGGGGTACCTCAGCGCCCTGTTCTGGGGCTCCCACTATTTTTGTTATACGTTGATGATCTTCCCCACCATCTCACTAAAGGTCATCTAACGATGTTTGCTGACGATCTAACGGTAACCGTATCAGCGGAATCTCCTGAGAAGCTACAAAAATCAATTAATATTACAGTAGAAAAGGTTAGTTCGTGGTCCCAACTAATACATAATAATAAAAAAACCGTGTTTATTAACTTTTATTTACAGAGACCGTTGCCGCATTACGTACAATTTACTGATGACATTAGACATCGAGCAGCACTAAATTATTACAAAGGGTTATAAGTCGATGATACCAATAACTATTGCCATAAAGGCATAAACACATCATTTTTTATTATTAATTAATTATTTGAGTAGATTTAATTGTTTTGCGTAATGAACTAACTTTTGGATGATTTGTCCAAGCTAATTAAAAAAAATAAGTTTATGTAAATATCTGTGTATTTTACAAATTTGTTTCAGTAAATAATAAAAAAAAATGAGAAGCAGTAAAAATTAAAATTAAATAATGAAATAATTGAAAAATCTGTTAAAAATCATTAACGAAAAGAGAAATTTGACAGAAATTAAATTGGAAACAGTATTAAAATATGCGTAAGACATCAATGCTTTACATAGTTAGTTTTCGAAACTGCTGACGTTATTTGATTATTTGCTATAAATTAAAAAGTACCAAAAAGTTGATTGAAAGAGCTGTCACTCTGTAGTAGTTAATCATTTTGCACAAATAACTAAATAAAACACACTACTATGTTTTCTACCACTATGTGGTAGAAAACATAGTACTTAGTGTGTTTTATTTCATATTTCTTATAAGAGCAACTCCTGTCTCTAACATTTTAACCTGATTCAGGCACACTGGTATCCCGTACTTGTCTTTCTGAAGGAAAGTGGTGGGGTGGGTGGATTGTGGTAAAGACTTTTCGTTTCACCTGGAAATGACCTATTTTTACTATTTTTTACCTTAAAAGGTGTTATTTATACAGAAGTTCCCTCGTTATTTGTGTATAGTAATCACTCTAAAAAATTATTAATTACTAAGTGACATTGAGAATAATCATCGGAATATAGTTATTGCTATTATTACAAAGAAAACCTGATAACTTTTGGTCAAAAAAATATACAGTGTGCTCATCCAACAGCAAAGGTTCAATACTAAATACCAGATGCCAAATTTGGAAGGCTTGCGCAAATACCTTTACAAATATTCACCATGACTGAATTATTTCTTGGTATGACCACCCTGTACATTCATCAATAAAAGTATAATAGGTGCATATGCCAACTATTATTGCCATCTGTCATATTTTCAATGCCACATTCACGTAATGGAGTGGAAGTATAGTGGTGGTTGAAAAATATTTTTTTTTATTTTTCAAAAATGATGGTGAAAAAAAATTTTTTTTTTTCTGAAATAGGCTTAGGATGTCATGAAACATGAAATTTTTAAATTTGAGCAAAAAAAAATTTTTTCCATCTATTCTAGTGTTATATTTTTTTCCAAAATGATTAAAAAATTTTGCAATTTTTACTTCCCTCGCATACTGAAGGGAAGTATTGTATTCGAGAAAAAATCACTCTCCGAGATTTTTTCGGATTCTGACGTTTCAGATCACGTAGATTACGAAAATATAGGTCTTTCAATTCCGTTAGTGTGTCTGTCTGTCTGTCGGTGCATTAACTAAAAAAACTACTTGACGGAGAGCAGTCAAATTTGGTAGGTCCTACTGACAGCGAAGAAATGGTAAAATTTTCACTGGAAAATATACAGGGTGGACCGTCTAAATGGAATAAATAGTGAAAAAAAATTTTTTTCGCTCAAATTTAAAATTTCCACGTTTCATGACACGCTAAACCTATTTCTAAAAAAAAAAATTTGAACATTTTGTTCACCAACAATTTTGAAAAAATCTTTACCACTAAAAAAATTTTTTTTCTTTCAAATTTAAAATTTCCACGTTTCATGGCATTCTAAATCTATTTAAAGAAAAAAAAATGTTGAAAATTCTTTACCGTTTTTAAAAAAACTTCTACCACTAAAATAGATGGAATTTCTTTTTTCTCAAAATTTAAAATTTCCACGTTTCAAATGGAAATTTTTAAAAAAATTCTGGAAAAAAATTTACCACTAAAATAGATGGAATTTTTTTCTTTGCTCAGATTTAAAATTTCCACGTTTCCATGGCATTCTAAAATTATTCAAACAAATTTAAAAATGTTTTTGAAAAATTTTTTAAAAAATTTGAAAACATGTTTAGGTAATCTATTTATCACTATTATATAATGGACGAAATATTTTTTTTTGCTCAAATTTAAAATTTCCACGTTTCATGATATTCCAAACCTATTTCGGAAAAAAATTTGCAACTTCTTTTGACCATTTTGGAAAAAAATTTAACACTAGAATAGACGGAAAAAATTTTTTTTGCTCAAATTTAAAATTTTTACGTTTCATGACATTCTAAACCTATTTCAAAAAAAAGGTTTTGAACATTTTTATATTTTTTAACCACCACTATACTTTCACTCCATTACGTGAATGTGGGATTGAAAATGTGACAGATGGCAATAATATTTGGCATATGCACCTATTATATACTTTTGTTGAATAATGGCATCCCAAGAAATAATTCAGTCATGGTGGACATTTGTAAAGGTATTTGCGCAAGCCTTCCATATTTGGCACTTTTGCTGTTGGATGAGCACTCTGTATATTTTTTTGACCAAAAGATATAAGGTTTTTTTTGTAATAATAGCAATAACTATATTCCGATTATTATTCTCAATGTCATTTCGTAATTAATAATTTTTTAGAGTGACCGCCATGCACAAATAACGAGGGAAGTTCTGTGTAAATAACTTTACCGATTTTTTTTCTTTGTTCAGATTTAAAATTTCTATCTATTTTAGTGGTAAAATTTTTTCAAAAATAAAAAAAAAATCCAATTTTTAAAAAAATAGATTTAGAACGCTATGAAACGTGGAAATTTTAAATTTGAAGAAAGAAAAAAATTCCGTCTATTTTAGTTGTAAAAAATTTTTCAAAAATGTTGGTAAAAAAAAATTTCAATTTTTTTTTTTTTTTTTTTTTAATAGGTTTAGAATGCCATGAAACGTGGAAATTTTAAATTTGAACAAAGAGAAAAGATTTCTTCATCTATTTTAGTGGTAAAAATTTGTTCAAAAATGTTGGTGAAAAAAATTTTAAAAGTTTTTTTTTCAGAAATGGGTTTAGCGTGTCATGAAACGTGGAAATTTTAAATTTGAGCAAAAAAAATTTTTTTCACGATTTATTCCGTATATTTTCCAGTGAAAGTTTTACCATTTCTTCGCTGGCAGTAGGGTCAACTACCTACCAAATTTGACTGCTCTCTGTCAAGTAGTTTTTTTAGTTAATGCACCAACAAACAGACAGACTGACGGAATTGAAAAACCTATATTTTCGTAATCTACGTGTTCTGAAACGTCAAAATCCGAAAAAATCTCGGAGGGTGATTTTTTCTCGAATACAAACTTCCCTTCGGTATGCGAGGGAAGTAATATATGTTGAAAGTAAATTACCCGCAAGAAAATATGAATTGAGACAAACGTAAAATCAATAGACACTTAGTGCCCTTCTTGTTCAGCTATTTACATCTTTTGCCAAATACATTCGAAGCAGTACGTAAGTCTATGATCCTCTTTCTGCATCCCCAGTGCTCATTATTTTATTTATCGAAGCGAACGTCTCTTTGTAGTTCTCCAGTCTTACGAAATAAAATTTAAAAACCTCTAGCAGAGCTCTCGTTGAGCAAACTTCCTGAAAATCAAGCCGGATATTTCATATTTCGTGTTTTATGACGTTCACGGGGTCTTCATTTGAATAGGTTTCGGTAAACAAAGGTACTATTTACTGTATTCTCACCAAATTGTGGTTAGATTTCAGAGAATATAATATATAAAAAATATCTTACGTATCTTACGTAATTACTAGCCCAGTTAAATGAGGAATATAATGGGTATAATTGAATATTTTTTTAAATGTTTATTACTTCCACGTCCATGTAGTGGATTGGAAGTATAGTAGTTGCATAAAAATGTGTATAAAATGTGTTTGTTGAAATAGGTATAATGCCATGAATCGTCTAGATTTTAAAATTGAGAGAAAAAAATTCCTGTCTATCGGTTGGTCTGTCCGTCGGTGTGTCGGTCGGTCTGATTGTCTATAACTTTTTCGTGCGCTCGTTTTTACTTCCCTCGCATACCGAAGGGAAGTATTGTATTCGAGAAAAAATCACCCTCCGAGATTTTTTCGGATTCTGACGTTTCAGAACACGTAGATTACGAAAATATAGGTTTTTCAATTCCGTCAAATTTTGAAAATTTTTTAACCAAGATTTAGGAAAAATTTCAACAAAATTTTTTTTTCTTTGTTCAAATTTAAAATTTCAATGTTTCCATAGCATTCTAAACCTATTCAAACAAATAAAAAAAATTGATAAAATCTATTTCACTACTTACTATAGAATAGATGAATTTTTTTTTACCACTTTGGAAAAAAAAATACCATTAGAATAGACGGAAAAATTAGTTTTTGCTGAAATTTAAAAGTTTCACGTTTCATGACATTCTAAACCTATTTCAGAAAAAAAAAATTTGAAAATTTTTTTCACACATTTTTGAAAAATTTTGAACCACTAAAACAGATGGAAATTTTTTTTTCTTTGCTCAAATTTAAAATTTCCATGTTTCATGACATTCTGAACCTATTGCAGAAGAAAAAGGAGTGAACATTTTTATCCAACGGTTTTGAAAAATTTCAAAAAAAAAAAATTAAATTTTTAACCACCACTATACTTCCACTTCACTGCGTGAATGTGGAACTGTCTAATGGCAATACTATTATACTTTTATTGGAAAATATACGGGGTGGTCATCCCAAGCAATAATTTATGGGAGACCTGTTATTTAGTATTGAACTTTTGCTGTTGGATGAGCACTATTTTTTTGACCAAAAGTTATCTGGATTTCTTTGTAATCATTACAATAACTATATTTCCATTATTATTCTCAATGTCATTATTTCGTATTTAATATTTTTTTAGTGATCGCCATGCACAAATAACGAGGAAGTTCTGTCTAAATACCTTTACCGATTTTTTCTGCAACGTTTTAAGCTATTGATTTGAAACAAGTATGTATTGTAAAGCATATTCTTTATAGGATTTTGCATACAGCGGAAAGAAGAACTATCTATGAGAACTAAAAGAAAAACTATATGTAAAAATATTAATGAAATCTTTGCATTTTTTCTTTTTGTTCTCATAGATAGTTTTTCTTTCCGCTTTTGCAAAATCATGTAAAGAATGTTTCATTACTATAAGCAAACAAATAATAAATAATTCACTTTTAAACATGCCTAGAGTATATAGGCTCCAATACTAGTTAGCGAATAGATAGGTAAGGATCTGTTGCTTTTTATCAGTCAATGTCAAATATAAAATATAAAAATCGTCAAGGGTATTTACACAGAACTTCCCTCTCTATTTGGGAAAATAATAATCGGAATATAGTTATCACTATTATTACAATGAGAACCTGGTAAGTTTTGGTTAAAAGAATATACAGAGTGCTGATCCAACAGCAAAAATTCAATACTAAATAACAGGTGCCAAATATGAAAGGCTTGCGCAAATACCTTTACAAATGTCCACCATGGTTCAATTATTTCTTGGGATGACCACCCTGTATATTTTTCAATAAAAGTATAATAGGTGCATATGCCAAATATTATTGCCATCTGTCACATTTTCAATTCCACATGCACGTAGTGGAGTGGAAGTATAGTGGTGGTTAAAAAATTTCACTTTTTTTAAATTTTTCAAAAATGTCGGTAAAAAAATTTTCAAGATTTTGTTCTTCTGAAATAGGTTTAGAATGTCATGAAAAGTGGAAATTTTAAATTTTAACACAAAGGAATGTTTCCTTCTATTCTATAGTAGTGGTAAAAAAAATATTTTCTTTGAAATGGGTTTAGAATGCGATGAAACGTGAAAATTTTAAATTTGAGCAAAGAAAAAATATTTTTCCATCTATATTAGTGCTAAAAAAAATTTCAAAAATGTTGGTGAAAAGAAATTTTCAAAATTTCTTTTTCTGAAATAGGTTTAGAATATCATGAAACGTGACATTTTAAATTTGAGCAAAACATTTTTTTCTATCTATCCGTCTTAAAATTTTTGTGGTGAAAAGATGTTGCAATTTTTTTTTTCCGAAATAGGTTTGGAATGTCATGAAACGTGGAAATTTTAAATTTGAGCAAAAAAAAGTTTTCGTCTATTCTATAGTTGGTGATAAATCAAAAATTTTTTGAAGAAAATTTTTAAACATTTCAAAACATTTTTTAAATTTGTTTGAATAGGTTTAGAAATCCATGGAAACATGGAAATTTAAAATTTGAAATAAAAGAAAATTCCATCCATTTTAGTGGTAAATTTTTTTAAAAACTGCTGACAAAAAAAAATTAATATTTTTTTTTTTGAGATAGGTTCATAATGCCATGAAACGTGGAAATTTTAAATTTGAACAAAGAAAAAAAAATTTCATCTATTTTAGTGGTAAGTAAAAAATTTTTCAAAAATGTTGGTATAAAAAATTTTTTATTACTTCCCTCGCATACCGAAGGGAAGTATTGTATTCGAGAAAAAATCACCCTCCGAGATTTTTTCGGATTCTGACGTTTCAGAACACGTAGATTCCGAAAATATAGGTTTTCAATTCCGTCAGTCTGTCTGTCTGTCTGTCTGTCTGTCTGTCTGTCTGTCTGTCTGTCTGTCTGTCTGTCTGTCTGTCTGTCTGTCCGTCCGTCCGTCCGTCCGTCCGTCCGTCCGTCCGTCCGTCCGTCCGTCCGTCCGTCCGTCCGTCCGTCCGTCCGTCCGTCCGTCCGTCCGTCCGTCCGTCCGTCCGTCCGTCCGTCCGTCCGTCCGTCCGTCCGTCCGTCCGTCCGTCCGTCCGTCCGTCCGTCCGTCCGTCCGTCCGTCCGTCCGTCCGTCCGTCCGTCCGTCCGTCCGTCCGTCTGTCTGTCTGTCTGTCTATCTGTCTGTCTGTCTGTCTGTCTGTCTGTCTGTCTTACTGTCTGTCTGTTGGTGCATTAACTAAAAAACTACTTGACGGAGAGCAGTCAAATTTGTTTATTAAAACAAATTTAAAAATTTTTTAGAAAAAAAAAAAAATGAAAACATGTTTTAGTAATCTATTTATCACCATTATAGAATAGACGAAATATTTTTTTGCTCAAATTTAAAATTTCCACGTTTCATAACATTCTAAACCTATTTCGGAAAAAAAAATTTGCAACATATTTTTCACCAATTTGGAAAAAAATTTAACACTAGAATAGACAGAAAATATTTTTGAAAATTTGTTCTATATTTTAATCACCACTATACTTCCACTCCATTACGTGAATGTGGGATTGAAAATGTGAGAGATGGCAATAATATTTGGCATATCCTATTATATACTTTTATTGAATAATGGCATCCCAAGAAATAATTGAGTCATGGTGGACATTTATAAAGGTATTTGCGCAAGCCTTCCATATTTGGCACCTGTTATTTAGTATATTGAACTTTTGCTGTTGGATGAACACTCTGTATATTTTTTTGACCAAAAGTTATCAGGTTTTCTTTGTAATAATACCAATAATTATATTCCGATTATTATTCCCAATGTCATTTCGTAATTAATAATTTTTTTGAGTGACTGTCATGCACAAATAACGAGGGAAGTTCTGTGTAAATAACTTTACCGATTTTTTTTCTTTGTTCAGATTTAAACTATCCACGTTTCCATGGCATTCTAAAACTATTCAAACAAATTTAAAAATGTTTTTGAAAAATTTTTAAAAAAATTTGAAAACATTTTTAATCTATTTATCACTACTATAGAATAGACGAAAAATTTGGTTTGCTCAAATTTAAAATTTCCACGTTTCATGACATTCCAAACCAATTTCGGAAAAAAAACTTTTGCAACATTTTGTTACCAGTTTGGAAAAAAATTAACACTAGAATAGATGGAAACTTTTTTTATTCAAATTTAAAAGTTTCACGTTTCATGACATTCTAAACCTATTTAAAAAAAAATATGTAATTTTTAAATCTTAAACTTCTTTTACCACTATTATAGAATAGACGGAAACTTTCCTTTTTGCTTAAATTAAAAATTTCTACGTTTGACATTTTAAACCTATTTCAGAAGAAACAAAATTTTTTTTTTAACATTTTTGAAAAATTAAAATAAAAATGAAATTTTTTAACCACCACTATACTTCCACTCCAATGCGCGAATTTTGGATTGATGTGGCGGATGGCAATAATATCTGACATATACACCTATTATACTTTTATTGAAAAATGTATAGGGTGGTCATCCCAAGAAATAATTCAGTCATGGTGGACATTTGCAAAGGTATTTGCGCAAGCCTGCCATATGTGGCACCTGTTATTTAGTATTGAGCTTTTGCTGTTGGATGAGCAATCTGTATATTTTTTTGACCAAAACTTATCAAGTTTTCTTTGTAATAATAGCAATAACTATATTCTGATTATTATTCTCAATGTCATTTCGTAATTATTAATTTTTTAGAGTGACCGCCATGCACAAATAACGAGGGAAGTTCTGTGTAAAGACCTTTACCGATTTTTTTTTTCCGAAGTAGGTATAGCGTGTCATGAAACGTAGAAATTTTAAATTAGAGCAAAAAAAATGTTTTTTCATTATTTATTCCCTTTAGACGGTCCACCCTGTATATTTTCCAGTGAAAGTTGTACCATTTCTTCGCTGACAGTAGGGTCAACTACCTACCAAATTTGACTTCTCTCCGTCAAGCAGTTTTTTTAGTAAATGCACCAACAGACAGACAGACAGACTGACGGAATTGAAAAACCTATATTTTCGTAATCTACGTGTTCTGAAACGTCAGAATCCGTAAAAATCTCGGAGGGTGATTTTTCTCGAATACAATGCTTCCATTCGGAATGCGAGGGAAGTAAAGAATATAAATACTCGGTACTTAACTAGTGTATATAAGTCAAACATCAGAGAACACTTACTACCACTTGGCAAGATGTTACATCCCGTAGGATCGCAACTCCTCCAGCGTCGAGAGAACTATAACAATCGAGTGTACAAAAAGATTCAGACTCCCAGTTAATTATGATTGTAAGATGTATATGGAACTTTTTTGAAAATTATTCACTTTTAATTTTGCACTGAAATTTTCGAATTTCTTGTAATCTTTGTCAGGATGCTTCAGGAAGCTATATATGAATTCAATGGTTTTCCAGTTTGAAAAAACTTACTAACGGCATTGAACCCAAAGACGCCTTTTTGGCTCCGACTCGTATTGGAGCGACTACTAGGCGATTCCCGCCTGGACCTGGATTAAGAATATTTTGGGTCGGATCGGAATCGAATCTTCGACTTTGAATTTTTTGGGTTATTATTGGCGGACGTTCCTCGGACATGGAGTATTCTCCACCACTTGTAGAATAATTAAATGTGGATTTTGGTTTTTATTGAAGAAACCGTCCCATTGATTTTTTCTTAAATTTTGACATTTCAAATAGCTACTCTCTACATCCTGACTGAGATTTCCGCCCTGTGCAAGTCTCTTCATGGCACTTTGGAAAAAATAATTTCTTTGTACTTTGGAAAAATATATCGTGGTAGTTTCGAAAAAGTTGTTGGACGGAGCAGTTTTCCACCCGTCGGATCTTGAAATTTTTCAAGTCAAATTTTTGGTACTTTCGAAAAATAATTAATTTTCGAACAACGCGATGGCGCCCAGAGACCATTGAATATCGTCCTCGAGACGAGAAATTTTTCAATTTTAGGAAATTTTTTGTGAATTAAGTTTTCCTGCAGATTTCAATGAAAGACAATTCCAAAGGCGGTTATCGGTGTTTTGTGAAATTATAATGTTTCAAAGTCGATTTTTTCAAGGGAATTTTGGCAAAATTAATTTTTTTTTTAAATTTCATATTTTTAAAATGGATCATTTTACAGGGTTCAATAACATGATCATAGAAATGATTTAAGAATGTCATTTGATAGAAGTTGTAAGGGATTTACAAATATATATGGTTTGTTGTGGTTTTCTTGTTGAAATAAAAAAGATACAGGCGCGCTTATACCAAACTGAGTCATCCGGTATACTAGAAACCAAGACTTCAAATTTTTTTATAACATTTGTCACCTCCACTTCACTACTAAAACTGTTATTAAAATAAAATTGATAGATTCATTTGTTTGGTACACATATATATTATAACGACGTCTGGATCTAGATGATATTTTTAGACAATTCCTTTGAAGGGTTGGGGGCTAAATAGAGGTAAGAAGGAGTAAATAAGTAAAGCAAACAAGCATGAGTCCAGATACTTGGATTTTGGTGTATATAGTAGAAGGATTTCAATGTTCTGTATGTCAATCGACATAATTCTTACCTCTATCGTACAAGAACGTGAATAAACCAAATTGTATTGAAATTTACAAACTATAAAAAGGCGACTGTGCTCTGTACACTTTTATTTAAACCATCGTTGCCTCTCCCTCTATTAAAAAAGTTGTCCTCATCGGCTTTCAAAGGTAAAGTAATAATTAATTTACTTCTAATATTACTGTACTATACGTTAAAATTTTCGATGTTTTGAAGATCATAGTTTAAGCATTTAACCTTTGGATAGACAAACTTATTGTGCTATTGTGTTTGATGAACTTTTGTTTATTGACGTTTTAATCGTTTTTGAATTGTTAACTTATTCTCCCGTGATTGACATTTTATTCACGGAATCCACGCCACTTCATCAAATGTCAACTAGTATTATCTATTTGTTTGTCTGACAGAGGTATTTTTTTAAAATACTAAGAAAATAATTTTAAGGCGTTGTCTAAGAATTATGTTTGCTAATAGCAACTATTGCGGTGGCTGTGAGTAAATATGAATATTTACCTATATAAGAGTAGGCACTGTGGTCGCTGGGAGTAATTTTTCCACCAGAAAATAACAGTCGACTTTAGTTAGAATTGCTCTAGTATCGTCTGCTTTATTTTATTACTCCTATGTCTATATTCCACTTTACTTCACTACTCCTGTCTATTCAAATCTAAAAAATTACAAATTTTATACATAAGTATATCAAATCATTTAAAAAATACGTATTTTAAATTGATAGAAAAACAATATGTTCCGTGACATGAAGTTTGGTAATAGAGTTTGTAAGTTTTATGTCTCTACTACAGTCAAATTGGAAGAAATTTCGTCGCTTGGCTGAAAAAAACTGATGAAGATTTGAAACCTAGACGAGATGTTCATTTAGGCGTACTACTGCCCCCCCTTTATCTGTTGCGCTCGAGCCGTCTTGGGAAAATAGTGATCTAATTAAATTTGTTTATATCTAGCTAACTATTAGCAAGATCGGAAATCTGTTTCACATAAAAATTTAAGCTTAGAAAATTTTTTACACAAAATGTCCTATACTCTTTTTCAGTATTTATTGATATCACACATCAACACATATCTTCATCAAAAATCGGTAAAGGTATTTACACAGAACTTCCCTCTTTATTTGTGCATGACGGTCACTCTAAAAAATTAATGATTACGAAATGACATTGAAAATAATAATCGGAATATAGTTATCACTATTATTACAAAGAAAACCTGATAAGTTTTTGTCAAAAAAATATACAGAGTGCTCATTCAACAACAAAAGTTCAATACCAAAGGACAGGTGCCAAATATGGAAGGGCTGCGCAAATACCACCACCACTGAATTATTTCTTGGGATGACCACCCTGTACATTTTTCAATAAAAGTATAATAGGTACATATGCCAAATATTGTTGCCATCTGTCACATTTTCAATTCCTCATTCACGAGGGGTGGAAGTATAGTGGTGGTTAAAAAATCTCATTTTTTAAAAATTTTTCAAAAATGTTGGTAAAAAAATTTTTGTAATTTTTTTCTTCTGAAATATGTTTAGAATGTCACGAAACGTGGAAATTTTAAATTTGTGCAAAAAAAATTTTTTCCATCTATTCTAGTGGTAAAATATATTTCCAAGATGGTAAAAAAATTTTTTTACCGAAATAAGTTTGGAATGTCATGAACCGTGGAAATTTTAATTTTGAGCAAAAACAAATTTTTCATCCATTCCATAGTAGTGATAAATAGATTAAAACTTTTTAAAAAAATTGTTTTAATTTTTCAAAATATTTTTTTTTTTTTTTTTGTTGAAGTATGTTTAGAATGCCATGGAAACGTGGAAATTTTGAATTTAAACAAAGAAAAAAAATTTCCATCTACATATTTTAGTGGTAAAATTTTTTCAAAATTTGTAAAAGAATTTTCTAAATTTATTTTTTCTTAAATAGATTTAGAACGCCATGAAACGTGAAAATTTTAAATCAGAAAAAAGAAAAAAAAATTCCATCTATTTTAGTGGTAAATTTTTTTTTTTTTCTTGAAATAGGTTTAGAATGCCATAAAACGTGGACGTTTTAAATTTGAACAAAGAACATTTTTTTTCATCCTAGTGGAAAAAAATTTTTCAAAAATTTTGGTGAAAAAAATTTTCAAATTTTTTTTTTCTGAAATAGATTTAGCGTGTCATGAAACGTGGAAATTTTAAATTTGAGCAAACAAATTTTTTTTTCATTATTTATTCCCTTTAGACCCTGTATATTTTCCAGTGAAATTTTAACCATTTCTTCGCTGACAGTAGCGTCAACTACCTACCAAACTTGACTGCTTTCCATCAAGTAGTTTTTTTAGTTAATGCACCAACAGACAGACAGACAGACAGACAGACAGACGGAATTGAAAAACCTATATTTTTGTAATCTACGTGTACTGAAACGTCAGAATCCGAAAAAATCTCGGAGGGTGATCTTTGCAATACAATGCAATGCTTTCCTTCTGTATGCGAGGGAAGTAAAAATCATTTAATTCAACGTCAATTTTTTTTAAACTCTCTTGTCTTTTTAGGGCTGAATCGGCCTTAACACATACAAATTAAACATTGCACCACTCAGATTTGTAAAGCAGACATTTTCCTGCAACAATGTTTTTGAAACTTCGAATATTGGAAAAAGTGTGGTCGCATTTTCACAGAGAATAGTACTTATATATTCCGAGTTTTGCAAAGTAGGTACGCATGGTAGTTCAATATCTAAAATATTGTCAATAATTGTATTAATTGCATTTAAGAGTAGGCGTCTCTCCAACTCAAAAATGGTAAATACATTGTTTAATTAAGATTAATAGTTAGCAGATTAGTAAGTAAGCAACCATTTTGTTATTTGGTCTAAATCTTCATTTATCTCTGATCTCCTTTTACAAATGGTACAGCATCATTCTCATAAAATGCTACGTTTCCACAACAGTCTAGATCTAAAAGGTCGTTTACATATGTTGTGAATAAAGTAGGTCCCAACACGGTTCCCTGTGGAGTTCTACAATATTACTTTTTGTTTATCACTAATGATGGTATATGTTTTTACCACTTGATAATCTTCCGTCCAAATAACTAGTAGCTACTTAGAATCTATGTAACCTTTTAATGGAAACGAAAACTGAGGCGGGATATAACAGTTTACCTTGCCTTGTATCATATTGTTTTAAAACAGAAAATCACCTGCGTTTTCCAATATTAAGCAGTAAATTTGTTTAAGCAACTTATAAATTATTGTTAGTTCATCCAATCGAGATAAGTATGCAGACGGTAATTGAATTTGTAAACACCCATTTGTTTTGACTAACATTATACCTTGTAAATATAATCTGATAACACATCAAAAACCGACTTATTTACAGAAACTCGTTTATTACTTTTATGAACGAATAAACACTTTATAGCGACAGTTCTTAAAAAATCCCCTGAAAACTTATACTATATGTTCAAGTATTTATGTTAATAAAACAATGGATAGAAAAATATAATATGTGTGTTAAGCAAATGAAAAACTTTCGCGTGTTTTTAATGGAATATATTAATCGACTAAAAATGAATTGTCTTATAGCAATGTTTTGTTGCAGCTTCTTGTAAATATTGTCAGAAGTGTAGCCAAATGTTTTGTATTAAACTCAAGTCTTGAAATGCTTTTGCTTAAACAATATATTGTTCAACATTGTGTTTTTATCAGTTTTTCTTAAATATCTTTGTGTAGTCTCTATTTTCAATATAAATATAATTAAATAATATACAATTTTCTGCAGAAAAGACAAACAAATATTGAAAAATCCGAAGATCGAGTAGTAACTCGCTGCATAACTTTTGTTTTTCATCTTAAGCTGTATAAATCCATATAAATATATACCGGGTATAACAGGATCCTTTAGTTTTGAAGATAATTGATTGAAATTTGGGACATAATACATATATAATAAACAGCACTTTTTGACACACTGTAGATTTTGACTTTGACATTAACTTTTGATTTTTAAATTGAACACCCTATATATTATTACATTTTCAATTCTGCATAATTTTCGGAATCCAACGATGCCAAATAAGTGGCATTTTAAACATAATTTTTTTTTTATAATATAATTTTCAGTTTTCCATTTAAGTGTGCCATGATGGTTCTGATTTATTCTAAATGACCCATGTAACGCTACAAAATTCGAAATCCCATTAATTACACTAAATTACGTGATTTATGAGCAAATAAAATTCACTAAAATTGCTTTTGGCGCAAAACTAATTTTTTTCAATTAGTACAATTAATAAGGAATTTATTTATATATCGTATTAAAATGTGCGATAAATACAAACAAAATTACAGCTAAAGGAAAATAAGAAAATACAGGTTTATTCAATTACCTTGTTACTACATTTTGAAAAAAAATGTAGTATACGTTTAGCATTTTTCCGGTGGACCGTCGAAACCCGAAAAAAACGTCGGATCCATGTGAAAGTCATATCTATCGATTCGACAGCGAATTTAGAAAATTCCGTCCGTCGGTCAGTCGGTCTGTCGGTCTGTCGGTCTGTCGGTCTGTCGGTCTGTCGGTCTGTCTGTCTGTCTGTCCGTCACGCTCAGCCCCCCTAATCCGTTTTCGGATTGCGATGAAACTTGGGTGGTTAATAGGAGGTCTTTAGAAAACCTTAACGCCGGAAGCTCGGCTTCGTTCGGAAACCGGAAGTACCCGATATAGACGTTTCGAGTTTTTCGGGAGAAATTGAATAACTCGATAACGGGTAGTCGGATCGAGACGTTTCAAAAAAGAAATGGTGCCGCTGGCAAAGCTCTACAAATAAGTATACCAGAGGCTATGTCGAAATACAAACGAAAATAGATTTTTTTTGCAAAAAACTGATTTTCTCGAAATCGGGCTAGGAAGCACGATAACTGTCCAGAATATTGATCGATTTCGATGAGACTTGGTGAGATCAAAGGTACCCGGCCACAAATCAAGCCTATTGCTGGCGGCCCGAATCCGTTGACCGCAAGTATGTTTTCCAGGGCCGAGTATGATTTTTCAAAGAAATTAATAACTCCCGAACCGAAGGTCCGATGTTGATTTTCAAAAATGGCAATTGTAGGGCTCGATTAGGTCTATTAGCTGATGTTTGGGAGAAATTTGAAAAAACAAAAGCGAATCTACAAATCCTGGAAAACTTGATTTTTTTGAGAAATTCTACAAATTCCGAACAGTTTCCTAATAAAAATCGAAAATTAACTATTCCGTCGATCGATCTCTATAACCAGTATAAGGCACGGACCTTTTTGGGTAAAAAATCTGAAACAGAGTTTTTTCGAAAAATTTAATATAAACGAGTTATTTACGAAAATACATTCCATAGAATTATTTAAAAAAAATATTACCTACAAATTGATAAATTCTCCGTGCGATAGAGGTGCAAAAAAATAATGTAATATTATATTCAAAATATCATCATTCATTTCCTTATTTTCATTTACTAAATAAAAATAGAACCGATGCCCTTTCCGTGTTTCAAAATGTAGTTAGCTTTTACTTTAGTCAATGCAAAAAAAAATAAAATAAAATAAAACATGTCAAAGCACTGAGTCATCTTGCGACCCTCTGCTGAAAATGTTATGAATCATCCCAACAAATTGGATTAAAAGCATATCAAAATGTAGTTTTTTTCACTTGTTACACATAAGGTGGCTTAAGAATACAAAAAATTAAGACAAAACCTTACAACAATTGTTGTAATGCTGTCCATTAACATCAATGCACTTGTAATCTCGCATAGCTGTTTCTCGAAGAACGTTCGCCAATTGCTGGGCCGTTATGCTATTAATTGCTCGTCTTACTCGTTGCTCCAGGTCTTCACGCGTTGTAACGGCTTATTTCATCGCCACTATGGGTTTTTGGAAAATGGCACCACCAGTACTATAAAGAACACTTTATTCTAGATATACTGTGAAAAATTCAGAGTGGCACACTTTGTAGTTTTTCAGTAAACAAATATATTCCGAACGCAGCGGCGTATCAAATATTGTTATCTTTGGCTTATTTCATCGCCACTATGGGTTTTTGGAAAATGGAGCTACCAGTACTAGAAAGAACACTTTATTCTAGATATACTGTGAAAAAATCAGAGTGGCACACTTTATAGTTTTTCAGTAAACAAATATATTCCGAACGCAGCGGCGTATCAAATATTGTTATCTTTGGCTTGTTTCATCGCCACTATCGGTTTTTGGAAAATCGCACTACCAGTACTATAAAGAGCACTTTATTCTAGATATACTGTGAAAAATTCAGAGTGGCACACTTTGTAGTTTTTCAGTAAACAAATATATTCCGAGCGCGGAGGCGTACCAAATATTGTTATCTTTGGCTTATTTCATCGCCACTACGGGTTTCTGGAAAATGTCACTACCAGTAATATAAAGAGCACTTTATTCTAGACATACTGTGAAAAATTCAGAGTGGCACACTTTGTAGTTTTTCAGTAAACAAATATATTCCGAGAGCGGAGGCGTATCAAATAAAAATAATAATAATAGATTTATTGCCCAACAGAATAATTCAATTACAGGACAATGTCCGACACACAAGATAATGTTAAGAACTATACCAGGAGCTGATACTGCCTATGCAGTAACTAATACATACTGAAGAATAACAATAACATCATTATTGCATAACTTATAAAGAACAATCAAATTATTATTAAAGACAACGATATATTCAAACTAATACTGATGATTTCAATAAACTGTTGTAATGGTCTTGATGTACTGACTTAAACGTGTGCTAAATATATCACATTGCCTGCTAAGCTTGTTATATAGTCCCATCATAGAGTAAATGGGAGACTTTTTGAGCATGTTTGTGCGGCTATTGGGACAGTAAAATAGAATATCTTGGCGTTCTTCTAATCTCTTCTAATTCTGAAATTAATTTTTGATAATATTGTTGAACAGTCGATAATATTGTCATCTTTGGCTTATTTCATCGCCACTACGGGTTTTTGGAAAATGGCACTATCAGTGCTATAAAGGGCACTTTATTCTAGATACACTGTGAAAAATTCAGAGTGGTACACTTTGTACTTTTCCAATAAACAAATATATTCTGAACGGTGTGGCGGTTGCATAGACAATAGTTTTTAAATGGCCCCAAACAAAGAAATCAAGGAGCGTTAAATCAGGTGGCATTGGAGACCACCTCACAGGACCATTCGTCGAAATTACGTTTTCTCCGAATCTCCGTTGAAGGTAATAAATTACTATCCTTGAATTATGGGGAGAAGAGCCATTTTGTTGAAGATACATTCCCTGTCCTAAATCTAAATGTAACTCATCTAAAATGTTCTCAATCTCATTTTCCAGGAATCCAAGTATCTGGCACCAGTCATAGGTCCTATTGGACCAATGATTCTACTACCGATTATTCCAAGCCAAACATTGAAACCGAACCACACTTGAAAGTTACCCTCCCGTAATACATTTTAATTTTCTTGTGACCAATATTTTGTATTCTGTCGGTTAAATAATCCCAAATTTGTAAACTTTGGCTCGTTCGAAAATAAAATCAGTCCCAAAAAATCGTTGTTTGGCTGCTTGTTACTACATTTTGAAAAAAAATGTAGTATACGTTTAGCATTTTTCCGGTGCACCATCGAAACCCGAAAAAAACGTCGGATCGATGTGAAAGTCATATCTATCGATTCGAGAGCGAATTTAGAAAATTCCGTCCGTCGGTCAGTCGGTCTGTCTGTCGGTCTGTCTGTCGGTCTGTCTGTCTGTCTGTCTGTCTGTCACGCCCAGCCCCCTTAATCCGTTTTCGGATTGCGATGAAACTTGGGTGGTTAATAGGAGGTCTTTAGAAAACCTTAACGCCGAAAGCTCGGCTCCGTTCGGAAACCGGAAGTACCCGATATAGACGTTTCGAGTTTTTCGGGAGAAATTGAATAACTCGATAACGGGTAGTCGGATCGAGACATTTCAAAAAAGAAATGGTGCCGCTGGCAAAGCTCTACAAATAAGTATACCAGAGGCTATGTCGAAATACAAACAAAAATTGATTTTTTTTTGAAAAAAACTGGTTTTCTCGAAATCGGGCTAGGAAGCACGATAACTGTCCAGAATATTGATCGATTTCGATGAGACTTGGTGGGATTAAAGGTACCCGGCCCCCAATCAAGCCTATTGCTGGCGGCCCGAATCCGTTGACCGCAAGTATGTTTTCCAGGGCCGCGTATGATTTTTCAAAGAAATTAATAACTCCAGAACCGAAGGTTCGATTTTGATTTTCAAAAATGGTAATTGTAGGTCTTGATTAGTTCTATTAGTTGACGTTTGTGAGAAATTTGAGAAAACAAAAGCGAATCTACAAATCCTGGAAAACTTGATTTTTTTGATATAATTCTACAAATTCCGAAGAGTTTCCTAATAAAAATCGAAAATTAACTATTCCGTCGATCTATCTCTATAACCAGTATAAGGCATGGACCTTTTTGGAGAAAAAATTCGAAATAGAGTTTTCTCGAAAAACTTAAAATAAACGAGTTATTTACGAAAATGCATTCCACAGAATTATTTAAAAAATATTACAAATTGATAAGTGATAATGTTATATTTAAAATATCATCATTCATTTCCTTATTTTCATTTACTAAATAAAAATAGAACCCATGCCCTTTCCGTGTTTCAAAATGTAGTTAGCTTTTACTTTAGTCAATGCAAAAAAAAAAAAAGAAAAACAAAACATGTCAAAGCACTGAGTCATCTTGCGACCCTCTGCTGAAAATGTAATGAATCATCCCAACAAATTGGACAAAAAGCATATCAAAATGTAGTTTTTTTTCACTTGTTATTATACAAAATCCAATTGCAATATTCCATCCTACGTTCGCAATCACTTTCACAAGTGCTGGTACAATTGGTATTTAAAAGATGTATAGTGGTATTTGTGCAAAATTCGGCTTACTGTTTGGTGATTGATGTTCAATTCAAACCCAACTTGCATTAAAGAAAAAGTCTTATCAACTTCTATTCGAGCCAAAACATTAATTTCCGTTCCTTCGTCAATAATGAAGTTTTCTTCGGGATCATTGTTGGGCTCTCTACGGAATTGGTTCTCAACATGTTTAAAATAATTTTTCGCCGGACATTGTCTATCAGGATATCGTCGGCCATAAAGGTCCATAACTGCAATTGCATTTTTTTTACTTTCCCCATAAGTAATTAACATGTCCACTTTTTCATCTCTTATATAAATTTGCGGCATTTTGAACACAATTAACAAGAATTTTAACAATTCTTAAAGACACAATAAATACACCGTTAAACCAAGAAATGTTTGACAAGCTAAATATTTCATTGTTTTCAAAGCCACCTTAGTTATTTATTAACATTTAATTAGAACAAAATTGTATTTTCTTATTTTCTTTTAGCTGTAATTTTGTTTGTATTTATCGCACATTTTAATACGACAAATGAATAATTTTCTTATTAAAAGTACTAAAAAATGGTACCACGGTACCGATCTATGGCGACACCGGAAGTGAAAAAAAAAGTGCCGTTTATTATGTATATAGTGTATGCTAAATTTCAATCAGTTATCTTCAGAATTAAAGGAGAAAAGGGGGTATACCATGATCCTGTTACACCCGGTATACTAGGGTGTTTCATTCTTCCAAAGCTGCAATTTTCTTATGACTGCTTGAATCCTTGGTTTTATTTGTCTAAAAAATTGCAAAATTTTAGCCAAATTGAATAATATTTAGAAGTTGCACACTTTGATCACTTTTATCTGAAACTACTGATATACCTAAAATGGTAGTGCATCGTACTAATGTGTTTCTCATGTGTTCCTTTTATCTTTTGCAAACATAAAGCTTAAAAATGAGCATTAGAAGAGGAATTTGGCTACTTGAAACAGTACCTAGTGGTGAATTTTTAGGAACTCGGCTCCCCTCCAAAGAACAAGTGCTTCCAGTTCTTCCGAAAGTTCCAAAAACCAATGGAATTGACTAGACAAAAAGTCATATACGACGATGTTGGATAAAGAAAATGTCACTCAAGGTTTTCTAGAGAAACAACGTATGAAAGTGGTGGACTACCTCCACAATGTCTTAAAAGACAGAAGTCATCCAAGACATGATTGTAAGGAGCTACAACTACCACTCCTATACCTTGATCTGAAAACGATTTCTAATTCGGGTTTTAGGGGTTGTCCATCAAGCAAGATGGATGTAGAAGCCATATATGTACTTAAAATTGTTCACTCAACGATTGGATATTCCTAATAGAGAATTGAAAAGAATGAGAAAAGTAGCACATTTTGTCTGTATATGTCCACAGAAGTGATCCAAGAGAAGATAAAAAGATCTATTACAAATATCACACCTATACCTTGGAAGTTGGTCTGAAAACGATTTCAAATTGAGGGATCCAGGGGCTTTTCATCAAGCCAGATGGATGGCAAAAGCCATATGTGCACCCAAAATCGTCCTATTCATTAAACAGAGAGAAAATGGAGAATTGAAAGAAATGAGAAAAGTAGCACATTTTGTCTGTCCGCTTTCGGCACGAGACAGTTGTAAGTCTATGGGCTCCAAAGAATGATTTGGATAAACTACAGCTTTCGAATTTTTACCCAGATAAAGATGTCAATAAAGTGCTCTCACAGTTGCTAGGAGAAACCTTTTATATTTGCCAGAAACAAACAAATGATTGAACGAATATATCACTCAGGGTGAGAAGAAAAAGACGTTTTGAAAACTCAAAAAGAAAACTTGCAAAGAAAAATCATTGTATGGTAAAGACGTAGTTTTTGAAGGAAAAGGCCTGAGCGATTTTGTTACTAATAAAGCAGACATTCTTTAAATGGTTCTGGATCCATGCCGTAGAAGAATATTACATTGATACACTAAGATACTTCGTCAAATGTCTTACGGTGGTGAATGATACCGCAGAAGTGGGCATTGCTTTGATAAGAAACTTTAACGATTCAGTCAGAAACGAACAAAAACAATTTTTATTGAGAGTGGCGTCACCAAGCCAACAAAAGAAGAAGTTTCATCTTTCAATAAACGAATGTAAAATATTGCACACGTATGATACTTCCTATCAATCTCAGTGTTTAATTTGAGTATTATTCAAGGTTTGTTATTGTTTGTTACTGATACTTTTATCAAACTGTTAAAAGTGTGCAACTTCTTAATATTGTTCCATCTTCTTGAAATTTTGCACAAATATTATTTATATTACTCAGACGGGGCATAAGCAAAGTCTGCAGAGATTGGACGTTTTAATTTTTACCCTTCGAAATTAAACAGTCTAATATACACGTACATATCCACACGTGCAAATTCGGATTTATTTTCTCTATTCAGTGACCCAAGGAGTTATTTTGCTCTGATAATAACTTTTGTTTGTGATGATACTTGAAAGATATAATGGGCTTACCTTTTATGGTTGTTGACATGGAGCTATGTATTTTAGTAATTTGGTAGGTAAAAGAGAGTAGAGTGCAAATATACTATCAAGATGCTTTCGTTTGAAGAGACTTGGATTGGAAATCTGGATGTGGAATCAGTGCTTCCTTAAGCAGTGAAGCCAACGTTTTCTTTAAATATAGTCATTGTTCTAATACCAAACAGGGATGAGTTGCAAACTCCAAAACACAAAACTGATACTTCTAAAAGTGTACCTCTTTACAGTTTCACGTATGTCATCAATAAACCTAAATTACAACATAAAAGTAAAAAAAATAAACCAAATTATCTCTTATTGAAAGAACTTTTATGATTTAAAAAAGATTCTATACATACTAAAATTTAATGTATTTACCTACTTTATATAATTTTATTCAGCTGTATGGTTTCATTTATATCTATATATTTGCTCTTTTATATATTTGCAAATGTTTGACATACCATGCGTACTATTATAGTACTAATAAATGATGAATAAAAATTACGCAGATCTACAAAAACAGAATGTGAACGAGGTTTCTAACCCACTTCTTTCTATGTTTTGGGGGGCGCTAAACAAGGTCAAATTTTTTAGTTAGAGATCGACATTATTCAAAAATCCTGGAAGATCAATCTGTATTTTTGCGAAAGTCCTCCAAAAATTTTCCAAAAATTCATATTCATCGATGAGAGGGTGAAGAATGAACGGTTTTAGAGAAATCGACGCTAAAGTAAAAAATTCTCGTAAAATTCTGAAAAAGTTCAATTTCATGGAAATTGAAAACGTCCGGTGAAATTATGAAAATCTTCATGAGTATGTAACTCGACAAGAAAAAACAAATGATGCCATCGGGAAGTCGATATCTCGATTAGTTTTCAAGATAGCCGTCGCGTCGAAGGGAAAAAAGATTGGATAATTTACCTTTTAACAATTTTGATGGACTGTATCTCGAAAACGAGTCAAGATAGGGACTCGAGGTTACGCCATTCAATTTTGTATTCCATTTTATATAATAGGATGACTTTCTTGCTCGATACGAGGGGCCGTTTAGGAGATAATGCGATCGGAAAAGTGACATGACCCGGTAGTTAAAATTCTTGCTTCTGCGACTTTGACCACCGAGATTTCGGAAATCGTTCGAGACAGATATCGATACGTTTTACACCATTCGTTATTCTTCCTACCCTCGACTTTCTTGAATTTTTTGAAAATTCTTGGACGACTTTCGATATTTCGCAAAAATATAGATCGAAAATTCGATTCGACCATCCTATTATCCATGCAGTAATTTATATGAAAACCTGGATTTAAGTAATACTCTCTAAAAAATTAAATAATTATGGTTTAACAGGCAAAGTAAATAAATGGGTGATGTCCTTCTTTACAAATAGAACTCAAGTAGTAGAAGCAAGTGGAGTTAAATCAGATAAATTGAATATTAAGATTGGAATTCCGCAAGGTTTTGTTCTTGGACCTTTACTATTTTTGCTTTTTATCAATGATTTGCCTGTTTCTTGACAATTATTTTAAGTGATTGAGGGTGATTATTCCTATTTATGTTGTAGAAATTTTTTTAAAACAGCTATAACTTAAGCACACCGTTATATAAGTTATCAAAATACGAAGAAAGCCCAAAATGTGGGAATAAATTTGTACAATAGGATCCCAAATTTCTTAGAAAGTATCGAAAATACAAACATATTTAAAAACGGAATAAAAAAATACCTAATAGCTAAATGTTTTATTCAATTGATAGTTGATGAGTGTTTGAAAAATAAGTAGAAGTTTTCAATAGTTTTGTTATGCTATATTATGCTACTTACTTTATACATGTTTACATTTATGACGTTTCTTTCTGTTGTGTCTTTTTAACTAGTTTTAACGCACTAATGAGAACAGTTTATTGACTAATAAGGTGATTAATTTTTTTTGTGTGACTAATCCTATATCGATGTGGTCTTTTGGACAATAAACGATTGTTATTATTATTCTGGCTTAATATTTTTGTTCAGCGCCAATACGTAAAAAAGTGTGTCTCGCTCTCAATTATTTGTGGACCTGTGTTATTATGGTGTTTTGGGTTTTATTTTTTAACTGGAAGCGTTTTCGCATTCGTTGAAATATATTTCTTAAAGGGTGGTACATGTATCTTCATAAAGGTAACCGTCGATATTTTTATTTCAAAGGTTTCTTTTGCTAATCGGTTGACTTTTTGTTCTTGGCAATACTGCACTGTCTTTTTAACCAAACTAGATTCGCACTCTATCAAGAGCCTTGTAAATATATTCAATTTAATGACTCCATTAATCCTAATTTACAAAATTTTATTTGTTTCAGGTGTGGCATATTCCTAACCTGAAAACGGTAAGTGCATTACTCATTGTTAATATTTTCGAATACCGTTAATTCAGAAGGACACAAAAATGCATTAAAAGCAACATATTTTAACGTACCAACGAGTAATATATTCCTAATTAATTCAATTCAACATATACAATTTCAGTTTCTTAAAGGAATTCTACCCACGGACGATTTTTGATCTATAAATCTGTCAATTTCTTTCACATGGTTTATTTTTCAGAAGCTCGAATTCACCAGTTGTTCGATATTATATAAACCTAATAAATTAAATCTATAACAGTTAAACCTATATAGTGTGTCCCAAAATTACCAGATGAGCTTGTAATGACAGATCCTTTACAACATTCTGAGACAAAAGTTTTAATACAGTTTTGTCGAGACGGGGGACATTGTTAAAGTCTCACAAGAAACGTTCCCCTGTGCGTGTCTAACGATTTATTAAAGTATGTAGGCGCTGTAAACAAAATGAATTGTGACAAAATTACATTTTAGACAAAACTGAAAAAAATTAACATTTTCTTTATAGGATTTGGCCAACAGAATTAATGAAAAATAAAACAAGAAGCCATGTGTAAAAATATTAATTTCCTATATTCGCACCAACAACCTGGTTGTGCTAGAAAATATAAATTCTAAAATGAATGTATCTATTTCTTTTTTATTTATTTATTTGCTGCATACACTGTTCAACAGGTAAGATACCCAATTACAGAACCGGAATAGAGGCATACAAAGCATTAATTACAAGATATGCAACAACATAGAAAGAAAGTAAAATGAACGAACTATGAATAACTAATGATACGAAGAGGGAGAAAAAAATAACATGGACAATGTTTAAATATAAAAACTATATATACATATATACACATATGTGATTCAAAGTAAATTAAGAAAAACAAAGACAGTCACTGGTTATTTAATTTAGAATATTTTGTTTTATGTCACTAAGGCTGCAATTAAAAATATCGCTATATAATTTGTTAGAAGTACTGCAAATCGTATATAAAGGTGAATTATTTAGTACGTTGGTACGCGGCGTAGGTAAATAGAAAACTTGGTGATTACGAGAGGTTAATCTGGGAATGTGAAAATTAAGCTTACTAATTAATTCGGGTGCGTCAAAATCATTGTGTAGTAATTTAAACAAAAATACTTAAGAAAAGTACGTACGCCTATCCTCAAGAATAGTCATAGAATATCTTTCAAGCAAGTTACTTTGCGGAAAACCAATCACTGGATAGGTACCGTCGGATTTGAACCACAGTAATTTAAGAAATCTACGTTGAACTGCCTCAAGGTTATTTTTGTGAACATCATAACTGGAACTCCAAATTAGCGATGCGTACTCAAGTTTCGATCTGATGAAGGATTGATAAAAATGAGTATCAGTATTAGTGAACTCTCGACTAGTACGAACGATAAATCCAAGGGCTTTTTAGGCTTCAGACACAATGGTATCGATATGATCATTGAAGGATAATTTACAAAAGTTACGCCGAGGTCGCGAAATGTTATAGGTCTTTGAAGTATGACATTATCTAACCTGTAATCAAAAATAAAAGGTGATGTTTTTAAAGAAAAGGACATTACGTTACATTTACTAGAATTCATGAACAAGTTATTTACTATACACCAGGTGTTTATTTTGTCAATGCAAGTCTGAAAAATTATCTTATTTTGTCCTTACTCTTCATAGTCGTAAGAGGCAATGTGGATACTAGGGTTACACTGAGAATTGTCAAATGAAAAGTCGATAAATTTGTTTTAGATTTTTTTATTCCTAGCATAATCAGGAATGCAAAGATTCAAAATAGTATTTTTTATTTCGTTTTTTATAGATTGTTTCTTTTTATTTTTCACAGATTGTTTTTCTGCTGTTTGCCAAATCCTGTAAAGAATATGTTTGATTACAATTATATGCAAACAATGAAGCAATTCACTTTAAAACATAACTAAAATAGTTTTGACCATTAATGAGATACATGTTGAAAATGGTCACCATTTATTTGCAAACAAAGACATGACAACAAAGAGTAACGTTAGTCTTATGAACGTATTGATTTGAAGACACCGAAGAAAATAAAGCAACGGGTTTAAGTCGGGAGATCTGGCAGGCCAGTTTCTAGGAAATACATTCGGTTTAAAATTGGTCGCACGATGATGTGGCGGAACACCATCTAGATGATATCACAGTTTCCGACGTTGTAATAATCTCACATCTTCCAAAAATCTCGATAGGTTTTCTGTTAAAAATATTCCTTACATTTATCTGTTCAAGCAAGCAGTAAGTTTGCAGGCGGAGCCGAAGGCGAGGACTACGGTTCGCGAGGGTGGAATATGCCATTCCAAACGTGTTGTAGACTATACTTTCTCTAACAAGATTTTAGAAATTATACAAAAAAACTTTAAAACTGTTCAAAACGTCACATGTGAAGCTACGTTTTGTTCGACGTAACCATAGCAACCGAACCACTAACAGCTTCTGATTCGTCGAAAGCCGTGCGGTATTATACCATAACAGTATGTTGGAATGATCCTTGTTCCGACACAATTTTTAGTTGTGGAATTTGTAATTTCTGAAATAGCGGTAGAGAAAATACATTAAACACTTTAGTGAAAAAATTTCATCAGCCCATTTCCACTCCATTAGGTGAATGTGAAAGTATATATTATGAACTTTATGAAAATGCCTAAAACAGTGAAATTGGAAACTAGGAAACTAAGAAAAGTAATTAATAAAATAAGTACAAAATATCAGAAAAAGATGAAGCAGTAAAGATGTAGCACATAATGTTTCAAAGTAATTCTTAAAAATTAAATTTTTAGCACAGGGGCATGTGACAAAGAAGATATTAAGTGTTTAAATCTAATATTGACATTATGAACATCTTTGCGAAATTTAATTTTATTAAATAACTCCAAAGAACATAACAATCGCCTTTCCAACATTGTTAGCCACTTTATTTTCCTTAATTGAGCAGAAACCACATACGAGGGAGAACACAAGAATTCTGAATTCGTTGTATACGTTGTCTGTCAGAATTAGTAAGACATGGACTAAACACTACATTAGTGAAATTGAAATGTGACGACACCATTACATAGTATTTTTCTGGCTGAAGAATTCAGTATCAGCCTTTGTGTATAAATAAATTTGCAAATCGTGCGTTTGTTTCATTGGATATGTGCTTAGAAAATTTTAGATCGGCATCTATTTCAAGTCCTATATTTTTTGTTGAATTAACACTGTCCATTTAGACGTCATATAATGTTATATTCAAATTATTTATAATTTTTTCACGTGTTCTCTTTCTACCAAATAGCATAATCATAGACTTTAAAGGATTAATACTAAGATAATGTGCTCTAACATTTGCCTCTGCAACGTCCTTAATATCGAGTAATAAACATATTTGCACATCCTCTGCATACGAATATATCGAGCAGTTTCTCATACAGTTCATCAAATGAGAAGTGTACGATGTGAAACACAGAGGCCCCATAATGGAACCCCGTGGTACACCATACTCAATGTCTCTAGTATGTGACATTTTACCATTAACAATTTCTTTTTGCTTTTCTTCAGTTAAATGAATACTAATCAGATCTACAAAAGGACTATTCAATCCGAAATAATGCAGAATTGCTAGAAATAGTTTAAGATTTAATTTGAGCAATTATTATCATTACTATTATCATCATTTATTAGCACTTCGCCATATTCGTTATTCATTGTGATATTTAAAAATGGCAAAAGTACACAAGTGGGAGATATTGTTAATAAATTCAGTATATTGTTTCAATTCATTTTATTTACAGCGCTTACACATACAAATTACTTTAATAGGGTCCCGCTCGAAAACGGTTGGAGCATCGAAGACTTTTGTGTCTAAGTGTTATAAAAAGTCTATCGTTACGAGCTCCTCTGGTGATTTTGGGACACTCTGTATAACAATAGGAATAGAAAGTTATGATAAATGGAGTATCAAAATTCATAATTTAATTAGGCAATACGATAAATATTTTGAATAGTTTTGATACCCGTATCCATACGAAGTTATTATTTATTAATCTTGTAAAGGGAAAAATAAGTACCACCGTTAGTAGGTTATCTAACCAGTGATCACTTACGGAGAACTATAGGTGTATGTGGCTTCACACCGCCTGCTGAATGAGTGATATCAAGATATTTATCTTGTGGTTACTAATATCTCTTGCGTTGCGGTAATTATATGATTCTGGAATAAAAATAAATTATTGTTTTTTTATTTAGATGCCGAGCGAAATATGAATCAATGGTGTTTAGTAAAGACGTAGGTAATAATATTCGATATTATACTTATATACCATTATTGTCATTACATATTAATATAACTGAATTATTAATCACGTCATTTTGGCATTTTATTTCTAAAATGCAAAGTACAGAGTCAATTGACCTTATTTTTGTTGCAAAGATTTCAGAAAGACATTTAGAAAAAACAGTACCTTTTATTTTTTTGACGGAAATGTTTGGTTTCATTTTTTGTCCGATAATTGGCCAATATGAATGACCAATTAAATTAATATAATTGAAAAATTTGTTATCATACACAATATGCCATAAAATTAAACGAAAATGGTTAATCGGGTTTTTTTGGAGTCGCTGCTCACGAATCTGAATCCAAATTGTTAAGTTCAAAATGGTGGACCGAAAGTAGAGTCAATTTCTCAGGAGGAACTTGTATTTTTTTTAATTTTTGGGCTGAAAGTGAGGGTCTTCGGGGTCGCTGATTACGAACTTGAGACCTAATTTGATAAACTTAAAACGGCGGATCGAAAGTAGAATCAGTTTCTCAGGAAAAACTCGTATTTTTTCATTATTAGGCTGAAAATGTGTAATCGGGGGGTTTTGAGGTCGCTGATCCCGAATTAGAGGTCCAATCTATGAAATTCAAAATGGCGGACCGGAGGAACAGTCAGTTTCTCCGGAAAAACTTGTATTCTTTTTTTTCTATGCTGATAACGAATCTGGGAACATTCAAGATAACGGACCGGAAGTACTATAGTTTTTAGGAAA
The DNA here is from genome assembly GCA_963583905.1 of Stenurella melanura. Classification (NCBI taxonomy): domain Eukaryota; kingdom Metazoa; phylum Arthropoda; class Insecta; order Coleoptera; family Cerambycidae; genus Stenurella; species Stenurella melanura. Next base: position 8,844,623 of record OY757317.1, read on the forward strand.
AACTCGTTCTCTTCATACTTTCCGCCCAAAAAAGAAATAATACAAGGTTTTCCTGAGGATCTGGCTCTAGTTCCCGTCACTCATTTCGATTTTTTTCTAATTCGACATCGAATTCGTTATCAGCGACCCACGAAAACCCCTGAGTTACATTTTTCAGTCCCTAAAACGAAAAAAATACTAGTTTTTCCTGAGAAATTGCCTCTACTTCCGGTTCGTCATTTTAAATTCACCAAATTGTATCTAAGATTCGTAATCAGCGACCTCGAAAACCCCCCGAGTACAGATTTTTAAGGCTAAGATATCCATTCTCATTTTTTCTGGAAAATGGCCCGTGAATACCCGACCACAAAAAACCCATGAGTGACCATTTCCGTATAATTTTATTTCATATTGGTAGTTTAGGCCTGCATAAGGGCCTGCATATGGGCATTATAGGGCCCGAATTTTGAAACCATTGGTGAACTTGAACACAGGATCGTTATCAGCGACCCCAAGAACCTCTATAATTATCCATTTTTCGTCTAATTTTATGGCATATTGTGTATGATAACCAATTTTTCAATGAATTCTATTAATTGCCATTAATATTGGCCAATTATTGGACAAAAAATGAAACCAAACATTTCCGCCAAAAATGTACTGTTTTTCTAAATGCCATTCTGAACTCTGCAACAACAATGAAGTTAATGACTCTGTACTTTCAGTTTTAGAGATTTTCAGATTTTTCATGCCAAAATGACGCGACTATATAGGATTTCCCAAGACTGGAAGATATCTTTAATTCTGAATATAGTCCAATTGTAAAGTAAAAAATACACCAGAAGCCTCGCAAAAGATGTAATTTTTCTTCCGTAACCTTTAGTGCGAGGATTAAACATCACAAAACCACAAAAAGTTCTGGGGGTGCCGCGCAACCCCCCAAAAGAACCACCCTTTTGGTGGAAAGAGCCTCATTTTACTGATAACTCGTTAACCGTTGAAGATATAAAAAAATTGTTCATTATAAAAAAGGTAGCTTGACTAATTGCCTAAAAAACGTTCTCTTGTAATTTTCTTGTATATGCCATGGTTTTCGAGAAAATCGATATCGACAAAAATTGCAAAATTTGTATTTTTAATGCGCGCGAATTTTCGTTTATTTGAAATTTTTTGCGCGCTGCCTATATAAAAAATTGATTCGCACGAAAACCAAACAAGTTAGCGAGTTGCCATTTTTGAGGGTTATTGATATTTATTAGTATATTAAAATAACAACATAATAAGTTATCTCTTGTTTTTTGTACATCTAACTATTCGCAGGCTCATAAAAAATAACTGACTATAATATAAGTTATAAATGCATTATCTTTTAGTTCAAGGTAGTACTTCAGTGCAGAAAAAGTTATTAATAAAAATATTCACATTTACAAATTTAGCAGCATGTTAAAGCTAGCCAAAAGAAAATCCAAAAAAGGCTGCGTATTCAATTTTTTGATAATATTTTTTTAATACAATTTTTTAACTATTGTGTGATTAGACACAATAGGTAAATGATATATAAACTCAAAAAAAAATTTTGAGCTAAATTTATTTTTAGGAAACAATAAAATATAAATAAAGTAAATGTGAATATTTTTATTCCTAACTTTTTCTGCATTGAAGTACTACCTTGAAATAAAATATAATGCATTTAAGTCAGTTATTTTGTATGATCCTATGAATAGTTAAAAATGCAAAAAATTAGGAGGTAACTGTATTATATTGTTATTTATGTATACTTATAGATATCAATAGCCATCAAAATGGAAACCTAAAAGAGTATTTTATATTCCCTTTAAAACCCATTTTGATTTTTCTTCCTAGCATGTTTGGTTTTTGAACAATTCAATTTTTTCTATAGGCCACGCAAAAAAATTTTAAATAAACGAAAATTCGTGCGCATTAAAAATACAAATTTTGCAATTTTTGTCGATATCGATTTTCTCGAAAACCATGGCATATACAAGAAAATTATAAGAGGACTTATTTTAGGCAATTAGTCAAGCTTTCTTTTCTATGATGAGCATTTTTTTTATATCTTCAACGGTTAATGAGTTATCAGTAAAATAAGGCTTTTTCCACCGAAGGAGTGGTTTATTGAGGGGGTTGCGCTGTACCCCCAGAACTGATTTTTGTAGTTTTGTGAAGTATATTCTCTCCACTAATAGATCTTAAAGGAAAATATCAGATAACATTTTTTGTTATGGAAATCTTTATAATTATTGGACTATTTTAAAAAACAGCAAATTATATATCGCTTCAAAAGACTTATTTCTGTTATTTCTTATTTAGTGGAATAGTTTGAATTATTATTAAAAAAAAAGGAATATTCTCAGTGAAATCGCGATTCTTTGTTTTATTTTGGGTACAACATTTTCTGAAATAGTTACTTTAAAAGCATTCGAAAATTAGAACATGTTATTTTAGTAATAGCATATATTAACAAAAATAGATTTATTAAATTTTTACTCTATGGCTGATGCAAGCAGGAGAAACTTAAATTTTTCTGTAAAAGATTTACAAACCACTCATTATTTCGCACCTAAGTTGATTAAATTTAAAACTATATGGATTGAAGAAAAAACATTTTAAACACAATTTCAACACTTTCAATTCTATAATACATATTTTCAAAGTTAGATTTATTGTTTTTGTGATATTTGAGGTCTATGTATTATATTTTCACTAATACTGCCATATTTTTGGAATAATTCTTTAAACTTAATTAAAAAACAACAAACAAATTTATCATTTTATAAATTTCCTTGGGCTATACAACTGTTTCATTAAATGTAACACTTTCCGAGTTATTTATGAAATACTGATTCGAAATACCAATTTTATTAATTTTCTTGAAAAATTGTACACCACCTTTTTTCTTACAATTTGATTTTCTGTTAGATACCGTAGTTTTTGGTTTTTATTCTCTGACGACCTCTCCAGAAAGGGTACAAATCACATCGAATAAAAAACTGACATTGGAAGCATCTTAACATAAATTTGAAATTAAAAAAATTCACACATCGTATAATATTCTGAGGTAAAAAGCTTCAGAGATTCCACTACATGTTATTAAATAAAGAAATAAGGGGCTGAGATAACGCACTCTTAGTTGGATTCTCAGTAAATATACAATAATACAGAATTATCAAGATGAGGTAAATTAATTTAATCTTGTGATCAGGGATTACTAATTAAAATTCTTTAGTTTAATTCTTTTCCTGTTAATTCTATACCCACCGTTTAACGTGTTACATAGGCGGCACGATGATCACTTTATGAGGGATCAAATATTAGCATTTTTTTAATTTGCTCATTTAACGTCAGCCTATTTCCGCTAGCATCGCCAATCACAGATGCCAAGAGAAGAGGTATCCCTCAACCTGAACATTTTTCCCAGCCTCTTCTTTATAGAAGGGTAGGAATTTTCTACCTCTTTAACACTTATTAGATAAGAGACTACTGCTCGTCGTCCCCTCCGAAGGATGGTACCAATGCACAGTCCTCGTCTTAAACTGCATAGCCTTTGCGTATGAGCCGATATATGCTCGCTAGAAGGTGATGTGAAATTGCTGTATTTTCCTATAAGTTCACTAAGTATTTGCATTAATTTAAATACTACATTCTGTTTGATTAGTCTATAAAATCTATTGTTTTTTTCTACTTTCCTCTCTTACCGAATGAAAGTATTGGAATCGTGAAAAAAATCACGTTTGAAGAGATTTCTTCCTATTTGCACATTCTAGACTGTGTAAGTTGCGAAAAATAAAGTATTTCAATACCGTCAGTCAGCTTGTCGATCTGTCCGTTTGCGCTATATCTACAAAACGATCTGATGATGAAGAATATTCGGTCTAACGAAGAAATAGGATATAGCTTTAATGAAAGGTATACAAGGTGGAAACCCTATAAAAAGAATTCACTAAAAAATGTTACGGATTGCAACAATACTTCGGATATAGTTAATATAGCCGACAAGAAAGAAACCTGCTATGATAGATAATATACAGAGTCGTCACTTTAAAGACGGCTAACAATGGGACAAAATAACGTTTTGGATATAGTTGTCACTATTCTCAGAAATGAAACCTGATATGCATTTAGTAAAAAAGATACAGGGTATCAAAATTTTATTTTTTTCTTGCAATATCACAACTACCTCTTGACCGATATTCTTCAAATTTGGTAAGGAAACATTTGCTATGCTAAGAAACAATAATGTATGTACACATCACTCTAGACCGCGGAGGGCGCCTCATAAGCTATGCTTGATGATGAATATTTTTTCAATTTTTTTTTACGAAACGTTGTAGCACTTTTGACTAGAAAACTTTACGCAGGAGTCATTTCTACGTAAAAAAAAATTAAAAAAGTTTTTAAGAGAAAGCTGTTATTTAAAAAAAAATACTATACTGAAATTCATACACCTAGAAACTACAGGCTTAAAGCCATATAGCACTATTGCATGTTTACTATGCTTAATTAACCGCCCCCAAAGCTTTTGGTTTGCATGTGTATTAAAAAATATTTTTTACTTTTAAGTACAGTTTTTTTAAATAAAAGCTTTTTCTGATATAATTCTCTTTTCGACATAAGCGCACTTTACTCTTAAACGATTTTCATGAGATTTGCCCTATCCTGTAAACTATTTAACTTGAAGCCAATCTAAGTGCACTTGAAATGATTATCGGACATGCAGGCGGTATTTAAACTTTGGTTATGCAACTAAAAGAAACTTTCCATTTGTTGCACACTTAATCCAGTAAACTGTATCCTGGGTGTAGAATCAGGTCATGCCTATCATAAAAATGCATTGTCATCCAAACTGAATCAACGTGTAAAATTTCAACTCCGTAGGATAAGAGAAAGTGGTTCTAATTGAGCTTGCAAGATTTGACCTAAACAAACTAACACACTAACATACTAACATCGCAAGTTAAATAAAAGCTTTGATAGAACTTAATAATTCCATCTGATTTCGAGAAAACTGACGACAAAATTTCAAGAATTCTTTCATTGATTGATTCGACAGCGTAAGTTAGGCATTGTTGCCACTTCCGGCAACAATGCCTAAATATTTTTATATGCTGCCGGACCGGCAGCATACACTGGATTGGATATGGGACATTAGGGTAGTCCTTAGCTATAGACGTGCATCCGACCAGCAGATATGGTTTTATGTTTTGCGTTTTCGCTTCAACGTCTCGCATCCGTGCGTTCATGTTGTTTGTATGCCAAGATATACATCAACTCTCAGTAAGAAGCTTTTGTTTATTAATTAACCTCTCCACAGGTAAAGAACCATTTACAGTGAAAGTGCAAAGACGAGCCTCGAGAGAACATTTGAGACACCCTGTATACCGATCTGCCAGGGTAAAGCAAAATAAAAGTATCATCTGCGAAAAGTAACAAGAGACCTAGGAGAATATTTGGGACGCTCCTGCACATCAAGCAAACCCCCAACTACTTAGACTTGAGAGATATTTTTGCATTCGTAAATAAGCCTAATGCATGGACCATGTGATACCTACCAGTCGAAACCCTCCTGTTGCGGGACCTGCCCTATGCTTAGTACATTTTTAATTTTATGAAATTCAATTAGGTTCAACAATAAATAAGGGTCAATATACTAATGCTACTAATTAGAACTTATCTTTATCATACGTGTATATGTTGGCAGCTTCACTTTCAGTTTCTGTATGATTCCCACACTACACTTTCCAGAAACCATTCTAATTTTTCTTTTATTACTTTCAAGTCACATCGCAGCCTCTTTTTCCAATGACCATCTACTTGAAAGGGTTTCCTTTAACCCAACTGGGCACTGCACTAGGCACGCGTTTACTTTATTTCTGGTACTATTATCAGTAATTTTCAATTATTAATTCGTTATCGACTTTGTTTTTCTATTATGACACTTCACTACACGCAGAATTTTTTGACCCACAGGTAACTTAAATTTTATCGAGTTTAACCGATCCTTTTGCGTTTTGTTCAGGAGCGTCTTACAGCACATTCACCCTCGGCGTTAGTCACTCTCGATCTCCTGCTATTCAAGTATATAAGTTGGAAAAAAATTGCAGGAATAAATTGAAGATACAACAAATATTTATATAAACGTATTAACGGCAGGTTCTAAACTTATCAATTGAATCAAAATACGATCTAGTGATCTATTTCAACTTGTTCTTTACTTTATTGTCTCTTGTGATATTAATCTTTCGTATACATCATGGAGTTTCTATATGGGTGATATATGAAAATGTGTATAGTGGCGATTTTTTATTTATGAGCAATTCTTTAATATCGCGTTGTATTTACGGCTTAGGCATAAACTCTACAACTGTTTTAGAATGTAATGTTTTTATAGATGTTTGAATAAAAAATAAATAACAACATTTATCTAAATATGCTCAAAACATCGAATATAGAAACATCGAAAAGCTATCACGTGCACGTCCATGTCTTTTAGTTAGGCAGGCAGTGATGCGGTCGTTTTAAGACCTGTGCCCTGAAATTACCTTTTGCCGTCTTAAATGTCTAACACCAACCAAGCCCACTTAAATACCTAATCAGAAATTATGCGCATAAAATAATATTATTAGCTACTTCTCAGGATTTTGTTTTGTTTTACGTTTGCCATTTGCTGTGGCAAATTGGTTTTCTAATAAAAAATCAACTCTTGTTAAACGCGGATTTAAATCAATTTGAAGCCATCATAATATCTAACATTAAACACGAAAATTAAAATCACTTTAACGGCGCCTGCTTGAGCTGTAAATGGCGACATAACGCAGAATTCGATTAGAGCTAATAGTTATTTTTGCTATTCTTCACTGAAACTATCTAGTTATTACTATTTATCTTTTACCGGTTTCATTAAAAATGTTCAACATCAGATTACAGCATATTTGTCGGCAAATTTGTTACTCCCCATGCATCAGTCAGGTTTTCGCGCAGGACATAGTATAGCTACAACGTTATTAAACTTAGTGGAAAACATTTTACAAACCCGTAATGAAAGACTTGCTACAGTTCTCATTTTATTAGATCTCTCAAAAGCATTCGATACCATTGATCATAATTTACTGTGCGATAAATTACAATGTTACGGTTTTGATGAAAGATCCATAAGCTTTTCCAAGTCCTATTTATACTATTTCTATCAACGAGTAACTGTTGCTGAACAAACATCCTCTGCAAAACTCGTCATTTTGGACGTACCACAGGGTTCAATTATCGGTCCACTACTATTTTTATTGTATACTGCAGATATTTCAAGTGAAATTCAGGATTTACATCTTCAATCGTATGCAGACGATACACAGATGTTATGCTCCTTCCATCTCTCCGAAACCCAATCTGCACCACGTAAATTAATAAAGATCTTAAATCAATCAATACTCATTGCTGCAGTACATAATTTAAAATTAAATCCGAATAAAAGTGTAGGTATGCTATTTTGTCCTGACCATAGGCCGATAAATTATCAAAAGTAAGCTAAATATAATGATAGATAACACCGTACTGCAATTTTCTTCCGGGAATTAAAAATACAATTATATTTATAAAAAAATCGGTAAAGGTATTTACACAGAACTTTCCTCGTTCATGGCAGTCTCTCTAAAAAAATAATAATTACGAAATGACATTGAGAATAATAATCGGAGTAGAGTTATTGCTATTATTACAAAGAAAACTTGATAAGTTTTGGTCAAAAAAATATACAGATTGCTCATCCAACAGCAAAAGTTCAATACTAAATAGCAGGTGCCACATATGGCAGGCTTGCGCAAATACCTTTACAAATGTCCACCATGACTGAATTATTTCTTGGGATGACCACCCTGTACATTTTTCAATAAAAGTATAATAGGTGCATATGCCAGATGTTATTGCCATCTGTCACATTTTCAATCCAACATTCACGTAATGGAGTGGTGGTTAAAAAATTTCACTTTTTTAAAAATTTTCAAAAGATGGTAAAATAATTTTCAAATTTTTTCTTCTGAAATAGGTTTAAAATGTCAAAGGTAGAAATTTTAAATTAGAGCAAAAAGGAAAGTTTCCTTCTGTTCTACAGTAGTGCTAAAAAAAGTTTAAAAATTAAAAATGATGTATTTTTAAATAGGAAACGTGAAAATTTTAAATTTGAGCAAATAAAAAAAAAAATCGATCTATTTTAGTGGTAAAAACTTTTGAAAAATGTTGGTGAAAAAATTTTTCAAAATTTTTTTCTGAAATACCTAGGTTTAGAATGTCATTTAAATTTGAGCATTCTGGTGTTAAATTTTTTTCCAAACTGGTAACAAAATGTGCAATTTTTTTTTTCCGAAATTGGTTTGGAATATCATGAAACGTGGAAATTTAAATTTGAGCAAAAAAAAATTTTTTCTTCTGTTCTATAGTAGTGGTACATAAATGGATTAAAAATGTTTTCAAATTTTTAAAAAATTCTTCAAAAACATTTTTAAATTTGTTTGAATAGTTTTAGAATGTCATGGAAACGTGGATAGTTAAAATCTGAACAAAGAAAGAAAAATTCTATCTTAGTGATAAAATTTCAAAAACTTTTTTTTTAATCAGGCTTAGAATGCCATGAAACGTGAAAATGTTCAATTTGAAGAAAGAAAAAAAAAATCATTTTAGTAGTAAAATTTTTTCAAAAATATTGGTGAAAAAAATTTTCATTTTTTTTTTTTCCTGAAATAGGTTAAGCGTGTCATGAAACGTAGAAATTTTAAATTTGAGCGAAAACAAATTTTTTTCATCTTGGTAAAATTTTTTAAAAAAATGTTTGAAAAAAATTTTCAAAATTTTTACTTCCCTCGCATACCGAAGGGAAGTATTGTATTCGAGAAAAAATCACCCTCCGAGATTTTTTCGGATTCTGACGTTTCAGAACACGTAGATTCCGAAAATATAGGTTTTTCATTCCGTCAGTCTGTCTGTCTGTCTGTCTGTCGGTCTGTCTGTCTGTCTGTCTGTCTGTCTGTCTGTCTGTTGGTGTATTACTAAAAAAACTACTTGACGGAGAGCCGTCAAATTTGGTAGGTAGTTAACCCTACTGTCAGCGAAGAACTGGTAGAATTTTCACTGAAAAATATACAGGGTGGACCGTCTAAACGGAATAAATAGTGAAAAAAATTTTTTTTGCTCAAATTTAAAATTTCCACGTTTCATGACGCGCTAAACCTGTTTCAGGAAAAAAAATTTTTTGAAAATTTTTTTCAAAACATTTTGAAAAAATTTTTACCAAGTTGAAAACATTTTTTTTTTGCTCAAATTTAAAATTTCCACGTTTCATGACGCGCTAAACCTATTTCAGGAAAAAAAAATTTTGAAAATTTTTTTCAAACATTTTTGAAAAAAATTTTACCAAGTTGAAAAAATTTTTTTTTTGCTCAAATTTAAAATTTCCACGATTCATGACCCGCTAAACCTATTTCAGAAAAAAAAATTTTTGAAAATTTTTTTCAAACATTTTTGAAAAAATTTTTACCAAGTTGAAAAAAATTTGTTTTTGCTCAAATTTAAAATTTCCACGTTCATGACGCGCTTAACCTATTTCATATTTTTGAAAATTTTTTACTACTAGAATGATTTTTTTTTTCTTTCTTCAAATTTAAAATGTTCACGTTTCATGGCATTCTAAGCCTGATTTAAAAAAAAGAAAAAAAATTTTTATCACATAGAATTTTTTTTTCTTTGTTCAGATTTTAACTATCCACGTTTCCATGACATTCTAAAACTATTCAAACAAATTTAAAAATGTTTTTGAAGAATTTTTTTAAAAATTTGAAAACATTTTTAATCCATTTATGTACCACTACTATAAAACAGACGAAAAAATTTTTTTTTGCTCAAATTTAAAATTTCCACGTTTCATGATATTCTAAACCAATTTCGGAAAAAAAAATTTTGTTACCAGTTTGGAAAAAAATTTAACACCAGAATGCTAAAATTTAAATGACATTCTAAACCTAGGTATTTCAGAAAAAAAATTTTGAAAATTTTTTTCACCAACATTTTCAAAAGTTTTACCACTAAAATAGATCGAATTTTTTTTTATTTGCTCAAATTTAAAATTTTCACGTTTCATAGCATTCTAAACCTATTTTAAAAATACATCATTTTTAATTTTTAAACTTTTTTTAGCACTACTATAGAACAGAAGGAAACTTTCCTTTTTGCTCTAATTAAAAATTTCTACCTTTGACATTTTAAACCTATTTCAGAAGAAAAAATTTGAAAATTATTTTACCATCTTTTGAAAATTTTAAAAAAATTAAATTTTTTAACCACCACTATACGTCCACTCCATTACGTGAATGTTGGATTGAAAATGTGACAGATGGCAATAACATCTGGCATATGCACCTATTATACTTTTATTGAAAAATGTACAGGGAGGGTGGTCATCCCAAGAAATAATTCAGTCATGGTGGACATTTGTAAAGGTATTTGCGCAAGCCTGCCATATGTGGCACCTGCTATTTAGTATTGAACTTTTGCTGTTGGATGAGCAATCTGTATATTTTTTTCACCAAAACTTATCAAGTTTTCTTTGTAATAATAGCAATAACTCTACTCCGATTATTATTCTCAATGTCCTTTCGTAATTATTATTTTTTTAGAGAGACTGCCATGAACGAGGGAAGTTCTGTGTAAATACCTTACCGATTTTTTTTTTACTTCCCTCGCATACCGACCCTCGCATACCGAAGGGAAGTATTCTGAAATAGGTTTAGCGCGTCATGAAACGTGGAAATTTTAAATTTGAGCAAAAAAAATTTTTTTTCACTATTTATTCCGTTTAGACGGTCCACCCTGTATATTTTTCAGTGAAAATTCTACCAGTTCTTCGCTGACAGTAGGGTCAGCTACCTACCAAATTTGACTGCTCTCCGTCAAGTGGTTTTTTATTAAATACACCAACAGACAGACAGACAGACAGACAGACAGACAGACAGACAGACAGACAGACAGACAGACAGACAGACCGACAGACAGACAGACTGACGGAATTGAAAAACCTATATTTTCGGAATCTACGTGTTCTGAAACGTCAGAATCCGAAAAAATCTCGGAGGGTGATTTTTTCTCGAATACAATACTTCCCTTCGGTATGCGAGGGAAGTAAAACTCAGATTTTATTCACACAACTTAAAAGGTTAAAAATGGCGGAACAATCAAACTATCACTATTTAACTTTTATTCACAAACTTCTATTGACCTCCGTTCGAGTTTACCACAGACAAAAAGCGCTGCCTAAGGAAACACTACATCCAGCTTTTTCTTCCAAGTCTCTTTAAAGGCAAACTTCTTGACTATGTTTGCACTTTAGTGTGCCGAAATAATTGGTCATAGAATTTTAATAATATTTGGGGCATGTCATAAAAAAAATTACAGAAATTGCAATTTAACAAGCTTCGTTCAGACATTGAAAATGAACTTGGCTAACTTTCAAGCCTGACATGATATTTACAAAATCTGCAAAATGTGCAGGGGATAGGAATAAAGAAAAGTTTTGGAAGTTTTCAAGGTTATTCAGCTGCCGATAAGAAATTTAAAAAGTTACTCGGAGTAATTGTAATAGGCTTTATATTAATATTCCACAAAAAATATAGGTTTCGTAAAAATGTATCAAATACACAAGTTTTACAAAAACGATGCTAGGCGTCGGTTGGCAAAAATGCAAGAATATAAATTGAGGTATCAAAATTGATCAAATACAAAAGTTTTACAAAATCGAGGCTAGGCGTTGGCCGGCATCGAGACGACAAAATGGAGGAATATGAATCTAGGTATCAAAATGTATCAAATTCAGAAGTTTTAAAAAAACGACGCCAGGCGCCGGTCGGCGTAGAGACGTAAAATGTAAGAACATGAACTTGGATCGTCGATGGGCGTCGAGACATAAAACCGCAAGAATATGGATCCAGGTATCAAAATGTATCAAATGTACCAGTATCACAAAAGCGACGCTGGGTGTAGGTCGAGAAGTAAAAATGCAAGTAAAAATGCAAGAACATGAATTTATATATCTAAATTAATCAAATACAAGTTTCACAGAAACGACGGAAGGCGTCGGTTGGCGTCGAGACGTAAGGATACAAGAATATGAATTCAGGTATCAAAATTTATCAAATACACAAAATTTACCAAATCGAGACTAGGCGTCGGTCGGCGTTGAGGGGAAAAAATGGAAAAATATGAATCTAAGTATTAAAATTTGTCAAATTCAAAAGTGATACAAAAACGATACTAGGATTCGGTCGGCGTCGAGACTTAAAATGCAAGAACATGAATAACGGAATCAAAATTTATCAAATACACAAGTTTCACAAAAACGATGCTAGGCGTCGGTCGGCGTCGAGATGTAAGAATACAAGAACATAAATTTAGATATCAAAGTTTATCAAATATACAAGTTACACAAAAACGACGCTGGGCGTTGGTCGGCATCGAGAAGTAAAAATGCAAGAATGCGAATCTAGGAATCAAAATTTATGAAGTACACATCAGGGTCAAGACGTAAAAATGCAAGAATGTGAATCTAGGTATTAAAATTTATTAAATACACAAGTTCTACAAAGACGGTCCTAGCCGTCGGTCGGCGTTGAGACGTAAAGATGCAGGAATATGATTCTAGTTATCAAAATTTATCAAATTCAAAATCAAATTTGGATCTTTCAAAAAGTATGCGATGTAATAGCACCGAACGCTTTGGTGTCCAAAAAACAGCCGAATTTCCAAGCGTTACACAAATCGCTACTGGACTCACATATTGCCGTTACATCTTCGATTTGTTAAACATTTTCAATGTTAAATATTTACCCCTATTTAACCCCCAACATTGCAACGGAATAATCCCAAGATGTAATCTAATTCCTGATAACGTTATAATATATACGTATACCAAATTTCAAGTGAACATCTCAATTTTATTTTATCAACCCCTTTAATAATGGAGTGGGGTGGTGGTGGGGGGATGGAAAGTATTAATAAAAGTGTTGAGGCCTTGGCTTCTAATACATACACCAAATTTCAAGTTTCTGTACTCTTACCAGCTTGCTTTACTTATTTCCCCCTATTTACCCCCCAACCCTTCACCGGATATGTTTAAATCCAGTTCCAGATCTGGTTATGATATATACGTGTACAAAATTTCAAGCCAATATCTTAAACCGTTCTGGAGAAAACATGCGAACAAAAAAAGTTACAGAGAGACTGACAGACAGAATTTTTGTTTCTCTCAAATTTAAAATCTCGACGTTTCATGACATTCTAAACCTATTAAAAAAAAAAAAATTACGATTACTATACTTCCAATCCACTACGTGGATATGGAAGTAAAACTGAAATCTAGAAATTCTACATACAATATTAATACCATGTTTCATACCAGACTTACAATGTCCCAACATACTACAACCATCTTTCAAAGATCGTTTTCTTAACATGCTGTAAAATTGTAAAATAGTATTATATATTATATCTATAAATAACGTATTTTAATATCTAAGTAAATATAAATTATATACTTATAGACATCAAATTAATTTTATTAACCACTAACTTCATCTAATTTTCAATGTTAACAATATTTCTCTATTTTCTTTTTGTTAAAAGCTTAGTAAATGCACTTATATATTTTATTTTTAGTTTAATTTAAAACAAGTGTAAGATCACCTAAAGGCTGAACTTTGTACATTATTTTCAAATGATCTAAGGAAGCCAATTTTTAATTAATTCGAAACAACAATTCTCAACTCACCTGAACGTCTTAAAATAATGTTTTTTATTTATTACATATATTTGCCTTTTCTCTTTTTCTTTAGCTCTGGTTGATTTCACAAAATCAAGAAATTAAATGTGCAAAGTCTTACTCCTTTGGTTCCTCAGGTATTGCTGTAAATTTGGTCAGAACTAATCGTAAACAGTTAATATCATCAGGTCTGCCGCAGGGCTCCGTATTGGAGCCTCTTCTTTATTTCATCTATACAGCAAATTTGATTATAAATACAGCTGTGTGTTGATCAAGCATACGCCGATGATATACAACTTCATTTTCTATTCGGTCCTAGGATTTGCAGCTACAAATTTAATAAATAGTGACTTAGAAGGGGTTTATAATTTTGCTACAAAACATAATTTAAATATGAATACAAATAAATCGACAGTAATGATTTGTAGTCAAAGTATGTACCAGCTCTGTGTGATAACATAAACCTCTTATTACATAGTTTCCCAGCAGAAAATGTAAAAAATAGCTATTATTTATAACCCAAACTTAACACATGTTAAAAAATTGCTACAAGAAACACACGTTTTACTTAAACTACTCTGTAACAATGTACACATAATTTATTGTAAACTAAGGAATAAACTGTGCGAATCTTTAGTATTTTCTACTTTTAGCTGAGACATTATTTTTTATTTTTCATGTCTAGATAAATTAAATATTAAATCCCTTTCAAAAAATCAAATCATTTCTCCTAACTTTTAGACAAGCAGCTAATTTCTATTAGTGCTGCTTAGAAAAGTTCTATATATTGATAATCATTTGAGTTGAGGAAAAAAATATTTTCACACTCAAAAAGTTGCAAATCGTTTGTTCACTATGTTCACTTAAGATATAAATAAATGCTTCAGTATTTGTATTATATTGTAACTGAAAGAAATAACAATAAAAATGTTGATATTAACATCGAGAAATGTCGTGTAGATTGAAAACTATGAAATGAAAAATAAAAATTGTGTTACAGTCCATAAACTACGATTTTAAATTCAAGAGGTGCTAATTTTCAAAATAACATTGGTCCTTCGAGCCGAATTTGAAGAAAATTAAGTATTAATGTTAATATAATAAAAATCAACAGAGTCCACAATACTACTTGAAACAGTAAGAATAAGATTAGAATAGAATATTAAATGTATACTATCGTATATAAACATTGTACATTGCACTGACATGACAGTCGATAATCAAGTACATAGGCCTCCCAGTGAATCAACAATATTTATTGGATAAAATGCCGATGCGCGACGTCTCGAAAAATGTATACTTTCATCTTCAAAGGTTCAATTCAAGAAATTGTTCTTGTCAAATTTTAGGAATGGGTTACGAACGACGATCTCACAATATAATTGTAGTTATAAAAGTATGCTATTATAACAGTCCAAAATAAAAGTTATATAGAAAAATTATGATTTTCCCTTTTTTCAGATATTTTGGATGCTACTTAAAGTTTATTGTGTCAAAGAAGTTGACATACAAATGCCAAATTCAAACTTTAAAAATATATCAGCTTAACAATTTCACTTCCCCTAACTTGTTGTACAAATAACTATTTGGCATAGCATGGCATGCAGAAATAACGTATTCATGAGATAAAATATTCAAAAAGGGCTTATTTTCGATATTTAGAGCATAAGTGATTTTACATGGTGTTTAGATACATAAGCATTTTTTCTACGACCATATTTTCCCAATCTTTTTAGAACTAGAATTCATATAGCTAACGGGTATCTCAATGTTTTAAAAAATTATATCTACCACTGAAAATAAATTTAAATCCTGACATGTTAAATGAGGCCACCTTGTTCCTAAATAGGAGGGTTTCCGCTGTAATAATTTTTAACACCATTTGAAAGAATTAAACAGATGCTCTAATTTCTACCTCATTAAGAGTTGGTGTTAAACAAGGTAAATCTTGGCGACAAAAGAAATAAATGTATACAGTTGTTAGATATATGTTATACAGAGTGATTCTTAATTTGAAAAATGAAAACAAAATTGAACTCTATTATTACGACCCTAGAGGATATCTTGCTTAATATCAATCGTTGAAGAGAATATATTTTATAGAAATTACGATAATTCTTACAATTCATTAGTTAATTGTAAAAATGTTTAATGATATTTGACATCCTCGGCCTACTTGAAGAGTTTTGATGAAATTTTAAAATGGAAATTTATTCCGATATTTCATCTAAATATTTTCAGAATCTCTGAAATTCAAAATTTACTCCTAAGGTCATCAAATAAAAATAATAACAATACACGTCTGGAGCAGTTGCATTAAATATAGTATTTGTCTCTTCTATATCGGTATATCATATGCCATATTTTTTACTGAGTCGCAGGAAATAATTCTGATGACACTATTTACATCCTCAGAGATTATTCAGTTATATCAAAATTGTTGCATAGAGCTATCTTGTTCCATTTTTCAAGTAAAATCTAAAATACTTATAGATTTATTTAGAAAACCATAAATTTATTGATTAACGGTCCTGCAATTAGCTATTGTTTATCACCATGAAATTTCAGTAATTAATTTATTATGAATATTTATAATAATTTGTATTAGTCATACAAATTTACATCGCGACGTCTTGACATGTCATTAAAAATAATAATTTGTAAATAATTTATATAAAAATAAAATACACATAGCAGTAATGATATGTGCATATAATAATACATTAGAATATATATCGACAAATAATTTGCTGACAAGCAACATATACATACAGTCTGAAAATTTTAGCGCGAGAGATTTAATCTTTAATAAGAGAAAGTTAATTTACACGAATTCTGTTACTTTTGGCAACTAGACTCGAAAAAAATGTCTCAATGAATTTTAAAAGTAGGGGTGATATTCACGAATAAATTTAATAAATGTTTAAAACACATTTTTAATGTATGGTTTTGGATTAGTTGGAGTTTACTGATTTTTTTCATCCGAATTGTTACATGCTAAGAAATGTCTATAGGTACTCATATATTTATTCCACTTGAATTTTAGCACGCTAGGCAAACACTTCTTATGTTGTTTAGGTACTAAGATACAAAAGATTTATGTAGGATCACTCTGATGGTGTAAGAAACCGAAACCTTTCAAGATAGAAATTAATAATTTTTATTTAAATATCCCGAGAAAGAACAACAAAAATTATATTAAATTGAAAATTCCATATCTATCTATGAAAATAACTTAAGATATTTCCATCGTTTGCTTATTGTGCCATATAAATTGAGACTTTATCTATTCATAGCCTTTCTGGGAAGTATATTTAAGCTCGAAATCAATATTTATTGGGTCAAGTGAGTGCTTTTGGTGTGAAATGAACGTTCCTACGTCAACGTGTCTTTTAAGGAAGATATAGCGCTATGTCTATGCTGAATAATGCAAAGCTTAAATATAGATATCTGTTATAGAGAATGATATTTCCATTTTTTATTCGTAAGTGCATCTTTATAACGACTATTGAAGTATTGTAACTTATTGTAATTAACTTAATGTGCACGGATTCTTATAGGCCTTACATTGGAAATGATGTGTCAAAATGAATATAATTCAAAACTAGATATATAGTTGTTGCACATTCTATGGGATACTCTACGCATTTTTTTTTGTAAATAATATTAGTCGTAGACATTTTTTGTTTAAATACAAAACATAAAAAAAATGTTTTTTAAATTTAAAAAATTAGTAACTTTTTTATTTATTGATCCATTTAGTTATAAATCAATAGAGTTCTTCCTCTAGCTAACGTTAACTTACTGTCCATGTTTCAATACAATCGAACTATTCGTTCTTAAGTTATCATGCTTACAAAAAACGTAACGGATGGACAGACGGACGGACATTTTGAAAGTTGTTCAGAATTTGATCACCAACACAGTGATATGAAAATGTTTTCTCTACCAGCAATATTACTGGTTTTAAAAATGTGTCGATCGAATGCAATATACTTTTCGTTTTGTATTTGCGAAGAGTATAAGAACCCAGTGATTTTCTTCGAGAAATAAATTATACAGAAAGTTTAAAGGCACGAGCGCTATTTGGGGATAGTATTTATTGCAATGAGTTCTCGCACATGTTTCGGTCTACCATGGACGAGCATCCGAAGGACGGGACAAAAATGTATTATTATCGACACCAGCTGTGCCTTCTTCAACGGTCCGTAGTATTCTCCACTTTCAGGGTGGTTTCCTTACAAATCGCAGAGGTTTTAAGGACGACAAAGGATAAATTTACTTACCTTCGATATCTACCTTTCGTCGTATCTCGTAGATTAGCGATGCACTTACTTCAATGATAGTGCAAGCAGACGTGACTAGGTGAGATTCGTTACATTCAGTTACTGATTCATACCACAAAATCACACAGAGATGAAAAATTATATAAAAATTCAATAATATTTGTATTTATTAATTGCAAGAAATGCAATATAAGTATAAGGAAAATAAAATGTATCTAAATAGCAGATCTGCGTACACCCACCATGGTAAATGGATCATGCCTCGAGGACGTATTATCATCACCTCCCACAACAGCGAGATAATTGTAACAATCGACTGGCACAAAACGATTCAGATTCTCAGAACGGTGTATCGGTATAATTTGGATTATGGTCGGAAACTTACTATAATAATTGCACTAAAAATTTTGGGTTACTTGTGGCTAGCTTTGAATATCATAATTGGCGATTATGTGATTCATCACGATGATACAACTTCGATTAAGTTACATGATCCATTCCAGCGCCTTCTAGCGTAATAACGGCATTCAGCATATAGAATAGACAGTAATACTCACAGTACTTCGCACTTCACATGCGAGTAACCTCAGTCCTTCCCTTGAAGCACTTTGTGAAATTGTTACAGTCTATTTTCGTATCTGCACATTTACAATTTGAATATCGTAATATGTTAATATAGTATAACTGGTTGCCTACCGTTCGTGCTCCATGTGAGCCACGCACAGTGATGTTAGCAGCGAGTTGCTGGCAACGCATTGCTAGCAACGCACTGTAACTGTACCTAATTAGGAAGCGAGTTTCGAACGTCTCGATTATAACCTTTTCAAGACCGTTATTATCAATTAAACCTGTTGTTTTGTTAATGGAATTATGAAATACTGTATTATGTGTGGAATATAAACGTCATTAAGGGAGATTTATCAGATTTGTGGGTTATGTTGTATGGTGTTCATTCGGAACGTATCCATGGACAAAGTTTTAGTCATTCTCAGATTTTGACAGAGGTTTCCGTCTGGGCCATTTTTGGGGATTTTTTTCCGTTTGCCGGCTCGAAGAGAAGTTGTGTCACTGAGCACGTGGATAGCATTTTGTTAATTTGCTCCTTTAATGGGATTTAGTGCTGTAGTGACAAATTAGCAGTATTTTATTTTGATATTTTTATTATTTTCTGTTGGGAAATACTGCTACGGAATTTTCCGGATAAATCAACTTGCTGGAAGCACATGGCAAAGGAATTCTGAAAGCCCACTCAACATCTAAGGTATACCTCTGAACTCTCTTTAGAAAATAGATTTGTAATATTCGTTATTTCTTTATTGCAGGGCTTTTTGGGTTTTTTGTTCTTTTGGTTTTCTTGTTCTATTTGTACCTTTGTTCTTTTGGTCTCATTTTATCTTGGACTTTTACTGGCATCGCATCATGTATGTTTGACCCCACATCTTACCTGTTGGATTTGTACATCTGTATGTGAATTTGGTTTACTGGAACTTGGTTGGCAGAATATTTTGTGAATTTGGAATCCTGAGGGTACCGGTGAGACTCTCCTGCCTGGTTCCCTTGGAAGCTGCGCTCCCCTGGTAGGCCTAGTGGTTACATTTTGAAACCTGCTGGAGGCAAGCGTCTTTGAATTACCTAACGAGGGACCTTATATCACATACCACCTTCTACGTGAGGCGTTGAGAGCCCGTCAGCTTTCTTACGGTAGACATTAAATGTAAATTATCAGTACAAATTTTGCATATGACCAATTAAGTTTTAGTTGTTTTGAACACCACTCTTATAAATTTCACAGTCAATTTAACCTATCGTCACTAAATAATTCACATTATTTTGTTCATTTCATGTTAATTTTCAGTATTTTAATGTAATCATTTAAGCTAATATATCTTGGGGGGTCATATTTTGCCTATTAGTAGTTAAGATTTTATTAGTTTTAAGCTATCATATGTTTTGTGTTAGGTTAAGTGTGGGCCACACATAAGTATATCGATTGTGTGTAATGTGATTTCTGGAAATTTGGCTGTAATCGTGCCTAAGTATAATTATTAAATCTGTTATAGTAAGAAGCGTATTTGTTTTCACCAGCGTACATTTAAAGCCCCAATTTGTTCGAACTCACTCCCCAGTACTTGACTAGTCGGCCGTGTGAGCCTCTTTCGCCACCAATTAAATGCAGAGAGGGGACTGCACGTAAAATATAAAAATTTTGTTCAGGGCACAGGGTGACCACCCTACCCTGCTGTATTGCTGATATATCAGCCTCTAAAGTAATTTTTTTTTACATATTCCCCTTTTATCTGGAAGCCCTGCAACAAAATTTGTCTTAAAAATTGAAAATTGTCCATTCTATGTGATGAAAGCTGAACTCAGTCGGCATAGAATACTGGTCCACCCCCAAGTCCAGATCTGCGGAATAATTCTGCTCTTTACAATTGTTACAATTATAATGTTTTCTGAATTTTTGAAAATATTGTCATGGGGAACGTTTCCCGAGTTCTATAACACCATCAAATGGCGAAGTAGGACAAGGAGAGCATTATTAGCACTGTTTATAAACATATATCCTACTAAATCCTTATAAAGTTCAAAAAATAATTTAAGATTATTAAGCAGAGAGTACTATCTGAAAGGTTGATTAAGTACTACGAATTGCAGCAGAGTTGTGACTTTCCGAATCACTAACGTGTTGTAATTTCGTGATGGATTACCGTAAATAGGTAAATAGATTTCCCAAAAAAGGCTACTGGTTAGCTATTGTTCTTCTAAAAAGAAATTATACTTAATGAGAATGCTATGATAAGTAAGGAGACAAGAGGTCAATGTTACAACAGTGACAGGGATTTCACTTTATTTTGTATATAGTATTCCATATTTACGCAGTTAATGTTGAAAGTATTGCCTATACCGGGTGAGTCACGAATTGCGCTCGCCCCGATATTTCCTAAAATATTTGGAATAGAAAATTGAAATTTGGAGGCCTTATTACACGACTAAAATGCCATCTTTTCAATAAAAAATCAAGTTTGGTGCACATCCGGTTTGACCGGAAATGCCCACAACTTTCGATTTTTAAATGGAACACCCTATATATTTTTACATTTTTGTAATCTAGAGGAAATTTTGAATACAATACATCCATTTTGGTCACTTTTTGATAAACATTAAAAATTTTATTAAAAAATCTATTTCTGAATCCAGAGTGCTGTGGTGCCCAAAATATATTTTAGTTTGTGTGCTATGTTACTATAAAAATAAAAAGAGCAATATGATTGCATTACTCAATTCTCTAGAGGCGTTTAAAATTTTTAAATGTGATTTTTACCCACTAACTCGGTTTTTTTAAATGGGAATTTAATCGTTCAGCAACATTTTTAAATACCTCATTTTCATACGAACCTAATGATACCAAAATTTTGAAAATCCGCTCAGAAATATTTGAGATTTCAGCCAAAATACAATGCCACCAAGCTTTTAGAAACATGCGGCTAATAGATAATAGATTAGTGGACTTCGGAAACTAAAATGACACATTTCTGTGTAAATCTGGTAACCTAATAACATTGGAAAAATCATAGTAGCCATTGAATGTAATAAAACAATATCAGCTGTCAGACAGACTCGTGTAGTTATAGGCAATCTTGACCTATCAAACATTTAATAATTGTGAGCGCAAAGAACGTTACAATTAAGTTTAGCATAGGTATGTGGAGGTAAACACAATTACATCCACAAGGACATGTGCAATAGAATGCGACATGGGTTCGGTTTCAAGAGTTTTATTTTAAAGAACATAAATATCGGGCCTATAAATAAATAAAAATCAATTCCGTTTGAACAATTAAACTTAAACTAGGTAACAGTAGGTATCTTTAAAATAATTAATATAATTAAACCATAAATTGACATTTATAGATATTGTTCAAAATGTCCACCATTTTTTTCTATACACAATTCGGCTCTGCGTACAGTTGCTTGCTGATACAGTTCTGCAGCTGCAATTGAATTTTTGAGACGCTCTCCATATATCAGTAACATATCGACCTTTTCATTTCTACTAAAATTATTCATTTTCTTTAATTTTTACTCAAAGAGATTTCCGCAACGCTTTATTTTGTATCTGTCTGACAGCTGATATTGTTTTATTACATCCAATGGCTACTATGATTTTTCCAATGTTATTAGGTTACCAGATTTACACAGAAATGTGTCATTTTAGTTTCCGAAGTCCACTAATCTATTATCTATTAGCCGCATGTTTCTAAAAGCTTGGTGGCATTGTATTTTGGCTGAAATCTCAAATATTTCTGAGCGGATTTTCAAAATTTTGGTATCATTAGGTTCGTATGAAAATGAGGTATTTAAAAATGTTGCTGAACGATTAAATTCCCATTTAAAAAAACCGAGTTTGTGGGTAAAAATCATATTTAAAAGTTTTAAACGCCTCTAGAGAATTAGGTAATGCAATCATATTGCTCTTTTTATTTTTATAGTAACGTAGCACACAAACTAAAATATATTTTGGTCACCACAGCACTCTGGATTCAGAAATAGATTTTTTAATAAAATTTTTAATGTTTTTCAAAAAGTGACCAAAATGGATGTATTGTATTCAAAATTTCCTCTAGATTCCAAAAATGTAAAAATATATAGGGTGTTCCATTTAAAAATCGAAAGTTGTGGGCATTTCCGGTCAAACCGGATGTGCACCAAACTTGATTTTTTATTGAAAAGATGGCATTTTAGTCGTGTAATAAGGCCTCCAAATTTAAATTTTCTATTCCAAATATTTTAGAAAATATCGGGGCGAGCGCAATTCGTGACTCACCCGGTATACCTATTGGCACGAACGCAATTGGCCTTAAAATTCCGTTCCATCTCAGTGTGGAACGATTGATAGAGAAAATCAGCTGACAGGAGACAAAATGGACGCTCTTTAAAACGTTGGGATGATGTTACCAAGGAGCTGACAACATTCGCCTAACAGGTAAGGCGGAAGATGTTGTGATGCTATCAAACGTGTCATGCAGTAATGAGAGGCCAATTAGAGTAATGCTTGGACGATAAAACGCCTGCCAAGATGTGAATAAGACTAGAAAAATATTTTACCCAGAAATGCGGTCTGCCTGTCTGTCTGTCCGTAGGTCAACTTAAGAAAGTCCGATTGTATTGAAATTTGGAAAGTAAATTAGGGAAATCGCCCTATTAGTTTTGAACGAAATCGATAATTAAATAAAAAAGTTGTTAATTATTTAAATAAAAAAAATGTCTAAAACGAAAACAATCCCACTCCTCTGGGGAGGGTTGTTTAAAAAAATTTGAAAGAAAAAGAATATAAAGAAAGAATTAGAGAACATTTTAAAGTTTAGATATGAATATATTGTTACGTTGCAGAACCGGCTAATAGTCCCTAATATTTATAAACTTAAAAGTAATAAATTTGTCACAAATGCGATAAAATTATTAACCGTTCTTGGTGGCTTAAACAAAAACTAACATTTACGATAAAAGTGCAATGAGTATGCCATAGAATGTGCAACAATTATATAAAAAATCAGCGAAGATTATGCTTAATGCTTAGCTTATTTATTTGTGTTTGAGAGATATGAGATGTCATTGATTGCCCTAATTTGGACTTTGGATGCCAGAATAGCTACGTGTATTGCAATTGCATAGTATTTTTACAAGCAACTCAGAAATTGACATGATTCTCGTATTCCTCTAATAAATTATCCTTGAGAACATCTCAATGTTTTAAAGATTTCTCACATGGTATTTACTGAGACTCGGTCATTCATAATATAAAACATTCAATGTCACTAAAAAATATGAAAGACTTTAGCTTGGACCTTCTAGAATAGTTACGGGACGGCAGGTAAAATAATTTATGCCTAAAATATTTTAGGAAAGTTAATAATTTTGTAAATAATTTAGGAAATATAATGGAAGACGTCCTCTATATTTATCCATCAATTTTGTTTTTCAAAAATGAAAAGTTTCTTCCTCTATCTGACACTGACTTCCCATCCATGTTTTAATAAATACTTTTCATTGTTGAGTTATCGCGCTTAAAAAACATTGCGGTTGTTCACTCTATTAAGATAAGAAAAAAAATAAATGTATTCAACATTTTGTAAGCATAAAATACCTTCAGATTGTCCAGACTATATTAGCTGTAAAGTTTTATATCTTTTACTAGATTATTTAAAGCAGATTAAACACTTATATGGCTTTAAATTGGAACTTAGAGAATTTGTTGACTGGGAAAAGTTGGCACAACAAAAAATGGAATACAATAAAGAAATATCAAGGATATACACACTGCCAGACTCAGAAACAGAAGAAACAGAAAACTCAGAAGTAGAATAGGAGAGAAGATGATCACAGACAGAAACTAAGAAGAAGCATATCACAAAAACCTGAAAGTAAAAAGAATCACGAAAACCTAAAAGAAGCATCTCACAAACGCCTACACTTTCCACCCGATGAAGACAGAAGGAAAACAAGAAGAAACATCTCACAAACACCTACACGCTCCATCCTATACTCCTACCCCATGCGTCATGCGGCTCTCGCTGCTGACAACAAGCATGTCCAATGTCCAATCCAGCGTATGCAGCTGGTCCGGCGGTATATAAAAGCACTGGGGGTTTGTTCTGGCACACGGTGGGATGATCGGTGGGCGATCGGGCTGCGCGGTGGAACAAATCTCCCTGCACCGGAATTGGCAGCAATGCCCACCTTACGCTGGCAAATCAATCAATCAATCAATCAACAAATGTTTGTAATTCTGTCAGTCAAATTTGATCACTTAGTTTTAAGCATCTTGTGACGATTCCTATACAATTTGCATTGTCGTAAAGGAAAATAAATGGAAAATGAAATGAAACGTAGTCAATAATCTCTAACTTGGTTATTTTTGGACTGATTCGAGAATTTCAAAAACTGAATTAAAAAATGTTTTGGCGTCACGTTGAGAAAATAATGACAGATAGGTACCTTTTGCAATTATTGATGCATACGAGATTTGACTTTATGAAACCACACAAAGAATTAAATTATTTAGAACACAAAACAAGAAATTTATTGAATGAAGACAACTGGAAAATTACAATAAATGCTATACATAGGAACCGTCATTATTTACACACAAGTTCATTCTTTTAATAAAATTTCTTTACACATTTTCCAAAATATGGTTCGTATTGATGTAATCAATTACCTCAACGACTTTTTCCTTCAACTCATTGATATTATCGATCTTGTTCTGTATACCTAATTTAAAAAAGTCAATCGGCGTGAGATCTGGACTTCTAGGTGGCCACGTACATCCATCTATTCGGTGATATTCTGGTTCAACAATGTTGTTACATTAACATTATTGTGATAACGGGCTCCAGCATGCTTCCAGATGATTATAATCATTTGATTGAGGGCAATATTAACTAGGTTATTTTAGATAACTTTTCTTAATATATCCAAATATTTAACGCTATTCATATTGCCCTAAAAAATTTATATATTACTTTATTATCGAATATTACAGCCCACAAGTTTAAAGTTCTGCGTTCTTGAAACTTGATGTCTTCCCCTATTTGGAGATTTACCAGTGCTCAGTAGATTTTATTGTTTATATTATTTATTCCAGATGAGCTGAATGATGCCTCATCTGTCCTAAAAATACGATTGAAAATTAGAGGATCTTCTCTTTGCTTTCCAGTATAATTTGGCAAAAATTGTCCGTCACAATACTATTATTGGGATGTAATTACTTCCACATCCACGCAGTGGCTTGGAAGTATAGTAATCGCAAAAAAATGTTCAAAATTTTTCTTCTTGAAATAGGTTTAGAATGTCATGAAACGTCGAGATTTTAAATTTGAGTAAACAAAATTTCTGTCTGTCTGTCGGTCTGTCTGTCTGTCTGTCTGTCTGTAAGTTCCCCCCCCCCCCCACCATCCCTACTCCATTATTAAAAGGGCTGATAAAATAAAATTGAGATATTCACTTGGTACTTGGTACACGAATGTATTATAACGACATCTGGAACTAGGTTATAGTTTGAGATGATTCCGTTTAAGAGTTTAAGGGGGAAAATAAGTAAAGCAAGGAGAAACTTGAAATTCGGTGTATGTACTAGAAGCCAAGGCCTCAGATTTTGTTGTAATATTTTTCAGCCCCCCATCACCCCTGCTCCATTATTAAAGGGGTTGGTATTAGGTACATGTATGTATTATAACGACATCTGGAACTAGGTTATATTTTGAGATGATTCCGTTGAAGGGTAGGGGGTTAAATAGGAGTAAATAGGGGAAAATAAGTAAATCAAGCTGGTAAGAGTACAGAAATTTGGGATTTGGTGTATATATTATAAACCGAGGCCTCAGATTTCTTTTTAATATTTTTCAAACCCCATCACCGCCACTCCATTATTAATGGAATTGATAACATAAAATTGAGATATTCATTAAAAGTTAGTACATATATGTACTGTAATGAAATCTGCTTGAGATGATTCCATTGAACGGTGGGAGGTGGTATGCTGTGAATAGGAGAAGATAAGTAGGATAAACCACAAACTTTATTTTTAACGTATATGGCAGAACCAACGCCTCAAACTTTTCTATGACACCTGCCCCAAATATTGTTAAAATTCTTTGACCAATAATTTCCACATACTAGAGTGCAAATCTAGTCAAGATGTTTTCTATAAAGTGACTTCGATGAAAAATCTGGATGTGGAAGTAGTGATTCCTTAGGCAGCGATTTTTTTGTAATACACTTGGTTTTCGAGCTATATATTGATATTTGTGAAAAGTTCTTTATGCCGTTGAATCCAAATCTCTCGAAAAACCTCTAAGGGATTTCTTTCGGTCTTCATCAAAATATAACACAATATTCAACTCACGGTTTTCATCATTATTCTTATTTTTTTCTTTTTCTCGAGTGGCTTTGTATCACTCTTCTTGACAAACATGGATTGGAAAGTTTTCCAACTAGGATCGGGACGATTCTGACATAGTCTCCCATGCTCTCTCACTGAAGATCGAACGTTAATATTATTATTGAGATATACCCTCAATATTTTCTTACTTTTTATTGGGTATTTTGCCACTGAAAAATATTTAAAATTTTTAATGAAAAAACCTCTGCGCCAAACGGATCAGACAGAGGTTGGTTTTTGAGTACTTGACTGTTTCAAAAAGTCTCACACCTAAAAATATATAAACTAGAACAATGTTATAAACTGAAAACTGAAAATCAAAGCTATAGGTAGTTAACGTTTCGGAAGAGAATCTACTTCCGTTCTCAAAACTTTTTTGGCCGTCAACCATGACAGTTCTTTGTTTATGTTTTTCCATAGTCACGTGAGACATTAAATTATATTTATCTTCTTTTTACTTAATTCGTCTCTAAGGATGGGCAACCAACTAGTACAAAAATCTATTGAATAATTAGAAACGCATCTATCCTCGTTTAATAAAATAATCGCGGATTCTTTAAGTTTTCTTTTAGTTCCGTTGCTCTCTTTTTCCAAAATCTTCGCCGAGTCCCATTTAATTCTATGATTATTATCCCACGCGTGTTCACAAATTTTGGATTTTTCAAATTCTCCCCTTCTAGCGTAATTTCTATGTTCACCAAGCCTTACGTTGAAAGGTCTAGATGATTCACCTACGTAATGTTTTCCGCACTCACACGGAACACTATAAATACAATTTTTTGAACTTTGAACAATATTTGGAGGTTTGGTTCTTGATAAAACCGATCTTAGCGTGGAGCCCGTTTGAAAAACCGTTCGTACGGAAAACCTGTTCCCAATTTTTCGTAATTTATCCGATAAACCATGTATATATGGAATTACTGCCATTGACCTAAATACCTCAGGTTGTGATAGTATATTCTCTCTACTACCAATGTTCAATAACTGACTATCAACAAAACTCTCAGGATATTGATTATTTAATAAGACAGTTTTTATAAATTGTTTTTCCTTCCTTAATATTACATCATTTGAAGAAATAATTTTGGCCCTGTCGTACAAACACTTAACAACACCTTTCTTAACACTAATATGTTGATTTGAATTGAAATTTAAGTATCTGTTTGTGTGTGTTTGTTTTCTATACACACTGGTTCAAACGGGCTCCACGCTAAGATCGGTTTTATCAAGAACCAGACCTCCAAATATTGTTCAAAGTTCAAAAAATTGTATTTATAGTGTTTCGTGTGAGTGCGGAAAATATTACGTAGGTGAATCATCTAGACCTTTCAACGTAAGGCTTGGTGAACATAGAAATCACGCTAGAAGGGGAGAATTTGAAAAATCCAAAATTTGTGAACACGCGTGGGATAATAATCATAGAATTAAATGGGACTCGGTGAAGATTTTGGAAAAAGAGAGCAACGGAACTAAAAGAAAACTTAAAGAATCCGCGATTATTTTATTAAACGAGGATAGATGCGTTTCTAATTATTCAATAGATTTTTGTACTAGTTGGTTGCCCATCCTTAGAGACGAAGTAAGTAAAAAGAAGATAAATATAATTTAATGTCTCACGTGACTATGGAAATACATAAACAAAGAACTGTCATGGTTGACGGCCAAAAAAGTTTTGAGAACGGAAGTAGATTCTCTTCCGAAACGTTAACTACCTATAGCTTTGATTTTCAGTTTTTAGTTTATAACATTGTTCTAGTTTATATATTTTTAGGTGTGAGACTTTTTGAAACAGTCAAGTACTCAAAAACCAACCTCTGTCTGATCCGTTTGGCGCAGAGGTTTTTTCATTAAAATTTTTAAATATTTTTCAGTGGCAAAATACCCAATAAAAAGTAAGAAAATCTGAATATGCCACAAATAAACAATTACAGACAATATACCCTCAATATATCTGATCCGACATCATCGTTGTAAGAGGGTATTTTTTATCGATGACTTTCTCTTTCAATGGTATAAAATTACTAACTGTCATAGTTCAGATTGACACTTGGGCGGTTTATTGTTTTCAATGCCTACTTAAAATTTTCTGATCAGTTCGTAATTTTTAATGATCGGCATCGAATGGATGAAATTATACTATCGTAGTTATAAATTTTTAATAATTTCATTAACTTGAATATTTTAAATTTTGATATCCAGCCCCGTAACGTGTACCGCAGGCCCTGTTTCAGGTTAAAAGTAATAGAAACTGAAGAAGATTGTTTGCTCAGACCTCTCCTGGTTGCTTCTACCACTTCGAGGATTATTTGTTTACAAACTAAAAACTACATTCAACATTTTGTCCCATGTTGACATTAGCTATTTCGTGTTTGTTTAAACATTTATATAAAATTTTTCTACAATAACTATAACTAATAACGCGAGCGGTGCCGAAATAAAGAAACAATGTCTGGGAAGAACTGGTTTAGGCCTGAGGTACCTAAAATTAGGTTTGATATTTTAACGAAAATATTAGGTGACACTTTAAAAGGTAAGTCGATGAATGAGTTTAAAATGGAATGAATAAGACAATTCCGTTGGCAAACATAATTTCGAAAAAACTAAATATCGACTGAATTTTTTTTTAAATTTTGAAATTGCTAAAATGTAAATGTTTAATACAAGACGAGCAATTGGATATAACGAGCAATTTTTACATAACTTTTCTACGCAGAATTATAAAAAAGACGTAAATCACAAAACCTTTAAAAAAATATTCACTATATGATATATTGTATAGTTTTGAAACATATTCTTCATAGGATTTTGCAAACAACAGAAAAAATAACTATCTATAACTAAAAGAAAAACGATGTGTAAAAATATTAATGAAATCTTTGCATTCTTTCTATAACCAGAATTCTGGTTATGCTAGCAAATTAAAATCCTAAATTGAATTTGTCTAATTTCTTGTTTGACAATTCTCATTCTAACACCAGCATCCACACAGTCCCCTACGGCCATGCAGATTAAACTAGTATCTACATAACCCCCTACGATCACGAAGATTCAGTTAAAAATGAGAACAAAGGCCTAAAAAGGATTTTGTTTATCTACCTTATCTTAAAAATGCATTTTAGGCCTTTCTTCTCATTTCTAACTGAATCTTCGTGATCGTACGGGGTTATGTAGATACTAGTTTAATCTGCATGGCCGTAGGGGACTGTGTGGATGCTAATGTTAGAATGAGAATTGTCAAATAAGAAATTAGACAAATTCAATTTAGTATTTTAATTTGCTAGCATAACCAGAATTCAGGTTATCGAAATAATGCAAAGATTTCATTAATATTTTTACACATGGTTTTTCTTTTAGTTATAGATAGTTATTTTTTCTGCTCTTTACAAAATCCTATAAAGAATATGTTTCAATACAATTATAAGCAAACAAATAAGAACTCATTTTTAAACACTGTATAATGTATAGATCTTCTATGTAATTAGAGATATCGCCGTTCAGATTAGTTCGGCAAGTGTTGAGAAGCGACAGGGCGGGCTTTAGTTTTTCCTAAACATTGACAATTAACTTTGCACCATACCTGATACATCAATAATAATAATAATTTGTTAATTGTATTATTTTGCAGATTCCTCGGACGTTACTTAAAATCAAAATTACTTATGGCACGAAGTCATAAAAAGAAAAATAGAAAGGCCCTGTATACAGTATAAGCAGAAATCGAAAATAGTTTCTATTATTAAATAATAATAATATCGTTGGATTTGCATTTAGTACAGGCAATGAAGGCAAAATGTTGTAAAAACCTCGCAAAAATTAATAAAAGAATCATCTCTGGGATTTAAATAGTTAATAACGTGTAGAATGGAATGATGCATTCTTTACACTTCCAGGAAAATTCAAAAAATTTTGGAAAAACTTTTTCATTTTCGTTTTTTTTTGCTCTAACGGCTGAAATAATGAAAATACAGAAAAAGTTTTCAAGAAAATTTGTAGCTCGCCTCTTTCTCTACAAAATAGGTTTTTACCAATTTTTGTCTTACTTAAGCGGTTTAGGAGATAAATCCAGTTATCCACTTATAGTTTTGAGCCGCTCCGAATTGCGTGGAAAATGAGAATTCTCTGGTGGTTTCGTACGACCGGACATATCGATCGATAATTATTACTATTCAGAGCCGCTAAAAAAATGAAAGCAACGTGAAATGTAAAGAAAAGTCTCAGCTTTATTGTGGGGCTAATCACAAAATGCATACAAATTTTTATCATAGAGAAAAAAGTGTTAGAAGATGGCTTAGTAACCTTTATACAGTTGATTTATTCACATCTTTGAGTTTTATGCATCCTGCCTATTTCTCTCGTAACAATGGGTGCCTTTTCACTGCATGGATTCGATTCCACGCACCTTAATCTATATTTCGTGAAAATTTCATTGAAAAATGTTAAGAAACAAATAAGTTGTATATGTTTTACTGTATAATTGTGTATTCTCTAAACGTGTATGAATAATGTAGACAAATTCAAAAAGTACTGCGCGCATTTAAAAACTCTAAAGTGATTCGAAAGAATATGTTTTCTTGTACTAATAATCCAAAAATTAGGATTGTGCTATTATTATTACTTAAGATACAGCGAAATGAACTCCAAAATTTGGAGGTGATTGATCGATGAGAAATATACCATCTACTTTGATCGCAAGGCATATTTTTCCAACAAAAGCAATTGCAATAAAATGTTAATTGGATTAATATATCACTATATAAGAATACATAAGCAAAATGAATTATCGTTCTAACGACTCCCGGCAAAGATATGACTAAATCTGTGGATCAACTGTACAAAATTCACTAAGCCATCTTCTGACACTTTCTCTCCTTGATAAAATTTTATATGAATTTTGTGATTAGTTCCACATTAAAACTGAGACTTTTCTCTACATTTTATGTTATTTTCATTTTTTAGGGGCTCTGAATAGCAAGAATTTGTAGCACTAAAGCAGCCACTCACCTCAGAGCCACACACGTCAAAGTGCAAGACGGCTACTCGTTCTTGTCGCAGAGTCGGGGCGCGTAGGTTCGATTTGAAAATACTATTTATTGCCAGGCGCCACCCTCCCTGATTTATTAATGGTAAAGCCATCAAGGAGAGGAAAGGGACATAAAAGAATTTGTGGCTTAATTAAATTTTAATAAAAGAATTTATTACATAAACATAGGGTTAGTGGGTTAGAAAAATCTGACAATATAATACAAAAATATGGTAAAAAATTTCAGTTAAATAATTAAGTCATAAATATTCACAATCTTCAAATAAATACTAATATGTGGTAAATAAAAATTAGCACAAAAATCTTCACATAAATAAATACACACATGTATGTTGAATGGTAGCTTAATTCGCTGATCTTTGAAACCAAACCCTCGTATGTTGAAGTTTATAAAAAAAGGAAAACGTTTAAATACCTCGGTGTCCAGTTAAAAAAAAAAGAAGTATGTAGAAGAATGTAAAGTTACTTCGTACTCGTGGTAAACTTTTCCACAGCGCCCTGTACTCCTGTCATCCGCCACAGTCTGTCTCTCTGTCTCATAGGTAGTTTCATCAAACCAAAACCAACGGCACATACAGCCCTTTCGGCTTCACCCTCCAATTTGCAGCATAAAATTATCCCTAACAATGGATGAATGTTTGTATCCACATAACCATAATTATCTGAACCTCAAGTTTCTTTTATCTCTGTGCCCCATACAAAAAAGTCTGAAGTAAATCAAAAAAATATTGCTTTTCATTTATCTATTCGTAAAATGTATTTAGTAGAAGATAATTTACGTGAAAGAATTATTATTTTAAGTACCTGATGTTAATGGCTTTTTTTATTCACCAGCGTGGTGTTTTCTTTTGAAAAGCTGGGACCAAATGGTCTCTCTGTTTCCCCTCCAGTGATCTTTCCTTCATGTCAAAAAAACTATTTCCGTTCAATTACAACCTCTAGGAAAGTGTGGCTGCCGAATTTCCATCTTTGTCAATGACAATCAACAATCCAGCCAACACACACAATTTCTAGGGAATTCGTCGCGGTACCAACATTGTATTGTTGTAACATAAATAAATAAGTGAGGAAATTTAATAATAAGATGTTTGATAGTGTCTTTCTAAGAATGCAAAATGATTTTAATTTAAAACTGACTTCAAAATAATGACAAAATTAATAATTCGGTAACTAATGAATTGATGTATGTAGTGTTGTTGCCTACGGTTGAACCTTCGACAGACGCTGGTGGATTTATGAAGATATTTCATTGTATGTATTTATTTCTTTTTCTACATGGTTTGGCTTTATTCATGTTACAAATCGATCGATGAGCCCGGTCGTACGAAAATCCTGGAGAGTTCTCATTTCTTGCGCATTTCTAAGCGGCTTAAAAGTATAAGTGGAAAACTCGATTTATCTTCTAAACGGCTTAAGTAAGACAAAAATTTGTAAAGACCTTTTTTGTGGAGAAAAAGACGAGGTACAACTTTTGTTGGGAACGTATTTCTCTATTGTCATTATTTTGGCCGCTAGAGCAAGAAAACGAAAGTCAAGAAATTTTTCCAATTTTTTTTAAATTTTCCCGGAACTTGGAAGTGCAAAGAATGCATCATCTCATTCTCCAGGTTATTACGTACTTAAATCCCAGAGATGATCCTTTTATTAATTTTTGTTACCCTAAAATTGTTAATTTGCCTATACTAATTAATATTTGGATAATATGTTTCCATTGTCATGGAATAAGTTGTGTTTATAATACGATACAAAATAATTATAAAATATTTGACTTTAGATTATTAAAATCCACGTTATATACATTACTTCCACATCCAGACAGTGGAGTGGAAATAAAGTAATCCAATAAGAAATTAAAAAAATTATCATGTGATAAAACGTCAAGATTTCAAATTTGAGCTGAAAAAAATTGTTTGTCTCTTTGTCGGTGTATAACATTTTTGTGCGCACGATTTCTCAGGAAAAGTTTAAGATATTCAATTTGGTGCATACATGATGACGAGATCTGGAACTAGATTATATTTTGCGTTAATTACGGTAAAGGGTTGGGGGTTAAATAGGAAAAAATAAGTAAAGCAAGCTAATAAAAGTCCAGACACTTTTTTTTTGCGTATATAATATAATAATAATAATAATTGTTTATTAGCTACTAAGTATTTGTACAGAGAACAGAATAGTACACAACAA
Organism: Stenurella melanura; assembly: GCA_963583905.1. NCBI lineage: Eukaryota > Metazoa > Arthropoda > Insecta > Coleoptera > Cerambycidae > Stenurella > Stenurella melanura. The sequence goes on from OY757317.1 coordinate 8,878,864, forward strand.
ATTCAATCAACAAGCATATAAACTAAGGTAAACCGCAAAGCCAGGGCTGTCCGCGGTTGAATATGTTATAAGACAAGTCCTCAAATTTTTTTATGACATCTGCCATAAATATTTTGTTATTGAAACTCTATGATTAATTATTTCTACATACTGGAATGCAAATATAGGCAAGATGTTTTGCTTTAAACAGATTTAGATGGGAAATCTGGATATGGAAGTACTGTTTTAACTATTAATTGTAAATATTATGTAGGTAAATGTATATTGTATCATTATGTATTAGTGCTTCGCTTGTTGAATATATTATTAAATAAATAAGTAAATATATAAATAAATACAGAATTATTAAAGTGATGTTAACTATTAGTTGACTAAGTCTAAACAAAATTTTAATAAATTTAATTCACTTCATAGTAGAATCATCCAAGATTGTAATCAGCAATATTTTATTTATCTTATTTTGAAACGATCATTAAAATATTCAACCAAACAGCAATATTGGAGATTAGTTTCAGTAATATATGAGTCTGGTACCTATTAAAAAAAGTACAGAAAATAAATTGCCAAGAATTAAATTTAAAATCGGGGTGCAGTGTAGTGTGCAAAGAAAAGAAATAAGCAGTTTCAAAGCTTCCGACAAGTTAACCAGAAAATTACATTTTAAAGTTGTATACTCCCAAAGTAATCTACCGCACTACACTATATGTGGAACATTGCCAAACATATGAAGAAAGCATGTCAGTACGGATTCATCCTCCGTGATTTTATGAAGTTTGCTTTTAGGAACTGCGATCCAAAAAAGTATACGATATTAATTGAAAAATATTTCTTAGAGAGACGGATTTCAGGAGTAAATTAATACATTGAAAGCTATTGTCTCGTAATATTGTATTATTTTTATTTATTGTTAACTTGATACAAGAAACCGCTGCCTAAGGAATCACTACTTCCACATCCAGATTATCCATCCAAGGCTCTTTAAAGGAAAATATCTTGACTATAATTGCACTCTAGTATATGGATATAATTGGTCATAGAATTTTAATAATACTTAAGGAAGATGTCAAAAAAATTTGAGGCGTAGGTTTTTAGCATATACGCCAAATATGAAATTTCTGGAATATTATTAGCTTGATCTACTCATTTTCCCCCGTTCACACTCCAACCCACCCACCCCTTTAACGAAATGGATTGGTTGAAAAATGTTATAAAAAATGTGAGGCCTTGGCTTCTAGCATTTACATCAAATCCAAATTTTTGTTCTCTTACCAGCTTGATTTACTTATTTTCCCCTATTTACCCCTACTTACCCCTGAACTTTTCACCGGAATCATCACAGAACATAATCTATTGAAACATTCTTTATAGGATTTTGCAAACATCAGAAAAAATAACTATCTATAACTAAAAGAAAAACTGTGTGTAGAAATATTATTGAAATCTTTGCATTCTTTCGATAACCTGAATTCTGGTTATGCTAGCAAATTAAAATCCTAAAATGAATTTGTCTAATTTCTTATTTGACAATTCTCATTCTAACACTAGCATCCACATAGTCCCCTACGGCCATGCAGATTAAACTAGTATCCACATAACCCCCTATGATTATGAAGATTCAGTTAAAAATGAGAACAAAGACCTAAAATGAATTTATTTATTTACCTTGTCTTAAAAAATTGTTCATTCCAATGGATTACATTTTCATGAAATCTATCATTCTCTTTCCTGGAAATGCTTAGCCTTTGAAACGTTTTTCGCCCTTATTCTGGAGCTCATCAGAAAGACATAAAGCCATTCATAAAGATGTTTCATGCAAAACCAAGACAATTTCTATGAATAAGTGTGAAATGATTATAGTTTAATCTGCATGGCCGTAGGGGACTGTGTGGATGCTAGTGTTAGAATGAGAATTGTCAAATAAGAAATTAGACAAATTCATTTTAGGATTTTAATTTGCTAGCATAACCAGAATTCAGGTTATCGAAAGAATGCAAAGATTTCAATAATATTTCTACACAAAGTTTTTCTTTTAGTTATAGATAGTTATTTTTTCTGATGTTTGCAAAATCCTATAAAGAATGTTTCAATACAATTATAAGCAAACAAATAATAATTCATTTTTAGAACATAATCTAATTACAGATATGGTTATAATACATACAAATATCAAGTGAATATATCATTTTTATTTTATCAACCACTTTAATAATGGTGGTGGGGGGATGGAAAAAATTACAAAAAAAATCTGAGCCCTTCCCTTCCAGTATATACTCCAAATTCTAAATTTTTGTACTCTTGCTAGCTCGTTTTACTTACTTCCCCTTCTTTATTTATCCCCCCAACTCGTCACTGGTTATGTTAAGAAAATCGACCGACAGAGCGACAGCAAAATGTGTTTCTCTCAAATTTAAAATCTCGACGTTTCATGACATTCTAGGCCTAAACAAAAAAATTATTTCAAAATTTCCGATTTTGTTGTAATTTAGGACACCGACAAAATGCCAGTCTTTCTTTTTCCGTAGAGGCATCACACGATCCTCCATTCGACGTATTTATTTAGATAGACGGGGACGGTAGCTCAGTGGTTTAGCGCGTCTAGCTTGCATACTGGCATACCTAGCGAAGCAGGTTCAATCCCTGCTCACCGCGAAATAATTTTCATTATAAAATTAGCCCCAAGATGTGGTTAGGACTCAACTATAAACTGTAGGGCCTCGTTTCTCTTTACCTTACACAAAATCATTCTGGAATTTCAAGGAGTTACCTCGGTGACTTGAGAAGCGGTTAAGAAAACATTTTAAAGAAAACATTAATGTTTGAAAATTCCATGCTTTCAGCTCCTCGTCACCAAAAGACAAACTACTTATAACGTTTGAACCAAAGTTTAAAAAAGCTCTCAATTGGAAATTGACAATAAGTTATTGACTAAACCGCCGTTCACTGCTCAACGCACCGCTCCTAGCCCGGCGGACTGATGGGCGGGTATTCAATAAATCACCGACAACCTATTAAAGCACATTCTGTCCATTTACAAATAGTACAAAGGGCTTTGCACAATTCTTAGATAAAAGTGGCTTCCGTTAAATTGGCTGGATTTTCGATATATTCTTCATTTTGGGCCGCTTATCACGAATATAACTCGGATTTTCAAAATCCTAAATGGGGGATGAATTTTTTCATTTATAGTATTATCCCACTAAAAATCGTTGTGGGGGGGTTTCGAGATCGCTGATGATGGATATGAAATCGAAATTGAAAAATTCAAAAAGGAGGCATGAGTTGGCGGACACGTTTTTCCATTTAAGGTACGATTCGTCTGAAAATCAGTGGGTGAGTGTTATCGAGATCACAGATCATGAATATGTGGCCGTTGCTCAAAAATTCAAAGTGGTGTCGTCAGCATAGCTGAATATTAATCATTTACTATAAATTCCTTATTTGTCGCCCTATTTCACTGAGAATCGGTGTGAGGAGTTTCTTGAAGGAACAGATTACGAATATAATATCAAAATTGAGACACAAAATGGCGACGTCAATATGGTGGATAACTTTTATCATTCCGCCTTTTGACAATCGGTATCTGAGGGTTCTCGAAGTCAGAGATTACAAATATGAAATTGAAAAATTCAAAATGACGGCACGATATGGCAGGCCAATTTGATCACTGATAGTCCGATCCAAGTGAAAATGGTATTTTTCAGGTCACAAATCCCAAAAATGTGATCGAAATTGTAAAATATTAAAAACTGAAAAATTGAAAACTGAAATACCAGGCTCTCTACAATGATCGAAGCTTTACATAAATTGATTGTGAAGCAATCACATTGATTGCGAAGCCATTTTGTATTTTTGAGCACCGGTCACATATTGTGATCTGTGATCTCGATAACACTCACCCAACGATTTTCAGACGAATCGGACCATAAATGAACGAACGTGTCAGCCCACTCGTGCCGCCATTTTGAATTTTTAAATTTCGATTTCACAACGATTTTAAATGAAAAAATCCACCCGCCATTTTGGATTTTGAAAATAAGATGTAATATTCGTGATCAGCGGCTCAAAATATAGAACATCTCAGCTACACTAACGTCAATTTGCCGTCATTTATTTGTCATAATATAGGTCATAAGTCCCAACGACGTTCAATGTACGTCTAAATAACGGTCTAATGTCATATCCTAATGACGTCATATCCTGACATCACATTCAATATGACCTTAATTTGATGAGTATGGCCCCAAATAAGAACCCTTTCCATACGTCATTTTGACGTACGATCAAGGTTCAATGCTGACGTCAATATAACGTTTAATATGACCTTGATTTGACGAATACAGGTTCCAATTAAAAATCTTTTTCATTTGAGAATATTATTTAATCTTTCAGTTTCTATTCATTTCACGTTTTTATTAATTAGGAATGGTTTGAATATACATATATTATTATAAATAACACTGTAACAGAATTTTAAACACTTACCTTAAAATCATCCGGCTGTGGGATTTGTACCGTCGGCCTCTGGCTTGGTACTCCATTAACCATTAAAACTATTTATTCAAATAATATTTTTACAGAGTTTAGTAAGCTTAAATATCAGATCTATAGTGTACATTATAGGAAACATCAAATTATAATTTATACAAGTATAAAAACATAACTCAATGTGAGCCGCTGGTAAGGCTGGGGACCTTGATAAAGCTTATCATAATTAAAAATGGCTATCAAATATTTCTTATAATTTATGATTATTATCTTTAACATTTTTTACTCTAGATATAAAGATAATGGATATAGTCCTGTGGTAGAGGTGCGGAACATAAATCATTCTTCTGTTTATGCAGGAAAATAAATTGAAAAAGCTGCACAAGGAAGCTAGGTAGTCCAGTACGCTTCCTCTGAGATATTGTCCTTCATGTAAATTTTACTTTAGAGTGTATTTATTACTTGCATTTGAGTACCCGGTTTATACATAATATTCCCTATCAGCCTTATCCGTGTACAATTTGTGCATTAATAAAATCAAATGCAATGGCAAATTTCTATAAAACAATTACTTACGTTGTGCCAATAGTGAATGTTGTTCAATTAAGCAATATTACGTTCATATGGGTGTTAGAAATTATTTAAAAATATTCTTTATTCATGAAAGAGAGTTGAATGTTTTAAAATTAAAAGACAAAAGTGAGTTTTCATTTAATGTAGACGGCAGCACTCCTATTTTGCATTATGGCCAAAGATAAGAGTTTCTAATGTTTGCTATAGTGGTGGTAGAGTGCCATTTTAATAATCGTTTTTTGTTTCATTCGCTCTGCGCTCTGAAATACATATATACATATACAATAGGTATGTTAAGGTTGAGGATAATATAGGTCAGCGATCAACTACCAGTTGTTAAACCTATTTCCAATAAGGTGCCGATAAAGATGTATACTGCAGTTGTGATAGAGACGCAGCATAGTTTGAATTTCAATGTCATAAATACCTAATAAAGTAGAATAAAAATTACATGGCATATATGCGGTAAATATTTCACATGTAGCTGTGGTACCTACATACGCGATAGAGTAAGAACATAGGAGTTATTGTGATTAAATACTAATCAATACAGCTAATATATAAAAGTAAGTATTATAAAAGCTGAAAATATAAAAAAGTATTTGACCGTTTATATGTATTTATGCAATACCCCAAACATAAACGTGACTCAAAAATGACGTCTTAACAACGTTCTGTCTACGATGTATCTGCGACATTCTCAAATGTGATGTAACCTTGACATCATTTTAAAATCCAGTGTATGACGTCAGTAAATTACTCAAATATTACGTCATAACAACGTTCGGTCAACAACGTCTTTGCGATGTAGTAAAATATGACGTAATTTTGACGTCATTTATTTGGCAAATGAGGCCGTAGACCGATAATGACCTTAAACTGACGTCTGATGACGGCAATTTGACGTCGGTGTGCTGGCTGGGATATCAAATATTTAGCCAATTTAACGGACGTCACTTTTACCTAAGAATTGTGTGGGGTACTTTCAAGTTTCTAATCCAACAGCAAGTTAAAAAACTTTTAATGGCCGGCCTACTTAAATCACCCTGTATGTGTGTGTATATAAGTAAACAGGACTTTCACACACATACTTTAATGTTTATAATGTTTATTTTAGTTCACGCCATATCTTCAATTCGATTAATACACAAGTTACAGTGTTAGTGTTATTTTCCGTTTTTGTGGATATCGAGTAGCAACTGTGCTGCAAGTTCTTGATATTACCTTATCACATTCCCCATAAATAATAAACAAATTTAAAAAGTCTTCGTGGATGTAATTTAAACGTGCTGGCATTTTTTGACATAAGATGATGACTGATTGTTTCTAATCGTGGCTATTTTGATGAAATAATTACAACAATTCATGAATTTCTAATAAAATCGCAAATATTTCAAAAATATCAGAGAAAAGGGAATTCAATTTTACACCACTTGAAGTAAAAAAAATACAGGGTGTTCTATTTGACCTAAACAAGTTTTCGCGGTTTGAAGTCGACAAAATGTAAAGCGAAAAACGGAACACTTGGTATGATATTATTGAATTTATTTCTGTTGTAGAACGTATTTCTCCTTGTGTTCTCTCTCCGTGCTTAAGAGCAAATGAGGATGTCCTACACAGAAAAAGTTATAACGGTTCTTGCAAACCGTTGCACCTGTCAAATTTTTTATAAAATGTCAAATATCTTCGAAACTACTGGGTTTAGATATAGAGTGTGCTACATGCCTGAACTCAGAATTTTATTTTCATCTCGAAAAGCCGAAAATGTATAGGGTGTTCTATTTAAAATAAGTAAGTTGGTATCGCCTTCCGGTATAATCTAAATTTTCAACTTCTGATGCGTACTTTTCTCTATATCGATCGATTCAGTTCCCTGTGAGACACCTTGTATATATGTTATATGAACCACCTCATAAACATGTTTCTTGTATATTTTAAAACTGAAAATATGAGGTAACTGTTTTAAAAACCAAAAAATCGATTAAATGCGAATCCTAGCAGATCCTATTTTTCCGTTATTTTTCGGTATCATCAGATATCCTAGAAAAGTTATACAAATGCCGCTCTCGTCAGCATTTTCATAAAACTAAAAACTGGTTGAGGAGGGGTGTGTGTGGTGAAAAGTTTTTGTTTATAGAAAAGGATGTTCAGAATCCTGTTTCTTCGCAGTTTTCTTAAATGTAAAAGCTCAAATAGTTAAATGTAACCCGTGTCGCAATAAAGAAAGAGACACAAATTAGTCACAATGAAATTATGAAGAAAACTAGATTTGTCGTAAACTTTTTGATCAATATGCCAAGTCTCACGACTTGGCGTTTGTAAGGGAGGCCATTTTGAGACAATTGATAATAACTTGAACGATAATGCACATATTCTTACAATACTTTAGAGGAATCCCCTTAACTCCCCTTGAGAAGTTTAGCCATCAAGCCAAGTTTCAAGTTCAAATGGTTCCTCCTAAAAAACAATTTCAAAGTCGAAAATTCAATCGTCTATTTTTTAGGGACATAAAGTCATACATCAAAAATTTGTATTTCAGATTATAGTTGTTTTTTTGTCTTTGCGGTGGTATAAACAAAACATGTTTTAATTTTTACTTCCCTCGCATACCGAAGGGAAGTATTGTATTCGAGAAAAAATCACCCTCCGAGATTTTTTCGGATTCTGACGTTTCAGATCACGGAGATTACGAAAATATAGGTTTTTCAATTCCGCCAGTCTGTCTGTCTGTCGGTCTGTCTGTCTGTCTGTCTGTCTGTTGGTGCATTTACTAAAAAACTACTTGACGGAGAGCAGTCAAATTTGGTAGGTAGTTGACGCTACTGTCAGCGCAGAAATGGTAGAAATTTCACTGGAAAATATACAGGGTGGACCGTCTAAACGGAATAAATAGTGAAAAAAATTTTTTTTCGCTCAAATTTAAAATTTCCACGTTTCATTACGCGCTAATCCTATTTCGGGAAAAATAATTTTTGAAAATTTTTTCCACCAACATTTTTAAAAAAATTTTTACCAAGATGAAAAAAATTTTTTTTTGCTCAAATTTAAAATTCCCACGTTTCATGACACGCTAAACCTATTTCGGAACCAAAAAAATTTTTGAAAATTTTTTTCACCAACATTTTTGAAAAAATTTTTACCACTAAAAAAAATTTTTTCTTTGTTCAAATTTAAAATTTCCACGTTTCATGGCATTCTAAACCTATTTAAAAGCAAAAAATGTTTGAAAATGTTTTACCAACATTTTTGAAAAAATTTTTACCACTAGTTATATGGAATTTTTTTTCTTAAAATTTTAAATTGCCACGTTTCATAGCGCTCTAAATGTATTTAAAAAAAAATTGAAAAATTTTTAAAAATTTTGAAAAAAATTTTACCAATAAAATAGATTAAATTTTTACTTCCCTCGCATACCAAAGGGAAGTATTGTATTCGAGAAAAAATCACCCTCCGAGATTTTTTCGGATTCTGGCGTTTCAGAACACGTAGATTACGAAAATATAGGTTTTTCAATTCCGTCAGTCTGTCTGTCTGTCTGTCTGTCTGTCTGTCTGTCTGCCTGTCTGTTGGTGCATTTACTAAAAAACTACTTGACGGAGAACAGTCAAATTTGGTAGGTAGTTGACGCTACTGTCAGCGAAGAAATGGTAGAAATTTCACTGGAAAATATACAGGCTGGACCGGACCGTCTAACGGAATAAATAGTGAAAAAATTTTTTTTTTGCTCAAATTAAAAATTTCCACGTTTCATGACGCGCTAAACCTATTTCAAAAAAAAAAAATTTGAAAATTTTTTTCAAACATTTTTGAAAAAATTTTTACCAAGACGAAAAAAATATTTTTTTGCTCAAATTTAAAAATTCTACGTTTCATGACACCCTTAACCTATTTCAGGAAAAAAAAAATAGAAAATTTTTTTCACCAATATTTTTGAAAAAATTTTTACTACTAAAATGAAACAATTTTTTTTTCTTTCTTCAAATTTAAAATTTCCACGTTTCATGGTATTCTAAGCCTGATTCAAAAAAAAAAATTTTGAATTTTTTTTTTTTTACCACTTTTGAAAATTTGTTTACCACTAAAATAGATGGAATTTTTATTTATTTCTTCTAATTTCAAATTTCCACGTTTCATAACGTTCTAAATCTATTTAAGAAAATTTTGAAATTTTTCTTACTATTTTAAAAAAATTTTACCACTAAGATAGAATTTTTTTTTCTTTCTTCAGATTTTAACTATCCACGTTTCCATGACATTCTAAAACTATTCAAACAAATTCAAAAATGTTTTTGAAGAATTTTAAAAAAAATTTGAAAACATTTTTAATCCATTTATGTATCACTACTATAGAACAGACGAAAAAATGTTTTTGCTCAAATTTAAAATTTCCACGTTTCATGATATTCCAAACCAATTTCGGAAAAAAAATTTGCAACATTTTGTTACCAGTTTGGAAAAAAAATTAACACTAGAATGCTCAAATTTAAATGACATTCTAACCGAGGTATTTAAAAAAAAATTTTTTGAAAACTTTTTTCACCAACATTTTTCAAAAAGTTTTTACCACTAAAATAGATCGATTTTTTTTTATTTGCTCAAATTTAAAATTTTCACGTTTCATAGCATTCTAAACCTATTTTAAAAAATACATAATTTTTAATTTTTAAACTTTTTTTACCACTACTATAGAATAGAAGGAAACTTTCCTTTTTGCTCAAATTTGAAATTTCTACGTTTGACATTTTAAACCTATTTCAGAAGAAACAATTTTGAAAATTATTTCATCTTTTGAAAATTTAAAAAAAAAAAAAATTTTTTAACCACCACTATACTTCCACTCCATTACGTGAATGTTGGATTGAAAATGTGACAGATGGCAATAATATCTGGCATATGCACCTATTATACTTTTATTGAAAAATGTACAGGGTGGTCATCCCTAGAAATAATTCAGTCATGGTGGACATTTGTAGAGGTATTTGCGCAAGCCTGCCATATGTGGCACCTGCTATTTAGCATTGAACTTTTGCTGTTGGATGAGCAATCTGTATATTTTTTTGACCTAAACGTATCAAGTTTTCTTTGTAATAATAGCAATAACTCTATTCCGATTATTATTCTCAATGTCATTTCGTAATTATTAATTTTTTAGAGTGACTGCCATGCAGAAATAACGAGGGAAGTTCTGTGTAAATACCTTTACCGATTTTTTTCTTTGTTCATGTTTAAAATTTCCACGTTTCCATGGCATTCTAAAATTATTCAAACAAAAATGTTTTTGAAAAATTTAAAAAAAAATTGAAAGCGTGTTTAGGTAATCTATTTATCACTATTATAGAATAGACGAAATATTTTTTTGCTCAAATTTAAAATTTCCACGTTTCATGACATTTAAAACCTATTTCGGAAAAAAAAATTTGCCACATCCTTTCACCATTTTGGAAAAAAATTTAACAGTAGAATAGAAGGAAAAATTTTTTTTTGCTCAAATTATTTTTTAACCACCACTATACTTCCACTCCATTACGTGAATGTGGAATTGAAAATGTGACAGATGGCAATAATAATTGGCATATGCACCTATTATATACTTTTATTGAATAATGGCATCCCAAGAAATAATTCAGTCATGGTGGACATTTGTAAAGGTATTTGCGCAAGCCTTCCATATTTGGCACCTGTTATTTAGTATTGAACTTTTGCTGTTGGATGAGCACTCTGTATATTTTTTGGACCAAAAGTTATCAGGTTTTTTTGTAATAATAGCAATAACTATATTCCGATCTGTATTCTCAATGTCATTTCGTAATTAATAATTTTTTAGAGTGACCGCCATGCACAAATAACGAGGGAAGTTCTGTGTAAATAACTTTACCGATTTTTTTACATGAAACTTTCACATCGCCGTATTTCTTGCCAAATATAATTATTTGGCATGCTTCTGACCTATAAGGATTGTAATCGTGATCGAAACGTCTACACTAATAGCGGACACGTCACTAATTTGTCATTAATTAGTCAAATACTACTATCTATATTATTATAATAAAATTCTACTAAGTCCTTAAAAGCGACTATCCATCATATATTTAATATATGCGATAGAATTAACATAAAAATGAGAATAACCAGCCTCGGCTTGCATTAATACGCGCCTACTTGTATGCAAAGATTTTTGGCCCACCATGTATGAATATTAATGTCACAAATTGGACAATTACTGATTTACATGTCTGTGTGTTTCGGCACTATTTAGAAAGTTGATTGATAGAGTGTTCACGTACAAATCGATTGATCGGCACTAAGAGTATGTAATTTAACACTTCCTACGGCAAATCTCACCATAACTGGGTGGGTAATTGCCCGTAACGGTGGCTTTAAAATCCCACGGCGTTTAACAGGAGTTATTAGATTGCCATGGCACATACCAAGACTCTATATGTCTCTGGATAAGTTGGATACAACAACGCCATTTAACCAGCGTGATGATCGTCATAAGTGTTGTAATCACAGTATCAATTACTGAATTTATGTGCCTTTCAGCAGCAGATAATAAAAGGCCTCGTTTTAAGATTAGATTAATGCACAGTCTTTATTAGATAAAAAACTGCTTTCTTTATTTTTCTCGAATATCAACAGTTTCATCTGACAGTACGCTCTTTAAATTTTATGCTATTTAGGGTCTCCTGGTAAATATACTGTAACAACTAGATTAAACATTGTACTCTTTACTAATTTGTAATTACAATAATAATAATAGATTGTCTTTTTAGAAAAGGGAATAGAACTTTTTAATCTACCGGGCGAAGTTTCCCAACTAGCAAAGTTGCTCTATAAATTTAAAATAATAGTACAATTTGATTTTATTACTGTTGCATTACTGCTCTGCAAAAGTTATTTTGTTATATTCAAATTGCCAAAGTGCTTATTTTGTCTTCACAACTAAAATAAGTGCTAAGAATGTTTTTATAGCTAAATTATAAAATATTTCGTAGAATTTGATTTTTTGCTATTTTATAAACGTCTATACAATTATTATAGGATGTTTTAGCTCATGGAGCAAAATTGATTTATAACAGATTTATAGTAATGACTTCCAGCACTTTTTGATCAATTTGCAAACATCTATACAGATTCGGAAAATGGAGTTTAGGGTATAGGAATAACGGTGTAATTGACCACGCCCCGCTAGTTCCATAAATCGTAAAAGCAGAGACACACAATGAATTGAATTTAGTACGGCATGAACTAAGGATGGGTGCGGACGTAGGTAATAATTTCTATACGAAACGAGAAAATATCTCTTCGTCAAAAGCGAAGAAGTTATTTGTCACATTTTTGACAAATAATTTCTTCTATTGAAATCACTTCTGCAGTTTCTTTTTTAGCCGTAGAAGATATGGGAATAAAATAATAATTCTTATTAAAATCGAAATGAAAATAGAATATTAAAATAAAATTAAATAACTCGGAAACTAAAATCAACTAATAATTATCAAAAAATAAACTACTCTTATTAAATTACAAAAATTGAACATTTAAATAAAATTAAATAACCCTCAGAAACTAAAATCAACTAATAATTATCAAAGAATAAATTAATGAAGTAAGAATTCAAATAAACCACCTTCTTGTGCCAAATAATAGCCAAACCGATTATACAATGAACCTCTCATATCATTGAGTTGATTTGGAGTAATGCTTGTACAAAGTTGGATAAGTTTTTCCGATAATTCAATTAAATTATTGACTCGTTCAAACTCATGTTTGTACGCGGTTTCCTTCAAAAAGACCCACAGAAAAAAATCATGAGGTGCTAGATCAGGTAACCTGGGAGGCCATTTTATCATTCCCCTCGTAGCTATTAAACGATTGGGAAATGTTCTTTCCAGAAAATTAATAACAGTTAAAGTATTGTGACTTGGGCAGCCGTCTTGTTGAAACTAAATGTCGTCAAAGTTGACAGGAAGATTTTGAACTGCGGGAATTATGTGGTTTTGTAAAAGCCCTAAATATTTATTGCCATTTAAATTGCCATCGGTTAGCAGAGGGTTTATAAGATGATTGTCTAAAATTTCCGTCCAAACGTTCAACTTTTGAGGATACTGAGTTCGCACAGCAACACTCAAATATTTATTTTTTCGAGACCAATATCGGATTGTGTTTCCGATGCAATGAAAAAGATAATTCATCTGTAAACAATATATTCTTTAAGAAGTTTTCATTCTCATTCACTTTATTTATCATGATTTCACAAAATTCCATCCGTTTGAAATTGTCCTCGGGAAATATTTCTTGCGTTGTTTGAGCTCTAAAACAACTGTACCCATTTCTTTTCAAAATTGTTCTTACAGTTCTTTCCTTCATGTTAACTTCATCAGCAATTTGTCTGCTAGAACAAGGTTCACTAGTTTCAACAAGTGCATAGACATTAGTTTCGCGAATTTCACATTCTTCGCTCATTTGTTGACGACAGGGTTGGGGTTGACAGCATTTTTTACAATAATTCACGACACACCCGAAATTCTCAAATTTTTTAATAATGTATGAAATTGTGCTAGCTGAGGGGATTGGTCTGTCTTGATATGCCACAGTAAATAAATGTATTGTGTCATCAGTGGAATGGCCCCCGAAGTACCACAATTTGCACTTTTTCTGCAGTTGTATAAACACACGGCATTTTAATAACGAGATTGAGATTAATTTATTTTATTCCCACACGTCTAAACAGCTACGCTATTAAAAACAGAATGGGTGCGCTCGCGCTGTTCTCAACTCGTCGCGGTCAAGCGATGGACCAATGCCCTGCATTGTTCTACAACACGGCGTGGTTTATCTGCGCAGAAACAAGTCTACGTACCTAAAACTAAATTTGCTGAGTCTGTATAATTGATCATTAAGAGTTTAGCCAAGCATTAATAAAACAATATTTTTGCTGGATGCGTATTGTATTTGGCCGTAGCTGCTAAACAATTGTTATATAAACAAAGCACGCATTGCTCTCATAAAACGTTTATAAAATGGTTAAGAAATTAAAAATTGTCATTAAAGATTATAATATGTTCTGTACCATTTTTATAAAATATGGATAGGTGTTTATGTCCCATATTGTTCTTGTTCTTTTAGTATATTTTTAACTTTCCTTTATTTAGTAAATTCTTTTAAATAAAAGCTTTTCTTCATATTTTTATAATTTTATTTTTAACTTTTTAATCTTTCACTCTGCACATTTTATACCAACCAGATTGTGCAGATGCTGTGTTGCACATATCGTATTCTACTTATCAAACCCTTTTATTTGATAGCCATATTCAGCTAGTCAAGATGATGTATGGAAATTTATAAAAACCCAAAAAATTTTCAATACTACCGATTTTTTTTTAATTTTGTAAATGTCTTCTTGGGTCCATAAATCGAAAAGTTAAGAGTTTTTCTTTTTGTCGGTGGAACCTCCGTCATTGTTAAATAAACAAATTAATTTAACAATTGAATAACTTCCTGAATAATTGTTCAAAATGGCTGAAATTTTTAGGGGGATTTTGGGAGTCTTTGATTACATATAAAAATTCATAAAAATTATTTGCAAAGTTCATATATTATCATAGGCAAATATCATACGCAAATATTTATGTGAATCTTATAGATATATCGTATGTAGGTATACACCAAAAATAGAATTCCACATATACCACATTTTCTGGAAAATATGTAAAAAAATGTTTTCGTTGGAAAAGTGAACTTAAATAATTAAAAAACTCAACGTGATTTTGGGCTATAACAACAACAAACGCTAAAAATCGGCTAGAAACTAAGAATACTAGAAGGTGCGTTCATTAGAAACATTTTGTTTTTGTTTCACTCAAAGAATCGAATCTGTTTACCAGAAATTAAAAAAAACGGAGCGGTTTTAAAGCTGTACGCTGATGGGATGAGTGGTGCTTATGAGGGCTCACTTTGAAACCAGTTACATGTATTGGCTCCAAACAAAACACAGTCGAATAGTACGTTTATTGGCTTCATTTTGCATTTTATTTCATTAAAAAATTCGAAACCATTTTCTCGATATTGAAAAATAACAGAGCAATTTTCCGACCTAACGCCACCGATGGGATAGGTGTTTGTGAGGGGTCACATTTGAAAATAGTTATAGATATCGATTTGAAACAAAAACAGCCGTAAGGTATGTTTATTGGCTTAACTTTGCATTTTATTTCATTCAAAAATTCTAAATCGTTTTCCAGAAATTCGAAAAAAACATAGCGATTTTCCGACCACACGCTGACTTCATCGGTGCTTGTGAGGAGTCGCATTTGAAAACAATTATAGATATAGATTTAAAAAAAAAAGCGTCGAATGATGTGTTTATTGGCTTAACTTTGGATTTTATTTCATTCAAAAATTCTAAACCGTTTTCCAAAAATTCGAAAGAAACGGAGCGATTTTCCGACCACACGCTGGCGTTATAGGTACTTGTGAGGGGTCGCATTTGAAAACAATTATAGATATCGATTTCAAGCAAAAAACAGTCGAAAGCTATGTTTACTGGCTTAACTTTGCATTTTATTTCATTAAAAAATTCTAAACCGTTTGCCAGAAATTCGAAAAAAACGGAGCGATTTTCCGACCACACGCTGGCGTTATAGGTACCTACTTGTGAGGGGTCGCATTTGAAAACAATTATAGATATTGATTTCAAACAAAAAACAGTCGAAAGGTATATTTATTGGCTTAACTTTGCATTTCATTTTATTCAAAAATTCCAAACCGTTTTCCAGAAATTCGAAAAAACGGAGCGATCTTCCGACCACACGCTGGTGTCATAGGTGCTTGTGAGGGGTCGCAATTGAAAGCAGTTATAGATATCGATTTCAAACAAAAAACAGTCGAAAGATATGTTTATTGGCTTAACTTTGCATTTCATTTCATTCAAAAATTCTAAACAGAAATTTAAAAAAAAAAATCCGACCCTACGCTCGCGGAGTAAATGCTTATTAGTAACTGTCTTTACCTACAGTAACTGATTTGGACTCCAAAGCAATAACATTAGAAACGTACGCTAAGAATGGTCATATTTAACATTATGTTGTATTAAAAATTTCGGTTTCTCTGAGAGCTATCATTTTTTTAGAATTACAGATTTACAAAAATATTTAAAATAATGGATGATATTTTGGCCATTTTGAATCCACCGTTTTCAATTCTGATTTTCCCTGTTAAATTAATAATTCCCGACCTAAGAAGCTGTTCTGGAAATTTTCCGATGCAATTGTGAATATTCACAGGGAATGTTCCAAACAATTAGTGTCACATCCGCCATTTTGAATTTTCCATTTTAATTTTGGATTCTTTGATATCAAATTCGTAATTAGCGACCTCTGAACCCCCCCCCCCTAAAATAGTTCCAGCCATTTTCAGTTATTTTTCTGGCAGTAATTCAATTGTTAGTTAAAAATATACGAAATAATTAATAACATATGAGTCATTTTGATTCCACCATTTTGAATTTGAACTCTGTAATATCAAATTCGTAATCAGCGACCCCCAAAACCCCCCTAAAAAATTCAGTCACTTTGAATAATTATTCAGGAAATTATACAACTGTTAATTAAATTTGTTTATTTAACAATGTCGGAGGTTCGACCGACAAAAAAAGTCTTGATTTTTCGAACTATGGACCCAAGAAGATTTTTCCAACGTTTCAAAAAAATCGGTAAAGTATTGAACATGTTTTGGGTTTTTTATAAATTTCGATACAGCGACTCGACTAAAGGGGTTCTCAAGAAAGAGGTAATCCGCCATCTTGGGGCGTCCCGCCACGCGCTGTATGTGGAGTTCCTCAATCTTTCGAGTTCGATATGGATAATCCATTCGAGTTGTACAGTACACTTTTTCTACGAAAATTACTTTGACAGCTTATGCACTAATTTGAATTTCTTAAAACGAATAGTTGGCTATGTACTTAATACACGAACTGTGATTGGTCGGTTTCATATCCATCCTAGATAGGATATCGAATATATCCGTCCAGATAACTGGAAATGCCTACTTATCCATTCTGAGTGAACAGGGTGTCCCAAATTGCTTGATTTTGGCTGGTTTTCCTACTTTCAGACCAAGTAGAGAAAAACTGACGTATGAGTCTAGAGCTCGATTTTTGTGAAACGCCGATTGGTGAAAACCGTATTTCGATATCTCTAACCGTTTACGAGATATCGGCAAAAATTTACATTTGTCAGATTCCGAAAAACTGTTATAACTTTTTTATTTGTGAATATTTTTTTCAAACGGTAAAAACTTTCTACATGCACTTTTTGACGTAGAATAAGATGCATTTGTCAAAAAAAATATATCGCTTTTCAATTGTTCGATATCAAAGCTAACTTTGTTATTTTAAATGGAAACCATAGTTGGCTTTGACTTTAGGAAATAGTAAAAAAATAAGCTTTCCAAAAATATATATGTCAAGATATGTCTAGTCATCCTTGCTGCCAATATAACACATTTCTCTTTAAAAATGACATTTTTTTAACATTTAACATTTTAACCCAGTTGGCCACACAAAAACAGTTGCTTCGCATATCTAAAAGTTAGTTTGACAATAAATAAAATAAGTGTTAAAGTTGACATCTGTTATAATCTCTCTGCATTATTCCAAAATGTATGAAAACTTTGAAAAATGCCAGATGTTTATATGCTATATTGAATCAGGCCGAAATTCTGAAGATGCATTAAATCTATATTTCGAACGTTACCTTGAACGCCAGCAGCCAAGCGAACAAATATTTCCTAGATTGGAAAATGTTTTGATGAATTATGGATCATTTGTCAAGCCCAGAACTAAACAGTATGCTATTGAAGGTAGAGACGAGGTGGAGGCAGAAGTAATTGGAACGGTTTTAGAAAATCCTGAAATTTCTACCAGAGAAATAACTGTAACTAAGAGTGTGAGCAAAAGCCGTAGCCAAAGCATTCTCAAGAAATATATCTATAAACCTTATAAAATCAGGCTCACTCATCAAATATTCCCTGGTGATCAAGAACGCAGGATTAATTTCTGCAACTGGTTCATCAGAAAATGCAATGAAAATGAAAATTTTCACCGAAATGTCATTTGGACCGACGAAGCAAGGGTAACCAGCAACGGAATATTTAATCGACATAATCGGCATCGTTGGTCGGACCATAATGATCATGTTTTCCAACCTAGAAATATGCAAGGACGATTTGGTTTCAAAATTTGGATTGGAATAGTGGGGCAATGAATGATTGGACCCTTTATTCATGACGAAAACCTTAACGCCCAACGGTACGTTAGTATTTTGGAAAACATTGTTGAACCATATTTAGAAGATTTGCCCCTTGCCGATTTGGTACGAAAGTTTTATCAACAAGATGGCGCACCAACCCATAATGCGACTGTTACAAGGAACAAACTAAATCAAATGTTCGAGGATCGGTGGATGGGAACAAGGGGGCCCATACCATGGCCTGCAAGATCTCCGGACCTACGTCCTTTGGACTTTTTTATTTGGGGTTTCGTCAAAGACCAGATATTTAAAACCATACCAGAAACGCGTCAAGATTTAGAGCAATGAGTGAGAAATGCAATCGCTGGGATAACACCTTTACAACTCTTAAAAGCCGAGAAATCAGTAACGAAGAGATGTCAATTGTGCATCGACCAAAATGGTAGACAATTTGAACACTATTTGTGATACTTGTTACCTACTTTATGAAATATGTTTAATTAATAAAATTAATTTAATGGAAAAACTATTGTTTTCATTTGAATAACTGAAACTCTTGTTTTCCATGGCCAACTCTGCTAAAATGTCATTTTTAAAGAGAAATATGTTATATTTGCAGCAAGGATGACTAGACATATCTTGACATATATATTTTTGGAAAGCTTCTTTTTTTTTCTATTTGCTAAAGTCAAAGCCAACAATGTTTTCCATTTGAAATAACGATATGCGATATATTTTTTTTTGACATTCTTTATTGCACTAATGGCTAGATTAGAAATACGAGCGAAACGAGTGTTTTTACAAGCCATAAGTGTAATAAAGAGGCTTTTTGCAAGTGTGTCTTACAACGTTTTATCTTCAATCGTGTCAATTATAGTAAGAAATTGACAATTTTTCATGAATATTTATAAAACCTTTTTTGAATGTTCTTGAATGTTTGAATTAAAATATCAAGTTAATAATGTTTAATGGTGATTATACTAACATAAAATTTTGTAAAAAGAACTACCTGATGAAGCAAGCTCAAACGATGCCATTGACGCTAATGATATACTACCTACTACATCGAGGAGTCACGAGTTGCCCAGAATTGATTGAAAATTGTGCTAATTGCAAAGTAGAAGCAAATATTGTTAAAAATGAATATTGAATAAAATACTATTGTCCTTACAGATAAATTGTTTAGAAACCGTGCAATAAAAGGGTGCAATAAAAATTTTAATTGCACAGTTTCTTATAAAAGGCCCCTTTTTACATTGGAAATGAGGTAAAAACTGTTAGTTTTTACACGATCGTAGATAAAAAAATGTATGTGCCTGTATTATTATTATTTTTCTGATAAGAGGAAATAACAAAGCATATAATTTTTAGAAAGTAATTTAAATTACCGCTAGGTCCTAAAAGACAAATCAAGGCACCTAATTAACCGAATTTTATCTAAAATTTCAGACAGAAAATTCATTAATTTCACTTTTGTCACAATTCTAACGCATGTCGAAAAGGTAATAAAACCATTCCTGGCGCTAACTAAAAAAACCATATTCCCTAATAAGGAATAATTTTTTAATTTAAAGTAATGAATGCAAATGATTATTTATATAACTTAAGTATTTTATTACAAACATAAAAAATGTTTCTCAAATTATTTCTTGCATATATTAACATAAATTAGTTCTTACATCGAATTTCGCTATAATACATATGTTTGTGAGAAGGTATTTATTAATGAGTTTTCTGTCATTTAAAAAAAATGGTTTTGTTAGGATTTGTTTACATTGATTATGCTTATTTTTTCCTATAAAAGTAGATTGAGTGTCTATAGAAATCGTAAATTTTAAAGGAAATAGAGTGAAGGTTTATAAAATAGCTTGAGAACTGTTGTCGATTCTCACCGGTAATAAAGAAACAACGTAAATGTCTGAGTATCATTTTTAGAAATTATCAATAGTTTTGTAAAATATAAGAACACCAAGGTAGAGTTACGTATCTAACTATTTTCAAGGCGGGTTAAGAGGATCAAAAGTGGAAAATTGCCAAATTGCAGAATTTCGTACATAGTCTAATAAATATTTAAAATACTGAAAGGTCTGAACCGCTTTAAGAAAGCCGGTTAGGTACTAAAAATTATGAATTAGAATTTCGCACACTATCTCACTGTCGCATCTAGAAATATCAAAAAGAAACCGCTGCCTAAGGAATCACTACTTCCACATCCAGATTTCCCATCAAAGTCACTTTAAAGAAGAAGCATCTCTCAAACACCTACACTTCCCATCATATATTCCCACCCCATGCGTCATGCGGCTCTCGCTGCTGACAACAAGCATGTCCAATGTCCAACCCGGCATATGCAGCTGGTCCGGCGGTATATAAAACATCCGAGATTTGGTTCCGGAACGCGGTTTGGCCGTCCGTTGGGCGTATTCGACGGACGACCGGGCTGCGTGTTGGAACGAACTTCCATGGATGCCCGGAATTGGCAGCAATGCCCACCATGCGCTGGCAAATTAATCAATCAAACAACTTGACTATATTTGCACTCTAGTATGTGGAAATAATTGGTCGTAGAATATGAATAATATAATATTTAAGGCAGATGTCTTAAAGAAAATTTGACATGTTAGCTTCTAGCATATACGCAAAAAATAAAGTTTCTGGAGTCTTATTAGCTTCCTTTACTTATTTTCCTTATTTACCCCACAGCCCACCCCTTCAACGGAATCATCTCAATCAGATGTCAATACAATACATACGTGTACCAAATTTCAAGTGAATATCTCAATTTTATTTTATCAACTCCTGTAATATTTAAGTGGAGGTGGTGGGAGGTTGAAAAATATTATAAAGAAATCTGTGGCCTTGGCTTCTAGTATATACACCAAATCCCAAGTTTCTGTATATTTACCAGGTTGATTTACTTATTTTCTCCTAATTACTCCTACTTACCCCCATACGTGGATATGGAAGTAAGTAAAAGTAAAAAAATAAAGTTTCTAGCTTGCGTTATTCACAACCTACCACCTCCCACCCTTTAAGCGGAATCATCTCAATCAAATGTCATTGCAATACATACGTACTTTCAAGTGAATATCTCAATTTTATGTAATTAATCCCTGTATTCATGGAATGGAGGTGGTGGCGGTGGGGGGCGCGGTGGGTTGAAAAATATTAGAAAGAAATCAGATGCCTTGATTTCTTATATACACCAAATCCCAAGTTTCTGTACTCTTTCCAGCTTGCTTTATTTATTTTTTCCAATTTTTCTCTACTTACCCCCACTCCTTCCACGGAATCATGTCAAAATATAATCTAGTTTCAGATGTCGTTTTAATACATACTTGTACAAGATCTCAAGTGAAAATCTCAATTTAATATTATCAAATCTATTAATAAAGGAGTGGGGGTGGTGGGGGAATGGAAAATAATATTAAAAAAAACTGAGGCCTTCGCTTCTAGTATATACACCAAATCCCATATTTCTTACCATAATAATCCCAAAATATAATCTAGTTCCTATAATATATACGTATACCAAATTTCCCTCCCACTCCTCTCCTCCGATCACAACCCTATTCAGTTTTCACTCCCGGACTATAACAAAAATGAAAAGGTAAGACGTTCGTTTAATTATAAAACGACCAACTGGAAGTTATTCAGACAAAAAATAAATGAAACGCTCGTCATAACTAATAATATACAAACACCAAAAGACATTGATGAACAAGTTGCTAATATAACACAAATAATTACAACAGCAAGAAACAATACAACGAAATTAATAATCAACAAGCCTAGAACTGAAATAATTCCACCCGAAATACTTGATTTAATTAAGTTTAAAAATAAAATACGCCGAAGGTGGCAACACAATAGGCGGAATATAGACAGGACCCGAATGTTGGACATACAAAACAACATCCGGGATAAACTGGCTAAGCACAGGGAAGAGTCTTGGAACGAGAGAATCAAGGCTCTCTCGAGAAAAGACAATTCCCTGTGGAAAATGTACCGCCTATTAAAACGACCTTTTGCGAACATCTCAACATTAATAAAAAACAACATAACATATAATAAGGACGAAGATAAAGCAGAAATTTTAGTTACATATCTTCAACAAACTAATACAGCATCAGAGAACGTCTTACCTTTTCATACCGACGTGACGCACTCGACGAGAATGACGCCAGACACCGTACCTATTCCCCCTAATAAGTTAACGAAATTAATCACAAACCCCACAGAAATAATGAACATCATAAAAACCCTCCCCAACCATAAGGCTCCCGGTCCCGATTCCATCCCTAATATACTCCTAAAAAACCTACCTAAAAAAATGATATGCCAAATAACATACCTTATCAACTCGATAATCAAGTTGCAGTATTTTCCAAGGGAGTGGAAATTAGGTATCATTGTACGCATCCTGAAACCTCAAAAGCCGCCTCACCTGCCATCTAGCTACCGCCCGATATGCCTATTAAACACTCTATCAAAAGTCGCAGAGAGGATTTTCCTCAGAATCATAAATAATGTAGTAAATAAGAAACGGCTAATACCTACGGCACAATTTGGTTTCAGGAAGGGACATAGTACCACCCACGCACTGTGCAGGGTGGCACAGGACATATACCACTCGTACAACTTGAAACAGTGTACTGTCTTATTGCTTCTGGATATAGAAAAAGCCTACGACACAGTCTGGCATAACGGGCTGTTGTATAAATTAGAAAAAATTTGTAAATTGCCCAATTACATAATAATGCTAATTAAAAGCTTCATCAGAACCCGCCGCATCACTGTGAGGGTAAACGACACACTTTCCACCCAAAAATTACTCTCAGCGGGTGTCCCACAGGGGGCAATCCTTTCCGCACTATTGTATAATCTATACACCTCAGATATCCCCACCCATCCCACCTCAAACCTTATACTCTACGCAGATGATACCGTACTATACGGTCAGTCGTTTTACGCCCAAACCGCGACGCAAAAAGTACGGTATCATCTTGTAAAACTCATCCAATTCTTCCAAAAATGGAAAATAAAAATTAACAATAACAAGACACAGACAATTACGTTCAACAGGAAGTTCACTAACATCAAAACATTTACAAAATTACAGATAGACGGACAGACAATTGAGGAGCGAAACTCAGTCAAATACCTAGGGGTAACCCTGGATAAAAGACTGAGTTTTGCTCCTCATATTACGCAAACTTTAAACAGAACTTATGCAACACTAAACAGACTTTACCCACTTATCAACAGGCGTAGCAAACTATCGACTAATAATAAGCTCACTCTATACAAGGTCATTTTTAGACCTATAATGACTTATGCCTGTGCGGCGTGGAATGTAATCTCCGCCACACAGTGCAAAAGACTCCAAATCACGCAGAATAAGCTTATTAGACTATTAACTAACGCTGACAGATACACTCCGATAGCTGAATTGCATCGGGCCACTAATCTGATGATGATCAGAGACTTCATAGATGAAACTGCTCAAAGTTTTTTCACTACAAAAATTCAGCTATCGGAAATGACAACGGACATAACACGAGTTAGAGCGCACGACGACCCTAGACATACCCACAAACTTATTTCACCAAAGACTACCCGTCTACGATAGACGGTGACAATAACGAACCACACAAAACTCTCGTGACGGACAAACCACACAACCCCCAACCCTTTTCTCCCCTCCCCCTTTCCATGCCCCCTAACTCCCTGATATCTTATAATATCACAAAACTTAAATTGCAAACATAAACAGCAATAAAAATATTGCTCCAGTTTTTAAAGAACCCGACCCATGATCTATAGCAGGTTTTGTTCATTTTTTCCTGTAAATCTGAAACGCTACTCTCTGATCCATTATATTTTCTTTTAACTTACCATTATCTAAATTTCTTAGGAAAATAATTTAAATATAATACATATAGATCTCAACAAGTGTGTTTTTGTAGCTCATAGATTTAAACAAGCTTGGCAAGGTCCCCAGCCATAACAGCGGCACTCTGTGTATTGTTTTACATCCGTAAATTAAATACATAGAATACTATATATTATTTTATAATATACTACTTTTTATTACCTTAGTTATAAGCTTGAAATGTATAATAGCTAAAGAAAATAAAAACAATTAAATGGTAAATGGTATACCAAATTTCAAGTGAATATCTGAATTTTTCTTTATCACCTCCTTTGATAATGGAGTTGGGGGGTGGTGGGGGATGAAAAATATAAAAAAAATTACGCCCCAACCCTTCACCGAATATGTTAAAAAATAATCCAGTTGCAGACCTCGTTATAATACAAAATTTCAGGTCAATATCTTAAACCGTTCCGGAGGAAACGCGCGAAAAAAATAAGTTAGAGACAGGCTGATAGACATACCGACAGACAGACAGACATCCAGACCACCAGACAGACAGAAAATTTTTTTCGCTTAAATTTGAAATCTTGACGTTCCATAACATTCTGAACCTATTTCAAGAAAATAATTTTGTTTAAATTTTTTTACTATTACTATACTTCCAATCCACTACGTAGATGTGGAATGAATATTTATACGCACATTTGACAACTTTTTTTCCAATAATTTATTCATTTAAATTTGGAATAGTCATCATTCATTTAATATTGTAAATCTCATTTCAGCTGAAAGGCTTACACTGCTTTCCACAACGCTACAAGAAAGCATCTAATACTGAACAAAAAGAACGCCTAGTACCTAGTTTAAAAATAAATTCCCACGTCGACGTGAAACGGAGCCAGAGAAATTGTGTCAACAATGAACTGTCAACATCAGTAATCAACGTACCTATGCGAGCTGGTTTTTTATAGGGACGAATTAGAGCTGGAAGTCAATATCGTAAAGAATTGTGCTTTATTTTAGAAGCTTTAACGCGGAGAATAACGTTGGCAGAGGTTGAGTTTTCAGGCTTTTTATTTATTTATGTTAAAGTGCGAATAAAATAAAAAATATTAAACTCGAAAGTTTTTAAATTAATCATGTATATATTAAAATGCGGTTGAGAAATACTGAGAATATTAGAAATTACACAAAACACACACACAGTTGAGGCCATGACACCCAAATATCAACAATAACAAATGTAAGCTGATATAAAAAAATCGGTAAAGGTATTTACACAGAACTTCCCTCTTTATTTGTGCATGGCGGTCACTCTAAAAAATTATTAATTACGAAATGACATTGAGAATAATAATCGGAATATAGTTATTGCTATTATTACAAAGAAAACCTCATGAGTTTTGGTCAAAAAATATATAAAGTGCTCATCCAATAGCAAAAGTTCCATACTAAATAACAGGTGCCAAATAATACTTTACAGATGTCCACCATGACTGAATTATTTCTTGGGATGACCACCCTGTACATTTTCCAAAAAAAGTATAATAGGTGCATATGCCAAATATTATTGCCATCTGTCACATTTTCAATCCCACATTCACGTAATGGAGTGGATGTATAGTGGTGGTTAAAAAATTTCATTTTTTTTTTAATTTTCAAAAATGTTGGTAAAAAAATTTTGAATTTTTTTTTCTTCTGAAATAGGTTTAGAATGTCATGAAACGTAGAAATTTTAAATTTGAGCAAAAAGTAAAGTTTCCTTCTATTCTATAGTAGTGGTGAAAAAAGTTTACAAATTTAAAAATTATGTATTTATTTTAAATAGGTTTAGAATGCCTTGAAACGTGAAAATTTTAAATTTGAGCAAATAAAAACAAAATTTCCATCTATTTTAGTGGTAAAAATTTTTTCAAAAATGTTGGTGAAAAAAATTTTAACGTTTTTTTTTTCTGAAATAGGTTTAGAATGTCACGAATTGTCAAAATTTTAAATTTGAGCAAAACAAATTTTTCCATCTATTCTAGTGTTAAATTTTTTTCCAAAATGGTAAAAAAATGTTGCAAATTTTTTTTTCCGAAATAGGTTTGGAATGTCATGAAACGTGGAAATTTAAAATTTGAGCAAAAAGAAATTTTTCGTCTATTCTATAGTAGTGATAAATAGATTAAAAATGTTTTCAAAAATTTTTAAATTTGTTTGAATAGTTTTAGAATGCCATGGAAACGTGGAAGTTTTAAATCTGAACAAAGAAAAAAAAATTCCATCTACTTTAGTGGTAATTTTTTTTTTTCAAAAATGGTAAAAAAACTTCGATTTTTTTTTTAAATAGATTTGGAACGCTATGAAACGCGGAAATTTTAAATTTGAAGAAAGACGAAAAAAAATCCCATATATTTTAGTGGTAAAAAATGTTTCAAAAATGTTGAAAAAAAAATGTTCAAACAAAATTTTTTTTTGGAATTGGTGTAGAATGCCATGAAACGTGGAAATTTTAAATTTGAACAAAGAAAAAAAAATTTTCATCTAGTTGTAAGCATTTTTTCAAAAATTTTTTTTCTTCTGAAATAGGTTTAGCGTGTCATGAAACGTGGAAATTTTAAATTTGAGCAAAAAAAATTTGTTTCACTATTTATTCCGTTTAGACGGTCCACCCTGTATATTTTCCAGTGAAAGTTTTACCATTTCTTCACTGATAGTAGGGTCAACTACCTACCAAATTTGACTGCTCTCCGTCAAGTAGTTTTTTAGTAAATGCACCAACAGACAGACAGACAGACAGACAGACTGACGGAATTGAAAAACCTATATTTTCGTAATCTACCTGATCTGAAACGTTAGAATCCGAAAAAATCTCGGAGGGTGATATTTTCTCGAATACAATACTTCCCTTCGGTATGCGAGGGAAGTAAAAATTAATAATTACGAAATGACATTGAAAATAATAATCGAATTATAGTTATCATATTATTACAAAGAAAACCTGAAGTTTTGGTCAAAAAAATACACAGAGTGCTGATCCAACAGCAAAAGTTCAATAATAAATAACAGGTGCCACATATGGAAGGCTTGAGCAAATACCTTTACAAATGTCCACCATGACTGAATTATTTCTTGGGATGACATTTTTCAATAAAAGTATAATAGGTACATATGCCATATATTATTGCCATCTGTCACATTTTCAATTCCACATTCACGTAGTGGAGTGGAAGTATAGTGGTGGTTAAGAAACTTCATTTTTGGTTTGAAGTTTTTCAAAAATGTTGGTAAAAAAATGTTCAAATTTTTTTTCTTCTGAAATAGGTTTAGAATGTCATGAAGCGTGGAAATTTTAAATTTGGGCAAAAAGTAAAGTTTCCTTCTATTCTATAGTAGTGGTAAAAAATACTACAAACTTAATTTTTTTTCTTTAATAGGTTTAGAATGCCATGAAACGTGAAAATTTTAAATTTGAGCAAAGAAAAGAAAATTTCCATCTATTTTAGTGGTAATTTTTTTTTCAAAAATGGTGAAAAAAATTATCAAATTTTTTCTTTCTTAAATAGGTTTAGAATGTCATGAAACGTGAAAATTTTAAATTTGAGCAAAGAAAAAAAAATTTCATCTATTTTAATGGTAAAATGTTTTCAAAAATGGTAAAAAAAAATCGGTAAAGGTATTTACACAGAACTTCCCTCGTTATTTGTGCATGGCAGTCACTCTAAAAAATTAATAATTACGAAATGACATTGAAAATAATAATCGGAATATAGTTATTGCTATTATTACAAAGAAAACTTGATAAGTTTTGGTCAAAAAAATATACAGATTGCTCATTCAACAGCAAAAGTTCAATACTAAATAGCAGGTGCCACATACGGCAGGCTTGCGCAAATACCTTTACAAATGTCCACAATGACTGAATTATTTTTTGGGATGACCACCCTTACATTTTTCAATAAAAGTATAATAGGTGCATATGCCAGATATTATTGCCATCGGTCACATTTTCAATCCTACATTCACGTAATGGAGTGGAAGTATAGTGGTGGTTAAATAATTTTTTTTTTTTTATTTCAAAAGATGTTGGTAAAATCATTTTCAAAGTTTTTTCTTTTGAAATAGGTTTAAAATGTCAAACGTAGAAATTTTAAATTTGAGCAAAAAGGAAAGGTTCCTTCTATTCTATAGTAGTGCTAAAAAAGTTTAAAAATTAAAAATTATGTATTTTTTTAAAATAGGTTTAGAATGCTATGAAACTTGAAAATTTTAAATTTGAGCAAATAAAAAAAAATTCGATCT
This sequence comes from Stenurella melanura, assembly GCA_963583905.1. NCBI lineage: Eukaryota > Metazoa > Arthropoda > Insecta > Coleoptera > Cerambycidae > Stenurella > Stenurella melanura. The sequence continues at coordinate 8,907,331 of OY757317.1, forward strand.
ATTTTAGTGGTAAAAACTATTTGAAAAATGTTGGTGAAAAAAATTTTCAAATTTTTTTTTTCTGAAATACCTAGGTTTAGAATGTCATGAAACGTGAAACTTTTAAATTTGAGCATTCTAGTGTTAAATTTTTTTCCAAACTGGTAACAAAATGTTGCAATTTTTTTTTCCGAAATTGGTTTGGAATATCATGAAACCTGGAAATTTTAAATTTGAAGAAATAAAAAAAATTCCATCTATTTTAGTGGTAAACAAATTTTCAAAAATGGTAAAAAAAAATTTCAATTTTTTTTTTTTAATAAGGCCTTGAAACGTGGAAATTTTAAATTTGAAGAAGGAAAAAAAAATATTTCATTTTAGTAGTAAAAAATTTTTCAAAAATATTGATGAAAAAAATTTTCAAATTTTTTTTTCCTGAAATAGGATTAGCGCGTCATGAAACGTGGAACTTTTAAATTTGAGCGAAAAAAATTTTTTTCAGTATTTATTTCGTTTAGACGGTCCACCCTGTATATTTTCCAGTGAAATTTCTACCATTTCTGCGCTGATAGTAGCGTCAACTACCTGCCAAATTTGACTTCTCTCCGTCAAGTAGTTTTTTAGTAAATGCACCAACAGACAGACAGACAGACAGACAGACAGACCGACAGACAGACAGACAGACAGACTGACGGAATTGAAAAACCTATATTTTCGTAATCTCCGTGATCTGAAACGTCAGAATCCGTAAAAATCTCGGAGGGTGATTTTTTCTCGAATACAATACTTCCCTTCGGTATGCGAGGGAAGTAAAATTTCTAAAATTTTGTAAATTGGTTTAGAATGCTATGAAACGTGGTGGTTTTAATTTGAACAAAGTAAAAAAAAAATCCATCTATTTTAATGGTAAAAAATTTTTCAAAAATGTTGGTAAAAAAAAATTTAAATTTTTTTTTTTTTGAAATAGGTTTAGATGCCACGAAACATGAAAATTTTAAATTTCAACAAAGAAAAAATTGTTTTTATCTATTTTAGTGGTAAAAATGTTTTCAAAAAAATTTCAAAAAACATTTCTTATTTGAAATAGGTTTAGAGTGTCATCAAACGCGGACATTTTCAATTTGAGCAGAAAAGAAATTTTTCATTATTTATTCCCTTTAGACGGTCCACCCTGTATATATTCCAGTGAAACTTTAACCATTTCTTAGCTGACAGTAGCGTCAACTACCTACCAAATTTGACTGCTCCCCGTCAAGTATTTTTTAGTTAATGCACCAACAGACAGACACACAGACAGACAGACATGACTGACGGAATTGAAAAACCTATATTTTCATAATCTACGTGATCTGAAACGTGAAAAGTAAAAGTAGTGTTCAATGACTCTAGTAGCAGGGATGGATAACTTACTGACTAGATACCAACTATCGCACAATTCTCATGAATAAGTATACAGTAATAATAACAAGGAGTTAGTAAAACCAATACTGTATGTGTATACCCTGCAAGCTATTTTACCAATAAGTCCGCTGCATAAAGAATCACTAATTCCACGTCCAGTTTTCCCACCGACATTTCTTTAAACGTAAACATCTTGATACCAATAATAATACTTCAATAAATCTAAATCACAATTATATTTTGTTAACTTCTTTAAAAATAAATTGGGGAGGAGGTGGAGGTGGAAGATATCAAAAAGAAAATTGAGACCATGGCTTCTAGTACATACACCAAATCCCAAATCTCGGAACTCTTACTAGCTTGCTTTACTTATTTACCCCTATTTGCCCTCCAATCCAAGTAGTGTTGTCCTTTGACGGGAATATTGCATTGTAATTTTAAAGTTGTAATAATTGTTATTTTACAGAAACCTCTTTTTAAATGGAACGCTCATGCGTGTCATTCTGTGTGACTTTGAGTCGATTTGATTAAGAAATTAAAGGATGATAACGTGAACGACAACATTCGTGACTTGAACTATACAGGGTGTTTCACTTAAAAGTCCCCAGGCCATTATCTCTAAAAATAATAAAGATATTTTATTTTTGTAAATGGCAGATGATTGATACCAAAGAAAGGTTTAAATAACGGTAATTAGAATTTTTCCTCAACAGCACACAGAGATGGCGCTGCGATGCAAAACTATTTTTTGATGGCTGGAACCTTGAAACATAAGTCATGTGATTAAACAATAATTTGTGAATAATTTTGATGGTATAGAGAATTTACAAAAAACAAGCCGTTTTGGAGTTACATGAGTTTCTTTCATTAATGCCAGTACACGTGAATTTTGATAAATCCCTATAATTTATTTATTATTTATTATAGAATATTGGTTACCAAACACTTTTTTTCAAGATAAGGAAAGTGATATAATACACTATCATAAAATTATGTTTACCACTTCCGGCCAAACCGGAACTAACATGATGAACCAATATCCATATGTTCCTACATATTACATTTTTTTTTCTAATAACGCTTCTAATAAAACGGCTCCCAAAACTTAAAGTAAGTAAGACAACAAAGAAAATACACACTAATTTAGAATGGGCTTAATTTATATTAACAATTCAGTAAAGAACGTAAACAAAAGTTTTATAAACAAACATTTAAAAACTATCGAAATATTATTAAAAATGAAATTAAACTAATTTCTTTCTTATTAGTAGGTACTTATTATATTAAATGTTCAAAATGTCTCCCTTTTTCATGAATACACATATTGTACCGTTTCAGTAACTCTTCATTGCAAACTTTTTGTAACGTATGTCTATTTATAGCAGCAACACGTGCATATATTTTATTATACAAATCGGCCATATCCTCAATGGGTTCAATGTACACTACACTTTTTAAATACCCCCAAAGGTAAAAATCTAATGGAGTCAAGTCAGGTGATAGTGCTGGCCATCTGACTACTCCATTAGTACCAATCCATCTCTGAGGGTACATTTCATTAAGACAATCTTTGACTAGTAGGTACTGAGTTATGGGGTGGTGCACCATCTTGGTGAAACCAAATATTCTCCTGGTTATGAGGGATAGTCTCTAATAATCCTGGCAATACATTTCTCAAAAATATCTCATATTTTCTTGCATTTAAAGTCCCATGGAATAGATATGGTCCAATAATATATGAATTTATTATTCCACACCACACGTTAACTCCAAAAGTTACCTGATTTCGGGTCATTCTCATCCATCTAGGATTATTTTGTGACCAGTATCGGCAGTTATGCTTACTCACAACTCCGTTGTTGTGAAAATGGCTTTCATCGCTCTAGAGCACATTTTTTTATAAATTTGGGCATTCTTCAGAAAGAACTGAAAATTCAGCTAGAAAATGTAATCTTCGTTCATAATCACCTGGCCTTAAATGATGGATCAATTTTAATTTGTATGGATGGTATTTATTTGATTTTAATATTCTATGGCACGAAGATATCGACAGATTAGTTTCCGATGCCAATTTCCGGAGAGAACATTGAGGATTGTTGACAACACTATTTAACACCAAGGTTGTATTTTCATCGTTTCTAACTGGCCTATTTCTGTTACGAATAGTTTTCTTAAAACTACCCCAGTTTCTTAAATTTTTAAACAGCATGATAAATGTTTTTTTATCGGGTGTAGGTCTATTTGGAAATCGTAAACAAAACAATCGTTTTGCTTGTCGGGAATTTCTTTTGCATTCACCGTATATTAAAATCATATTTAACTTATCTTCATTGGTGTATCTAACAATTTTTTAAATTTATTTTTTTATATTGCCTTATTTGGATTAATTTGCTTTGAATTGTTTCTAAGTACACTATTTCTGTTTGAAACTATGATTGAAATGCACCAACTACAAACTTTGTTTAATAACTGTCAAAGTTAAAATGAAATCAAAGCCTACTAATATCTCTTAAGTAGATTTTTCATTACCATTCTAAATTAGTGTGTATTTTCTTTGTTGTCTTACTTACTTTAAGTTTTGGGAGCCGTTTTATTAGAAGCGTTATTAGAAAAAAAAATGTAATATGTAGGAACATATGAATATTGGTTCATCATGTTAGTTCCGGTTTGGCCGGAAGTGGTAAACATAATTTTATAATAGTGTATTATATCACTTTCCTTATCTTGAAAAAAAGTGTTTTGTAACCAATATTCTATAATAAATAATAAATAAATTATAGGGATTTATCAAAATTCACGTGTACTGGCATTAATGAAAGAAACTCATGTAACTCCAAAACGGCTTGTTTCTTGTAAATTCTCTATACCATCAAAATTATTCACAAATTATTGTTTAATCACATGACTTATGTTTCAAGGTTCCAGCCATCAAAAAATAGTTTTGCATCGCAGCGCCATCTCTGTGTGCTGTTGAAGAAAAATTCTAATCACCGTTATTTAAACCTTTCTTTGGTATCAATCATCTGCCGTTTACAAAAATAAAATATCTTTATTAATTTTAGAGATAATGGCCTGGGGACTTTTAACTGAAACACCCTGTATATTAGAAGGCAGATCTAGCTGAAAATAGCCTATTGATAAAACCGTTTCACAACTAATTGTTATTTTCGTTAAACATTAACTGGAATAAAGATAAGTAAACCTGATATAAAAATTCAAGAGCTTTCTGTGATTTTAGCGGTATATCTGACATAAACTGTAAATAAAAGGTGGCGCCACCGTCGATAAATTTTACATAACAAGTCATAAACGTATATCATTCGCATACATATCACACCCACACGTTACCTACTTTTAATCATATAATTATTTAACAAAGCCAGCGGCGGAACTCGTACGTGAAGTTGAGATAATTATACACTGAACTTACTGATAATAATATTCGAGATGCAATAAGGAAGCTGGAGATCTTCGAACATAATTCAGGTACCAAACATGAGAGAGTTCTCCAAACTGGAAAAGAAAAAACAGCAACGGTTGTTATTGTCTAAATGTTATTTGTGGCATTATCTTCATTTCTTTCCTTCTTCAATTCTTTGGGACTTCCTGCCACATGTATGTTTTCTTTCTAAGCGGTGCTAGGGGAATCTACAAAATATATCACAATTAACCAGTATGTTACTTGTAAAAAACCTCTACGCCTGTGATTTACGTCAAAGGATCAGTTAGAGGTTGGTTTTTATAAATAAACAACACAAATAAGTATAAAAACTTGAAATTAAATATTTCGCCGACGTTTCGGAAATCTAATCTGTTTCCTTTTTCAACGCCTTTTTTTGAAAAATCTTTTTTGCTGTGTATGACAAATACACAGCTCTAAGAAGGTTTGTTATATTCAATATTCATAGATACTTACTATTTACATAGAACTGTTGATATAGTTAACAGTTTTTTAGTTTCTATACAATGTTAAGTTTGTGAAGTTCTTCTTTATATTTATCACAGGCGTAGAGGTTTTTTACCAGTAACATACTGGTTAATTGTGATATATTTTGTAGATTCCCATAGCACCGCTTAGAAAGAAAGCATACATGTAGCAGGAAGTCCCAAAGAATTGAAGAAGGAAAAAAATTAAGATAGTGCCACAAATTTAGATAACAATATTTAGATAACAGGTATGGGCTAATATCAATCAGTATTTTAGATTTTTAGAAAATTGTTATAAGAAGCTGGCAAGATCAGAAAATACCATCACGTTCTTATGTAAATGTCGGAAACATGGAATTATACCAAAATTTTTACGGCTAAAAATGCCTTTTGAGAACAACAAAACAAGAAGAATTTTGGATAAAGCCAGCAAATCAATGGTTAGGGAAAGGATTCAATATCATAGATACCAAAAAGAACGAACTATTAATGAAATCAATTACAGAGAAAACGAATTATAAAGAAGAACTTCACAAACTTAACATTGTATAGAAACTAAAAAACTGTTAACTGTATCAACAGTTCTATGTAAATAGTAAGTATCTATGGATATTGAATATAACAAACATTCTTAGAGCTGTGTATTTGTCATACACAGCAAAAAAGATTTTTCAAAAAAGCCTTGAAAAAGGAAACAGATTAGATTTCCGAAACGTTGGCGAAATATTTAATTTCAAGTTTTTATACTTATTTGTGTTGTTTATTCATAAAAACCAACCTTTAACTGATCCTTTGACGTAAACGTCACAGGCGTAGAGGTTTTTTACCAGTAACGTACTGGTTAATTGTGATATATTTTGTAGATTCCCCTAGCACCGCTTAGAAAGAAAACATACATGTGGCAGGAAGTCCCAAAGAATTGAAGAAGGAAAGAAACGGTTGTTATTTCGCACACGGTTATTTTCAAAGCATATTACTTAAAAACGTAAATGTTTATATTTCTATAGTGGACGCTTCATTGAAAAGAAACTCAAGTCTCTTTAAAGGAATACATCTTGACTATATTTGCATACATTGTAGTAAAACCATCTTTTATATGATCTGGCAAGTCATTTATATATGTCATGAATAGTAGTGGTCCCAGTATCGAACCTTGCGGAACTATCAATATATCATATACAGCGGTCGAAATGACTGATCGGATATGAGGTAATAACCAGAGTTGGCTTTAGGTGGTTATATGTCAGCACATAAAGATTTTCATACATATGTGAAACAATATCTTGCATTGAAATTTTTTTTCGCGAATTTCATATTGGACAAAACTGATAAAGTCAATTTACTATAAAAGCTCACTCGAAAACAACAGGAGTTTCCAGTTCATTGACTACTGGGCTTCCTACCCAGGACTCCGGCAAGCGATGCTCCACATCTCAGGGCCCTTGCCGGAGAGAACAAAACAAATTCTGCGACTAAGCAGGAAACGAGTCAGAGTCGTGATAGGTCTCTTGACCGGACACGGCTCTTTCAGGAAACACCTGCACACCATGGGGGTGGACCACCCCAACTGCAGGTTTTGCGAGGACGAGGAGGAAACTTCCATCCACGTCTTGACTTCCTGCCTTAGATTGATGAACCTGAGGCACAGACACCTCGGCATTAGCTTTTCAGTGCTGGAGGAAATAAGAAATTCCCCCATAGGGAGGATTTTGGCCTTTGGACTAGAATCCGGCCTGTATGGGGGCTTTCAATAAATTGGTTAGCGGTTGCACAAGGCCTGAGTGCGGCGACCTTTAGTCGCCCCGCTACAAGAAGAAGAAGAATATCAGTTATATATGTTTTGGAGTTAAACTTCAGCGTTTTTCGTTGAAAATCCATTTATATCGCGAGAAGGACGCCTCGACGTCGACAGATGTAATTGGAGCATACTTAAAATATCTAGACGTTCGCAAAGTCTACTTCTTTGTCATTTAGAAGATCTATTACACCTGTCATCGTAACAAATCCGGGATTTTTTTAAATAGTCCGGAATTGTCTTTGTACCCTCATAGCAATATTTCTCTGTAATTGAAAAATATATTGACGAAGATCGAACACACCGTTTATTGCATCCAATGTAGTAAATTCTGATGTTGGCCGATATTGCAGGTCCCGCATAGCTAGTAGAATTTATGAAAAACAACCGTGTACGATTTCCAGTTTTTCTTGAACAGTTGGGTCCATAAATGCCTGTTGTGTCTGTGAGATGGCAACGGCGTCATTCGGATTTAATTGCTGTATTGCGAATTTCACATTTTCAAAATGGCAGTAATAGTACGATGCAGCCTTTAGCCAAGTTATCCATCGTGTTGTAATGGATTCTGGAGGTAATTGAGTATTTAGTAGAATTTTTTTAACAACCGTATACGACATGGTGCTTTATGAAAAACTTTCTTTACACTAGCTAATAATTGATCAACATTAGAATAGCACCTTCTAATAGTTTCAGCAATCCTATGAAGCCCAAGTGCTAAACATATTACATGCAATATATTCCAATATGACTCCTTCAAAATTCATCCAGCAGCTTTTATATAATTCATTCCATCGGCAAGAAATAATAAGAATATGTCCTTACTTTCTGCATCTGGATATGTTTACTAGTGTACAGCTTAAGATGAAAAACAGAAGTCATGCAGCGCATGACTACCTGATCTTCGGCTTTTTCCAATAATTGTATTATTTTTTTTTTGCAGAAACTGTATATTATTTAATTTTTTTTATATTTATATTGGAAATAAAGACCTTTTATTATTATTATTATTATTATTATTATTATTATTATTATTATTATTATTATTATTATTATTATATTTGTCTCCCCAAAAGTCTTGTAAATTTGATTTTACTGCATTCACTATATGGCGAGAATTTGCAGCTCCTACAGCTCTAGAGGCGATCGAATTTCCGCTCATTGCACAATTTTCCTCCAATGTACCCTCTAAAACATTCACTACCTTGAACCCGCAAGCATTGATTGCTTCGTCCACGCTAAGTCAGATGTACTTCCCATTAAGCTCAGAAGAAATTTTCTGTCTAATAGAGGGTTCGGACTCGTGTGAAAAACCTGGAGAACCTGGAAAACTCAGGGAATTTAAAATTCTTTAAAACAAAACTGGAAATGTCAGGGAATTTTATGAATTGTATAAAAAATCAGGGAATTCTGCGTCTTGATATGGAAAACCATAGAGTTATAAATAATTTTCACTGATTCTATTCAATTCAGGGCATTATTTTGTCAAATTAAGTTACTTCGCTAAAAAATATATGGAAATTAATATTTTTGGTTATGGAGAACCTGGAAAATTCAGGGAATATTTACTTCCCTCGCATACCGAAGGGAAGTATTGTATTCGAGAAAAAATCACCCTCCGAGATTTTTTCGGATTCTGACGTTTCAGATCACGTAGATTACGAAAATATAGGTTTTTCAATTCCGTCAGTCAGTCAGTCTGTCTGTCTGTCTGTCTGTCTCTCTGTCTGTTGGTGCATTAACTAAAAAACTACTTGACGGAGACCAGTCAAATTTGGTAGGTAGTTGACGCTACTGTCAGCGAAGAAATGGTTAAACGTTCACAGGAACATATACAGGGTGGACCGTCTAAAAGGAATGAATAATGAAAAGAAATTTTTTTGCTCAAATTTAAAATTTCCACGTTTCATGACACGATAAACCTATTTAAAAAAAAATTGAAATTTTTTTTCACCATGTTTGAAAAATTTTTTACCACTAAAATAGATAAAAAAATTTTTTTCTTTGTTCAAATTTAAAATTTCTACGTTTCATAGCATTCTAAACCTATTTTAAAAAAAAATATTTTTTTTTTACCAACATTTTTGAAATATTCTTTACCACTAAAACAGATGAAAACAATTTTTTTCTTTGTTCCATTTTAACATTTCTACGTTTCATGGCATTCTAAACCTATTTAGAATAAAAAAAAATTTGAAATTTTTTTACCACCGAATTAGTTGGAAAAAATTTGTTTCTTTGTTCAAATTTAAAATTTTCACGTTTCATAGCATTCTAAACCTATTTTTTAAAAAAACTGAAATTTTAAATTAAAAAAAAAAATTTACCACTAAAGTGGACGGAAAATATTTTTCTTTGTTTAAATTAAAAAAAAAAATTGAAAATGAACATTTTTTTAACCAACATTTTTGAAACATTTTTTACCACTAAAATAGATGGAAAAAATATTTCTTTGTTCTAATTTAAAATTTCCACGTTTCATGGCATTCTAAATTAAAAAAAAAATTGAAATTTAGTTTGAATAATTTATTAATGTTTTTTTACCACTACCATAAAATAGAAGGAAACATTTTTTTTGCTCAAACTTAAAATTTCCACGTTTCATGACATTCTAAGCCCATTTCAAAAAAAGAATTTTTTTTACCCACATTTTTGAAAAATTTCAAACATTTTTTAACCACTACTAATACTTCCACTCCACTACGTGGACTGGAAGTATTCAGGTTATCAGGTTTCCTCTGTAATAATAGTGATAACTATATTCCTATTATTATTCTCAGTCATTTCGTAATTAATAATTTTTTAGAGTGACCGCCATGCACAAATAAAGAGGGAAGTTCTGTGTAAATACCTTTACCGATTTTTTTACCACTACTATAGAATAGAAGGAAACTTTCCTTTTCGCTCAAGTTTAAAATTTCTACGTTTCATGACATTCTAAATCTACTTCAGAAGAAAAAAATGTTGAAAATTTTTGAAAAATTTCAAAAAAAAAATAATTTTTTTAAGCACCACTATACTTCCACTCCACTACGTGAATGTGGAATTGAATATGTGACAGATGGCAATAATATTTGGCATATGCCTATTACACTTTTATTGCAAAATGTACAGGGTTGTCATCCCAAGATATAATTCAGTCGTGGTGAACATTTGTAAAGGTATTTGCGCAAACCTTCCATATTTGGCACCTGTCGTTTAGTATTGAACTTTTGCTGTTGGATGAGCACTCTGTATATTTTTTTGACCAAAAATTATCAGGTTTTCTTTGTAATAATAGTGATAACTATATTCCGATTATTATTTTCAATGTCATTTCGTAATTATTAATTTTTTGGAGTGACCGCCATGCACAAATAAAGAGGGAAGTTCTGTGTAAATACCTTTACCGATATCACTTATGTCAAGAAGTGCTTAGGACAGACCTATACAATGTTATATACTTGAAATCAGGGGAAAAAGGACTTCTCGAAAATGCAGTAATATACAGGGCGTTCCATTTAAAAAAACATTTTTATCTCGTATCACATGATCTATACATGAATTTGTTTTTTAAATCTCGTTTCAATAAAAATAGAGGTAAGATGCTACAACTTTCTTTTCTTTTCTTTTAGTAGTAGATATTTTTTCTTTCCGCTGTTTGCAAAATCCTATAAAGAATATATTTCATCCTACAACTTTCATACGAAACTTTTTTTCTATTTCCAATAATAACAGAAATAAAGGGGGGTAAATATATAGTGAATAACCCTGTACCTAAACAACACAGTAGATTCGATAGAATGTGAAACTATAAAATTGCTTTATCTCAGTATTAACCAGACATTCCTTTCAATCATTATTAACGCCGCCGCTGATCAGCCTTGTAGGTACCTGGGATAATTACCTTGTAAATTTTATTTTACTGTATTGTTTATGAGAAGCCCATACAAAATTAAATGCATATAGGTAAGTGCCGGTGTTATGGCGTTAAGAGCACTACATTATGTTTCAACATATCGCTGATTATTTTATTCTTATTGTTGTATGTAACCTTTAAAGAAAAAAATCATACGCAGAAGAAAAGACAATTTATATATGATATATAAGGTCAAATTTAATTATCGGTAAAATCTCCATATTCATTAACATTGGTGGATTGTAATTTGGTCTGAACGATTCTTTACTGTTTCGTACACATGAAGTAATAAGACTCGCTGTCTTTTCATAGTGCTAAATTTCGATTTCGAGATTTTGGTTTTCGAGTCGTCTGAATCCAAGAAAGAGTTTAGACCACAAATCTCAAGTTTCGGGACACTTACCAGCTTAATTGTTAATAAATTAAACACTGCTTTTAGATGAATCAATCAATATATTATAAATACTCTACATATGTTTCGGCTTATTAGGCCTTTATCAAGAGTATTACATAGTGAATACTAAAGTTTCTGACGTGCTTATTCAATTTATACCTAAAAGTATTTATGTTTTAATCTATTTATGACTTAAGCTACTTAATATTTAATTTAACATCTTCAATTATTTGAATGTTTGGAGTGGACCTAAGCTGATTATATAAATCAAAGGATATTTCTTAACAATTGGTTTATTATAGGGGTGTTTAGGAAATTCTGCTGGTCATTTGTGGTGCAAGGGTTGTACTTGAAAGATTTTTTGATTTCTAGTTGTTCTAGCAGATCTAAACGTTTACCTTTTCTTTCTGAATGAAGTAAATTTATGTTCTCAGTATCTATGAAATGGTTGTTTTCAATACAGTGTGTTGACATTCCTGTATTTTTATTGTTATTTAAGATTGATTTTTTGTGTTCTTTTACCCGGTTGACAACGCTTCTACCACTCTGACCGATATAGACAGCATCGCAATCCTTACAATTAATTTTATATACACCTGATTTATCAATTTTATTTAGTTTTTCTTTGTTATTAACCAAAATGTTTCCTATATTTGTTTTGTTCACACTTATTGTAGAGATACCCAAATTATTCAATTTTTTAGAAATCTTGTTACTAAATTTCGGAACATAATTAATAAAACTATATTTTGTGGGTTTGTTAGGCACAGTGAAAAATTCTTTTTGAAGCATTTTGCGTTGTTTGTTTTTGACCATGTTATCTATTAGTGACTCGTTGTATCCGTTATTTCTTGCAATTTGTTTAATTATATTTAATTCTCTATCAAAATCACTTTGATCTAAAGGAAAATTCGTCAGTCTATGTATTAGACTATGAAAGGGTGAAATCTTAATTTGCCATGATTGCTGCGAATTATAATGTATTACTGTATCTGTAGTGGTAGGTTTGCGGTAGATGCTAAATTTCAACTGATTGTTATGTTTTTTGATATTCATATCTAGAAAGTTTAATTGACTATTTTGCTCCGATTCCATTGTAAACTGAATTTTACTATTAAAAGAATTTAAGAAATTAAGGTAATTACTTAGGTTTCTTTCTGTACCGGTCCATATACAAAAAATATCGTCTACATATCGAGTCCAATAAAACACATGTGTATTTAAACTGTTATTGCTATTAAAAATTAAATTTTCTAGGTTTGGCATACCAGCTTACATTATTATTTATTTAGTTACACCACTCAAGAGGTTAACCAATTACAGGGTGGGAAACATTACAGTGGCATTATGATCAAATAGAACTACACTAGAATATTATAAGAACAGAGGTTATATCCTATTAAAAATCAAGTTGCTTAATTAATTGGATCCTACAGTTGAATATATCAAGCCTATCTTGCAGTAGATTGTGTTTTTTACACATAAAATATTTTTAATTAATCAGATCGAGGAGTTGGGAGACGAAATTTTACTATCCTCATCAAAACATTATTTATGTAATTAGCATGTCAAAGTCCAACTTTTTCACAATCTTGTTCACATTGTATTGCACAATAAATTTTCAAGTCATCTGCATACAGAAGACTCTCTATACTCAGATTAGCTACAATATCATTTACAAAAATTACAAATATAAGCGGGTCCAGTACGGATCCCCGGGGAAAGCCTGATGTGGCCAGAATATCAGATGACCTGAAACCACGTTGTTTCCCATATTGACACCTATTCTCTAGATACGAAAAAAAGAAATCTAATTAGGTGTTTTCACTATGTGCAAATTTGCTTTTTTGATATTATTAAAGGAAGTACTTGTTATATTAAAGCACTTATTAATATTTAAACAGCATTCGTATGCCCTGGGAAAATTTATATAAATGGTGTCAATTTGCTTGTTTGCATTTAATTCTTTAGAAAAGAATTGTTTAATACACAAACCGTAAAATAATTGAATACCCTTACAAAACAAAGATTTCGATTCCTTTAAATTGTCATACCTCTCTACCATATCATTTACACTTCGAGTGTTATAACCATCAATACCTCGGACGAAACTCAATTTATCACATAAATACCTTGGAGCCATACTGTGCTTTATTTTTTAAATATAAATTGCAGTGATTTTAATACTATACGTTGTCTAACATTTAAAAAAATTAAAAAATTTAACATTGTGCCAATGGGAGTTTATCTGTTACACTTTAATATTATCCTCATAGCTTTGTTTTGCATCTTTTGTAATTGTTGTATCTCATTGTTATTTAAATATAGTTGTAGCGTTGCACAATATTCAAAATGTGGAGCTATTATAGATTTATATACTAATATTCTTGAAAACATTGATAAATCTTTTTTGCAACTTTTTTAATAATATAATCACTATTACTTTCGAAAGTCAAGGACTCATCTATTATAAAACCAAGGTATTTAATTTCCGAAACTTTTTCTAACTTTTTATTATTTAATACAATACTTTCCCCAATTTGTAGCCTGCTTAGTATATGTTTTTTGCCGAGAATCATATATTTACATTTGTCGATGTTTACTTTTAAGCTATTATCACACAACCACACAAATATATCTTTTAAATTTTGATTAATAACATTAACAACTTCATTTATATTGTCTCCATACAAATATATTAAGGTGTCATCTGCAAATAAATGTACCTTACAATGTTTTATAGATTTCACTATGTCGTTTATAAATAGCACAAATAATAAAGGTCCTAGCACCGGTCCTTGCGGTACTCCAAATTCATTGTCTATTACGTTGGACTCACTATTTATATATTTTGTTTTTTGTCTTCTGTCAGTTAGGTAGGATTCGATCCATTCAAGTATAGTCCCTCCAATGCCCATTGTTTGTAACTTTGATACCAGAAACTTCCGATTTACCGTCTCAAATGCACGTTTAAAGTCTAAGAACACTGCAGCTATTATTTGATCTTTACCTACTGTCTTAATCCAATCTATATAATGAACTGTAGTGCTGTCTCACAAAATTTTAGGTATGGGTGTAACCACCGATATTTTCCAGTTATTAAGACAAATTCCTTTTTGTAGTGAGCTATTAATCGCATCTAAAAATCTATTACCAATTACTTCAAAAGCAGTTTTCATAATTCTTGTGGATATATCATCAATACCTGATTTATTAGGTCAGATATAATTTTTCTAAGCCTGTGCATTTCAATAGATTTAAATTCTGTTAATTTGTTTTTTACTTCTATACTATCTAACTCATATCCGTTTTGTTTAGGAATGCTTTTAATAATGTCGTTAATACTGCCAACGAAATATTCATTAAACTTTTCCGCGATTTTTAATTTATTTTTTATTACTTCATTCCCGAACTGAATTTCTTAGGGTGCCGAGTGGCTTTTATTTTGGCATATTTTCTTCAAAGTTTTCCACATATTTTTTTGTGTCTTTTTTATTGTCGTCGATTTTTGGTTCGTAATAATTCTGATTTTGTCTTCTTAGTAATGATGTAACTTCCTTTCGTTTTCACAAAATTGCAGATAATTGTTATGTTTTGGGCCATGCACTTGTTATCTGTGAGAAATACTCTCACTGATATATACAGCAGTTTGACAAAGAAGAACTTTATTCAGCAAACGTTAAAGACAACTTCTATATTGACAGTTACAACAACTGACAATAACATTACTTTCTGTCAATATCTCATGATAATATATAAACATAATAGACTGACTACCAAAAGTCACTAAGTACACACTGGCGTGAGCAGAGTTCACAACTTATTATTCACAACACTCCCACCAGTTGTGCACTTTGTAGCCAATTTAAGATTGAATACGTTCATTCCTATTTCTTTACGAATTCTATGGAATACAGTCTTCGTCAAACCTTTAGTAAATATATCCGCCAGTTGATTCTCAGAAACTACAAACGAAACGTTGATGTCGCCATTCTCAAATTTTTCTCGAATAAAATGGTAGCGTACATCGATATGCTTTGTACGCTTATGAAACTGTGGATTACTAATCAGCTTGATGGAGCCTTGATTATCCAGTCGCATTTCTATGGGATTGTCCATTTGTACACCGATTCCAGACAATAATAGTTTGAGCCAAATTGCTTCCTTTGTTGCATCACTCGCTGCAATGTACTCGGCCTCTGTAGTTGATAGAGCAACTACTTTCTGACGCTGACTCATCCAAGTCATTGCACCGCCAGCAATTTTAAAAATATAGCCACTAGTTGATCGACGTGTGTCAGAATCCCCAGCATAGTCAGAATCTGAATATCCAACAAGTTCATCGCTAGTTCGGCCATATTTAATACCAAGTGAAGTCGTACCTCTTAAATAGCGGAATATTCTTTTGACAGCTGTCCAATGTACAGGCTTCGGATTTGACAAATAGCGACTCACCACACTTACCGCGTACATGATGTCAGGGCGACTAACAGTAGCTGCAAACATGAGGGATCCTACTGCCTGTCGGTATGGAACACTATTCATTTTTGATTCTTCTTCGACACTTAGAGGTTCTCCCACGTCAAGGTGAGCACTAGCTTCAAATGGTGTCGCGACGGGGTTTGCATTAGTCATATTAAATTTAGTTAATACACGATTTATATAACTTTCTTGAGAGATAAATAATTCCCGTTTATCTCTGTCTCGCATTATTTCTAGTCCAACGAAGTAAGTCCCATCACTAACCGTTATTTCAAATTGTGTCTTTAATTCACGTAACACCTGTTGTATGGCTTCTTTAGAATTGGACATTATTAAGCCATCGTCCACATACAATGCTAATATTAGTTCATCTGTTCCGTAATATCCGTGATATACACAGTGGTCCGCCTCATTAGACTTGAAATCATACAGTTCAAGAAACTCGTCAAATCTTTTATTCCACTGTCGCGGAGACTGTTTGAGTCCATACAACGACTTGTTTAATTTGCACACAAGGTTTTTATTACTCACATTTACTCCTTCTGGTACTTCCATAAAAATTTCTTCCTCTAACTCACCATTCAAAAACGCCGTTTTAATATCGAACTGACCAAGTTCATAATTTCGGTACGACGCCACTGACAACAGTATACGCAAGGATTCATATCTCACGACCGGTGCAAAAGTCTCATTAAAGTCTACACCAGGTCGCTGTAAATAACCCTTAGCCACAAGTCTAGCTTTCCACCGATCTATTTCTCCTTTAGTGTCGCGTTTTATTTTGAACACCCATTTAGCAGAAATAGTTCTTTTGTGGTCAGGCAGTATTGTAAGAGTCCAGGTATCATTCTTATCAAGAGCTGTCAGTTCCTCATGTATGGCTTCCTGCCATTTACTTGCATCTGGGCTAGTCAGGGCTTCTTCATAAGAGGCTGGTTCTTCAAACTCAACCATATTTGCCTGATAACGATCAATCTGGGGTAACTGTGTCCTATCTCTTAATTGTCGATGTTCAACATCATTACTTGCCACAGGTGCATTGACTTCTTCTACTCGCACCGGTTCTTGACTTGTCAGCACATCAGGTTCATAATTGACGTACAATTTGAGTGATTTCATGCCCTCATTTCTTTTCCAGCACTCTTGCTCATTGAATATAACGTCTCTTGAAACAGAAAACTTTCTTGTTTGTGGATCATACAATTTATAATTCGGCCCATCTTTGTCATATCCAATAAACATCTTTTTCTTTGACTTGTCATTCCACTTTGTGCGATGCTGTTTAGGTATGAATTCGTACGCCACACAACCAAATGTTTTGACATGACTAAGTTTTGCTTTACTACCCGTCCATAATTCGTACGGGGTGGAGTTAGGTGCCTGCTTTGTTGGCGTTCTGTTTAAAGTGTACACTGCAGTTTTGACTGCTTCAGCCCATAGTTCCTCTGGTACCGCCCTTGCAGCCATCATCGACCTTGCAGCTTCAGCAATCGTGCGGTTGTCGCGTTCACTACGACCATTTTGCTGCGGCGTGTAAGGCGCAGTTGTCTCATGTTCAATTCCACTTTTTGCAAAGTAATCGCAGAAGTTTTTATTTACGTATTCTGCACCATTGTCGCTGCGAACTTTCTTAATAGAGTAGCCAAACTTATTTTTAATTAAATTTCCCAGCTCTACAAATTTACTAAATACTTCTGATTTTTGCCGAATTGCAAATACGAACCGAAAACCAGAATAATCGTCCTTGAATAAAACAAAGTATCTGGCGCCATCTACCGAAGGTTTAGGCATTGGCCCATTCACATCAGTGTGTATCAATTCTCCAGGATCATACTTTTGTTTATCACTTGAAGAGTGGAACTTCTGACGATGTGCTTTACCAAGTTGACAAGCCTCGCAGAATAACTCAGCATTGGGTGGAATTGTAAATTTAACATTTGCTAAATCGTCCTTGACTAGCAACTTCATTGCTTGTAAATTGAGATGTCCTAAGCGCTCATGCCACTGCAACAAATCATTTTTGACAGTATTAGCCTCGGCCCGGGGCATGTGTCGAAACAACATTTTATAAGTGTTGTTGTCCACCATTTTTCCAACAGCAAACAGTTCATTGTTTTTCATAAAGCGCATTTCATTAATGTCGCACTCTTGTTTAAACCCCCGTTTTACTGTTGAGCCGACACTCAACAAATTTCTGCTTAAACCCGGAACGTAAAGTACATTTAATATAGTTCCATGTAACCATTTACCATTCACAAACCGTTGAATTTCAACTGTCCCACGACCCAGAACTTTAATTGTTGATTTATCAGCTAGAGATATGACTGACTCACACTGTTCAAATTCCACGAACCAAGAGAGATCATTTACTATATGGTTTGTTGCACCAGTGTCCGCTAGCCACGTGTCTTTTCCTCCTGCAGCGTCATTGGTTAAATTTACTTCAAAGCACTCAGACTGAACTATCATAGCTTCTTCACTTTTATTTTGTTTCTCTTTCTTTTTCAGGTGACAGTCACGAGCGTAATGTCCCTTCTTTTGACAATAGAAACATGTGGCAGTTTTCTTAGATTTATTTGCTTGTGTTCGTTTAGATTCTGGCTCATTTTTAATTGACCTTGTTACGTATTTTTTCTGAGCAACCATTGCACTTGTCGACGCCTCGTATACACTTGTTTGCCTTTTTTCTTCACGAATAAGTTCCTTTGTAAGTTTTGAAAGCGTCTGTTGCTCCTTGGCAGAGAAATTCCATGCATTAAGTAAACCGCTGTAGGTCTCTGGTAAATTATACAACAATCTCGCCATAACAGCTTCATCAGACACTAACTCGCCAAGATCTCTTAATTTCTTGACCAAGTTTTCAACTAAAGCAATGTGTTCCGCCATTGTTCTTGTACCATCATACACATAACCAAAAAATGCAGTTTGAGCGGCAACTTTACTGGATGGATCGAATTTTTCATAAAGTGACTTTAGTTTTAACCAAATTTCCGCGGACTTTACGCAGGAGTCGACAAACACCATTTGACTTTCGTCAATCACGCCTAGCAACAACAATTGTGCTTGCATGTCTTGCATATCCCATGCACTTTGTTCAGTCGACTTCGTATCGTCAGGCCTCTTTGATTCACCACTAACTATTTGCATAAAACCCTGTACCTTAAGTAACAATTCAGCCTTCTTTTTCCAAACAACGTAATTTGAGCCGTTTAACTTTTCAATGCTTGGTAGCTCGAACTTAAATGCTGTCGTAGTTGCCATTGTTCTTCTTTTTTTTTAAACAACTAAAAATTGATTGAACTAAACACCAATTTTTTTTTCTTCCTTGGCGCAGTGGAAGCGTGCTGGGCCCATAACCTGTGAGAAATACTCTCACTGATATATACAGCAGTTTGACAAAGAAGAACTTTATTCAGCAAACGTTAAAGACAACTTCTATATTGACAGTTACAACAACTGACAATAACATTACTTTCTGTCAATATTTCATGATAATATATAAACATAATAGACTGACTACCAAAAGTCACTAAGTACACACTGGCGTGCGCAGAGTTCACAACTTATTATTCACAACATTATCCTTTTTAAAAACGCGACATAATCTAAGATGTTTCCACATGTTAGAAAATGTACGCGTTTTTAATGATAAATTAAACATTATTGTGAGTGAGCCAGCGAAGATGGCTGTGCAATCTTTTACGATAAATGCAGGAATCTGGTCCTTCGGTACGCTTAGGTTTGATTTATTTAAAGAATTATGTACCCCGATTTCAGGTAATGCTATTAATGATAAACTGGTGCTGTTACTGTTATCGTCATAGGAATGATATTTATCTCCGTTATTATTAGGTTTTAAATATGCAGTCTGAAAGTGCAGTGCAAAGGTACTGACAATATCTTGGGGATTTCTATAGTGGATATCATTATATGCAATATTATGGGGAATGGAACCGCATTACTAATTTTCCCTTATTTACTCCTCAACCCTTCGCCGAAGTAAACTCAAAGTGTGATCTAGTTCCAGACCTCCTAATAGCACATTAGTGTACAAAATTTCAAGTCAATATCTTAAACAGTTCCAGAGGAAACGTGCGCAAAAAAGAAGTTACACGCGGACCGATAGAGACATAAATTGTTTTTTTCGTTCAAATTTAAAATCTCGACGTTTGATTACATTCTAACTATTTAAAAGGAAAATTAGAATTTCTTTTTACGATTACTATACTTCCACTCCAATATGTGAATGTAGAAGTAAAATACGTCTTTCACAACTTCGAACATACTTATTTTTGTTATTTTTGCTGTTTCATAAATGATGGGCTCTAGATAATCGCCTTTGAACTTTGATATAAGACATTTATTAATATTTACAGATTTTTTCATGATCCTGGTCCTAAACTGCCTAAACTGCCATTTTGGAACAGCAATTTTATATATACAATTTTTTAAATATCAGATCGTAATAAGTTACTTCTACAATTTCTGGATAAATATGTTTGAACTAAATTAATAGAAACTTTTCATTTCAATCAATTTGAAAATAATTTTTCATAAAAAACGGGTTTTTGTATTTCTTTTATTTACAATTATAGGGAAATCAATTACCTAATTAATAAATTAAATTCTGCTTTTATGCACTTGCTTACTTTTTCCTACTAATACAGGCAAATTAACAATTTAGGGTAACAAAAATGAATGAACGGATCATCTCTGGGATTTAAGTAGGTAGTAACATGGAGAATGAGATGATGCATTCTTTGCACTTCCAAGTTCCGGGAAAATTCAAGAAAATTTGGAAAAACTATTTTATTTTCGGTTTTCTTGCTCTAGCGGCCAAAATAATGAGAATAGAGAAAGAAGTTCCCAACAAAAGTTCTAGCTCGTCTTTTTCTCTACAAATTGTTGTCCTACTTAGAAGATAAATCGAGTTTTCCACCTATAGTTTTAAGCCGCTTCGAAATGCGCGAAAAATGAGAATTCTCTAGGAGTTTCGTACGACCGGGCTCATCGATCGATAATTCTTACTATTCAGAGCACCTAAAAAAAAATGAAAGTAACATAAAATGTAGAGAAAAGTCTCAGCTTTAATGTGGAACTAATTACAAAATTCATAAAAAATTTTATCAAGGAGAGAAAGTGTCAGAAGTTAGCTTAGTGAACTTTGTACAGTTGATCCACAGATTTATTCATATCTTTGCCGGGAGTCGTTAGAATGATAATTTATTTTGCTTGTATATTCTTATATAATGATATATTAATCCAATTAACATTTTATTGCAATTACTTTTGTTGGAAAAATATGCCTTGCTATCAAAGTAGAGGGTATATTTCTCATCGATCAATCACCTCCAAATTTTGGAGTTCAATTCGCTATATCTTAAGTAATAATAATAGCACAGTCTTAATTTTCGGATTGTAAGTACAATAAAACATATACTTTCGAATGACGTTAGAGTTTTTTAAATGCGCGCAGTACCTTAACATTCTTCAATGAAATTTTCACGAAATATAGATTAAAGTGCGTGGAATCAAATCCGTGTAGTGAAAAAGCACCCATTGTTACGGGAGAAATAGGCAGGATGCATAAAACTCAAAGATGTGAATAAATCAACTATATAAAGTTTACTAAGCCATCTTCTAGCACTTTTTTCTCTATGATAAAAATTTGTATGAATTTTGTGATTAATTCCACATTAAAGCTGAGACTTTTCTCTACATTTTACATTGCTTTCATTTTTTTTAGCGGCTCTGAATAGTAATAATTATCGATCGATATGTCCGGCCGTACGAAACTCCCAGAGAATTCTCATTTTCCGCGCATTTTGGAGCGGCTCAAAACTATAAGTGGAAAACTGGATTTATCTCCTAAACGGTTTAAGTAAGACAAAAATTAGTAAAGACCTATTTTGTAGAGAAAGCGACGAGCTACAAATTTTGTGGAAAACTTTTTTCTGTATTTTAATTATTTTTGCCGTTAGCGCAAAAAAACCGAAAATCAAAAAGTTTTTCCATTTTTTTCTGCATTTTCCCGGAACTTGGAAGTGCAAAGAATGCATCATTCCATTCTACAGGTCATTAACTACTTAAATCCCAGAGATGATTCTTTTATTAATTTTTGCGAGGCTTTCACAACATTTTGCCTTCATTGCCTGTACTATACAAGTAAATGTAACTTTTGAAATAATTGATTTGAAAAAAATCTCATGAATTATTCGAGCCTACTCATAAAAAACCACGGGCCATGAATTTGATTAGAGGAGTGTAATTAAACTTAAACATTTGTTATTATATAGTTACCAAAGTCAATTAAAGGCAATTGTTTCATAATAAATCATCCTTAACCCATCAGTGTCTACCTCACTTAATTTGACGTTTTGTATTTATAATATGTGTGGTAGGTCATTAAATGAAAATGTTAATAAAGAGGGTAATTATCTAAAAACCACCCTATAACGGCTATAAATCCCCTAAATTATCCACTTTAGGGTAGACTTAATTGGCTTGACATATAAAAGTGCCTTACCAATTACGTCTTTCTTTCACGGAAATAAATTTATTAAATTTGTGGGAAATGAAATTGTTGAGAATGCCGCATGATATCGAAATACTCAGAACCCGTTAAAATTGCTGATAAAAATGACTTTTATTGTATTAAA
The DNA here is from genome assembly GCA_963583905.1 of Stenurella melanura. Classification (NCBI taxonomy): domain Eukaryota; kingdom Metazoa; phylum Arthropoda; class Insecta; order Coleoptera; family Cerambycidae; genus Stenurella; species Stenurella melanura. The sequence continues at coordinate 8,929,863 of OY757317.1, forward strand.
TTAAATAGAGGAAAACATATGCAAATTATGTTCCATCCAGGATGGTTTATAGGAGTAGAAATAAAAGTTCAAACCCTACCAGTGAGCGCAACCACCCTTTTTTCGCGAAAAACTACCCGCGGGCGGGACTTAACTAAGGTTCTTCGCGTTTTTCCTGGAAACCGCCACTCTGACGGGGAAAAGGTATAAAGCAAAAATGGTCTTTATTAAATTCTACGTAAAAAAATGTTGTTAAAAATCGGTCCTACGCCATTCTTCAAAGCGAATATCTCTTAAACGGTTACTGTGACGTACAAAATGATTAGAATGGAACTTGCAGTGCAGAAGAATCTCCTCTATCAGATTAGTGTATTATTTTTTTGGTTCATTTTGGTTCATTTTTGTCGATTTTTTCATATTTTCCGAGAACACGCATTTTGTAATTACTTCCACATCTACGTAGTGGATTTGAAATGTACAGTAATCGTAAAAAAAATTTCAATTTTTTTTTTAATATCTGAAATAGGTTTAGAATGTCATAATACGTTGAGATTTGAAATTTAAGCGAAAGAAATTTTCTGTCTGCCTGTCTGTAACATTTTTGTCCGCACGTTTTCCCCCTAACGGTTTAATATATTGACTTGAACTGAATTGTTTTTTGAACATATCTGGTGAAGGGTTGGGGGTAAATAGGGGTAAATAGGGGGAAATAAGTAAAACAAGCTGGTAAGAGGACAGAAACTTGAAATTTGATGTATATGTAGTAGAAGCCAAGGTCTCAAATTTTTTTATGATATTTTGCATTCCACCACCACCCCCCACTCCATTATTAAAGGGGTTGATGAAATAAAATTGAGATATTCACTTGAAGTTTGAAACACGTATATATTATAACGACATCTGGAACTAGATTATATTTTAAGATGATTCCCTTGTAGGGATGGGGATGTAAGTATATGGAAATAACGGAAAATGAGTAAAGCAAGCTGTGCAAAGTACAAAAACTTGAGGTCTAGAAGACAAGCGCTCAGATTTCTTTATATTTTTCAATCCCACCACCACCACCACTCCATTAATAAAGGGATTGATGAAATAAACTTGAGATATTCACTTGAAATTTGGTACACGTATGTATTTTTGTAAAGGGGTGGAGGGTGTGTGTAATTGGGAAAAATCAGTAGAGCAAGCTAGTAAGAGTCGAGAAACTTCATTTTTGGCGTATGTGCTAGAAACCAATGCCTTAATTTTTAACATTTAAAATAGTTAACAAATCGAAGATGTAACGGCAATAAGGGGGTCCAGTAGAAATTTCTGTAACACTTGGAAATTCGGCTGTATTTTTGGACACGAAAGCGTTCCGTGCCGTTACATCGCATACTTTTTGAAAGATCCCAATTTGATTTTGAATTTGATACATTGTGATACCCAGAATCATATTCTTGCATTTTGATGTCTCAACGCCGACCGACGCGTGACGAATAGGGTCGTTTTTGTAAAAGTTTTGTAAATATTTAATACATTTTGATACTTACATTCATATTCTTGCCTTCTACGTCTCGACACTGACCGATGCCTAGTGTCGCTTTTGTAAAACTCGTGTGTTTGATAAATTTTGATTCCTAGATTCATATTCTTTTATTTTTATGTCTCGACGCCGACCGACGCCCACCGTGGTTTCTGTAAGATTTGTCTATTTGATAAATTTTGATACCTGGATTCATATTCTTGTATCTTTCTCGACGCCGACCGACGCCTTGCGTCGATTCTGCAAAACTTGTATTTGATTAATACTGATACATAAATTCATGTTCTTGAATTTTTACGTGTCGACGCCGACTAACGCCTAGCGTTGATATTTTAAAACTAATGTATTTGATAAATTTGATACCTGGATTCATATTCTTGTATCTTTCTCGACGCCGACCGACGCCTTGCGTCGATTCTGCAAAACTTGTATTTGATTAATACTGATACATAAATTCATGTTCTTGAATTTTTACGTGTCGACGCCGACTAACGCCTAGCGTTGATATTTTAAAACTAATGTATTTGATAAATTTGATACCTGGATTCATATTCTTGTATCTTTACGTCTCGACACCTTGCGTCGTTTCTGTAAAACTTGTATATGATTAATTATAATATCTAAGTTTATGTTCTTGCATTTTTACGCCTCAACGCCGACCGACGTCTAGCGTCGTTTTTATAAAACTTGTGTCTTTGATAAATTTTGATATCTAAACTTATGTTCTTGCATTTTTACGTCTCAACGCCGACCGACGCCTGGCGTCACTTTTATAAAACCTTAGAATTTGATACATTTTGATACCTAGATTCATATTCTTCCATTTTTTCGTCTCGACGCCGACCGACGCCTAGCCTAGATTTTGTAAAACTTGTGTATTGGATCAATTCTGATACGCCAATTTCTGTTCTGCCAATTTCTTTTGCATCTAGACGCCGACCGACGCGACGTCTAGCGTAGATTTAGTGAAACTTGTGTGTTTGATACATTTTGATACCTAGATTTACACTGTATTTTTACGTCTCGACTCCAACCCATACTTTACACCGTTTCTGTAAAACTGGTGTCTTTGATCAATTTTAATATCGAAATTCATGTCCTTGCATTTTTACATCACGACGCTGACCGACGCCTAGCGTCGTTTTTCTAAAACTTGTGTATTTGATACATTTTGATACCGAGATTCATAATACTGCATTTTTACGTCTCGACGACGACCGATGTCTCGCGTCGATTTTGTAAAACTTGTGTATTTGACCAATTTTGATACCTAAATTTATATTCTTGCGTTTTTACGTCTCGACGCCGACCCACGATTTGCGTCGTTTCTGTAATGCTTGTGTATTTAATCAATGTTAATATAAAAATTCATGTTCCGGCATTTTTACGTCTCGATGCTGACCGACGCCTAGCATCGTTTTTGCAAAACTTGTGTATTTGATCAATTTTGATACCTAGATTCATGTTTTCGCATTTTTACTATTTTATTTTCGGTTTTCTTGCTCTAGCGGCCAAAATAATGAGAATAGAGAAAGAAGTTCCCAACAAAAGTTCTAGCTCGTCTTTTTCTCTACAAATTGTTGTCCTACTTAGAAGATAAATCGAGTTTTCCACCTATAGTTTTAAGCCGCTTCGAAATGCGCGAAAAATGAGAATTCTCTAGGAGTTTCGTACGACCGGGCTCATCGATCGATAATTCTTACTATTCAGAGCACCTAAAAAAAAATGAAAGTAACATAAAATGTAGAGAAAAGTCTCAGCTTTAATGTGGAACTAATTACAAAATTCATAAAAAATTTTATCAAGGAGAGAAAGTGTCAGAAGTTAGCTTAGTGAACTTTGTACAGTTGATCCACAGATTTATTCATATCTTTGCCGGGAGTCGTTAGAATGATAATTTATTTTGCTTGTATATTCTTATATAATGATATATTAATCCAATTAACATTTTATTGCAATTACTTTTGTTGGAAAAATATGCCTTGCTATCAAAGTAGAGGGTATATTTCTCATCGATCAATCACCTCCAAATTTTGGAGTTCAATTCGCTATATCTTAAGTAATAATAATAGCACAGTCTTAATTTTCGGATTGTAAGTACAATAAAACATATACTTTCGAATGACGTTAGAGTTTTTTAAATGCGCGCAGTACCTTAACATTCTTCAATGAAATTTTCACGAAATATAGATTAAAGTGCGTGGAATCAAATCCGTGTAGTGAAAAAGCACCCATTGTTACGGGAGAAATAGGCAGGATGCATAAAACTCAAAGATGTGAATAAATCAACTATATAAAGTTTACTAAGCCATCTTCTAGCACTTTTTTCTCTATGATAAAAATTTGTATGAATTTTGTGATTAATTCCACATTAAAGCTGAGACTTTTCTCTACATTTTACATTGCTTTCATTTTTTTTAGCGGCTCTGAATAGTAATAATTATCGATCGATATGTCCGGCCGTACGAAACTCCCAGAGAATTCTCATTTTCCGCGCATTTTGGAGCGGCTCAAAACTATAAGTGGAAAACTGGATTTATCTCCTAAACGGTTTAAGTAAGACAAAAATTAGTAAAGACCTATTTTGTAGAGAAAGCGACGAGCTACAAATTTTGTGGAAAACTTTTTTCTGTATTTTAATTATTTTTGCCGTTAGCGCAAAAAAACCGAAAATCAAAAAGTTTTTCCATTTTTTTCTGCATTTTCCCGGAACTTGGAAGTGCAAAGAATGCATCATTCCATTCTACAGGTCATTAACTACTTAAATCCCAGAGATGATTCTTTTATTAATTTTTGCGAGGCTTTCACAACATTTTGCCTTCATTGCCTGTACTATACAAGTAAATGTAACTTTTGAAATAATTGATTTGAAAAAAATCTCATGAATTATTCGAGCCTACTCATAAAAAACCACGGGCCATGAATTTGATTAGAGGAGTGTAATTAAACTTAAACATTTGTTATTATATAGTTACCAAAGTCAATTAAAGGCAATTGTTTCATAATAAATCATCCTTAACCCATCAGTGTCTACCTCACTTAATTTGACGTTTTGTATTTATAATATGTGTGGTAGGTCATTAAATGAAAATGTTAATAAAGAGGGTAATTATCTAAAAACCACCCTATAACGGCTATAAATCCCCTAAATTATCCACTTTAGGGTAGACTTAATTGGCTTGACATATAAAAGTGCCTTACCAATTACGTCTTTCTTTCACGGAAATAAATTTATTAAATTTGTGGGAAATGAAATTGTTGAGAATGCCGCATGATATCGAAATACTCAGAACCCGTTAAAATTGCTGATAAAAATGACTTTTATTGTATTAAATTAAATAGAGGAAAACATATGCAAATTATGTTCCATCCAGGATGGTTTATAGGAGTAGAAATAAAAGTTCAAACCCTACCAGTGAGCGCAACCACCCTTTTTTCGCGAAAAACTACCCGCGGGCGGGACTTAACTAAGGTTCTTCGCGTTTTTCCTGGAAACCGCCACTCTGACGGGGAAAAGGTATAAAGCAAAAATGGTCTTTATTAAATTCTACGTAAAAAAATGTTGTTAAAAATCGGTCCTACGCCATTCTTCAAAGCGAATATCTCTTAAACGGTTACTGTGACGTACAAAATGATTAGAATGGAACTTGCAGTGCAGAAGAATCTCCTCTATCAGATTAGTGTATTATTTTTTTGGTTCATTTTGGTTCATTTTTGTCGATTTTTTCATATTTTCCGAGAACACGCATTTTGTAATTACTTCCACATCTACGTAGTGGATTTGAAATGTACAGTAATCGTAAAAAAAATTTCAATTTTTTTTTTAATATCTGAAATAGGTTTAGAATGTCATAATACGTTGAGATTTGAAATTTAAGCGAAAGAAATTTTCTGTCTGCCTGTCTGTAACATTTTTGTCCGCACGTTTTCCCCCTAACGGTTTAATATATTGACTTGAACTGAATTGTTTTTTGAACATATCTGGTGAAGGGTTGGGGGTAAATAGGGGTAAATAGGGGGAAATAAGTAAAACAAGCTGGTAAGAGGACAGAAACTTGAAATTTGATGTATATGTAGTAGAAGCCAAGGTCTCAAATTTTTTTATGATATTTTGCATTCCACCACCACCCCCCACTCCATTATTAAAGGGGTTGATGAAATAAAATTGAGATATTCACTTGAAGTTTGAAACACGTATATATTATAACGACATCTGGAACTAGATTATATTTTAAGATGATTCCCTTGTAGGGATGGGGATGTAAGTATATGGAAATAACGGAAAATGAGTAAAGCAAGCTGTGCAAAGTACAAAAACTTGAGGTCTAGAAGACAAGCGCTCAGATTTCTTTATATTTTTCAATCCCACCACCACCACCACTCCATTAATAAAGGGATTGATGAAATAAACTTGAGATATTCACTTGAAATTTGGTACACGTATGTATTTTTGTAAAGGGGTGGAGGGTGTGTGTAATTGGGAAAAATCAGTAGAGCAAGCTAGTAAGAGTCGAGAAACTTCATTTTTGGCGTATGTGCTAGAAACCAATGCCTTAATTTTTAACATTTAAAATAGTTAACAAATCGAAGATGTAACGGCAATAAGGGGGTCCAGTAGAAATTTCTGTAACACTTGGAAATTCGGCTGTATTTTTGGACACGAAAGCGTTCCGTGCCGTTACATCGCATACTTTTTGAAAGATCCCAATTTGATTTTGAATTTGATACATTGTGATACCCAGAATCATATTCTTGCATTTTGATGTCTCAACGCCGACCGACGCGTGACGAATAGGGTCGTTTTTGTAAAAGTTTTGTAAATATTTAATACATTTTGATACTTACATTCATATTCTTGCCTTCTACGTCTCGACACTGACCGATGCCTAGTGTCGCTTTTGTAAAACTCGTGTGTTTGATAAATTTTGATTCCTAGATTCATATTCTTTTATTTTTATGTCTCGACGCCGACCGACGCCCACCGTGGTTTCTGTAAGATTTGTCTATTTGATAAATTTTGATACCTGGATTCATATTCTTGTATCTTTCTCGACGCCGACCGACGCCTTGCGTCGATTCTGCAAAACTTGTATTTGATTAATACTGATACATAAATTCATGTTCTTGAATTTTTACGTGTCGACGCCGACTAACGCCTAGCGTTGATATTTTAAAACTAATGTATTTGATAAATTTGATACCTGGATTCATATTCTTGTATCTTTCTCGACGCCGACCGACGCCTTGCGTCGATTCTGCAAAACTTGTATTTGATTAATACTGATACATAAATTCATGTTCTTGAATTTTTACGTGTCGACGCCGACTAACGCCTAGCGTTGATATTTTAAAACTAATGTATTTGATAAATTTGATACCTGGATTCATATTCTTGTATCTTTACGTCTCGACACCTTGCGTCGTTTCTGTAAAACTTGTATATGATTAATTATAATATCTAAGTTTATGTTCTTGCATTTTTACGCCTCAACGCCGACCGACGTCTAGCGTCGTTTTTATAAAACTTGTGTCTTTGATAAATTTTGATATCTAAACTTATGTTCTTGCATTTTTACGTCTCAACGCCGACCGACGCCTGGCGTCACTTTTATAAAACCTTAGAATTTGATACATTTTGATACCTAGATTCATATTCTTCCATTTTTTCGTCTCGACGCCGACCGACGCCTAGCCTAGATTTTGTAAAACTTGTGTATTGGATCAATTCTGATACGCCAATTTCTGTTCTGCCAATTTCTTTTGCATCTAGACGCCGACCGACGCGACGTCTAGCGTAGATTTAGTGAAACTTGTGTGTTTGATACATTTTGATACCTAGATTTACACTGTATTTTTACGTCTCGACTCCAACCCATACTTTACACCGTTTCTGTAAAACTGGTGTCTTTGATCAATTTTAATATCGAAATTCATGTCCTTGCATTTTTACATCACGACGCTGACCGACGCCTAGCGTCGTTTTTCTAAAACTTGTGTATTTGATACATTTTGATACCGAGATTCATAATACTGCATTTTTACGTCTCGACGACGACCGATGTCTCGCGTCGATTTTGTAAAACTTGTGTATTTGACCAATTTTGATACCTAAATTTATATTCTTGCGTTTTTACGTCTCGACGCCGACCCACGATTTGCGTCGTTTCTGTAATGCTTGTGTATTTAATCAATGTTAATATAAAAATTCATGTTCCGGCATTTTTACGTCTCGATGCTGACCGACGCCTAGCATCGTTTTTGCAAAACTTGTGTATTTGATCAATTTTGATACCTAGATTCATGTTTTCGCATTTTTACTATTTTATTTTCGGTTTTCTTGCTCTAGCGGCCAAAATAATGAGAATAGAGAAAGAAGTTCCCAACAAAAGTTCTAGCTCGTCTTTTTCTCTACAAATTGTTGTCCTACTTAGAAGATAAATCGAGTTTTCCACCTATAGTTTTAAGCCGCTTCGAAATGCGCGAAAAATGAGAATTCTCTAGGAGTTTCGTACGACCGGGCTCATCGATCGATAATTCTTACTATTCAGAGCACCTAAAAAAAAATGAAAGTAACATAAAATGTAGAGAAAAGTCTCAGCTTTAATGTGGAACTAATTACAAAATTCATAAAAAATTTTATCAAGGAGAGAAAGTGTCAGAAGTTAGCTTAGTGAACTTTGTACAGTTGATCCACAGATTTATTCATATCTTTGCCGGGAGTCGTTAGAATGATAATTTATTTTGCTTGTATATTCTTATATAATGATATATTAATCCAATTAACATTTTATTGCAATTACTTTTGTTGGAAAAATATGCCTTGCTATCAAAGTAGAGGGTATATTTCTCATCGATCAATCACCTCCAAATTTTGGAGTTCAATTCGCTATATCTTAAGTAATAATAATAGCACAGTCTTAATTTTCGGATTGTAAGTACAATAAAACATATACTTTCGAATGACGTTAGAGTTTTTTAAATGCGCGCAGTACCTTAACATTCTTCAATGAAATTTTCACGAAATATAGATTAAAGTGCGTGGAATCAAATCCGTGTAGTGAAAAAGCACCCATTGTTACGGGAGAAATAGGCAGGATGCATAAAACTCAAAGATGTGAATAAATCAACTATATAAAGTTTACTAAGCCATCTTCTAGCACTTTTTTCTCTATGATAAAAATTTGTATGAATTTTGTGATTAATTCCACATTAAAGCTGAGACTTTTCTCTACATTTTACATTGCTTTCATTTTTTTTAGCGGCTCTGAATAGTAATAATTATCGATCGATATGTCCGGCCGTACGAAACTCCCAGAGAATTCTCATTTTCCGCGCATTTTGGAGCGGCTCAAAACTATAAGTGGAAAACTGGATTTATCTCCTAAACGGTTTAAGTAAGACAAAAATTAGTAAAGACCTATTTTGTAGAGAAAGCGACGAGCTACAAATTTTGTGGAAAACTTTTTTCTGTATTTTAATTATTTTTGCCGTTAGCGCAAAAAAACCGAAAATCAAAAAGTTTTTCCATTTTTTTCTGCATTTTCCCGGAACTTGGAAGTGCAAAGAATGCATCATTCCATTCTACAGGTCATTAACTACTTAAATCCCAGAGATGATTCTTTTATTAATTTTTGCGAGGCTTTCACAACATTTTGCCTTCATTGCCTGTACTATACAAGTAAATGTAACTTTTGAAATAATTGATTTGAAAAAAATCTCATGAATTATTCGAGCCTACTCATAAAAAACCACGGGCCATGAATTTGATTAGAGGAGTGTAATTAAACTTAAACATTTGTTATTATATAGTTACCAAAGTCAATTAAAGGCAATTGTTTCATAATAAATCATCCTTAACCCATCAGTGTCTACCTCACTTAATTTGACGTTTTGTATTTATAATATGTGTGGTAGGTCATTAAATGAAAATGTTAATAAAGAGGGTAATTATCTAAAAACCACCCTATAACGGCTATAAATCCCCTAAATTATCCACTTTAGGGTAGACTTAATTGGCTTGACATATAAAAGTGCCTTACCAATTACGTCTTTCTTTCACGGAAATAAATTTATTAAATTTGTGGGAAATGAAATTGTTGAGAATGCCGCATGATATCGAAATACTCAGAACCCGTTAAAATTGCTGATAAAAATGACTTTTATTGTATTAAATTAAATAGAGGAAAACATATGCAAATTATGTTCCATCCAGGATGGTTTATAGGAGTAGAAATAAAAGTTCAAACCCTACCAGTGAGCGCAACCACCCTTTTTTCGCGAAAAACTACCCGCGGGCGGGACTTAACTAAGGTTCTTCGCGTTTTTCCTGGAAACCGCCACTCTGACGGGGAAAAGGTATAAAGCAAAAATGGTCTTTATTAAATTCTACGTAAAAAAATGTTGTTAAAAATCGGTCCTACGCCATTCTTCAAAGCGAATATCTCTTAAACGGTTACTGTGACGTACAAAATGATTAGAATGGAACTTGCAGTGCAGAAGAATCTCCTCTATCAGATTAGTGTATTATTTTTTTGGTTCATTTTGGTTCATTTTTGTCGATTTTTTCATATTTTCCGAGAACACGCATTTTGTAATTACTTCCACATCTACGTAGTGGATTTGAAATGTACAGTAATCGTAAAAAAAATTTCAATTTTTTTTTTAATATCTGAAATAGGTTTAGAATGTCATAATACGTTGAGATTTGAAATTTAAGCGAAAGAAATTTTCTGTCTGCCTGTCTGTAACATTTTTGTCCGCACGTTTTCCCCCTAACGGTTTAATATATTGACTTGAACTGAATTGTTTTTTGAACATATCTGGTGAAGGGTTGGGGGTAAATAGGGGTAAATAGGGGGAAATAAGTAAAACAAGCTGGTAAGAGGACAGAAACTTGAAATTTGATGTATATGTAGTAGAAGCCAAGGTCTCAAATTTTTTTATGATATTTTGCATTCCACCACCACCCCCCACTCCATTATTAAAGGGGTTGATGAAATAAAATTGAGATATTCACTTGAAGTTTGAAACACGTATATATTATAACGACATCTGGAACTAGATTATATTTTAAGATGATTCCCTTGTAGGGATGGGGATGTAAGTATATGGAAATAACGGAAAATGAGTAAAGCAAGCTGTGCAAAGTACAAAAACTTGAGGTCTAGAAGACAAGCGCTCAGATTTCTTTATATTTTTCAATCCCACCACCACCACCACTCCATTAATAAAGGGATTGATGAAATAAACTTGAGATATTCACTTGAAATTTGGTACACGTATGTATTTTTGTAAAGGGGTGGAGGGTGTGTGTAATTGGGAAAAATCAGTAGAGCAAGCTAGTAAGAGTCGAGAAACTTCATTTTTGGCGTATGTGCTAGAAACCAATGCCTTAATTTTTAACATTTAAAATAGTTAACAAATCGAAGATGTAACGGCAATAAGGGGGTCCAGTAGAAATTTCTGTAACACTTGGAAATTCGGCTGTATTTTTGGACACGAAAGCGTTCCGTGCCGTTACATCGCATACTTTTTGAAAGATCCCAATTTGATTTTGAATTTGATACATTGTGATACCCAGAATCATATTCTTGCATTTTGATGTCTCAACGCCGACCGACGCGTGACGAATAGGGTCGTTTTTGTAAAAGTTTTGTAAATATTTAATACATTTTGATACTTACATTCATATTCTTGCCTTCTACGTCTCGACACTGACCGATGCCTAGTGTCGCTTTTGTAAAACTCGTGTGTTTGATAAATTTTGATTCCTAGATTCATATTCTTTTATTTTTATGTCTCGACGCCGACCGACGCCCACCGTGGTTTCTGTAAGATTTGTCTATTTGATAAATTTTGATACCTGGATTCATATTCTTGTATCTTTCTCGACGCCGACCGACGCCTTGCGTCGATTCTGCAAAACTTGTATTTGATTAATACTGATACATAAATTCATGTTCTTGAATTTTTACGTGTCGACGCCGACTAACGCCTAGCGTTGATATTTTAAAACTAATGTATTTGATAAATTTGATACCTGGATTCATATTCTTGTATCTTTCTCGACGCCGACCGACGCCTTGCGTCGATTCTGCAAAACTTGTATTTGATTAATACTGATACATAAATTCATGTTCTTGAATTTTTACGTGTCGACGCCGACTAACGCCTAGCGTTGATATTTTAAAACTAATGTATTTGATAAATTTGATACCTGGATTCATATTCTTGTATCTTTACGTCTCGACACCTTGCGTCGTTTCTGTAAAACTTGTATATGATTAATTATAATATCTAAGTTTATGTTCTTGCATTTTTACGCCTCAACGCCGACCGACGTCTAGCGTCGTTTTTATAAAACTTGTGTCTTTGATAAATTTTGATATCTAAACTTATGTTCTTGCATTTTTACGTCTCAACGCCGACCGACGCCTGGCGTCACTTTTATAAAACCTTAGAATTTGATACATTTTGATACCTAGATTCATATTCTTCCATTTTTTCGTCTCGACGCCGACCGACGCCTAGCCTAGATTTTGTAAAACTTGTGTATTGGATCAATTCTGATACGCCAATTTCTGTTCTGCCAATTTCTTTTGCATCTAGACGCCGACCGACGCGACGTCTAGCGTAGATTTAGTGAAACTTGTGTGTTTGATACATTTTGATACCTAGATTTACACTGTATTTTTACGTCTCGACTCCAACCCATACTTTACACCGTTTCTGTAAAACTGGTGTCTTTGATCAATTTTAATATCGAAATTCATGTCCTTGCATTTTTACATCACGACGCTGACCGACGCCTAGCGTCGTTTTTCTAAAACTTGTGTATTTGATACATTTTGATACCGAGATTCATAATACTGCATTTTTACGTCTCGACGACGACCGATGTCTCGCGTCGATTTTGTAAAACTTGTGTATTTGACCAATTTTGATACCTAAATTTATATTCTTGCGTTTTTACGTCTCGACGCCGACCCACGATTTGCGTCGTTTCTGTAATGCTTGTGTATTTAATCAATGTTAATATAAAAATTCATGTTCCGGCATTTTTACGTCTCGATGCTGACCGACGCCTAGCATCGTTTTTGCAAAACTTGTGTATTTGATCAATTTTGATACCTAGATTCATGTTTTCGCATTTTTACGAAACCCATTTTTGTGGAATATTAATGTAAAGCCTATTACAATTACTCTGAGTTGTGTAACTTTTCATTTTTTATCCGCAGTTTAATAAAAGTTTGAAAATTTCTAAAACTTTTCTTTATTTCTATCATATTTTGCAGATTTTTTTATATTTTTTTGTGACATCTGTCCCAAATATTATTAAAATTCCATGATCAATTGTTTCCGCATACGAAAGTGCAAATATAATCAAGAAGTTTACCTTTAAAGAGACTTGGAGGAAAATCTGGATATGGAAGTAGTGATTCCTTAGGCAGCGGTTCTTTGCATTATACGCATTTCTTTCCATCTAGCTCTATTCGAGCGTCGAGCAGTGTTAGAATTGAATATAAAATAAACATATTTTTTGGTTACTTATTATTTTTTGTCCTTTGTATGTTGTGTTTTATTTTTTAGTAGAGTTATTTTTGTTTAATTAAGTATGTATATATTTGCAAAGTTCACCATTATTATTAAAATTATGATTTTCTTGAACGATATAAATGTATCAAAATCTTTCCACGTATTGTGATCTATTGCCGGCAAGGTGATAGACCTATAATTGGGTATCAGGGGAATCAAATAACAAGGCATTGAATAACTGTGGGGGGTCGTGCCGCGAGCTACGGTATTCGATAGAGATGTAACGCATAGTGGTGGTTAATCAGACCACTCAGTTTTAATTGGCCCGGAAATTTTCAGTGTTTTAGTTCAAGTTATTATACGTAAAAAATATATGCTACATATACTGAAGACTATCGAAAAGAAGTAACATTCCTACAATGTTCAGAGCATGTGACATAAATAGGAAGATAAAGACATTTCTTTAACCCACTAATAATAATAATAAAGAATATATTGCCCAACAGAATTCTCCAGTTACAGGACAATTTTACAAACTAGAAATGAATGACATAAATACAAAGTATATGCAAAGTATAAAATGTTTATTTAGTTTAGTGTAGCTTAATATTACTTCCACATCCACGTAGTGGATTGGAAGTATAGTAATCGCAAAAAAAATTTCAAAAATTTTTATTCGTGAAATAGGTTTAGAATGTCATGAAACGGCGAGATTTTAAATTTGAGCGGAAAAAAATTTTCTGTCTGTCTGTCGGTCTGTCTGTCTGTAACTTTTTTTTGTCCGCACGCTTTCTCCGGAACGGTTTAAGATATTGACCTGAAATTTTGTACACGTATATATTATAACGAGATCTGGAACTGGATTGTTTTTTGAGGAAATCCGGTGAAGGGTTGGGGGTTAAATAGGGGTAAATAGGGGGAAATAAGTAAAGCAAGCTTGAACGAGTACAGAAACTTGAAATTCGGTGTATGTACTAGAAGTTAAGGCCTCAGATTTTTTTATAATATTTTTCAACCCCCCCCCCCCCCACCACCCCTACCCCATTAATGGGGTTGACAAAATAAAGTTGAGATATTCATTTGAAATTTCGTACACGTATGTATTATAACGACGTCTGGAATTAGTTTATATTTTGAGATGATTCCGTTGAAGGGTTGGGGGTTAATTTGGAGTAAATAGAGGAATATAAGTAAAACGTTGGTAAGACTACAGAAACTTGAAATTCGGTGTATGTACTAGAAGCCACAGCGTCAGATTTTCTTATAATATTTTTCAACCCAACCACCCCTACTGCAATATGAAAAGGGTTGATAAAATAAAATTGAGATATTGATTTGAAATTTGGTACACGTATGTATTATAACGACGTCTGAAACTAGATCATAATTTGAGATGATGTCGTTGAAGGGTTGGGGGTTAAATAGGGGCAAATAGGGGAAAATAAGTAAAGCAAGCTGGTAAGACTACAGAAATTTGGGATTCGGTGTATATACTAGAAACCAAGGCCTCAGATTTATTTCTAATATTTTTCAAACTCTACCACCTCCGCTTCATTATTAATGGGATTGATAACATCAAATTGAGATATTCACTTGAAAGTTAGTACACGTATGTATTGTAGTGACATCTGATTGAGATGACTCCATTGAGGTGGTAGGTTGTAAATAGTGGAAAATAAGTACGGTAAACTAGAAACTTCATTTTTAACGTATATAGTAGAAACCAACTCCTCAAACTTTTCTATGACATCTACCTCAAATATTATTAAAATTCTATGACCAATAATTTCCACATACTAGAGTGCAAATATAGTCAAGATGTTTCCTTTAAAGTGACGGACGAATAATCTGGATGTGGAAGTAGTGATTCCTTAGGCAGCGGTCTTACAGTTATGTACTTAAATGTAGGTTACAATCTATTTCGGACACAGAGTTTTATGGTCTTGGAGTAATTATTTCAAGAAAGACATGTTAGATAGGTCACTAATTGAGTAATATATTTCTATCATGGGATAAATGGGTGATTTAGCAAGATTGTTTGTTCTTTTCGATGGTAGTGCAAGAGTATATGTTTGACGCGAACTTAAACTTTTAATTCTAAAATTAATTGTCAATAGGAATTCTGGAGAGTTTACTGTATTGTTGATCAGTTTGTGGAAAAACATCAAATTTGAGATAATTCTTCTAATGAATGAAGTTAAAACATGTTAACGTGTTAACATTAAATAATTTGTATATCCCTGTTCGGGATATTCAAAGAGGTTGCGTTTATTAAATCTATGGGGGTATTCGTGATATCATTTGAAAGATAAATGTTTATAAGAAATTCCGGTTAAACAGATTTTTCATAAATAGGATTCCACGCACAAAACACAAATATAGTGTTTTTAATGCTTCTGTATTAGTAAATATTTTTGGATTTCTTATAACAAAACCGAGTGTTTTTAATGTAGATTGAGTCATTGAGTTAATGTGTTTTGTGAATTACAACCTGGAGTCGAGCAGTATACCCAAATCTTTAATGCTCTCACAATGAGTTAAAGAGATGTCCTTAAAACTGTATGCATATTCAACCAGATTTACCTTTCGTGAATAAGTTGTAACTTTACATTTTAATACATTCATTGATACAATTTATTCACTAGACACCGATTCTCAATGACATTTAATTGTTCTTGTAGTCATGCACAATTATCTATAGTGGTAATTTCGCTAAATAATTTCAGATCCTTCGTTAAAAGAAGTTTGTTGCAATTCAATGCATCACGTAAATCATTAATACATACAGAAAATAAGAGTGGGCCCAAGTTTGAACCCCGAGGTACGCCAGAGGTTGTGACCTATAAATTTAATTTAAAACCGTTGTACTCAACCTACTTTGTAAATAGGGCTCAAAAAATTTAACAAGTGTAGTTTAAAAATGAATTATTATTATTTGTTTGCTTATAATTGTCTTAAAACATATTCTTTATAGAATTTTGCAAACAGCAGAAAGAATAACTATCTATAACTGTAAGAAAAACTTTGTGTAAAAATAATAATGAAGACTGCATTTTTTCAATAACCTGAATTCTGTTTATGCTAGCAAATTAAAATCCTAAAATGAATTTGTCTAATTTCTTATTTGACAATTTGCATTCTAATACTAGCATCCATACAGTCCCCCTACGGCCATGCAGATGAGACTAGTATCTACATAACCCCCTACGATCATGAAGATTCAGTTAAAAATGAGAACAAAGGACTAAATTAAATTTATTTATCTACCTTGTCTTACAAATTTTCATTCTAATGGATTACATTTTCATGAAATCCATCATTCTGTTTCTTGGAAATGCTTAGCCTTTGAAACGTTTTGCCCTTATTCTGGAGCTCAACAGAAAGACATAAAGGCACTCATAAAGATGTTGCGTGCACAACAAAGACAATTTCTATGAATAAGTGTGACATAATTATTTTTGACATTGACTGACAAAAACAACCTCATCTATCTATTAGCTAACTTGTATTGGAGCCTATACCGGGTGAGTCACGAATTGCGCTCGCCCCGATATTTCCTAAAATATTTGGAATAGAAAATTTAAATTTGAAGGCCTTATTACACGACTAAAATGCCATCTTCTCAATAAAAAATCAAGTTTGGTGCACATCCGGTTTGACCGAAAATTTTATTAAATAAAAACGAAAAAAAAAATTGTTTAAACAATTATTTGTCCATGAAGCTCACGGTTTAGGAAAATTTTTCATAAGAAAATCTTTAAAAGTGAATTATTTATTATTTGTTTGCTTATAATAATAATAATAATAATACTCATTTATTGGTGCTAATACATCAAAATGTTTACACAAGTCCAGGGTAGAAAGTATATCATTAAAATAGACAGTGACAGCTTAAAACACAATATACAGTTATCTTAAAATTAAATTAAAAAACAGAAAAAAGATAAAATTTTTATAACTAAATGTCGCAGAAACGTTCCTCTAAATATTCATCGCAGCTGTAGAAGGCCTTCCTGAGAAGGTATTTTTTAATTTTTTCCTTAAAAATGTTAAAATCCAAGCCTCTGACATTGTCAGGTAGCTTATTAAAAAATTTTATACAGTAATAGCTAGTGCCAACTCTTGATTTTGCAAGTCGAAAAAAATTCTGCGCAATATTATTGCGGAGACGAGTGGGATATAAGTGCCAATCACCCTGACTATTAAATTTCTGCAAATTACTCTTAATGTACAGAAGACATTCAAGTATATAGGCTGATGGCATGGTGAGGATATTAAGATCTCTAAATTTATCACGGCAGTCGTCTCTGTAGTTCAAACCTGCCATAATTCGTAAGCATCTGCGTTGCAGACTAAAAATTATTTTACTGTGGGATGAGTGTCCCCAGATTAATACAGCATATGTCATAGTGGAGTGAAAAATACCATGATAAGCTGAGACAAGAACTTGCCTTGAAACATTATTTGTTAGATTTCGCAGCAGAAATATTTTCTTTGATAAAGTTTTAGATAGCTTCAAAACATGTTTATCCCAACTGAGTAATGGATCGATGTATACCCCAAGAAATTTCACTGAGTCAACATCTGAGGTCTGATTGACGACAGTGTGACGAAGAGTAAACATCATTGTTTGTGTTTTGTTTAGATTTAGGGTAAGCTTATTTGCTAGGAACCACTGTTTAATTTTCAATTGTGTATTCACAATCTGCTCGGCGAGATGATCAGAATTTTTGTCAACATTGAGAGCTGTTGTATCATCAGCAAATAAAATAAGGGGCGTGTTGTCACAATTGGCAAGGTCGTTTACATATATGATAAATAGCACTGGACCAAGTACTGAACCCTGTGGGACACCATGCTTTATGACTGTATGATTGGAATCATTATTTTTATAAGAAACATATTGTTTCCTGTCTGATAGGTAAGAATCGATCAGTGATATGCTATTTTTATCAAATTTGTAATGGCTTAGTTTATCTAAAAGAATACTATGAGACACACAATCGAAGGCCTTTGTCAAATCATAGAAAGTGCCACTGGTTATGTTGCTTAATTCAAAATTATGCAAAATGATTTGAGTCAAATTATTGATAGCCAAAGTTGTTGACTGCTTATTTCTAAAACCAAACTGACTTGTATGGAATAAGTTGTTATCCTCGAAGTAACGTGTAATTTGGATTTTTAAAATCATTTCGAAAATCTTAGACAGTATTGGGACTAATGAAATGGGCCTGTAGTTGGAAACGTCATCAACAGATTCCTTTTTGAAAATTGGGATGACTTTGGATAATTTAAGTATCGTTGGGAAAATGTTAAGCCTGATACACTGATTAATTATATTTGTCAGGGGATATACTATAATATTTTTAATTACTTTTATTATTTGCACATTAATATTGTATGCATCCTTACTGTTACTATTTTTTAGATTATCAATAACATCTCTCATTTCATTGTAAGAGACTTCCCTGAATTTAAAACATATGTTGGGACTTACTTTAGGGAGAAACTCTGAAAATGACTTGGTGGATGGGACTAGTGGAAGATCGTTTAATAAGTTTTCTGCTACGTTTGAAAAATAAGTATTGAAGTCGTTTGCATTTATAGAATCACTAGGTACTGTCTGGAAATTTCTATTATTGTCTTTTATGATCTCCCACATTGCAGCTTGTGTATTTCGAGACTTATTTATGTAATTATCGTTGGCAGCTTTTTTTGCCTTACAAATTTCAATGCGGTATTTATTGCGATAAGCATTTACAGCTGCCTTAGATATCAAGAGAGGGTCTCGCTTGTTTGTGTCAATAAGAAAATTGAGTTGTTTCCGCATAGTTTGTAGATTTTCATTGAACCAACTGACTTTCCGGGATTTAAAATTATTTTGCATTTTAGATTTCATAGGCAAGCAGGTATCAATAGCGTCTAATAATGTTTCGAGAAACTGTTGTACTTTAGTGTCAATGTCTGTGTCCGTCCCATTGAGAAAGTTCCAGTTGACTTGTTCAATTTTGCGATACAGTTGGAATAGCCCATTGTCGGTTATTGATCTAAAGTTAACTCTGGCATTTTTTGTTTTAGCTTTAACTTCACAGATTTCAAATTTCAGAAAAATACCCAAATGATCTGAGAGTTTGGTATCGTGTATAGTTGTGGTGTGCATATTGGGATTTATGTTTGTAAAAATATTATCCAAGCAGGAATTATTTCTGGTATCTGCAAATACTGTTTGTTTTAATCCAAAAGAAGTTAAAATGTTGGTAAGTAATAAGGTGTTGTTGTCAGAGGTGAACCTTCGATTTTTAAATGGAACACCCTATATATTTTGACATTTTTGGAATCTAGAGGAAATTTTGAATACAATACATCCATTTTGGTCACTTTTTGATAAACATTAAAAATTTTATTAAAAAATCTATTTATGAATCCAGAGTGCTGTGGTGCCCAAAATATATTTTAGTTTGTGTGCTACGTTAGTATAAAAATAAAAAGAGCAATATGATTGCATTACTTAATTCTCTAGAGGCGTTTAAAATTTTTAAATGTGATTTTTACCCACTAACTCGGTTTTTTTAAATGGGAATTTAATTATTCACCAACATTTTTAAATACCTCATTTTCATACGAATCTAATGATACCAAAATTTTGAAAATCCGCTCAGAAATATTTGAGATTTCAGCCAAAATACAATGCAACCAAGCTTTTAGAAACATGCGGCTAATAGATAATGGATTAGTGGGCTTTGGAAACTAAAATGGCACATTTCTGTGTAAATCTGGTAACCTAATAACATTGGAAAAATCATAGTAGCCATTGAATGTAATAAAACAATATCAGCTGTCAGACAGATACAATATAAAGCGTTGCGGAAATCTCTTTGAGTAAAAATATAACATAATTTGGGCACCACAGCACTCTGGATTCAGAAATAGATTTTTTAATAAAATGTTTGATGTTTATCAAAAAGTGACCAAAATGGATGTATTGTATTGAGAATTTCCTCTAGATTCCAAAAATGTAAAAATATATAGGGTGTTCCATTTAAAAATCGAAAGTTGTGGGCATTGTCGGTCAAACCGGATGTGCACCAAACTTGATTTTTTATTTATAAGATGGCATTTTAGTCGTGTAATAAGGCATCCAAATTTCAATTTTCTATTCCAAATATTTTAGGAAATATCGGGGCGAGCGCAATTCGTGACTCACCCGGTATATTTTTTCTACGTTGATTTTTTAAAGAAACTTCCGCCTTATTGTTATCCTTAATTACATCATTTTTATTACAAATCTGTTATAGCTAAATATATAAAATAAAAATAACCCTTGTTTTCATAGTAATGGATAGACTGGTGTTTCATTAAAATACAAAACAAAACAAAATCTGTTTTTCTCCAGTTACCTTTTATAGTGTTCTATGGAGTGCTCAGCCTCCATATGCATGCAGCTGTAAAACCTTCCAAGTAAAATTAAATATGTTCTAATTCCTGCCTCGTTGGGATTTCATGTAATAAAATTTGCCTAAATAGTGATATTGAAATTCTAAGAGTGCTGAATATCGATAGATTTAAAAAAAAATTGTTGCGTTTAACCCATATCGCATATTAAAGGTAAATAATTTTACTTCCATATCCACGTAGTGGATTGGCAGTTTATCGTAAAAAAATTTTGAAAAATTCTTTTTCTTGAAATTGGCTTAGAATAGGTACTATGAAACGTCGAGATTTTAAATTTGAGCGAAACAAAATCATGTCTGTCGGTCTGCCTGTCTGTAACTTTTTTATTCGCACGGTTTCTCCGGAACGGTTTAAGATATTGACTTGAAATTTTGTACACGTATATATTGTAACGAGATCTGGAACTGGACTGTTTTTTGGGGATATCCGGTGAAGAGTTGGGGTTAAATAGGGGTAAATATGTAAAGTAAGTTGGTAAGAGAATAGAAACTTGAAATTTGATGTGCCCCTCACTCCATTATTAAAGGGGTTGATGAAATAAAATTGAGATATTCACTTCAAATTTGGTATACGTATATATTATAATGACATTAGGAACTAGATTATTTCTGGAGATTATTCTGATGAAGGGTTGGAAGTTAACTAAGGGTAAATAAGGGGATAATAAGTAATACAAGTTAGTAAGAGTACGGTAACTTGAAATTCGGTATAAATGTACTATAAGCCAAAGCCTCAGATTTTGTTATAATATTTTCAACCCCCACCTACTCTATTATTTTTTTTTTTTTTCATTTTAACGTCTTATTTGTTTTAACGTCCTGGTGAAGTTAAATAGGGAAAATAAGTAAAGCTACCTGGTAACAGTACAGAAACTTAGGATTCGGTGTATATACCAGGGGCCATCCATTACCTCTTCCTCCCTCTACGTCACAGGTCGTCACATTCGAGTCACGCCCCCCCCCTCCTGTTGTGACGTCACATATTTTACGGCATTAAATTTTGAGGAATAATTTTCTGATTATTCAATTTTTTTAAATTCATTCAATTAAAATAACGGTGTACATAGATGTAAATAATGTGATGTCACAAAAGTTTGACCCCCTCCTCCCCTCTCGTCACACTCCGTCACAGTTTATGGACCCCCTTCTCCCGTCTCAAAGTGTGACATAATTAATGAATTGCCCCCTAGAAGCCAAGGCCTCAGATTTTTTTATAATATTTTTCAACTCCCCCACCACCTCCACTCCATAATTAAAAGGGCTGATAAAATTAAATTGAGATACTATAACGACATCTGGAACTACATTATATTTTGAGGGGATTCCGTTGAAGCGGTGGGGGGTAAGTAGAGGTAAATAGGGAAAAATAAGTAAAGCAAGCTGATACGAGTAGAGAAACTGGAGATTTGGTGTATATACTACAAGCCAAGGCCTCAGATTTCTTTATATGTTTCAACCCCCCCACCACCTCTACTACATTATTAAAGGGGTTGATAAAATAGAATTTAGATATTCACATGAAATTTGGTACACGTATGTATTGGAGTTTGGAGTTTGGAGTTTGTGGGAGGGCAGTCACATTTAGGTGACCGCAGCACCTAGGCCCCATTGGGCCCCTTGTACGTCCTCCCGAGGGATACAGGATTCCACCTAGGCCTCCAACCATCCTAATCTTGTGAAGAAGGTGGTGATGCTGCCTAGGGGAATATCCCTCAAGTCGGCCAGTGTAGGCCAACGTTCTCCCAAAATGGATTCTCTGCTAGAGGAGACTGCCGGGCACTCACAGAGTACGTGTTGGACAGTCTCGTCTTCTTGTTCACAACCTCTGCATAGGGGTGTGTCATTTAACTTCATGTTGTAAAGGTGCTTCCTCAGCTGGCAATGACCAGTAAGAATTCCTGTCGCGAAGCGCAGGTTCTTTCTGGACATTCCCAGGTAGATCATCGTTGTATCCTTGTCAGGGTATCTAAGCAGATCCCTGGCCAACTGACAACTATGAGTTTCATCCCACAGTTTTTTAAATTTTCTGTGGGTGTCTTCTTTAATCATTAGCATTATTGCTGAGGTCGGCAGTATGTTGGAAGGGCCAGGTCCAAGTATACTTAGACTGGCTGCCTTCTTAGCCAGACTGTCAGCTTCCCTGTTGCCTCTGCACTGTGCATGCCCTTTGACCCAGCATAGAATGACACTGTTCATGCTGGAGGCGCCCACGAGTGCCTGATGGCATTCCCATACTGACCCTGTTGTTATTTTGTGTCTCTGTAGGGCCAGTAGTGATTGTCTACTATCAGTGTAGATTCTTATTGTTTTTCCCGTTATTTGTCTACGGGAAATTTCTTTTGCGGCTATGGTTATTCCCGCCAGTTCTGTTTGTATTATACTGGCTTGTTTGTCCATAGCCCATTTAATTTGAATTTGCAGGTTCCTGGAGTATACCCCACAACCTGTTCCTTCTTTCTTTTTCGATCCGTCTGTGAAGATGTTAACTGTTCCTTCACTGACGGCCTCATTGCTACTGTTGGTGTGTATTGTAATGACATCTGATATGTAAAAAAAATGCAAAAAAGTGGCCAAAATGACAAAAAATTATTATTTAAAGTCATCGGAAAGTTGGCGTCAATATCTACATTTTGAAAAAGCAAATTATCCGTTTTGGATTTAATGGCATAAAATGGCCATCAATTCAAATTTTAGCTAACTAATTCATTTGTGTCTACAGGATTCAATACTTAGGCACCAAAATTTCAGGGTGTTTTTTACTTCCCTCGCATACCGAAAGGAAGTATTGTATTCGAGAAAAAATCACCCTCCGAGATTTTTTCGGATTTTGACGTTTCAGATCACGTAGATTACGAAAATATAGGTTTTTCAATTCCGTCCGTCCGTCTGTCTGTTTGTTCGTCCGTCCGTCTGTTTATCCGTCTGTCTGTCTGTTGATAATTAACTAAAAAAACTACTTGATGGAGAGCAGTCAAATTTGGTAGGTAGTTGACGCTACTGTCAGCGAAGAAATGATTAAACTTTCACTGGAAAATACACATTATGGACCGTCTAAAGGGAATAAATAATGGAAAAAATTTTTTTTTGCTCCGATTAAAAATTTTCACGTTTCATGACACGCTAAACCTATTTCAGAAAAAAAAAATTGAAATTTTTTTTACCAAGATTTTTGAAAAATTTTTTACCACTAAAATAGATGAAATTTTTTTCTTTGTTCAAATTTAAAATTTCCACGTTTCATGGTATTCTAAACCTATTTAAAAAAATAGTTTTTTGAAATTTTTGTTACCATTAAAATAGATCGAATTTTTTTTTCTCTGTTAAAATTTAAAATTTCCACATTTCATAGCGTTCTAAACCTATTAAAAAAAAAATAAATAAACAGAATTTTCTTTACCATTTTTTAAAAATTTTATGACTAAAATAGATGGAAAAAGTTTTTTTCATTGCTCAAATTTAAAATTTCCACATTGCCATGACACTCTAAACCTATTCAAAATTAAAAAAAAATCAAAAATTTCGTTGAAAAATTTTATAATCTATTTATCAAATTTAAAATTTTCTCGATTCGTGACATTCCAAACCTATTTCGGAAAAAAAATTGGAACATTTTTTTACCATTTTGGAAAAAAAATTACCACTAGAATAGATGGAAAACATTTTTTGTTGCTCAAATTTAACATTTTCACGTTTCCTGGCATTCTAAACCTATTTAAAAAAAATTATGTGGCTACTATAGAATAGAAGGAAACTTTCCTTATTGCTCAAACTTAAAATTTCCACGTTTCATGACATTCCAAAAAAAAAATGAAATTTTTTAACCACCACTATACTTCCACTCCACTACGTGAATGTGGAATTGAAAATGTGACAGATGGCAATAATATTTGGCATATGCACCTATTATACTTTTATTGAAAAATAAAGGGTGGTCATCCCAAGAAATAATTCAGTCATGTTGGACATTTGTAAAGGTATTTGCGCAAGGCTTCCATAATTGGCATCTGTTATTTAGTATTGAACTTTTGCTTTTGGATGAGCAATCTGTATATTTTTTTGACCCAAAACTTATCAGGTTTTCTTTGTAATAATAATGATAACTATATTCCGATTATTATTTTCAATGTCATTTTGTAATTACTATTTTTTTAGAGTGACCGCCATGCACAAATAAAGAGGGAAGTTCTGTGAAAATACCTTTACCGATTTTTTTTCAACAAAAGGTATATTTTCTGAAAGTTAGAAGCCGATCGGAACTCTTAACGTCCCTGGGCGTTAAATTGAAAAAATACGCTTTTAGCCAGTTTATTCAATGTATGTATGTACGTACTTAAATGATCCAAAACACATATTGATTTGGTGGAATTTCAATACCGAAAATTTTGGTTTTTCGTTTGTCCTGGTCGGACCTCTAGAACCGGAGATATTTATCTTTTTTCTTAAATAACTATGTTTATTATATTAAACTGAATTGTTTATAAAAGAAAACGCAATAGATTTTTGAAGTCCTAAACTCAGATATATACTCCTGGTGTTACCCCAGAAAGTATGAAATCATAATTCCTCCATTAAAAAACTATGCATACCTCGTCGTTTTTTGGTCTTTCTTTACTGCACTGCTAATTCACAGGACTCAAACAATTTACTACTGTTATAATAGGGCGTGGCTTTTAACTCTTACTAGAATATCACAAGCATGTGAAATGTTATTTTTGTAAACATTACAAATTTTTCCAAAGTGCGGTGTCACACCAATTGAACGTTTTCGAAACATAGGCACTCATAAATTCACTTATCCATCTATCATAATATTTTCATTATATTTGTATAACGCTTAATAAATGTCACATTGTCAGCAACTACCTATGCATGTACAACTTCAATGTATTGTAGTTAGCTTCTGAAGAGATTTATGTTTATATTTCTTCATTCCTTCACAGAGGAAAACATATTTTATGTTGTCAAATCTTTGTGTGTAAATAATAATTTACAATATATTGTTTGTTAACTTTGACTAATAATTCTTGTGATATATTGTGGGAGTGGGAACCGAAATTCTGAAGAATACATCTTTAATAAAATCACTGGGACTCCATGAGTAAATTGATTGGGAATTTCATTACGTTAACCTTATTCATATTTTGCTCTCAGACGACCTCAGATAATTAAATTTATTATTGTCCCTGAATTACTCCTAATTTCAGTCATCGTGTTTGTAAATTACAAAAAGATACATGGCTCACTTGAATAGAAATTAAAGAATGTGAACAGTTACAACAAACATTCGGTACATTATGACTTTAAAACGTATATAAAAGAAGGCGCCGACCCATATTTCTCTTATGCTTGTGTAAGAAATATCTATACAGGGTTATACACGGAAAGCGGATATTAGACGTTTCCTGGGATCGAGTTTAGAAGTTTGAAAACTGGCATAAGGTGGTTTTTGTATATGGCGAGGCTAACGAAAATATTTTCATGTATGTGTTACTTTCGCTTACACCGGATGCGGCACCTAACTTAGTTTTTCTAAATAGAACACTGTATTTTATTATATAGATTCAGCAAATTTAGTTTAAGGTACGTAAACTTGTTTCTGCGCAGATAAACCACGCCTTGTAGAACAATGCAGGGCATTGGTATAAAACAATAGAGCCATCGCTTGACCGCGTCGACTTGAGAATAACGTACCTATTCTGCTTTTAATAGCGTAGCTGTTTAGACGTGTCGGAATAAAGTAAATTAATCTCAATTTCGTTATTAAAATGCCGTGTGTTTATACAACTGCAGAAAAAGTGCAAATTGTGAAGTGGTACTTCGGGGGCCATTCCACTGAAGACACAATTTTATTTACTGTGGCATATTAGGACAGACCAATCCCCTCAGCTAGCATAAATTCATACATTATTAAAAAATTTGAGAATTTCGGGTGTGTCGTGAATTATTGTAAAAAATGCTGTCAACCCGAACCCCGTCATCAACGAATGAGTGAAGAATGTGAAATTCGCGAAACTAATGTCTCTACACTTGTTGAAACTAGTGAACGTTGCTCTAGCAGGGAAATTGCTGATGAAGTTGACATGAAGGAAAGAACTGTAAAAAATACTTTGAAAAGAAATGGGTACAGTTGTTTTAAAGTTCAAACAACGCAAGATATATTTCCCGAGGACAATTTCAAACTGATGGAATTTTGTGAAATCATGATAAATAAAGTGAATGAGAATGAAAACTTCTTAAAGACTATATTGTTTACAGATGAATCACCCTTTTCATTACATGGGAAACACAATCCATGCGTAGTACGATATTGGTCTCGGAAAAATAAACATTTGAGTGTTGCTGTGCGAACTCAGTATCCTCAAAAGTTGAACGTTTGGACGGGAATTTTAGACAATCATATTATAGGCCCACTGCTAATCGATGGCAATTTAAATATTTAGAGCTTTTATAAAACCAAATAATTCCTGCAGTTCCAAATCTTCGAGTCAACTTTGACGACATTTGGTTAGAACAAGACAGCTGCCCAAGTCACAATACCTTAACTGTTATTAATTTTCTGGAAAGAACATTTCCCAATCGTTTAATAGCTACGAGGGGAATGACAAAATGGCCCCCCAGGTCACCTGATCTAGCACCCCATGATTTTTTTCTGTGGGGCTTTCTAAAGGAAACCGCGTACAAACATGCGTTTCAACGAGCCAATAATTTAGTTGAATTATGGGAAAAACTTATCCAACTATGTGCAAGCATTACTCCAAATCAACTCAATGATGTGAGAGGTTCATTCTATAATCGGTTTGGCTATTGTTTGGCACAAGAAGGTGGTTTGTTTGAATTCTTACTTCATTAATTTATTGTTTGATAATTATTAGTTGATTTTAGTTTCTGAGGGTTATTTAATTTTATTTTAATGTTCTGGTTTTGTAATTTAATAAGAATAATTTATTTTTTGATAATTATTAATCGATTTTCGTTTCTGAGTTATTTAATTTTATTTTAATATTCTATTTTCATTTCAATTTTCAATCTGTTTTTCCAACAAGATGGTGCTCCCCCACATAATTCCAGAAGAATGATGGAATATTTAAACAACTTGCATGGTGAACGCCTTATCGCAAATCAAGGTCATATCAGGTGGCCTCCTAGGTCATCTGACTTAACACCCCTCGACTATTATGTATGGGGCACTCTCAAAAATAAAGTTTATAAAACTTTTTCAAATGCCCGTGAAGAGCTGCAAAATAAAGTTGTACGGGTTCTTAATGAAATAACGCCGGCTGAATTGCGTAGAACCATTCAAGCAACTGTACGCAGAGACGAATTGTGTATAGAAAAAAATGGTGAACATTTTGAACAATATCTATAAATGTCAAAATATGGTTTAATTATATTAATTATTTTAAAGATACCTACTGTTACCTAGTTTAAGTTTAATTGTTCAAACGGAATTGATTTTTATTTATTTATAGGCCCGATATTTATGTTCATTTAAATAAAACTCTGAAAACCGAACTGATGTCGCATTCTATTGCAAATGTCCTTGTGAATATAATTGTGTTTACTTCCACATACCTATGCTAAACTTAATTGTAACGTTCTTTGCGCTCACAATTATTAAATGTTTGATAGCTCAAGATTGCCTATAACTACACGAGTCTGTCTGACAGCTGATACTGTTTTATTACATTCAATGACTACTATGATTTTTCCAATGTTATTAGGTTACCAGATTTACACAGAAATGTGCCATTTTAGTTTCCAAAGCCCACTAATCTATTATCTATTAGTCGCATGTTTCCAAATGCTTGGTTGCATTGTATTTTGGCTGAAATCTCAAATATTTCTGAGCGGATTTTCAAAATTTTGGTATCATTAGATTGGTATGAAAATGGGGTATTTAAAAATGTTGGTGAACGATTAAATTCCCACTTAAAAAAACCGAGTTAGTGGGTAAAAATCACATTTAAAAATTTTAAACGCCTCTAGAGAATTAAGTAATGCAATCATATTGCTCTTTTTATTTTTATAGTAACGTAGCACACAAACTAAAATATATTTTGGGGACCACAGCACTCTGGATTCAGAAATGGATTTTTTAATAAAATTTTTAATGTTTGTCAAAAAGTGACCAAAATGGATGTATTGTATTCAAAATTTCCTCTAGATTCCAAAAATGTAAAAATATATAGGGTGTTCAATTTAAAAATCGAAAGTTGTGGGCATTTCCGGTCAAACCGGATGTGCACCAAACTTCATTTTTTATTGAAAAGATGACATTTTAGTCGTGTAATAAGGCCTCCAAATTTCAATTTTCTATTCCAAATATTTTAGGAAATATCGGGGCGAGCGCAATTCGTGACTCACCCGGTATAAGAAAATACACCAACGAAGAATTTCTCTTTAAATACTACAATAAATACCGTAATATCTACAGAAAAGTCATTAAATAAACTAAGGAAAATCATTACAAGTCCAGAACGAGGAAGTAATGGGGCAAAAGAGAGCTGAGCTATTATAAACGAACTTAGGGGTAAAAGCCAGCCGCGTGTAACATCGTCTTTAAACCCCAATATTATAAATAACTACTACTGTTCAATCGCAGACAGTCTAATGGAAAACATAATTCCAACAAATGACCCCTTGAGCTACCTTGGAGAAATATACAATCATAAGACCTTATACCTATGTAGCACAAGCATCGACGAACTTAAAGAAATTATAAGCGACATTAAAAATAAGAACTCGTCTGGTCTCGACGAAATCTCTGTAAATATATTCGAGAATCTACCAAACTCGGCTCTTTATCTATTAGCATCTCTAATAGATGAATCGTTTGAATCCGGAACATTTACATCTTTTTAAAAACCGTCGGTAGTTATTCCACGCCATAAGGGCGGATAGATAGATAATCCATCTAATTTCCGACCCATCTCACTAATCCCCACTTTAGCAAAAATTATCGAAAAATTAGTTAAAGAAAGGGCTGTAGAATTTTTGTCCCCCTGCAGCCTACTAAGTGATCAACAATTCGGATGTAAAAGGAGAAAAGTACAAATAATGCAATGTTCTCATTTTTAAGTCAGATTTATGCCGAAATCAATAACGGGGAGGTAGCGGCGGCAATTTTCTGCGACTTATAGAAAGCCTTTGATTGTGTTCAGCATGAACTATTGTTACAAAAGCTTGAACATTCTGGTTTTCAAGGTACCACTCTAAAGTGGTATCAATCATACCTATGAAACCGTAGCCAAATAGTTAGAAATCCAAAGTATGGTGTACCCAAAGGTTCCATTCTTGGCCCAATTCTTCTTTTATTGTATATCAACGATCTGACAAAAAATAGTATTGGAGGAAAATTCACTTTATTTGCTGACGACAACACCATACTGTGGCACAGTAAAGATGCTATTGTCCCGCAAATGGTGTCGGCCGATATAAATAAGGTCAGAGAGTGGTGTGACTCCAGTTTGCTTTTATTCAACATTAACAAAATAAACATAACTACATTTCAATGCAATTTAACGAACATCTCCCTAGGTAACCATTTTCTTGAAAACAAACCCTGCTCAAAATTTCTTGGACTATACATTGACTGCAAGTTAAAATTCAACGAACACATTAAAATAGTAACAAACTA
Source organism: Stenurella melanura (assembly GCA_963583905.1). NCBI lineage: Eukaryota > Metazoa > Arthropoda > Insecta > Coleoptera > Cerambycidae > Stenurella > Stenurella melanura. The sequence continues at coordinate 8,959,990 of OY757317.1, forward strand.
GCCTCCGGATCCTACGCTATCAGAGTGATCACAAATGAACTGGGTTATGCAGCTGCTAAGACTGCTTATTTTTCACTAATCGAATCACACTTAGGGTACGACATTGCCTTCTGGGGCACACGCAGTGAATATCTTATACAAACAATATTGGTACTTCAAAAAAGTGCTATTCGCTACCTACACAAAACTGGAACTCGTGAACCATTCACTGTTCTTGACACATGGATTTCTCTCTGAGATATCCACTTACATTCTAGAAACAGTTTGTTTGGTTCATAAGCATAGAAGTAATATCACACATACTTTCCCCATACATGTAACTCGGCAAGTCAATAACGTTGCTCTGCCAATTCCCAGATCCACTCTGGTCAAAGACTAAATTATTTACAATGGCTATACGATGTTCAGTCAAATAATGTTAAAGAAATGAGCTCAAATACAAATTTCAGAAAGGCGGTTAAAAGCCTGTTAATTGTTAAACCCTATTATAATTTAGTACACATGACACTATATAATGACACATTTTAATTAGGCATTTACTACCTTATCTTATTGTCTTCTCTGACTTTTTATATTAGCTATTATAATTATTGTATCAAAATTTATATGAAATCTATGTTTTGTATTTATATAATGTAGGTGCGTTGTGTAAACTATATATGCTATGGGCTTATTTACTTTGTTAGTGAGAAACTCTCTCTTCTGAACAATAAAGTATATTTTGATTTGATTTGATTTGGTATTGGCGTACAATTTAGGTGAGGCATTTTATTGACATTCTAAAGATCCTGGTAAGAGAATAAGCCGATTGTAGGAAGTTTTATTTGGACCACACCAATGTGTACGAGAACAAAAGTTCTTAAAATAATTTCTAGCATCAGCCATCCCCCATTTCCACTTTGGAACAAACGGTTTCAGATATTATTTACTAAAATTCTATGATAAATTATTTCTGCCTATTGGAGCACAAATAATTATCAATATATTTTAGTTTAAGGAGACTTGAATGTGAAACCTGGATGTGGAAGTAGTGATTCCTTAGGCAGCAGTTTTATAACTTTTCTCGTTTACTAAATTAGCATTAGAGAAAATGTTACTTGAATTAGGGTATTTACTTTTTACACGACTTCCGCCTGAGTTTATAAATCATAATCTGACTTTTCAAATATGTAACATAATTTGAGACAAAAATGTTGAAATTATGCAGTAGGTAATAAAATAACATAGCTTATTCTAGTTTTTTCAACTGTGCATTCGTTTAATTTGTCTAACTACCGACCAACTTGCATCTCTTATCTGATTTTCAGTTAATCTCTAACGAAATAGTAAAACGTTTTTCTGGGAACTGGAGCAATTATTTCTTGTCTCAAATTGGCAGTGGAACTTTCAGTATGATATATACAAGACGGTCCAAAATCTCCCGATATTTTTGGGGCTGATAGTGTATCCAAAATTAATGGTAGTCTTTTAAATACACTTATTTAAGAAAATTAGCAATAAGGGAGATATACCTTATTAAAGGTAGAAAATAAATTTCAGTTTATTTGCAATATCGTCCGACTCCTCTGAAATATAAAATTCATATTTTAAACGTAGTCACAGGCTATCTGGACACTAGTTTACATGATATTAGTCAAACCCTCTCTTCTGTTTAAGGTGTTATTCTAGAGGATGATTGTCAGAATGTTTCTCTTAACTTTTTAATTTTTTCAAATTTCTAAAAATTATTGTAAAAAAAATCGGTAAAGGTATTTACACAGAACTTCCCTCGTTATTTGCGCATGGCGGTCACTCTAAAAAATTAATTAATTATTACGAAATGACATTGAGAATAATAATCGGAATATAGTTATTGCTATTATTACAAAGAGAACTTGATAAGTTTTGGTCAAAAAAATATACAGTTTGCTTATCCAACAGCAAAATTTCAACACTAAATAGCAGGTGCCACAGATGGCAGGCTTGCGCAAATACCTTTACAAATGTCCACCATGACTGAATTATTTCTTGGGATGACCACATTTTTCAATAAAAGTATAATAGGTGCATATGCCAGATATTATTGCCATCTGTCTCATTTTCAATCCGACATTCACGTAATGGAGTGGAATTATAGTGGTGGTTAAAAAATTTCATTTTTTTTTTACATTTTTCAAAAATGTTTGTAAAAAAAAATTTCAAATTTTTTTCTTCTGAAATAGGTGTAAAATGTCAAACGTAGAAATTTTAAATTTGAGCAAAAAGGAAAATTTCCTTATATTCTATTTATAGTAGTGGTAAAGAAAAGTTTAAAAGTTAAAAATTATATATTTTTACTTCCCTCGCATACCGAAGGGAAGTATTGTATTCGAGAAAAAATCACCCTCCGAGATTTTTTCGGATTCTGACGTTTCAGAACACGTAGATTACCAAAATATAGGTTTTTCAATTCCGTCAGTCTGTCTGTCTGTCTGTTGGTGCATTTACTAAAAAACTACTTGAAGGATAGCAGTCAAATTTGGTAGATAGTTGACGCTACTGTCAGCGAAGACATGGTAGAAATTTCACTGGAAAATATACAGGATGGACCGTTTAAACGGAATAAATAGTGAAAAAAATTTTTTTTTGCTCAAATTTAAAATTTCCACGTTTCATGACGCGCTAAACCTATTTCAGAAAAAAAAAATTTTTGAAAATTTTTTTTGCAACATTTTTGAAAAAAATTTTACCAAGATGAAAAAAATTTTTTTTTGCTCAAATCTAAAATTTCCACGTTTCATTACGCGCTAAACCTGTTTAAAAATGAATTATTATTTGTTTGCTTATAATTGTATTGAAATATTCTTTATAGGATTTTGCAAACAGCAGAAAAAATAACTATCTATAACTAAAAGAAAAACTTTATGTAGAAATATTAATGAAATATTTGCATTTTTTCGATAACCTGAATTCTGGTTATGCTAGCAAATCAAAATCCTAAAATGAATTTGTCTAATTTCTTATTTGACAATTCTCATTCTAACACTAGCATCCACACAGTCCCCTACGGCCATGCAGATTAAACTAGTATCCACATAACCCCCTACGATTATGAAGATTCAGTTAAAAATGAGAACAAAGACCTAAAATGAATTTATTTATCTACCTTGTCTTAAAAACATTTTCGTTCTAATGGATTACATTTTCATGAAATCTATCATTCTGTTTCCTGGAAATGCTTAGCCTTTGAAAGGGCGAAAAACGTTTCAAAGGCTAAGCATTTCCAGGAAACAGAATGATAGATTTCATGAAAATGTAATCCATTAGAACGAAAATGTTTTTAAGACAAGGTAGATAAATAAATTCATTTTAGGTCTTTGTTCTCATTTTTAACTGAATCTTCATAATCGTAGGGGGTTATGTGGATACTAGTTTAATCTGCATGGCCGTAGGGGACTGTGTGGATGCTAGTGTTAGAATGAGAATTGTCAAATAAGAAATTAGACAAATTCATTTTAGGATTTTGATTTGCTAGCATAACCAGAATTCAGGTTATCGAAAAAATGCAAATATTTCATTAATATTTCTACATAAAGTTTTTCTTTTAGTTATAGATAGTTATTTTTTCTGCTGTTTGCAAAATCCTATAAAGAATATTTCAATGCGCTAAACCTATTTCAGAAAAAAAAAATTTGAAAATTTTTTTCACCAACATTTTTGAAAAATTTTTTACCACCGAAACAGGTGGAATTTTTTTTGTTCAAATTTAAAATTTCCACATTTCCATGGCATTCTAAGCGTATTAAAACAAATTTAAAAAATTTTCCGAAAAATTTTCTTGGAAAAATTTATGTATTCATCACTAAGTAGGTACTTACTATAGAATAGAAGAAAATATTTTGTTTGCTCAAATTTAAAATTTCCACGCTTCATGACATTCCAAACCTATTTCAGAAGAAAAAAATTTGAAAATTTTTTAACCAAGATTTTGGAAAAATTTCAAAATTTTTTTTTCTTTGTTCAAATTTAAAATTTCAACGTTTCCATAGCTTTCTAAACCTATTCAAACAAATAAAAAAAATTGATAAAATCTATCACTACTTACTATAGAATAGATGATTTTTTTTTTACCACTTTGGAAAAAAAATTACCATTAGAATAGACGGAAAAATTTGTTTTTGCTGAAATTTAAAATTTTCACGTTTCATGACATTCTAAACCTATTTCAGAAAAAAAAAAATTTTGAAAATTTTTTTCACACATTTTTGAAAAATTTTGAACCACTAACACATGGACATTTTTTTTTTCTTTGCTCAAATTTAAAATTTCCATGTTTCATGACATTCTGAACCTATTGCAGAAGAAAAAGGAGTGAACATTTTTATCCAACAGTTTTGAAAAATTTCAAAAAAAAAAAATTAAATTTTTAACCACCACTATACTTCCACTTCACTGCGTGAATGTGGAACTGTCTAATGGCAATACTATTTGACATATGCTATTATACTTTTATTGGAAAATATATAGGGTATTCATCCCAAGAAATAATTTATGGGAGACCTGTTATTTAGTATTGAACTTTTGCTGTTGGATGAGCACTATTTTTTTGACCAAAAGTTATCAGGATTTCTTTGTAATAATCACAATAACTATATTTCCATTATTATTCTCAATGTCATTTCGTATTTAATATTTTTTTAGTGATCGCCATGCACAAATAACGAGGGAAGTTCTGTGTAAATACCTTTACCGATTTTTTTAAATAGGTTTAGAATGCTATGAAACGTGAAAATTTTAAATTTGAGCAAATAAAAAAAAATTAGATCTATTTTGGTAGTAAACTCTTTTTGAAAAATGTTGGTGAAAAAGATTTTCAATTTTTTTTTTCTGAAATAGGTTGAGAATGTCATGAAACGTGAAACTTTTAAATTTGAGCAAAAAAAAAGTTTCCATCTATTCTAGTGTTAAATTTTTTTCCAAACTGGTAACAAAATGTTGCAAATTTTTTTTCCGAAATTGTTTGGAATGTCATGAAACGTGAAAATTTTAAATTTGAGCAAAAATTTTTTTTTCCATTATTTATTCCGTTTAGACGTTCCACCCTTTATATTTTCCAGTGAAAGTTTAACCATTTCTTCGCTGACAGTAGGGTCAACTACCTACCAAATTTGACTGCTCTCCGTCGAGTAGTTTTTTAGTTAATGCACCAACAGACAAACAGACAGACGGAATTGAAAAACCTGTATTTTCGTAGTCTACGTGATCTGAAACGTCAGAATCTGAATAAATCTTGGAGGGTGATTTTTTCTCGAATAAAATACTTCCCTTCGGTATGCGAGGGAAGTAAAAATTAAATTTGTAATCTTTTTTACCGCTACTATAGAATAGAAGGAAACTTTCCTTTTTGCTCAAATTTAACATTTCCACGTTTCACGACATTCTAAACCAATTTCAGAAGAAAAAAATTTTGATAGTATTTTTATCAACATTTTTGAAAAATTTCCAAAAAATTACATCGTTTAACCACCACTTATACTTCCACTCCACTACCTGAACCTGGAATTGAAAATGTGACAGATGGCAATAATATTTGGCATATGCACCTATTATACTTTTTTGAAAAATGTACAGGGTGGTCATCCCAAGAAATAATTCAGTCATGGTGGGAATTTGTAAAGGTATTTGCGCAAGCCTTTCATATTTGGCACCTGTCATTTAGTATTGAACTTTTGCTGTTGGATGAGCACTCTACATTATTTTGATCAAAACTTATGAAGTTTTCTTTGTAATAATAGTAATAACTATATTCCGATTATTATTTTCAATGTCATTTCGTAATTATAATTTTTTTAGAGTGATCGCCATGCACAAATAAAGAGGGAAGTTCTGGGTAAATACCTTTACCGATTTTTTTTTCAGCGAACAACTTATGGTCGCGTCATTTTAACATGAAAAATCTGAAAACCTCTAAATTATAGTATTGGGTCATTTTTGTTGCAGAGTTCAGCAAAACAGTCCCCTTTATTTTTTGGCGGAAATGTTTGGTTTAATTTTTTTTACAGTAATTGGCCAATTTAATTTAATTGATTGAAATTGAATCAACTTATCAGGAGAAACTCGTATTTTTTTCGTTTTTCTGCTGAAAATGAGTACTCGGGGGTTTTTGAGGTCGCCGATTACGAATTAGAGGTTCAAATTACAAAAATTCAAAACAGCGGACCGGAAGAACGGTCAATTTCTCTGGAGAACCTCATCGTATCTTTTTACTTTCTTGGGCTGAAAATATGAAAAATACGAATATTTCCTGAAAAATATACTGCTTCCGGTCCGTAATTTTGAATTCTCCCTAATTGGACATCAAATTCGTTACCAGTGATACCGAAAACACCCGAATTCCCAGTTTCAGCTCAAAAAAGAAAAGAATACAAGTTTTCCGGAGAAATGGACTCGTATTCCGGTCTGCCATTTTATATTTCGTAAATTTCTGATTCGTTATCAGCGACCTCAAAACAAAATACGAATTTTTCCTGACAAATTGACTACTTCCGATCCTCCATTTTGAATTTACCAAATTAGACCTCGGATTCATAATCAGCGACCTCGAAAATCCCCGAGTACAGATATTCAAGGCCAAGATGTCCATTTCATTTTTTCCGGAAAATCACCCGGTTTCTGGTCCACCATTTTGAATTTCCCAAGTTGGATTCAGATTCATGATCAGCGAACCCCAAAACCCCCGAGTAACCATTTTCGTCTAATTCTATGGTATATTGTGTATGATAACAAATTTTTCAATTAATTTAATTAAATTGGCTATTAAAATTGGCCAATTATTGGACAAAAAATGAAACCAAACATTTCCGCCAAAAAATAAGAGATACTGTTTTTTCTAAATGCCTTTCTAAACTCTGCAACAAAAATGAACACAATTGACTCTGTACCTGTTTTTTAGAAGTAAAATGCCAAAATGACGCGACTATCACCTATTCTAGAGAAATTAAATGTAATCGTTTTCTCCCTCATTCTCTCTCCCTCTCTCTCTCTGAATAAAGACCTTTTATTATTATTATTATTTCCATCCAATAGTTCAATAACTAAATAAATTACGCAGTGCTCCTATAAAGAATAGATAAACAGTTTTCAGTCACTCGCTGAGAGAATGCCAGATACTCACTTCTATATTATCATGACCTTTTGAAAACACTACATTCCATAATTGTCTAAGTACTCTTATCCTCCATCAGAAAAACGAACATTTATCATTACAAATCACTTCATACATTATTTTTTCATTTTATTTTTGCGATAAGATCTATGGAAGTTTTGCTATAAACATTAATTAAATCAAACTATAATATATATTTTGTGTAACATTTTCTTTGCTGCAATTTACAATTACTTTATTACTTTGACCTGATGGTACAAAATCCACGTATTCCAATTGATATCACGAGTAAAATATAAACGAAATATTAAATCTGTTTCATGAATGAAACAACTTACAACTGTCGGCGTAAATACTCACTATCAAATCAATCAATAATGGGCAAAAGTATGTATGAGTATTTTTCTATTTGAAAGAAAAACATACTTGAAATTCATTTATAGCACAATGTGTTGTGGGTATCAATTTAAAATAAGGAATCCACTTAATGTCCCACTTATGTTTGTCTGAGTTTGATAGATTGATTTTTTTTAATAATTACAAGGAATTTCAGAAAAACATTCTTGTAGGTATTGGAAACTTTAATATAGACAAAAATTAAACCGAAACAATGATTCTAGGTACGCAATATTTTCACTAGTTACACAGCCGCATAAAAAAAAATTCACAAATCTTGCATCTTTCGCAAGTATCTTAAGCGTATTGAAAATACCAGATGCAACTATACTGCTCTAGGTCGAAGTCCTATAGGATCGTCCTGCTAAATTACATCAAATTATTTTCTGTATTTCATTCTTTATAAATATTATTTTTATTAATCATACTACAAAAAACTGAATAATTATGTATTAAATACCTTCGATAATATATCTCTATAATACAGGTACAACCGTTGAGATAAGGAATTAGAAAGAAAACGGTCTCAGAAGTTAACGATTAAACAGTTATCGGACGAAAATCTGTATGTGTGCTCAATAGCCTAAGGACGAGTATAGCAGGGGCGTTCGGTACTTATGAACCTTCCTCGCATGTCCGTGGTCGGGTCGGCGAGATTCGACAACGTTTCACAACAAAAATCCCGCAAATCAAACGGTAAATCCTATTATAAATTTGAAAAAATCAACTAAATCCTCGATAACAAGCGTACAACGTTTACTAACGGGGTATTTTTCGAAAAATGAACACGGTTCGAGTTATGATGAATTAAAGGATTTGTGAATTCATATGTGTCAGGGCACGCATTAATTCATTAAGGCGCTCCATAAGAAAGCATAGTGCAGACAATATTGAATAATTAGAAACATAATTTAAGTATTAAGATATGTACGTAATATACGTGAAAACAAAGCTGACGTGTTGTAAATTTCAAATTTACAACAAAAATTTTTTTGACTTTTTCGGAATATCGCCCCTGCAACCCCCCTGTACGGGGCGATTTTTCCACCACCAAATCAAATCTTCTCTTTTGATGTGGCATCGTTTAAAATAGGTCGTAGCTTTTAGCAACACATTGCAAACGGAATGATACAATAAAGGCAGCTTGGTATTCTACTACAAGGCCGGCGCAGCGGCCTAGACAGTTCTGTCGCTCCCAATACATTTTTCGATGGGTCCTACCATGCGTGCATTTTAAACTTATTTAAAAAAAAATTCAAAATCAAGAATTAAAAAAAAAATTTACTCGAATTTTTCCTACTATACCAAGAATAAATGGTGGAAAAATTTTTTTTCTCAAATTTAAAATTTCCACGTTTCATGACATTCAAAACCTATTTCAGAAAAGAAAAATTTTTCAAAACTTTAAAAAAATTATTTTACCAGTAGAAAGATGAAGACATTTTTGTTGTTCAAATTTAAATTTTACACGTTTCATGACATTTTAAACCTATTTCATAAAAGAAATGTTTTTAGCGAAAATGCCATGAAGATTGTATCATGTGGGTAGGACCTATGAATTTTTTCATTTCCTAACTGACATTTTGTTGATTTTGAGACAATCTCGTTTTTCGATTATTTACTATGGCATCCATATTTTCAATTGTTTTAAGTTTCTCTTTGAAATATTAAAAGTTTTTCAAAAAATCACAGATACGACATTTCTTAAGAAAAAAATTGAGAAAATACAATAAAAATTAGTCGTAAGTTAATAGGAAATAACGCATATTTCTAAAAAATTCTCTTCCTTCCTCTGCATTTTTAAGTTTTTCTTTCATTCGCGGATAAAGCATATTTCTGCCTCTTTTGTTTCTTAGTTTCATAGGTTTGTGTTTGTCCAGATTCCAATTTAGGGATTTTTATTGAATAGCCTGAGAAATAAATTCGCGCTAAATCCGAATTTTTTTGTTTAAAATTAGCAAAAAAGAGGCAGACATTTTAAATCCTGGAGGAACAGAGAATAGTTCTCCAGTTCCTGTAATTCTGGGAGAGGGTTAAGACCTAAGAACATCTAAGGTTAGTGCTTAATTATTATAATTACAGTACTTAAAAAGGTTTGCATCAATTTACCTGGGCAATTTCAATAAGTCCACTTTTTCAGGTTTTTTTTGTACCGTTGAAATTAGCCTTTATTTTATTGATTTATTCTATCATACCACTCAGAAAGAAATATCTGCTTAAATTTGGAGTCAACCTTTGCCTGTTGAGATTGTTAATTCTGCATGCCATACCTGTGTTCTGCGTGCCACAGACGAAGGTTTCGGATTTGATGGCGGAGGCTAGCTGCAGGGGGATAGTTCGTCCATGGCAGACTCAAAGATGGTATTAATATCAGCCTCAGAGTGAGTACGCTTTTCGAATTCCCATTTAATCGCTCTCAGCGTTACGAAGAACTGTTGCCAATTAACAGCATTTAAATTTGACTTTGTCTGCACCTGGGATTAGTTCAGATTGTTATAAGCTGCGTCTCAGCTTCTTGTGATTTAGATACGAGTAGCGTTTTATTATCGCACTTCTATAGTATATTTGAATTAGTTGCCTGTTTTTTTTTATTGTAACCAGCCCTCAGCATTATAAGTGTTATTTCACGTTTTCTTTTAAAGCGGCTTTACATTTATGCAATGCAATGAAATGGACGGCATGCAATATTTTGCGTGATAATTTTTGCATCTTCAAACCATTTTACACTACTGCAATATTTTGTGAAATCTTTAGGACTACCAACCAGACGAGAAGAAATACTTTTATGAATATGTTTATTGTTTATTTATTTACTTTACAATCACTGAATGACTATAAACAGAAAGAGAGAAAATCATTTGTATTTACCAAAAGAATTACAAAGTAGGTTATAGTATGTTTGTTGCTCCAGTTTCTTTAATGCGTGGTTGGCAACCCAAATATTCCCAAATAAAATAACTATATTGCGTCTGCAATGCAATCAAATTAGAACACGCGCTAATTCAATGCAATGAAAAATATTGCCATCAGCTGATCGAAATAGCTGAATGTAAGCATGCGCGCAATGAAAATTTGCATGGCACCTGCAATATTGCATTAATGTAAAGTGGCTTTTAGCAATTTAGGTATAAATAATTTTCTTGTTAGTTTTCAATTCTCTAATTTAATATATTGCAACTTTGGTTTTAAACCATATAGAGTAATGGGAGTCTTGCCTCCCAAACGATGTGCTCTGTAAAGCCATGAACAGCTGTTTGCGGTTAACCCTGAAAGTAAAGTCTTATATAATTCACATACATTAAATACATTTATCAATCTTTTTAGGGAAACAATGTCTATGTATTAGTACTTACCTTTATAGGTACTTGGCTTTTTCAGAGTAATTGTTGCAGTTAGTGTGTGCGTGTAACACGTTGTTATTTGCTATTTTACCATTATATTTATTACCATTTTTACACATTACATTAAATTATACATTTTCATACGTGGATTTTTCTCAGATTTTTCTTTGTGTTGTTTCTCATCCCCAAACTCTGTCATTAATTGTGAGTGGCGCCTAGAGGCTTATAAATTAATTATCGTTAACACCTATTTTTTATAAGAAAAGGTTATTTTACAATAACTACTGACGGATGACATAACCTTATTCACGACCCGCCGCCGACATTAATGAGCTGCCGCGTTGGCGGATTTTTATCAGTGACCACTGCCGACCGTTGGGCCGGTCGCGAATCACTGACGTCACAGACGACCTTCTTGCTTAGCACTGCAGAATAATAGTGATAAAAACATTACAAATTTAAGTTCTTTTTTTTTAAATAGGTTTAGAATGCCATGAAACGCGGGAATTTTAAATTTTAAAGGAAAAATGTTTTCCATCTGTTTTAGTGGTAAAAAATATTCAAAAATTTTGGTAAAAAAAATTTAAAATTTTTTTTTTCTGAAATAGGTTTAGAATGTCGTGAAACGTGGAAATTTTAAATTTAAGCAAAAAAAAACATTTTCATTATTTATTCCCTTTAGACGGTCCACCCTGTATATTTTCCAGTGAAAGTTTAACCATTTCTCCGCCGACAGTAGCGTCAGCTTCCTACCAGATTTTACTGCTCTCCGTCAAGTAGTTTCTTAGTTAATGCACCAACAGACAGACAGACTGACGGAATTGAAAAACCTATATTTTCGTAATTTACATGATCTGAAACGTGAAAATCTGGAAAAATCTCGGAAGGTGATTTTTTCTCGAATACAATACTTCCCTTCAGTATGCAAGGGAAGTAAAAATGTGCAAACAGTTCTTACTTACTTCCTGTCAGATCTCATAAAATAACGGAATATTGAAGTAGGCATCGCATTATTAAAGTTATAAATCTCGACTGTCACGAATTTCATCATATATCTTAACATCTTCCTAGGATCGGTAATCTTTACCAAAATGACAAATAGTTGTCTATAAATATTATACTATTATTCTTATTACAATACAAGTTTTTATAAATTCCTTCCTTAACAAGTTAAATACCCAAAGAGACATTCTCATTTATAAAAACTGAGAAATTCACTTGAGGAACCTATTTGATATATGAGGTATTTTTAACATTTCATTTAGGGTAATAAAAAGTTTTAACAGCTTTATTACAGACGTATAAAACCCCTGAAGGAGCCTGGCTGTAAGCCGTCATATCTGAAACAATAGCATTCATCATCAGTAAAAATAAAATAAACTGGCATTTAAGTATAGTAATCACTGTAATTTATCTAATTTAATGGTGATTTAATTTGATATGGGGTGCTTTTGGGCTAAAATTATACACCATTGTTGTGTTTTACGATTTCACTGTCTATATAGACCACACATACCAAACTTGAATTTTGCGTTCGGGTTTAAGCGCTCGTAAACCATTTGCTTATGGATTGAAATAGTTTTTAACAATTATTCTGTTAGCCACTGCAGAAAACGTAAACATATTAAAAAGAAGACAACTTTCACCTGTTGGATATTTGAGAACGGACTATAGGGCGGTCCTCATTTTTCGTTCTTGATATTTTTTACAGCACCTCTCCAGAATTGTTTAATTTTATGAAACGTTTTGAACTAATTGATGGTTAATATTCTTTTCATAAATACTAGGTTAGTGTTCATTATTTATCATTTTAAAATATTAACTTTTAAGACAATAACATATATTTATGAAGAGATATAATGAATTCACAACTGTGATTTGATGAAATTTTGATAAATTTTTATCATAGTTCACATCCAGATTTTTCATTCAAGTTACTTTAAAGGAAACATCTTGACTAAATTTGCACTCTAGTATGTGGAAATTACAGGTCATGGAATTTTAATAATATTTAGAGCAGATGTCTTAGAAAAGTTTGAGGAAATGAACTTTTTAGTTTACTCTACTTATTTTCCCCTATTCCCAACCTACCATGTCACACCCCATCAATGGAATCATCTCAAAATATAGTCTCTTTCCAGATGTCATTATAATACATACGTGTCCCAGATTTCAAGTGAATATCTCAATTTCATTTATCAACCCCTTTAATAATAATGTACAAAGGGTGGTGGGGGGTTGAAAAATATTACTAAAAAATCTGAGGCCTTGGCTTCTAGGACATACACTAAATTTCAAGTTTATGTACTCTTACCAGCTTTTTTTACTTATTTTCCTCTATCTACCACTATATAACTCCCAATCCTTCAACGGAATCATCTTAAAATATAATCTAGTTCCAGATGTCGTTATAATGCCTACGTGTACCAAATTTCAAGTAAATATTTCAATTTAATTTTACCAACCTCTTTAGTAATGGAGTAGGCGTGGTGGAGGGTTGAAAAATATTATAAAAGACATTATGGCCTTGGTTTCCAGTACATGCACTGAATTTCAAGATTCTGTACTCATACCAGCTTGCTTTACTTATTTTCCCTTATTTAACCCTATTTAACCCCCAACCCTTCAACGGAAGCTTCTCAACATATAGTCTAGTTCTAAGTGTCGTTGTAATAGATACGTGTACCAAACTTCAAGAGAATATTTCAATTTTATTTTATCAACCCCTTTAATAATGGAGTTGGGGTGGTGGGGGCTTGAAAAATATTATAAATAATCTGAGACCTTGGCTTCTAGCACATACACCGAATTTCAAGTTTCTGTACTCTTACCAGTTTGCTTTACTTATTTTCTCCTATTTATCCCTACATAACCCCCAACGGAATAATCTCAAAATATAATCTAGTTCCAGATGTCGTTACAATGCGTGTACCAAATTTCAAATGAATATCTCAATTTAATTTTATCAACCCCTTTAATAATGGCAGAGGGGTGGTGGGTGGTTGGAAAATATTATTAAAAAATTTGAGTCTTTAGCTTCTATACATACACCGAATTTCAAGTTTCTGTACTCTTACCAACTTGCTTTACTTATATTCCTCTATTTATCCCTATTTACCCCCAACCCTTCATCTCAAAATATAATCTAGTTCCAGATGTTGTTATAGTACATAAGTGTACCAAATTTCAAATGAATATCTCAATTTTATTTTATCAACCCCTTTAATAATGGAGTAGGGTTGGTGGGGGTTGAAAAATATAATAAAGAAATTTGAGGCCTTGGCTTGTATGTACATCAAATTTCGAGTTTCGTTACTCTTACCAGCTTGCTATACACATTTCCCCATATTTACCCCTATTTACCCCCCAAGCCCTCACCGGATATTTTCAAAAAACAATCCAGTTCCAGATCTCATTATAATATATACGTATATAAAATTTCAAGTCAATATCTTAAACCGTTCCGGAGAAAGCGTGCGGACAAAAAAAAAAAAGTTACAGACAGACAGACAGATAGACAGACAGAACATTTTTTTTCGCTCAATTTTAAAGTCTCGACGTTTCATGACATTCTACTATTTTAAGGAAAAAAACAACATATTAATAAACACGTTTTTACTTGAATAATTAAATTTAGTATATATGAGATCTCACAAGTGATAATCAGGCATTGCTTTATTTTGTAGAATCTGTAGCCTGTTACAATTTGCTTGAAATACATATATAACTAATGAACACTAGGTACAATGGGGTAAAATAAAGCTGTTATATACTTTAGTGCTTATATAAGTTATATAAAAGTATCCTAATTTTTTTAGTAATTTTCTAGAAATATAATCTATGATTCATAAATTTTAAGTTCCTATCTATTAATTAGTGAAGAGCAAACCCCTGGCCTTCGGACAGCTTGTTTGAACTCTGCCATTTGTTAGGAATATTTCAGTGATACAATTTATATTTTAAAGTGTAAATTTTTCTATGTAACTAATCCTTACAATAAAATCATTATTATTATTATTATTATTATTATCCCAGGTATTTAATATCGTCTTGAAAAGCCAGCTCTTAATTTTCAATTTTGACTTTTATTTGTAGATTACAAAAATTTTCAAACGCCCAGTTGGATCCTGTAAACATACGCTTTGATTTTGCTTCATTTATTTTTTAGCCTGTTTGCATTAAATTTTAGAGTAAGCCTTTTTAAATTTTCATTAACAGTGGAAATCAGAATGTTATAATCTTCGTGGCTAAAGTAGATTAGATTGTCATCTGTGAAGAGATGTATTTTGTGTTTTATAAGGGATTAATATAAAGGATGAATAGCAGAGGACCAAGAAAACTTCCTTGCGGGACTCCATGGTTTTTATAGCTGCTTTCAGGACATTGACCATCACATTTTGTTTCTTGGCATCTAATGATAAATAACTTTTCAACCACATTAACGTAGTGCCGATATTTCATACCTTTTAAGTTTTAAAGTTAGTCTCAAAAGCTCTCTTTAGGTCTATGAAGACAGCACATATACCAAGTCCTTGATTTATACCCCTTTCAAATCAGATATTACACACTGTAACGCAGTGTCCCAAGAGCGTTTGTCCCTGAATCCTGACTGATATGTACACATTAAATTGTTACATTTTGCATATTCTAATATTTGATTATTTACTTCTAGTTCTAAGAGTTTTTCCGAAAATGATAATGTATTAATGGGGTGCATTTCATGTACTAAATTTGTATTAGGCGGCTTTGGGACCGGAAAAATCATGGCAGTTCTTAATCTATCAGACACAATACCTTTTTCTAGACTACGGTTAATTAAATTCTTTAAGGGAATTGTATTTTGAATCCCTTAAAATTGTTGATACTTTAAAAGAATAGGAACATATCAAGACACATATCTATTCGTAAGATCCCTGTAGGCTTGTATAAAAATATTTTCGTCATGCGGTACTTTTCCTTATAGAATTATATGACTAATAAAACACGGAGAAATTTCACTTTTATTAATCCCATGCGTTCCTGTTCCTATTGGTTGTAAGGCGCCATATTTCTGTTATTCACTTCCAACACCATCTAAGATGTATTAAAATTTATGTGGAGGCGCGGAATATGACCATCAAAAATGATTTACACTTTATTTGTTGCTATAAGCCACATTATTAGATAGATATCTGATAGTAAAGATAGGTGTGAATATGTGTAGCAAACAATAAATGACTTTATGGCCTTAAAATACATATCATAAGTTTTGTAATAACTCACATCTTATGAGATTTGGTTAAATAATAATGATTTATTTATTATGAACTGAGACAATAGCATGGGTTTCAAACCTTTAATTTTTTTGAGAGTTCAGTAATGTATTTTAGGAATAAAGGATGAAAATGTTAGAAAATATTTTTTCTAAGTTTCTTGTTATTTAATTTTATTTTGGTTCCCCACGTTAACGTTGGCCAGTCTTCTTATGACCTCCGTTACATATATACCAAAAATACTAAAATTGCAGCTTTAAGAAGTTTGAAAAGGACAGAATTATCAAGAAACAGGTTGGAAGTTATAAGATTTGATGGTAGGGGTGTAACGAAGCAAACTTTAATCTGAAATATTTTAGCACCAACCTCCGTTTATTTTTATTATATTTAGATTTTATACTGGGCACAAAACATAAATAAGCGTTGTTCTTTAATTATTAAATCCGCCAGGTTTAGTTAGGGCCTACCACCGACCAGTATTAGCGCCGTTGATCAGTCGTTCGACCCAGACAAGCAGAACAATAGGATCCGCTAGATGGCGCTTGAATTGTTTCGTCGTCGACGAGCACCTCGCCCAGCTAGCAGTGTGGGCATTCATTAAGTTGAATCAATTCACTCCGTTGAGTAAAAGTGTGTGTAGTATCCTTCCGAAGCCACTGTGCCGCCGTCAACAGGAAGTAAGTGAAATAGGTATTTGGTAAGCAATCTGGCCGGAGTTAATGGCTGCTTACTAACCGTAACCTACTCCGCCCGGTGTCCGCAAGGATACTTTCTTTGGCAACAGGTTCCCGTGTTTGCCCTCTGAGCGGTCACGTGCATGCTTTCTGGCCTAGCCCCCAATCAGCCAGGAAGCCACGAAGACTTCTGCGAACCAAAGTGATACGTGGACCTTGCCGGTTTGGTGCATTCCCTGAATGGGCTAAACCGTTAAAGAAACACAAACAGGAGTATGTTGGTCTGCAAGGGTGAGTGTGTGTGCAACTGGGAAATTTTCGGACCGTGTTTGCCCTCTGGCCTAGCCCCCTGTCAGTCAGAGGACAGCGAGAACCTGGGAAGTCACGTGAATGCTTTCTGGCCTAGCCCCCAGATAGCCAAAAAGCCACGTAGATGTGAGTAGATCCGTGTGTTTGCTAACCGCGCCCTAGCCAGCTGCATAAGACGTATTGCATAAGCCGTGTTGCATAAACCGTGTTGCATAAACCTTATTGTATGTGCTTTTTCATTGGTTGCTTCCTCCCGCTTGGTATCTGCGCTGCCCTGTCCGCCTGTTTATCCGTAGTCGTGGCCCGTGCTTTCTGTACCGTTATTTTTTACTCCGCCTTTACCGTTTTGTGCCTTGAACCTTTTTAACCGTTGATAACCGCCCTCTTGCATCGCTTAACCAACATTTACCGTCACCGCGCTCTTGTTTTGCTTCTGTAGTAGTTAACCCTGTAATTAATCTTAGGTAGTGTAGTTAACATTCTACATAATAGGTATAATAAATATTTGTACATAGCTAATCTGAACTTTGCCTTTTGCTTTGGTTGTGTGTGAAGTCCACTATTCCTATAGACCCTTGGACATACCGTGTCTCCTCTGAGGCTATCCCAGCCCTACTGAAAGAGGCTATTGTGGGTCCTTCAGCCCACGTGAAACAATTGTAAAGGTGGCGCCCGAGCTCCTGCATCGTGCCAAAAGCTCAGGTGTCAAAGTGACGCATGAATAGAACGTCACAAGGGAGATGCCGCTACACTTCTAGAAAGTGTGAAAGAGACCTGCTGTTATACTGGTTTCGGTACCGAACAATTATTACCTGTTTTCCTAAAACTAATGGAAATCTAAGCGTTACTGTGGTACCGACACAATCAGTCACGTTGGACTAAATGGGAGGAGCTTTCTGAAGATTTCCGAGTTTTTTTGTTCCCCGTTAATCATATCGAGGAATTACAAAAACTGGAATAGGCCGCTGACAAGTATCACCGACATACAAACACTTCTCCGCCGCCATGGGGACTTCACCCCACAGCAATAACGCCACTGGTCGTACCGAAACCTACTTCCTGATTACAGATAGAACATTCACCGAACCGAACTTACCGATACAGTAACTCTGATTGCGCGAATCAAGGAATTCGAAATATTTCATCATAAAGTACAACAGACATGTCCACTTTTTCAAGACACAATAAAAACACCGTTAAACCAACAATTGTTTGATACGCTAAATATTTCATTGTTTTCAAAGCCACCTTAGTTACTTCTTAACATTAAATTAGAACAAAATTTTCTTATTTTCTTTCAGATATAATTTTGTTTGTATTTATCGCACATTCTAATACGACATATGAATAAATTCGTTATTTATAGTACTAATAAATGGTACCACGGTACCGATATAGTTCCATTTGAATAAGTTTTGCCCCAAAAAGAATTTTGGTGAATTTTATTTGCTCATAAATCACGTAATTTAGTGTTTTTAACGGGATTTCGATTTTTGTAGCATTACACGGTTCATTTAGAATAAATCGGAACCATCATGGCACACATGATGGTTTTTGCAAATATTTCATTAGTGTTTTTACATATAGTTTTTTATTTAGTTCTGATGGATAGTTTTTCTTTCCGCTGTTTGCAAAATCCTATAAAGAATATGTTTTATTAGATCATGTTTTAACATGATTCCGTTGAAGAACTTGAGGGGGGTGGGGGGGGGGGGGGTGAGTAGAGATAAATAGGAAAAAAATAAGTAAAGCAAGCTGTAATAGTACAAAAGTTTGGGATTTGATGTATATACTAGAAACCACGACCTCAGATTTCTTTTTAATATTTTTCAAAACCCCCACCACCTCCTCTCCATTATTAATTGGATTGATAACATAAAATTGACATATTCACTTGAAAGTTAGTACACATATGTATTGTAGAAGCTTCCGTTGAAGGGGTGGGAGGTGGTAGGTTGTGAATAGGGGAAAATAAGTAGAGTAAGCTAGAAACTTAATTTTTAACGTATGTGCCAGAAACCGACATCTCAAATTTTTCTATGATATTTGCCCCAAATATTGTTAAAATTCTACGAGCAATAATTTCCACATACTAGTGTGCAAATATAGTCAAGTTGTTAACTTTATAGTGACTTGGATGAAAAATCTGGATGTGGAAGTGGTAATTTCTTAAGCAACGGCTTTTTTCTTTTATGTCTTCATGCAACTTGTCTTTTCTGCTGTAAACGAGCACATGATTAAAACTTTATGCAGGAAAAAGGCATAGGCCACATTTTTTCTTATAAAAGGTAATTTCTCTGTCAGAAACATTAATTTGCTTCATGTTCTTTATTTGCAAAAGGTAAGGGGTTGGCTTTAGGAAGTATTTTACTGTCCGAAATAACAACTAAATACTGTGATTTCAGGATTTAACTGAAATCTTTAAATTCGTTTTCACCAAAACACAAAAATGAGGCTTAGGCCCTTATTGCCCCGACCTCCTTAATTAAAATAGTATTTGAAAATTCATTTTTTTTTAAGATGTCAAATAAATCGTAGCCTCGAATATATCACAAGTTAATATTGACTAATACGTAATATCGAAATCTGCAAAATTGTTTGCAACAGGTGTCTTTTGTTTTAATTAAATTCAAGCTAATATTGGACAAAATTCACGGTACTACTTCATGGATACATATCATATTTCTACGTGGGATTCTAATATAAATATATTCAATTCGGTAGAGTATTTCATTATCATAAATAAAAAATATATATTAAGTTGTCGTTTCGAGTCAAGTATATCCATACGTCTACGATAATGCAGTAAGGTGAAACGCTAGAATTATTTTGTGCTCAACATCCAAACATCAGTTGTTTTCACAATATTGATTGACAGACGTATTGTACTTTGAACTTATGTTTACTGTAATAGGTATATCCAGCAAAATAAGTTATTATTAAAAAAAAATGTAATCCTGAGTGATGCAACTACAAAATGTGATAGATTTATTGGTCTTAAGTTGTCATTTACTAAAAATTACGATACGTTAGGAAATTAAAGTTACGGCAAATACTTAAAACTGAATTTGAAAAACATTAGTTGTTAAAATGGGTTTTCCATATAGATAAAGGCTTATAACTATACGATAATTGTATAATGGACAAAATAGGAGTTAATATAATTGGGGAGTTTCTACGCAAAACCAGACATGTTGGTTTTCGACAAAAATGACTTTGGTATAGTTTTCTGTTTTACCTACAAACTAGTTGACATTGTTTTACTCATATTGAAGCAAAAGTGAACAGATCCATATGAAAATAAATACCAAACATCGAGCGATCGGGCAAAGCTAGACCTATCCACAATTTTGATTTCAAGCAATCAATGTTCCGTTGAAAACTTGATATATCCTATAGTAAATAAATACCCTACAAGATTTTATGCA
Organism: Stenurella melanura; assembly: GCA_963583905.1. NCBI lineage: Eukaryota > Metazoa > Arthropoda > Insecta > Coleoptera > Cerambycidae > Stenurella > Stenurella melanura. Next base: position 8,980,513 of record OY757317.1, read on the forward strand.
AAACTATACATTTTTACTTTTTATATTTGCCTAGGACATTAAAGTTGAAAACAGTAGGTAGATGAAACAAGATACTCTAAATTTCATATAAATATTACAAATATAAGCCTAACCTTTTCTGTCCATATACTTATTAGAAGAATACTGCTAGTTTCCTATACCTCCTTGTGTTGTAAAATTAAGCCAACACTTGAGCTTACCGCACGTCTTCTACACTTGGCGGTCAAAAATTTATGATTTGTGGGCATACCATTGCGTATTATCAAAAGTTTTAAAAGAATCATCCTTAAAACAATTGAAGAGCAGCGAATGCTCCTCGAAGAGGATAACGTCTGGCAGCTCAGAAGAAAACTACCACAGTTAAATTCTAAGGCCACGAATTTTTCAAATTTGAAACAGATAGCTTATATTATAAAAACTTGGTAAAGGTAGGGCAAACCGACAAGGATGTGAGATTGCAGCGTCTTTCATTAGGAAATAGGATTTCAACAGAAAAAAAGATAGATGTAACGGTTCAACTTTCACTTACGAAGTAATTTAATAATGAAGACGCAATAAAGTGGATGCACCTTCCTTATTTGGAGTTCTTCAAAGACATTATCTATGGAGACGATGGTGCACAAGTTGAAGCTCCTGAAGAGAAGATGAAGAGGATTGCAACTACCTTGAACAGGACTGTGAAATTCATATTTATATTTTTGTTATTTATAGCTTTATTATTATTTTTCAAAGTAAGATTAGGAGTTGGATATTTTGCTAAAAATGTTTCATTCACTTTATCATTAATTTTCTTATTAGTTTTGTGCTTTATAAAACAGATAAGTTTTATTGGATCATAGATTTTATTTTCCTTAATAATTGCACAAAACTTAAGAATTTCAAACATGGACTGACTGAAATGCATGATTTCTGAGAATAATAGGCATTGATATGATTGATATGATTATATGCATTTTGATCGTGAAAAACTGTTGGAAACTCGGAAAATATGCACGTTACAAAAGAATTACAAGAGACCAACGTTTTCCAGAATATATTAGCCAATACGTCTGAATTTTTCCAGAATTTTAAATTTCAAGGTTTTTTCTTTATGTCACATATGCTTTGATCAGACACCTTCACCACATGTTACATTAGCTTTGACGAGGATCTTAAAACCAGGCACCTCCACCGTATGTCACGTAGGTTTTCAACAATAACAACAGTACAGTCCACATAATAAAAATAGAACACATAATAACAGCGATGCAACAGCTACCGAATTTTCGTACATATACCGAATTCGGATGAAGTCTACATAAATACCGATTTATTCTGAAATTCTACCGAAAATTTAATAATAAATGATACACAAATAAAATCTTACCAGCCTTGCAAATACTGAAAATTTTATGTAGGTTTGTGTAGCTTAGGACTGAGTTGGTTAAATGACGAAAATTCTCATAGAAAAGAAATTTCATAGTTATACTTACAGTGCATACATTGGTGTTATTATTCTTTTGAGATTTTATATTAAAAAGAAATTCGAGCTGGTTCAAGAACCTGGAAATTCCCCTCTCGCTCCCAAAAATGACCAGAGAGAGAAAAGAATTATTAGGTACCTACGTTAATATCTACCGAAAAGTTACGAAATCTATCGAAAAATTTCGACCTATTCTACCGAAATCGCCGAAAGGCTGTGGCAACACAGCATAATAACAATTTGAACAATCTTATCAATATACAATATACATAGTGGGATGAGACGTGTCACTTTGATTACACTTAACCCTTAACCGGTGATTTCCAGAACGGAGACCGGCTCATCATCTCTAGAATGAGGGCCCAAAACTGATTAACTGGCAATAACTGACGAAAACGCTGGAACTAAAGGAGATATTTACTTGAATAAAATGCACTTTGTTAAAAAGCCATAAAGGAAGAAAAGTCTTGTATTAGAATAATACATTCACAAAAATTTTTCAGAATTTTTGTTCGTCACTTTTTATTCCCCCTCCCGCTTTTTGGTATATACGCATTTTCTCGAAAATTATCAAGAGTAAAAACTTGTTATTTTTTATCAAATTATTGAAAAATACATATTGTTTATTTATTTTTTTTTACTTCCCTCGCATACCGAAGGGAAGTATTGTATTCGAGAAAAAATCACCCTCCGAGATTTTTTCGGATTCTGACGTTTCAGAACACGTAGATTACGAAAATATAGGTTTTTCAATTCCGTCTGTCTGTCTGTCTGTCTGTCTGTCTGTTGGTGCATTTACTAAAAAACTACTTGACGGAGAGCAGTCAAACTTAGTAGGTAGTTGACGCTACTGTCAGCGAAGACATGGTAGAAATTTCACTGGAAAATATACAGGGTGGACCATCTAAACGGAATAAATAGTGAAATTTTTTTTTTTTTGCTCAAATTTAAAATTTCCACGTTTCATGACGCGCTAAACCTATTTCAGAAAAAAAAAAATTTTGAAAATTTTTTTCACATTTTTGAAAAAATTTGTACCAAGATGAAAATTTTTTTTTTTTTGCTCAAATTTAAAATTTCTACGTTTCATGACACGCTTAACCTATTTCAGGAAAAAACATTTTGAAAATTTTTTTCACCAATATTTTTGAAAATATTTTTACTATTAAAATGAAATAATTTTTTTTTCTTTCTTCAAATTTGAAATTTCCACGTTTCATGGCATTCTAAGCCTGATTCAAAAAAAAAAATATTTTGAAATTTTTTTTTACCATTTTTGAAAATTTGTTTACCACTAAAATAAATGGATTTTTTTTTATTTCTTCAAATTTTAAATTTCCACGTTTCATAGTGTTCTAGATCTATTTAAAAGAAAAATTAGAAATTTTTCTTACTATTTTTAAAAAATTTTACCACTAAGATACAGTTTTGTTTCTTTGTTCAGATTTTAACTATCCACGTTTCCATGACATTCTAAAACTATTCAAACAAATTTTAAAATGTTTTTGAAGAATTTTTTTAAAAATTTGAAAACATTTTAAATCCATTTATGTATCACTACTATAGAACAGACAAAAAAAATTTTTTTGCTGAAATTTAAAATTTCCACGTTTCATGATATTCCAAACCAATTCCGAAAAAAAAAAATTGCAACATTTTGTTACCAGTTTGGAAAAAAATTTAACACTAGAATGATCAAATTTAAATGACATTCGAAACCTAGGTATTTCAGAAAAAAAATTTAGAAAATTTTTTTCACCAACATTTTTCAAAAAGTTTTCACCACCAAAATAGATCGAATTTTTTTTATATGCTCAAATTTAAAATTTTCGCGTTTCAAAGCATTCTAAACCTATTTTAAAAAATCGGTAAGGGTATTTACACAGAACTTCCCTCGTTATTTGTGCATGGCAGTCACTCTAAAAAATTAATAATTACGAAATGACATTGAGAATAATAATCGGAATATAGTTATTGCTATTATTACAAAGAAAACTTGATAAGTTTTGGTCAAAAGAATATACAGGTTGCTTATCCAACAGCAATAGTTCAATACTAAATAGCAGGTGCCACATATGGCAGGCTTGCGCAAATACCTTTACAAATGTCCACCATGACTGAATTATTTCTTGGGATGACCACCCTGTACTTTTTTCAATAAAAGGTGCATATGTCAGATATTATTGCCATCTGTCACATTTTCAATCCAACATTCACGTAATGGAGTGGAAGTATAGTGGTGGTTCAAAAATTTCGTTTTTTTTTTAATTTTTCAAAAGATGTTGGTAAAATAATTTTCAAAATTTTTTCTTCTGAAATAGGTTTAAAATGTCAAACGTAGAAATTTTAAATTTGAGCAAAAAGGAAAGTTTCCTTCTATTCTATAGTAGTGCTAAAAAGTTTAAAAATTAAAAATTACATATTTTTTAAAACAGGTTTAGAATGCTATGAAACGTGAAAATTTTAAATTTGAGCAAATAAAAAAAAATTCGATCTATTTTAGTGGTAAAAACTTTTTGAAAAATGTTGGTGAAAAAAATTATCAATTTTTTTTTTCTGAAATGCCTAGGTTTAGAATGTCATGAAACGTGAAACTTTTAAATTTGAGCATTCTGGTGTTAAATTATTTTCCAAACTGGTAACAAAATGTTGCAATTTTTTTTTCCGAAATTGGTTTGGAATATCATGAAACGTGGAAATTTTAAATTTGAGCAAAACAAATGTTTTCGTCTGTTCTATAGTAGTGATACATGAATGGATTAAAAATGTTTTCAAATTTTTTTAAAAATTCTTCAAAAACATTTTTAAATTTGTTTGAATGGTTTTAGATTGCCATGGAAACGTGGATAGTTAAAATCTTAACAAAGAAAAAAAATTCTATCTTAGTGGTAAAATTGTTTAAAAATAGTAAAAAAAATTTCTAATTTTTCTTTTAAATATATTTAGAACGCTATGAAACGTGGAAATTTGAAATTTGAAGAAATAAAAAAAAATCCATCTGTTTTAGTGGAATTTTCAAAAATGGTAAAAAAAAAATATATATATTTTTTTTTAATCAGGCTTAGAATGCCATGAAACGTGGAAATTTTAAATTTGAAGAAAGAAAAAAAAATTATTTCATTTTAGTAGTAAAAAATTTTTCAAAAATTTTGGTGAAAAAATTTTCAAACTTTTTTTTTCCTGAAATAGGTTAAGCACGTCATGAAACGTGGAAATTTTAAATTTGAGCAAAAAAAAATTGTTTTCACTATTTATTTCGTTTAGACGGTCCACCCTGTATATTTTCCAGTGAAATGTCTACCATTTCTTCGCTGACAGTAGCGTCAACTACCTACCAAATTTAACTGCTCTCCGTCAAGCAGTTTTTTAGTAAATGCACCAACAGACAGACAGACAGACTGACGGAATTGAAAAACCTCTATTTTCGTAATCTACGTGTTCTGAAACGTGAGAATCCGAAAAAATCTCGGAGGGTGATTTTTTCTCGAATGCAATACTTCCCTTCGGTATGCGAGGGAAGTAAAACATGTGTTTTTTACTTTGTTCAAATTTAAAATTTCGACGTTTTCCATAGCATTCTAAACCTATTCAAACAAATTTACAAAAAAAATGATAATATCCATTTCACTACTTACCATAGAATAGACGAAAAATTTGTTTTGCTTAAATTTAAAATTTCCACGTTTCATGACATTCCAAACCTATTTCGGAAAAAAAAATTGCATAATTTTTTCACCATTTTGGAAAAAAAATTACCATTAGAATGGACGGAAAAATCTGTTTTTGCTGAAATTTAAAATTTTCACGTTTCATGACATTCTAAACCTATTCCAGAAAAAAAAAATCGGTAAAGGTATTTACACAGAACTTCCCTCGTTCATGGCAGTCTCTCTAAAAAAATAATAATTACGAAATGACATTGAGAATAATAATCGGAGTAGAGTTATTGCTATTATTACAAAGAAAACTTGATAAGTTTTGGTCAAAAAAATATACAGATTGCTCATCCAACAGCAAAAGTTCAATACTAAATAGCAGGTGCCACATATGGCAGGCTTGCGCAAATACCTTTACAAATGTCCACCATGACTGAATTATTTCTTGGGATGACCACCCTGTACATTTTTCAATAAAAGTATAAATAGGTGCATATGCCAGATGTTATTGCCATCTGTCAATCCAACATTCACGTAATGGAGTGGAAGTATAGTGGTGGTTAAAAAATTTCATTTTTTTAAAATTTTTCAAAAGATGGTAAAATAATTTTCAAATTTTTTTCTTCTGAAATAGGTTTAAAATGTCAAAGGTAGAAATTTTAAATTAGAGCAAAAAGGAAAGTTTCCTTCTGTTCTATAGTAGTGCTAAAAAAAGTTTAAAAATTAAAAATGATGTATTTTTAAAATAGGTTTAGAATGCCATGAAACGTGAAAATTTTAAATTTGAGCAAATAAAAAAAAATTCGATCTATTTTAGTGGTAAAAACTTTTTGAAAAATGTTGGTGAAAAAAATTTTCAAAATTTTTTTTCTGAAATATCTAGGTTTAGAATGTCATTTAAATTTGAGCATTCTGGTGTTAAATTTTTTTCCAAACTGGTAACTAAATGTTGCAAATTTTTTTTTCCGAAATTGATTTGGAATATCATGAAACGTGGAAATTTTAAATTTGAGCAAAAAAAATTTTTTCGTCTGTTCTATAGCAGTGATACATAAATGGATTAAAAATGTTTTCAAATTTTTTAAAAAATTCTTCAAAAACATTTTTAAATTTGTTTGAATAGTTTTAGAATGTCATGGAAACGTGGATAGTTAAAATCTGAACAAAGAAAGAAAATTCTATCTTAGTGATAAAATTTCAAAAAACTTTTTTTTTTAATCAGGCTTAGAATGCCATGAAACGTGAAAATTTTAAATTTGAAGAAAGAAAAAAAAAATTCATTTTAGTAGTAAAAATTTTTTCAAAAATATTGGTGAAAAAAATTTTCAAATTTTTTTTTCCTGAAATGGGTTAAGCGTGTCATGAAACGTAGAAATTTTAAATTTGAGCAAAAACAAATTTTTTTCATCTTGGTAAAAATTTTTTCAAAAATGTTTGAAAAAAATTTTCAGAAAATTTTTTTTCCTGAAATAGGTGTAGCGCGTCATGAAATGTGGAAATTTTAAATTTGAGCAAAAAAAAATTTTTTTCATAGTAAAATTTTTTTCAAAAATGTGAAAAAAATTTTCAAAAATTTTTTTCTCCTGAAACAGGTTTAGCGCGTCATGAAACGTGGAAATTTTAAATTTGAGCAAAAAAAAATTTTTTTCACTATTTATTCCGTTTAGCCGGTCCACCCTGTATATTTTTCAGTGAAAATTCTACCAGTTTGTCGCTGACAGTAGGGTTAACTACCTACCAAATTTGACTGCTCTCCGTCAAGTAGTTTTTTTAGTAAATACACCAACAGACAGACAGACAGACAGACAGACAGACAGACAGACAGACAGACAGACAGACAGGCAGACAGACAGACAGACAGACAGACAGACTGACGGAATTGAAAAACCTATATTTTCGGAATCTACGTGTTCTGAAACGTCAGAATCCGAAAAAATCTCGGAGGGTGATTTTTTCTCGAATACAATACTTCCCTTCGGTATGCGAGGGAAGTAAAAATACGTAATTTTTTATTTTTAAACTTTTTTTAGCACTGCTATAGAATAGAAGGAAACTTTCCTTTTTGCTCAAATTTAAAATTTCTACGTTTGACATTTTAAACCTATTTCAGAAGAAAAAATTTTGAAAATTATTTTACCAACATCTTTTGAAAAATAAAAAAAAAAATTCTTAACCACACACTATACTTCCACTCCATTACGTGAATGTTGGATTGAAAATGTGACAGATGGCAATAATATCTGGCATATGCACCTATTATAATTTTATTGAAAAATGTACAGGGTGGTCATCCCAAGAAATAATTCAGTCATGGTGGACATTTGTAAAGATATTTGCGCAAGCCTGCCATATGTGGCACCTGCTATTTAGTATTGAACTTTTGCTGTTGGATGAGAACTCTGTATATTTTCTTGACCAAAAGTTATCAGGTTTTCTTTGTAACAATAGCAATAACTATATTCCGATTATTATTCCCAATGTCATTTCGTAATTAAAAAATTTTTAGAGCGACCTCATGCGCAAATAACGAGGGAAGTTCTGTGTAAATACCTTTACCGATTTTTTTAGTTTAATTCAGACATCAAAGTGAACAGAGTTCACAAAGTTTTATGAACATCCATTCATTAGGTAAACTTTTTAGTCAGAAATGCTAATTTGTCACCACTAATTGTTGCTTTGAAAATGTTTTATGCAAAATGGTAATCTGTATGTCTGTCTGGATCCGGGTATGAATTCCAAAGGACCCTGTTGTTAGGTATAACAATTGAATTAGTTCACATACTTGTGATATACTCGCGCTTTAACAACGTCTTCTAATCAATTCTGAGATTAGTATCTGAAATAGTTTTCATGCTATTGTAAGAAATGTTCAAAATGATTTTAACTCCATCGCCCTGCCCTGTATCTTCTTATTATTAAAAATGTCGTGATAGATATTTTGTAAACCATGTACTATTTTAGTGAGTCCCCCTTTGCTGCAAGGTACGTTCGACAGAATCACATCTATCGCGGCTGTGTGTAGCTGCTTGATTATTACTTTTTTCTCCCCTCAGCCAGTAGCGTTTGATTTGTAATATACTGATGCACATGTAAACAAAACTGATCCAACGTGTTCTGATTTTTAATCCTATCTTTCTTTAATAATTAATATTTAGTGGAGGATAAAATTATAGTTCTATTAACTTTTCCATTAAAACCTTCGTGTGATATTGGGTAAGTACACAATTAGAAAATATATGGTTTATATTCCCATGTTGTCCACATGTACAAAGATTATCAGTATGTACTCTTATTTTAAAAAGGTGTGTGGGAACCGCCCATGATTAAAGAGTCTTGCAATAGATGTATAAAATTGTCAGGATATATGCACATTATTGTACCAATGTTTATTGGGGAGTTTCGGGTGTATCATAAGGTAATTTGTTGGTTTGTCGACGTAAGCATTTTTATATATTTGTTCCAACATTTTTCTTGTCTTGTGTTTGTATATTAAGATTAGGTCACTATAAGGTATTTCATTAATTTCCCTTGTGCTCTTCATGATTGATTGTTTAGCCAGATAATCTACTCTTTCATTATATTCTAAGCCACAATGCACCTTGATCCACATAATTACTTCCACATCCACGTAGTGGATTGGAAGTATAGTAATCGCAAAAAAATTTTCAAAAATTTTTATTCGTGAAATAGGTTTAGAATGTCATGAAACGTCGAGATTTTAAATTTGAGCGAAAACAAATTTTCTGTCTGTCTGTCGATCTGTCTGTCGGTCTGTCTGTCTGTAACTTTTTTGTCCGCACGTTTTCTCCGGAACGGTTTAAGATATTGACTTGAAATTTTGTACACGTATATATCATAACGAGATCTGGAACTGGATTGTTTTTTGAGGATATCCGGTGAAGGGTTGGGGGTTAAATAGGGGTAAATATGGGAAAATAAGTAAAGCAAGCTTGTAAGAGTACAGAAACTTGAAATTCGGTGTATGTACTAGAAGTTAAGGCCTCAGATTTTTTTATAATATTTTTCAACCCCCCACCACCCTTACCCCATTAATGGGGTTGACTAAATAAAGTTGAGATATTCATTTGAAATTTCATACACGTATGTATTATAGCGACGTCTGGAATTAGATTATATTTTGAGATGATTTAGTTGAAGGGTTGGGGGTTAATTTGGGGTAAATAGGGGAATATAAGTAAAACAAGTTGGTAAGAGTACAGAAACTTGAAACTCGATGTATGTACTAGAAGCCAAAGCGTCAGATTTTTTTATACTATTTTTCAACCCCCACCACCCCTACTCCAATATGAAAAGGGTTGATAAAATAAAATTCAGATATTCATTTGAAATTTGGTACACGTATGTATTATAACGACATCTGGAACTAGATTATAATTTGAGATGATTCCGTTGAAGGGTTGGAGGTTAAATAGGGGTAAGTAGGGGAAAAAAGGTAAAGCAAGCTGGTAAGACTACAGAAACTTGCAATTCGGTGTATGTACTAGAAGCCAAATCGTCAGATTTTTTTATAATATTATTCAACCCCCACCACCCCTACTCCAATATGAAAAGGGTTGATAAAATAAAATTGACATATATTCATTTGAAATTTGGTACACGTATGTATTATAACGACATCTGGAATTAGATTGTACTTTGAGATGATTCCGTTGAACGGTTGGGGGTTATCTAAGGGTAAATAGGGGGACATAAGTAAAACAAGTTGGTATGAGAACAGAAACTTGAAATTCGGTGTATGTATTAGAAGCCAAGCCCTCAGATTTTTAATAATATATTTTAGCCCCCCATCACACCTACTCCATTATTCAAGGGGTTGATAAAATAAAATTGAGATGTTCACATGAAATTTAGTATGCATATGTATTATAACGACATCTGGAACTAGATTATATTTTGAGATGATTCCGTTGAAGGGTTGGGGGTTAAATAGGGGAAAATAAGTAAAGCACGCTGGTAAGACTACAGAAACTTGAAATTCGGTGTATGTACTAGAAGCCAAGGTCTCAGATTATTTATAACATTTTTCAACCCCCACCACCCCTACTTCATTATTAAAAGGGTTAATAAAATAAAATTGAGATATTCATTTGAAATTTGGACACATATGACTTATAACGACATCTGAAACTAGATTATATTTTGAGATGATTCCGTTGAAGGGTTTTGGGTTAAATAGGGGTATATAAGGGAAAATAAATAAAGCAAGCTGGTAAAAGTACAGAAATTTGGAATTTGGTGTATGTACTAGAAGCGAAGGGGTCAGGTTTTTTAATTAGTATTTTCCATCTCCCCACCACCCCCACTCTCTTATTAAAACAGTTGATAAAATTAAATTTAAATTTTCACTTGAAATTTGGTACATTTATGTATTATAACTATATCTGAAACTAGATTATATTTTGACATGATTGCGTTGAAGGAGGGGGGGTAAGTAGAGGTAAATAGGGAAAAATAAGTAAAGCAAGCTGGTAAGAGTACTGCAACTTGAAATTAGGTGTATGTCCTAGACGCCAAGGCCTCAGATTTTTTGATAATATATTTCAACCCTTCCACTACCATTACTACATTATTAAAGGGGTTGATAAAATAAAATTGAAATATTCACTTGTAATTTGGTAGACGTATGTATTATAACGACATCTGGAACTAGATTATATTTTGGGATGGTTCCGTAGAAGAGTTGGGGTTAATAGGAGTAACTAGGGGAAAATAAGTAAATCAAGCTGGTAAGAGTACAGAAATTTGGGATTCGGTGTATATACTAGAAACCTCAGGCCTCAGATTTCTTTCTAATATTTTTCAAACTCCACCACCTCCCCTTCATTATTAATGGGATTGATAACATCAAATTGAGATATTCACTTGAAAGTTAGTACACGTATGTATTGTAGTGACATCCGACTGAGATAACTCCATTGAAGGGGTGGGAGGTGGTAGATTGTGAATAGTGGAAAATAAGTAGGGTAAACTAGAAACTTCATTTTTAACGTATATGGTAGAAACCAACGCCTCAAACTTTTCTATGACATCTGCCCCAAATATTATTAAAATTCTATGACCAATAATTTAAACATACTAGTGCAAATAAAGTCAAGGTGTTTCCTTTAAAGTAACTTGGCTGAAGAATCTGGATGTGGAAGTAGTGATTCCTTAGGCAGCGGTTTTTTAATAATCAAGTTAATGTTTACTGTCTGCTGATATATTGTGAAAATCTCCCTAATGAGGACTAATTTAATATTGTCTACCTTTTCCAAAAACTAGAATAAGTTTTTATTGTTTAGCATACATACTTGAAGACTTCTATTATAGAAGCTTCGGCAGAGAGAATTGAGGCATGGCTCGAAAGTTCTTTTTTTATGACTTAATAGCACACCCCACATCGTGCTGACTTTTTCATCCGTCTGTATATATTTTTACGTAATCCTCAAAATATTGTAAGTTTTCAAAAAAAAACAAAATACTTTTATTAATGACACTATTTTTAACGAAGGGTGGTAACTACTGAAATTTGATAGAGAAACTAATTTCGCCGTTTCAGCAAATGCATTTGTCAATGATGGGGACGGCTTAAGTCTCCAATATTTGTTAGTAATATCTTGTACACTGAACGATGGCGAATTTTGGTTTGGCGCAAAAAGCTTTAGGACAAGTAACACCAAAAACTTTCTCCTTAAATGTAAAGGTGGTTCTAATGTTAAATTTAACAAACACGCTGTGGTTTAGATTTTCACTATAATTTATTTTTAACCATGAGCATCGTATCGCCTAACACAGGTTTCATCGAATGTTGATTTGATAAAATGATTCTAATGCTTCGGCTCTAAGAGCCTCGATCGGCGTCGAATTCATAGTTCTTATACACAGCCGTTGGTATTTGCTCTGTAGTATATTCAGGCGATTTAATAAGGTATTATTGCTAGCGGCTCAATTAAAAATACACACGTAATCAAAAGTTGGCCGAATTGTATCTTTATAAATTAACATGACCCTTTTTATATCAGCTCCCCAAGATATTTTGCATACAGCTCTTAGTATACTTACATATTTTTCACTCCGTACAAGTAAATTGTTAATATTTCCCCTCCAGGTTAGCTTTTGGTCTAAGATATCCAGATATCTTGTTTTTTTCTTATAGTTCAGATCTATGTTAGCTAAATTAATGTGATCAAAATTTGAAATATTATGCCGAGAAAAAAATGATGTATTAGTTTTGGTTACTGACATCTCAAAAATGTTATTATTTAAACAAGACTTCACAATAACCATTTCGTTATTGAGTTAATGGTTATGAAATAACGTTTTAGAGAAGTGATATTCCAATAAATGCATATTCTTATCTCTGGCATATGCAGCTAGTGTATGTACCATTATGAAACACAACGTACAACAGTTAATATTAAAAATTTAAATATAGAATTTAATTGTTTGACCACGAATAGTTCTTTGCGACCTTGAATTTAAAATATTTGATGAAATATTCAATATTTCTAATATTGAAAATTATGTTCATGATTAAACAAAAAAAAAAATCATAAATTTTGGTATGAATTCAATTAATTAGAATGTTATTTGACTAGACGTACGAATGACGTCAGGAAATAACAAAAAATGACACCTCGTCGTCCATACACACGCAAGATGTGAATGCTACAAGCTGGATAATTTGAAAAAACACAGCTACTCAATAATGTAAATATTTGTTTATAGAGAAACATGTTTTTTATTAAAATTAAATGTTTTACCACTAAATACAAGTGTGCTTCGTCATACATTAACAACCATTCTTTAAACTATGTTTTACAACTCCAAGTTTACAATTTTATGTTTGTATGTATTATATACACTGTGTTTATCTTTTCATGAGTACACCCTTGAATATCTGGAATATCTAAAAACGGATTTATTTCAAGCTTGGGTAAGTTGTACATTTCTCCAAGGTAACTGAGAGCGCATATACCTATTTAATTTATTCCATAGACGCGCAGATTAGGGGGGAGAAAATAGGGTCAATCTTCAGGAAAATTGTATTTGGGATTTTTATTTAAAAAATATCACACCATCTTATATGGCCTCCGTTGAGACACTTTTGTTTGAATTTTTATTATTTTATTTTTAAACATTTTTTAAACAAATAGTGACAGAAAAGCTTCAATTACTGTCAAGTTAAACATTTTGCTTACGAGTTTAAGGATGACTATAGATTTAAATAAGCAAACTAGATATGAAATTTCCTTAACGTTTCTGGTCACTGCGATATGTTTGATTATTACTTCAAATTTGTAGCAAAAAAATCGGTAAAGGTATTTACACAGAACTTCCCTCTTTATCTGTGTGGTGGTCACTCTAAAATATTAATCATTACGAAATGACATTGAAAATAATAATCGGAGTATAGTTATCACTATTATTACAAAGAGAACTCGATAAGTATTGCTCAAAAAAATATACAGAGTGCTCATCCAACAACAAAATTTGAATACTAAATGACAGGTGCCAAATATGGAAGGCTTGCGCAAATACCTTTACAAATGTCCACCATGACTGAATTATTTCTTTGGATGACCACCCTGTACATTTTTCAATAAAAGTATAATAGGTGGATATGTCAAATATTATTGCCATCTGTCACATTTTCAATTCCACATTCACGTAGTGGAGTAGAAGTAGAGTGGTGGTTAAAAAATGTATTAATTTTTTTTAAAATTATTTAAAAATGTTGATTTAGAATGTCATGAAACGTGAAAATTTTAAATTTCAGCAAAAAAATTTTTTCCATCTATTCTAGTGGTAAAATATTTTTCAAAAGTGGTAAAAAATGTTGCAAATTTTTTTCCGAAATGGGTTTGGAGTGTCATGAAACGTCAAAATTTTAAATTTGAGCAAAAAAGAATTTTCATCTATTCAATCTATAGTAGTGATAAATAGATTAAAAATTTTATCAAAATCTGTTTCTGTTGAAATAGGTTTAGGATGCCATGGAAACGTGAAAATTTTAAATTTGAACAAAGATAAAAAAAGATTCCATCTATTTTAGTGGTAAAATTTGTTGAAAAATGGTTTAAAAAATTGATTGAAATATGTTTAGAATGCCATGAAACGTGGAAATTTTAATTTGAGCAAAGAAAAAAAATTTCTTTTTTTTACAAAAAAAATCCCTAATACGATTTACCTAAAAATTAACCTCATTGTCACCCCCTAATTCGTGTGTCTATTGAATAAGTTAAGGAAGTACATGCGCCCTAAGGTACCTTGAGTAACCCCAAAAATCCTTGAGTAACAACATTGGGCTAATTTCCATCGTGAATTGCCGAATAATGATTTTTTTATATTACTTCAAAAACTGCACGCGACAAAATGCATTTTTCGATGCAAAAGTGCAATTTCTCATTTGTATAAGATTAAAGTAGGTAACAAATTGAATAAATTCACTGCACAGTAGGGTGGAACGAAAAACGAGATTTTTAAATTTTTTTTCGAGAATTATTACCACGTAGTTATCAAAAGGTGCATTTGTTGGTTATTAATAACTGTGCAAAAATTGAAAACGGTACTTTGTTATTTTCAGATTCCTCAATGGGTTCAAAATAATGGAAATAAGATCTCTTTATACCATTTATTTTTTCTTAGTTATTTTTCCATTCTTTGGATATTGGTAATGCCATAGTCACCAAAAGGTGTCTTAATGTACCACAGATCATTGTGCAACATGTTTAAATAATAATAATAATAATAATAATAAACGTCTTTATTATTTTCTTTCAATTTGCATTTTAATGCAAAATGCTATTATCCACACTTCAGTTTCCTCAAGGATGTCAAAATATGCTCTTCTAAGCTATTTCTTCCAAAAACATAACTTATTGATGAGTTGTATTTATTATTTTTTTCTCTACATTCTACAACTATAGAAGGATCAACATCAAGTAAACTCATTTTAAAAAAACACACACAAATAGACATGGAAAAACAAACAAAACAGAACGTGTTTAATATTTCAGTTATTATCCATTTTTAAAGTAATCAAATTTCGTTTCAAATGATGGCAATGTTTGTCTTGATTTTATACAAGCTTGAATGAAGCCAGTTTGGTTTTCTTGGCCAGACAGCTGGTGATGCCTCATTTGCACGAATCGTTCAACAGCTTCGATATTACAAAGACTATGAAGAATGGGAAAAACTTATGTCTAACGCTTTGATAGCACACATTTCCATATTAGCAGTCATTGGCGGCTCAGTAACATTTACGTCATTCCAAGAACTTAATTCCTAGTAATGTTTGGCCTCAAAATGTGTTTTAGGTATACTAAATTTTCGTGTCTTAACGGTTTGTACCGTGAAGACACGTTAGATACCATCTTCCTTTTCATCATCAATTTCATACTGCTAGTAAAGCTGAACAGATGACAGGTGTGCATCATTAATAACAGTGATGCTTCTACATGGTGGCATGTTTTTCAATGCTCTGGATGCTGGCATTTCTTTCCTTTCTTCTGTCATTTTCATTTTCTTGGTTTCCAGGGTCACAATATTTTTCTAGATTCTGAATACTTCTGATTTTGCTTATAACGTCCATGATTTTTTTTTAGTTTATCCCAAAAGTAAAAAACGGTAGGAATTGATGTACTTTGCCAAATCCCTTAAATTTTCGGTCCAACATTTTTAAGTATTTCATGAACACCTATATCTCTCCCAGCATATTTATATTTTAGACCATTCTAAACAAATAAATAATGAAAGTAAAGTCCTTATGAGTAGGTAACACAAGGTCACTTAATATTTTAGATTGACCAAATATCTTGCAACGAAGTTGACTTATAGTTGCCATAATAACGTAAATATTCTAACACTCAACGAACAATCGACATACAACCACGAATCACGTAAAAACCCACAGAAAACACTAAACTAAAAACAATGCTTAGTAGAAGTATTCAAACAAATGAAAGTAGGCTTGAACTTGTTACCTTCCCACCCCAGTC
Source organism: Stenurella melanura (assembly GCA_963583905.1). Lineage (NCBI taxonomy): Eukaryota > Metazoa > Arthropoda > Insecta > Coleoptera > Cerambycidae > Stenurella > Stenurella melanura. The sequence continues at coordinate 8,996,631 of OY757317.1, forward strand.
ATAGACGCCTGTCGCTTGGATTTCTATCGCGTTATTTGTCGCGCAATTCCCATAAGATGCGCAATTTTCAAAAACAATGAGGAACCGGAAAATATTAAAATAAATCAAATTGACTTGGAGGAGCTTTTTATCATACTTTAATAATTGTTTTAAATAGTATGTGTACCAGGAGCATAATTTTTTAAATAAACCAGGGCATGTAATAAAAACCTATAAAATCACCAAAATTTCTATACTATCGGTCCCGTGAGAAATCTGAAGATGCTAAGATAGGTCGATAAGCTTTTGGGAACGACGAAAGAAGAATTTTTCGTCCACCCTACTGCACAGGTTTTCGATAGTTTCGCCTATTTCCTCGACTATTTAGACACAATAGTTAATAGTTATGTATTCTATTTTCAATTTCGAAGATTTCAGTTTCTCTTCTTGTCTCGTTTAGTATAGATTTAGTATATATTTAGTTTAGATAATGTATTAACTTCCACATAAAATTAATATATATTGTAAATTTTTATTTGTAATTTTTTATAAACTGTAAATAATGAGAGGCATATATTTCCGCTGAAGAACCCGCATTTTTTTTTCTAAAACTCTAACGAGCTTTTATTAAGTTTTTCATTTCGAAATAGACTTTAAAACAATTATCCTAATTAAATATCAATTTGTGCAGTACTTTATAGACTTACTGTATACCAAACCAAGAACATTAACTGGGACACCTCTGAGAAGCGACATTGTCCATTATCTTTCTTCAGTTGCCGGCTGAATATAAATCAGTATTAGCAAAGATAAATATTTTTCTCAGTATGTTAAAATATCGTAAATTACTACGAACTGGATGGTAAATTGTACGATTGTGGATTGAATTTGATGGCTATCGTATATTCTATATTTTATGATATCCATGCATACGTAATAGATTATATAAACGACTCTCAAGTCACACTAGCGAGCTTAAACAATAAGTGTCCATGGGGGGTCGCCTCCCGCAATCAGATCCGACCTGTCACCTATATCATCTTAAACTCATCTATAGAAATTTTTGTCAGAGCCCGAGGATAGTAATAATAATTGTAAGATGTATTTTATGGCAATAATTTTTATAGGTCGGTAAAATTATTACCCAAAACGTAGATTTGAATTGGAAAATCACAGTGCTTTAGTTTTTCACTCGGAAAAATATAGTTCTTGTTTGTCTAACAATCATTCACTTCAATATTCTATAAATATACAGGGCGATTTACATAAAAGTCCTTAGGCAGTTTCCGCGATACGTCGTGTTTCCGGTATTTCAAAATGTGTACACTATTTACCATTTCCTGTACACAAATTGTTTATTTAAATTTTCATTTTACCAGCCACTAAAAAATTGTAGAATGAGTATGCAAGAACCAGTGATCCACTTATACACAATAACCTCAAAAACATCAGAAGGGAAATAAAATGTAATACCAATTTAGCCTACAAAAATTTCGTGCAGAACTCTGAAGATAATATAAAAAATGATCCCAATAAATTTTGGGCTTTCATCAAAAGTAGAAAAGGGTCGGCCAGTGTATCTGAAGAGATGTTCTTTGAGGAATCTTCGCTAAACAATTCCTTTGATATGCTAAATGCATTTGCCAATTATTTCGGTCAATGTTATAATGAGTCCTCATTAGATATCGAGGAACATCACATTGAGACCGATAGACCTAACAATAACCCTATTGTTACCATAAACTCTTTCAGTGAAGATGAGGTTATTCGGGCTCTAAAACGAATTACACCCAAAATGACGACCGGTCCTGATTCCATTCCAGATTTTTTATTAAAGGATTGCGCTATCATCTTTGCATATCCTCTAACTCTAATTTTTAACTTAATCTTAAAAAAATGCCTATTTTCAGACCTATGGAAATATTCCAAAGTTTGTCCCAACTTCAAAAAGGGAAACAAACTAGATATTGAGAACTTTACACCAATCTCTGTAATTTGTAACTTCTGTAAAATCTTAGAAATATTACTTCATGATAGAATATATCATTCAATTAACACCAAAATCTCTATTAATCAACATGGATTTATGAAGCGGCGTTCAACAACAACAAATTTATTCTGTGTAACTCAATATATTTCTGAATCCTTAGATGAACGTGGGCAGGTAGATGTCATATGTACTGATTTCTCCAAAGAGTTTGATAGACATGATCACCAGTTGTTACTTAATAAATCAGAAAAAATCGGCTTCTCATATTCTTTGCTCCTTTTGTTTAAATCTTGTTTAATGAAGGAGTCAGTACGTTGCATTAAATGGGTTCAAATCGATCGAATTTGCTGTCACATCTGGAGTTCCCCAGGGATCTATTCTGGGGCCCTTGTTTTTTAACATATTTATTAACGACATAGTGAACGAAATTAATTTGCTTCACCTTTTATATGCCGACGATCTAAAAATGTTCACAGTAATTGATCAAATCGATGACTATTTCCAACTTCAGACTTGTCTTGACAAAATAAACACCTGGTGTATAGTAAGTAAATTATTCATGAATCCTAGTAAATGTAACGTAATGTCCTTTTCTTTAAAAATGTCATCTTTTATTTTTGATTACAGTAGATAATGTCATACTTCAAAGACCTACAACATTTCGCGACCTCGGCGTAACTTTTGATAGTAAATTATCCTTCACTGATCATATCGATACCATTGTGTCTGAAGCCTCCTTAGCCCTTGGATTCATCGTTCGTACTAGTTGAGAGTTCACTAATACTGATACTCTGAAAATTCTTTATCAATCCTTCGTCAGATCGAAACTTGAGTACGCATTGCTAATTTGGAGTTCCAGTTATGATGTTCACAAGAATAACTTGGAGACAGTTCAACGTAGATTTCTTAAATTACTGTGGTTCAAATCAGACGGTACCTATCCAGTGATTGGTTTTCCGCAAAGTAACTTGCTTGCTTTCACGTTCTCGTAATCACCAAGTTTTCTATTTACCTACCTTTAAATGAATGATTAACATGTAATTAACAAGGTATTAGTTAAAAATCTCGATCTCAGGTGTAGAGGACATATTAAAATAAGTGATAATATACCTCAAACAACAGTAAAATCAGTAGCTAATACGCTTAAGAGGCCCCAGCATGTTTTTTATGCGTGGAAATTTGCATAATCACATATAAATCATATATCTGATAAAACGGGGAGTAACAATCATGTTATCCTTGCATGTAAATATACGGTATTTAATGTAGCACCGTTTAAAATCAAAAATGAATCTCTTAATACCCTGATTTTAAGTACGGAAAACAACAATACAAAAACATAATTGTCTGGATTTTTAGACATTAATCAGTTGATAGATGAGGTACTGTCAGATAAATTGTTTCACACTGAAATATTTGCTTTAAAATTTACTTCCATGTGCAAGAAAAAAAGTTCTAATAATTAAAGACGACAGAAAAGGGGGGGGATAATAAGATGTAAGTTTAAATCCAGTATTAGACTATGAAAATTTGTGAGGCTCATTTATGCAGCTGGCAATGTGTGCCAAATTGCGACTGTGAAGGTATTGCTAAAAAGCTAATTCCAATAATTGGTTGGACGCAAAACGTCCAACCAGGCGTTGTGATCGAGGTCATAACTGATACCGACGGATAGACAGACGGACAGTCAGACAGATGGACGGGTGGACGGACGATTTGAAAGTTTCGAATTCGATCACCAACACAGTGATATGAAAATCTTTTCTCTACGAGCAATATTACCGGTTTTAGAAATGTGCCGATCGAATGCAATATACTCTTCGTTTTGTATTTGCGAAGATCTGTTCCCTCAAATTACAGTTCTGGAAAATCACGAATCCACAAGTGTACTGCAGCCTGGGGAGTACTAGCCATTTTTGTATACCGCCGACTCCGTATTATTTCAGTCTAGGTTTGTAGATACATCTGTACATACAAATGTCATCTAATTACGCAATAAAACCGCATTAGTAAAATATATAAAAGTAGTGCCACACACTGGAATCTAATATTGACACTCGGTCAGGGTCGAATGCAACAATATTTTAAAATGAAATAAAATTTACTTTATTACGTTGTGTACATTTGTGGTGCACACGTATGTACCATGGCAGTTTTGTGCCATTAATACTCAACCTTGTTTGTTATGTTTATGTACGATTTAATATTATAAAAAAGGCTTGTTTTATTGGGAAAAATGTTTTATGTTGCCAGTAGTTAATTGGGTTTTTATATTTAATGTATGAAAATAAACAGAATAAACACGCCACACATATTAAACAGAAGCGGAAAGTATGTGTTTGATTCAAACTTGTTACTTCCCTCGCATACCGAAGGGAAGTATTGTATTCGAGAAAAAATCACCCTCCGAGATTTTTTCGGATTCTGACGTTTCAGAACACGTAGATTACGAAAATATAGGTTTTTCAATTCCGTCAGTCTGTCTGTCTGTCTGTCTGTCTGTCTGTCTGTCTGTTGGTGCATTTACTAAAAAACTACTTGACGGAGAGCAGTCAAATTTGGTAGGTAGTTGACGCTACTGTCGGCGAAGAAATGGTAGAAATTTCACTGGAAAATATACAGGGTGGACCGTCTTAACGGAATAAATTGCGAAAAAATTTTTTTTTTGCTCAAATTTAAAATTTCCACGTTTCATGACGCGCTAAACCTATTTCAGAAAAAAAATTTTTGAAAATTTTTTTCACCATTTTTTAAGAAATTTTTACCAAGATTAAAAAAATTTTTTTTGCTCCAATTTAAAATTTCTACGTTTCATGACACGATTAACCTATTTCAGGAAAAAAATTTTGCAAATTTTTTTACCAGTATTTTGGAAAATTTTTAGTACTAAAATGAAATGTTTTTTTTCTTTCTTCAAATTTAAAATTTCCACGTTTCATGGCATTCTAAGCATGATTCAAAAAAAAATATTTTTTTTTTAATTTTTTTTTTACCATTCTTGAAAATTTGTTTACCACTAAAATAGGTGGATTTTTTTTTCATTTCTTCAAATTTATAATTTCCACGTTTCATAGCGTTCTAAATCTATTTAAAAGAAAAATTAGAATTTTTTTTTCTATTTTAAAAAAAATTTACCACTAAGATAGAATTTTTTTTCTTTGTTCAGATTTTAACTATCCACGTTTCCATGGCATTCTAAAACTATTCAAACAAATTTAAAAATATTTTTGAAACATTTAAAAAAAAAATTGAAAACATTTTTAATCCATTTATGTATCACTACTATAGAACAGACGAAAAAATTTTTTTTGCTCAAATTTAAAATTTCCACGTTTCATGACATTCCAAACCAATTTCGGAAAAAAAAATTTGCAACATTTTGTTACCAGTTTGGAAAAAAATTTAACACTAGAATGGTCAAATTTAAAATTTTCACGTTTCATAGCATTCTAAATCTATTTTTAAAAATAAATAATTTTTACTTTTTAAATTTTTTTTAGCACTACTATAGAATAGAAGGAAACTTTCCTTTTTGCTCAAATTTAAAATTTCTACGTTTGACATTTTAAACCTATTTCAGAAGAAAAAATTTTTAAAATTATTTTATCAACATCTTTTGAAAAATTTAAAAAAAAATGAAATTTTTTAACAACCACTATACTTCCACTCCATTACGTGAATGTTGGATTGAAAATGTGACAGATGGCAATAATATCTGGCATATGCACCTATTATACTTTTATTGAAAAATGTACAGGGTGGTCATCCCAAGAAATAATTCAGTCATGGTGGACATTTGTAAAGGTATTTGCGCAAGCTTGCCATATGTGGCACCTGCTATTTAGTATTGAACTTTTGCTGTTGGATGAGCAATCTGTATATTTTTTTGACCAAAACTTATCAAGTTTTCTTTGTAATAATAGCAGTAACTATATTCCGATTATTATTCTCAATGTCATTTCGTAATTACTAATTTTTTAGAGTGACTGCCATGCACAAATAACGAGGGAAGTTCTGTGTAAATACCTTTACCGATTTTCTTTTTATTTGCTATACATGTATTACATGTTTTTGTGAGAACCATTACCGCCTTTAGGTTAAATTTACCAAAAAAACTGGTGATTACGTCATACGCCAGAAACTTACCAAAACTATTATTGAAATTATTTTTCGGCACTGTGTCAACCCTGCATAGTGATAGTATGAAATCTAATTCAACATTTGATGACTTTTCGACTTTTCGATTGGTGTAGGTACATGACAAGCATATGATATTGAAATAAGCAAAAAAAAATTTATCCTGCATTAAAAACCCTTGTTCAGTTAATAATCTAATTCTGCATTTCCAGTGGGAAGGTTTCCACTAATTTTAAAAACCACAACTTTGACACATGGCTTAAGTATATCATAAACTTATAATACTTCCCAACCTCTGGTCACAACCTCTGGCGTACCTCAGGGTTCAAACTTGGGTCTACTCTTATTTTCGGAATTTATTAATGACTTTTGTTAAGAATTGCAACTAACTTCTCTTTGTGGATGATCTGAAATTATTTAGTGCCGTTACTACCATAGAGGATTGTGCAAGATTACAAGAACAATTAAATATCATCGAGAATTGGTCCCTAGTGAATACATTTTCAATGAATGTATTAAAATTTAAAGTTACGGCTGACTCAGGAAAGAGAAATCCGGTTGAATATATTCATACAATTTTAACGACACCTCTTTAACTCATTGTGAGAGTATTGAAGATTGGAGTATACTGTTCTACTCCAGATTGGAATTCACAGGACACGTTAACTCAATTACTAAATCTACGTTAAAGATGCTCGGCTTTGTTATAAGAAATTCAAAAAAATTTCCAATACGGAAGTATTAAAAACATTATATTTGTGTTTCGTGCTTTCGAAATATTCACAAACATTAGAATCTCTTAAGCGGACATTTTTTAATTTCATTTATATTTTAAAATAGATCATCAATACTCCGAACATTATTTAATGTGAACATGGTTCATCTTGGATTCATTAGAAAACAGAAGAATTATCTCTAAATTAATGTTTATTTATAATAACAATAATAATAAGAAGGAGTTTATTCACATAATCTTTCGCCTTACTTAGTGTAATTAGAAATACTGGAGGTTCTTCGTTACCTTATGCAGAAGGCCGCCATTTTGCAGACATATCACCTAGTCCGCAATTTCCTCTCAATATAGACAGGATGAAGTGAATTCTTCCCCTTTCTATATCTTTCGCCCGACAAAGTCGAGATTGTTTAAAATAAAATAATAATAATAATGTTTATTTATCTGATCAATAATACAATAGACTCTCCAGAACTCCTATCGCAAATTAATTTTAGAATTCCACGTTTAGGCTGTGTCCTGGTACCCAAGCCACGGTCCCTTTATTCCAACTTACTAGGTCTATAAGGGAATTTATGCACTTCCATATCCATTTTGCGCACCCTGGTTATCGGAAAAAATGCCAATTTAACAGTTCCTTGCCTCATAATTTCCTTTGCACACCACTGTATTGCGGCCACTTCAGCCTGGAATACTGTGGCATGTTTTCCTAGACATTTTGGGATTTTAGTTTTTGATCTTATCCTATAAATCCCAGCTCCGACTACCTGTTCTATCTTATAGCCGTATGTATACTAGAAGACTGTTTGTGCTGGTATTGGAGGACCGTTTGTCCAGTTTTCCCTGTCTGGTGTTTTGAAATTCTTGTTAAAGTTATACTTTGGAACTGTAGTGTCCGTGGGCATTCCCATAATGGGATCAGCTTTCAGCTTTAAGTATAACTTCTGGTGCTCTGTTCCGTGCTGCTGCCTCATTGGCATAGAGCCTTGTATTAGCCTATGCAAAACTGAACGAGCTTCCCCTTGGATAAATATGTGTAGTGGTGGCAAGTCCGGAGGGACTTTCAATGCAGCAGTTGGAGCAGTTCTTGTGGCTCCCGTGACGCAAAGGCAAACAAGCCTTTGTACGCCACTTAACAGCCTTATTACTCCCACCGACACTGTCTTAGTCCACCATGCTACTGATCCATAGGATATCTTGGGCTTTACTACCCTAGTACAAAATCATAGGGTCATTTTGAGATTTAGCCTCCAATTTTTTCCACAGATCTGCCTGCACCGTCCGAGGGCTATGGTTACTTTATGTGTGACGTTTTCGATGTGGCATTTCGATGTCAGCTCTTGGTCAAAAATTACTCCTAGGTATTTTACCTCACTGACAACTGGAATTTCCACACCGTTGAGTACTAGGGGCTTTAGGCCTTCTAAGACTCTTTTTCGTGTAAAAGTGACGACTGTTGTTTAGTGGGTATTTATGGAGAGTCCTTCCTCATTACACCACCTGTCGACAATACTTCGGGCTCTTTGTGAATACCCTTATATCGTTTTCTCAAATCTCCCCATGACAACTATTACTATATCGCCAGCATATCCTAGGCAGTAAAAGCCTTCCGATTAATTTTCCTGAGGAGGTCGTCAGCAAGGGTTGTCCACAGTAATGGAGATAGTACCTTTCCTTGGGGGCAATCTGTTGCCACCTTTGCCTCAATGGTAGCCTCGCCAAAAGTGGATAGTATAATCCTTTTCTCTAAGCTGGCTTTAATCCTCTGGCAGAGCACTGTTGGGACTCCTTTGTTCAACAATGCATTCGTTAAAGAGTGCGCTGTTGCGTTGTGACATGTTTAGTCTTTCTTTAAATAATTACTCCACGACCATAAAACTCTGTGTTCGGAATAGACTTTAACCTACATTTAAGTACATAACCGTAATATTAAGCTACTATAAACTAAATAATTATTTAATAATTTTATATGATATCCTTTCCACATTTTATAACTTATGCTTTGCATTTATGTAATTTATTTCTATTTTGTAAAATTGTTCTGTAATTGGAGGATTCATTTGGGCAATAAATTCTTTATTATTATTGTTAAATATGAAGTACTAAAATGCAAATTTCGCTCCTTTCTTTTCCATATAGGTACTAGTTTTTACTCTTAATCAGATAAAACTAAACTAGGCCACAATGTCCAAACAATGTATAATTTATTTCAAAAGCAGTTTTTCATCTGGCAACCTTCATTTGTTTTGAATTGACGAAACTATGTCGATCCATTTTCGGTAGCAAAGGAGAGAAAGTTAACCTGAAATTAATAAAATAGATTCAGCTGAGATTATGAGCTTTGGCGTAGAATTTTCGAATCGGACGCCCAATGTACAATTTACCATTCGGCAAGTTTTTGATCGTTCTTATTGATTTCATTGTTGTAATTTTTTAAATGTAAAGTAGGTGTAAATAATGAATAATTATATATTCTATCAAGAACGCTATTTTCAATATTAATCTATTGTAAACGTACACCCGTGAACATAAATTAGCTTATGTATTCTCTTGGGTGGCATATGCTATGGTTGGTGAGTATTATTGAAACAAATTACCTATATTGATATTTTCTTAATACTAAGTATTTGAAATAAATCATTGAAAAAAAATGGCAACTAAAAATTTTAAAATGAAACTTCGTTGTCTGGTGTAAACATTGCTACCTAATTTGATTTAATTATTCTCCAAAATGGCAAGTAAAATATATTATATCTGAATGACGCTTTGAGAATTTTAAAGATTAGCATACTTTAAATATCTGCACGGTGATCTTTGGCTAGGTATTTCTAGACTATCTAGTGAAAACTTTGGATAATTCTTAATTAGGGTAACCAATAGTAGGATAGCCTTAAATTGTGCATTTCTAAAACAGCGTCGAGTCCTTTAAACATTGTGTAATATGTTCATTGTAAGCTGAATATCTTATAGTCAGTGATCCAGTAATCGAAATTCCGCTTATTTCTCCATTGCTATGCAACTTTTGGACATACTTTTAAAAGTCTGTATTAGGTAAAATTGTCGGCGACTTGCGATATAGGCTTGCGCTCATCTCCTATGTTAATTTGTGCCTCTTCTTGGCTAAACACGATATTTAAAATGTTTCGAATACAAATCGTGCTATCTGGAAAACTATACAAACTATAAGGTTTTAAGGATTTATTTAGGAGAACTATACGGGTGTTTCATGAGTGACTGGCCATACGCTTAAGGGGTACAAAACCCTAACTCGATTTAAGAATGACCTTTATTAGATCTCTAATGACTCTCGTTTCTGATATACAGCGTGTTTTCCATTTTTTTGCCAACATTTAGATTGGCCGTATTTCGTTAATGGCTGTAGCAAATTGTACCAAATTACATATGTTTTAATAATAGAGGTCTGTATAATTCAGTATCGAAAATAAAGCAAAAAGTCAGGGTCTGAGCCAATTTTTTTAATTTTGAATCTTACCTAAAAACATTATCCTGTATGTGGATTTTGGCAAGGTACAATACAGATTTTCAAAATAGTCTAATATTGTGTCTGAACCATGTAGTTAGTTTTTTTGGTACACTTTTGACGCCTCGAGAATTAACAGATGAGTTTTACAATAAATCCATTTAAAAAATATTTGGGTGACTTTCGGTCACAAAAACATCAGTAACTACATGGACGACATTAATTTTGTGGGGAAAGATTTAATTTTACTGTCAATTTGTTAGAATTTGCTACAACGATACAGAAAACTAAAATATGTAAATGTCAACACAAGTCAAAAAAAATTAAATATATAAAAATGTGAACAAATAAAATTTTATTTATTAGAACAAATACAAAAGAGTAAAAATTATATGGAAGTGAAATAACTGAGACAATAAAGCTCCTAAATAGTTAGTACAATTAGTTAAAAAGAATATGATCCAATACAATTACACGAAATTAAAATAACACACCGAAAATGTAACGAACAAAAAATAATTTAAAAAAAATTGACTGAAACAAATTTTCAAAATGTCTGTCTCCAATCTCAATACACTTTCTTGCGAGTAACTGTAAATTATTTTTAGCATTTCTAATCATCTGAGGGTTATTTTTTATTTCAGTGCATTGCCGTTCTATGCGTTCTTTTAAGTCCTGTCTAGTGGTAACTTCGGTAGCATACACTTTTTTGCTTTAAATGACCCCATAATAACTAACCCACTGGAGTCAGGTCTAGGTACCTTGCAGGCCAGGAAACTGGACCATTGCTACCGATCCACCTATTGGGGTAATGGTCATCTAAATGTTGCCTCACTTCTCATAGATAGTGAGCCGTAGGGGAATTCAGGTTATCGAAAGAATGCAAAGATTGGAAATCAAAAAATTTTACAAGTAGTTTTTCTTTACAGTACCTACTCATAGATGGATTTTTCAGCTGTTTGCAAAATCCTATAAAGAATATATTTCCTTACAAGTATAAGCAAACAAAAATAATTCACTTTTAAATATATGACATTTGTTTGTATTCTCCTTGCCATGCCCAAAAATAAGCTTGATTACTAGGAACGACAACAGGAAGGGTACCTAGAATAATACATGGGTCACAAGATCTCTGCCAAAACGTTATGGATAAAAAAAGAATAAGAGTTAGTTAAATAATTATTATAATAACACAGGCTCACACAATTTTTTTGTATATAGAAATCAAAATACTATATTCCCATATATTTTGAACAGATGAATCTGAAAAATCGCGGAAACATCATATTTAGTCATTGAATATGTTTTTCAGGATTTAAAAAATGGTACGAATGTCTTCGATTTTAAAATAAACTAAATTTCTAGCTGCTTTACATTCTATGTACAACTCATAAAATAATTTTGGGCACATATCATTGGGAAATTGCAAGTATTGAGTATTACATATGATATTCGAAAAGCTTAATTGCTACCCATATTTACGTTATAAACATTTTTAATAAATTTATTCTTGTTTTGATAAACACAAACACACATTTCAAAAATATATAAGCATGGTTATATTAAAATTTTATACTCTAACATTTCTTCACGAAAATGGAAACATGCGCTATACAACGCAATAAAGCTGAAGAGAAAGAAGTAGTCTCGCAATTTTTCAATCTATTATAAAACTGAGTTATCTGAGTTTTATTTGCAATGAAGCACAACTATGAAATCGTTAAATATAATCAAATCAAACTTATTTATATTTAATATGGATAACATAGGGCCCAATATTGAGCCTAGCGGAACTTCCTGATTTGAAGACGAACATTCATAGTAATTTCTGCATGCCTAGTTTTCACTTACAACAAAGACAATATAGTGTTGTTAAACTGCCAACTATAAATATACAAACTTTTGCACATTACTGGTGAAGTTCCATATTTTAGAAAATAAGTTCCTATTTTCATAAAGATAACATTGAAAACATGATTTCCAAACGTACAGCTCATTTAACCGCTCTGTAAGTATAACACAGGGCCCAATATTTAGCCTTGTGGAACTTCCACATTTGAGGACGAACATTCAGAGCAGTTTCTGCACGCACAGAGAAAAATGTGTGTGATATTTTACCACAATTGTAGAAAATTGTACTCCAAATTGGTCTTAAAATGGTGACAGGAACAATTTGTGCAAATAAATAATACATTTTTGGGGCAATGATTTTGTACAGTTTATGTATTAACATTGTTTGAAATTTTTGTACAAACTTAAAAATCACGTAAATTGAATTCTTTACAAATTTGAATTATGGTTGCATAAAAATACATAATTTTATTCCACTTGTGGAACAAATCTCTGAACAGATTAAGTTAGTTTCTACAATTTGTGTGAAATTTTTAAATATATTCTGAAGGTTTCCCAAACAAACATTCACATCTAAACCTCTTCATTTGTAAAACATATTTATAAAAAAATGTGCTCTTAAGTGACACAATGTTTATAGTTTTTTAAGAGAATGTGTTTTTAGTTTTCCACAATTTCTAAATGAGAAATCCACAAATTGTATGTTTATTTTGTCAACTTTGTAATTTATTTTGCACAATATACACACAAAGAAGCTGTTCAGTTTGTATGAACTGGGGTTAGTTTTGCACAATTTATTACTCTATAATCTCCAAATTATGTATATATTTTTTGGTTCACCGCGCACTCATTTCACACACTATATGTACAAACTTCATTTTAATTGTATTATTCTGTAACACAGATTGTGAAATATTATTTCCAAAATTGGAGGTATTCCTAAGGACTTCAATAAAAAAAATTAAAGAATAAATATTTTATTTTAACGGAACAACAATACATAAAAGAGCATGCATTTATATATTATCATATGGTAAATGAAAACATTTCTATTTTTTTAAATACAAATAAATTTTATATGCATAAAGTTCTAGTTGGAAAGAAGTAGGTGACTTACATTTATGCTTAAAATAAATCCATTTAAAAATTCTAAATTGGAAGGCTTCCAGTGCTTCTTCTTTTTAGCTTCTATTAACGCAGTTTGTAGTAATAAAGCTTATGTCGTAGTCACGTCATATTCTAAAAAAAAACATTTATCAGTTCATCACCAAAATCAAATGTATTGCTTACCACCAGAAGTGTGATCTCCATTTTGAAGCAGTTCTTTTACAAGTTTGCCTTTTGGGTTTAGTTGTTTAGGAACAGCTTTCTGTCGCTTCGCATAAGAAAATGAAATTAATCTCTAGCTGTAAACGAAATCAAGTATTAGAAGATAGGTATCATGCATTCTTCGCATATAAACAAGAAACCATTTTTATATTTATATGTTAACGAAGTTTATTTAAGAGAACATATATGCAAATCTGTAACTCTGTGTGAAGTACTTACCTATGTGAATGCTGGAATTAGATCTAGAAAACCCCACTCGGTTAATAACTTTTCAACAAATTCCATCACAAATGTATAATTCGGAAGTGTACGTCTTCACTTAACGAAATACTACCTGGATCTGATGCGTAATTGCCTGCGCGTATATGCGTAGCGTGGCCGGCGCGGTCAGTACAATTTTGAACCAATAAACCTTACGTGAAACAAATTAAACAATTATACAAAATTTTAAAACAATGTCACCAAACTGATTGTGAATAGTATGTTATTAAATTGTGCAGTTTGTGCGGGCGGCATAGATTACTATTATTGTTCAGCGGAAATAAATATATTGGGACTCCTACTTTCACAACCGTTTATAAAATAAAATCATATATTTATGTTACACAAGTTGTGCAAATCCTTTAAACAATTACTTAAAACTAATTGTAAATAGAATGGCAACAGAATATATAGTTTGAGGATATTATTAACAATTAGTTAAGTTAAATTTGCTATGATTTGTTGAGAAAAAATAAATAAATTTAACTCTAAATTTCGTCAATCTGTTGGTCGAAGTTTCCAATAAATTCATCGTGACTAAATCTTTATATTGGATAAATAAAACGCACAAGAATTATGCACAATTAAAATGTATAACACTATATAACGTTGTGCCTTAAAATTTTACAATTGTTTAAAAAAATGCAACAAGACGTAGTTCCACAACATTGTGCAAAATGTTCCAAAGCGATTTCTCTCTGTGCGCCTTATTTTCACTGACAACAACAAAATTATTAGGACTTGAAATAATCATAAAAATATTATCAGCATACATTGAAATCGTTAAATATAATCAAATCAATCTTATTTATATATAATATGAATAACATAGGGTCCAATATTGAGCCTTGCAGAACTTCCATATTTCAAGACGAACATTCAGAGTAATTTCTGCATGCCTAGTTTTCACTGACGACAAAGACAATATAGTGTTAAACTGCCAACTATAGGCAGCACATTACTGGTTCCATATTTTATAAAATAGTTCCTATTTTCATAAAGATAACATTGAAAACATGATTTCCAAACGTACAGCTCGTTTCACCGCTCTGTAAATATAACATCATGTAAATAACCTTAAAAATGTGTTGTTATTCCCAAGTAAACTAACCTCATTAAAATACAACTCTCTAGTCTCTAGATGTATTAATAAAAAATAACTCTATACCCGCGTCTAACTTATCTAGCATTATATTAATCTTCGCGTGTCAATAGCAACCACTGACTTGTTTTAATTTTAATTTATGATGCCCAAATCCTCATAAAATATTATAAGAGCTTAGGTGGAAATGTTAACAACCTAATTTTTCAATTTATAATGCTTTATCCACTTAAAGATTTAAATTTAATGTCCATTCATATTATCGGTATCCAAGAACAAATTTTAATTGAAATATTTTTAATGTGATCTAAAGTTTAAATATAGTTGTTATCCTCAGTATGTTGTGCAAGGACGTTTCGTAACTGGACACAAAAGATACATGGCACTACTTCTTTCCTGACTTTATTTTGATAATAAATTTTGTTAACGTGTGGTGTTATTTCTACTTCCGTGAAAAGTAGGCTTCTCGTCCAATTTACTTATAAAATAACAAAATTTATTATTATTTAATTATTTATTGTGATTTAATTACGTTTGTTTTGACATTATAATGGAATGGTGGAAATTTATGTGAACCTTTTTTTTCAATTTACTTATTTAGGATCCAACTATCGAAACAGATAAGAACTCTACTGTCACGCAAAAACTTCAAATTCTGAAGATATTTTTATGTCGATTCGACGTAAATGACCTTATTTAAAATTGCTTCCTACGAGAGCTATCGCCCTTTAAAGAGTACCTTGTCATCAAATAGCTTTTAAAAATTAAAAAGCGACGAGCTATTTGCGGATAAAGTAAGTGTGTTTGGAAAATCATGAATAATACTGTAAATAACAAAAACAAGTTGTCAAATTACTGAAATTAGAACACAAAATGGTATAAATTGCGAATTTAAACTTATTGTAAATTCTCTCAATAATGACTATGCAGATATTCCACATAAGATAATATTACCAACGGAAATGTAAATAATATGAATTTGACAAAAATTATTAACTATTAACTATTAACTATTAATTATGACATATTTCTTATAAACCCTGCATCTGAACGTACAGTATATAATGCAACAATAAGATTAAAAAAGATAATTCTTCTGAAATAAATAAAATAAATAATAAATATTTCCCTATCGGATGTCTCGTTCTATGGAAGGGCCACCGACGATTTTTACCATTATGAAACGAAACAAAGGTCTATGTTATCAATTCCTGCACATGGTTTTTCCGTTTATGAGAACAGTCCTATGTACGTAAGAATTAAATTGTATCACAAATTAATGCTAGATGTAAAATACATAGAAAAATTAATCTGTTCAAAAATAAACTTAAATCTTTTCTCCTTGATAATTGTTTTCATTGTACCCAAAAAAATGTAGGATTTTATTTCTCTTAACTCATTTTACATTGTACACGCCTTTCTTCCATTTTTGTTCAACTAAATTTTATATACCTACTTTATGTTTTATATTACTTCCACATCCACGTAGTGGATTGGAAGTATAATAATCGTAGAAAAAAATTTCAATTTCTTTTTACCTGAAATAGGTTTAGAATGTCATAAAACGTTGGGATTTTAAATTTGAGCGAGAAAAAAATAATTTCTGTCTGTCTGTCGGTCTGTCTGTCTGCCGGTATTAAACTTTTTACTTCCCTCGCATACCGAAGGGAAGTATTGTATTCGAGAAAAAATCACCCTCCGAGATTTTTTCGGATTCTGACGTTTCAGAACACGTAGATCACGAAAATATAGGTTTTTCAATTCCGTCAGTCTGTCTGTCTGTCTGTCTGTCTGTCTGTTGGTGTATTTACTAAAAAACTACTTGACGGAGAGCAGTCAAATTTGGCAGGTAGTTGACGCTACTGTCAGCGCAGAACTGGTAGAAATTTCACTGGAAAATATACCGTCTAAACGGAATAAATAGTGAAAAAAATTTTTTTTCGCTCAAATTTAAAATCTCCACGTTTCATGACGCGCTAATCCTATTTCGGGAAAAAAAATTTTTGAAAATTTTTTTCACCATTTTTGAAAAAATTTTTACCAAGATAAAAAATTTTTTTTTTTGTTCAAATTTAAAATTTCCACGTTTCATGACACGCGAAACCTATTTCTGAAAAAAAAAATTTTTGAAAATATTTTTCACATTTTTGAAAAATTTTTTACCAAGATAAAAAAATTTTTTTTGCTCAAATTTCAAATTTCTACGTTTCATGGCATTCTAAAACTATTAAAAAAAATAATAAATTTTTTTACCAACATTTTTGAAAATTTTTTTTCTACTAAAATGATATTTTTTTTTCTTCAAATTTAAAATTTCCTCGTTTCATGGCATTCTAAGCCTGATTCAGAAAAAAAAAATGTTGAAAATTTTTTGAAATTTTTTTTTTACCAACATTTTTGACATTTTTTTTACCACTAAAATAGATGGATATTTTTTTATTTCTTCAAATTTAAAATTTCCACGTTAGCGTTCTAAATCTATTTAAAAGAAAAATTAGAAATTTTGTTTACTATTTTTAAAAAATTTTGCCACTAAGATAGAATTTTTTTCTTTGTTCAGATTTAAACTATCCACGTTTCCATGGCATTCTAAAACTATTCAAACAAATTTAAAAATGTTTTTGAAAAATTTTTAGAAAAATTTGAAAACATTTTTAATCTATTTATCACTACTATAGAATAGACGAAAAATTTGGTTTGCTCAAATTTTAAATTTCCACGTTTCATGACATTTCAAACCAATTTCGTAACATTTTGTTACCATTTTGGAAAAAAAATTAACACTAGAATAGATGGAAACTTTTTTTACTCAAATTTAAAAGTTTCACGTTTCATGACCTTCTAAACCTATTTAAAAAAAATGTGTAATTTTTAAATCTTAAACTTCTTTTACCACTATTATAGAATAGACGGAAACTTTCCTTTTTGCTCAAATTTAAAATTTTTACGTTTGACATTTTAAACCTATTTCAGAAGAAAAGATTTAAATTTTTTTTTTTTTACATTTTTGAAAAATTAAAATAAAAATGAAATTTTTTAACCACCACTATACTTCCACTCCATTACGCGAATGTTGGATTGATGTGACGGATGGCAATAATATCTGACATATACACCTATTATACTTTTATTGAAAAATATACAGGGTGGTCATCCCAAGAAATAATTCAGTCATGGTGGACATTTGTAAAGGTATTTGCGCAAGCCTGCCATATGTGGCACCTGTATTAGTATTGAGCTTTTGCTGTTGGATGAGCAAACTGTATATTTTTTTGACCAAAGCTTATCAAGTTTTCTTTGTAATAATAGCAATAACTATATTCCGATTATTATTCTCAATGTTATTTCGTAATTATTAATTTTTTAGAGTGACCGCCATGCACAAATAACGAGGGAAGTTCTGTGTAAAGACCTTTACCGATTTTTTTTTTGTCCGCACGTTTTCTCCGGAACGGTTTAAGATATTGACTTGAAATTTTGTACACGTATATATTGTACAGAGATCTGGAACTGGATTGTTTTTTGAACATATCGGGTGAAGGGTTGGGGGAAAATAGGGAGAAATTATTAAAACAACTTGAAATTTGATATGCATGTACTAGAAGTCAAGGCCTCAATTTTTTTTATGATATTTTCCATCCACCCACCACCCTCCACTCCATTATTAAAGTTGTTGATAAAATAAAATTGACATATTCACTTGAAAGTTAGTACACGTATATATTGTAATGACATCTGATTGAGATGGAAAATCTGGATGTGGAAGTAATAATTCCTTAGGCAGCGGTTTTTCTACAATGATTTTATATTTTATAATTTTATATTATTTTAATATTTAACTTATTCACATTCTGTCTATGCACTTTTATATTGCTCTACGGTTATATTTCTAGGTTCTACTTTGTAATTTTGCAAATTTGTTCGACTGTAATGTTCTGACGTTTCCTATATTATGCTTTATGGTCTACTGAAAAAATAAGTAATAAAAATTAAATACATACGAAGATAAAACTTGGTACTTAAAAATGCCTATCGTTTGCTATAAACATGATTTTTAATTACTATCATAAGCGAAAGCCAATGAACATTTTGAGTTATAATTAGTTTATCTTGATTTTTTGGTATTTTTGATCTCGAGCTTTTTTATAAAACGAGGTAAGGCGCTAAGATACCATTTTCGAGTAAAATCTATCTCATTTTTTCTCTTCGTTAAATTACTCAATTATTGCTAAATTTATTACCAATTGTAATAATAATAATAACCAGACAATACTAACTCAACCGAGGAAAGAAAAGGAAAGGAAATAAAATAAAACAGCAATCACAAGACGCTGTAGAAAGACGGATAAACTATTATGTATTTATTTTTATTTTTAATTGATATTATTCTATCCCATCTTTCTACCTGTTCTTTCCCATCTTAATTTTTATCAGCTCGATTTATTGATTCAAAACATAATATTTTATCATTAATTTGGAAGACGGAAATTGAAACCGATTGTCTCAAAGAAGCGGCAATTGAAAAGATATTAAACATAATATATGGGTAATAAACATAATATATAGGTTATGAGATGGAAAAACTGCCCAAAATTGAAACCGATTGTTTAAAGGAAACGACATAACGCACAAAAAATAGTAATAATGGTGATAATAATAATAATGTTACCGCGAGATAGGGCTTTCCCCAGCATCTCCACCGTAGATGGTTATTTACTTGTGGAGCGGTTAATAAAAAAAAGAATGGGAAAAAAGGTAAAAAATACAAAAAAAAATAAAAAATGAAAGCTGCTAGATTTAGAGACACTAGAGGCAGAAAACTTAGAAGAAGAAAAAGAAGGAGATGACCATAGATGGAAACTTAAGAGAAGCATGGAAACTGAAAAGAAGCATCTCGCAAACAACTGCGCCACACCTCAGCCGATGATGACAAATGGAAATCTATTAGAAGCATGGAAACTTAAAAGAAGCATCTCTCAAACACCTACACCTCCCATCCTATATTCCCACCCCATGCGTCATGCGGCTCTCGCTGCTGACAATAAGCATGTCCAATGTCCAACCCGGCGTATGCGGCTGGACCGGCGGTATATAAAACATCCGAGATTTGGTTGCGGCACGCGGTTTGGCTATCCGTTGGGCGTATTCGACGGACGACCGGGCTGCGTGTTGGAACGAACCATACGCTGGCAAATCAATCAGTCAAATCAATTGTAGTAATAATAATTACCACTGACGAGGACACCAAGAAGAAAATTATAGTATGGACCATTCTTCCGCAACGCTGAACCAGCAGTGGACAAGGAGGCACCTACAAAATATTTGAGTGACCCTGGCTAGCAAGAGAAAATTGACACTTTGATAATAATAGCGCAGGAACAAGTGTTAAATACCAGTTACGTCCAGAGGATAATCTTGAAAGAGCCATTCTTTATCAATTACATTCGACGCGACAAAATATCCCTAATATCAACTCTTAGACTTTAGTTTGTATTCATCTAAAAGATTATGGCAGCTAGAAATATTTATTTAAGGATTATAACCTAAGATTAGTATTAAACTAATACTATATATTGCTGTAATCAGTGATAACTATCAAAGGTTACGAGCAAGCCATTCTCAGGTTCTAACCGTTTTAATTGATAATCTAATTACTATCGTATAATTCCACACTTTAAGTTTATCACCTTGAGATATATTGGTTTAGTATTCAAATCTCTGGTAAACAAGCGATTTCCAAATTCCTCATCATAATCAAAAATATGTACAAGGTGGTCCAAAATTGTGTCTCAATATTTCTGTCTGTACATGTAAAAGCAAGCTAACCATTATGCTTTTCGCCGATTTACTGCACTGTTGCACATTGTATAAGATACTCGTCGCAGCTTTTTTGTAAATAATATTAGTTTCAGACGTTTTTTTCTTTAATTACAAAATATACAAATAAAATTTCTTTTAATATAATTATCAAATTTTGCTTTCCTCGCATACCGAAGGGAAGTATTTTATTCGAGAAAAAATCACTCTCCGAGATTTTTTCGGATTTTTACGTTTCAGAACATGTAGATTACGAAAATATAGTTTTTTCAATTCCGTCTGTCTGTCTGCCTGTTGGTGCATTAACTAAAAAAACTACTTGACGGAGAACAGTCAAAGGTAGGTAGCTGAGGCTACTGTCAGAGAAGAAATGGTTAAACTATCACTGGAAAATATACAGGGTGGACCGTCTAAAGGGAATAAATAATAGAAAAAAAATTTTGCTCAAATTTAAAACTTCCACGAGTCATGACATTCTAAACCTATTTCCGGATTTTTCCTAAAATTTTTTAACACGAATAGATGGAAGAATTCATTTCATGGCATTCTAAACCTATTTAAAAAAAATGAAATTTATTTTACCAACATTTTGGAAAAATATTTTTACCACTAAAATAGATGGAAAAAACATGTTCGTTTTGCTCAAGTTTAAAATGTCCACGTTTCATGGCATTCTAAATCTATAAAAAAAAAAATTCATAAAAATTTTTTGACATTTTTTTTTCAAATTTTTACTTCCCTCGCATACCGAAGGGAAGTATTGTATTCGAAAAAAAATCACCCTCCGAGATTTTTTTTGATTCTGACGTTTCAGAACACGTAGATTACGAAAATATAGGTTTTTCAATTTCGTCAGCCTGTCTGTCTGTCTGTCTGTCTGTTGGTGCATTTACTAAAAAAGTACTTGACGGAGAGCAGTCAAATTGGTAGGTAGTTGACGCTACTGTCAGCGAAGAAATGATAGAAATTTCACTGGAAAATATACAGGGTGGACCGTCTAAAGGGAATAAATAATGAAAAAAATTTTTTTTTCCTTAAATTTAAAATTTCCACGTTTCATGACATGCTTAAGCTATTTCATTTTTTTCAAGTTTTTTACCAAGATGAAAAAATTTTTTTTTGCTCAAATTTAAAATTTCTACGTTTCATGGCATTCTAAACCTAATTAAAAAAAAAAAAATTGAAATTTTTTTTACCAAATTTTTGAAAAATTCTTTTCTACTAAAATAAATGAAAACAATTTTTTTTCTTTCTTCAAATTTAAAATTTCCACGTTTCATGGCATTCTAGGCCTGATTAAATTTTTTTTTTTTCAACTTTTAAAACATTTTTGAAATATTTTGTTACCAGTTTGGAAAAAAATTTAACACTAGAATAGAAACTATTTTTTGCTCAAATTTAAAAGTTTCACGTTTCGTGACATTCTAAACCTATTTAAAAAAATCGGTAAAGTTATTTACACAGAACTTTCCTCGTTATTTGTGCATGGCGGTCACTCTAAAAAATTATTAATTACGAAATGACATTGAGAATAAGGATCGGAATATAGTTATTGCTATTATTACAAAAAAACCTGATTACTTTTGGTCAAAAAATAATACAGAGTGCTCATCCAACAGCAATAGTTCAATACTAAATAACAGGTGCCAAATATGGAAGGCTTGCGCAAATACCTTTACAAATGTCCAGCATGACTGAATTATTTCTTGGGATGCCATTATTCAATAAAAGTATATAATAGGTGCGGTGCATATGCCAAATATTATTGCCATCTGTCACATTTTCAATTCCACATTCACGTAATGGAGTGGAAGTATAGTGGTGGTTAAAAAATATAAAAAATTTTCAAAACGTTTTTTTTTTTAATGGGTTTAGAATGTCACGAAACGCGAAAATTTTAAATTTGAGCAAAACAAAATTTTTCGCTCTATTCCAGTATTAAATTTTTTTCCAAAATGGTGAAAGGATGTGGCAAATTTTTTTTTCCGAAATAGGTTTTAATTGTCATGAAACGTGGAAATTTTAAATTTGAAAAAAAAAATTCGCCTATTCTATAATAGTGATAAATAGATTACCTAAACATGTTTTCAAATTTTTTTTTATATTTTTCAAAAACAATTTTAAATTTGTTTGAATAATTTTAGAACGCCATGGAAACGTGGAAATTTTAAATCCGAACAAAGAAAAAAAATTCCATCTATTTTAGTGGTAATTTTTTTTTCGAAATTTTTAAAAAATTTTCAATTTTCAATTTTTTTTAAATAGATTTAGGGCGCTATGAAACGTGGAAATTAAAAATTTTAAGAAAAATAATTCCATCTATTTTAGTGGTAAAAATTTTTTCAAAAATGATGGCGAAAAAAATTTTCAACATTTTTTTTTTCAGAAATAGGTTTAGCGTGTCATGAAACGTGGAAATTTTAAATTTGAGCAAAAAAAATTTTTTTTCATCTTGGTAAGTAAAATTTTTTCAAAAATGTTGGTGAAAAAAATTTTCAAAAATTTTTTTTCCCGAAATAGGATTAGCGCGTCATGAAACGTGGAAATTTTAAATTTGAGCGAACAAAATTTTTTTTCACTATTTATTCCGTTTAAACGGTCCACCCTGTATATTTTCCAGTGAAATTTCTACCATTTCTGCGCTGACAGTAGCGTCAACTACCTACCAAATTTTACTGCTCTCCGTCAAGTAGTTTTTTAGTAAATGCACCAACAGACAGACAGACAGACAGACAGACAGACCGACAGACAGACAGACAGACAGACAGACTGAATTGAAAAACCTATATTTTCGTAATCTCCGTGATCTGAAACGTCAGAATCCGTAAAAATCTCGGAGGGTGATTTTTTCTCGAATACAATACTTCCCTTCGGTATGCGAGGGAAGTAAAAATATATATAATTTTTAAATTTTAAACACTAGTATAGAATAGACGGAAACTTTCCTTTTTGCTCAAATTTAAAATTTCTACGTTTGACATTTTAAACCTATTTCAGAAGAAAAAATTTTGAAAATTTTTTTACCAACATTTTTGAAAAATTTCAAAAAAATGAAATTTTTTAACCACCACTATACTTCCACTCCAATACGTGAATGTTGGATTGAAAATGTGACATATGGCAATAATATCTGGATATGCATCTATTATACTTTTATTGAAAAAAGTACAGGGTGGTCATCCCAAGAAGTAATTCAGTCATGGTGGACATTTGTAAAGGTATTTGCGCAAGCCTGCCATATGTGGCAGCTGCTATTTAGTATTGAACTTTTGCTGTTGGATGAGCAATCTGTATATTTTTTTGACCCAAACTTATCAAATTTTCTTTATAATTATAGCAATAACTATATTCCGATTATTATTCTCAATGTTATTTCGTAATTATAAATTTTTTAGTGTGACCGCCATGCACAAATAACGAGGGAAGTTCTGTGTAAATACCTTTACCGATTTTTTTTACCACTATTATAGAATGGAAATAAATATTTTGCTCAAATTCAAAATTTCCACGTTTCATGACATTCCTATACCTATTAAAAAAAAAATTCTTCAAAATTTTTTTGAACATTTTACACCACTACTAGATTACATGGGACTATTCTTTTTACAAATTAAAAATGTTTACGTTTCATGACATTCTAGACCTGAAACATATTCTGTATAGGATTTTGCAAACAGCGGAAAGAAAGAGTGTCTATGAGAACTAAAAGAAAAAGTATATGTAAAAATATCAATGAAATCTTTGCATTCTTTCGATAACCTGACTTCCAGTTATGCTAACAATATTGCCAAGCTTTTGCATGGAACATCGTTATGAGTGGGCTTTGAGCTTTTCTGATGCGTCCAGAATAAGGACGAAAAACGTGTCAAAGGCTAAGTATTTCCAAGAAACCGAATGAGATTTTATGAAAATGTAGTTCATTAGAATGAAAAAAATTTTAAAGACAAGGTAGGTAAATAAATTAATTTCAGGCCTTTATTCTCATTTTTAACTGAATTTACATATCGTAGGGGATCATGTAGATACTAGTTTAATCTGTCTAGTCGTAGGGTACTATGTTGAACGCTAGTGTTATAATGAGAATGGCAAATAAGAATTTTTACTTGTTAGCATAACCAGAAGTCAGGTTATCGAAAGAATGCAAAAATTTCATTAATGTTTTTACATACAGTTTTTCTTTTAGTTCTCATAGATAGTTTTATCTTTCCACTGTTTGCAAAATCCTATAAAAAATATGTTTCATTACTATAAGCAAACAAATAAATAATTCACTTTTAAACATTCTAGACCTATTTCAAAAAATTTTGTTTTGACAATTTAAAAGAAATTTTTTTTACTACTGTTTATAAAATGGATGGCAAAAAAAATTTCGCTCAAATTTACAATTTCCACGCTTATTTAAAAAAAAAAATTAATAATTTTTTTAACACTCAACTACGCGGGAAAATATGCAGGGTGGTCACCCTAAGAAATAATTCTACCATAGTGGAAATTTGTAAAGGTATTTACGCACCCCATGTGGCACCTTTTATTTAATACTAAATTTTTGCTGTCGGGTGGCC
Source organism: Stenurella melanura (assembly GCA_963583905.1). Taxonomy (NCBI): domain Eukaryota; kingdom Metazoa; phylum Arthropoda; class Insecta; order Coleoptera; family Cerambycidae; genus Stenurella; species Stenurella melanura. Next base: position 9,021,873 of record OY757317.1, read on the forward strand.
ACTCTGTATATCTGTTTGACTAAAAGTTATTACGTTCTCCTTGTAATAATAGTGATAACTACATTCCGATTATTATTCTCATATGTCGTTTCGTAATTAAGAATTTTTTAGTGACACCCTATATAAATAACGAAGGAAGTTGTGTGTAAATGCATTTACCGATTTTTGATCACTACTATAGAATGGATGAAAAAAGTTTTTTTTTGGTCAAATTTAAAATTTCCACGTTTCATGGCATTTTTAATCTATATAAAAAAAAATTTTGATGAATTTTTTTAAAATTTGTAGTGTTCTTTTACCACTACTATAGAATAAAAGGAAACATTTTTTTGCCCAAACTTAAAATGTCCACGTTTCATGGCATTCTAAGCCTATTTCAGAAGAAAATTTGAAATTTTTTTTTCCAACATTTTTGAAAAATTTCGAAAATAGTGAAATTTTTTAACCACTACTAATACTTTCACTCCACTACGTCAATCTGGAATTAAAAATGACAGATGGCAATAATATTTGGCATATTATACTTTTATTGAAAAATGTATAGGGTGGTCATTCCAAGAAATAATTCAACCATGGTGGACATTTGTAAGGGTATTTGCGCAAGCCTTCCATATTAGGCACCTGTTATTTAGTATTGAATTTCTGCTGTTGGTTGAGCACTCTACATTTTATTGACCAAAAGTTATCAGGTTTTCCTTGTAATAGTAGTGATAACAATATTCCGATTGTTATTCTCAATGTCATTTCGTAATTAATATTTTTTTAGAGTGACCGCCATGCACAAATAAAGAGGGAAGTTCTGTGTAAATATCTTTACCGATTTTTTTGTTTATTGATCGACATTGTTCAAAAATAGGGTTCTTCCTCTAGCACACTAACTTACTGCCCAAATTTCTATACAATCGGACTTCTCGAAACATGACGGACGGACAGATAGACAGACGGACGGACAGACAGTCAGACAGAAGACGGACGGACATTTTGAAAGTTGTTCAGAATTCGACCACCCGCGCAGTGATCTGAAAATGTTTATATACACTCTTTTGTGGCTTAACTTTGCATTTTATTTCATTCAAAAATTCTAAACCATTTTCCAGAAATTAAAAAAAAAATTTCGACCATACGCTCGCGGAGAAGATGCTTATTAGTAACGGCCTTTGAATACAATAACTGACTTGGACTCCAAACCAATAACATTTGAAACTTACGTTAAGCATGGTCATATTTAACATTTTGTTATATTAAAAAATACGTTTTCTCTGACAGTTATCATTTTTTTAGAATAACATATTTACAAAACTGTTTAAAATAATGGATGATATTTCGGCCATTTTGAATCCGCCATTTTCAATTCTGACTTTTCCATGTTAAATTAATAATTCGTGACCTAAGAAGCTTTTCTGGAAATTGTCCGATACAATTATGAATATTCACAGATAATAGTCCAAACGATTAATGTCACAACCGCCATTTTTGGACTATTTGATATCGAATTTGTAATCAGCGACCTCTGACCCCCCCCCCCTCCAAAAAAGTTTGAGTCATTTTCAGTTATTTTTCTGGCAGTTATTCAATTGTTAATTAAAAATATACGAAAATATTAATAACATATGCGCCATTTTGATTCCGCCATATTGAATTTGAACTCTTTAATATCAAATTCGTAATCAGCGACCCCTAAAACCTCCCTAAAATTGAGCCACTTTGAATAATTATTCAGGAAGTTATGAACCCAAGAAGATATTCCAAAGTTTCAAAAAAATCGGTAAAGTATTAAACATTTTATGGTTTTTTTAAAAATTTGGATACAGCGACTCGACTATACAGGGTGTTTGGTAAGGCGATGCCGATCCTGAACAGGGAGGTAGAGGGGGTCATTTGGCATCTATATGACCAAACATACCTATATGAAAAATGCTACGGTTTTTCTTATATTTCCAATTTTGTACTTTTTCAAAAAATCCCCATATTTCATCGTTTATTTAAGTATTACGTACTAAATGTAACTTTTGATATTCTGAAATCTTTTTTTTCTTTATCCGAAATACATAAACTTCCAACAAAACAAAAAATGAATGAAAGTTTCTGTCGGCTAAAAAAAATAAAATGACATTTATTAGAAGAAAATTGTAATGGCAATTAAAAGTGTCGATTTTGGAAGTATTACAAAAATTTTTAAAAAAGTCATCTAGATATTACAATTACTTTTAAAACTTCTCTATTGTATCCTCTTTAAGTGACAATATCATACATACCATCAAGTTTTACCAGTCACTAAAAATAGACAAAAGACTATCAGTCGGTAATAATTTTTCATTTCATCAAAAATTAAATATGCGCGTCTTTCAACAAAAACAAAGCTACCGTTTCAAAAACAGACACGACCAGACATTTGTTTGTTAGTAATATCACTGACAGCTGTCAACGTGCGCATTTTTGTGTTTCCTTTAATTTTAACGAAGTTTATAGCTATCCTCAGTGTTGTGTCGATTTCTACTGATAATTTGTTTTAAGTTTCTGACATATTGAGTAAAATTAATTTCAATGGCTACTTATAGTAACCAAGAGTATGCTGACATACTCTTTTACTATGGCAAAGCAAATGGGAATGCTTACCGGGCCGCAAGATTGTATAATAGACGATTTCATCCACATAGAAGGACTCCAGATCCGCGTGTGTTCAGCAACACTTATCGCCGAATAGCGGAAACAGGTAATTTACATCAACATGAGCCTGCTGTAGGACCTGTACGCCATCATCCCGAAGTTGATGACAATATTCTAGCCGCATTTGCTGCAGATCCCACAACAAGCGTTAGAAAAGTGGCACAGCAAGTTGGATTGTCAATTTGGAAGACTTGGTCAGTAATGAATACGGAAAACAAACATCCTTACCATTATACTTCAGTACAAGGCCTCGAAGAGGGCGACCCTGTACGGAGAATAGCATTTTGTCGGTTTTTGTTGAATGCTGATATTGAGGACCCCCATTACTTAAAATCCATTCTATGGACGGATGAATCAAAACTCTCTCGTGAAGGCATAACAAATTTTCACAATCTCCATTATTGGGCGGACAAGGGCGACAACCCGCAAATGAAGAAACAAACTTCGTTTCAAAATAAGTTTAGTGTCAATGTTTGGATGGGTGTAATTCATGGACATGTCATTGGGCCTCATTACCTACCAGATAACCTGAACGGGGACGCTTACCTCGACTTCTTGGAGAACGATCTTCCTCCTCTCCTGGAAAATCTGCTAATTAACCTTCGCCACTGTATCATTTTCCAAAATGACGGATGCTCAGCCCACTACCGCTTGACAGTCCGTCAATACTTAGATCGAACATATCCCGATCGGTGGATTGGACGTAGTGGACCTATTCTGTGGCCTGCAAGGTCCCCAGATTTAACGCCAGTGGACTATTACGTATGGGGTAGAATGAAGGAACTTGTGTATAATGAGGAAATACAAAGCCGTGTTTAACTAGTGGCAAAAATAGAACGAGCCGCTCTACAACTGCAACAAGAAATGACATTAAGGACAACCACTGCTGAAATTAGAAGACGGGCGAGGAAATGTATCAGAAATAACGGGTCTCGTTTTGAACACCAAAAATAATAAATTTGTTTTCAAATAATCATTTTTGTTTTATATGAAGTTTTTTGAAACGATAGTTTTGTTTTGTTGGAAGATCGCGCATATTTAATTTTTGATGAAATGAAAAATTATTGCCGATTGACAGTCTTTTGTCTATTTTTAGTGACTGGTAAAACTTGATGGTATGTATAATATTGTCACTTAAAGAGGATACAATAGAGAAGTTTTAAAAGTAATTGTAATATCTAGATGACTTTTTTAAAAATTTTTGTAATACTTCCAAAATCGACACTTTTAATTGCCATTACAATTTTCTCCTAATAAATGTCATTTTATTTTTTTTAGGCGACAGAAACTTTCATTCATTTTTTGTTTTGTTGGAAGTTTATGTATTTCGGATAAAGAAAAAAAATATTTCAGAATATCAAAAGTTACATTTAGTACGTAATACTTAAATAAACGATGAAATATGGGGATTCTTTGAAAAAGTACAAAATTGGAAATATAAAAAAAACCGTAGCATTTTTCATATAGGTATGTTTGGTCATATAGATGCCAAATGACCCCCTCTACCTCCCTGTTCAGGATCGGCATCGCCTTACCAAACACCCTGTATACATTTATTTTGAAAGTATGTTGAAAATGAGTTGGTATTGTTGCATTAGGATTTACCTCAGCCCAGAAATGCATATTTCTATAATTAAACATGCCTTGTTGTGTGAATGTAGTCTCGTCAGTTTCAGCATCGCACTGTACGAATGGTCATGTTACGCTAGCCACTGCTTTGACTATAGACAGATATATAGTATCTTCGGTAAAAAGTATTTTACTTAAAAATATTGAAGCATTTTGCGTTCGCTCAAGCAGCAGACATTTCGCTACAGAAACTAATGGCAAAAGACTTTCATGTGACCGTGCACCTAACAGACATCCAAGACATGTGGCGCGATACTGTCAAACGTTCTATACAGCAAACGGAGATGGAGTCGAAAAATGTATGCGTTGCAAAATCTCTGTCAATAAGATGGTAGCGAAGCTTGATAACAAATCAAATAAAACGCTAAATTGGTATCGATGACCTTAATACATAAATGTATTTAGACCCCTATAGGAAATGTGAATGAAAATTTCGTGACAGAGATCATGCTACGATATCTTGATTTCTATTTAGACCCCTATAGGAAATGTGAATGAAAATTTCGTGACAGAGATCATGCTACGATATCTTGATTTCTAATTTTAATTATATTTTTGTAATTTATTACCTTGTCTCGTATAGACAAAGTGCAAGTACATTGTTTCCTTATTGAATTATTATCATTGTGGGTTCAGATATAGGTTATTTTTGGAATTTTTGAGCGTCAGGTTTAAGCAATAGATAAGAGGATGCTGATTACTTCCAATTTATTATTTGTAATAGTGATATATGACATACAAATCTGATGTAATATGAAAAAATATATCTAGGTAACTTACCTCCTTCACGTTACTAAGACATAACTCTACTAGCGACCTATATTCAGCAAATTTCCCAAATATTATACAGGGTATGTCAATACTCAACGTCATCCTGTGGAGGACTGATAGGCCAGCTCATGACTAACTAGAATGTCAAAATATGACCTTGGTAAACAATTTTGAGATGTTGCCACTCTTATGAATTTCGTGAAAATCGATACCTTAGATCAGTTTCTCGCGTGCCATAGCAACAAAATTCTGTATCTTAAGATTCCTAAATAAAATGATCGTGCCATAATTTTGAAAAAAAAAACATTGTCCGATTCATGAGTAAACATTTTTTATAAGCTAACTTAGACGCTTCAAACTGTAAAAAAATTACCACTCTAAGCTGACTAGCTATTTTAAAATATTGCTCATTTAGTGTAGTTTATAAACTGCTATAACATTATCTGTTTTACTTTACAAAAAATCGGTAAAGATATTTACACAGAACTTCGCTCTTTATTCGTACAAGACGGCCTCTCTAAAAAATTATTAATTAAGAGATGACGTATGAGAATTATAATCACCATGTAGTTAGTCCTATTATTACACAGAAAACCTGATAACTTTTTTCCATTATCTACTGTATAGTGGTGGGGGAATTTTTTTCTCAAATTTTTTAAAGTTTTCAAAACAAATTTCTTTTTTTGAAATATATTTAGAATGTCATGAAATGTGGAAATTTTAAATTTGAGCAAACATTTTTTTCCGTCACCTATTTTATAAAAAATTTTCAAAACTTTCTCTTTGATTTTCTGAAAAAATTGTTTTTGAAATATGTTTAGAATGTCATGATACGTGGAAATTTTAAATTTGAGCAAACAAAAATTTTTTTCATCATCCAGTTTATACAAAATTTTCAAAATTTTTTTTCTATTTTAAATTTAAAAAAAAATTTTTTTGCACTAAAAAGATTACAACTTTTTTCTCAATATTTTTTAAAAAATATGTTTAGAATGCCATGAAATGTGGAAATTTGAGCAAAAAAATATTTCCACTTATCCTAGTTGTAAAAAAATTTTCAAAAATTTTTTTTCTTGAAATGCAAATTTTAAATTTGAGCAAAAAATTTTTTTGTATGCATTCTAGTGGTAAAACATTTTTCAATGGCAAAAAAATTTAAAAATTTATTTTTAATTTTCTAAAAAAATTGTTTTTTAAATATTTAGAATGTCATGAAACGTGGAAATTTTAAATTTGAGCAAACAAAAATTTTTTTCATCATCCAGTTTATACAAAATGTTTAAAATTTCAAATTTTTTTTCTATTTTAACTTTTCAAAAAAAAAAAATTTGTAGTAAGTAAAAAGATTACAAATTTTTTCTACTTTTTTTTTGAAATTGGTTTAGAATGCCATGAAACGTAGAACTTTTAGGTTTGAGGACAAAAAATGTTTCCATTTATCCTAGTAAAAAATTTTTCGAAAATGTTGGTAAAAGAATTTTCAAAACATTTTTTTTAAATATAAATTTTAAATTTGAGAAAATTTTTTGTATTATAGTGGTAAAAAAATTTTCAATGGCAAAAATGAGAACAAATGCCTAAAATGAATTTATTTATCTACCTTGTCTTAAAAAATAAGGGCGAAAAACGTTTCAAAGGCTCAGCATTTCCAAGAAACAGAATGATAGATTTCATGAAAATGTATTCCATTAGAATGAAAATTTTTTAAGACAAGTTAGATAAATAAATTCATTTTATGCCTTTGTTCTCATTTTTAACTGAATTTTCATAATCGTAGGGGGTTATGTAGATACTCGTTTATCTGCATGGCCGTAGGGGACTGTGTGGATGCTAGTGTTAGAATGAGAATTGTCAAATAAGAAATTAGACAAATTCATTTTAGGATTTTAATTTTCTAGCATAACCAGAATTCAGGATATCGAAAGAATGCAAAGATTTCATTAATATTTTTACACAAATTTTTCTCTTAGTTATAGATAGTTATTTTTTCTGTTGTTTGCAAAATCCTATAAAGAATATGTTTTAAAACAGTTATAAGCAATCAAATAATAATTCATTTCTAAATAGGTTTAGAATGTCATGAAACGCGGAAATTTTAAATTTGAGCAAAAAAAAATTTGTTCATTATTTGTTCCCTTTAGACCGTCTACCCTGTATATTTACCAGTGAAAGTTTAACCATTTCTGACATCTGTACCGTACAGAGTGTGTAGCTTTACTAATGAAATCAGGACTAGCCCGCAAATTTTCACATTCTTCGAGATTTATTTCTATTAACTCTTCTCTCGTGTTTACAGGGATTGCGTAGACTTTGACTATTAAATAGCCCCAGACAAGAAAATCAACTGGAGTTAAATCCGGTGAACTGGGTGGCCAGACTCTTGCACCTAATCGACCGATCCACTGTTCAGGGTAATTATTGTTTACCCACAAACGGTTCTCAACAGCAAAGTGTGAAGGAGGTCCGTCCATTTGAAACCAGCATTCATTTCTTAAATTAAGAGGAATATCCTCGAGATATTGAAAAAAATGGTTATTTACAAAATCATTAAACAATGGTCCATTTAAACAGGGAGCAAGGATGTGGGGCGAACAAAAAGTCCCGTTTATAACACCACACCATAAATTAACGCAACTTTTTTTTGTATAGAACTTCAAATTTTTAAGTTCTGCTCATAAATTAATTTAAAAGTGTCACACAATAAAGTTGGGGCTAAATTATACCTAGGCCCCTCCAGTTTCACCCGCTCCTGAATGATTTTCTTACATAGTTGTCATTTTTTCTTAAAAAGCATAAAAAGATACATTTCTGTGTAAATTATTATTTGTTTATCTTTAGACGTTTCGAAAATATTCATTAAAAAACAATTTCATTAGAATTACTAGAACACCCTGTATCTCGGAAACTAATCACTTTCCGACCCATCCCTAGTAGCACCAATGTTGCACCAATATATAATCCATATAAGACCAATATATGAATATAGAACCAATATTCATATATTGGTCCTATATGGATTATATATTGGTCCAATATGTCGTGCTACTAGGGATGTTTATAGGAACTTTTTTTCTTATTTTGAAAAGTTGTATTACTTAGTGAAGTTTGGCCTATGCAATTCGGTACACCCTGTATATGAATATAAGGTGAAAATTGAAACGATGTGTTGATGAAAATACGAAATATACGGGATACCATTCGATCATTCGAAGAAATAATGTAAATTAGAGGAATTCGCGGCCTACATGTCAAGTATAAATATTGACAGTAAATGAACTTAATACTTAATTAAATCACCTGAAATCTGGCAGGTAACGGGAGCACGCAATTTACAAATTGATCAATACATCATCATACCACTTTCATTATGTCGCATAATATTAAAGAACAAAATTTATAATTGCTTCCTGGTAATAAATAAATAGTTATGAAATTGTATTTCTATGTCGGCAGGTGTGATACATATAAAGGATCTTAGTTTGGCAGAATTGACGTAATTAGGTGATTTCATAAATTTTATATTCTCTTTGAGTGACTTGATTATGCTTAAAAACACTTAAATTTTAACAATTAGATGAACAATACCTTAAAATAAGCCACTTTAATTTTAAATTGAAATTTTACCGCCAAAAATTCTGCATCATTTCACTGCGCACTCGTGACATCGTCAGTTGCATTGTCAATAAACAAACGTTATTCTGTATTATTTTATTTTTATTTTAGTTTATTCATACACCATCTAACACTACAAGACCATTTACAAGATGGGAAACAACACATACATCATACAAGAATTACTTAAATTTACTAGCGTACATTTCAGTAAAGATATACAATAAAAGAAAATATAAATATTAGAGAGAATAAATAGTTGAATTTATTTACATTAAAAAGAGAGAACAAAAAATACATATATGATTTAGACAGAATCTCCTATTTATTAAAAATGTCGATATCACGCTGGCTGTGGTTATAGCTAGAGCACATACTGTAGATTGGTGAAAACTTTAAAGTATTAGTCCGGGCTACAGCAAGGTAGAAAGTTTGGTTTTGTCTTGAATTTATTCGCGGAATATGGAAATTCAGTCTCTGGAGTATCTCACTATAGTGAATATCATAATGAATCACCTTTTTTAAGAAGTTTATGGCAAAGTCGATGCGTCTTTCAGATAGGCTACGCATTGAAAACATTTGAAGTAAATCTCTTTGTGGAAAACCAATTGGTGGATATATACCATGAGATTTTAGATGCAGAAATTTAAGAAAGTGGCGTTGCGCGTTTTCTAATTTATAACTATGAGTGTTATAGCGGGGCTGCCAAACAAGAGACGCATACTCTAGTTTAGATCGCAAAGAAAAATATAATAGTTTTAAAGTTGAGATATTTGAGCAATCACGCCCATTGCGTATAATAAAACCATGTGTTCTGTTTACGTCAAAAATTAACATGTCTATATGATTGACAAAGCTGAGCGTTTTGTCAAAAATTACTCCAAGGTCTTTAAACGAGGACGGTCGAGTTAATGGTTCGTTTTCTAGGGAGTAGTTAAATTTAAAATTAACGTCCTTCGTGGAAAATGTCATTACGTTACATTTTTGCACATTTAATGTGAGACTGTTCTCGACACACCAAGCGCTGAGTTTAGATATATTATTTTGTAATTTACTGCAGTCATTTATGTTAGAGATTCTACGTAGTAGCTTGAGGTCATCTGTGTACATTAAAAAACGAACATCTAGTTCATATGCTATATCATTGATGAATATCTTAAACAAGAGTGACCCAGGGACAGATCCCTGAGGTACCCCAGAACAAGATAAGTAATCAGTAGACCTGAATCCATTAAACGCGACGTACTGTTTTCTATCTGACAAGTATGATTTTAAAAAGTGTGTAAGATTCGGTGACATTCCAATGTTGAACAGTTTTTTAATAAGAATGTTATGATAAAGCCTGTCGAATCCTTTTGTGAAATCAAAATATATTACATCTGTTTGAACTTGCATCTCAGTGGACTCTGGTATATTGAGTAGCACATATTAAATTGGTGGTTGTAGATCGACCTTTCATAAATCCATGCTGCTGAGAGGATATACTGTTTTTGACATGTGGATATATGCAATTATGCAACAAAATTTCAAAAGCTTTGCCTAAGTTACAAATGATAGTGATTGGTCGGAAATTTGTTATATCATTTTTGTTGCCCTTTTTATAAACTGAACATACTTTAGAATACTTCCAGATATCAGGAAAAGAACAGCATTTTATAGCCAAATTAAATAAAATTTTTAGTGGATGGGTGAATATATTAACACAATCTTTCAGTAAAAATTCAGGAACACCATCCGGTATACCCATGGTGAGCTTGGATTTTTTTAAAATGCTTTTAGGACGTTTTCTTCAGAAATGGAAACTAAATTAATGCTATTATAAATAATACATGCTATTTTGCAAAGTCTTGCCATTTTATAATGTAAACTAAGTGGCCTTTTGTACGAAGATGCAAATATACATCTAAAGGCATACTTGGAAGAGTTTTAGTGACAGTAGTAAAACAATTACAGCAGGTAAATTTCTAAAAGTAGCTTTTGCAAATCCCTTATTAGACATTACTTATTTAATCACATATAAAACGTAAATAAAGCGAATAAAATGTTGTGTTTACCACTATTTAAAAGCGATTTAAGACACTAATAAATCCAATGATATCACCGCCAATCCTAGCGTGTTTTGCGTACTAGTTCAATTATTAAGACTATTGTTTCCGCCTCTTAGGAAACACCCTGTATGAATCCGAGGGTTCTAAATAATTTTAACGAGGGGTAAACCGCTAACACTTTATTTAATAATTTGCCGACTGTACAATACTTCTTAATTAACCAAAATAACCTCTACACTTTGTTTACTTGATATTTAACCTCACTTTTTCACTTCTCAACTTCTTCGCTTTTATCAAACTTCTCTCTCTCTTTCGGCGCGGAATCGTGCCATATATACTCTGAAACTGCCTGCAGAGTCATCCAGAACACAATCGAGAACGTTCTCCCACCACACTCTAGAAAACTCTATGTCTTTCTACAAGTTTCCAGTCACTTTTAGGCATAGGCGTATCATAGGGGATATAATGCATAACACTGCCCCCTCCTTAAGCCTGATCGTCCCGATCAGGCAATTTAGAATCGTCAGTGTATTTCGTCAGTCTATACAAATGCTCGATCTTCATCTTGGACTTTTTATCATTGAATCCGATAGACGATGTCAATAGTTCGGGTAATAACAGTATACGGTCCATCCCAAGGTGATTTCGGTGACTTTCCTTTCCTCCGCTGTGGGTTGTACAACCAAACCAACTCTCCCACCTTAATGAATTCTTTTGGACTACCCTTCCGATCGTATCGGGCCTTCATTCGGTCACTGGCTGGTGATGGCTTCGCTATATCGTTAGCCAACCTCTTGAAAGGAGCTCCGGCGTTGAACCCTTCACCCTTACTTCCGGTCTGTGGTCCCTTACTGGCTACACAAATCTTGCATTTGCGACACCAAGCCTCCACATCCTGACGACTCTTAATTCAATAAAATCGTCCTCGTATTTTCTTCAGGGTCTTGTTAACACCGAAGTGTGCATCGGATGTTCCATTGTGCACTTCCTGAAGCACCTTCGCTACTCGACACCTGGGAATCACTAGACGCATAACCACCTGCTTTCCATCCGGGCTTTCCCATGCTCTCCGCCATGACTTTCAGTGAGTCCCACTGCGCCCATAGTGCCTTCAGTCCCATTCTTTTGCCTGAAACATCCTTTTATTTTGGACGAGTTCCCCTTTCTTTGGCTCTCAATATAAGCCCAATTTCCTCATCGTTCGGTTGCGCTTGTCTAGGTACTTCATCTGTCCTGTCATCCGGCACCTCCATCTTGACGATGTTGACTGCTCCCATGTCCTGCAGTTTCTCCTCCTGGTGGCAACGCTTGCAACATTCTTTGCTCCTTCTTTCGGATGAAATGTCTGCATCTTTCTGGAGTTTCATTTCATTCTCATATCCTTGTAGTGGTGGACTTCTTATAATGCTCCGAAGCTGGAAATTTTCACTTCTTCATGGGCACCACGTTCCTTATCTGACACAGCCTCACTGGTACCGGCTTTAGCTGGACATGTTCTCGTTCTCCGCACCTGTAACATTTCATACGCCGTCCACTTGGCCTTCTACTACTCTATTTATTCTGTGTCTCTTCCATGTTTTTAGCATTAACTTTTCTCGAGTTCCGCTGTCGACAGTCTCGTTTGATATGCCCTGCTCTGCCACAGTTGTAACATTTATTACCACTGCTTGGTTTTCCTTGTCTTCCTGCAGTATCCAATTGAGCCAGTATCTGACTGAACATTTGATGTATATCGGCCAACATAAGGTTATGGTTCTCCTTGTCTGACTGCGATCTTTCGAAATTCACAGCTTGTATTCTTGAACTCGGGGTATCTTGAAAGACAGCTTCCACCTCGAATGCATGCACCAACGCTTCGCTGCTATTCTGGTATCGATTAATTAACAAAAATTGTCAGCCAGACAAACTGAAGTAGATATCAGAGACCTTAAACTTCATTTTAAAACAAAAATCAAGGAGTTGTAATGAAGTGTACATTCATAAAAAAAAATAATTCATAACAAAAAGTCTGTCAGAAGTTAATCAAGAAAAATTGTCAGACAGATAAATTTATTCAAAAATAGTTCATTATAGTTGTTTTGAAAAGTAGAATAATTATATTTCAGTAATTCAAGAATTCATAAAAACAACAATTTTTTAACAGATTTTTACTAGTAGTACAGGCAAATTAACAATTTAGGGTAACAAAAATTAATAAAAGGATCATCTCTGGGATTTAAGTAGGAATAACCTGGAGAATGAGACGACGCATTCTTTGCACTTCCAAGTTCCGGGAAAATTCCAAAAAATTTTGAAAAACTTTTAGATTTTCTGTTTTTTTTGCTCTAGTGGCCAAAATAATGAAAATATAGAAAGAAGTTCCCAACAAAAGTTGTAGCTCGTCTTTTTCTCTACAAAAATGTCTTCACAAATTTGTATCTTACTTAAGCCGTTTAGGAGATAAATCGAGTAATCCACTTACAGTTTTAAGCCGCTTCGAAATGCGCGAAAAATGAGAATTCTCCAGGAGTTTCGTACGACCGGGCTCATCGATCGATAATTCTTACTATTCAGAGCCCCCCAAAAAAAATGAAAATAACATAAAATGTAGAGAAAAGTCTCAGCTTCAATGTGGAGCTAATCACAAAATTCATAAAAAATTTTATCAAGGAGAGGAAGTGTCAGAAGACGGCTTAGTTAACTTTGTACAGTTGATCCACAGATTTATTCATATCTTTGCCGGGAGTCGTTGGAATGATAATTCATTTTGCTTATATATTCTTATATAATGATATATTAATCCAATTAATATTTTATTGCAGTTACTTTTGTTGGAAAAATATGCCTTGCGATCAAAGTAGAGGGTATATTTCTCATCGATCAATCACCTCCAAATTTTGGAATTTAATTCGCTATATCTTAATTAGTAATAATAGCACAGTCTTAATTTTTGGATTTAAGTACAGTTAAACATATTCTTTCGAATGACTTTAGAGTTTTTCAAATGCGCGCAGTACTTTTTGAATTTGTCTAAATTATTCACACACGTTCAGAAAATGCACAATTATACAGTAAAACATATACAACTTATTTGTTTCTTAACATTCTTCAATGAAATTTTCACGAAATATAGATTAAAGTGCGTGAAATCGAATCTATGCAGTGAAAAAGCACCCATTGTTACGGGAGAAATAGGCAGGATGCACAAATCTCAAAGATGTGAATAAATCAACTGTATACAGTTTTACTAAGCCATCTTCTAACACTTTTTTCTCTATGATGAAAATTTGTATGAATTTTGTGCTTAGTTCCACATTAAAGCTGAGACTTTTCGCTACATTTTTTTTCATTTTTTTAGCGGCTCTGAATAGTAATAAATATCGATCCATATGTCCGGTCATACGAAACTCCCAGAGAATTCTCGTTTTCCGCGCATTTCGGAGCAGCTCAAAACTATAAGTGGACAACTGGATTTATCTCCTAAACGGCTTAAGTAAGACAAAAATTGGTAAAGACCTATTTTGCAGAGAAAGAGACGAGCTACAAATATTGTTGAAAACTTTTTTCTGTATTTTAATTATTTTAGCCGTTAGAGCAAAAAACCGAAAATCAAAGAGGTTTTCCAAATTTTTTTGAATTTTCCCGGAACTTGGAAGTGCAAAGAATGCATCATTCCATTCTACAGGTTATTAACTACTTAAATCCCAGAGATGTATCTTTTATTAATTTTTGCGAGGTTTTTACAACATTTTGCCTTCATTGCCTGTACTGACGGGCGTAACATGATTTTTACATATTTTGCAACCATTTTCGCCTTTTAAATTCGAGGTGTTTGATGGGGTACTTTTTTTGTCAAGGGAGCTCGGTCTATTAGGTTCTGTGGAGTGGAGTCAAACGCATCTTTTCTATATTCGAGTAACAGGTAAAAATTATTCTGACGTTACATTGTCTTTGAGAGAAACACGTAAAAATATTCTTCTAAAAGCCGACTCTCCAGATGCTAAGTGTAAGAGCAAATAGAAATATATTAAGCGGTTTTTCAAGCTAGACTGGAAACATGTTAATTAATTTTAATTACCCTCTAGACAAAATGAAATACTCACAATATTTCTCCATATTACTTGCATTACGTAAACAAAAGTAAAGTAAGGTAAATCAAATATATTATATTTTATAAATGTATTACATTAAATTATTTCTTTTTATTTTGTTCCTATACAGCATATCTCACTTTTCATGTGTCCCATATCACAGCTCCCTTATTAACAATGCAATTTGAAAAAAAATTAAGTGCAAGATACTTACTCATCAGGAGATTGTTTCACGGTAATACATTTAAAAATCCACCAGTAGCGTTCGTCCTTATGGAGAAAAGTAAACCTACCGCCGCATTTTCGTGATCTAACCAATTGCAGAAGCGGGTCTGAGCTCCTAAGTATGTTACATGCAATGCTCAGTGCCCCCCCTCCCCGATTACGTTGCAGGTATACACGAGGAACGAATTATCTAGGATGAATACTCCTAGGGATATTCATCATCTTGCGAGTTCCTCTGTCCAGTTGGCGCAGCTCATCTATAGTTCATTTGACCCCCAAAAGGAGTAAAGCAATACAGGAACGGCAAGCATATTAGTGGCGGACATCTTGTTTTTCACCGAAAGTTCAGACGACCAATTCTTTTGGAGTAGGCATCTGTACTTGCTGCACACTCAGGTATGTGTAGGTCTCTCCGGCATCCAGATGTCTTAGGATGCTTCCATCTGCGAGCTGCGCGTCTTCAGCCAAGTCCCCGCATCATCCTCTCTTGAGATAATCAACCGCGCACTCCAACCCGAACTCCATACCAATGACCCGCGTGTACTCCTCGACCACCCTTAGAGCGTTTTGAAGTTCATGCTCTCCGGAGGCATATAGTTTATGGTCATCCATGCAGAATAGATGAGTGATTTTATGCCTCCGGTTGTCGGGTGGTCCACAGTGCATGATACCCGCGAGTTTGGCGGAGTTCAATAGATAACAGCAGCAGTGAGGTGCAAAAGAGGAGGGGAGGGAAGAAATTTGGGATTTGGTGTATATACTAGAAGCGAAGGCCTCAGGTTTTTAATAATATTTTCCATACCCCCACCACACCCACTCCCTTATTAAAAGAATTGATAAAGTTAAAGTTAGATTTTCACTTGAAATTTGGTGCACGTATGTATTATAACGATATCTGAAACTTGATTATATTTTGACATGATTGCGTTGAAGGAGTGGGGGTAAGTAGAGGTAAATAGAGAAAAATAAGTAATGCAAGCTGGTAAGAGTACAGAAACTTGAAATTCGGTGTATGTCCTAGAAGCCAAGGTCTCAGATTTTTTAATAATATTTTTCAACCCCCCACTAGCCTTACTCCTTATTAAAGGGGTTGATAAAATAAAATTGATATATTCGCTTGAAATTTGGTAGACGTATGTATTATAACGACATCTGAAACTAGATTATATTTTGAGATGCTTTCGTTTGGGGTTAAATAGGAGTAAATAGGAGAAAATAAGTAAATCAAGCTGGTAAGAGTACAACAATTTGGGATTTGGTGTATATACTAGAAACCAAGGCCTCAGATTTCTTTCTAATGTTTTTCAAACCCCACCACCTCCGCTCAGTTATTAATGGGATTGATAACATAAAATAATTGAGATATTCACTTGAAAGTTAGTACACGTATATATTGTAATGACATCTTGAGATGATTCCATTGAAGGGGTGGGAGGTGGTGGGCTGTGAACAGATGCAAATAAGTGGGGTAAACTAGAAACTTCATTTTTAACGTATATGATAGAAACCAACGCCTTAAACTTGTTACGTATCCGTAAATATTTCATAGTAATTACCCGTTCTAATAGAATAAGTAGGCTCTGCATCGTGCTGTTCTCTGGTGTCGAGGTAGGTAAAATACTTTAGGATTTAAAAATAAAGAAAGAAGGGAGAAAAAAAGAATATCAGTTAATCCGATATATGGCAATGGCGATTTGTAGCGATTAAAAGTATGCAATTGAAATAAATCGACGTAATTTACGGATATAATTCATACTAATTAATCATTAGATGGTATTGTTGTTTGGTGTTTGGTGTTGGCCAAGTTGTGTACATATCATCGAAGTTCTCCACTGAGAGGTATAAAGTACTGGTTGCCGAGCTGAGAGATAACATCTCCATATCATTTAGGGTTTCGTAATGATTGGAGGTGAGTGGGTTTATTCATATAGTATTCAAACGATAGAGGGTTGTTATACCTCGAAATCTCTTCTTTTTTTTAGGCGTTTCAGTTTTAGTTTAACTTCATCTTAGAGCTTAAGTAACGTGATAGATTACGTAATGTGAGAGGAGGCCCTATCTAGCCCTTATAGTATTGTTGGTACCTGTTTGACAATCCTAAGACGTTATTCTCTGGTAGAAGGATAACATGCATTATGTAAGCAGTGAATATTGTACGCGGGGAATAAAATACAGATTCCAGTTTACCCGCCGGAACCCTTATGGTCATAGCTGTCCACGGGAAACGATATTACTCCAAGGGAAAAGGATAAGTACCGCCTAGCGGGTTCTAATAATCTATTTGTTTATGACTATATGTTTTTGGTATATGGACAATGTCATATTTCACATTTAATATTTTATATTTATAATAATAAGTTCTAAGGTTAGCTATTCCTTTAGTATAAGTCTCATAGAGAAATAGAATTTTCTATATAATCTTTAAGCAATAAGAATATTGTCAATTCGTAACTTTGTGTAAGACATTGGGCGTTGTTCTGGGGTGTATTTCGAAGTAATTAATATTAATTCTGATACGTCCAAAAGTCTTCACTCTCGCGAGAGCTCTATCGTGCACGAATGTCGAGTTGTCCTTTTAATGTTAGTACAACATTTTGTAATCTCCCTGTGTAAAGTAGACATAAGTATTCGCAATATACCCTTCTATATTTTAAGAATAACCAGTGTTTTATTAAGGACCTACAGTCAATTTCAATTTTAGGGATTCAATTGCTCTTATATAACAAACGTTTGGGGTTAGATTTCAGAATTCCTTGGCGCCCATTCCTTTTGTTAAAGTTGTAACATTTAAACATTTAACATAATGAACCTGCTCCCGTCTCCACTGTAAGCTAAGTCGAGAGCCTAAACCCAAATTTCTTTCAGTTACTTAGGGACAGAAATAAAACACGTAACAAATTTTTCTATTACACCTGCCCCAAATATTACTAAAATTCTATGACCAATAATTTCCACATACTAGAGTACAAATCTAGTCAAGATGTTTCCTTTAAAGTGACGGATGAAAAATCTGGATGTGGAAGTAGTGACTCCTTAGGCGGCGGTTTTCTTAGGTAAATTGTTAGAATTTTCATTTGTTTAAAAGGCATACTTGAACAACCAAGCACTATCTCGGCAAGATAATGTATTTCTTGATTTTTATTGAATAACTCAATTGGGGTTGAAGTTAGGTATAGGGAATTCTTAAGTAACTCACCCTAAAATACAATTTTCTTTGGATTGATGTCAAAAAAGAACAATAGGTGATATTTGTAACAATCGACTTTGTGACGATTTTTCATTTCGACATTTGAAAATCGCCTGTGCCTATATAGTACAAGATGGGACCACCGGTGACACATCACGTGTTAGCCTGGACTTCCAGCTAACTGCTTCATCAGTTTGGTTTCATGATTTTGAACGGATTGTGATTAAAAGTTTGTTTGTAAACTACTACAGCGGCAATTTTTTTCAAAGAAATTGACATGTAACAAAACCTGTAACAGATAAGTTAACAGAACTTGGGTTATCTAAACTCAGAATTAGATGGACAATCGAACGGTGTAAGAAAAAGTAGGTTTCCATTTAAAATAAGTAAGTTGGTACCGACTTTTGGCACACCCAATATAACTGCAGGATTAAAAATGTTTTAGACAGAACGGATATGATTGATTATGGCAGCATACCAAGTTGCAAGTTTATAATCCAACTGCAAGTTGAAAAACTTCTAATGAACGGCCTACATAAATCTCCCTGTATAGAATACTACCTGAAATAAAAAAGTTGGAGACACTTTCTGTTAAACTGAAACTACTTTTTATGATGCGATAAATTGAAAAAACAGTATTTTAATCAGGCGCAGGCGGTTCTCCAAATCTTAATCTTCTATTTCCAAAATTGTAGAAAAATTTCGACGATTTTCCAATCCACGTGTCGCCCGGTATATTATGTATTACCACAGTTTAATCCTGCGCGTGTCCTTGTGATAAAACTCGTTTACTGGTGAGTTATGAGTAGTACTTTTTCAAAACAAATAGCAGATGCTGTAGAGGTTAACCTTACCGACCAATTTTATAAAGAAAGGGGGTTCATATTGTAGGGCTTAATATACATCTTTTGTTGGTCACTATTTGTATATCAAATCGTCCGTGAAGAATCAAGGCACCCCTGTAACTTCTGAATCCGCCGTCACCTATTTGTATGGTTTTGTGCTATAATTTATAGAAATCCCCAAATAGTTTTATTTGTATTAGATGCTTTAACCCACACGCTTCTTGTTGATGTTTAGTAGGGCCATTTGGCATCTGAATTTAAGTGGGTTTGATCTAAAATACAAACATATATCACCTTAAAATGACTTTCTTTAATCTAAGCGGAGGGGACAATAAGTTAAATAGTTGGTATATATTGGTCTTGAAATAAAGAAGGTTGGCATATAAGGCTCATTTTTGACTCCAAGCAGGACTAAATTTTTCCCTAAAACGTTTTGACTATTTTGATAAAATTTAGGACCTAAATATACTGGTTCTGTGATTGTTTTTTTTGTCTGAATACTGTTTAAATATGTTATATAAGATCTGAAACAGATTATTTAGCAAATTTTAATGTATTTCGATATTTTTTAATCAATTTGATTTTTTATTTATTTATTTTTTTCGATAAGAGGCGCTCATAACACCGGACTAATTTTACTTCCAGATCCACGTATTGGAGTGGGAGTATAGTAATCGTTAAAAAAATTCAAAAATGTTTCTTGTTGAAATAGATTTAGAATGTCATGAAGCGTCGAGATTAATTAGAGGCGGGGTTTCGGCTCCATTGAATCTACTACATGTGTTATGTCTGAATAAAACCGATCTATTAAAGTACATAGTTGCTTTTTTGAGTAAAACTGGTGCAAAAATTTAGAAATTTTATATTTTAATATATGTTACATTTTAATGTACAAATCCTATTGTCTAACCTCATGTTGTTCTCCCTATTTACCATGGCCTTATCCAGTTTGTACAAGAAAATTTCAAAACGCCTTGATAGGCCTCTAGGCGAGAAGCGTGTGTCCCTGCCAACTTTCCCTTAATTATTATAATTAAACATAATTTTCAAATATGACAAAGGACTTAAATGTGTTCTTCCCTTTGCGATATTTTAATTACACTATATAGATGTCTGTGGTCTATGGGTTCATGGATTCAGCAAATAAAAGTTAGGTTCAAATGTTTAATCTTTAGTGAAGTATTGATCTTACCATTTATATTGTGTTTCTGGCTGATTGGACTAGTTCCATAGTGACACAAAAAAAATCGGTAAAGTTATTTACACAGAACTTCCCTCGTTATTTGTGCATGGCGGTCACTCTAAAAAATTATTAAATACGAAATGACATTGAGAATAATGATGTAAATATAGTTATTGTAATTATTACAAAGAAATCCTGATAACTTTTGGTCAAAAACATAGTGCTCATCCAACAGCAAAAGCTCAATACTAAATATCATCTACCATGAATTATTCCTTAGGATGACCACCCTGTATATTTTCCAATAAAAGTATAATAGCATATGTCAAATATTATTGCCATTAGACACATTTTCAGTTCCACATTCACGCAGTGAAGTGGAAGTATAGTGGTGGTTACAAATTTCATTTTTTTTGAAATTTTTCAAAACTGTTGATTAAAAATTTTCAGTCTTCTGCAATAGGTTCAGAATGTCATGAAATGTCATGAAACATGGAAACATGAAACATGGAAATTTTAAATTTGAGCAAAGAAAAAAAATTCTGTTTCAGTGGTAAAACATTTTTCAAAAATGTGTGAAAAAAATTTTCAAATTTTTTTACTTGAAATCGGTTTAGAATGTCATGAAACGTGAAAATTTTAAATTTCAGCAAAAACAATTTTTTCCGTCTATTCTAATGGTAATTTTTTTTCCAAGATGGTAAAATAATGATGCAATTTTTTTTCCGAAATAGGTTTGGAAAGTCATGAAACGTGAACATTTTAAATTTAAGCAAAAAAAAGTTTTTTCATCTATTCTATAGTAAGTAGTGAAATAGATTTTATCAATCTTTTTTTTAATTTGTTTGAATAGGTTTAGAAACGTTGAAATTTTAAATTTGAACAAAGAAAAAAAAATATTTTTTTGAAATTTTTTCAAAATGTTTTCTTCTGAAATAGGTTTAGAATGTCATCAAACGTGTATATTTGAAATTTGAGCATCCATTCTAGTGGTAATTTTTTTTCCAAAATGGTAAAAAATTTTACAATTTATTTTCTTCCGAAATAGGTTTGGAATGTCATGAAGCGTGGAAATTTTAAATTTGAGCAAAAAAAAATATTTTCTTCTATTCTATAATAAGTACTTGATGAATACATATTTTATCAAGAAAATTTTTCAGAAAAATTTCTAAATTTGTTTTAATACGTGGAAATTTTAAATTTGAAAAAAAAATCCACCTATTTTAGTGGTAAAATTTTTTTCAAAAATGTTGGTAAAAAAAATTTTCAAAAATTTTTTTTTTTGAAATGCGTTTAGAATGCCATGAAACGTGAAAATATTAAATTTGAAGAAACAAATTTTCTTCATATATTTTAGTGGTTGGTAAAAAAAATTTTCAAAAATGTTTTTTTTTTTAAATACGTTTAGAATGCCATGAAACGTGAAAATTTTAAATTTGAAGAAAGAAAAAAAAATTCTTCATATATTTTAGTGGTAAAAATGTTTTCAAAATGTTGGTGAAAAAAATTTTCAATTTTTTTTTTCCGAAATAGGTTTAGCGCGTCATGAAACGTGGAAATTTTAAATTTGAGCAAAAAAAAATTTTGTTCACTATTTATTCCGTTTAGACGGTCCACCCTGTATATTTTTCAGTCAAAATTCTACCATTTCTTCGCTGACAGTAGGGTTAACTATCTACCAAATTTGACTGCTCTCCGTCAAGTAGTTTAGTTAATGCACCAACAGACAGACAGACAGACAGACAGACAGACTGACGGAATTGAAAAACCTATATTTTCGGAATCTACGTGTTCTGAAACGTCAGAATCCGAAAAAATCTCGGAGGGTGATTTTCTCTCGAATACAATACTTCCCTTCGGTATGCGAGGGAAGTAAAAAAGCGTCGAGATTTTAAATTTGAGTGAAAGAAAATTTCTGACTCTCTATAGGTATATCTGTCTGTCTGTAAGTTTTTTTGTGCGCACGTTTCTTCTAGTATGTTAAGACGTACGTATCTTAAGAGATATCGACTTGAAATTTTGTACACGTATGAATTATAACGAAATCTGAAACTGGACTGATTTTTTAACTTATCGGTGAAGGGTGAAGGGTTGGGGGGTAAATAGGTGAAAACGAGTAAAGCAAGCCGGTAAGAGTACAAAAATTTGAGATTTAGTATACACACTAGAAGCCAAGGCCACAGATTTTTTTATAATATTTTCCACTCCATCATTAAAGTGGTTGATAAAATAAAATTGAGATACTCACTTGAAATTTGGTACACGTATACAGGGTGATTCACGTAGGCCATTCATTAGAAGTTTTTCAACTTGCAGTTGGATTAGAAACTTGAAATTTGGTATGCAACCATAATCGATCATGCCCGTTCTATCTAAAATATTTTCAGTCCTCCAACTATACAGGGTGTGTCAAAAATTGGTACCAACTTTCTTATTTTAAATGGAAACCTATATTTTTCTTTACATGGTTCGATTGGTCTTCTAATTCTGAGTTTAGGGAACTCAAGTTATGTTAACTTATCTATAACAATTTTTGACATATGTCCAATTTTTAAAAAAAAATTGCCGCTGTAGTAGTTTACGAACAAATTTGTATCTCGCAAACCTTTCAAAATTATGAAACCAAATTTGTGAAGCAGTTAGCTGGAAGTCCGGGCTAACTTTTGATGTCCCATCGGTGGTCCCATTTTGTACCATATGGGCGCAATCGATTTTCAAATGTCGCAATCAAAAATTGTCAAAAAGTCAATTTTTTCAAATGGCACCTACTATTTTTTTTCACACCATTCGAAATAAAATTGAATT
Organism: Stenurella melanura; assembly: GCA_963583905.1. Classification (NCBI taxonomy): domain Eukaryota; kingdom Metazoa; phylum Arthropoda; class Insecta; order Coleoptera; family Cerambycidae; genus Stenurella; species Stenurella melanura. The sequence goes on from OY757317.1 coordinate 9,044,915, forward strand.
TTAGAGTGAGTTACTTAAGCATTCCCTATACCTAACTTCACCCCATATCGAGTTATTCAATAAAAATCAAGAAATACCTTATCTTGCCGAGAGATTCCTTACTTCATCAAGTATGCCATGGAAACAAAAGACAGTTGTAATAATTTTTAAAGAAAAATATGGATTCTTATTTAATTACACACAACACCAACAAATTGTTATTAACGAACAAGAACAATGTTCACGAAATTCTGTCAGTGAAAACGGTGCACACATTGAGCATTTGTATTGAAATAATTATTTTGTTAATCTGTTTATTTGTTGTTATTTTGTTGTTATTATTTATTATTGCAATACGATTTTTAAATAAAAATTAAAATGAAATGATTGTTACCAAAGCCTTGAGAAAAAAAAACAATATTTTTTTCAAAAAATGCCAATAACTCAACAACGACTGTAGATAGACATACACAATGTTAATAAAAGTGTCCCTAAAATTCAATTTTGCATTGATTTCTGGCGTCAGAAATGGTAGGCGCAAAGATGTGGTACGCAATCTGTTGAAAGTAGAATAATAGAATATTTGAACAAAAATATGGTGGTCACATTGAACATTTACGTCAGAATTTCGTCAACATTGTTCTTGTTCATTAATAATAATTTGTTGGTGTTGTGTGTAATTAAATAAGAATCCATATTTTTCTTTAAAAATTATTACAACTGTCTTTTGTTTCCATGGCATACTTGATGAAGTAAGGAATCTCTCGGCAAGATAAGGTATTTCTTGATTTTTATTGAATAACTCGATATGGGGTGAAGTTAGGTATAGGGAATGCTTAGGTAACTCACCCTAAAATTCAATTTTCTTTCGAATGGTGTGAAAAAAAATAGTAGGTGCCATTTGAAAAAATTGACTTTTTGACAATTTTTGATTGCGACATTTGAAAATCGACTGCGCCCATATGGTACAAAATGGGACCACCGATGGGACATCAAAAGTTAGCCTGGACTTCCAGCTAACTGCTTCACAAATTTGGTTTCATAATTTTGAAAGGTTTGCGAGATACAAATTTGTTCGTAAACTACTACAGCGGCAATTTTTTTCAAAAAATTGGACATATGCCAAAAATTGTAATAGATAAGTTAACATAACTTAGGTTCTCTAAACTCAGAATTAGAAGACCAATCGAACCATGTAAAGAAAAATATAGGTTTCCATTTAAAATAAGAAAGTTGGTACCAATTTTTAGCACACCCTGTATAGTTGGAGGACTGAAAATATTTTAGATAGAACGGGCATGATCGATTATGGCTGCATACCAAATTTCAAGTTTCTAATCCAACTGTAAGTGGAAAAACTTCTAATGAATGGCCTACGTGAATCACCCTGTACATTAAAACGACATCTGGAAATAGATTATATTTTGAGATGATTCCGTTGAAGGGTTGGGGATTAAATATAATATTTTTCAACCTTTCCACTATTCCCACTTTATTATTAAAAGGGCTTATTAAAGGGGCTGATAAAATTAAATGGAGACATTCACTTGAAATTTGGTACAAGTATGTTATAACAATATCTGGAACTAGATTATATTTTGAGATGATTTCGTTGAATGGGCGGGCGATAAGTAGAGATAAATAGGGGGAAATGAGTAAGACAAGTTGGAAAGAGTACAGAAATTTGAGGTTTGGTGTATATACTAAAAGCAATGGTCGATGGTCGATTTTGAAGGAGTGTAAAATGAGGAGAATAAATAACCATGCTAATAAGAGTCCAAAAACTTCATTTTTGGCGTATATACTAGAGACCCATGCCTTAAATTTTTTTATAGCAACTGCCTCAGATATTAAAATTCAATGACCAATTATTTCCACGTGCTGGAGTACAAATATAAGTAAGATGTTAAAGAGACTTGGAAGGAAAATCTGGATGTGGAAGTAGTGATTCCTTAGCCAGCGGTTTTTATATATGTTTCACTTTAATATTCAAATATTAAATGTATAAAATGTATAAAAACTTGAAGTGAAATGAGTGTCCGCTGCCTAGATCCTATTCGTTTTTTGGGGAGCAAGTGGATGGTTACGAAATGTTTCGTTTTTTTTGGGGGATTGGATATACAGATATGCACAGTATCTGATAGTTTCTTAGAGTCGTTAGGCTATACTAGTATACCCAAGGCCAGCATTGGCAAGAAAAAATACATGAAAGCTACGATGGCGTTATAAAAAATTGATTAAAAAATATTGAAATACATGTTACCTAAGGAATCACTACTTCCACATCCAGATTAACCTATCTGTCTCTTTAGAGGAAAACATCTTGAGTCATTTGTAATCTAGTATGTGGAAATAATTGGTCATAAAATTTCAATAATATAATATTTGAGGCAAATGTCATAAAAAAATGTTAGGCGCTTGTTCTAGCATATGCGCCAAAAATTAAGTTTCTTTACTCTTATTAGTTTGCTTCACTTATTTTTCCCTATACAATCCACTTCAAATTAGAGATCAGTACAACACATGAATATCTCAATTCTATTTTACCAACCCCTTTAATAATGGGGTGGTGGTGGTGGAACGTTGAAGAATATTATAAAGAAATCTGAGGCTTCTAGTGTATACACCATACTCCAAGTTTCTGTACACTTATCAGCTTACTTTGCTTATTTGCAACTCGGGGGTGGGAATTGAAAATAACCTCAGAAATCAATAACGGAATAAATTCTAAGCAACTTTCCTTAGAAATAATCATGTTTTCAAGCGGCTTTTCACGAATGACTCAAAAACTTTATATTTTATCAAAAATAGTATAAGAAGCAAAAATGTAGCTTATAAAGAAACAAAGAGATTGTTTTTTTTTGTACTGCTGTAGGCCCAATACAAGTTAGGTATAGTTTATGGAAGGTGGGCCCTATACATCGAACGAGAAATTAAAAAAATTCAACATTGAATAATAGGAAAACGGTCAATTTTACGGAGAAAATGCATAATATCTTTTTTAAAGTACTTTAAAGACCCGTTAAAATTAGAAATTGTAGAACGCCCCTCATAAAACTAAGGGCTATGACGAAAATAAGATCGATTCCTATTATTTTTCGTGGAAAGAAACAACAATGCTACCTTTGGCATTACTACCCTGATTGAAATTAAACGTAATCCATTTACAATTTACTTCATTTAAGCACTAGTAATGTGATACAGAAGTTTGACCGGTTTAGAATACTTAATTTTGAAAAAAATTATGGTTAAAGTGAAAAAAGCATTTTTGAAATTTGTTTTATCAAAATAACTAAAAAACTATCGAAGATACGGAGAAATTGCTAGAGAACAAAAAGTTAGGATTTGTTTTAGTGAAAATTTTGTTTATTTTTATTGTTGTAGCGTACACATTAACTGAGATATGGCGTGTGACTGGTACCGTTTTGCAGCCCTTTAAACACTGCCTTTTAAAAATAAAGGGCTTAAGAAATTTGAAACCTTTATGAACTCGTAGGGCACAAGATATCCTGCAAAATGGTTTTTCTATGAGCTTTCTGGCATAAAAATTAAGCGAGTTATTGATAAAAAACCAAACGCACTTTTTTTTAAATTTAGGAGTAGGTACATTTTGGAGCATAGATGAATGTATATATAGCATAAATACGTAACAGACGATTATGGAGCCGAACGCGTGTCTATCGGCAGAAGAGGTTTGTGTGTGCGTCCCTTTTTGTCCTTGAGGGGTAGTTTTGAAGGGTTGAAATGTTGTAATAAATAATTATTCAAGTTAAACACGATAATAAGATATCAAATTAAGTTAGATGATGTATTGAATTATATAAATATGCCGGTAAATGATTTTTTCAATTTATTCCTAATAACGGATGATTTTTAAGGGTTGAAAAGTTGGGATGAAAAATATATGAAGTATGACAAAGTCAATAGTATGTTTTTTCCAATTTTATCATAATAGCGGGTAGTTTATAAGGGGTAAAGAAATCAAATAAGGGTTGATAAATAAAAATTAGTATCTTTAAAACATCAAACAATCTTGATTCAAACCCCATTATCACTTTTTAACTTATTAAATGCTTCGATTCATTATTTTATTAAGTTTTGCAATAAGGGGTAGTTTTCACCCCTAAGAATAATTTGCGCATATCAGCATAGGGTAGGGAATGAAGTGAACGGTAAGTAAAGCTTAATTCCAAAATTTGATGAAAATCCATGCTTCTTGATAGGATTCTTTCTTTCTTTCATTTCTTTCTTTTTTTTTTTCATTGGTGTTACAATACATTAAAAATGCTTACACAAGTCAGAAATGTGAGTATAGCATAGTTAGGTTGGACAATAACAAAATTGTACAATAATAGTATGAATAATACATAAAATTGTTGTGTGAGACAGGATAATATAATGTGTAGTAGTGACAATACAAACAGTTAAATACGTAATACATAATAAATATAAAAAACAAAATATATAGTTAAAATAAAATTATTAAATAAGCACAGTGTCTAGGCAGTTTTTAAATCTGAGTGATCGTTATCAAGAAATTCATTTAATGTATAAAAGGCCTTGGATTTTAAGTAGGCTTTCATTTTGTTTTGCAAGAGGTTTAGGTTCTTTACAGAATTCGGCAGTTTGTTATAAAATTTAGCTGCATAGTAGCCTGTTCCGTTCCTGCTTTTTGTCAGTCGAAGAAAAATTAAATGAACTTTGTCACAATTTCTTGTATTGTAGTTGTGTAGTTGGCTGTGCATTACATATTGATTTTCATGTTGTTTGAGGTAAAGTAAACATTCAAGAATGTAAACACAGGGCAATGTTAGTATATTAAGTTTAATAAATTGATCCTTGCAGTCATCCCTATATTTTAGATGAGAGAGTATACGAATGCATCTACGTTGTAAGCCAAATACTCTTGTGGCATGTGCCGAATGCCGCCAGTTTAAAATACCATAAGATATGTTAGCATGGAAAGAGCCATAGTAGGCCATGAGTAGGAAGTTTGGGGATATTGTGTTCGCTAGGTTACGTAAAAAGTAGTGGTGGTAATACCATATTTTTACCATCGTACACTGGACTAATTTCCTTTCTTCTATGGTAATTCGGTCGACTACCTACGAAATATTATTTTCCCCCATCATATAGTTTTATAGATATAATGTTAGCAGTTAGACAAGTACCAGACCGGCGGACAGAGGGAATTGAAAAACCTTAAGGTGGCCATTTCCTAGAAGGAGACATCCGATAGGGACATATTTATTATTTTGGCCATAAAAAACCCTATAAGACTACTTAAGTAGAACCATAACAAGAAACTGAATGATAAATTTAATGAAATGTAATTTATTTGAATGAAAAATATTCCATAAGACGAGGTATGTAAATAAATTCATTTTAGGCCTTTGTTCTTATTTTAACTAAATCTTCATGGCCGCAGGGGTTATGTGGATACTGGTTTACTCTACACAGCCGTAGGGGGCTGTGTGGAAACTAGTGTTAGAACGAGAATTGTCCAATAAGAAAGACAAATTCATTTTAGGATTTTAATTGCTACCATAACCATAATTCCGGTTATCGAAAGAAAGCAAAGACTGCAAATCAATAATTTTACAAGTTTTTCTTTTAGTTTTCATAGATAGTTTTTTCTGCTGTTTGGAAAATTCTATAAAGAATATCTTGGAGAGTGACTTCTCCACACTAGATTCTCAAAACAGTGTAATGTTCACCTGGCGTATTCTAGTAAGCGTTTCATCACTTTATCCTTTGTTTTAGAAACGATGCATGTACGGAAGGCTGGGCAACTAGCTGGGCAATTACAGGAGTTTTTAGTGAAGAGAGAAGCTTATGTATTGTTTAACTTTCTGGATATCTGTTGCTCGTGATGGCATTAGGAAGCTGAATCGTTTCTTACAAAGTAGATGAGTGGAATTTATAACAATTCAGCGATATTTTAAAAAGGTAAGTCAACACTACCATTTGTGACTAGACTTTTTACTGATTGTTTAGTTTTACTTCCACATCCACATGGTGGAGTGGAAGTATAGTAATCGTAAAAAAAAAATATTTTTTTTATTGAAATAGGTTTAGAATGTCACGAAAGTCGAGATTTTAAATTTGGAAAAAAAATCTGTCTGTCAGCTGTTTGTCGGTCTGTAACTTTTTTTCGTGCGCACGATATCTCTGGAACGGTTTAACATATTAACTTGAAATATTATACACGAATGTACTGTTATGAGATCTGGAATTATTTTGTTTTTTGAACTTATCCGGTGAAGGGTTGGGGGGCAAATAGGAGAAAATAAATAAAGCAAACAAAAGAGTACAAAAATAGAAATTTAGTGTATATACCAGAAGTGGAGGCCTTAGATATTTTTATGATACCTTTATCCCCCCGTACCACCCCCACTCCATTATTAAAGGGGTTGATAAAATAAAATTTGAAATTTGGTACACCTATACCGGGTGAGTCACGAATTGCGCTCGCCCCAATATTTCCTAAAATATTTGGAATAGAAAATTGAAATTTGGAGGCCTTATTACACGACTAAAATGCCATATTTTCAATAAAAAAATCAAGTTTGGTGCACATCCGGTTTGACCGGAAATGCCCACAACTTTCGATTTTTAAATGGAACACCCTATATATTTTTACATTTTTGGAATCTAGAGAAAATGTTGAATACAATACATCCATTTTGGTCACTTTGATAAACATTAAAAATTTTATTAAAAAATCTATTTCTGAATCCAGAGTGCTGTGGTGTCCAAAATATATTTTAGTTTGTGTGCTACGTTACTATAAAAATAAAAAGAGCAATATGATTGCATTACTTAATTCTCTAGAGGCGTTTAAAATTTTTAAATGTGATTTTTACCCACTAACTCGGTTTTTTTTTAATGGGAATTTAATCGTTCACCAACCTTTTTAAATACCTCATTTTCATACGAATCTAGTGATACCAAAATTTTGAAAATCCGCTCAGAAATATTTGAGATTTCAGCCAAAATACAATGCAACCAAGCTTTTAGAAACATGCGGCTAATAGATAATAGATTAGTGGGCTTTGGAAACTAAAATGGCACATTTCTGTGTAAATCTGGTAACCTAATAACATTGGAAAAATCATAGTAGCCATTGAATGTAATAAAACAATATCAGCTGTCAGACAGACTCGTGTAGTTATAGGCAATCTTGAGCTATCAAACATTTAATAATTGTGAGCGCAAAGAACGTTACAATTAAGTTTAGCATAGGTATGTGGAGGTAAACACAATTACATCCACAAGGACATTTGCAATAGAATTTGACATCAGTTCGGTTTTCAGAGTTTTATTTAAATGAACATAAATATCGAGCCTATAATATAATTAAACCATAAATTGACATTTATAGATATTTTTCAAAATGTCCACCATTTTTTTCTATACACAATTCGGCTCTGCGTACAGTTGCTTGAATGGCTCTACGCAATTCAGCCGGCGTTATCTCATTAAGAGCCCGTACAACTTTATTTTGCAGCTCTTCACGGGTATTTGAAGAAGTTTTATAAACTTTATTTTTGAGAGTGCCCCATACATAATAGTCGAGGGGTGTTAAGTCAGGTGACCTAGGAGGCCACCTGATATGACCTTGATTTGCGATAAGGCGTTCACCATGCAAGTTGTTTAAATATTCCATCACTCTTCTGGAATTATGTGGGGGAGCACTATCTTGTTGGAAAAACAGATTTTGTAAATAGGCAAGAGGAAGTAAGTCAAGAAATTCTGCTGTCTGGTTTTGTAAAAATAATAAATATCGTTCACCAGTAAGTGTTCCATAAAAAAATATGGGTCCAATTATTCGATCTCCAAGTACTCCAAGCCAACAGTTAAACCCAAATCTTTCCTGAATATTCCCCCGCCCTACCAACCTCGGATTTTCTTGAGCCCAGTACCTAGTATTATTTCTGTTAAACATACCTTGGTTCGTAAATCTACTTTCATCTGAATATAAAATATGAAAAGGAAAATCTGGATTTTGTTGTACTGCATTTAAGAACTAGTTGCAATATACTAGCCTCCTGTCGTTATCATCTCCATAAAGATGTTGGTGTATTTGGTATTTATAAGACCGAAAGTTATGTTTCTTTAAAATTCTGCAAACCGAAGACTGACTAATGTCGCATTCCATTGACAATTCCTTTGTTGATGTTGTTGGGTGTACCATCACAAATCCTAATATATCAATTTCATTGTCCTCACTTACAATAAATATTTGATGGTCATCTTGTTGATTGGGTTCGTTTCTTAATTCTTGTTCCACTCTGGCAAACAAGTGTCTGCTTGGATGACGTCTGTTGGGATATCGTTGCTGATACAGTTCTGCAGCTGCAGTTTAATTTTTGAGACGCTCTCCATATATCAGTAACATATAACCTTTTCATTTCTACTAAAATTATTCATTTTCTTTAATTTTTACTCAAAGAGATTTCCGCAACGCTTTATTTTGTATCTGTCTGACAGCTGATCTTGTTTTATTACATTCAATGGCTACTATGATTTTTCCAATGTTATTAGGTTACCAGATTTACACAGAAATGTGTCATTTTAGTTTCCAAAGCCACTAATCTATTATCTATTAGCCGCATGTTTCTAAAATCTTAGTTGCATTGTATTTTGGCTGAAATCTCAAATATTTCTGAGCGGATTTTCAAAATCATTAGATTCGTATGAAAATGAGGTATTTAAAAATGTTGGTGAACGATTAAATTCCCATTTAAAAAAACCGAGTTAGTGGGTAAAAATCACATTTAAAAATTTTAAACCCCTCTAGAGAATTAAGTAATGCAATCATATTGCTCTTTTTATTTTTATAACGTAGCACACAAACTAAAATATATTTTGGGCACCACAGCACTCTGGATTCAGAAATAGATTTTTTAATAAAATTTTTAATGTTTAACAAAAAGTGACCAAAATGGATGTATTGTATTCAAAATTTCCTCTAGATTCCAAAAATGTAAAAATATATAGGGTGTTCCATTTAAAAATCGAAAGTTGTGGGCATTTCCGGTCAAACCGGATGTGCACCAAACTTGATTTTTTATTGAGAAGATGGCATTTTAGTCATGTAATAAGGCCTCCAAATTTCATTTTTCTATTCCAAATATTTTAGGAAATATCGGGGCGAGCGCAATTCGTGACTCACCCGGTATACCAGAAGTGGAGGCCTCAAATATTTGTATAATACCTCTATCCCCCAGTACCACCTCCACTCCATTATTAAAGGGGTTGATAAAATAACATTTGAAATTTGGTACACGTATATATTACTATAATTTGAGATGATTTCGTTGAAGGGTTGGGGGTTGAATAGGAACTTGGGATTTGATGTAAACTAGAAGCCAAGACCTCCCATATTTTATAACATATTTCAACCCCTCCACTACCCCCACTCCAGTATTAAAGGAGTTAATAAAATAGGGATGCGCGATGTTGCTGAAACATCGATGTTGACATCATTTGATATATCGAGATCAAAATATCGATGTGTAGAAAATATCGGATAAAACATCGATGTTCTTAAATATCGATTTATCCCATATAAGAAAAATTGCAATATTCAGTCAAAATAATGAAAATATATATTTTAGAAATAGAAATCAAATATTTAATCAAAATAGAAATGTATAAGGAAACAAAACATATTATACTCTAAGTATAAAAAGAAATGAGATTAATATAATTATTTAAAGCACAGAAACAAAGCATCACAGAAAAATAAAAACCTTGAAAGTAGAGCTACGTAACTTATTAATTAAAAAATATATTTTGTGAACAATTTTGAAGTAATAATAATTTTCGTTTTCCTTCAAGCCTGTTTTATTGCTGGGTTAACACTTGCCCTGCCTTTGAGAAAAGTCTCTCGGTGGGAACTGACGTCGCTAACATGCTAAGATATTTCGGTGCAATCTTTGATAAAACAGGAAATATCACATTCATGTTTTCCCATAGCCTCAACGCATTTTCGGTAAATTTACTAGCTGACAGGGTATTGAAGGTACTGAGTAATTTCCGCGGAAACTTTGGCATACAAAATGTAAACATCGAATGAGGCATCGTAAAGAAACATCGATGCTGTCCGATACTATCGAAATAAATAGAATCGATATAAATATCGAACATCGAAAGCAGAATATCGATGTTTAGCAGACATCGATGAACATCGCGCATCCCTATAATAAAATATATTTGAGATATTTGCTTGAAATTTGGTGAGCGTACGTATTGTAATGACATCTTATTGAGATGATTCCGTTAAAGACAGGGAGTTGTAAATTGGGAGAAGTAGGTAGGAGTCCAGAAACTTTATTTTTGGCGTATATGCTAAAATTTTTTTATGACACCTACCTACTTCAAATATTATAAAATTCTACAACCAATAATTTCTACATACTAGAGTGCTAGGGCTGAAATTAAACTGAGAATTTTTTAAAAGATAAATCAACTCTGTTATTACTCAGATTTTATATTGTATGATTTTTTTACGGATTATGTATTATTCTGTAGCTTATTTGAATTTAGGAAATTGTCCTAGAACACCTTGTAATAATTAAAATACCAACACTAGAAAACGAAAAAATTTATAGGTCCTACCCACACGATGGAATCGGCATGGGACTTTCACTAAAAAACATTTTTTTTATGAAATAGGTTTGGAATGTGGAAAAATTAACTTTGAGCAAAAAAAATTTCCCGTCTTTCTACTGGTAGAAATTTTTTCAAAAAGTTTAGAAATTTTTTTTTTCTGAAATAAGTTTAGAATGTAACGAAACGTGGAAATTTTAAATTTGAGCAAACAAATTGTCCATCATATATTCTATTAGTAACGATATATTTTAAAAATTTTTCTTTTTGAAAAATTTATTTTATGAAATAAATGTCATGAAACGTGGAAAATTTAAATTTGAGCAAAACATTTTTTCCATCACATTCTCTTAGTAAAAATATATTTTAAAATATCTTAAAAAATTTTTTTTTTAAATAAAAATTTAGAATGTCATAAAACGTGGATATATAAAATTTGAGTAAAAAAAATCGTTTTTCTACTGGCAAAAAAAATTTCTAAAAGTTTTGAAAATTTTTTTTTCTGAAATAGATTTACGTAGTGGATAGTAGTGTTTAAAAAATAAAAAAAAATTGGAATGTTATGAAACGTGGAAATTTTCCAGTGAAAGTTTAACCATTTCTTCGCTGACACTAGCGTGAGCTACCTGCCAAATTTGACTATTATCCGTCAAGCAGTTTTTAGATAATGTACCAATAGACAGTCAGACAGACAGACCGACAGACAGACTGACGGAATTGAAAAACCTTCGTAATTTTCGTGATCTAAAACGTGTAAATCTGAAAAAATCTCGGAGGATGATTTTTTCCCGAATACAATACTTCCCTTCGGTATGCGAGGTAAGTAAGTAAAAATCGTTGAAAATTTTTTTACCACTAGAATATATAAAAAGAAATTTTGCTTGCTCAAATTAAAAATTTTCGCGTTTAATAACATTCCAAAAATTTTTTTAATTTTTTAACCACTATTATCCACTACGTGAATGTGGACTGAAAATGTGACAGATGACAATAATATTTAGCAGATGCACCTATTACAGTTTTATTGAAAAATGTACAGGGTGGTCATCCCAAGAAATAATTCAACCATGGTGGACATTTGTAAAGGTATTTGCGCAAGCCTTCCATATTTGGCACCTGTCATTACACTCTTCGCAAATACAAAACTAAGGGTATATTGCATTCGATCGGCACATTTCTAAAACCGGTAATATTGCTCGTAGAGAAAAAAATTTCATAACACTGTGTTGGTGATCGCATTCTAAACAACTTTGAAAATGTCCGTCCATCACATTTCTTGTAAGCATGATAACTTAAGAAAAAAAAGTCCAAGTTAGTATTAGCTAGAGGAAGAACCCTATTATTTTTGAACAGACCATCAATAAATAAAAAAGTCATTCATTTAAATGAAAAAATTTTTTCTGTTTTGTAATTAAACAAAAAATTTTTGAAACTAATATCATTTACAAAAAAAACTGCGAAGAGTATCCTATAGAATGTGCAACAATTATATAACAAGTGTAGTAAATCGGCGAAGATTATAATGGTTAGCTTGTTTAGTATTGAATTTTTGCTGTCGGATGACCACTCCGTATAGTTTTTTGAACAAAAGTTATCAGGTTTTCTTTGTAATAATAGTGATCACACGATTATTATTCTCAATGACATTTCTTAATTAACAATTTTTTAAATAATTTTTAAAAGAGGAAAGTTCTGTGTAAATACCTTTACCAATTTTTTCATACAAAGTCTAGATTTTCGTTAAAACACGTTTTTGGGCCTGTGTTTACCCCTTTTTGAATAACTTCTGCATTGGATCGCCTATCCAAAAATTGTTCATTAAATTCTACGAAATCTTTCCTATTACTTCCATATTTTATCTTGTGGATGGCTCGTTCGGCACGAAAAAGTGTAATTTGACGGGACTGTCACTAAAATTGATAATATTTTTTGTACGAATTCCTGTTTTCTTAGAAATCTAATGTCATGCACAAGGTTTATACTGCCCTTGCAAAACATAAATTTTGCTGAAGCACACATTTACTATCACAATGTGCTTACGTCCGACTACCTATTATCGGAATGGTATTAGATGAGTTCTTGGAGCGAGTACAACCAAAGTATTATATGAATAGAATTAGACTGCAACCACTTAATTATCAGAACAAGACCGATACCACTTGTCCTTGGCGTAAATCTTTTCGAAACGATTCAAGTACTTTGACGGTGTGTACTTGACTAGTGGAATAGTTGAATTGCTTCTTGAAATTCTACATAAGTATGTTGTATTCAATGCCATTGCGTTTGAATATTCAATATCTGGAAGCATTGGTCGGTTGGGTTTCGCCCTACGTATTATTATACAGTGTGAACCTAAATAAACGCACAAAATCTTTGGTATGTGTCATTTTTCAAGAAAGTCCTCGAATAGGTCGATTTTAGTTCTGTAAATGCTACATTTTGTCACTATACCAAAATTTATGACGTGGAATGGAAACAGATATTTTACTGTTTTTGGTGGTATATTCCTTTAGCCTCCTGGTGATGTAAAGAAAATGATATTACCATATTCTTTTGGAAAAATTACATTTTATGTAAAAACTTACCTTTCGCAAATTCACGAGTAATTTTCCACTTTCTTATGGACTGATAAATCTTGTTGCCTACATTTTTGTTTTAACTAGCGTGAAAACATTTGACATAAAAACAAAACAAAGAAAATAATAAAAAACAATCACCTTAACAACAGAGAGATACAGGCCTTTTTGTTTAAAGTATCGATAACTTTTTTATACCTGGCATGTGTGGAACCTCAGTTTTGAGACACTTATCAGACAGTGTAAATCTAGTGAATGCAATGCCACGTTTAAGTGAAAGAGAACACGTAGAACTTTCGATGATGGTTGGATATGGTGATAGGCTGAGAACTCATTAGGAAGCATGTGATGTTTTCAATGCCAAGTATCCCGAAAAGCAAATTTCTAGATCCACTGTAAGTACATTGGTGGTTAGATATGATGAATCTGGCAGTGTAGCTGACCTCCCTCGATCTGGTCGCCCTAACACAAGCAAGGAAATCAGATTAAATATTCTTCTAGAAAGTGAGGAAAACCACCATCTTTTGACAAAGCAGCTGGCTTTAAATCATAACGTGAGTCAAACTTCTGTTATACGTTTATTGAAAAAATAAAAGTACCATCCATACAAAGTGCAATTAATCCATGAATTGAATGAGGACGATCCAGATCGGCACTTACAGTTTTGTGAACAGTTGATGACCTTGTGTGATGAAAACCTAAATTTTTTAAAGACCATTATTTTTTCTGATGAAGGTACATTTTCTAAGACTGTCGGCATAACTGTAGGTATTGGTCATTCGAAAATCCTCATTGGACTCAAGAAGCCCATACACAGCGACGAGACAAAGTAAACTTGTGGGCAGGTATGATTGGTGATTGTTTATTGGGACCTTTTGTTTTTTTTTAAATCTTACGGCCGCAAGATATTTACAGTTTTTGAGAGTTGAGTTAGTGCCAGCCTTAGCAGTTATGTTTCCGAACAATGAAGATGAAGATATTCCTGCTGAACACTTTTGGTTTCAGCAAGACGGGGACCCCACCTCGTTTTGGGATAGCAGTGCGTCAGTTTTTAGCGGACACTTTTAATTGATAGGTCGTCGAGGTCCGATTGAGTGGCCCCCGCGTTCACCAGATTTAACCCCCTTGGACTTTTTTCTTTGGAGTTATTTAAAGTCACGGGTGTATTTTAACAGACCGGATACTATAGAAGAATTGAAAGACATAATTGGCTTGGTGATGAGACGAATTGCCCATGAGATGATTCAGAACCGCGTGCAAAGTGTCTACACCCGTCTTGGTCAATACCAAATGGTGGGAGGGTCGCAATTTGAGCAATGATTTTTTTCTCTCAGTTACTTATGTAAGGTATCAATCAATAAAAATATATTTTTTTTAAGAATGGCTTAGGTAGGTAATATCAAATCATAAATCAATAAAAGCTCTGTATTTTTCAAAGTTTAAAATTGAACCATGTCGAATTGTTAGTAGATTGACGAGCGAATTAATGTTTAACAGAAAATAACTACTCTGATTTATTTTAATTTGATATATTAAAACTTTCATGGCTAATTTAGAAAATGTGAAATATTACTAATAACAAAGCTATGGTGGAATTTTTAAATCTGAACAACTTAATAGTCGAAAGAATAAAATTTAAAAAAACGTTAATTTCACAAAAGATTTATAAAATCATTAATATATGATTGATATATTGGCATGAATGAATGAATGTTGTGACAACTTTTAACCTATGCTTAGCTGTAACTGAGTCTGTGTTAATTAAACATTTATTGAAATATGTCGTGATATTACATATGTACAAAAAAGTTCAAAAATCCAATATAGTCTTTATTTTCACTATATTATGGGTTCACAAAGATGTCAACGTATTTGACATCAAATTTTACACTTGGAAAAACAGCACTAGAGGTGTTTCAGAATCTCATGAGCCGCGAAATGCGCAAAAGGCAAAGTTTAATCTGAGTTATAACTATGATTTTGAAGACACTGGAGGCTGCCTTGCTGTATACATAAACAAGAGCTCGGGATAAATTGTAAACAATAAACACAATATTTTTAAGAAGTGTAACTGAGTCAACAGGACGGATTATGTCTCTGCGCATATGAAGGTCACGGCTCATGAGGTTTTAAAACACCTCTAATAAAGTATATAGAAAATTCTTTCTAACACTAAGCTTTTAAAAAAACATTAACAAACATCACTACACTGATATTCAGAAATCCTCCACTTTAATTTTTATCAAGCGAAAACTGACACCTATTCTTATGTCAAATTTCGAAGTTTGTCCACCAATCACGTGACAGCTGGCATAACTGTGACGTCACTGCTAGTGCTCTATTGTATCTAAAAGATTTGGATTTTCGTTTAAGGGAATTGAAAATTGCGTCAAAATATCTAATCTCCATTCATTGTCTCCTGGAATCAAATGTTGAACTAAATGAACTTTATATGGGGAAAAAATGTTTGTTTTAAGAATTCTAAGGCAGGTGGAACGTGCAATATTTGTTTCTTCCGTCAACTTGCGTACTGACATGTTTGGGGTATTTTCTAATTGATGTAAAATGCAATATTTTCATCAATTGCAGTTCTTTTTCTTCTTGTTGTTTCTGGTTTCTTAAAACCTCCATAATATTTCAAATTAGAACACAAACTTACAAAAGTTTTTCGATCTGGTAAAGGTCTGTCAAGAAAACGTATTTCATATAAACTTACAAGTCTTGAAGCATTTTTACGACATTCCCCATAAATTAAAATCATGTTTAATTTATCTTTATTTCTATGAGAAACCATATTTAATAATAAATATTCACAAAGAAAACAATAATTAGGTACAATAATACAGTTCTATTGACACACCAATAAACAAAATGTGATTGAAATTGAGAAATGTCAAAACTGTCATTCCAAAGGTAACTTTAGTTGTATTTAATTTATAATGTATATTATACTTAATAGATATAAAATATTTTTAATTATAATGTAACCTAATAACATAGCTATTATATGAAAAATTATTTAAATATTTTCTTCTAAAATTTGTAAATTAAATACAGATTGTCCTACTTAAAGTATTGAAATGTTAGAGATTACAATTATTTAATATTGACAAATACCAACATTTGACTCAAATATCTCGAAAACGGTTAGTTTTATGGTATTTCTTTTAGAACATAATCTGCTTAGAAATGCATTTTCTTTCACATAAACCCCATTTCAAAGTTTCTCCCATCGAAATATTTCTTTAGAACACAGTGCCATCTATATACTGATATATTAAAAAAACAGTTATGTTTAAAAATGAAGCTCTCTTTATGCTCTACAAATTGGCTTGTACAGAATTAAAATATCTCTATTCGTTTAGAATATGTCCGGCCTGGGAGTTTTTATTGGGACACCCTGTATGCGGCTTTCGCCGGTGATGATCTGATAGAGCAAAATATTTCCTTTTCAAATCTGATTTTCGTAAAATTAACCAACTCAAAAAGACTTTTATCATCCAAACTGAGCGCTAGTACGCTGAATTAGAATAGAAAAAACATCCCACAGGTTATGCAATATGACGAAAAACTTCAATCAAAGATAGAAATGAGTGGCAGTGAAGTTTAAATACAATTGAACTGAATGCTATGTTTATGATTCACTTAAGCCTGAGTTCGTATAAATCAATATTTTGCAGTGATATCAGTTTCGAAATAAATTTTTTAGTAACAAATAATTAAATATTTTTTCTAGATTAATGAATTATTTATTTTATAAATAAAAATGTCAATACGCAGATATCTTTGTAGTGATGTTATATTAGATTCGAAAAATGCGCATTCCGTAAAAAAAAAACTCTCAATTTATGATTAATATTTCGTAAATCTTGATAAATATAAAAATGTCATCAGCAATCACTAAATTCCAGCTAGTACGATTAAATTTTTTTCTCTGGACATTCATAAAAGAATTATTTAAAGGTGTCACGAACAGTTTTCCTTAAAATCATCAAAATAAAATATTTATTTTCAAATATTTCTTAATAGTATTAACCACTGTCATCAGATATTAATATCATCGCCTTCTGTTTACATATGATATTGCACAATTAATGTAATGATGTCAAACTAGACAGTTGGATAACAAAAATATTACTCTCAATTTTTGTGTTCCTGAGATTTTCTGTTTTCTTCTATTTTTGTATTTTATTCTTAGAGTTAAAATAACGATGGGTGTGCAAAACTGTTGAAAATGTGTATTAAATGTATATTTGCCTAATGACACCATCAAATTAGCGATAATAATAATAATAATAATAACAATAATAATAATAATAACTTTCGATTAAAAACAAGATGTCTGCCATTAATATGCTCGCCGTTCCTGTTCTGCTTTACTCCTTTGGGGTAGACAAATGGACAGTAGATGAGATAGGCCGCAGATGAACGACGACAGGCGAGGAGGCCGGCGCGGTGCTGACCCAGAGTCAGTCACTGAACTTCGGCCACCTTGCTTGAAGGCCCAGATAAAAGCTGCCGATCAGGAGCGTCTGTTTAGGCAGCATATCGATAAACCTATGCACGACGGGGTGTTCTATAAGAACCTAGACACACTGGGTTTGTCGACAAGGCTGACATTCGCTTTTTTAAGGTCAGCTGCGCTAAAGTCGGAGACCGAGGGATTCATTGTGGTCTGTCAAGACGGTGTAATTAGCATACTGATCTACCGAAGTCACGTAATGGGTGTAGAGGTTCCTGATATAAACTGCAGAACCTGCAGTCAGGCCGCCGGAATCGCTCATGCATTTACTTTCCGCATGTCCAGTGTATGTGATTTGGGGCCTACATATATCGCCATAACACGGCATTACGGGTGCTGTATTATCATCTTCGGAACTCGTACGGGAGAGACCAGACACCACTGCTGCCTTACGTCCCCGGAGATATCAAGTCCGTTGTCGAAAACGAGAGGTGCCGAATTTGTTGGAACTACTCGTTTCCGACAGTCAGGCTAATTCGAGCCAACAAGCCTGACATAGCTCTCCTCGACCATCAACGCAAGGTGATGTTTGTGGTCGAGTTCTCGGCACCTGCCGAGCCAAACATCATTTTGAAAGAGGAAAAACGGACCAAATACCGTGATCTCCGGTACGTGCTTCAAGTGCTATACCCGGGCTACTCGGTCAAGATGGTAGTCCTATTAATCGGTGTACTCGGTGGTATGAAGCATACGCTACTCTCGGAACTAAAGAGCATACCGGTCTGTCAAAAATCAGCCGAGTGGCTGGCAGGCCAAATGCAGAAGGCGGTTATCTTGTGGTCCCTTCGGCTACTTAGGGCACTCGATTCTGGTATTTACATTAACTAACCCCACAGGTCGTGGGGAGTGGCTGTAATTATGGCCGGCGCGGCTACCGTGTGGTATCGATCGGAAAACACGGAAGCCCTGTCCGGCAACGGAGGAACCGTAAAAAAATAATATTAATAATCATTATTGAGAAGCAGCTGAAAAAGGCTACCTATTATTGTAGCCTTTTTCAGCTGCTTCTAGATATAGGGTGTCCTCTTAGTCACAATCCAATTAAAACCGAAGCGAAAAAGATGACGAAGTACAAAAATCTTGCCATTAAAATAAAACACATCTGGAATCTACATGAAATCGAAATAATTCCCATCGTTATATCCGCCACTGGAGTGATGACAAAGCATCTGACGAATAACCTCGAAAAAACAGGCCTAAGAAGATCTCTGTACATGGAAATACAAAAGGTTGTCATTTTCCAAACTTGCCGCATCGTTAGAAAATTTCTTAACAACTGGCCTGCATGGGACTGATTGAATAATCTCCCCATACAGCCCTATATCGCCTTGTCCTCGACACTACAAAAAGGATAGGCGAGTGTTACCCAGCTTCAAAGCTGAGAACAAAGTGTTTCAAAAATAATAATAATAATAATAATAATAATAATAATAATAATAATAATAATAATAATAATAGTAAAGGGGTGCAGAAATGCGGACCGACATCCTCCTCGCGGTGCACCCTGGGCAGAGAGGGGAAACCCTCTCTGGCGAATGTCGGACGTGGGTTCCCAGGACTAACCATCCTGGGGACTCAACCCTCTGGTTTTCGACCAAAACAGAGATCAGGCTCCTCACAATCGACCCCAATCGGATAGGGGTCGGAGACGAGTGGGAGGGGCCTTACCGGACGGTCTCATCGATGACGACCTGGCTATGTTACAAGGACGCTTTAGGTGGACAGGGGAACTACGGGACGATTTGCTAGACTGCTATGAGAGTAGCGAACCTGAGCGCAGGGGGTACATGGCGCGACTACACCGGTTGTGGTGCGATATGCACCCGGAGTATCGCGCCTTCTCTCAACAACACCTGAGAGATCAAGTATCCTTTCTGCGCAGAACAGGTTATCAAAGGGCACCCAGTCAGCAGGAAGAACTGCCAGCCGCACTACCACCGCGGCAACCAGCTGCTGACGCAGAACATCCCCTGGATGACGATGTCACCCTCAGGACGAGGGTTAGCCTTAACACCAGGGTTAACCCAAAGCCACAAGACCTGGCAAGAATGGATTCGTTAATCAATGAGGAACTTCCAGAAGATGCCAACATATGGCAGATCAACAGTGCCGTGTACGCTGCCGCCAGACAACTCGTCCCCCAGCAACGCCTGGCAAGCGTGTTGGACAAGGTCGAGAAGACTAAGCGGCGCGTACAAAAAATCGAGGCGAAAATTAAATCGGCGAGACAACACGCGTCTCGAATCCAGAGTGTGGTAGAGTATATAACGGCAGCTAAGCCTTTCACGCCGAAAATCCGGCGTATAGTTGCCGGGGTAAGACGACAACACCACACTCTCAATCGGACAGTGCTGCAGACGATCAAGCAGCACTGTCTAGATAGGATTCGAGCACTTAAGGTTATTAAAAAATCTTTGGTCAGACGAGCGCGGAGCATGGAACAAAACCATCTGTTCCAAACAAGCCCCTCTCGTCTGTTCCAAGAGCCACAGCGTGTTGTCGAAAATCCGCCGTCTGTTGAGAATGTCGAAGCCTTCTGGAACGGAATCTACGAGACTACGAGTCCATTTGACAATGACACTCCAGCGATAGCACACTTCGAGGCCCTCTGTCACAGACTTTTAGAAGGGCAAGACGAAGTGTGCCTGGCAATCAGTACGGAAGAAGTCCAACAGGCGCTTGTTGGCACTAAGAACTTCGCTGCCCCGGGCCCAGACGGCATAAACAACTGGTGGTGGAAGAAATTTCCTTCCACTCACCGCCGTCTGGCTCGAGTTTTCAACTCGTGGTTGAACGAAGGGCAGCAGATTCCGGACTGGTTTGCCGAAGGGCGAACTGTACTGATCCCCAAAAAGGGGGACCTGTCCAACCCGAAAAACTACAGACCGATCACTTGCCTCAATTCCTGCTACAAGTTATTTACACGTATCTTGTACGCCAGGACTTTGAGGTCAGTTGAGCCTGTATTCCAAGAGATACACGAGCAGCGAGGCAGTAAAAAAGGTGTGGCAGGCTGCAAAGAGAACCTATTGATAGACCGCTGTATTGCTCAGGATTCTGTGCAATACAAGCGTAATCTATCAATGGCGTGGATTGATTACCGTAAGGCATTCGATACAACATCACATGCATTATTGTTACACCTGCTCCAATGCCTTGTGGTACCTGCCCCAATAGTGAGATGCATTGAACAACTGATACCACTCTGGAGAACCCGCTTCACCGTAACATCTGGTGCTCAGCGGATTTCGACAGAGCCGGTATCATTTAGGAGAGGAGTTTTCCAGGGCGACTCGCTCAGTCCTCTCCTATTCTGCATCTCACTGCTGCCGTTGTCTGTAGAACTACGTCAAACCCGCGGATACCAATGTGGATCACCCAGCAACCGGAGGCACAAGGTCACCCATTTATTCTATATGGATGACCTAAAACTGTATGCCTCCGGAGAGGGCGAACTCCAAAACTCTCTTAGGGTGGTCCAAGAGTACACGCGGGCTATTGGCATGGAATTTGGGTTGGAAAAATGTGCAGTCGTCCACCTCAAGAGAGGACGATGCGGGCTATTCCCTGAAGATGCGCAGCTGGCAGACGGAAGCATCCTAAGACATCTGGATGCCGGAGAGACCTACACGTACCTGGGTGTGCAACAACATCACATCCAGGACGTAAAACAAATTAAGGACACTCTCCGCGGCAAGTACAGACACCGACTTCGAAAGATTTGGTCTTCCGAACTTTCGGGAAAGAACAAGGTGTCTGCGACTAATATACTTGCCGTTCCGATTCTGCTCTACTCCTTTGGAGTAGTCAAGTGGACAGTAGATGAGCTGCGTCAATTGGATAGGGATACCCGCAAGATGATGCATATTCACAGAAGCATTCATCCTAGATCGTCCGTTCCTCGAGTGTACCTCCCACGTCAACGGGGGGGCAGAGGACTCTTGAGTCTGGAGTGCATGCATCGCAGAGTAGCGCTGAGTATGGCATGTAACATCTTGAGGAGCTCAGATCCACTCCTGCGGTTAGTGAGAGATCATGAAACCGTAGGAGTGGGCGGATTTTTATTTAAGGCAGCACGCAGGGCCGCAGATGATCTCGGTCTCGTTTTCGACTTCAGGCGAAGAGGCAGGCGAGGTGCTGATGCACAGTCAGTAACTGAGCTTCCGCCAAATCGCCTGACAACCCAAATTAAAGCTGCCGAGCAGAGAAATCTGTTCAGGCAGCACGTCGATAGACCCATGCATGGAGTGTTCTACAACAACATAGAGACACTGGGTTTATCGACAAAGCTGACCTTCTCATTCCTGAGGTCAGCAGGGTTAAAGTCGGAGACCGAGGGATTCATTGTGGCCTGCCAAGATGGTGTCATTAACACCTTGGTCTACCGCAGTCGTGTTATGGGTGTAGAGGTCCCCGACCTAAATTGTAGGACCTGCCATCAGGCGCCGGAGTCGCTCATGCATTTACTATCTGCATGTCCGATTTACGCGACTTCGGCCTACATCCACAGACATAACGCGGCTTTACGAGTGCTGTATTACCATCTTCGGCACTCCTACGAGGTAGACCAAACACCAGTGCTGCCTTATGTTCCCGGAGAGATCGAGTCCGTTGTCGAGAACGAGAAGTGCCGAATTTATTGGAACTACTCGTTCCCGACCGTCAGGCTGATTCAAGCCAACAAGCCTGACATAGTCCTCCTCGACCACCAGACCAAGGTGATGTATGTCATCGAGTTCTCGGCACCTGCTGAGACAAACATCACCTTGAAGGAGGAGGAGAAACGGACCAAATACCGAGATCTCCGGTATGAGCTCCGAGCGCTATACCCAGACTACTCGGTCAAGATGGTCGTCCTGATAATCGGCGTTCTCGGTGGGATGAGGCCTACGCTGCTCTCAGCATTGAAGACCATACCGGCCTGCCAAAAATCAGCCGAATGGTTGGCAGGCCAAATGCAGAAGGCAGTCGTCTTAGGGTCCCTGCGTCTACTTAGGGCACACGATTCTGGAATCTACAACCACTAACCCTGCGGGATGTGGGGAGTGGTTGTAGATAATTCGCTGGCGCTTCCCATGTGAGAATATCGGAGACACGGGAGAACTGTCCAGCATCGCTAACGCGAAAAAAAAAAAAAAGAAAAAAAAAAATAATAATAGTAATAGTAATAGTTCCTTCGCTTACTTAGGGCACACGAATCTGGAATGTACAGTCACTAACCCCACAGGTCGTGCGGAGTGGCTGTAATTATCGCCGAAGAGGTTACCGTGTGGTATCGGTCGGAAAGCACGGAAGCTCTGTCCGGCAAAGGTGAAACCGAAAATAATAATAATAATAATAAAGTCCTTATTAGAAAAAAGAAATACAAGTTCTTAATCTAAAGGGCGAAGTTTATTTATTTATTTATTTCCCTAAAAACATGATAACAAGATACTTGTACTAAGTAGATACTTATATAAAACTAGTAGAATTGTTTCAAGTAACAAAACAAAAATACTTATAAGTAACACTTTATAATTACTATTAAGAATAATTAATTGATGGTTTAAAATAGGTTTTAAGATATGCCTATAAATTTAAAAAAAAATTAATTAAGACCAATGAGGCCTAAAATATAATTTTACAAGAATGAATTGACATACTTAAAGAGTAAATGGTAATGTAATAGGCATATTAAGGTGGCCATTCCCTAGAAAGAAACATCCGATAGGGAAATATTTGTTATTTTTGGCCACAACTTTTGTTTCTTAGTACGTATATTTAAAAAAACTATAAGAGTACCTAAGTAGAACCATAACAAGACTACTACTATGAATTTTCCCTCAATAATTTCAGTGGTTTTTAAAATTGCTGGATTTAAAACTACGAAATAGGAAGATTAACATAATTTTTAAATTTAAATCTAGCTATTTTGCAAAGCACTGAAATTATTGAGTGAAAATTTATAGCAATAGTCTTTTTATGGTTCTACTTAGGTACTCTTATAGTTTTTACTTCCCTCGCATACCGAAGGGAAGTATTGTATTCGAGAAAAAAATCACCCTCCGAGATTTTTTCGGATTTTAACGTTTCAGATCACGTAGATTACGAAAATATAGGTTTTTCAATTCCGTCAGTATGTCTGTTGGTGCATTAACTAAAAAAACTGCTTGACGGAGAGCAATCAAATTTGGTAGGTAGTTGACCCTACTGTCAGCGAAGAAATGGTTAAACTTTCACTGGAAAATATACAGGGTGGACAGTCTAAAGGGAATAAATAATAAAAAAAAATTATTTTGCTCAAATTTACATGTTTCATGACACGCTAAACCTATTTCAGAAAAAATAATTTTGAATTTTTTTTTTCAATTTTTGAAAAAAATTTTCCACTAAAATAGATGGAACAATTGTTTTCTTTGTTTAAATTTAAAATTCCCACGGTTCCATGGCATTCTAAACCCATTCAAACAAATTTTAAAAAAATTTTGAAATGATTAAAAATTTGTTTGAAAAATTTTTAATCTATTTATCACCACTTGCTATAGAATAAATGAATTTTTTTTTGCCCAAATTTAAAATTTCCACGTTTCATGACATTTCAAACCTATTTCGGAAAAAAAATTCAACATTCTTTTAAAATTTTGCAAAAAAAATGTACCACTAGAATAGACGGAAAAATTTTTTTTGCTCAAATTTAAAATTTTCACGTCCTATTTCAGAAAAAAAAATTGAAAATTTTTTTCACCTACATTTTTGAAAAATTTATTACCACTAAATTAGATGGAAAAATATTTTTCTTTGATCAAATTTTACATATTCACGTTTCATCGCATTCTAAACCCATTAAAAAAAAAATTACCACTACTATAGAATAGAAGGAAACTTTCCTTTTGATCGAATTTAAAATTTCTACGCTTCATGACATTCTAAACCTATTTCAGAAGAAAAAAATGTTGAAATTTTATTTACCAACATTTTTGAAAAATTTCAAAAATAAATATATTTTTAACCACCACTATACTTCCACTCCAGTACGTGAATGTGGAATTGAAAATGTGGCTGAATAATACTTGGCATATGCTATTATACTTTTATCTAAAAATGTACAGGGTGGTCATCCCAAGAAATAATTCAGTCATAGTGGACATTTGTAAAGGTATTTGCGCAAGCCTTCCACATTTGGCACCTGTCATGTAGTATTGAACTTTTGTTTTTGGATGAGCACTCTGTATATTTTTTTGACCAAAACTTATCAGGTTTTCTTTGTAATAATAGTGATAACTATATTCCGATTATTATTTTCAATGTCATTTCGTAATTATTAATTTCTTAGAGTGACCGCCATGCACAAATAAAGAGGGAAGTTCTGTGTAAATACCTTTACCGATTTTTTATAAGGGTTTTGGTAAACGTCTTTGAGTCACTTTTTACTAGCAAAAAATAGCCTCTCATGAAACAGTTAGACAATTAATTCCGACTTAAAACCCCAGGCAACCGAGCTAATGTCCCAGATTGAACAAAAAAATGTAATTTGTATCTAAAAGAAATGTTTTATAAAAACAATTTACATATGCTGAACCATATTATGGGCTGATGCGAAAGCTCTCTTTACTTTTTAAGTTACAAAAAAAAAATATGATTTATATATTTTTCAAAAATTATGTTATTAGGGAGTGCACGAATTTTTAAGAACTATCTAACACATGTTTTACAGTAAACTTGGCCTCGTTGAAAATTTTAGCCCACTATAAGTAGTCCCATCAATTTATCACAAGTAGTCCATCTTTAACTGTTTTTCTGAACTGTTCTTAATAGTAATTGTCCATTGTATAACCTATATATAACTGTAGTGGCCCATAGGGCTTGTAGAATAAATTTATTTGTATTTATTTTCACTTCATTAAATACAAAAAGTCCTTTCAAAGCATTTGTGTGTGTGTCTTTTAAGTTTTAATAGAGTGCCTATCCTAAACCAAGCATGGTTTTATAATAGTCTTCAGATACTCTCTGTAAAGCTTTAAATAATTCATTAAAACTTGAAACTTTTATTAATACTTTTAAAAAGAGGCATGCAGATACAGATGAGTCCCTGTACTGTTATAAAGGTTTTAAATCGGCTTCATAGAGTCCTTCCAAACTATTTACGTTTATAAGTAGTCTTAGAAATAAGTTTTTAGGATAACATAGATTACTTTAAAATTACAATTGTTACTTGGGTTACTTACCTATGTAATGGCGTCCATCCTTATGAAGTGGGATTCATACCAGAATACTGTTATTGAAATTAATGCTAACAAAAAGCAATGTAGGATACTTACTCATTATTTGTAGAAGCAAAAATTTAATAATAGCCGAAAATAATTCTACATTGTAATCAAGAGTTTGTATCAAAATTTTAACAGATAACATAAAAATGTTTTTGTTAAATAAATCACTGATAGTATCTATGAATCTTAAGAGATTTTAGTTAACTTTTATTAAACTTTACTTTGTTATACGCAACAACGCAGAACTTGTAGATATTCGGAGAGGGAGGGGCGGGGACAATGAAACAATGTTGTTTAATTTTCATTATGTGTTTTATTGTAAATGCATATATGAGTTGGAATGTATTGTATAAATAAAAGACAATAATGCCTACAGATCTTATAACAAATATGAGGCTTACATCAACAACAGATAAACATATTTCCACAATCTTATCAAAATTTTCGTAATACTCATTGCCTCATTCATTATTTGGTATTTTGCAATTAAATTGTTAAAACCATTAAAACATGGATAATTCGGACACCTCCGAACAGACAGCGTATAAATATTAATTTGGGAGGTGCCGCTGTATAAATATTCATAAAAATAAATAATAATTTACAGAAGTTAGAATGTGTTCAAAAACCCCATAGGGGTCAAAAATAAAAAAACTGTACACACACATTCATAACCTAAAGAATAGTAATTCACAAATTATACAAAAACATTAAATTATAGAAAAATAAATTAAAATATAGTATAAAAGTATAATAACATTTGTACAAATACATACATGCTTGACTCTTCATACACAAGAAATACTGACGATAACACTCCGTGTGGGCACAGTCAGAACAGATTATTACTCATTTCCATTTGGGCAATTTTCGCGAAATTACTAAATTTTTAAAATAAAAAAATTCTCTATAAAATGATTTTTAGAAATTATACAGTTTGGCCCGAAAAACGACATAAAAATTGAAAGTCTGTAGGACCATTAGGGTCGTCCAAAAAAGTCGAAGTTGCTTTTTTAAATTCTTTTTAAGTCAGTTTCATGGATTCCCCTAGTCGTTTTAACAAAAATAATGAAGACAACTCAAAAATTATGTTTTCATTGTATTATCCCATTTTTTGGACAAATTATAAGGGTTCAAATCCTGCTCTCTACTAAATAATTTTAATTAAATTTGTTAAAATTCACAAAGGTATTATCATTCGATGAAGCTTATTGGTTGTACCAGTTTCTGAACTTGCTCCTGAAATGAGAAGTTTTGTGTTCGTAAAAGAGCAGTCGAGGCAAAAACTGAATAAATTTTCACACCTTTCTTGTGTGGCACTCACAATTTAGTATTCATTATTTCAAAATTTATCATTTCAATTTAATTAAATCGATTTATTTCATTATTCAATTTCAATATGAAATATTTTCACATCAATATTTCATTCACATTTCAATTTAGTAAATTTCTAATCAAGTGCTTACACAATAATTGGCGCCCAACGTGGGGCTCTATCAAGTAAGTAACATACCATTTTAATCTGATATAATTTTACTTATTTAAAGTTTATGGATTTTCACATATTGTTTAATAATCAAAATTTCTCGCTAAGAAAGTTGATAAGTATTCCTTTTCCACCTAGTCTTAAATGGTGCTACATTTTGAACAAATAAACAAACAAATGTATATGTGTTTTACACACATGTACATTTGACATTCCAAGAATGCAAAATCGTACAGTGGACCATTGTTTAGCCAGGGATCTTAAGGGGGGAAAGGGGGAAATTCGAGTTTTATGTTTACTGTGGTTGTCCGAATTGCGATTTGTCTGTCGTTAGTTATTGTCACCGTCTCTCAAGTTAGTCTTTGGTGTATTAGTCTGTATGTTTGGCGTGTGTTTGTTATGTCTGTGGTAAGCACCGATAGCTGAATTAGTTCGGTAAAGAATTTTTAGGACGTTTCATCTGTGAAGTCTCTCATCATATCCATGTTAGTTACACGGTGTAATTCAGCTGACGGAACGGTGTGTACCGATTTGCACTCATCAGAAGACGAGTGAATCGGTACACAACATAATACTCAGATTTTCTAATCTGAGTATTTTGTTCAGAGCTATCTGGAGTCTTTTGCACTATGTGTTAAATGTAATCGTGTCAGTCGTATCTTGTTTAATTTCAATTTTTCATTTTCCGAAAAACATTTTAGTCTGTATGGCGGTTTGTGCGTAAAATGGCCGTCCATATAGCACGGTATCATCTGCGTAAAGAAGAAAATTAGCTGTGGGGTGAGGGGGAATGTCTCAAGTATATAAATTATACAGGACAGGAGAAAGGATGGCCCCTTGCAGTCGTTGAAAGCACGCCATTTACACCCACAGTTATTCGGCGCACACCTATATAACTTTTTAGTAGTGTGACCCTATAGGTTGGCAGTTTTATAATTTTCTTGTTTATAACAATTATTCTTTTCTTTCAAACGGTTTTATAGACAGCGCCACAGGCAATAGACCGACAGACAGACTGATGGAATTAAGAGACCCTATTTTTTGTAATTCATCTAGGAAGTAAAAACATCAAATTCGTTTGTTTAACCCACTTTCAAAGATATTGAAAAAGAGAAGGTTCCCTATTCGACCTATTTGTATGTTTTTTTTAGTTTATGAAGAGAATTATTTATTGTATTTTTTATTTATTTTGTATTATCACAAATATTTACCCAATCAGGATTTTTTGTTTCAATGAGTGAAAGGGTTGCTAATACCAACGACAGATTTTAAATATGTTTATTTCAAACAACGTTACCAGTAAAAAACCGAAACTGAAGATTTTTCTCAGTTATTTCTAAAAGCCTTTTCGATTGCATTAGATAATTATAAGTTTACTTTATCTATCGTTTGTGATGAAAGGATTTTCTTGACACTTTCAGTTTTCTATAGTTCAAAAATTTAATACAAGGACTTAAACATACTTAATCAGTGCTCTGGCTCGAAAGAAAGTCAAATATATTCCCTTTGGACCGAGTCATACATAATTTGTCTACACATAATTTGTCTAAAAAAGTATAGCAACAAAACGAAATTTCGAGTTTTCTACTATTTTTTGTTAAAACGACCTTAAAAAATGTTTTTTCTTAATATATTTTCACGTGTCGGTGAGTGTTTGAAGAAACCTCGTTTTTTTCGGACAAACCTAATGTACATATTCAGTTAAATACTGTGTAAAAGTTAGCACAGCATATTAAAACCGAACATTGGGAATTATAAGACAACATACAAAGACCCCCACTTCCCAAAAATATTAATCACTTACAACTACATGAATCAATGACGCCAACAATATTCACGTGAACGTTTACAAAAACGGCAGCAACATTTCAATTAAATTAGCAGAAATATCTCGCAATATTTAAAGCAATTAAAGAATATCTGTGAATCTATGACTAGGATATTCTATACAAATTATAAGTCGTCAATTGATAAATTCCAATTTTAACACCTAACATAAATTTGTTAAAATAAAATTATATACACACAAAACTTATCTTACTACGATCTAAGAAGGCATGCATGCAATAACGTTCCTGGTTAATATAAACATTCAGTGATAGTCCAGCCAAATTGGTATACAAATGCCCAATCTCAATAAAAACCTCCACAGAGCTCAATTTTTGCATCGAGCGTGTTTTCAGTGTTTTAAACAACATGGCAAGAGTAAGAAGAGTGTTTTGCAAATATCTCCGAAGCTTTACAATAAAAATAGTTGGCATTAAATTCTTACGTAGAAGTTTCTTAGGAGTAACTCTTTCGGAGATATGGCCATGTAGTTGTAATGGTAATATGCATAAGCCTATAAACATATTACATTTCCACTGGCTCTTTTTGATGATGTAGGAATGGGGAAAACCAAGAAATCATCCATGCACAATTCTTTTGAACCTCAAGAAATCCTCCTACAAATGTTACGTACGCCTTCGATGGAGGTTTTCTTTCACATCGTATTACGTGCAACCGTGAAGCTATATTTCAATCTATCTTTGATACATACTACGATTATGTCCGAACATATAGTGTATTCGATGGGCACGATGATAATTGCCGAGATACAAAGAACTCTTTGATCTTGGAAACACCTCAAATCGAAAGAAATTCTATTTGATGCATAAATGAGAATTCCATTACAGAAAGAGTTTCTTTTCAGTGAAAATAATAAAAGTCGATTTATTCTCATGTTTGAAGCTGTTAACATCAATGTAATATAATGACAAGGCACTACTAGAACTGTACCTGAAGAATCCAATACAAATTCTAGCATGGTGGTAGAGAAAAATGTTAATTTACTAGTGCTGTTGGTTGCACGAATTCCTGTTAGGAAAATGTATTATTTGAAACCTGGAAAAGCAAAGAGAAACAAAAACATATTCCCCAAAAACATTACTGGGTACGATACTACATCATCTTTTCTAAATAAAGGTTAATGGGGAGCTTTAAAATTATTAGTTAAACGTACCGATCTAACAAATATAACAGTTTTATAAAATGCTAGAATGCTCGCCCGAAAAAAAAAATGTATAATGCTTCTGGCACTACATGGTACTGCACATCATCAGAATGCCATAGACACTTTGAAATATCTCTTATTTGCAATAGCTGTGAACTTAGCTGCACCTCCACCAACACCCGGTATATATCAGCAGCACTTGTATTGGATGTACCATCATGTACAAACAAGGTTCGGCAATACACTTTATTCAGAGAACTGGAACTGGATAATGATATATGGCATTTTGGAGCCGATCAAGACGTTGTTACCACCTGCTTCTGATATTCTATTAAATAGTATTTTTTGCAATTGCAACAAAGACTAGGATTGCAGGAAAATTGGATAGTAGTGCTCTGTTATTTGTAAAGATTTTCACGCCCAATCTGTTCAAAGTTCTATACCTCATATGGAGAAGTAAAACAACATACTAGAAGACGTAGAAAATTTTTTAATAGAAGCTATGGATGTTGAAGAAATTAACTCGGTTACTCAGAACTGCGACAAAAATTTTGGAAAATATATTTTATCAACCATTTTTATTGTAAATGATAAACTTAACCAGTTGCGAAAAACTTATAGAATCTCTTTTATGGTAAATGTTGAATGGTAAACTTTTGATATGCTGCAAGACTGCATAACTTATTATTTGAAATATTTATTCTCTAAATATGTTGATATTCAAAAGAATGTGAATGAGAAGAATTGGATAGCATTATATTCACAAGAGACGAAAATAAGTCAGAATACAGACGAGTCTTTGGCATAAAGTTTCCGAGATACTTGCCAAGAAACTGTTTTCTTTACCTTTAGTCTCTTGTAATACTTAAAGCTACGGTGGTATCTATAAGAACTTGTGACGTTTTGTTTATATTGGTGAAAACCAGCTTAACACAAAGAGTTAGCTGCGTGGAAAATTTTATTTAAACCAAATTTAATTTGTCTGGACTATGAATATTCTATGAATATTCCATGAATATTCTGACAATAGTACGTGTCATGTTTTTTTTAAACAATACCGGACCTCGGCATGGTAATCTGTTGTGACTGTACAACTTCAAAAGTTTTTTAAAACTAGGTTTCGTATGTTTCATTAGACCTAGGCCAAGAAAGATTACAAACCTCTTGTAATTCTGTCATATTTCTAAGTTCAGTTTGACATAAATGATTTTTAGCCTCCGGACAGCCGCAGGGATCATTACTAAAGTCATTACTAACTGGAATTACTAAAAAGTCAGCGGCCGACACGCATTTTTTGTGTCGATGCCTTAATCTTTGTTGATTACATTTTTTCGTGGAAAACCTCCCATTCCTGTTGAATTTCATTTTCAAATCCTTGTTGAAGGACGATAGAAGGTGGACGTGAGAATTTCGAAAAAACTCGTCAGTCGATACCATATCCCGAAACTCGCACAGGCGCAGTGATTGTGATTTATATTTCTGAAACAAAAGAAACTTTTATAGGCATATTTTCCTGAATAAGGACTTCGCATACAACATATGGAAAATAATGCTTAATCAAATTTTCTAATAATTCTCTACGTGGTAGTACATCTAATCATCATGATAAAAAAGTCTACATGGGCTCCAAATGCCCCACTTTTGGCGCCAGATCCTGAATATTTTAATTTCAAAATCGTATGAGAATTTTCTTTATTTTAATTGATTTAACTTCATTTTTATTTTGTCAAAAGTTTTTGCTTAATAAGTAATAACAAATGATGTGCAAAAACCAATAAAGTGATTTTTTATCTGAAATATTTAACATTTTAAGTGCTAAAAATGTACGTTGTTTTTCCACACTTCGGAAAATGTTCAAGCCATTTTCCATATGTTATGTGTGGGGTCCTTTGGAATTATGAGTCATTATCATTAAACAAACATATTTTAACCGCTAATTAACTTTTTAGTGTTATTTATTGTTTTTTGGTAAGCCATCCTAAGCTGAAATAAAGCTATTAAAAACTGGATTCCTTAATTATTCGCATTATTGATTTTTCAACAGTTTTTGAGAAATTCTAATTTCAGTAGGATAACGTGGGCGTCCGGTAGATGCCTAATACTCCCGTGCACTCCAAATGTTAAACTATGCCTTGTGTATGAAACCAAAGTTACGCAATAACTTATCTGCACACTTCACTTCCAAAGAACGTCTTTATCTGGAAATGATTAGTTCTATTTAAAATGGCAAAGAGCACCCTGTACAATTCTAACTATTCTTGGATTATGCAGAATTTAAAATCAGGAAGCCTTCACACAACTTTTTGTGTGTCATTTTCGGTATAATGATGTCTACTATTTTCATGTGGTATTTTGTACGTGAACATTCAGTCTATATTAGCTTTCGAAAAAGCCAAACGAATTGATATTATTGTCGACTTCTGAGCGACACCCACTGATTGGGGTAATAATATCTCAGCCACTTGTCATCCAGAGAAAGCAAACCGGTTCATCAATAAAATATTATTTACGTTTGTATTAAAAGTACTTTCTACACGTTATAATAGGTCATTAAGATTCGATAAATGCTGTGTATCGACTTACCCTGGCTACTAACGTTGTTTTCTTATTGTTTCTTCTATTGCTCCAGCAGATGAATTTTGCTGCGTTCGCATCATACAGGTAAAAATTTGCACCTTTCGAAATTTTGTACACTGTTCCTGCAACAAAAGAAGAAAATTGAAAATATTTAACACTAAGAGCTGATAGTGGCATTAAATATTGGTGTAGTTACAAGGTGTCTACATTTTTATAGATAAACCCAAGGGAGGACATTTCATAAATATTACTATTTTGATCATATGACTGATTCATGTCTAACTATGGTTTCATAAATTGAAATACTTTTAGTGTAAAATAGCGAACACCGCTAGAAAATGTATATTAACACGATCAGGGGGCAATGGTCCCATAAGTTGCTCTGTTCTTTGGGCTTTGAATCTGTAGCAGATTGTGCCATTTTTTATAATATTTTTTATCTACCTAAGGGCGCTGAGAGGCCATCATCTTAGGCGTAACTTATACAGCACCCTGTGTGCGCCAGCATGGCCCAACCTGAGATGTTCGTATCTCACTAATAATTTCACAAAATGGCACTTAGATGGAACTTACATAGGGTGCATTTGATTGTATTTTAGATTAGCGGCCACCAACACGTATTATTCCATGTCGGTCATGGAATGGCTTAAGTGATGAAAATGGATCCTTTTCAAATATTGATTTGATTTCAAACATTCAATTTCGTCACAGAAATGTTATACTTGAACACATTTTACAACTGTTACTATGTTATTAATGAATTATTTAATTCATTGATAGACAGAGGGCCATTTAGTTTGTCGTTTTTGAACATACAGTTCTTCAAAAGTCTAAACACATAAGCGAATATGCGTTGTAGAGTTGTAAATTTTGAAGATTTCAAAACCAAAACCGTATTATCAATATAAGTATGTGTTACATACAACTTTGCATTGTTCAGGAATTACTTCCAATTGTTCAATATTGTTTACTTGAAACAGAGGATTAGACAAACATTTTGGAGCTGTCGACCAGATGATGCTTGTGAGAAACGCTTCAGAAGTAAAACCTCAGGAAATGAGGTCAGCGGGGTTTTTTTCCGTAAAACCATGCGACGTAAGATCTTGAATCTCCAACACTCGATTGGTTAAGAAAATGGTCCATTTGGAGGTTGTTTATTGTTACCGATCGAGAACTATTTGTGAGTCTGACCACAGGACAGTCTTATGTGTCCCAAACAAGAAAATATTACTTAATCTATGTACTAATCTAGCCAATAAATGGGTTCCACAGAGTTCGAGTTTGGAAAGGGTTATGGTTTTAATGGGACCTTACGTACATGAAACTTGTTTATTTGAGTCACGGAGGTAGAGCGCTGCGCCATAGGCGTTCATTGATTCATCTGAGAACCCATGTATTTTTCGAATAATATAGTTGGAAGTAGAGAGCAAATACCTGGGAATATTGTGAGAAGATAATTTATAAAGAACCGTTAAGAGCTTTTTCGCCCCAAATTGTATTATCTATTGGTTTTTTTATTAATATTTTCATAGTCCTGTCCTTATTACTAATATTTCCTATAAATTTCTCTTGCGTAAGTTTTATTGCAATTCCGTACACCATTTTCGACTCCAAATCTTTTCTCGAATTTCATGAAAACAGTTAGTCCAGTCGTCAGGAGTTTTAAGGTGTCACTAAATGTTATATGGCTGAAATTTTCAGAATAAGTAGTCTTGATGTAGAATACGATAAAAAAAGTTTACAGCTGTTGAATGCCGGCGATCCCTAAAAGTATCGAATGTATTGGCCGAAATTCGGTTCTTGGCCAATAACTCGAAAAATGAAAAAAGTATATCGAAAACTAATAGCACTAGGCGATAGAGGGGGAAATTTCACATCAGAAACATATATAAAAATTTTTGTACTATCAAAAATGTAGGCTCCAGACTCCAAAAACCGAATTTCGGTCAATATTTTCGATTTTTTTAGGGATCGCCGGCATCTTACAGATGTAATCTATTTTTTATCGTATTCTACAGCAACAAAACTACTTATTTCAAAAAATTCAGCCATATGAATTTAGTGACCGGTTTTTATCAATTTCTGTCTCTGACAACTGGACTAAAAAAGAACTTTGATATTTTAATAAAAAAGCTAATAAGACATCTCAAACTACATAATTCAAGTTTTGATATCTGCTCTTAATGTGTTAATATTTTATTTATTAACAATTTTAACGCCATTTGAAATTTCACATATCAGATACAGAAATGGATTTTACAAAAATTGATATCTTTCACATGGCCTATGTTTTTCAAAATAAAATTTTCTATATTTCTTTTCACTTTATTCATACGTGAATCCTAATATTCTGAGAGAATGATAATTTAATATCAAATCTGAGAACTTCCAAAACAAAAATTTCGGTGGTTTCTTCTCATCTAATTTGTCGCCTTTATTTTAAATTTTCGTTTGAAAGTTAATCAACTTGTATCAGGAAAATTACATATAGAAAATGTTTATTTGAATATTCTCTTGAGCTATTTGAATGATCTGTATCCATTACGTCGACGAATAGTATTATTTCAAAATTTCTATTTATGAAACAAAAACAATCTTTCTTTAATCTGTGTTTTCCACATATTCCAAATAACAAGCTTTGTATCGTATCTTAAGAAGATCCTTTGTAGTTAAAATAGCTTTATTAATCTCCGTATGGGCAGTGGTTTTACAAACGTTATCACCGGCAGCCTAGAGATCCTACAAATGTATATTTTAAGCGTATTTAAGCTTTTTAGTCCAGTAGAATTAAGGATTGATCATGTAGTCACCTACAAGGGCCAAACCGGCTCTAATCGACAGGGGAGGGTACCAAGATGAAGGATCTCAAATTTCCCCGGCGTATCTTTCCGGGGTTTTCAACTATTAAATTTAATAAGAACTATTGGGCCGAATTGAAAGTTAAGGGCTCACTTTTTTCGGAACCGCTGAAGCTTTAAAATGATATGATCAAGTTCACTTTTCATAAATATTTGTTAACAAATAAAGGTAATTGAAAAAAGCTCTTTTTTGGCATTTTTTCGCGTTTTTTTTGCAAAATTTTGCAATGAGAAATAAAGAAAAAATACCCATGGAAGTTTTAGATTGATGTCTTGGGAACAAAAAAGGTATAATGGTAACTATACCATAAGGTGCACCATTTCCGAATTATAACGAATAAAAGAGTGCTCAATTTTTGTTTGGCAGTATCTGTTTAATTTTCGATTAGAGCCGGTTTGGTCCTTATAGGTGAAACTCGCCTAACTCGAACTTTTTTACTTAATTCTATTTATAAAACCAAAAGATAGCAGTTCAAAAACTCTTACCGTCCCCTGTATAATTCGCTACTACGGTGTTTCCTTCTACATGGACATATCCATTGGAAAGCTCATTGTAAATTTTCACCTTCCAGACGGGCCCAAAACAGGCCCGGTAGCATTTCCCATGACCATAAGAATCTTTCACAATGAATAAGAGCTGAAACAAGAAAAAAACATTGTTAAGTTTATTTAAATATTGAAATATGGGAATTACGAGCAAATAGGTTGTATACAGGGTGCTACAAAAAAGCTGTTAATAGACAGACGCCCTAACATGAAAAATGAGTGTTCAAATTAAAGGTTTCTTATATATTGTTTATTACAAAATCACTGGTGTTGAATTAAGATTAGGTGTGCGTATATTTTAGAGATCGATTAATACGATTCAGACATTATACAGGAAATAAATTGAAAAATTTGGTATAGTGGCATATTAATACATTTTCAATCGTATATGTAATAACTTATACTATAGGCAATAATG
This sequence comes from Stenurella melanura, assembly GCA_963583905.1. Taxonomy (NCBI): domain Eukaryota; kingdom Metazoa; phylum Arthropoda; class Insecta; order Coleoptera; family Cerambycidae; genus Stenurella; species Stenurella melanura. The sequence goes on from OY757317.1 coordinate 9,081,732, forward strand.
TATACTTTAAGAAACAAAATTAATCACTCGTCTGTTGGTCGTAGCGGATGGAAAAATAACGATACAAGTACGTTTCCTCGCGATTTTCAATAAATATATAAATTATATTATTATATGAAAGAAATATAAAGAATACATTTTTGTTGGTAAGAAAACCATCTTTAATTTATTTTTGTATCACATTATTTAGCTTTTAAAAATAAAAAAAATCATTACACAATATTAGTAAATTGAATATCCTTTTCAAACGTTGGTAAATCAAGTTTTTCTTTGCATTGATTCGCTTTAATTTAACCTAAATATAAATTTTTCATAAGAAGCTAATATTTCGAGTTATTGGTGAAGAATCATCCAAAATCAGTTTCTTGGACACTATTTTCAAAACCGGTTTAGCTCACATTCACTTCTTATGTTAAACACGTCCAATAAGGTCAGCATTCAATAATCTCTTAGTAGTATACTAAAGATACGCTATTTTCTTCCAAAGAATAAGAATAGTTAAACATGTATTTATGTAGGCAATGGTTTTTATACAAATTGTTGCAAAATTTGCAATTTTAACTTCCCTCGCATACCGAAGGTAAGTATTGTATTCGAGATAAAATCACCCTCCGAGATTTTTTCGGATTGTGTTTCAGAACACGTAGATTACGAAAATATAGGTTTTTCAATTCCGTCAGTCTGTCTGTCTCTTGGTGCATTAACTAAAAAACTACTTGACGGAGAGCAGTCAAATTTGGTAGGTAGTTGACGCTACTGTCAGCGAAGAAATGGTAGAAATTTAACTGGAAAATATACAGGGTGGACCGTCTAAAGGGAATAAATATTGAAAAAAATTTTTTTTTTGCTCAAATTTAAAATTTCCACGTTTCATGATACGTTTAACCTATTTCAGAAAAAAAAATTGAAAATTTTTTTCACCAACATTTTTGAAAAATTTTTTTTGCTCAAATTTAAAATTTCCACGTTTCTAGACACGCTTAACTTATTTCAGAAAAAAAAAAATTGTTTCACCATTTTTGAAAAATGTTTTACCACTAAGATGAAAAAAAATTGTCTTTATTCAAATTTAAAATTTCCACGCTTCATGGCATTCTAAACCTATTTAAAAATAAAACATTTTTGAATTTTTTTTTACCAACATTTTTTTAAAAATTTTTACCACTAAAATTGACGGATTTTTTTTTCTTTTTTCAAATTTAAAATTTTCATGTTCATAGCGTTCTATACCTACCTAAGAAAACAAAATTTTAGAAAATTCCTTTACAATTTTTCCAAAAATTTTAGCACTAAAATAGATGGAAATTTGTTTTGCTCAAATTTAAAATTTCCACATTTCCATGGCATTCCAAACATATTTCAACAAAAACAAATTTAAATATATTTTTGAAAAATTAAAAAAAAAAAATGTTTAACCACCACTACTTCCACTCCACGTGAATGAGGAATTGAAAATGTGACAGATGGCAATAATATTTGGCATATGCACCTATTATATTTTTATTGAAAAATGTACAGGGTGGTCATCCCAAGAAACAATTCAACTGTGATGGACATTTGAAAAGGTATTTGCGCAACCCTTCCATATTTGGCACCTGTCATTTAGTATTGAACTTTTGTTGTAGGATGAGCACTCTGTATATTTTTTTGACCAAACTTATCAAGTTTTCTTTGTAATAATAGTGATAACTATATTCCGATTATTATTTCAGTGTCATTTCGTAATTATTAATTTTTTAGAGTGACAAATAAAGAGGGAAGTTCTGTGTAAACACCTTTACCGATTTTTTCGTAAGCAAATGGACGTCTTCTTTCATTAACAAAGAATATCCCAATCTGTAGATGAATGATGTATAGAAGACCTACGATTTCTTTAAGCTCATTTTAATAGTTATAAAATAAAAATAACTAATTAAACACCTAAGAATGATAATGGTTTCTACAATCTAACTTTTTCAAGATTATACAATCAAACATAAGACAAGAAACTCCATTTGGAAATTGAAAAAGAAACTCAATTAGTTATTAAAAAACTTGGTGGCATACTTAGAAAACGCTAACATGACAATAGCAAATTTCACTGTGCGCTAGTATTAATATTGCTATACCTATTGACACGTTTTTTCAAAAAATGTCCACAGAAAGTTACTATTATTTACTAGTTTTTCTAATTGTGTTTAATACTTCAACTCCGCAATAAAATAGTTTTCATCGCCTAATTCTTTAGCATCTAATGATTACAAATAAAGCGCTTAATTTAATTCATACTGTGTTCTAAAATTCTGTTTCAAAATAGTCATTTTGTCTGCCCTATGTTAACAAAATAATTGAAACAATAATACTTTATGAAACCAACTCATGTTGGCATAACATAAAAAACAGGAAGTTCAAAATATCTTTTCAATTATAACACGAGTTTTCATCAAATTAAATTAATTTTTGCTATTATTGGTAAGGGACTAGTATAACTTATAGGCTTAAGTGTTAAATTTCCTCATCGATGCTACTGACTTTGCGTAAAAGTAGTTGTTCTGTATAGAGACGTTACAATCACTTATAATTGTCTAGCATATGGTTATCACTTATATAATTGACTTGCAGTGAGCAAAACTCTTTCCCCGCTTGGCAGTTCCGCAAGTCTGGCGCCTTATAAACAAAGATATGTTCATTGATCTTACACTGCAAGTTTTAATTGACATATAACTTTCTTGCAGCTTTTTAATTGACAATATTTTCCAAGAATTGCTTACCTTTTTCGACTTCGCTAGCTAATTATAAAGAGATATCATCTGCACAATTGCGAAATAAGAACGAGGTTGTGTGTTTTACTCTGACGTCCGTGATTTGTTTAAAAATTAATTAGCAGGTTATTTTTCAGTTTTTTTTACGAGGTAGTTTTAAGGGGGAAATACGGACAGTGTGTAATAATTAAAATGTTTCAAGAGAATTAATTTCCTAGGAGAGCGTGTTGGCTCTTAGGACGAATATTTTTGTTGCGTTGTTGCTTGCTGATTCTCTAAAAATCGGAAAAATTAATTTTTTGAAAAATGATTTTTATATTTAACTACTTATATTTCAGCTATAGAGCCGAACAGATCTTTTCCAGTTCTTTTATACTCCGATATTTTTACTATACTGCGGATATATCGCAATATACAGATTATAGAGAAAAATGCCAAGAGAGACATTACAACTGGTAAAATTACTTTTCGTTTCTTCTTTTTTTATGCGACACATGTGGTGCACATAGGAGATTTCAAAACTCGGGAAAATCACAGCAATCTGCAGGGATATTACTAAGATTCTAGAAGGCAATTCATTTTAAGAAGTGGGTAGTTTAAACGCCATTTTTAAAATTGATAAAATTAAGCAAAAAGTGCTACTTTTTGCTTAATTTTGAATGAAATTTGAATTTATTTCAATATTCCATATACTCATGTTACCACAGACCTCGCTGCAGACTTATACTTAAAACATATCTTGTAACATAACTCACAAAAAAGGGATTGTTGAATTTGTTTTTAGTATACAATCTGTCTCACTTAAGAGTGAGCGTAATAATTCTTTTGTTTTTTGCCCGATTCGAATCAAACTGATCTTAAAGCACAGAGGTCACCAAGACAATAAAATCACTTTCCATCTTTAAATGCAAGGCCATCTACGATGTTAAGTTGTATCAACAAAATCTAATATTGAAAGACCCCGAATCCAAAGATTAGCTAAATTCTAAAATACCGAGGTCTTGATGAAGAAAATCCTTTGGAGGCATTTAAGTAAAAATTATTTCTAAATTTATTTTTTTGAAACAATTCACACAAATGAATAATAAATACAACCAAAAGAGTTAAATATTTTGTTCCATCAAGCCTCCATACATGCCTCAATTCGCTTTCTATTATTGTTCATAACTTTTCGCAGGATTACATGCGTAATTTCAGCGCAAGCTTTACAAATCCGGTTTTTCAATTGTAGTGCTTTTCATGGCTGCGTTTTGTAGACTTAGAAACTCCTATAAAAAAAGTTCGATAGCGTGAGGTCAGGTCACCTTGGAGGCCAATGAATAAAAGGGATATTCTTTCCAATCAACCTCTGGGGAAAGTTGTCGTCTGGCTAATGCAGTACGATTATTGCATTGTAGATTGAGGCTCCATCAAATTGAAATATCATATTGTTGTATGCAATACGGGGCAAGTTTTCAACAAAAAAAAATTAATTTAGAAAACGTTCCACTTTGAAATATCCCTCAAAGAAATATGGCCTAATTATTTGTTCATTTAAAACACCCTATCACATATTCACTTTTCCTAAATACTGGTGTCGACAGTTTACAATCCAATGAGGGTTTTCATCGAACCAATATCCAATAATTTGATAGTATTTTTAGTTGTAAATGTCGCTTGACCTGAGAAAAAAATATTTAAAAAATAATTACGACTGTTTAAAAACTCTTCCTGACACCAAAAGCGAAATTCCTCCTTCTTCTAAGAAAACAGACTTGAAGGAACGTAATTTATTTGGACGGAAGCATCACCAAATTGTTTCCTTAGGTACATTTAAAATTGTGGACATTCTCCTTAGGCTGCACATTTTCTCTCAAAAACTGAAGAATTTATGCATCTCTAATATGATCTCTTGCACGCTGTTCTTGTTTGTTGCACACTTTGCCAGCTCTATTTAATAAATTATTAATTCGCCAAACTTTTACATGGTCAATTGGGGGTCGATCTGGATTCCGATTATTATATTCTGTAGCAGCCTCCCTCATTGTACGAGAATTATCACCAACTAATCTAACAATTTTCACTTTTGCCGCAGTCGTAAGCATTGTAATTTAAATCAAATACGCTACAATACAAAAAAAGCAGACAAAATGCCAACAGAGTTACTTGACAACTAATCTGACATTTACAAAATTGTCTTAGTAGTAACAAAGTAGTCAGAACATACTTATAAAAACGAGAAAATTTAGGCTGGAATTTTTTCATTAACACCTTATTTTTTTAGAATTTAACTCAACTTCGGTTTTTGAATGATTTTGTTAACAAATTTTTTTTATTAAAGAATGTCTACTATGATTTCTTGATTTTTTTCATACAATTCAGTATCGTAGACGGCCTTGCATTTAAAAATGGAAAGAGATTTTGTGGTCTTAAAGAGACCTTGGTGGCCTCTATCTGCTAAAATCAGTTTGATTCAAATCGGATAAAAAACAAAACAATTATTACGCTATTACACTCTTAAGTGAGACACACATTTTCTGTTAAACTTTTTTAAATTTTAGCAAATACAAATAAAAATTGAGACATTTTGATTTTAACGGTGAAGGACCATTATTTTTTTCGTTTAAGATAAAGTTGCATTGTAAAATGTAAGCAGAAAACTAATAAATATTCTTAACACAAAAACTGTACTTAAATCACTTTACTTGGGTAAAGTTTTATATCTGGTTTTTCCATTATAATTTTGTTTTTTTAATGAGGCAGTTCAATGTGTGTGCCCTCTTGTCTATTTAGTAGTGCAGGAAAATCTGCAAGTTCGTTATAATACGAAGTAAATTCTTAGAATTCGTTTAAACCAAGAATTTGAAGTAATGAATGAACGAACGAATGCTAGAAACAGGTTGCAGAATATTTCAAAGTATGGCGAATGCGCTGGTGATAATAAAGTATTCTGGTGACATGATCGGAAAAGTTTTTGATCTAGGGCCAACTTATACCGCACGTAGCCACGACAGATGGCATAATACTGTCAGTCGGACCGCGCAACAAAGAGAGACTTCCTAGACAAAAAGTTTTCCAAGACGTTGTGAACCAGAAAGAGAAGAAAATCCGAAGTTCTTCCTTTTTACATTCTTTAAAGTCGGTTAAATGGAATTTCTAACGTACCTATTAGGCTACGCCATAAAGAAAATAAAAACTTCGGTTATCGCTTGCGGCTTATTAAGAATGGCTGCTACCTTTAATGACAAATAACTCGAGAAGAGTGGATTTTAATCACTTTAAACAAGAGTACTTTATTATTAAAAATCAAAAGATACTTTGTATTTATTAAGGTTGACGCCAAGAAACTTGAACTCACAAAAATTAGGAATAGTACTTCTGTGGCGCCTTGTTTGCTAAATCACAATAAGACAGAAAATATAATTTACTTCCACATCCACCTAGTGGATTGGAAGTATAGTAATCGTAAAAAAATTTCAAAAACTTTTCTCTCTTGAAATAGGTTTAGAATGTCATGAAACGTCAAAATTTTAAATTTGAGCGAAACAAAATTTTCTGTCTGTCGGTCTGTCCGTCTGTTTGTCTGTCTGCACGTTTTCTTCGGAACGGTTTAAGACATTGACTTAAAATTTTGTACACGTATAAATTATAATGAGATCTGGAACTGGATTGTTTTTTGAACATATCCGGTGAAGGGTTAGGGGGTAAATAGGGGTAAATAGAGGAAAATAAATTAAGCAAGCTGGTAAGAGTACAGAAACTTGAAATTTGGTGTATGTACTAGAAGTCAAGGCCTCAAAACTTTTTATAATATTTTCCATCCCCCCCTCACCCCACTCCATTATTAAAGGCGTTGATAATATAAAATTGAGATATTCACTTGAAATTTGATATACGTATATATTGTAATGACATCAGGAACTATATTATATTTTGGGATTATTTCGTTGGAGGGTTGGGGGTTAAATAGGAGAAAATAAGTAAAGCAAGCTGGTAATAGTACAGAAACTTGAAATTGGGTATATGCATTAGAAGATAAGGCCTCGGATTTTTAACAACATTTTTCAACCACCCCTACTCCATTATTAAACGGGTTGATAAAATAAAAGTGAGATATTCACTTGAAATTTGGTATACGGTTGTATTATAATGACATCTGGAACTAGATTATATTTTGACATGATTCCGTTGAAGGGTTTGGGGGTTAAAGGGGTAAATAAAGGAAAATAAGTAAAGCAAGTTGGTATGAGTAAAGAAATTTGGAATTTGGTGTGTATACTAGAAGCGAAGGCCTCAGTTTTTTTTATAAGATTTTCCGTGCCCCCACCATCTCCACTCCCTTATTAAAAGAGTTGATAAAATTAAATCGATATTTTCACTTGAAACTTGGTACACGTATGTATTTTAACGACATCTGAAACTAGATTGTATTTTGACATGATTACGGTGAAGGAGTGGGCGGTAAGTAGAGGGAAAAAGAAGTAAAGCATGCTGTAAGAGCACAGAAACTTGGGATTTGGTGTATATACTAGAAACCAAGTCCTCAGATTTCTTTCTAATATTTTTCTATGACATCTGCCCCAAATATTATTAAAATTCTATGACCAATAATTTCCACATACCAGTGCAAATATAGTCAAAATGTTTTCTTTAAAGTGGCTGGGATGAAAAATCTGGATGTGGAAGTAGTGATTCCTTAGACAGCGGTTTTTCTGTTTGACTTTCTAAAACATTACAGTCGCACAGGTAGTTACGTATACCTTAAGAACAAATTATTTAATAGTACCTGACAGACGTAGGGGGTTTGGAAAAAAATAGGAGTTACAGTGCTCGTCTGCTTTTTAGTAAATATCCCTTTAAACAGTAATTATTAGAAGAAAATTAAATAGTACTTTTATGTAGGCAATAAATAAAAAAAGGTATTAAATATGATTTTGCGTTTGTTTCTCTATGATAAAAATTATTTATTATTTTAGGAAAAAGTCGTAGAGAATATTTCGAAAAATATTCGTTAAAAAATATGTATATATATGTACAGGGTGGCAAAAATTATTTTTCAATTAGGGACTTTTTAAATTGAATTTTCTCAATTTTTTCAAATGGAATACCCTGTACATTTTTCAACGATGGGATGCAGAAATGAAATGAGATGAAATGCAATTAGCCATAGGAAAGTACTTACAAAAAATGTTCGTTTTTCTTTGAAAACATTGAGAAAATTCAATTTAAAAAGTTCTTAATTGAAAAATAATTTTTGGCCAGCCTGTACAGTTTTAGGAAATGGATATGATTCAAAAACATTAATTAGATGTTTCGTAACTGGTATTCACATAAGTTTTTCTTAAAACCCGTAATTGTGACTGGTGATTTTTTAATATCCATCTGCAGATTGCGTTATTTCAACAAAAAATTCATTACTTTCAAGTGGTTGGGGGACATTCAATGCTAATACAGGAATGAGTAGAGCCTATAAAGGGGCTTAAAAAATGTACAGATATACATAGCATTCCATTTAAAAAAATCGGTAAAGGTCTTTACACAGAACTTCCCTCGTTATTTGTGCATGGCGGTCACTCTAAGAAATTAATAATTACGAAATAACATTGAGAATAATAATAGGAATATAGTTATTGCTATTATTACAAAGAAAACTTGATAAGTTTTGGTCAAAAAAATATACAGATCGCTCATCCAACAGCAAAAGCTCAATACTAACTAACAGGTGCCACATATGGCAGGCTTGCGCAAATACCTTTACAAATGTCCACCATGACTGAATTATTTCTTGGGATGACCACCCTGTACATTTTTCAATAAAAGTATAATAGGTGTATGTGTCAGATATTATTGCCATCCGTCACATCAATCCAACATTCGCGTAATGGAGTGGAAGTATAGTGGTGGTTAAAAAATTTCATTTTTATTTTAATTTTTCAAAAATGTTAAAAAAAATTTTTAAATATTTTCTTCTGAAATAGGTTTAAAATGTCAAACGTAGAAATTTTAAATTTGAGCAAAAAGGAAATTTTCCGTCTATTCTATAATAGTGGTAGGTAAAAGAAGTTTAAGATTTAAAAATTACATATTTTTTTTAAATAGGTTTAGAATGTCATGAAACGTGAAACTTTTAAATTTGAGTAAAAAAAGTTTCCATCTATTCTAGTGTAAATTTTTTTTCCAAACTGGTAACAAAATGTTGCAAAAACTTTTTTTCCGAAATTGGTTTGGAATGTCATGAAACGTGGAAATTTTAAATTTGAGCAAACCAAATTTTTCGTCTATTCTATAGTAGTGATAAATAGATTAAAAATGTTTTCAAATTTTTTTAAAAATTTTTCAAAAACATTTTTAAATTTGTTTGAACAGTTTTAGAATGCCATGGAAACGTGGATAGTTTAAATCTGAACAAAGAAAATAAATTCTATCTTAGTGGTAACATTTTTTAAAAATAGTAAACAAAATGTCTAATTTTTCTTTTAAATAGATTTAGAACGCTATGAAACGTGGAAATTTTAAATTTGATGAAATAAAAAAAAATCAATCTATTTTAGTGGTAAAATAAATTTCAAAAATGTTGGTAAAAAAAAATTTCAAAAAATTTTCAATTTTTTTTTTCTGAATCAGGCTTAGAATGCCATGAAACGTGGAAATTTTAAATTTGAAGAAAAAAAATTATCGTTTTAGTAGAAAAAAATTTTTCAAAAATATTGGTAAAAAAAATTTAATTTTTTTTTAATAGTTTTAGAATGCCATGAAACGTAGAAATTTTAAATTTGAGCTAAAAAAAATTTTTCATCTTGGTAAAAAAATTTTCAAAAATGTGGGTCAAAAAAATTTTCAAAAATTTTTTTTCCCGAAATAGGATTAGCACGTCATGAAACGTGGAAATTTTAAATTTGAGCAAAAAAAAAATTTTTTCGCTATTTATTCCGTTTAGACGGTCCACCCTGTATATTTTCAAGTGAAATTTCTACCATTTCTGCGCTGACAGTAGCGTCAACTACCTACCAAATTTGACTGCTCTCCGTCAAGTAGTTTTTTAGTAAATGCACTAACAGACAGACAGGCTGACGGAATTGAAAAACCTATATTTTCGTAATCTACGTGTTCTGAAACGTCAGAATCCGAAAAAATCTCGGAGGGTGATTTTTTCTCGAATACAATACTTCCCTTCGGTATGCGAGGGAAGTAAAAAGGCACTTGGTTTTGCAATTTCGTCTTGGCTCGCTCTGTATGTTCGAGGATAATTTCCAGTTATAGACTTTTCTATCTAGTTTACTTTCTAGCTATCGTAGAACTCGAGATATCGAGGCACTATTGCCCCACCCTGCATATGAAAAAAAAAGTAGTTTATGTACATTTTTGATGGCGAAAAACTGTTGAGAACTCGGAAAATATGCCCGTTGCAAAAAAATTACAAGGGACCAAAATTTTAAAGAATATATTAACCTATACGTCTGAAGATTTTTAAATTTCATAGTTTACGATATTTTTCACTTTCCGGTAAGGGTCCTTTTTCGCGTTTTTCCGGAAAAATTTGGGCAGAGCACAAATGAATTTAATTGTTTCAATAATAACTATGCGTCTGACGAGAGACGCGCAAGAGGCCGTTTTTATGTATAACTAACTAGGTTAATCAGAAAAAATATCCAGCTGGAAAAATGTCAGGGCGTACCACTTCTTTGGTAAAAAGTATTAGGACATGTTCTAAAGTACTCTTTGACATTAAAAAAAAAAAAATTAAGCGGACATATGTTTATATGAACTTTTCCTCATAAAATGACCTAAGGAATCACACCCTGAAATATTTGCACGTCATTAAAGAACTCCCCATATAAAAATTACTTTTCAGAATTTTTCAATAATTTTTCTGCCTCTTTGTAAGATTTCTTAAGTGATTCTTCCCTTGTTAACTCTCTTGTTAACATGATTGAAAAGTTTCATATTTCTTGTTGATATAACCATTTCTTCCTTTATCTGGTATTGGCCACACCTGCTGCCCTTATATAATAGGGAAGACTATGCATCCCTCTGAATGTTAATACATCATGAAAAATATATACAAAAATATTTTTAGAAAAATTAAGGTATAAACACTGCGTAGATATAACCCTGAACGCCGTTTACAGATTCAATTGACAGTTCTGATACCGTGAATTATATCTTGATATCAGTTGATAAAGACACCACATTCTTTTATTAATTGTATATGTTTTTCCAATAAGTTACGATACGGATCTAAAATATATCTATGATATTATCAACACACACTTGATAACTTGAGCTAAAATATTTCGAAATAACACACCTTTCACAACACTCATTTTTTATCAATTGCCTTAGATATTAATTGTATAAATAACATATTTGGCACACTTGGACATATTGACAAACCAAAATGTACTAAAATATAAATATATTTTAAAGATGGAATTTACTGGGACAAGAGGGACATATCTGCTGTGAAATATCCTGCTTATAAACAATATAGGCATCACTTATTGCATGTATTTAGAATATCAAAATATCAAAAGATTTAAATATTTGTAGCCTTGTCTTTTGACATTAAATAAGGAATTATATTAAACATTATACTCATCGCTTATTGATTGGACATTTTATATAATTGTTGCACATTATATAAGATAGATACTCTTCGCAGTTTTTTGTAAATTATATAAGTTTCAGACATTTTTTTGTTTAATTATAATATATTAAAGTAGATTTTTTAACATTAAATAATGAATAATTTTTGATTTACTAATGGATTATGTTCAAAGTTTTACCCCGAAAAAATACTGAAGTCATTGATGTCTCTTAGCTTGATTATAAATGTCCATAGTGCAAAATATGTCATATCCAGGGTCCCAGTTGATGTAGATAAAACTGCTGCTTTTTAAATAGTTCGTTTTTTATGCAATAATTTTTATTTTTGGGCAAAATGTTGATGAGTGAAATTCATTTGTTCAAAAGAAAAGGAATAGAAGAATTAAATATAATTGATTTTAAAAAATTTAAAATTTATTTTTGTGTATACTACCACAAAGAACATAAATACAATTATAATCTGAAATACAAATTTTTTATGTACGACTTGGTGCCTTAAACAATCGACCATTCGATTTTCGAGTTTGCAATTGTGTTTTTAGGAGTTATTGTAAACATTTAAACTTGACACTTGGCTTGACGTTTCAACTCCACAAGGGGTATAGTCTTCTGAAGCTTCGTTAGAATATGTGCATTATTGTGCAAGTTTTCATCAATTATTTCAAAATGGCCTCCCCAAAATGTCTTTATACTTTGCGACTTGGCATATTGACCAAAAGGTTTTGGGCAAATTAAATTTTCTTCACAATTTAATTGTGAATAATTTGCGTCCGTTTCTTTTTTGCGATACGGGTTATGCAACCAAAGATATTTAGGAAAAACTGAGAAAAAACGGATTCTGAACATTTTTTTGTTTTTTCTTTTTAATTCTTTGGGACTTCCTGCCACATGTATTTTTTTCTCTTTAAGCGTTGCTAGGGGAATCTACAAAATATCACAATTATCCAGTATGTTACTGGTAAATATCTACGCCTGTTACTATTACGTCAAAGGATTAGTTAGAGGTTGCTTTTTTAAAATAAATAACACAAATAAGTATAAAAGCTTGAAATTAAATATCTCGCCGACGTTTCGGAAATATAATCTGTTTCCCTTTTCAAGGCTTTTTTGAAAAATCTTTTTTGCTGTGTGTGATAAATACACAGCTCTAAGAATGTTTGTTATATTTAATATCCATAGATAGACCTGAAAAACATTACACAGCGTTAATTCCTGATGTATGCGGATTATCCGAAAAGTTGCGCCGTATCGGTCATAGATTTGATATTAGGACGGTATTTAAAACCAACAACGTTTTAAGATCTATTCTGATAAGGACGAAACCGAAGAACCACGAGCAAAATTAAAAAAACTGCATTTATAGTATTCCGTATGAGTGCAACAAACATCACGTAAGTGAGACCATTCAGACCATTTAGTGTAAGATTGAGCGAACATCAAAATTATATCAGAAAAAATGAAATTCAGAGGTGCAAGATCTGCGAACTCGCGTGGGAGAACGGACATAGAATAAACTGGGACTCGGCAAAAATGTTAACAAAAGAGACAAATAGAAAAAAAAAAAAAGAAAAATTAAAGAATCCGCGATAATATTATTGAATGAGGATGTGTGCGTGTCGATTTGTTAGGTAGATGTCTGTACAACTTGGTTGCCTATGTTAAAAGAAGAACTTCACAAACTTAACATTGTATAAAAAATTAAAAAAAACTGTTAACTATATCGACAGTTCTATGTATATAGTAAGTATCTATGGATACTGAATATAACAAACATTCTTAGAGCTGTCCATTTGTCATACAAAGCAAAAAATATTTTTCAAAAAAAACTTGAAAAAGGAAACAGATTAGATTTCCGAAACGTCGGCGAAATATTTAATTTCAAGTTTGTATACTTATTTGTGTTATTTATTTTAAAGTGTTATTTATTTAAAAAAAGCAACCTCTAACTGATCCTTTGACGTAAAAGTCACAGGCGTAGAGGCTATTTACCAGTAACATACTGGTTAATTGTGATATTTTGTAGATTCAAAATACATGGGGCAGGAAGTCCCAAAGAACTGAGAAGAAAAAATTAAGATAATGCCACAAATAAAATTTAGACAATATTCTTTTGTTTAAGCATAAGCTTTCCACGATACGGATTTAATTCAAAACTTTTTCCTGCACTTCTTGAAATGTTTTCAACAAGTTTCAGTAAAGAAATTGGTATAGTAAGACAATTCCTGGAGTTCAAAGTGGGTCGCGTTAGCAGGTAGACGCGTTATTTGGTAGCTCCACGAAATCTTTAAAATGACCGGGTAAGATAGTGAGAAATCACGCGAAATGGTGTTAAATTGATTCCACATCGATTAATATAAATTAGCATTAGTATGGATATTTCATATAGCTGATATTTGATAAAATTATATTACTTGAACACAGCTTTACAAAAGCGTATACAAACTACTTGAGAATGATACATCTGGCATCATAAAAAGTGTATATCATAAAATCTCCAGTGAATGACAACAGACTGAGTTTTAGCAAGGATGAAAACGAGTGCAAGTAGTGTGGGAATACTACAAAAGAAAGAGGGAAGCTTCCAACATAAACACAAAGGGGACACACATATAAGTCTAGTCTATTAATTGTATTTGTTTTATTAGTTTTTAGTTAATTACACAACAGAAACAAATTGAAAAATAAAATCGAAAACGTAATAAATGTAGGTAATGAAACAGAAAATACCCGAAATTGGAAAGCGGCAGTTGAAAGTAATTACTACAGAAACAAACAAATATACAGGGTGTGCAAAATATTCTCTTGGGCCTCTTTTTCATAACCCGCCATAAAAAGTTGACTCTTTTCTCTCAATTTCTCATTTAAAGAAAAAAAAATTGAACCCTCAACAATTTAATGTTTTTATTTAAACAATGAAATGGTGCCAAATGATTTTTTATGGGATGTTGTATCTTTCTAGGTGTAAATTAATATTTTAATGTCAAAGATTTTATAAACAGTATACAGAGTGTTATTTTCTAGGAATAACTTAAAAATATTTTTATTCTGGGTCCGGCCCTGATATTTTATTAATATCCCAGGCATTAGATGGTGAATGACTACTGTAATTAAAATAAAAAATTTCATTGGATTCCGCTTACGCATTACAGATATATGGCGAAAATAATATTGTTCCAAAAAATAGAAAATACCCTGTATTTCGAAAACGGGGCCGCTTTAGCCATTACTGTTTGGGGACTTAAGATCACCTCAATGTTTTCTATCTTTTGGTAAAGTACGACTCTCTCCTCACGAATCAACCTATATAATATGGGTTCACATGCCCGTATTGCCCGTGCTGTATATATTGTTCACAATGAAATTTTTCTGCTCATAGAGTCGCATTTTATATTTCAACGAGTTTGACCGATGTATTACTATCATCGCCATGACAATTTAAATGATTTATTCTTAATTTTTGCTTTTTTCTCTTTTGTCTTTGTTGTTGATTTGCATTTTTCCTAAATTATCTCTATTTGAAGAAATGTATTTACATCTCCTGGATTGTTAACCATAAGGTTAACCTTGCCTTTAAAGCAGTTTCCACAAACTACTCGATGCGAGTTTCGCTAACCATATTCCCATCATCGGGAGATTATTAAAACTAAAACAGGTATGCTGAAGATTTCAGGATTGCTAATGTTGTCTTTATTAGATTCATAATTAATACATTTCTACGTCTTACTACTTAGCAAAAAATCCCGTATGTATACTCTTTCGTTGTTCGATTTATTAATTTATTCATCAACATTTCTTTATAGCCATAATTTTTGGCAAGTTCGTTTTTAACTTTTCTAACGTTCGGCTTTAAGAGCATAATGACTGACAAAAATGCATAGAACAAAAATGACAACCAAATGAAATCGACGCCACACCCCGTATAAATCTGACAGCAATGCCCCTTTTTTGTCCAGTAAATTCCAGCTTTAAACATTTTCTAGAAATTTTTCATATTAATGTGTAGGAATTATTGTACTCACCATGATAGTAAATAAATATAGAATTGAATAGCCTGGTCGTTTTAATATCCTGTAACAAACAAAAACACATGTAAATAAAACTAATTAACTAGAACGGCATAGATAGAAACGTATCTAACGCACAGTAAATCAAACAGTCAGGCTATATCATATTACAGGCATATTAAGTATCAAAATAACATTTAACCACAATATACGCATTTTGCTTTGTGAACATTCAATGTATGTATATATCGATAACAATAATTTTAATTTCCATTAAAGTTTTACCGAGGAATAGTGCAATTGAATGGATATACTGTTTAAAAAATGTGTAGGACTAAAAGCGAAAATTAGAAACAGAAACAAAATTTAGGGAATTTTGTTTTAGAAGATATCAGTGGATCCTTCCACTCTTATTGAGCTCGCTCCGTAAATTGGTTCAGATGAGGCGTTGCTTTTCATCGGTTGCAGTTCTGAAAATTTAGCTTGAGATATGATTAATTGGATTCATGTCCGGCAAGTTCGCTGGCCAATTCTTCTAACTTAATGAAGGAGCATTGTCATCTGTAAAGACGAAATCATCATAGACTGTTTCTAAATAAAATCCTGAACTGTAGTAGCGACATAGGTGCGAGTACTGACCCTTGAGGTATTCCGTGTTTCACAGCTAATTCTTCCGAATAACTCATTAAATTTAACAATTTCCTACATGTTTTCGAGGTATGATGTAATCCACTTTAACACTATCCCATCAATTCCATATTTTTTTAAATTTCAATACAATACAATCCTATCACCATATTATCAGGGATATCTACCTTCCATCGGTTTAACACAAATTGAACTGCTGTTTCACGCGAATGATTTTTCATAAATCCAGATTGCTGACTTACACTATATCGTTTTCCTTAATAAATTCTAGTAATTGGTATTTTAAAACTAATTTCTCAGGAATTGGTAATGAATTTACTGGTCTAAATTCTGAGCAAATGTTTGTATTATAAATTTTTTCTCTCGACGTAACTGTTGATAACTTCCATACATTTGGGA
The DNA here is from genome assembly GCA_963583905.1 of Stenurella melanura. NCBI lineage: Eukaryota > Metazoa > Arthropoda > Insecta > Coleoptera > Cerambycidae > Stenurella > Stenurella melanura. The sequence goes on from OY757317.1 coordinate 9,098,110, forward strand.
AAACCCCCGTTTCAGCTGACAAATTTATGTCCACGACAAATCTATTTCCAATGACTTCAAATGCATCTCCAATTATTTTAAAAGTGACACTATCTCTATCACATGTATCCTTCTTTATAGTTTTAATGATTTTTGTTAACCCTTGTAAATCAAGTTCCTTAAATATATGAAATTTTACTTTTATTCCTTTCATACTATTTACTATTTATAATATTGTCAATACTGTTTATAAAATATGTATTGAGTGCGTTTGCTATTTGGATTTGCGATGTTAAAATTTACTCCTCAGTGTACACTTATTCGTTTCCATGGAATTTCATCTGAAAGCCAGGAAGCGTAGGTATATTTTTTCTGTGTCTTAATTTATATGTTGATTTGGATAACTAGATGTCAAAATTACTATAAAAGTAGGACTCCTTATGCGTAATTTGATCGCCCAATACAGGATTAGAGCAACGCCTTCCCAATAAGAGAAATAGTGTGGCAGCTGACACGTCGCTACACTAAATTATGAACTGGTATTTCATAATTAACTTATGTAAAATAAATGAAGTGCAAAGCGATGTTAAAATCGAATAAACATAATAATTTACACTTATTAGTAGTTCAAACTTAATCTTAATCTACATCTCATTCCAGGAGACAAATAATTTGTAACTTGATGATTTATACTAGTGTATATAACTGTTCCTACGTATAGTTTGCTAGAACTCGACATCGGAAGGCGGTACTTAAAATTCTTCGGAGAAATGATGAAATTTTTTTCATTTCAAAATCGTATTTAGATTATCCAACACGTTACAATAGAATGCAGCCTATAAATATCATTAATTTGTTAAAAATTATAGTCGTTCATTTATGTTTATTGTTCGATTTTATTGTTGTTTCCATTAGAATCCCACAACTATGCATACCTTAAATTTTTATTTCATAACATTTAATACGTCTGTACATGCATATATTTTACTACTGTTTTGCATATTTGTTGCGAAACACATCGTCAATACAATTCATTAAATTCATATGTTTATTATTTATTTATTACCGATTTATAAATTTCCTTAATTCCTTGTTTTGACACGTTAAATTTAAATTTTATACTACCTCATACATTTTATTATCTATGTAAATATCAGCTGTGCAGTTATACAACAAAATTATAATTTTCATGATAATTAAATTATACGTTTATATGTAGTTAAATAGATAAACGGAACTTACACAAAATCATGCACTCTCCAATCTTTCCCAGAATGTGGGGAAAGCAATTATTTAATGCATTTATATATAGCTGAAAGTTTTGTGTAATAGTAACACATTTGATACAATTTTTAGGTCTTTATTTACTTAAATAACTATATATTCTTCATTAGAATCTGTGGAAATAAATACATTCCTAGCAAAAAATACTCGTAATTATTTCAAACTCTTACTAAAGACTTATCATAAATAAGTACTGAAACATGTCTTTCTAAACAATATACTTTGCTGGCTATATGCCACGAGCAACATTGGATTGTGAGAAAGAAATATGCACATTACGTATAGCGTAACTGCCACACTAATGTTATTTTCAATTTTAAATTATCCCGTTCGACAGAACCAAAAAACAACTAAAGAAAGACAAAAAACATAAAAAACTTTCACATACGTGTTTCGGTATCCTACACCAAGGATACACTCTTCAGTGCTACTTCTTTCAAAGTTTAAAATGAACTGAATAGTCATTCATCAGGCAATAATTACTTATGCAATAGTTATTTATAAAGAATGCAGACAAACAGTATTTTTTGAAACTCTAACATGATCAGTTAGCAATTAGAAGCATTAATAAAATAACAATAGAACAAAATAATGGTAGAACATTTAAATTATTAAACAAATGTGCTGTTTCGTTTACTTGTACATCTGAAAAATTTGTAAGTCCCTCATGAGCCGACTTAAGGCAACTTTATACGCAAAGCTAAACTTATTTCTTCTATTTATATCACGCCTTGGAAAGTATTGTCTAAATGTTATTTGTGGCATTATCTTAATTTTTTTCCTTCTTCAATTTTTTGTGACGTTTACGTCAAAGAATCAGTTAAAGGTTGGTTTTTATAAATAAACAACACAAATAAAAACTTGAAATTAAATATTTCGCCGACGTTTCGGAAATCTAATCTCTTTCCCTTTTCAAGGCTTTTTTGAAAAATCTTTTTTGCTGTGTATGACAAATACACAGCTCTAAGAATGTTTGTTATATTCAATATCCATAGATACTTACTATTTACATAGAACTGTTGATATAGTTAACAGTTTTTTAGTTTTTGTTTTTATACAATGTTAAGTTTGTGAAGTTCTTTTTTTAACATTGGCAGCCAAGTTGTACAGACATCTACGGAACAATTCGACACACAATTATTCTCAAATATAAAATTTCCACGTTTCATGACATTCTAAATCTATTTCAGAAAGAAAATATTTTTCAAAACTGTGAAAATCTTCTCACCAGTAGAAAAACGATTTTTTCTTGCTCAAATTTAATATTTCCACGTTTCATTGCATTCTAAATTTATTTCATAAAAAAAAATTAAAAAAAAAATTTTTTTTTAAATATTTTAAAATAAAATATATTTTTACCAATAGAATATATGATAGGAAAAATGTTTTGCTCAAATTTAAAATTTCCACGTTTCATGATATTCTAAACTTATTTCAGAAAAAAAAAATTCAAAAGCAAAAATATTTTGAAAATTTTTTTACAGCTATGCCCAGAATAAATTCCTAAATTCCTCCAAATACGCTACAAAATAATATATATTATCCTCATTCAATAATATTATCGCGGATTCTTTAATTTTTCTTTTTATGCTATCTGCCTCTTTTGTTAAAATTTTATAGTAGATAGTTTTTTGGATCATTTAAATAATAAAGAACCTTCTATTAAATTCACTTTAGAAAAGGAAACTAGAAATGAATTAGCATTTTTAGATGTTTTAATTAAAAGAGTAAATGGTACAATTGAAACAAGTGTTTATAGAAAACCAACACATACCAACAGATATTTAAATTTCAACTCAAATCAGTCGATGCACGTTAAGAGGGGTGTTGTAAAATGTTTGTATGATAGGGCCAAAATCATTTCTTCTAATGATGAAATACTAAACAATGAGAAGCGGTTTATAAAGCAAGTTCTTATTAATAACCAATACCCTGGGGGTTTTGTCGATAAAACCTTCATAAATATTGAAAATTATAATCAGGTACGACAAAAACCTGAAAAACGTTACACAGCGTTAATTCATTATGTATGCGGATTATCCTAAAAGTTGCGCCGCATCGGTGATAGATTTGATATTAGGACGGTATTACAAACAAGCATCACTTTAAGATCTATTCTGACAAAGACGAAACCGACAAACCACGAGCAAAATTCAAAAAACTGCATTTATAGTAGGTATTCCGTGTGAGTGCAACAAACAATACGTGGGTGAGTCATCCAGACCTTTTAGTGTAAGATTGGGCGAACATCAAAATTATATCAGAAAAAATGAAATTCAGAGGTCCAAGATCTGCGAACACGCGTGGGAGAATGGACATAGAATAAACTGGGACTCGGCAAAAATTTTAACAAAAGAGGCTGATAGCAAAAAAAGAAAAATTAAAGAATCCGCGATAATGTTATTGAATGAGGATAACTGCGTGTCGAATTGTTCCGTAGATGTCTGTACATCTTGGCTGCCAATGTTAAAAGAAGAACTTCACAAACATTGTATAAAAACTAAAAAACTGTTAACTATATCAACAGTTCTATGTAAATAGTAAGTATCTATGGATATTGAATATAACAAACATTCTTAGAGCTGTGTATTTGTCATACACAGCAAAAAAGATTTTTCAAAAAAAGCCTTGAAAAAGGAAAGAGATTAGATTTCCGAAACGTCGGTGAAATATTTAATTTCAAGTTTTTATACTTATTTGTGTTGCTTATTTATAAAAACCAACCTTTAACTGATCCTTTGACGTAAACGTCACAGGCGTAGAGGTTTTTTACCAGTAACATACTGGTTAATTGTGATATATTTTGTAGACTCCCCTAGCACCGCTTAAAAGAAAACATACATGTGGCAGGAAGTCCCAAAGAATTGAAGAAGGAAAAAACACCTTAGAAAGTGTATATATTTCTAGGCAGTTTGTACGTTTTCTCCCTTACTCGAGTTTTAATCTACACAGTAACTCACCTACAATGCTTTGATACCATTCCACTTCTCTAAGGATTAACTTAAGACTTGTACAATTTACACAACGCCCGGCACGTGCCACATGCACATACGAACAACACATGAAAGCAAATGCAAAACTATAAATGGCAAAAATCATTTTTGGTTGGAATACTTTTATAATACTTCAGAGATTAATTGTCATTTGTTTAAGTACATCTAGACGCCATTGATAAGAGTAATATCCATTAGTAAAAAAAAAAAATTGTAGCCGAGCCGTCTTTTCTGAGTTCCGTCATCGAGATGTGAAGACGTGGTGCCGGTACCATCCATTTATATGTTTATTTGGATATGTTATAAACAGCTTAACACAAGTGCTGCTTCTTATATCATGTACGATGTTTTTTTAGGTTGATTAATTTCAATGACCTTATTAATAGCCGCGGTTTATTTACACTTTACGGTAGACGATATTTCCATTTTTTTGTATGGTGACTCAATGAAGTACTTCTGCAATGGCACCTACGATTATCATAGAAAAAAATGTGTTTGATTACCACTGAGAATAAAAAGCTATATCTCTCGTCGCTTTATTTCTGTTTGTCAATAACAATACACATGGCAGCTTAAAAAACCGGCGTCAAGTTAAATAGCACAAAATACTACATAAAAAATATCCCTTAGAAAAAAATTTCGTGATGCAGCTATTTTCAAGTAAAACAACAATCATTTATAAGGTCGCGAATAAACTTGCGGACACCTTTGGTCTTTTCCGTACGTGTTGGCGTGCGGGTAACTCAAAAAAACATACAGAGTACTCATCCAGTAGCAAAAGTTCAATACTAAATAACAGGTGCCAAATATGGAAGGCTTGCGCAAATACCTTTACAAATGTCCACCATGAATTATTTCTTGAAATGACCACCCTGTATATTTTTCAATAAAAGTATAATAGCATATGTCAAATATTATTGGGCATCTGACACATTTTCAATGGGCTTGTTCAGCATTTTTTTTTAATTTCACAAATCGAAAGTGCAAGTATAAATTAATGGATCTGCAAAATATCAGAATCTTATTCGCATGTTTAGTATCTTAAAAACTATTACAAATTTCCATCTCGCGAAAATGGGGCGTGGCCAGGCGCTACGTCATTATACGCATAGACTCGGCAATCTCAATAGACTTGATGCTCCTTATTGGTTATAATTATAAGTGTTTTCGAAGTATTGTTTGTTTTGCTTACTACTTGACAGTAGGGGAGTACAATTTGGTGAAATGTCAAAAAATTACAATTTTCTCTCGCTTCTGCCAGAACGAATTTTCTATTTCAACCCTGCAATTTACGATTATAATTCATCGCCGACCTTCTCCTTTCCGTAGACACATAGAACGAACTTCCACTCGACGTATTTATTTAGCTACCAGCGTTTAAAAATTCCATGTTTTTCGACTTTTCAGGTTAAATTTGAAAGGTCCCAGAAAGCCATTTTTCTTACGTCACTTGCGTATAGTGACGTCACAAATGAGCGCTCGGTTTTTGCAACTATTACTAAATTCAACTCCTTATATCTCGAGAACGGAAAAAGTTAATAATACGAAATTTTAAGTGTATAATGAGAATATCGAGTACTATATGAAAAAGTATAAAAATCATATAAAAAGAATATCATGGAACAAGCCCATTCCACATTCACGTAGTGGAGTGGAAGTATAGTGGTGGTTAAAAAATTCTTTTTTTTTTTTATTTCTCAAAAATGTTGGTTAAAAATTTTCAAAATCTTTTTTCTTCTGAAAAATGTTTGCATCTGTTTTTGTGGTAAAAAATTTTTCAAAAATGTGAAAATTTTCAAATTTTTTTACTGAAATAGATTTAGAATGTCATGAAACGTGGAAATTGTAAATTTCAGCAAAAAAAATCCATCTATTCTAGTGGCAAATTTTTTTTCCAAAATGGTGAAAAAATTATACAAATATTTTTCCGAAATAGGTTTGGAATGTCATGAAACGTGGAACTTTTAAATTTGTGCAAAAAAAAATACTTTTTTTTTAATTTGTTTAAAAAATTTTCAAACTTTTTTTCTTCTGAAATGGATTTAGAATGTCATGAAACGTGTAAATTTTAAATTCGAGCAAAAAAAATTCCATCTGTTCTAGTGGTAAATTTTTTTTCCTAAATGGTAAAAAAAATTTACAAATTTTTTTCTTCCGAAATAGGTTTGGAATATCATGAAGCGTGGAAATTTTAAATTTTTTAATGGGTTTAGAATGCCATAAAACGTGGAAGTTTTAAATTTGAACAAACAAAAAAATTTTCATCTATTTTAGTGGTAAAATATTTTTCAAAAATGGTGAAAAAAATTTTCAAATTTTTTTTTCTGAAATAAGCGTGTCGTGAAACGTGGAAATTTTAAATTTGAGCAAAAAAAAATTTAGTTCACTATTTATTCCGTTTAGACAGTCCACCCTGTATATTCTCCAGTGAAAGTTTAACCATTTCTTCGCTGACAGTAGGGTCAACTACCTACCAAATTTGACTGCTCTACGCCAAGTAGTTTTTTAGTTAATGCACTAACAGACAGACAGACTGACAGACAGAATTTGAATTCGGAGCAGTGTGTGTGTTCTCGCGGCGTCACGTTGTATTTTTTCATTTTCAGATGCTCTGAGAAATTTACTACGTTTCTTAGCCATCATCTATCCTTAATACTCATTTAAATATTTTTATATGGTAGCTTCAGAAACTTTGTTATACTCCTCTACTACCAATGCTGTAAAAAATTTAATTTCTATACATCAACGTGGCTTTATGGAAAAGTGCTATACAATATCTAACTTAACGTGTCTAACCCAATTTATTTATATATAATACACTAGACAAACGAGGGCAGGTTGACGTGGTATACACTGACTTCTCGACGGATTTTAACCGCATCGACCATAGACTTTTAATTAGTAAACTTAACAACTTCGGTTTTAGTGAGTAAATTTTTTGAGTCCTACCTACAACGCTGGTTACAATATGTTCGGTACAATGGTTTTAAATCAAATACATATGTCGCAACCTCTGGCGTACCTCAGAGTTCAAACTTGGGGCCACTCTTATTTTTGATATCTATTAATGACTTATGTGATGAATCGATTTACAACAAACTTCTCTTTGATGATGATCTGAAATTATTTAGTGAAGTTACTACTCTAGAGGATTGCGCTATATTGCAAGAATAAATAAATGCCACTGAGAATTGGTACCTAGTAAATAAATTATCCATGAATGTATCAAAATGTAAAGTTACGACTTATACAAGAAAGGTGAATCTTGTTGAATATTCATACAGTTTTATCATCTCTTTAACTCATTGTGAGAGTAATAAAGATTTGGGTATACTGCTTGACTAGACTACAAAAGCATTAAAAACATTATATTTGTATTTTGCGTGTTCGAAATTGGAGCATGGTTAAGCAACATGGAATTCTATTTATGAGAAATATTCACAATCACTAGAATATCTTCAAAAGAAATTTCTTAAACATTTATCTTTTAAAATAGATCACCAATACCCCGAACAGAGATATCCAAATTATTTAATGTGAACAAGGTTTAACTTGGATTCATTAGAAAATAGAAGAATTATCTCAAATTTAATGTTTATTTACAAGCTGATCAATAATACAATAGACTCTCCAGAACTCCTAATTAATTTTAGAATTCCACGTTTAGGCTCGCGTCAAACTTTTACTTTTGCACTACCATCGAGAAGAGCAGACATCCTTGCTAAATCACCCATTTATTCCATGATGGAAATATACAACTCTATTGGTGATCATTGTGAGATGTTTATCCTTTCTTTAAATAATTACTCCAAAACTATAGAACTCTGTCCGAAATAAATTGTAACCTGCATTTAGGAAGTATATAACTGTAATATTAAGCTACTCTAAACTAAATAATTATTTTATATTTTATACTTTCTATGTTTTTTATATTACGTCCCTCACATACCGAAGTATTGTATTCGAGAAAAAATCACCCTCCTAGATTTTTTCGGATTTACACGTTTCAGATCACGTAGTTTACGAAAATATAGATTTTTCAATTCAGTCTGTCTGTCTGTCCATCTGTCTATTGGTGCATTATCTAAAGAACTATTTGACGGATAATAGTCAAATTTGGTAGGCAGCTGACACTATTACCAGCGATGAGATGGTTGAACTTTCACTGGAAAATATACACGGTGGACCGTCTAAAGGGAATAAATTAAAAAAAAATTTCCTCAAATATAAAATTTCCACGTTGCATAACATTCTAAATCTATTTCAGAAAGAAAACATTTTTCAAAACTCTGAAAATCTTCTCACCAGTAGAAAAACGATTTTTTTTTGCTCAAATTTAATATTTCCACGTTTCATGGCATTCTAAATTTATTTCATAAAAAAAAAATTCAAAAAGATTTTTTTTTAAATATTTTAAAATAAAATATATTTTTACCAATAGAAAATATGACAGGAAAAATGTTTTGCTCAAATTTAAAATTTCCACGTTTCATCGTGACATTCTAAACTTATTTAAAAAAAAAAAAATTTCAAAATCAAAAATATTTTTTTGCTCAAATTTAAAATTTCCGCATTTCATGACATTCCAAACTTATTTCAGAAAAAAAGTTTTCAAAACATTTGAAAATTTTTTACCAGTGGAAAGATGGAAACATTTTTTTCTCAAATTTAAAATTTCCACGTGTCATGACATTCCAAACAAATTTAATTAAAAAAATATAATTTTCAGTGAATTTTCCATGACGTTTGTATCATGTGGGTAGGACCTATGAATTTTTTCGTTTTCTAATTATTACAGGGTGTTGGAAGGTTGTAGGACCATTTCCTAAATTCCTCCAAATACTCTACAAAATAATATATAATCCGTAAAAAAATCATACAATATAAAATCTGAGTAATAAGAGTTGTTTTATCTTTTTAAAATTTCTCAAGGTTTAATTTGAGCCCTGTAGGATTTATTTTGCTCTTTTCCTTGACCCGCTATCTATTATGCAAAAACAGGCGAGTCTTCCATATTTGGCACCTTTTATTTAATATTGAATTTTTGCTATCGGATGACCACTCTGTATATTTTTTTGACTAAAAGTTATCAGGGTTTCTTTGTAATAATACCCTCCGATTACTATTCGCATGTAGTTTCGTAATTCATAAATATATAAATAAAGAGGGAAGTTCTGTGTAAATACCTTTTCCAATTTATTTATTTTGTAAAATTGTCCTGTAACTGGAGGATTCTCTTGGGCAACAGATTCTTTATTATTATTATAACTATTGTTATTAATAACCTACTTCTACGCAAAACTTTATATAAGAATTAGTTTTCCCAACTTTCTCAGTTATGTTTTCTCTGGAAACTGCGCCAGCTATCAAAGGCAGTGTACCCGATACAAACACAAACTGTTGAAGAAAATGTATGATCAAAACAGAAACTTTCAAAAACTTGAATCTAACAGATGCCGTTCGAAAATAGACTCATCTTCGTTCTACAAAAAGTAGCTATATTTCGTAAAATTATCCAATACTGAACAGTATAGAAAACACTTCTTACGAAGATTTTCGAGATCACAACTGCGAATATTCCAACGCAGAAGCATGAAGAAGAAAAATTAACCAAACTTGTTGCACAAAGTGGCATTCGATGTTACGATCTTTCAAATCTGATTGAATTTTACAGAGTAAGTGTTGACGAATTTTGTTAAATATAGTAAAATTATTTGGCAAACCTCTCACCGATCCAACTTGGCACAAATATCTTATTTTAGGTTAGACCACCCATATTTGTATAACCCAATACATCCCCCTATAATTATTACATCTGCTTTGTGGTATCCTAAAAGCCTAATTGCGACTACCGCAATCTGCCATTATATTTTAGCACATAATTTTTCTAGAAAGCATTTCTAGAAAATAAATGTATTAATTAAAATGCCCAGAACTATAAATTATATAATGAATGGGCGCACGTCGACCTAATTCAATAATAGGGTCTATTACAGATCCGTTTCAGTGGGCTTAGGCGTCATATTGTGAATGCAATAATGGGTATCTGTTCATACACAATATAGTCCGGGAGTTAGGTTACTTTTTTGGGAAGTCATGGCCCACCAATTCGGCCATGGCTCAAGACATATATTTTTTTGCATAAAATCGTCTTCAAATATTTGCAGAAGTTTTGATGAGAATTTAGTTCTTAGATGCATAATTTTTATTCAGGAAACTTGTAATAATGTATTTAGAAAAGAATGTATTTTCAATAATAATAATAGTAATAAGTTTATTTGCATACTGAATACAATACACAATTCATTGTTACACAGGACATAATCAAATGCTTTAAATATGAATTAGTATATACGTCTATGTCAAATTAATAGTTTGCAAATAAACAAAGCAACCCGCAATGCTTAGCCTGCACGTGGGTGATTTTGTTTATAACAAGTTCAATACTTCATATTTGATTATAATCTAAATACAGTGAACGGTATGATGATGATATAATAGAAACCAACACAAGGTACGAAAAGAAAGAAAAATGGTTAAAAAAACAAGAAAAAAACTAATTGTGATAATACAATAAGGTCACTTGGGGTATTTGGGCCATGATTTTACAACCTGAGCGAGTATATTATACTTTGAACTTGCCTGTTACTTGCCCAGTTACCCCTAGAAATTGGGGCAACTGGACCATACGGGTCTCGGTTTCATACAAACGATTGTTGTTTGAACTAGGTTGGTAAACATTTAAACTTCGTACACAAATTACCACAATTCATTTAAACCACACCATAGTCGAGTTGTCGATGATGTAAGAGAACTATATAACAATTAGATGTGAAATTTATTCAAATTTAGGAATAACACAACTTCTGTTAAGGTACAGAAGCCAAAATTAAACGTAAAAAACATCTTATTTCAAATAAGCATAAATAACACAGGCCCACAAAAAAAGGTGATCTGTACCCGGTACCCGACATAGTAATCATGTATTTCGACGTGTTGAACACGAATCCAATGTCCGTTTAGCTCCATTACACACCAACTTTTTGTAAATCGCAAAATAATCTAAAAAAATGGGGTTGCTTAGGCTGTTTTCGCGATTCACAAAGAATTGGTGGATGATTGAGCTAAACGGACATCGGATTCGCATTCAACAAGTCAAAATACATAAGGATTACTATGCCGGATCCCCGGTTCTGATCACTTTTTTTGTGTGACTGTGTGCAGTTGCACAAAAAAAGTGTTCTACATCTACCTAATGAATAAAGACTAACACAACATACTTAATGTGCTTGGGGTAACTTGGTCCCAGGCGTGCCCAGATGCCCCAATTAACTGGCCACTTACCCCATTTTTTAAATATTATGGGGGCAACTGGACCACCCACTCAAACTTATGACCTAACGGAGAACACGTGCTTACAATAACATTTTAGGGATATATTATGCTTCTAATTTATGCTAAATTAACTGTGACGTTAATAATAGATACAGTAAACCTGTAGATATTTCATAAATACAAAGATTGCATCACGTTGCTATGAAAATTTTGCACTACAAAATTTTAAAAATTGCTACATGAAAGCAACGACACTCAGAAACATTAGACTAATTGTTATAGTAAGATGCCATTGTCCTTCAGTGCTACCAACTGCTTGAAGTGAAATTACCCCAAGTTTTACGAAAAAAAACATGGCTCAGTTACCCCCTGGGCCCAGATACCCCAGCTGACCTTACATCTGATATGGAGTAGAAACAGAACTTTTTTTTCAACCATAATTTTCTGGGAAGATTTTTTATTATTAGGGGAGCATACATCAACGCTTTAAAAATGAAAGAAAATTGTAATGATGTGTTTAGTTAGAGTTATGACATACATTATACAACGAAATTCATTAATTGTTTTAAATTTGGAGACATTTTCCTTTCTTGCTAAAGTCTATCTGAAAATTCAAATTCAAACCTCATAACCGAGTTTAGGGTTTTATTTGTAGTTTAATAAAATTATTCATTATTATTATCATAATAGAAATAATGAGAAAAATTAAACAACAAACGTTTATTTATTACGAACATAGATTTATTTTGAAATTAGGTACCCACAAAGAAAATTATTTTTTCTCTTAAAAAAGGACTATTTCATTTATGCAAATATGTTTATTTTGTGAAAATATTAGCGACGTTTTAGTGCTGTGTTTGACAATTATCGAGTACTGTATTAATGTATGTTATTTCAGATAAAAGGCCAAACATGTATGTTTAATCATTTATTTGGTGGTCTAATATTGTCTCCCGATATTTCTGTGGCTGATAGTACATAAAAAAATAATGGTAGTCTATTATATAAACTTATTTCCCAAACTTAATAATAAGGGAAATATACCCCTTAAAAGGGGATAATAAATGTCAGTTTTCTTGCAGTATCTTCCGACTCCTTCAAGGTATCAAATTCATATTTTAAACTTAGTTATAGACCATCTGGACACTAGTTTACATGGTACCAGCTAAACCCTCTCTTCTGTTTAAGGTGTAGTTTTTGGGGATGATTATGAGTATTTTCCTTATTACTTTTTCTTAAAATTATAGTTAAAAACAAATTTTCAGATCATTAGAAAAAAAGGTATTCTTTTATTGCACTTCGATAAATCAAGCCCTCCTCGAGTAATTTGTGTTTAAAAACCAACGTGCATTTCAGTTTCATATCTGGTCAATATGAGTATTATAAACTCGTGAAAACCTCCGTACAGTGAATCAAGGGAAGTTAGATCAGGAGACCGAGCAACCAAGTAAAAAGCGGCAATTTTTAAAGGGTAAACAATGCAAAAAAATCATGAAGTTTCATTTATTATAACTGGGTTCCGAGACAACAACCTAATTGCACACATGCCGAAAAAAACACCCAGTTCCTGTACTAATAGGTGGCCACAGCAACCTGCGATGGCCGGCTGCTAACATCCATATGTCCTTTGTGGAAACGCACAATCTAGACACCTTTGGTCATTCCAGCTGACAATATTTTCCGAAAGTGCCGCCGTAATCCTTAAATCTTCACTCAATAATCGTATTATGGACAGATTATTTTATTGTGTTTAAACTGGTATAAAAGGATCAGTAAATCAGCGTTTATATAGGGCTTTTCACAATGTCATTCACTTGACTATGTGTACACGGCCATTTAAACCGGCCGTTAAAGGGATTATATCCCATTTTGTTTATTTAATGTGGAAAGTAAGTGACAAGATGACACTTTCCAAGTGAATTGTTCGTGATTTAGGGCGGAAAAAAAATTTAGTGAAATACTGAAATTCTTTTACAGTAATAACACCTTACAAGAGAGGAATTATTCATTACGGGATAGTATTCCGGGAAATAAACGAACTACAATGAAAGAAACAAATGGAACGCAGTTACAGAAAGAGAGTGGGAATAACTTTCCAGATATTAATAATGTGAAAATTCTACACTATGCTAGCAAAGGTTTAAAATCTAATTTGTTAGAAGCATTAGAAATATACAGGGTTGGGCAAATGTGTGGAAACACCTGATTTCTGGCTAAACTATAAGTGCGATTAAAAAATACCCTTAACAAAAGTTTTTGTAGTGTTTTTATTCTATTCAGTGATGTACTTTGATTTTCAACAGCTATCCTATTTTTCGAGATGTGACGTCATCGACAGTTTGTTTAAATGGATAACCCTGTATATTTTTACATTTTCAGATAGACAATTTTTCATCAATTATAGTGATATAGGGTTTGGTGGGTGTGCAGCTTGTGGTTTTTTAAATATTAAATAAAATAGTAAAGCAAAGACATGGCTGTTTACATTTTAATTATTGTCAACAGGACTATCTGATAAAAAAATATTCGTTTTTTTCTTGCCATGCTTTTTGCAAACTTTCTTTAACCGAACTCAAATAATTCGTATTACTGTCAATTGCAGTCAATACTGTTAGAGAGTTTCGGTGTGAAATATTAACATTGTTTTTTAATTATGGCTGAACTAAGTGAACGTGAAAGAATTACGTTGTTAATGATGGTTGGTTTTGGAGACAAGCAGAGATCTCTACAAGATGCATGCGATATTTTTAATGTAACATTCCCTGATAGAAATTCTCATATTTCAAAATCAACAGTTTCAAAGGTTGTGCAAAAGTTTCACGAAACGGGAAGTGTTAACAATCGGCCAAAATCCAATCGAAGTAAATCGGCTACAAATGAAGATATTTCACTTGATGTTCTTCTTAGCCTACCAGAAGAACCAAAAACTTTAGGACCAAAACTAGCCTTACATCACAATATTAGCGAGAGATCAGTAAGAAGGATATTGTCCAAAAATAAATTTCATCCGTATAAAGTACATTTAGTACAAGAATTAAATGAAGATGATCCTGATAGAAGGAAGCAGTTTTGTCAGGAAATGATGGATACAATTAAAATTTTCAATAATATAGTCTTTTCCGATGAAGCGACATTTTACCTGAGTGGTTTTGTAAATCGACATAACTGTCGCTACTGGGTTGATCAGAATCCTCATTGGATGGAAGAAAGTCACACCCAATACCCTCAAAAATTAAATGTATGGGAGGGGATAATCAGAGGACACATCATCGGACCATTCTTTCTTAGAGAAAATTTAAACTCCAATCTTTATTTACAACTTTTACGCGAGCAAATTATTCCAGTATTAAATCGTTTATTTCCAAACCAGGCAAATCCTGAACGACTCTCAGATGAAACTTGGTATCAGCAAGATGGAGCTCCGCCTCATTATGGAGTTGACGTGCGTCAATACCTTAATGAAATATTTCCACAGAGATGGGTAGGTCGAAGAGGACATATTGAATGGCCACTGCGATCGCCAGATTTAAGTCCTTTAGACTATTAATACATTTTTTGAATATTTTGTATTTCCATCTATGCCTCTAGAAACGTTATAGATGACAAAATTAGAAAATTTCTCGCGATGAAGTAGAATCAGAATATAAAAATGTGTTAAAGAGAAAGTTCTCAAACTTGCACTGCTATCAGTTTACCACATCCACTAATAACAGTAATATTTGTCACTCAAAGAAGATATTTACCATGAATCATCGGCCGCAACCGCAAGAAAACTAATGTAGTACCGTTAAAAATATTAAATCTCTTTAAATTCTCAGTAATTCTCCATACAACTCCTTAAAGATCTTGTTTAGGTGGCGCCAGACGGCGCTCTGTCGCCCGAAGACGTTTAATTGCTGTGAATGTTAATAATATTGTTTTTTTAATAGACGTATAAATTTTAAATTCAGGACATTGCTGAAAGGTTTGATTTCATTATAAATTATTCATCTAGTGGGTAATTTGATACTGAAAAGTGATCTTTGCCATTTATTTTAATTACTTGGTGTTTTGTGAACACATTTTAATATGCATGTGGTATTTACGATATAAATGTGATTTCTGCTTACGTCAGAGTGCATTGCCGACCCTGAAACTTTTTGTGTGGATAATAATATTTTAAGGCAAAGGACGTATGAATTTGTTTCGTGTTTAGAGGGTCAAAAGTTATCATAGAAGTGAGACAGAAAGCTCAAGTTATGAGGTGACATTTTTGGTGACGGTTTCTACTATATTAAAACCAATTTCTGCCCGAATTAATTTTTTCACGAATTTTATTTTAATTTCCAAAAATTTTATTTCAGATGAGCTTTTTGGGATATAATTTAGTACATTATACAATATTTCTGTATTCTTTCTGTTTTTAGGGACCGTGACCAAATGATAACACAGGGCAAATATATTTGATCAAATTAAAAAAAAAAAAGAGAAAAACTGTCCCGACGACAATGTTTAAATGTCAAAATTATTGTTGGCATTGGCGCGCTTACTACGTTAATATTTCTTGTAATAAATTACACAGGCACATAGAAAAAAATCGGTAAAGGTATTTACACAGAACTTCCCTCTTTATTTGTTCATGGCGGTCACCCTAAAAAATTAATAATTACGAAGTGACATTGAAAATAATAAGCGGAATATAATAATAGGAATATAGTTATCATTATTACAAAGAAAACCCGTATAAGTTTTAGTCAAAAAAATATACAGAGTGCTCATCCAACAGCAATAGTTCAATACTAAATAACAGGTGCCAAATATGGAAGGCTTGCGCAAATACCTTTATAAATGTCCACCATGGCTGAACTATTTCTTGGGATGACCACCCTGTACATTTTTCAATAAAAGTATAATAGGTGCATATATCAAATATTATTGCCATCTGTCACATTTTCAATTACACATTCACGTAGTGGAGTGGAAATATAGTGGTGGTTAAAAATTTCATTTCTTTTGTGAAATTTTTCAAAAATGTTCAAAATTTTATTTTCTTAAATAGGTTTAGAATGTCATGAAACGTGAAAATTTTAAATTTGAGCAAAGAAAATGTTTTTCCATTTATTCTAGTGGTAAATTTTTTTTCCAAAATGGTAAAAAAATGTTGCAAGTTTTATTTCCGAAATAGGTTTGGAATGTCATGAAACGTAGAAATTTTAAATTTGAGTAAAACAAATGTTTTCATCTATTCTATAGTAGTGATGGATAGATTAAAAAAATTTTCAACAAAATTTTTCATTTTTCAAAAAAAAATTTAAATTTGTTTGAATAGGTTTAGAATGCCATGGAAACGTGGAAATTTTAAATTTGAACAAAGCAAAAATGTTTTCCTTTTATTTTAGTAGTAAAAAATTTTTCAAAAATGTTGGCAAAAAAAAATCATTTTTTTTTTAATAGGTTTAGAATGCCATGAAACGTGGCAATTTTCGCAGCAAAGAATATTTCCGATAATATCTTAAATATTCCCCTGTTACAGTAAATGAGCGAGGTCTATTTGTTTTATTAGCGGGAATTTTTATTAAAAGAGCTGTTTCTAAATCCTCTATTTGTGACACTTTTAAAAATGCCAATTCTTCACGGCGCGCGGCGGCAGGCACCTGCTACATCTAACATATTTACCACCTACAAATAATATGATGTTAACGGTAGGTAGGTACTTAGTTTTAAAAAAGTACCTTATGGATTAAATATTTGTCGTCTGGCGCTTCTGTTAAAAAATTTTTCAAATTGTTCCCGTGTCAACGTTTTCGATTTTTTTGGTACATTGCCAATATTTCTCTTTTAGAAAGGCCCGTAATTTTATTAATTTTGAAATGTCAACGTTTCTCCTAATTTACAACATACAATTTAACATTGAATAAGCCGACCATAAAGTTGATGATTTATAATTTTCTGCAAGTTTAGCCATATGTGCAAGTAATACATTTTCGGAAATCACGTTTATATGGTTTTGCTCCAAATATTTTTCAAATTTATAATAGCTTCTTTCATAAATAATTTTGGATAACAGCAAATTCTTCACTATTCATTTTATTGTATTTATTTTATGTAGTATATTTTCGATTAAATTCGATATTGTAATATATAAATTGAATGAATTCGATACTAATTTCAAACAAACTGATATGACAGCAGTTGTGCAGTTGCTATTTATTATATCTGGCCTTAATTCACAGCCGTCTGTTACAAGAAAACTTGAAAATTGTATCATTTGCGGGGTAGCAAGTAAATCTTAAGAACTTAGTATTTTAATTTTCCCTATCATTTTAATAACCATGAGCACATTCGAATAAAAAATATTATATGGCACACGTCCGGAAAACTGTTTTTCGAACTCCTGCGAATTGCCAGCCTCGACTGCACCTCGGCTGGCAATAGTTCGTAGTCGCCCGAAAAACTAGATTTTTCGTCCTTGTGACATAAACTACTATTATGTCGTGCCATATTAACTAATTAGAATGCCCATATGTGTCATTAACTAGCAATATTTGAACAAATTATGCTTGACAGTATTTATATTTTGATCTCCGAAATGTACAATTAAAATACCCTGTATATTTAGATTTTAAAATAATTAATTATTATCCTGTACCGTAGCACAACTTTGCAAAAAAAAAAAACAGATAGAGAAACTGATACTTTTATAAACTATACAACGTGCTTTTTTGTTTGTTCTAGTTGTCTGCCCAATATGGCATCATATTAATCAGAGGTATTACTAAAACTGGTTGACGAGATGTCGAGCTGAAACAGAGCCTTCTATCTTGATTATGTACGGGTTTAACAGCATTTAGGCCTGTCAGGCCCTCATTAGTCAAATTTACGAGGATAATCAAATAGCATGTTTGAAATATTACTGAATTAAAACAGTGTCAGATTATAAATATTTATAGAATTCTTTTATAATAACTTATAAGTCGTTTTTCTTGTCTTGATAGTTCTGGATGTATTAAATTGATCCATTTAATAACCGAGATGAACGATAAGTGCCATTTGAATAATCCTGCGGAAATAATAGAACGTTTCAACAAAGTCAGTGTATAAATATATAATTTGGGACCAACAATAAACGTTTAGCAGATAATGAATTGAGATAAACTAAAATGGTGTGTTATCGACAAATGTGACAGAAATATATAATTAAAATATGTGTGACTGAAGATGATTTAAAAAATTTCGAAACATGTGTTTGTCCAACAAAATTCGTAGTTTTATCATTTGCATCTTACGATGAAAATTCATCCAGTCATAGAGGAAAATGTCGGAAGAATAGATATTCATAATATCGCAGTCAAATAGCTACAAATTTCGACGATTAACGAAAATTACTGATGAAGTTTTTAGCTTGGCAAAAGATGTTATTTTCCGACGTACAATTAAACATATTAAAAATCCCGAACTCACTCTGCTGCGCTCGAGACGCCATCTTGAAAAAATGGTGTTCGCCTTAAGCTTTTTTTCTTATATCTCGCTGGCCATTAGTATCGTAATGTCCTGAATCATATCGCTCTCGCTGCTGATAACAAACATGTCCAATATCCAACCTGGAGTATGCAGCCGATGCGGCGGTATATAAACATCCGCGGTTTGGTTCCGGTACGCGTTTTCGCCGTCCATTGGGCGTGTTCGGCGGACGACCAAGCTGAGTGTTGGAATGAACCTCCACTGGATGTCTGGAATCGGCAGCAATGCCCACCTTACGCTGGAAAATCAATCAATCTGATACCTAGAAGTCTGTTTTAATTTTTTTGTGGCAACTGACTCCCACCACCAACTCCACTTCATTAAAGAAGTTAACAAAATAAAATTAGACATTGACTTGACTTGAAATTAATAAACGTATGTATTATTTATTTATTTATTTATTTATTTATTTATTTATTTAACAATACCCTACCCAACAGAGCATTCCAATTACAGGGTAGGAAATAGTAAGTATTTACAAATATATAACTTATGAGAGTAGAATACAAATAAAAACAAAGATAAAACAAAACAAACATTTTTAAATTATGCAGTTAATCTTTTTATCGCAGCTACATTGCAGTGGAATATATCAAACTGATATTGTAGATTATTTATATATTTCTCACACATTTTGTATAGCGGCGAAAATTTCTGGACGTTAGTTCAGGGAGTCGGCAAATAGAACAATGAGTTATGCCTAGAACCGGGTCTAGCAGTTCGAAAATTTAGTAAGTTTAAGATAGCGCCGCAATCAGTTATATTATGTATTATTTTAAAAAGAAAAGTTTGCTGTAAAATAGTTCTACGAGTCTCCAGACTCGAGAGTGAGAATCTATTTAAAAGTTCAGTCTGAGGAAAACCAATAGCAGGATAGACACCATCTTCCTTATGTCTTTAAAAACGCCTCTGAATTCTCTCTATGCTCTGTATATGTGTGTTATAATGGGACGAATAAATAATTGACGAATATTCCAATTTGGATCGAACAAACGATTGATATAGTAGTTTCAGTGTGTTAATATCGTTAAAATCGCGAAAATATCGTATTATGAATCCCAGCGTTCTGAAACCTTCATTAGTGATATTTATTATTTATATGGCAATTAAATGACAGTTTGGTGTCAAATGTTACACCTAGGTCGCGGCATGTTGACGGACGTGTAAGCACTGAATCTTCTACACGGTAATTAAATTCTACATATTTGTGTTTATTAGTAAAAGTTAGGACATTACACTTTCTCATACTCAACTGTAATTTGTTTAAATTACACCA
Organism: Stenurella melanura; assembly: GCA_963583905.1. Classification (NCBI taxonomy): domain Eukaryota; kingdom Metazoa; phylum Arthropoda; class Insecta; order Coleoptera; family Cerambycidae; genus Stenurella; species Stenurella melanura. The sequence continues at coordinate 9,118,477 of OY757317.1, forward strand.
TTCATTAATTTTATCAAGGGCACTTTGTAATACCACACAGTCACTCACATCATTTACTTTATTGTATAACTTCATATTAACCGCGTATAAAAGACAATTGAAACCCAATTCCTCTGCAATGTCATTAAAGAAAATGTTGAAGAATAATGGGCCCAAAATAGAGCATTGGGGTACACCGGAGGTAGATACGAATTCCGCAGATCGTTGTCTACGGTATTCAACATTCAAGATATGATTTGAAAAATAACAACATATTTCTTAAGAAGCCAAATTTTTGAAATTTAGAACATAAAATACTGTGATCTAGTCTGTCAAATGTTTTAGTAAAGTTTGTGTAAATTACGTCAACCTGTGAGTTAGTGTAGATAGCATTAGATATATATTCAGTTATACAAAACAGATTAGTTGATGTAGATCGTCCCTTGAAGAAACCGCGCTGGTATTCAGTAATGAGGTTATTTGTATAAGAAAATGTTGGTTCATGTAACAGAATTTCGAACGCTTTTGAGAAATTGTTGATAATCGTTACAGGTCTGTAATTCTCAATATTATAATGAGATCTGGAACTAGATTGTATTAAGAGCTGATTCTGTTGATGGACTTGAAAATTGGTGTATATACTAAAAGCCAAGGTTTCAAATATTTTTATGACAACAGCCACCCCTACATTTGCACTAGAACTTAACATTTTTCAGAAGAAAAATACAATGTTAGTAAAATTGATATACCCCCTAAAACACGTAAAGTTCCTTTGCACCAGAGATACTGTACTTATCGTACTTATACGTCTGTAACATTTCGATTTAGAATTATAATAAAACATGGCTGACAATCATCCTGTGTGAAGAATATCTTATGAAATAGATTCTCGTACAAATATTTTTTTATGACGATTTTCACAAACTTTGTTTGATTAAATCAAATCGGTACATAGCAATCATTAAAAATCGCAATAATAATAACGTCAAATCTGGAAAATCAAATTAGACATATAACATATAAGAATAAATCTATAGTCTCTGCACAAAAATATAAAAATATTTATCTAAAAACGTAATTGTTATATCATAGATAACACTATGTATACCCCCAATATGCCACACTATGATGTATTTGGCATAAAGAGTTATTTATCACTGATAAACAATATAAGCAACTCTTTATATGAACTTATTGCGTTCCTGTTTCTGAAAATTTATCAGTGTGATAATAGAGGTTAACGACAGCTAAGGTAAACTCTACTGAAAGAAAATCAATATAGCATTATTACGAATTGCAACAAGACGCATTACGTCCAGGTCAAACGGGGCGATATGGTCAAAAGTCGGCGTAATGCCGGAATTAGTTGTACTTTAACGTTGCCAACGAAGGACACGCGGTCAAGAGACTAACCATCAATTTGCATCGAATCTAAAATTCATGAATAAAATTGATTGTATTTCAAAAAAACAAAACCATGTGAAAACGTTTAGAAATTGAAATATAATGTATAAAAATATAGGGAGTACTAGAACTAATAATAATATACGTTATACGTCAAAAGAAAGAACGGCGGCCGTGGATGATACACTTGAAATCTGCTTATAACTCTGACCGAGCGCGTGTATCCGACAGAGGAATGACAAATTCACATGATTAGTTAAAGAACATAATCAGGAGAAAAACTTACCCTATTCAGAAGAAAGTACATAATACCCATGACGAATGTCTGAAAACCAAGGCCACTGACGAGGACGCACAAAAGAAAATTAAATGCACCATTAGTAAGAGGAAAATACTGGGCAAAGCCGATGCATGAACAATTAAAAAAAAAAACTGCTGTTTTTTACACATTTGGATAGGAAATAAGATCTACATCTAAGTTGAATATCAGCTTTAGTAACTTTAGCTAACAACTTTCCGATTCCAATATTTATAGAAGTATAGTACTAGGCCATGATTCGAAAAGTATTGAGCCAATCTATGCATAACGATTCACTGATATTGACACGTGCAGAGGCTCATAAGCTAGGGATATTTCCTGTTCATCTGCATACGAATGGAACACACAGTGCCTAAATCCGTTATTACCATTTAATGACTCCGGCAATAATCCCTGTGGCACGCCTTATTTAAGCGTACGATAGCGGGTACATCATATGGTGGTTTACCACGATTTTGATCTGTTGCAGAGGTATGAATTTAACCAACATATTACATTATCTGACATTCCCAGAAATGTTAATTATAAGTTACAGATTTTGCTGTGGAGTCATGGGGCTTTCTTTGACCTATATGATGTCAAACTAACTTCGTTGGGTCTCCTTCTCGCTGTACGCTCACTGATCGTGGTTCCCCTCCAATATTTTTAGCTTTGATGATGCTCTCGGATGAATTAGTGACCGAGCTGCTAGCTCTTTGCCCCAAAACATCACTGTAAACCTGGTCCGACCTAGTGAGGGATGGGCTTGCGTTCTCGTCAACCCCCCTCACAAACGTGAGCGGTTTGGTCATTGTCGGTAGACCTTCCTTGGTCCTGGCTCTTAGGCCCTGCTGACTGGGCCGCCTCTTCTGACGCTCTTCCGTCTTGATCTTTTTTCTCCGCCGACATGTTTGCCTTCCGGGAGCTTTTGAAAGGTGGGTTTTTGATTTACCGGTACCAGAGCAAAATGGGTCAAATTTGTTATGAGAAAGAAATGTGTAGAAAAAAATATCAATTTTTCTCCATATCTGTATGTGTATTATAATCACAATAATACAGATTTCTCCAGTACATTCAAAATGTTGAAAATAAACGATTTTAATCAGCCTTCGGTATATAGATTACTTGCATCGTTCGCCCCTACCGTAACGTTAAGGAAAAACATTACACTTAAGCGAGAGTAATAAAGATTTGTCACGTTCTCTCGAGTCTAACTCTATAAAAAACAAAAGTTTAAATTTATGCCTTGATTTATTAACCTATTAACGTTGAACTTCTAATTAATAATGTATTAAAGTGCAGGTATACTGAAATTTCAATTAATAATCTACCTTAGCTATAGATAATGGCTATGGCTGACCGCGGAAAATAAATAATAACTCGTCGAGAATATTAGTCATTTTAATGAAAGGGACATAGGACATAGTAACAATTAAGTACTTGTAGAGTTATTATTGTGTATTAAAAGTATATCAGAACAGGATCATTAGCTCGATTAATAATTAACAAATATGTTTCAGATACTGGGATCGATTTTCAACTGCCAATATGCAGAAGTGAGTGGTCTCAGTTACTTGAAATGTGTACACTAGGCTTCTGGAGACGTAATTTCCACAAATAACATAAACTTTGAACACAATACTCGACGTGCGTTTCGTTTACCACATTAGCATCATCGGGATATGATTGAAACTAAAGTACCTTAGTTATTTGTGGAAACTACATGTTCATTACCATTTACTATTTAAAATTTTTTATTTTGTTTTGCTATGTTTGACAATTCAAAAAAGTATATAATACCCATTCCGGCCTATTATATATAGTATATAGTCAAAGTAAATATAAATATAAATTAAAAACATACAGAATATGATTGTATAAAATACTATAGAACATAATCCTTTTATAGTCAATGTAAATACAAATATAAATGTAAATGACATAATCCTAACATAGTTTGTGTAATATACCTATGTTAGAGGACAATTCAAGTAAACTAGCAAAGAACAATTGTTATTGACCTAAATTTATACATATTTAAAATCTGACATATTGTAGTAAGCACTGGCCAATAGATGATTTCTTAACTTTGCTTTGAATTGTCTGTTTGGTGAAGATTTCAATTCTTGAGGCAGAGTTAAATAGAGCAATAAAAAAATTGTTTCATTTTATTGACTCTAATCTCTGATAAAGTGTTTGTATATCATTGTCATTTCGAACATTGTATTCATGATTTTCGCCATTTCCCGCATATTTGTTCAAATTCTATTTTATGGGAAGAAAATTACAGCAAATAACAACTTACAAGTTGACTCAAACCAACCAGAGCAGAGCTCTCGTTGCTCTTCTTTGAATAATAAAAATGCTTACTGTACTTGGTTGGATGTACCCCAGTTTGTCAAACCATTTACCATGGCACTATGAAACAGCATGATGTGCAATAAGTTCTGCATCTAGATTAACTCTGTTTTTTACTTGTCTGATGGCATATACTTTTTGGTATGGATAACTTAGTTGTTAGATCATGTGGATGTCAACTTAATCTATTATCTAATGTTAGGCCTAAAAATTTTATAATCTGGGGGTTATTCTTCTTGGTGGCAAAAAGTAACGTATGCTTCTTGTTTGTATTTAAACATAATTTGTTAGCATTAATACAGTCAGAAGACTTGGTTAAAATGTTGGTTTGCAAATCAACAACATTAATTAGTACTGGTATTTCTCAAATATTTCGCGAAAGTAGTGTCGTCTGTAAAAAGGACTGTTAATGCTGAAAGAGCATTAGGTAAATCACTAATACAAATTAAAAATAACAGCGGTCCTAGAATACTACCCTGCAGCACACCATGTTCCACTGCTAACATGTTGCTAAGTTTATCTTTACCTAACACAAAATCATTCTGGATTTTCAAGGAGTTACCTCGGTCACTTGAGAAGCGGTTAAGAAAACATGAGACATAAAACATAAACATAAAAGACACATTGAACTATAAAAAAAAAACATAAAAATTTAATTTATATAATAGAATTTCCTTTGGAAACGCAATCGAATGCTTTGCTCAGGTCTAGGAAAATTGCTAATATTTAGCTAAAACTTTCAAAGCCCTCGCTAATGAAAGTAATGAGATCCCAAATAGCTTGTGAGGCACCCTTCCTGAACCCAAAATAATAATGCTACGAATATACAATGTGTTAGGCTGGAGAGGCAATCCATTTTTGTTTTAATTGCAGTTTCTAACACATATCCATGAGAGTATCTAAGTGTTTGATGTCCTTTTAAGGAGGTGATCATAATAAATTTATCTTTTTGAGAGAATCTGGTTCCTATATCTCAAATATGCTGGGAAATTAAAACAAAACCCTACTGCGAATAACGTCAATCGTTAATATTGTGTTTTAAGAATATTGCTTGCTCCACGATGACCTAGATGTCAGTGAGGGATAGGAGATTTAGCATGGTAGGAAGGGCGGATGGGTGTGTTGTCTGTCTGTCTCGTGTGTTGTATGTAAGTCAGTTGGGTTACAGTCGTTCCCTAAAAATTGGGAGACACCTGTGGAGGAGTCTATGTGTTTGTTGATGGTCATTGATACGTACGTCCGTCAAGTTACTGATGAATTTCTGTAGCTATCGGCTGTAGCGGCCCGTGTTGGTTAGAATTCTTGGTAGGTTATTTTGCCTCACCTGCAGACGCCGGTACTGCGTGTCAGAGATGACGCATGACGTTCCCGGCATACAGGTCACAAGGCGACGAAAAATTGTTCTGTTCAATGTCAGTTTGTTGGCTTTATCTGTTCACAAGTGGGTAGAGTTTGCTCAATGTGGTGTATGTCCTATTTATTGTTTTTGTAATGTGAGGTGCGAGACTGCCTCAGAGCACGGTATCATCCGCGACGTCTCTAGATGCAGGCTCACACCAAGGGTTTCAGCCCCCCTTCAGTTGAACATTAGGGTTGTCAACAAAACTGAGGTTGTTTTCATTCAAACGCTTCACCGATATAAAGGGGGACGGGTCAGCTTATTGTCAGCATAACTGGATACCTCTCTTATAATATTAATCACGTGTTTTTTTATTCTTTCATCGGAAGTGTATTTATCGAGATTATCCACCGTCCCGATCTTTTTGTTACATGCTGTATGTGTTTCTTGATATACAGTCTATAAAGTTAATAAGCTTTTTCCAGCATTTATGCTATATATTATATTGCAAATTTTGGATCTATGTGACGTCCCGACCTATAACAGATACTATGTTGGCAGGTAGTCCTAGTTTATTTTTTGGTATGGATGTTATGAAGCAAACTTGAAGTGTTTCCTCTTAAACCTAGAAGTCTCATTGGGTATATTAATATCTAAAAAAATCCAAGAACACACGGTGTCAATCGGATCAAGTTCAAAAAGATCTAATTCCACTAGCAATGTTCGACACCACAATAATTAATCAAATAGTGTGTTGGTGACTACGAAAAACTAATTACAAAGTTGTTGGCAAGAAAATGAAAAAAATCTAACAACATAAATTTTGAAAAAGTATACGCTAGACATATTTTTTGTAAAATGAAAGTAGTGTATTATTTATCTTTATAAAGAAAATATTTACTTTGCATATGGTATCATTGTCACAACACTATTTGAATTAAAAATATCTTGTTTGACTAAATGAGTGCTAATAGTTCTTCTCAGTCTGTCGAATAAAATAGTGTCGAAAATTGGCAGTGGAATTAGATCTTAATGAACTTGATCCGATTGACACCGTGTGTTCTTGGGTTTTTCAGATATTAATATACCCAATGATACTTCTAGGTTTGAGAGGAATCATTTCAAGTATGCTGCATAACATTCATACCCACACACAAACGCACAGATATTTTTTTTTTCGATATTTTAATTTAAGTGATTATAAATAATGGTACCATTACAATATACATATTTGATTAATTCAGATAGGTATAATATTGTCACTTGTTCATCACAATTACTATTATTTGTTTTTCTTGAGGTGCCATTCACTATTTACCTGGGAATGAATGTTAATACTGTTATCAAAAACAAATAACATTGTTTACTATATGATAAATAGACAGCGCTAATATATAAATAAACTTTAAATATAAATTTGGGTTAAATCGAACAATCGATAGGTTATTTCACAATAATCCACATTTTTTTAGAGATATATGAGATATAATTTTACGATTTAAAACTGGATATAATAAACAATGGACTGTCACTTGTTTTGTTGTAGTTTGCTCTGTAAAGTAAATATACATGTTCTCTAAAGAATAATAATAATCAAAATAACTGGCGGTTTTTAGAGAAAAGAATTAATAATACAGGCACACACATATAAAATGATCTGCTTTTAGAACTTGAGGAAATAGCGAAAATAACCTAAAATTCTTGAATTTTTTAAGTTACTTTCGCGACTTACTAAAAATTGGTGGATAATGGAGCTAAACGGACACGGAATTCATGTTCAGCACGTAGAAATATACAGGGGTTACCCAATGGAGTTCCAGAAGCAAACCACTTTGTTTCTGTGTGCCTATTTATTTCTTTTCCGTTTTCACGATCGTTTTGTGATAAGTGCATTATTCTTCTTGGTCACCCTTTACTGTGTGGTAGGTCTAATAGCAGCACGCCACCTGTCGTCGTTGTCAAGCTAGGAAGAAAAATCAAAATGGGTGTTAAAGGGGATATAAAATACTCTCTTGTGTTGCCATTTTTGATAGCTATTGATGTTTATTAGTATATAAAAATAACAATATAATATAGTTATTTCTTAATTTTTTGTGCATCGAACTATTCACAGGCCCAAAAAAAAATAACTGACTTTAATATAAGTTATAAAAGCATTATCTTTTAGTTCAAGGTAGTACTTCAATGCAGAAAAAGTTAGAAATAAAAATATTCACATTTACAAATTTACCAGCATGTTGTAGTTAATCAAAAATATCCAAAAAGTCTGCATATTCAATTTTTTCAGAAAAGATCGCTCAACGTCTACTGCTTTACTGAGTTTTTTTAGATTATGTTTACCGTAATCTAGATGTTGGTCGTAAGGTTCTTGCAATTTATGTTGATCTTTCAAAGGCCCTTGACTGCGTAGATCATGACATTCTTCTACAGAAACTAGAGTGTTATGGTCTTCGTGGCCGATGCTACAGCCTTCTAAAATCTTACCTTACAAACAGGAAACAATTCGTAGATTATTTTGGTACAAAGTCTACTAAACTTGACATTGATTTAGGTATACCCCAAGGCAGTATTCTGGATCCCTTGTTGCTTCTATTATATACTAATGACATAAACCAGCACGTGACGTCTTTTCATCGTGCATTTGCAGACGATATTACAGTTGCAGCAAGTGAGAAGAATATAGTCCTTGCAATTGACAATTTAAATTCCAATTTGGCATCAGTTTCTCAATATCTTACAAATAATCATTTAATGATAAATAAAGAAAAAACCTTTTTCATGCAGTTGATATTGATTTATCTCTAGAAATTTTAAGATCACCATGTCTATATATATTGGAAATATTAATAACGGTAAAAAATCGGTAAAGGTATTTACACAGAACTTCCCTCGTTATTTGTGCATGGCGGTCACTCTAAAAAATTATTAATTGCGAAATGACATTGAGAATAATTATCGGAATATAGTTATTGCTATTAAGAAAACCTGATAACTTTTGGTCAAAAAAATATACAGAGTGCTCATCCAACAACAAAAGTTCAATACTAAATAACAGGTTCCAAATATAGAAGGCTTGCGCAAATACCTTTACAAATGTCCACCATGTCTGAATGATTTCTTGGGATGACCACCCTGTACATTTTCCATTAGAAGTACAAAAGGTGCATATGCCAAATATTATTGCCATCTGTCACATTTTCACTCTCACATTCACGTAATAGAGCGGATGTATAGTGGTGGTTAAAAAATTTAATTTTTTTAAAATTTTTCAAAAATGTTGGTAAAAAAATTTTCAATTTTTTTTTCTGAAATAGGTTTAGCGTGTCATGAAACGTGGAAATTTGAAATTTGAGCAAAAAAAAAATGTCACAATTTATTGCGTTTAGACGGTCCACCCTGTATATTTCCCAGTCAAAGTTTAACCATTTTTTCGCTGACAGTAGGGTCAACTACCTACCAAATTTGACTGCTCTCCGTAAAGTAGTTTTTCAGTAAATGCACCATCAGACAGGCAGACAGACTGACGGAATTGAAAAACCTATATTTTCGTAATCTACGTGTTCTGAAACGTCAGAATCCAAAAAAATCTCGGAGGGTGATTTTTTCTCAAATACAATACTTCCCTTCGGTATGCGAGGGAAGTAAAAAGAATCCAAATAAATTTACCTTTCAAAGTTCTCACCATGAATATAATACACGGCATGGCATGGCTTTAATTTGCAATATCCTCCACATAAGTCAAAGAAATTCAAATTGAATCCCTATTACATGGGCTTCATACAATAAGAAACTTTAATATAAAAAAGTTCATATTAGCCACATTTCTAGTGAATCATGGCTTTTACTTCGTAAATGATTTAAATTTTAATTGATTTATATTGTTACATGTGAGTATATTTTAATATTTTCTATTTTTTCTGTTTAAATGTAAAACTACTATTTAATTGCAATCATTTGTTTGACTTGTGCTATATCATTATAATGATCGATTGGATTAATAAATGATTATTCTATTCTATTCTATTCTACTGTGCCAATATGCATACATATATCATACACGCATTTCCTCGTTTAGTTTATATTCTAATTGAGAGTTCATAAAGTAGTAGGAGGACTGCAGCTCATAAAAATAAACTCATAGTGCATAATAACGCAACTGCTGGATAAATCTAATGCCACAATCAGTTCCTATATCTTAAGAACTCTTGTAAGATGTTATCTATATTGTTGATGTAAAGGCTTGTTCTCACGCGTGTAATGGTATGATATGTGTAAAAAGATATTTGTGTACACATGAAATATCTTCTTTTTACCTCCATATACGGGAAATTGTGAAAGTTTCAAACAAAACTTCTCCCATTTTATGTGAAAATGGATAAGTTATTGTCATTATACCAAAAGGTTTTTAAAATAGTTAATATTACATTACTTTGATCGTTTTTATGACCACTCTCTTCAAAAAAGTATTGTTTAAGAATATGTAACTTAACTTTAGTATTTATTATACACTTTATTATAAACAATTTTTTATGGAAGACTTTTAATTGGTAGTAAACTTAGCTATTTAACTTATATAATTGCCCATATAATTATTTTATTAATTCTATAGGACATAAATTTTCTGTATTGATTCTAATTTTAGTTTAATAAAGGAGGATCATTTAATCTCGGTAATAAATAATAATAATAAATTTATTTATACGTGACTCCGATATTATTATTATGATTATTCAATTTTATCTCTCATAAATTTTAATGATAGTTGCAAGAGTTACATAAACTATTTATTAGACATTTTATTTTTAAAATGTACCTGTAAATGTTGCAATCTTTAATACAATATTAAGGCTGAAGTAATTTGTACAGCTATCAAAATATTGTACAGTATATTGATCCCAACTTCGCCCACACAGATGGCATCGTCAGAATTCCGAACAATTTTGAAAATGCATGTCTGCGTTTCAAGGTGCAAACCAGTTTCCCTAAAACCATATACAAGACGAGTTTTTTGGAGTTCTGAACAAATTCACAGGTAAGAAAGGCGCTTAATTTATGAGTATAGAGTGTTTATACACATCGAATTGGATTCAATTGATTTTCTTATAAACTGAAAAAAAGAAAAACGACATTCCATTCGAACAAATTGCAACTTGCGCCATGAAAATAAATTAAAAACAAAACTATTCATTAAATCGTTTAAATTAAATATCTTAACCATAAAACGCACACATTATTATTATCATCGTGCAAATTAACGAAGCACGAAATGAAGACATCAGACCCTGGTTTCTTCTAATAAACGTTAAAAGTAATAAAGATAATTCTTCAAGTCAAAAAAGATTTTCATTTAGCGAATAAGGTATAAAAATATATATGAATATGGATGGTTATGAGAGAGGAAAATGTTACTCTAATAATTAGCACCTCACATGAAGATCATTAGACGCCTTAACTTCTCAATCACAGTTAGTTAAAACCTGATATCTTCATTACGAAAGGCACATGGACGACTCGTCTCACGGAGATAATGTCATTGTAATATATTCTGTAGTTTAATTTCTGGTTGATGGTATGGATAATACAATTATAGAGTTTTTCGACGTTTTGGTATATTAAGTATCATCTTCAGGTCCCGCCTTTTATCAATTCCATTGCCAAAAATTGTTGCTTTTAATTGAATCCTATTTACAATCAGTTTGGTGGTTTCAGAGTCATGATAACTGGGGTTTTTGGAAGTATTTGCAGTGAATAAGCCTAGAGGGCGCTATCGACTTAATTTTCAAGTTACTACTATCAGACTCAAAGGGAGGCTATATGGGTGACTGGTCAGTCAAATACAAACCACAAAAATAAATATTGAAAACCTTCAAAAAGAGAATACAAAATTGATCCTAACTCTAACATAGCTGTCTAACAATGTAAATGCTTTTTCCTTCCATTCCTCACCTGAAATCTCACCACACCCAGCGAGGGGTGTGCAATTGTTTACCACGGTCTTTTTAATGTAACAGAGTTTTAATATACTGAGGCAACTAGAGATAATTTTTTTTCCTTCTTCAATTCTTTGGGACTTCCTGCCACATGTATGTTTTCTTTTAAGCGGTGCTAGGGGAGTCTACAAAATATATCACAATTAACCAGTATGTTATTGGTAAAAAACCTCTACGCCTGTGACGTTTACGTCAAAGGATCAGTTAAAGGTTGGTTTTTATAAATAAACAAAACTTAACTATGTGTATAAAAACAACTTATTTTCAATTAGAAAATGATTTCTATCAGCAGGATTTCGGTATAGCAATGGGTTCTCCATTGTCACCGATTTTAAGCAATATATTTATGGAGGATTTTGAGACTAGGCATGTTCAAAATTGTGCATACAAACCCGTTATCTGGTGGAGATACGTAGATGATATCTTTGCAATTTGGCCTCATGGTATTGAGTTACTAGATAGTTTTTTGGATCATTTAAATAATAAAGAACCTTCTATTAAATTCACTTTAGAAAAGGAAACTAGAAATGAATTACCATTTTTAGATGTTTTAATTAAAAGAGTAAATGGTACAATTGAAACAAGTGTTTATAGAAAACCAACACATACCAACAGATATTTAAATTTCAACTCAAATCAGTCGATGCACGTTAAGAGGGGTGTTGTAAAATGTTTGTATGATAGGGCCAAAATCATTTCTTCTAATGATGAAATACTAAACAATGAGAAGCGGTTTATAAAGGAAGTTCTTATTAATAACAAATACCCTGGGGGTTTTGTCGATAAAACCTTCATAAATATTGAAAATAACAATCAGGTACGACAAAAACCTGAAAAACGTTACACAGCGTTAATTCCTTATGTATGCGGATTATCCGAAAAGTTGCGCCGCATCGGTGATAGATTTGATATTAGGACGGTATTTCAAACAAGCAATACTTTAGGATCTATTCTGACAAAGACGAAACCGACAAACCACGAGCAAAATTCAAAAAACTGCATTTATAGTATTCCGTGTGAGTGCAACAAACAATACGTGGGTGAGTCATCCAGACCTTTTAGTGTAAGATTGGGCGAACATCAAAATTACATCAGAAAAAATGAAATTCAGAGGTCCAAGATCTGCGAACACGCGTGGGAGAACGGACATAGAATAAACTGGGACTCGGCAAAAATTTTAATAAAAGAGGCAGATAGCAAAAAAGAAAAATTAAATAATTCGCGATAATATTATTGAGTGAGGATAATTGGGTGTCGAATTGTTCCGTAGATGTCTGTACAACTTGGCTGCCAATGTTAAAAGAAGAACTTCACAAACTTAACATTGTATAAAAACTAAAAAACTGTTAACTATATCAACAGTTCTATGTAAATAGTAAGTATCTATGAATATTGAATATAACAAACATTCTTAGAGCTGTGTATTTGGCATACACGACAAAAAAGATTTTTTCAAAAAAAGCCTTGAAAAAGGAAACAGTTTAGATTTCCGAAACGTCGGCGAAATATTTAATTTCAAGTTTTTATACTTATTTGTGTTGTTTATTTATAAAAACCAACCTTTAACTGATCCTTTGACGTAAACGTCACCAGTAACATACTGGTTAATTGTGATATATTTTGTAGACTCCCCTAGCACCGCTTAAAAGAAAACATACATGTGGCAGGGAGTCCCAAAGAATTGAAGAAGGAAAAAAATTAAGATAATGCCACAAATAACATTTAGACAATAGAGATAAATGTCAAAACAAACAATGTTTTTCGACACACTGTACAACCTGTACTTCTAGGTCATTTATAGACTGATTTAAATTTTTTTAATTACGTTGTGAAGTTAATTTAAAATGCACCAGTGTATCACTTAAGAAAGTGACTTTCGGATGGTGTCTTTTGATAAAATATATATTTTAGAAAGCTATCAAAGCAGTGATTTGCTTTTAATGAGATATATTTAAAAATATTTCAGTTAAATACTGTAGGAATTTATCAAGTGTTATAAACTTAAATATGATTATTACGACCAATTCCATTTTTCGACATTGATTCTGAAAAATCCGTTGTAAAGGTACCTAATTAAAAAATCTATCAAGTAAGATTAAAAATATTCAAGGTGCTACTTGAGATTAAAAAGCTAGTAATAGGTACTTCAGGTTAAACCGGAAGTAGAACATGTATTTGTATGTCAAATATCCTATACACTATTTTCAAATTTTTATTTTAAAAAATAAGGAAGAAAGTGAAGATGTCCCTGGTCTCCTTCGCACCCGGTATGAATTTTGACATTGTTGATTTTCATCCTCAATGATGTTAGTGGAGAAAATCTTCGTACTTCGTAAATGTTTGGGGGACGTCTATGGCCAAAAAACGCATTAAAATCTAGTTAACGCCAAGATGCCTTTTGTAAAAATGCAACGTGTGTGGTTCTCGAACATTATAATTTTAAAGTGCAATTTTAGCAGAACGTGTAGTAATTTGTTCATTTAATCGCTTTTAAATAACAACTCCATCGAAATGAAGAATATGACTAAACATCTGCACAATGAATCAATCAAGATGATCTCACATGTACCCCTTCAAGTAGTTTTTTTACTGTAAGTACAGCTTTTTTAGGGTAATTTAGTATTTCATTATTACTGCTCTTTTTTACTTCATTCTCCACTTCTATCTATCGCCCATTAGTTTGTTTTTCATTTCCTCAGTTTTTTTCTGCAGGTAAGAGAAATAATTAGGTAACTATATTAATGTTTGTTAACTTTAATATAAATTCAATTTAAAAATTGTTAATTTGAATATTTAGTAGATAACTTTCATAGCCCCCATATTCTGATATTAGATATGACCATCTTTCATCAAAGTAATTTGTGATGTCATAGTTTAATCTCATTGACTTCTGAAATCCTCAGGATAGCACACAGACTAAGTAACATTACAAAAACATATTATTATATTTTTTATGTAACATTAACATAAATAAATAGGGAACTCATTCCCGGGATTTTAAAATAGATATTAATTGTGCCCATAAGGATGTATGGAAAGTACAATTGGAAACAAAAGTAGCAAATATTTTTAATTCGTTAATAGATATATGTCTCTGTTGTGTGATATTATTGAAGTAAACGATTATTAGAATCATTTTTCTACTTTTCAATGGTTCTTTCGTTCTATTTGCGAATTATTAGTTTTTATGAGAGAAATTTTTGACGCTGAAAATGACGCTGACTCTGATTCTAACTTGACCTCATGATATTTTAATTAAATTATCATTGTTTATTATTTTATTTTTTATTAACGAAGGGATCAAATCTTTGATGAGGAATTGAAATCGTGTTTATTTATTATTCCTACGTTGATGTATAAAATGATATACTTACTTTAACAACTACAAGTTCACTCTAAAACTGTTATTATAGACAGAGTTTTCCAGTTTTTGAATTAACATGGAAACTAAACGTTATACGTGTGAATATGGAAATGGGTAGTAAAACAGAAAACTTCATAGATAATACAATATTCTTAAATATACTTACTTATACGTGGAGAGACGAACGTCAGTTGAACTCCAGGTCTATTATCATTTTTTTCAAACTACTAACCATTAACAAAAATATTTTTATGTATCCCAAATAACACTAACCATACACACAGTTTGTCAAATATAGGAACAAGTGTAACACTTTTCTTTCTGTGTAGAATATTGAGTAGTATTCGGAAAAAATGCATCATAGTAGCATCTAAAAGTATATAGTTTAAATTTTCATTATTTAGTTCAGTGTACCTCTTACACTTGTTTCTATTTTTGACAAACTGGCCATTAATACAGTTCTCTCAAAGCTTTAAAGAAATACCGTTGCCTTTACTATCTCCTTTTCGTGTAAATTATATAATTATTTATGGGCACCACAAGAGTCTTTCCACCTCACCTGACTTTATGATGCAAAAATGGTAAAAATTCTGTAGGTAAGAAAGCACCCCGCTGAGGTGGCATTATTATTTTTTGTCCCTTTGATGTGTTGCACCTTTATCTGGGGGCAGTAATACTAGAAATAAAGTCAAAGGAACAGGAAAAGGTTTCTAATTAGCTTAACCTTGAATAGTGTGAAAGGAGCATGGGGGTAGTGGTAATTTGTACGGTAGACTGAAGATATTTATACGTCTCTATTTGTTTTATACGGAGACGAAAGGGATGCAGAAAGTAGGTAATATTTCTGGTGTAAATTTGTAGCTTTTGAAGTTACGTAACGTAGAACATTGTTTAAGTATTGTACCTAATATACGATTCAAATGTAATGAAAAAATTATGTACATTGTACACTTTTGAAGTTCTGCTAAGTTATAATGAAAAATGTCCCACTTTTAAGGAAATTTTTACCATATCAGTTTTAAATACATTATTTCTTGGACAATATGCATACTATGTAAATAATATTTTAGACGCCGATAAATAACGGCATTTTTTGTACGAGAAATTTTTTTTACAATTTGTTATTGTAAAATTTTGCAGTTATTCTCAAAAATGTTACATGTTCATTCGGTTATTTATCGATGCATTTAAAAAAAAATTGATGAAATAGTTAATTATATAAAATGTAAGCATTTTCAGAAAAAAGAATTGGTTTATATCAAATATTAATTTAGTTATCAAGTGTAAAGGGTAATATAATTGCAAGTTTGCAATAATATTATCTATTACGCTTGATAACTAAATTAGTATTTGATATATACCAATTATATTTTCTGAAAATGCTTATATTTTATATTATTAACTACTTTAACAAAAAATTTTTAAACACATTGATAAATAACCGAATAAACATGACGTCACGTTTTTGAGAATAACTGCAAAATTTTACAATAAAAAATATTTTGAAAAATTTCCTTGTACAAATAATGCTATGCTTTATCGGTGCCTAAAATATTATTTACTTAGTATGCATGTTTTCCAAGATATAATGGATTTAAAACTAGGACGGTCAAAACAAAATGTCCTTAAAAAGTAGAACATTTTTCAATATAACTTAGCAGAACTTCAAAAGTCTTCAATGTATATTATTCAAATTTCAGAGACTGATTTATAATAGACTCGTAATGAACACATAATTTTTTCAAATTTTTTTGCTCCCTAGTTTTTGAGATGTTCGCGGTTAAAGTGAGGGGTCAATACATTTGAATCGCATATTTGATAATAAAATGAAAATTATATAGTGCACGGAACATGGATAGAAGAAATAATTGAACCCTCAGTAGAAACTGTGAAATTCTTAGCCATCGCTCTTTGAACGTGGTTTGACTTTTTAAAACAATTTTTACCCTTTATCCATCGGTATGAAATCACTACCAAAAAGTCCAATGCTGCATCCCCGGCTAATATAAATAAATAAATTATGTCTGACAAGAAATACATATATTTTTGTATTGTAGTGGATTGGAAGTACAGTAATCGTGAAAAGTGTTCAAACATTTTTTTTAGAATGTTATGAAACGTCGAAATTTTGAATCGGTCTGTCCGTAACTTTTTTGTGAACACGTTTTCTCTTGAACGGTTTCAGATTTTGAAACAAGTCTTTACACTTATTAGGGTGCAAATATAGCATTCAGAAGTTTCAGTTCAACGACACTTGGCTGGGAAATCTGGATGTGGAAGTAGTGATTAAGCCATACTTTTTCAACATAACATTATTTACATTATTAACATTATTTAAAGTTGAACTGACATTTAAAGTAAAAACAATAAACCTCTATGATTTCTATGAACCTAATAAATAATAATAATACAAATAATAATAATAATAATAACGGAAAAACCGAAAATAATAATAATAATAATCATTATTAAACAACGTAGATTTGTTGTCTTCTCCTGAAAGAAGAACTAAATACACAATCACTTTATTTTCTACGATAAAAATTTAACTTAAATCAGTTCACGCAAATCGAAAATACTTAATTCATATGCTTAAGAAATAGGTGTAAAACAGAATTAATTCAGTATTCTGTTAATGAATCGGGCCAATTTGCCTTTCGTAGTACAAGCTTGTGTTTTTCTTTTAATAAGAATGGACCACAATAAAACAACATTAATGATTAATGCATATAGTAATACTATAGGTGAAAATAAGAACCTCAAATAAATACTACTGCATTTACGTCTATACGTTGAAATTTTCCACATATATTATTTGTAAAATAAACAATAGGGGATATTCGATTGTTTTTAAATTCCATGTTTAGTTAGATTATTACGATTATCGCCAAAGTTGATCTTATTCAAATTCTTGTTAATACTTCAAATAACATTTAGTTATTCAGAAACAACATTTGTTCTTATTTGACATCACTACTATGGATATTCCACGCTAATAAGAAAGTTAAAAAACACTTGAAAACAATACATATCGTTAAAGCAGTAATAGAGAGATATTGCAACTTCGGTTTACAGATCCTTTAATAATAGTTTCCTTTAATTTGACATGTACGCATGCGCAGTGAAAATTTCGTTCAGCATTTTCTTTTAATAAAATACAGGCATCCCGTATTTAACTTAAATACGGGCAAGGAAGGCTCTTTATTAAAAGCACCTTAATTTTGGCACATTTATGAACTTTTTGTCGAAACTTGCATCAGACGAAAATTTCCTAAGGATATTGTTACTCTTGTTGGCGATAATGGCACAAGAAAAAGATAAAACAACGTGTGAGATTCAAATTTGAGGAAGACGTAATTTCGGAATAAGTATGATATCCCATTTTTGAAAACGAAAATTAACTTCTGTTTCATCGTCAGTCATATTATATAAATCGAAGTTTACGGTGTCTACAGCGGTAATTTGTTCATTACTGACATAAATATCAATTATGTTATGTAGAGGTAACATTTCAATTTCTTCATCATTAACACCAGCTAGGATAGCTACTTCTAATTGTTCTTCCATATTCATTTTAAACTCGAACAAATGATAAATAATACCGGCAATGCCCAATTTGGATTTTTTAGGTTAGGGAAAATTGTCAAAATAAAGTATCAACATAAGGTATGAGGAGGACACCGTTGTAATAACTCACTTTAAAAATGGATGATAAATTGAGATACAGGATACTTTATTTAAAGTTTCGTTTTGCAATAACTCTATAATAAGAACAACT
The DNA here is from genome assembly GCA_963583905.1 of Stenurella melanura. Classification (NCBI taxonomy): domain Eukaryota; kingdom Metazoa; phylum Arthropoda; class Insecta; order Coleoptera; family Cerambycidae; genus Stenurella; species Stenurella melanura. Next base: position 9,136,987 of record OY757317.1, read on the forward strand.
ACACCCATAAACAAATTGTTGGCGAAAGTGTTTGTGGAGAAGAAATTGAAGCCATCAACGAAACCAAATATTTAGGAGTAATCATAAATAATAAACTTTATTTTGAAAATCATGTCAATTACATGATTCACATGATTTTCAAAATAAAGTTGTAAAAAGATGCTTGAGCAAATCGATGTCCCAAAAAGAGGTATTTGTCTATAGATAGTAGATTGATATACAGCACTATTTTCTTACCACACTTTAATTATTGTAGATAGTATTGTTCTGTACTTTGCAAACTAAGGCGACATACATCGCCTGCAGATGTTACAAAACATAGAGAATTATATTAAGTGTCGTATTGTATTAGAAAAAATACGTCCAATTTTTTTGCTCACGACAGTACAATTATACGAGATACAATGTATTGGTTTTAAAATGACATTCCATATAATACCTCCTTACCCGCAAGAAAATATACTAACTTTTGAAGAACTTCACGCCTATAACATCAGAAGTACAATTAAAAGTGGAATTGATTTGCTTATTTGTGATATTATGTGAATATGTTATACATGTTACATTGTTTTTCCCCTTCTACCCCTTACATTGCGTAATGCTAAATATGGACTATTATTATTATTATTGTTATTGGTACTGACTTATTTTAGCCTTAATCATGCAATGCACGAAATATGAGAATAAATATTTTAAAAGATACCCCCAAACATAACGTTTATTAAGAGAAATGTGTAGTTGAACGTTTTAAATCACACTTCACAGTGTCTGAGTTCTCCCTGTTTGCATTTTCATAATTTTATTAGTGGTATATGAAAAATGAGCTCTCGGCTAGGTAAAGTAAACACGCAAGTCCCCTGCTGATTTAGCATGCTTGATTTTCAACACCACCTTAACTATATTTATTTATTATTACCGTTTTTTATCGCTTATATAGCGGTGATTTTCGAATTATTATGGTGCATTTGCATACCACTTCAACATGCGATAGTATTTAATGTTGTGGGTCTGTGCATATTTTAAGAATCCTTATTGATATTTACAAATTAGGATCGTTTATACGTTTAAAAATAAACATTTTGTTGTGATTTCTATTAACAGTGGTATGTTATTTGAATTGCATTATCAAATAAGCATTACTAGTACACGGGGAACATGAATGCTTGTGATAGATGCTAGATTTCATATAATGAATTGACGCAAATTTCTTTTCTTCAAAAAAGTATTTTATATATTTAGGTGGCATATATTTTTCTTGGTGTGTTTTCTATCACAACATGTTATACGTAATTCTATACATATGCGGCACTTAAAAAACACAAAGCTGCCGCCCAACCTAATATAAGGGAAGACACTTTATTAAATAACAAATATAGCGTATTACAATACAAAGCATGTTCTGAAATAATCGCTGAAGAATTTAATAGGTTCTTTCTAGAAAGTACAGAACAAATTATAACTGAATATGTATTGAATAACATGGAGAAGACCAACTGTAAACTGGAAAAGTTCAAAGCACTGGATATAAAGACATTATAAAACAAATGAAAAATACACCCAGTAGTATAGATGGCATTCATTCATCATTTGAAGCAATAGATATACAAGTTATAAGCACCAGTTTAGAAGCAGGAATATTCCCAGACACTTCCATGTGAGGAGAATAGACCCATAAATATGGTATCAGTCTACGAAAAATTACTGGAATTATCTGCTAATGAGCAATTAACAGAATCTATAGAAGCCAGCAACCTGTTATCGAAATATCAAGCTGGATTTAGAAAACTAAATTCGTGCGACACTGCTTTACAAATAACATTATGAAGTTGGAAAAACGCCTTAAATGAGAAGCAAATCATTGTGATAGTTTTTCTAGATTTCCGTAAAATTTTTGAGACAATAGATATACAATTATTACTATTAAAGTTAAAAAATTACGGATTTGGACATAACAAGTTACCAAATATAGAAATGACACTTCCTTACCAAAAGAGACAATATTCGGTGTACCGCAAGGAACCGTTATGGGGTCTAGCCTGTTTGTCCTGTACATAAATGACATAATGACGTACGTTAAAAAGTGCAGCATACAACTATTTGCAAAGGACACATTGATATACTTAGTTGGTGACAATGTAGACTCAACTATAAACATAATTAATAGTGAGCTTAAAGAAATAGAATAATGGCTGGACATGAACAGCCTTATCTTAAATGCAGATAGGGATAATTAATAGTAAATACAGTCGAGTAACAGTGTAAATAACCAATAAGTAAACATTATTGGATAAATAATTGAGAAAGTTAATGTATTTAGGTGTAATTATTCATGATTATTTAACGCTCTCCGGACATGCTCTCTATATTACCAAAATAATAGCTGAAAAAGTTCATTTTATGGGACGTATAGCAAAAGATTTTAGTACATGGACGGAAGTAACCATGTATAAAACAATTATATTTTACCACATTTCAACTTCTGCTCAAAAATACTTTTTCTACTTACTAATGCTGAACTAAATATGTTACAGAAACCACAAAACCAAGTATTACGAATTATTCTAAACTATAACAAATATACAAATGTAAAACTAATGCTTGATGCTACGAAGTAGTGTAGACATGAGATGAGTGTCCATTGACACTTTTGATTAAGAAGGTCTGGACTTCAACATATCAAAAATAGAACAATTTAATGGATCCCGGACCTCCATTAGAGGTATGCGCGGTGCTTTAGCGCCATTCTTGCTAATAAATTTTGTAACTTATTGAGACTGGCAGCTAAGGTTTTATTATTAATAATCCAGTAATAATAAAGGCCCTAGAATAGATCCTTGTGGAATCCCACGGTACGCTACGAATATAGTAGACGAGAAGCCATTATATGATAAACGTTGGTTGCTATGTAATAAGCAGGTTGCAAGAATATAAATTAATTTTTTCAACAAGTTGTTTAAACAGTACCAGTAGGTGCTCGTGTTAATATTTTTTATTAGATAGAAAAACATGACAAGCAAACAGTTATAAGCTCAAGACTATTTAAAAAAAAAGTATTAAAGCTAAATGAAGACAAAACTCAAACACTTATTGTCAAACCTAAAGCATGTCATGTCTGCATCGAAAATAATACTCCTGTAAAGTGTTTAGGTCCCACTTTCGATAGTAAGTTAACTTGGGAAGCTCACATAGATAGCCTATCCAAAAAGCTATCAAGCTGCATCTATCTATTGAAAGATGTAACTAATTTAGTCAATAATAGTGTTATCTTAATGACATATCATGCTCTGTTCCATAGCGTAATGTGCTATGGTGTCTTACTTTGGGGGATCTTCACATGCCTCTAAAATTTTTAAATTGCAAAAACTAGCAGAAAGAACCATCACAAATATTAAATTTAATGACACCTGTAGACCTTAATTTAAAAATTTAAGTACATTTAGTTCCACCAATCAGTATATATTGAATGCATTCTACGCACATTACCATGTAAGAGAATACCACATTTAAACTAATTATAATAGTTCTATAATGGCTCCATTTTTTCGCTTATAAAAGAATATTAATAGTTACAGGTATATAATCTCTTATAAAATCTCTTATTAAATGAACGGAAAAAGATAAATCATAAAAAATTTATTAAAATAATTGAAAGTTTCCTGAAAGTTTTTTATGAGTTTATCAAGTATTTTCAACACATTGCTTAAAATTGTTAGATCTGTAAACAGTTTTTAATAATGTTTTACTATTAATGTTTCTGTAAGTACATAAGTGAGTGCATACATTGTATTGTCTCACATTAATAGACTCTCTGTCCGTCTGTCTGAATAAATTAAAGGAAAACTAATATTAGCCTGACACAACTGTAAATCCCTACGACATTGAAGTATATTACGAGGCAATTGGACTGATACTTTCAAAAATATGTGAAATCTTTACACCTAAAAATTATATCGATTACTGCTCATTTTCAAACTATCTGGTTTTAATTTGCCTAAAACTTAATGTCAAAGAAATTAATCTAACGAGCACAACTAACGTAGACAATTTATAAATTGAAATATAACTACTTATATATTGTTTCAGCTCGCAAAGGGACCATAAAATAGTTTATTAGGGGTATAGACCCTGAAATAGTCAGTAACACACAAAATAAAAATATCCATTAACTATTAGGGCCCGATTACCCATAATGATAATAAGATTTTAGTATAATGACCTAATTTGTGGTCTAATAACCATAAATGTGTCAATTTATACTACGTCCTCGACAGTATCATTAACATTCAAGGTTTTTGTGGTTAATGTTTAATCCCTTTTATGATTAAGTTAGAACAGATATATTAGTTCTATTCCCTGGTGTTGTCTATGGTCCTCTATGTATTTAACATGTTGTATATAGTACAAAAAACAATAATGTCACATAAGTGAAAAATAAATTTTTTTGTCTTGAACTATTATATACAGAGTGATTAAATTTTATTTTGAAATTTCTCAATCACTTTAAAAGCTTTCGTGGTATCAAGTTGAAAATTGGCAATTTTACACTTTTTGAAAACGAAAAATTTGTCAATTTCCACGTTGATACTACGAATATTATTGAAAAATTTCAATTAGAAGCTTTGAAATTAGTACATGGCCTTGACTAACATTAGAAGTCTAATTTATGAGAACACGTTTTTTACCGGTTTTATTCTTTGTACACTTTATTATCAGAAAATGTGGAATAACGTGACAATGCCGCAGTGTTAGTCCCAAAATTATATATTATGATAGAAAATTAAGAGTCTAATATAAATGTACGAAAAAAATCTTTGCTCAAGAACAGCAAAGGTGAAATCAACTATTAGCTTGCCGCCGCTATATGAAACACAATGTCGATTTACAATTTTACACTATGCCACTTTTGATCTCCCACACTTTTTATCTGAAAATTTTTTCAACTTTCAAACGGTTGAGGAGTTATTGACTATCCACGCACTAGGGATTCACCCTGTATGTATAATAACTGAAAATTATTAATTTAAAACGAATTGAATTGAGATTGTTAATAATGAAAAATCATAAATTACCTAGATATATAAAAAACACATTTTCTAATTCATAGATTTAGCCTATGCTTATAGGCCCTATCGTAATTAAAAACAAAGCAGCCATGATGGGATGTGGGCAAATAAGAAAAGGCACCATCATTGTTTTAATAACTAGAAAGCTTGCACTTTATTTTTTTTTTTTAATAATCGATGTATTCGATGACTTAAGTAAACACAAAGAAAAACAATCTATAATCGAGGGTGTCTCAGGGTTGCGGGTAAATTAAGCCTGGTACCCCGCTATAATCTCACTGTATACCTCAAAACCTACATTTTGACATAAATTTTATTCTGACTTAAGAAAACAAGTGACGCCAAAAAGGTGGCTCCCTCTAGGTCTGTGGTACTACTTCCTCACTCACACAAAGTTTTTCATGTATCGTATTCATAGGATATTTGCAGACCTAATACTATTTCTGTTAAAAATCAGTATGTAAATATAAGGTTATTAAATATGTTTTAATTAAAAAACATTTGCTTGAAGAGGGTTTTTATATCTCTTGATATAAGCCAGGGATAGAACAGTAGGTGGGATTTATGAATAAAACATATCATCCACAAAAAATACATATAGGTAGTTAACGGAGGTTCTTTTTAATGTGTTTGTTAAAGATTATTTTCAATGATAAAAACAAAATTTAGAACATTAATAACTGTATATATTTTGTACGACACACGAGTAACAAAAAATATGAATAATCTACAATACTTTGTATTCGTTTTTGTATAGAATTTTCAAGGATCCTATTAACCACTTTGTTACTGAACAAACATACATTTTTCGGTGATTTCATGCTCATTAATCTAGATTTGAAAAAATGTCTAAGCCCCAGTAAAGCTAATTTATCAAAATTAAATACATTATTAATTTCAAGCCTTGATTGATTTAGGCGATTATAATAATTAATCAAAATATTGCCTAACGCTGATTGTTTCACTAAATAAACATAAAAAATATAATTATGCACAATTTGGAATATTAATATACCAAAAAAATTAACATACTGCTATATAAGGAAAGGTCCAGTCTGATGCTTTTATATTTTTACATATTTTATTTAAAAATATCTCAAATAACTTCACACACACATATCTTTCAAACTTTTATTTACTTTTAATAATTTTGAATAATTTACTGTCTAACCAAAATACGGAGGCTGAATGTTAAATATTAAACTTACATTTTCTAATGTAGAAATTCATTTAAATGTTTTATCACCGTTATGTCAAAAGAAACTAAGATATTGGAGACCTACTTACTATTTATTACAGCAACCACAATGACTCAAAATGAAACTATATACAAGTTTTTAACAGATCTACGGTGCGTTTCCGCGATACATATCTGACATACATATACGCAAATTTTTGGTTGCTTACTGAAAACGTTTTAATAGTCTAAGAGCTGGGAGCTTTTTTTCGTTCACAAAATGATAATTTTGTATTGTTTTATTAGACATGTGGAGAACAAAAGTGGAATTGACTACCCGATCGCGAGCATTACATAGGTAATACATTATCAAAATTATGAAATAATCAATTGCAACCCATGGATAGGGTTCAATATGATTTTTTATACGGGATGACCGAAAGTTAAGCCTACAAACATTCAGAATCGATTTTTTAGGTTAAAATAAGGCTTTTTCATATTTAATTCTTTTTTCACAAATGCACGTCCTCCGAGTTAGAGCAAATAGGAAGAAAAGCAGAAAAATTCATCTTGTTTTATGAAATTTAGTACAAAACGGTGACGGGCTCTGCATAAACCTTGTCCTTCATCATATCCCATACAAAAAAGTTCATAGGAGTCATGTCCGGAGAGTGTGCAGGCCAATGGTGGTAGCAGTCTAAGCCGACTTCCCGGAAAATTATCGCGCAACCATCAGTGGACTGGTAGAGTATAATAATAGACTTGAACATCCATCTAATTTGAATCATCTCTTTCTCTTTACTCTATCATTTAAAGGCTTGTCATCTAATATTGATTGAAAATAATTTTCTAAAAAATGAAGAAAAGCTAGACCATTTAGGCGTGGAGGTACAAAAATGAGACCATTGAGTGAGCCGTTGCAAAGTCTCATCCAAACGTTCTACGATACATGATATTGAAAATGGCTATCTCGTGCGACATGAGGATTTCTGTGCTCCCAAATGTTGAACCTTGCAATGGCACAGTCTCGTAACTCTGATTGTATCAGACTTCTTTGCAGATAGAATGGCTCAGAGCCAGGGAAAGGAGTTGTTGCTCCTTTTCCCACCAATCGGTCTGGTTCTTCGTTGCCCTCCACATCTCTGTGCTCGAGCACCCATATGAGTTTGACAGAGTAGTGTTCATACAGTTCTGTCAAAATATTCCGAGAAAGTCTTAAGGTCCTCAAGGCTGCTTGTGCTATCGCTGCACGCGTAAATATGTTGGCGAATCCTCTTCTGAGATTCTCGCTTGCACACACCAATATGGCATAATCTTCTGCTAGGATACTTTCCAAGTGGCACCGATATAAGAGCCCTTAGTTTGTATCCATGCATACCAGCACCAGTTCTCTCCTGAGTCTTAGATCGTCTATCTATCACTCGAGGGAGGACTCAAAAGACGAGTCATGAGTTGCAGATGATATGGATGGTGACCATCTGCTTTGAAAGTCTTGTTTATAGTGCGCTGCGTATATGATATGAAACACATCTCTTTCTTTCTTTTTCCTTTTTGTCTAGCTCAGCGAGAGTGCAATTTTGGGAAAACAAAATTATAAATGAAGAATTTCTTATTTTAACCTAAAACATTGATCCTTAACGTTTGGCGGTTTAACTCTGAGTCACCTTGTATAGTGAATTTTTAAAATTTAATTATATGAAAATAATGAAGAGGAAAAAATGTGGATCTAAATTATATTTGTATTATGTAGGTATATCTTATATTATGGAAACTGACTAATCAGGAATTAGTAATATAACTATAAATAATGTTTATAGTTTATATTATCGAGAAATAAAGTGCTGAATATGAAATGGAAAAGCCTATCAAATTATGTTTGGTAAAGTAATGGCTAGTTTGCCCTAAATTATAAAAGACCACGCCTACCAAGAGTTATGTTACGAAAACTATATATTGCTAATACAGAAATCGTTAACATTAATGTGTTCAGATTAAAAAGTGTTTGTAGCTCCTTATTATAAGCACTTGTTTTGTGATTTGTACGTTTGTTGCATGTAATAGTTTCAGCCAGAAGTCTCTAAGGGTTATTTTATTCAATATTACTATAGTCCAGTTCAGTCTTCTCAAATTTAAACGTTACCTCCGTTGGTTCCTTGAACGAATGGCATTTAAAATAGCTTATCCACAATCATACATAGGTAAATAATCAAATTGTCTTACATGTCAAAAGTTAGAAAGTATGACATGTCAATTTCATTCGAGAACTGAACTGAAATATGACATTTCGGATTGGAAAGTGGTCACTTTCTTACCACTTTTCGGGTTGAAAAGTGAGCATATGCCAACGTATGTTCTTTACTGGTTTTCTTATAGTTATTTAGTTGTAGGAAATATAAATTATAAAACATAGAGAGCATGTTTATTTATTACACAAACCTCGACAATCGGAGCAATTAATGCTACAAACACTGGCTGAACAAATAAATTGATTAAATATTTAAAAATTTAGTAAACGGTCCTCCATACCACAAAATGGGATACTCCCGCACGGTTCTCGATATCGCGGGTGCTTCAAGTTGGATCCTTTTCTACAAGTTCCAAAATTTGAACCTCTGCATCAATTACATTTTCTTCGCGTTGTGGACCTCTGGACCTCGTTCTCCTCCATGCCCATCGAGACGACATGTTTCTTGAAGACGCTGGTCAATACAACAAATGCACGAGCACAAGGATGATGTCGATTAGGGAACCTTAAACGATAAAGCTCTTCCGCACCAGCTGCATTTCCACCACTTTCTCCATGCACCAAGTGCATATCCGCGAGCTCTGGATAAGTGTAATCTCCCATAATGTCCAAAATCTGTGTTTTAAAACACCACACCAAACTGTGAATTAACGTTATCAATAAATAAAACAAAAAGAAAAACTTGGTAAAAATCCAAAAAGTAACACAAAAAGCACGAACGAGAAGTGTCTTACGTTACCAAGTACTAACGACTTGAACGATAAGTCAATAAAATAAACCTTAACATAAGTGGCACAAAATTCAAAAAGAACAAAAGCAACAGACAAAACCAAGAAACGGGTAGGTCGCGTCGTGTGTACGTTGTTTACCAAGTAAGGACACAAACTGAAATTATTACTTGAGAATATTACAAGGGATGGTATAGCACGCGTAATAAGATAATTTGGCAGAGAAAAAGCAAAAACATGACGGTGTCCTCTGTCGGTCGCTTTTAACTGCTTTGTCGGCATGCTTCTCGATGACCCCCGTAGCATCCTAATTATCTCTTAGGTCCACCATACTTACGAATGTCAGAAGATCATGTGTGACAAAACGCGAGGCAATAAATCCTACCCCAATATGCCATCAGTTCTCAAGCTATGTTATTAAGTATTTTGGAAATTTTTGTTAATTTTTTTCTCCAAAACTATGAGCTTTAGACCCCATGTTATATAAGGTTTTTTTTTGTTTGTCTTGTTCCTTACCACCAGTTTTTAATGACATGAAACTAATTATACCCTGTATACAGGCAGTAATTTTTTAGGTATTAATAATTTCATTGTCTACTTCACTAGAGGGAACTCAATCCACAAAATATTTACTAAAAGTATTTCGATTATTTAAATGTTCTGGTATTGATGAATTCGATTTTGACTGTATATTTAATGAATTTGTGGTTTTCCATCGGTATCTTGAATTTCTTTGCATTCATAATTTATTCTCAATATATACTTGTCAATCGCTTAATGTTTATTCTCACTTCCCCCTTTTTTGAAGGGAGGGTTGGGGTTTTAGGGGTGTCAATGGACGCCACTTTACGTCAATATGTTTATTTTTTAAGATGGCCATGATTTCTAATAGGTTTTGTTTGCAGTATGTTGAGAAAGATATGGGGGAGTACACCGATTTTCAAATAATGGACATTGTGTCCAATTCGAAATGATTTCGGACCTCTACAGACTGGATTATTATGCAGACAATCAATTTTAATTCTCTCTGCAGTATTTCAACCACATTATGGCTCGCTTGTACGGTAGTTTATATGTTAATAGTTGAACATTTTATAACAGTAGTAAAATTTTTGTTTTATTGACTACTTTGATGAAAGCGGCGGGCAAAAAATAAATGACAACCTGTTAGTTTTTGAATACTAATATTTAGTTATCATATTAAAAGTAGAAATATGAGACATTTTTATTAAAATTTAAGTATAATCATCATAATTTATGTAAATAGATAATCAATTTTATACTTTGTTTGTTTTAGTATTAATTTCTATTATTTTTTGCTCAACATACTCCATTAATCTGCTTAGAAATATTAATTCGTGTAAGGTGTCTAGCGTTTTAAAATTAATTATCAAAAATGATGTTTATGTATTTTTTTACCATATTACTTAGTATATTAATTAATATTCATAATTTATGTTGACAGCGTTGTGAAATTTACATTAAAAATAACTTGATTTTTACCTTCTGGCTGTAGCTGTAATTTAGAAATATCTTTTTAATAATTGCAGTTTTCTTGAAGTCCTTCAAATGTTATTTTGGCATCATATGTATAAATAGTTATGCAAAATACAGATATTACTATTATGTGAGATTATATAAAAAGTAAAACAATTTATGAATATTAATGAATTTGAACATAGCCCAAATAAGGCAGTCAACTTTCTCGAAGGCATAAAAGCGAGGGAAATTTTTTGTATCCTGCATCCAATGAGGAGAAAAATACATTTATAGATAAAATATAAAACCACGAGTGATATTTGCGAACAATATTTCATGAAATAAAACTTGACTTGTGTCAGTAACTACATGTTGTAAATACGGCACAAATATGTCTAGAGAAAAACTACAATGATAATATAGTCGATTTAGTCAAAAAATAGCGAGGTTGGAGAATTTCTTAAGATGGATGCAGACCCTGCGGAAATTGTTTGTAATGTAAGGAAACTATCCTTTTTGCTCAAATTTAAAATTTCTACGTTTGACATTTTAAACCTATTTCAGAAGAAAAAATTTTGAAAATTATTTTACCAACATCTTTTGAAAATTAAAAAAAAAAATGAAATTTTTTAACCACCACTATACTTCCACTCCATTACGTGAATGTTGGATTGAAAATGTGACAGATAGCAATAATATCTGGCATATGCACCTATCATATTTTTATTGAAAAATGTACAGGGTGGTCATCCCAAGAAATAATTCAGTCATGGTGGACATTTGTAAAGGTATTTGCCATGCACAAATAACGAGGGAAGTTCTGTGTAAATACCTTTACCGATTTTTTTTGAAATTTTTTTAAAATGTTTTCTTCTGAAATAGGTTTAAAATGTCAAACGTAGAAATTTTAAATGAAAAAAATTTTTTTTTTCTTCAAATTTAAAATTTCCACGTTTCATGTCATTCTAAACCTATTTTTGAAAAAAAAATTTACCACTAAAATAGATTTTAAAAAAATTTCTTTTTTCCAACTTAAAATTTTCACGTTTCATAGCGTTCTAAACCTATTTAAGAAAAAAAAAAAAATTGAAAATTCTTTTACAATTTTTGAAAAAATTTTACTAAGTACTAAAATAGATGGAAATTTTTTTTTTGTTCAAATTTAAAATTGCCACGTTTCCATGGCATTCTAAACCTATTTAAACAAAAACAAATTTAAACATATTTTTTTAAAAATTACAAAAAAGTTTTAATTTATCACTGCCATAGAATAGATGAAAAATTTTTTTTTGCTCAAAATTAAAATTTCCACGTTTCATGACATTCCGAACCTATTTCGGAAAAAATAATTGCAACATTTTTTACCATTTTGGAAAAATATTATACCACTAGAATAGATGGAAAAAAAAATCTTTTTGCACAAATTTAAAATTTCCACGTTTCATGACATTCTAAACATATTTCAGAAAAAAAAATTATGAAAACCTGTTATTTAGTATTGAACTTTGATTGATGCAGTGATTGCAAAAAATGATGTTTCATTATATCATTGAAATAATTCAATTTATTTCTATTACTGTGAACTTGCAGTATAAAATTGAACTGAAGCTTTTGGAATATTACTATTTACAATGGCAAATGATTCTCTTCCCTCCATCAGGTATCTGTACACAACTTAATCAGCTCCATCAAAAAAAAATATATTTTTTTTAAGACAAGGTAGATAAATAAATTCATTTTAGGTCTTTGTTCTCATTTTTAACTGAATCTTCATAATCGTAGGGGGTTATGTGGATACTAGTTTAATCTGCATGGCCGTAGGGGACTGTGTGGATGCTAGTGTTAGAATGAGAATTGTCAAATAAGAAATTAGACAAATTCATTTTAGGATTTTAACTTGCTAGCATAACCAGAATTCAGGTTATCGAAAGAAAGCAATGATTTCATTAATATTTCTACACAAAGTTTTTCTTTTATAGATAGTTAATTTTTCTGCTGTTTGCAAAATCCTATAAAGAATGTTTCAATACAATTATAAGCAAACAAATAATAATTCATTTTTAAACGTGAACTATATTCTCAACGTTACACATCACGTTATAATTTGGGACAGTTTCGTCAACATAAATTTGATGAACTGCTTGTTTCGGCAATGGCAAAAGTTCTTTCTAAGTTTTTTTGTAAATTTCTCTAGTTCTAATTGGTATTCTTTAAAATATTCGCTATCCTCTTGTTCAGTAGGTTCGGCGTTGTCTTGTAGTTTCATTTTCGTTTCTTATCGGCGGTTTCTCTTCTGTGGATGATAGCAAATACATTTCGCTGTGCTCTGTGAGAGATTGGAGTGTATTTTGTCGTGCAGCAATTACTAAATTGTACGCATAGGAGTTATCGTAAATATTCTTCCTGTAGAGGGAAGTGAAATTTTTCAAAGGTAGGAGTTTTAAAAAATTCAAATAACAGTTGAAGGTTGTTATTGTTTAGAAAAGCTTTTCCGTCTATTTAAATAATCACAGTTGACGAAGTCCAAACCCACTTCCCATTGTTACTAAAACAAATATCACTTAATGAATACAACTAATTTGCAATGATTCATTGCACATTTAAATTAGGCGTCCCTATATAGACTAAATGAATATGCAGTAGCGAGAATAAAAATTAATATTAATTGATGTATTTTTAATAATTTACATCGATGGAAGTCATAATCAAAATGCATTTGTTTGACATACATTTGAAAAATGTTGTAGCAAACGCACACCTTTTACATTTTATACACAGGGTGTTTTTAAATTTATGAAGCGAACATTTACTTACTAATGAAAAATTTTGGTAAGAATTAAAGCGCCTAAAAACCAGTCAAACCTTCGATTTTATTATTTGTTTAGTTTTACAGCGACCTCAATATCGATATCAGGAAATATGGTTCAATTAACCCAACGATGGTTAATGACGGCTTGACGATATTTAGTGACGGTTCTGTTTTGTTTTCATACTGTTTAGTGCCAAAATTTCATGCAAGTCTCCAAAAGCTGTGTAATTATGTCAGCCATATTGGATTCACTATCTTGAATATTTATCTGACATCAGATTCACTATCAGTTACTCCGAAAATACTTAACTATCAATTTTGACACGATTCTATTAGGTCGCATTTGCCAGATGCCAAAAGTTCGAGAGTAAACATAAAAAACCGCTGCCAAAGGAATCACTACTTACACATCCGAGTTTTCCATCCAAGTCTCTCTAAAGGAAAACATCTTGACTATACTTTAGTATGTGGAAATAATTGGTCATGGAAGTTTAATTATACTTGAAAAAATGTCATAAAAAAATGTAAGGGGTTGGTTCTTAACATATACGCATATTTCCCAGTTTAACCCTTCCCGGAATCATCTCAATCTGATATCATTATAATACATACGCATACCAAATTTTAAGTTAATAAATATCTCAATTCAATTTAATCAACCCCTTTAATAATGGATGTGATGGAGGGGTTTGAAGAATGTGATAAGGTAATCTGGCTCCTAGTACCAAATCTCGAGTTTCTGTACTCTTACTAGCTTGCTTTACTTATTATACTCCATTTACCTCTACTTAGTCCTCACCCCATCAACCGAATCGTTTATTCTGAAATAGGTTTAGAATGTCATGAAACGTGTAAACCTTAAATTTTAGAAAAAAAATTCCATTATATATTCCATAGTTGTAAAAAAAATGTTTAAAAATTTTACTTTGACAAAATTTTCAATTTAAAAAAAAAAAATTCTGAAATAGATTTAGAATGTCATGAAATGCGGAAACGTTAAAATTGAGCAAAAAGAAATTTCACGTCTTTCTACTGGTAAATAATTTTCAAAACTTATTTTTTTTCTGAAATAGGTTTAGGATGTCATGAAACGTCAAAATATTAGATTTGAGCAAAACAAAATTTTTCCACCTTTTATTCTAGGTAGTAAGAAAAAATTTCAAAAAATTTTTCCACATGCATTTTTTTTCTGAATTAGGTTTAGAATGTGATAAAACGTGGAAATTTAAAAAAACCAAATTTTTAAATTCCTCTTTTTGAAAATTATTTTTTATGAAATGGATTTAGAATGTGATGAAACGTGGGCATTTTAAATTTGAAAAAAAAATTTACACCTTTTATTCTAGGATTTATAGTCTGTTTTTAAACCAGGAGGAGTAAACATGCAAGTTCCATTCACACCATAAAAGTAACTAGAAAATACACTAAAACCTTTTTGGCGTTTTGGGCAATCAACAATACACGACTATAGTATTTTTGTGTGTATTTTATTACATTATATAATGTATCAACCTCTATTTGACCTCTAGGTATTTTATACAGTATTCATATCATTTACCAATATATTGGCACCAAGTAATTAGCCTCTTTTACCTTCAGATTTATACAAAAAGGATTAAAAACTGATATATAATGTGCAAACGATAAAATAGAAATTATAACCAAATAATTTTATGACATGAAATTAAAATGTTTACAATATGTCAAAATTTACGACTATTGCTTTGTGTAAAACTGGCGAGAGCGTATCCAATCACAGATGTATGATTTAGCACATTAAATTTAAAACGCTCCTCCTGGTTTAAAAACAGACTACAGTAATAAGAAAACATTTCAAAAAATGTTTCCTTTTGAATTTTTTTTCTGAATGAGGTTTAGAATGTAATGAAAACTGGAAATTTTAAACTTGAGAAAAAAAAATTTTCATCATATATTCTGCGGTAAAAATATTTAAAAAAATTCCAAAATTCTCAAACGAGTCTTCTTTTTGAATTTTTTTTTATGAAATGGATTTAGAATGCCATGAAACGTGAAAATTTTAGATTTGAGCAAAAAAAAATTCCACCTTTTATTCTAGTGGTAAGAAAAAATTTCAAAAAATTTTTCCATTTGAATTTTTTTTCTGAAATAGGTTTAGAATGTGATGAAACGTGGAAATTTAAAATTTGAGCAAAAAAAATTCCATTAGTAAAAAAATCGGTAAAGGTATTTACACAGAACTTCCCTCGTTCATGGCAGTCTCTCTAAAAAAATAATAATTACGAAATGGCATTGAGAATAATAATCGGAGTAGAGTTATTGCTATTATTACAAAGAAAACTTGATAAGTTTTAGTCAAAAAAATATACAGATTGCTCATCCAACAGCAAAAGTTCAATACTAAATAGCAGGTGCCACATATGGCAGGCTTGCGCAAATACCTTTACAAATGTCCACCATGACTGAATTATTTCTTGGGATGACCACCCTGTACATTTTTCAATAAAAGTATAATAGGTGCATATGCCAGATGTTATTGCCATCTGTCACATTTTCAATCCAACATTCACGTAATGGAGTAGAGTAGAGTAGAGTAGAGTAGTGGTAGTTAAAAAATTTCATTTTTTTTAAATTTTTCAAAAGATGGTAAAATAATTTTCAAATTTTTTCTTCTGAAATAGGTTTAAAATGTCAAAGGTAGAAATTTTAAATTAGAGCACAAAGGAAAGTTTCCTTCTGTTCTATAGTAGTGCTAAAAAAAGTTTAAAAATTAAAAATGATGTATTTTTAAAATAGGTTTAGAATGCTATGAAACGTGAAAATTTTAAATTTGAGCAAATAAAAAAAAATTCGATCTATTTTAGTGGTAAAAACTTTTTGAAAAATGTTGGTGAAAAAAAATTTCAAAATTTTTTTTCTGAAATACCTAGGTTTAGAATGTCATTTAAATTTGAGCATTCTGGTGTTAAATTTTTTTCCAAACTGGTAACAAAATGTTGCAAATTTTTTTTTCCGAACATGGAAATTTTAAATTTGAGCAAAAAAAATTTTTTCGTCTGTTCTATAGTAGTGATACATAAATGGATTAAAAATGTTTTCAAATTTTTTAAAAAATTCTTCAAAAACATTTTTAAATTTGTTTGAATAGTTTTAGAATGTCATGGAAACGTGGATAGTTAAAATCTGAACAAAGAAAGAAAAATTCTATCTTAGTGATAAAATTTCAAAAAACTTTTTTTTTTAATCAGGCTTAGAATGCCATGAAACGTGAAAATTTTAAATTTGAAGAAAGAAAAAAAAAATTCATTTTAGTAGTAAAAATTTTTTCAAAAATATTGGTGAAAAAAATTTTCAAATTTTTTTTTCCTGAAATAGGTTAAGCGTGTCATGAAACGTAGAAATTTTAAATTTGAGCAAAAACAATTTTTTTTCATCTTGGTAAAAATTTTTTCAAAAATGTTTGAAAAAAATTTTCAAAATTTTTTTTTTCTGAAATAGGTTTAGCGCGTCATGAAACGTGGAAATTTTAAATTTGAGCAAAAAAAAATTTTTTTCAACTTGGTAAAAATTTTTTCAAAAATGTTTGAAAAAAATTTTCAAAAAATTTTTTTTCCTGAAACAGGTTTAGCGCGTCATGAAACGTGGAAATTTTAAATTTGAGCAAAAAAAAAATTTTTTCACTATTTATTCCGTTTAGACGGTCCACCCTGTATATTTTTCAGGGAAAATTCTACCAGTTCTTCGCTGACAGTAGGGTTAACTACCTACCAAATTTGACTGCTCTCCGTCAAGTAGTTTTTTAGTAAATACACCAACAGACAGACAGACAGACAGACAGACAGACAGACAGACCGACAGACAGACAGACAGACAGACTGACGGAATTGAAAAACCTATATTTTCGGAATCTACGTGTTCTGAAACGTCAGAATCTGAAAAAATCTCGGAGGGTGATTTTTTCTCGAATACAATACTTCCCTTCGGTATGCGAGGGAAGTAAAAATGTAAGAATTTTTCTTTGACAAAATTTTCAAATTTTTCTTTTAGAATTTTTATTTTATGAAATGGACTTAGAATGCCATGAAGCGTGGAAGTGTTAAATTTAAGGAAAACAAAAATTTCCCATCTTTCTACTGATAAAAAAAAAATTCAAAAAGTTTTGAAATTTTTTTTTTTTTTGAAATAGGTTTAGAATGCATGAAACGTGGAAATTTGGAATTTGGGCAAAAAAAATGTTTTCATTATTTATTCTAGACGGTCCACCCTGTATATTTTCCAGTGAAAGTTTAACCATTCTTTCACTGACAGTAGCGCCAGCTTCCTACCAAATTTGACTGTTCTCCGTCAAATAGTTTTTTTTAGTTAATGGACCAACAGACAGACAGACAGATTGACGGAATTGAAAAACCTATATTTTCGTAATCTACGTGATGTAAAACGTGAAAATCTGAAAAAATCTCGGAGGGTGATTTTTTCCCGAATACAATACTTCCCTTCGGTATGCGAGGGAAGTAAAAATGTATAATTTTGCTCTAATTTACACCAAGTTGCTATATATTCATTTTCTTATGAGAAACATTGTATTATATTACAAAATCCCAGCGGTTCAATCATCGTTGTTCCATATGGAAGTGGCGGTACAAATACATGCATGGTTGATGGTGATGGTGTTGTCGACCCATGGTTAAGCCGTCGCTTGGTAACGCTTTTATGAAGAATGTGTCGATAAACAATCAGATTCTTTAACTAACACATATGCAATTACACAGCGGCGCTCTCAAAGACCGACGTTGCCAATCATATTATCAATTTGCTAGAACGAATAGTTGACAACTTGCTTCTCCAAAAATAAAGAAAACATTATCAAAGTCGTTTACAAAAATAAAAAATCGGTAAAGGTATTTACACAGAACTTCCCTCTTTATTCGTACAAGACGGTCACTCTAAAAAATTATTAATTAAGAGATGACATATGAGAATTATAATCGCCATGTAGTTAGTAGTTAGTCCTATTATTACAGAGAAAACCTGATAACTTTTTTCGATCATCTACTGTATAGTGGTGGGGGAATTTCTTTTCAAATTTTTGTTTTTTTTTAATTTACAAAACATTTCTTTGCTGAAATAGGCCTAGAATATAATGAAACGTGCAAATTTCAAAATTGAAGAAAAAACATTTTTCCATCTTCTATTCTATTGTTTGTAGTGGTAAGAAATTTTTAAAAATATAATTTTTTAAAGTTTCCAAAACAATTTTTTTTAATATATTTAGAATGCCATGAAACGTGGACATTTTAAATTTGAGCAAAACATTTTTTTTCATCACTCATTTCATTAAATAAATTTTTAATTTTCTGAAAAAAATTGTTTTTGAAATATGTTTAGAATGTCATGAAACGTGTGGAAATCTTAAATTTGAGCAAAAAACAGTTTTTCACCCATTTTATGGTCCAAAATTTTCAAAATTTCACATTTTTTTCTATTTAAAAATTTCTAATTTTTTTTCAAATAGATTTAGAATATCTGGAAACGTAGAAATTTTAAATCATAGCAAAATATTTTTTCCATTACCCATTTTATAAAAATTGTTAAATTTTGTTTTTGAAATATGTTTAGAAACGTGGAAATTTTAAATTTAAGCAAAAAAAAATTGTTTCATCCATTTTATACAAAATTTTCAAAATTTCAAAATTTCTTTCTACTTTAAATTTTCAAAATTTTTCGTTTCAAATAGATTTAGAATGTCACGAAATGTGGAAATTTTAAATTTGAGCAAAATATTTTTTCATCGCCCATTTTATAAAAAATGTTCAATTTTTTTTTTATTTTCTGAAAAAATAGTTTTTGAAATGTATTTAGAATGTCATGAAACATGGAAATTTTAAATTTGAGGAAACAAAATTTTTTCCATCATCCAGTTCATACAAAATTTTCAAAATTTGTAATTTTTTTTATTTTACATTTTCAAAAAACATTTTTTGTAGTAAGATTGCAAATTTTGTTTCCATTTCTTTTTAAATAGGTTTAGAAAGCCATGAAAGTGGAAATTTTAAATTTAAGCAAAAAAATTCTAGTGGTAAAAAAAATTTTCAAAAATGTTGGTAAAAAATTTTCAAAACATTTTTTTTAATATAAATTTTAACTTTAAGCAAAAAAAAGTTTTCTATGTATTCTAGTGGTAAGAAATTTTCAAAAATGGCAAAAAAATTTTTAAGAAATATTGTTCTGAGATAGGTCATGAAACGTGGAAATTTTAAATTTCAGAAAGAAATTTTTTTTCATTATTTATTCCCTTTAGACGGTCCACCCTGTATATTTTCCAGTGAAAGTTTAACCATTTCTCCACCTACCAAATTTGACTGTTTTCCGTCAAGTAGTTTTCTAGTTAATACACCAAGAGACAGACAGACAGACTGACGGAATTGAAAAACCTATATTTTCGTAATCTACGTGATCTGAAACGTGAAAATCCGCAAAAATCTCGGAGGGTGATTTTTTCTCGAATACAATACTTCCCTTCTGTATGTGAGGGAAGTAAAAGTATTTATTGCCTTTTAACCAAATTTTAATATTTTTGAAACGTTGAAGGTACTCAGTTCGACCCGTTTATATGTGCATCGTTACGGTCTTTCATAAACCTCTCTTATAGGATGGCTAAATAATGAGTTAGAGGACTAGCATTCGACTGATTTCATAGCTATCTAATAAGTCGGCCGCATTTGATAAGTGCAAAGTCTAGTCAGTCAGAAACTCTACACACTGAATTTGGTGTCCCACAAGGGCCTATATTAGACCCCTTATTAATTATAACTTTGATAAATCATCTAAATACCATGTTTCTGTTAGCTGACGGCACATACAGTAGCTCATAAATACTTCAATAATGCTGTTCCTATGGGAACGGAAAATTACAAATTGTTTACAGATGGTTAGTCGGCAGGCTTTTATTAAATACAAACAAATCTGTATCTGTTTATTTCCAAAAAATTCTGATGGCATTGCATTCTCTATGTAAAGATGTACACAGAAGATTACACAAAGTTTTTAGGTTTATACATTTCTGAGAATTGTAGGGGAACACCAGATATGTAAGATATTGGCTACTACATGTTATTGTATCAAACATCTTGATGTCTTTAGTCTTTCATTCAATTATTTCTTACTGCATTACTGCTCAAGGATTACCTGAGCTTGAGAGTTTTTAAACTGCAGAAAAAACCGATGTGTTGTACAAAATCAGTATTGGTTTTATAACGGAGTACAATGTCTGATGAAGAATTTTTAATGATAACACATTTGTTATATGCTCTCACTTGAAACATTCGGCGAGTTAGACAATATCAGTAACTTATTCAACAGCTATTTTAAAAATATTAGCCAGCGCCTATAGCGGTGGCTGAGCGAGATGATGAAATTTATTAGTGAATTTGAAGAAAGCGTCGTATGAATATTATTATTAGATGAATTAGCAAAGCCCAATGAGAGCGAAAAGGACAGAGAGCATACTGTGGCTCTCTAGACGAGGACAGAGCAAAAAGTACAGTAAAGAAGGTATGTTTGTTACGTTATTAGCACAGGGGCATTTCAGTAGAAAGACGGGAACAAACTGCTGTCTGCTTCATATACCAAAAATGGAAACTGTCAAACTCTAAACGAGATTCATTCGTATAATGCCAGAAATAATGATATTTTAGAAAGACCTGAGCATTGAGCATTGTCAAAAATATTTAGCCGTCAATAGATATAGTTTTTTTAATTAAGTATTAACTTGCCAGTTAACTATATAACTGCAACTTATATTTCAGGCAAAACAGCGCCGCCTCTGGTTGTAGTTAGTTTGAACAACACAGGCATAAGGCACAAAATATGAAATTATTTGTTATTGTTTGCTTCCATATAGAAACGGCTTTGTGTGTAGAATTTTCGATATGCATTTTAGTAATAATTAGCACTAAATCACTGACAATAATAATTCACTATTTAAAGACCAAGCCATGGGAAGTAATTTTATTTTATATATAATAGTCTATAAAGATAGTACTTACCTCTGAACATTTCTGATTCATTTTAGAATACAAAACAACGGGAGAATCGTTAACGATTTTAATAAATGTTGATCAAGTGGTAACGCGATGGTACTTAAAGGATTTTTCTAACACCCTTTAAGTCTTATATAATATAATACTACATGTAAACATTGTAAGAATGAAAAACAAAATTATTAAATGCGAACAGTGTTTCGAAGATGTTGCTCCTCATCAGCTTAGATAACGTTTTAATGGATTATCAGAAATACCAACGTCTCATGTGCCATATATATTCCAAGTGGAAATAAGGCAGTAAACTTAGGATTCTAGTACTGATTGCTCTGATTAGATATGTGGCACACGAGGTACCAAAGAGCAAAACAGAGTACTGTGTGCTGTAATTTCCCTCCTTTGTTGGTAGCAAGCCAGTTGATGACTACATACTCAGACAAATAAATGGTTGTAGTGCAAACGCCACAATTAAATAACCACCGTGCTCGCCTGACCTGACACCAATTGATTTTTCTATCCAAATATGAATTGCGCGTAGAAAGTAGTATTTTTGAAATGAACTTACTTAACTTTAAATGGTGTGGATGTTTGGAGTGTTTCGTAAAAATTGTTAGTAATGGAGATAAAAAAAATATCTCAAACTTATTTAGTGTGTCTTTAGGCTGAGTTTAATTGGAACTAATTTTGCAAATGTAAATATTTCACAGGCTTTGTTTGCGGCTACAAAAAATATCATTTAAATATAATACACGATATACAGACTGTCTATTTTACGAGGGCCACACCAAATATCTCGCTTAATATCTATTGTAGAAGAATAAAGTTTTAGAAACAGTTATCCCATTTTTTGTGAGCTATATTTCAGTAAAAAGAAATTTGAAATCCATAGCCTACTTTATGAGATATATTAGAAAAACCTGAAAAATAGGAAAACCACAAACGGTTATAGCTTCCTTATTTGAGGAGATACGAAAAAAGTTAAAAGAATGAAAGTTGACGGCAAAGACAATAAGAATAATAACGTGTAACAAAAAAATGGAAAAATGCAGTTGGCTTTGACATACGCTATTGTGCAAAAATGAAAAATACATATCTCAAAGTAGGCCATGACGCCATTAATTCCGTTATTTTTTTCTCATTCCAACGATATAAAACATGTCACAGAAATTTTAACCGATAGTGTCAATATTTAATATTTTACGAATACCACAATTCATATAATTGAATCGTAACAATCAGCTGTGCCATAATAGTAAAAATTCACTTTATAATAATTATAATTCCGTAATTATTTATTACAATTTAATACAAACCAATAAATATCTCATAAATAAAAATACAAGTACAAAACGAACATCCAAAGAAAAAAACGAAAAACTATGTATAACAGTACTACCTACTACTATATTGAAAAGAAATTGTGTGTATTTATTTTTCTAACTACAAATGCTCAAATTGTGCACCATGCATTCTGACACATAAACGTGCTCTACGAGACACGTCGCGCATAACACTTTGGAGCATTTCAGGAGTAATTGCCTCACATGCGTTTCGAATTCTGGTTTTGACGTCCTCAATATTTTCAGGGGCAGCTTGAAATACCTTGTCTTTAATGTAACCCCAGACGAAAAAATCCAAGGGAGTAATATCTGGTGATCGAGCTGGCCATAGAATGGGTCCATAGGTGCCTATCCAGCTATATGGCATAACTTGATTTAAATAATTTGTACATATTACAGCAGTGTGAGGTGGAGCCCCATCTTGTTGAAAATATGAATAATTTAATCTTTCTGCCACTGTTAATTCATAAAGAAAATCTTGAAATTCGTTTTGCAGGAAATTAAGGTATCTACGAGCGGTTAATTGGCCATCATAAAAATAAGGTCCAATTACTTTAGTCCCTAAAAGACCCAACCAAACATTCGTAGAAAATCTTTCTTGGAAAGCAGTCTCTCTGCACCAATGTGTATTTTCTCGTGTCCACTTATAATGCATATTTCTATTGAAAAATCCATTATTAGAAAAATTTGATTCGTCCGACCAAAGAATTTTGCTACATATCAGCGCGTCATTCCTTTTCTTATTTAATAACCATCTACAAAATCTTACTCTCCTTGGCTTATCTCCCTCATTTAAATGTTGAACTTTCCTCATTTTGTAGCATCGAAATCCGTTTTTTTTTCAATATTTTTCTTGCACTGTCTTTTTTTATGCGACAGTTTCTCTGAATTTGTCTCAAAGAGGTTTCCTCATTTTGGTTAACATAATTCATTACTCTATTCACTTTTCTTACATTATCCGCAACATGCGCTCGCCTTACTACTTTTTTTGAAAATGAACCGTGCGTTTTTAGATTTTGAACTAACTTCCTAAACATAGTTCGATTTGGCTGCGGAGCATCTGGAAATCTATCTCCGTAAACCGTGACTGCCATCTCAGCGTCAAAATTGCACTGACAATAAATGCTAATCATATCGAATTTGTTATTATTGGTGTACACCATAATTACTGATATAAAATTTGTCTCGACAACGCAACATACAACATACAACAGTGACAATCTGTCAAATTTATTAATAACTGTATACATTGTTTTTCACTAATTATGGCACAGCTGATTGTTACGATTCAATTATATGAATTGTGGTATTCGTAAAATATTAAATATTGACACTATCGGTTAAAATTTCTGTGACATGTTTTATATCGCTGGAATGAGAAAAAAATAACGGAATTAATGGCGTCATGGCCTACTTTGAGATATGTATTTATCATTTTTGCACAAAAGCGTATGTCAAAGCCAACTGCATTTTCGATCGATTTTTTTGTTACACGTTATTATTCTTATTGTCTTTGCCGTCAACTTTCATTCCTTTAACTTTTTTCGTATCTCCTCAAATAAGGAAGCTATAACCGTTTGTGGTTTTCCTATTTTTCAGGTTTTTCTAATATATCTCATAAAGTAGGCTATGGATTTCAAATTTCTTTTTACTGAAATATAGCCCACAAAAAATGGGATAACTGTTTCTAAAACTTTATTCTTCTACAATAGATATTAAGCGAGATATTTGGTGTGGCCCTCGTAAAATAGACAGTCTGTATACATGTCTGTGTTTTAATATAAAAATGTGTTCCACCTTATTTTGCTCTCCGCAAAATTCAAAACGAAGAGTATACTTTATGTAATCGGCATATTTCTAAAAAATGTCATTGTGTTTTTACTGAATTCTGAGGAACTTTCAAAATTCTTGTAAACAGCCTTAAAATAGGAAATGCGTATACGGCATAGTATACTAACGAATGTTGCGCCAATTAAGATGAGATCCTCAGTAGATAAAAAAACTCAAATTATCAATTTTACCTCTAAATAAAATTTCATAAAAAAACTGCATGTAGTATGCTACAGAATGCTCAACAGTTATGTATAGAAAATTCAATAAACCTGTAGTTAGTATAATGTTTACATTTAGTTTGATTTGTATGTCAATGAATACCAATTTCCTAATGTAAATATTTCACATATTCCGGCCGATGCCACGGAGAAATTTCTTTTACAGATACGTGTGTGGTACAAAACTACATATATATATCCCATGTAATTTAAATTTTATGTCGATGAATATTCTAGAATTTTAAATAATACATATTTAAATAAAATCCATTATTTTTATTTTGTAATAACCAACACTTTTATGATGTTAGGAATAAGTAATTATTACTTCTAGCGCCCATAATATTTACAACGCGTTTGTTTTTAATTTTAAACGATGTTTTTATTATTACCGAATTATCTGATAACCTTTTATTTCCTTACTATTAGCACGACATGTGAAACATTTTTATAATTTCCATTTACTATTACAAACAATACTATCAAATAATAATATTTTTAAACTCACATTTTGAACCATTGTTAATCATTTATTATCTACTCAGTTGATATAACTTAACTTACAATGATAAAAATTTGTCCAGTTTTGTAAAACGACCACACAAATTAGATAGCAACGCCACTATAGTGACAAATTTTTAGATAAATAACTTGTACTAACTTTTCCATAGAGTAGTAAGGCTATAATACAGTGCAGGATAACTTATTGAGGTTACTGTATATAGTTTAGGACTACGACCTGTTTTGCGATTTCTGCTGGAGGTGTGATCGTTCCGAATATACATCCAAAATTTGAATAAAAACGGTTCACTGATTTTGGCTCTAGGTGCGACCACAGATAGGCCACAACAAACAGCAAACAGACGACAGTCAGCCGAAAGACAAACAGACGACAGACATACGATATAATATTACTATCATTAAATAATTTTTTTAACTACAAAATCTAAAAATTTTAATGTTTACAATATTTTCGGTAGTAATATAACAAGTGATGATTACATCACCAGATATCCTTCTCTTAAGTCATTTTGACGATTTAATTTATTTCTAGCATTATTTGCTTATATTCAGTGTTATCTTGTTTTTGTTCAGTATCATCCCGTTTTTTGATAAGTAATACCACAAGTTACGATTTAGGATTATTGGATCCATTTTTACTTGCATGGTATTGCTTGGTCCTGACAATAAAATGAGCGCAAACTGTGGTACAATAACATGGGATCATAGGTCGAATGATTTTAACAGTTTGCTCTAGTTATGTTTTCAAATGGTGAGTTTGAGTGTGCGTTAAATTCGTTATGCTTTTATTGAAAGAAATAATTATATAACATTCCTTCATTAATACCGTCATTTCAAATCTAACAGATTTAGTTCTATATGCAAAACTAGACAATCTTGTTTTAAAGTATCAGATTACTTTTCTGTAAATATTCTTTTCTTCTCTTTATCCACCATTTCTCTTTTTATACAGTCGTTTGCAATTTTTGAATAAATTTAAAATAGTATACTGCAAATAACAGTTTTTTTACCATCAATGATATCGGCTAGATCATTAATAAGCAGAAGAGACAACAAGGATCTAGGTTTGATCCTTGTGGTAGTCCCGACAACAAAATGTTTAGATTACAAATGTATTATATGGAACAAGCTGTGGACAAAGGGCATGAAAAAAATAGACACAGATCATATTTATCTGGTCTTGACTGTCAGTTAGTTATATTACACACAACTTTTTTGAAAAATTCGTCTGTTGAAAAATCACAAAATGTTTTTATAATTCTCTACAGGCTTACACGATTTAATTATTATTAATATCATTGTTAATTGTTAAACTATGACGTAAGGTGGTTTTCTATCAGATGCTAAGCAGGACGGATATAAACAAAAACAAAAAATTAAGTATACATTAGAAAAATGTAAAGTACACCAATAAGATAAACATATCATAACTAAATAAAAGCAGAGATCAAAGACAAGAAACATAAAATACATATATAAGATAAGCATAATAATAATAAAACTATTAGCAGAATCCAAAGAAAAACAAAGAGTCAATGGCAATAAAAGTGTCTTATGGGATTAACAGTGCAGCTGACAATATGAAATTTGTCACAATGTTTGTTGTAATTATGACATATTGAGAATAGAGAACATTTAACTCTATCATCACTCCATCACACTTGAACCCCAATAATTTTACAAATCGCCTTTGTACTTTTTCTGGGCTATTAATATGAGTTACGTAATGAGGGTTCCATATGAGTGACGCGGATTCAAGTTTAGTCCAGATAAAATCAAAGTAAAGTACTTTTAGATCTAGATAGAAACATTAAAAGCTTCTGAACTTATGCTATTTATGTCTGGTACAAAGGGAAGTTTTTACCAATCACGGATTCTTTGGAGTTTCACATTGTCTGTGCTATAATTAAACGTGGTGGGTTATGAGTTTTGTTGTGCGGGACCTAACGTTGCATTTGGACACATTTAAGTTTAACTTATTCCGACCACACAAATCAGATACGTTGAAAAGGCTGTTGCAGTCTACTATGGAACTAATAGTCCTAAATAGTTTGAGATTATATGCGAAAAGTCAGCTTGAGCAACTTCCACAATATCATTTAAAACGATATTAAAAATCAACTGTCCCAAAATTGATCCTTGCGGAACACCAGATGTCAGGTACTCGACAGACCGAAACCCACTATAAGCGACCTACTGTTTTCTACCTAAGATATAGGAATGGAAAAATACGAGCAGAGATTGGAGGAAACCGAAAGAGGACATTTTTCGTAGTAATAAATTTCATTTACTTAACCATGGAACAGCCTATCGCACCAATAACTTGATTTTTCCAGAAGTACGTCCTGACAGCTCACCAAAATCGTATTCTCCCAACCGTTTAATTTTTTTGTCCAATCAACCGGAGAGAGGACAAACTAGATGGCAAACCAAAGAGCTGGTGACAGATGACGTGATTCTGTCAGACGTACCATACAGCAATGAGGGGCCAACTAAAATAATTCACAAAAACGTTTGTCAAGACGAAGGAAATACGAAGTTAGTACTATTGACGTTTGCATAATCCAGAATCCCTATTACCGTTTCAATTCCCACTAAATTTATTACTGCTTAAATAATTTATAAACAGAAACGGGCAATAAATTTGCGAAGACTACTCCTGCACCACACCCCAACCCAGTAACTTTTCAAATTACATTTAAATTGAATTGTAGATTATAACCAATTATTTTCGAGTCGTGGGACATGCCGAAGTGCTGACTGTTTTATATTCAACAGCATTTTAACTTGACATACAATTTTAAGGTTTAAAGTTTAAGATCGGTATTTTGTTCAGGAAGTCCGACTGTTTTGTTTACTAGCAGTTCACCTCAGCAAGATTCGCATCTAAATAGTTACAAGGCAGTAATTAATACATCGAGGGTTATGCATATGAAAATTTAAAAGATCAACACATGCCAATGTTAAGAGTTTCATATTCTAGGTCAGTCGTATTTGCCAAAAGCATGGCGATAAAGGTGGGTATTTAGTTAGCACTCTCCACCAAGGCCTTTATGTTGTTTTTGTTATAAACAAGTTCACTAAACTGGCAGTTGATAGAATCGTCCATTTAATCGATATAATATAATGTGTAAACAATCGAAAATGTTACTCTTGACACACAATGCATATAACTTGTTATTGTGCTAAGAGTGTAACACAGGAGTGTTTAAAAACTATTTTCAAAACAATTAATTGCTACTCGTTTTAGATATTTTTTGTTTAATTGTAAAATATTAAGATTATTATTATATTTTAAAGGACCCCTATTTCTTGTGGGAGTAGCCTCCGGTGAAATTGGCTGGAATTGATACATGTTGTTCACTTCGACCTCCGGATCAAAAGTTCTTATGGCCACCGAGGTCAAAAGTACATAGTTTTCCAGATATTAGAGGTTAAAATACCACTTTTTGGCATCTTGACACTTATAGCTTATATCCTTTTAATTGACCAGGGGAGTTCTATGGGAGTTTCTGGGTGTCCACTTGGTGCCTGATTCGATCAGGGGGCCTTCTTGGTAGTAGGGTAATACTAAGTTAAAAGAAACGTGACACACTCATGAACGTATGTACGGACGGACGGACAGAAGTTCAGAATTCAATGATTAACCCAATGTTACGAAATTTGTTTCTCCTCGAGATATTCTCGGTTCTAGAAATGTTTATGTTATATTGCCATGTTTTCGTTTATTGCAGTAAGTATCTAGTTTTTTAGTTATTTGCAAAAAAGGACATGTTTTGGTAGCAAAAAGAACTAAAGAAGGGAGAACTTAAACTTGTCTTTAAGAAATTTACAACTTCTTTCGTACATAACTTGGTTATCTTTAAAACTGCAAAGATAAAAAAAACATTTTAAAAGAAACTTCAAGATCTTTCAGATGATATGTATATTTAACGTGAGATTTACTGTTTTTAATATATTTGAGATTTAAACATTATACCTCGACTTAAAAACATTCTAGTACCATTTTACTTTCATAAAGTGGTGTGGAAGTATAATAGAAGAAGTATTTTTTTTGTAATAGGGTTACAATAATATGAAACGTCGAGATTTTAAATAAGAAAAAAATGTCTGTCTGCCGGTCTATCTGTATTTTTTTGCGCGCATATTTGCTTTACAACGTATTAAGATATTGACATGAAAGGTACGCGTATGTATTATAACGAGATCTGGAACTATATTACATCTTTAGAGGAATCTGTTGAAGGGTTAGGGGTAAATAAAGGGGTAAATGAGTAAAGCATGCTAGTAGGAGCGCAGAAACTTCGGATTTGATGTATTTACTAGAAACTAAGGTATCAATTATTTTAATGACATTATTAGATATTTTTAGAAATATTCACCGTAGCAAATAAAAAGAAACAGTAAAATATTCATTTTGTAATATTCTTGTACTGCGCCACTTTTTCATTAAATGTAATACTTTTAAGTTATTTACGAAAAATAGTGTCGAGGTATCAACTTTTCGATGCGAGAATCTGGACCATAATACCAAGGTAAAAAGCATCATTAACTCCGTTATGTATTTTGCTGATTATTTCTGTTATATAAAAATACCTTAAATTTTGATAATAAGAACTAGGAAGCGAATGAAAGTTATGGTCGGACGTTTGCCTCAACTGACTGTCCCCATATACTGCTATTATAGCTTATTGCGGAATATGCTAGAGAATAGTAGCCTATCTATTTGAGGGGCAAAGTTTAAAGTACACAGCCTAAAAATGTAGTTTCTTGACTGGTGTTGACATACCATAATTTTTGGGGTTGCCTTTAGAAATTATATTTATAAAATATAAAAAAAATCATTTTATTCTTATTAATAATTAAATAATTTCTATGACACCAATCTTCAGGTTGCTCAATGACCCTGTTTGTCTTAGTTTCTAACTCTCTTGCGCTGTCACTGGATTATAACAGATGTGTCATCCGCGTTCATGAGTGTCTTTAATGAACTCTGGCAGGTCGTTTATAAAAATAAGAAACAAGAGCGGGCCTATAATAGAACCCTGTGCAACACCTATTTCCATCTCTACGATATTAGATGATTCAGAGTTAAGTGAGACAAACATTTTTCTATTTATTAGATAAGAGGTTAACCATGTAAGGATATTTCCACGTATTCCAATTGCCTTTAGCTTGGTTTCAAGAAACTTCTCATTCACAATCGAATGTTGTAGTTAAGTCAAAGAAAAGACTAGCTGCCTTTTTACCATTATCAAGGTGGTGGTAGATTTCTTCGACAAATTCAAGTGTTGCTAATTCAGTGGATTTATTAACTCTATAGCCAAACTGACTGTGTCTCCTGTCACCGGTTCAAAAGTGATTGCTGAATTCACTATAGTGCTGACACACGAAGCAAAGCGAGCAAAACAAGTTTTTTTTGTAAAAAGCTTCTAGTTATTGAGAAATACAACAATATTTCTGGCTAATTATATACAGAAACGGCGCACAAGATCAAACAACATACAATGTAATGATTATTGAAACTTGAGTATTTTTGTCCAACTATAAATGTAAGATTTTTTCGTGAGTGCGCTGCCCAAAATCAAAATGCTTTCATTAGCATTTTAAGCGACAGAAAGAATTTATTAACATTCTGGGTAGTAATTGAGTCGGAGAAAAATTAGACAGACATAAATATACGCTGTATCCAGCAGCCATGTACCTAATGATATGCAATAACGTAGCTACGGAGTAACTCTCTTATTCCAGTGGCCATAAAATTGTAGGTGGCTTGTGGTCGTGTACGCAACCTGATACTTTTGTGATACTCTTAATTTACGATCAGCTTTGTT
Source organism: Stenurella melanura (assembly GCA_963583905.1). Lineage (NCBI taxonomy): Eukaryota > Metazoa > Arthropoda > Insecta > Coleoptera > Cerambycidae > Stenurella > Stenurella melanura. The sequence goes on from OY757317.1 coordinate 9,168,253, forward strand.
TAATTAATCTGCTTGCGATAAGTAATCAACAGAACAATATATTTGTGACGTATTTCAATTAATTTAAGTTCAACACTGAAATAAATTACTTCATTTTCTCGCTCTCTAAATAAAATTTGCTGCTATCGGTAAAGCATCTCGTAGTGCAGTAAAATTCACAATTTGCAGCTATTTATATTTTCTGATAACTGCAGTACCTAACGTTTAATGATATGTTTCATACATGGATTCGATAATTATTGACTCGTTTTCCGCATAATATTCTCCAAATAGAAATAAGCTGCCTCCCGAAAGTTAGGAATACAAGGTATAAGCGGTTTCAAGACAATTTCCTGTTCCACTAGATAGAAGTAGAAGAAATACAAGATAGCGTAAAGAAAATAATTTCATCAATAGTTCAATTTCTTTGCCAATTCTGCTAATTAACTTCACCAGGTACAATAAGTGTACTTTCGACTGAAAAACGTACCCATTCCATAGATGTTTGGCAACAAGTTAATTTCCGCATCTTCTAAGGTTGCCTTTTGCGTTTTAAATATTTTCGACAATACTATGACTGACATTGTTATCATGGGCTAGTTATCTAGCTAAAGGATTTTTTAGGATAGCTAACCACAATAGGTTGTCATTGTTTAGGCGCGTCCCTCACATAACCCAATTCGCGGTGGCCTGCCTCAATTTTACTGACTCAATGTACCTTGGCAAATAAGTGGTAGAGGTGTTTCAGAATCTCATGAGCCGCGAAATGCGCAAAAGGCAAAGTTTAATCTCAGTTATAAGTATGTTTTTGAAGACACTGGAGGCTGCCTTGCTGTATACATAAACAAGAGCTCGGGATAAATTGTAAACAATAAATGTAATATTTTTAAGAAGTGTAACTGAGTCAACAGGACGGATTATGTCTCTACGCATATGAAGGTCACGGCTCATGAGGTTTTAAAACACCTCTAAATTAGACTGCTTCTATCTAAGGAACTGAGCAATGTCAGCCTGAATTCGGCACCTCTTACCCTACCCGATTATTAGAATAGAATAGAATATAATAGAATAGAATGGAATGGAATGGGATGGAATAGAATAGAATGGAATGGAATAGATTCCTGCTATACATATGTAAATAATGCTTACATACGCCAATGATACATAACTACTTAATTTAAAAATAATTAAAAATAAGGTCCCAAAACAGAATGTAAAATGAGTAGTAATCATTAAAACTAGTATATCAAGTAGATATAAATATAAAATTGTTTGAAAACACAAAAAACAGCTAATGCAAAAATGTTAAAATATAGCGTTGAATATAATATTCTAGTTAGACAGACGATAAATTAGGCAAGTAGCCAAGATAATCAAAATATTCGTCATATGAATAAAAGACATTATGTAAAATATTATTTTCTATTTTTGGCTTGAATGTATTTACGCCCATTCTAAGGTGTTATAATTGTCTGGATAATACATTAAAATTTTTTGTATATAAATATTAGGATTTTGAGATTTATTCAGTTTATATTTAGGCAATGTTAAGTTTGTTCTTGTAATAGTGTCATGGTTATGTATGTCCTCCTGCTTGGTAACTTTGTATCACTTTTTAATTTCTTTATATAACACAAGCAATCATGCAATATGGCAGTGTTAATATATGGAGACTTTCAAAAAGAAGTCCACAGTGGTTCATGTTTAGTTTGAGTCATTGTTCGTGTAACTTTTTAAAAAATTTTTATCAAATGACGACCCTCAGTTATCCAAATGCAAACAGAGGAGTTTAATAGGTTCATTATCCATTTCTCCGTTTTTTGTTCCAAATTTACAGGTTTTATTGTTTTACCGTTGTTTATGGTAAGATAGTAATTTCTTGACCAGTTCTTCATTAAATTGTCAGCATACATTGTTGACAGTCCCTCAGCAGCACAATTGAAAGATTAATGTAAATTATGAACAGCACAGGACCCAGAACAGACCCTTGTGGCACTCTATAGTTCACATTATAGAGTTTTGATACTCTACCATCAAACTTAACACATTGTTGACAGTTCGCAAGATAAGAGATAAATAAATATAAGGTTTTTCTTCTGATCCCACAGTATTCCAATTTTTGTATTAGAACACCATGGTTAACGGTATCAAATGCCTTAGATATGACGTAATATTTTACAGTGCATAGTTTACACTCCTCATAAGCTTCTATAATGTGCCAATACATTTCACAGATTGCGCCAATAGTGGATTCTTCTGACTATAGCCGAATTGAGCATCAGTTAGTATGTTGTTTTTTTTTTCTAAACATCCTTCCAGTCTATTTTTAAGAACACTCTCAAATATTTTTGAGACAGCAGGTAGAATGGAGCCAGGTCTATAACTGTCTGTATTATTAAAGTCACCATTTTGTTAAGTGTACAGGTGTAACTTGTGATTTTTTGAAAATATCAGGATCCACATCCAATACATGTGTTTATTAAACGTGCAAGTATCTCACCGACTATTTTAAAATTTCAATGTTGAAATTGTATATATCTTTATTTACTATTTTCTAATTGTGATATAATAGTTCCAATTCCCAAATCACAAACTCTAAATAGAAAAGAAGGTATTTTTGCACAAGGCGCCTTCTTTAGAAAATCTGAAATCTTTGTGTTGTCAATATTATCAAAATTAATCCTTAAGTTATTTATAACCTCAAAAAAGTAGCCAGAGAAGTCATTAGCCGTTAAGTCAAAAGTTACATACTTATTTTTATTTTTTCTGTTTTTACTTCCCTCGCATACCGAAGGGAAGTATTGTATTCGAGAAAAAAATCACCCTCCGAGATTTTTACGGATTCTGACGTTTCAGATCACGGAGACTACGAAAATATAGGTTTTTCAATTCCGTCAGTCAGTCAGTCAGTCTGTCTGTCTGTCTGTCTGTCTGCCTGCCTGCCTGCCTGCCTGCCTGGCTGCCTGTCTGCCTGTCTGCCTGTCTGCCTGTCTGCCTGTCTGCCTGTCTGCCTGTCTGCCTGTCTGCCTGTCTGCCTGTCTGCCTGTCTGCCTGTCTGCCTGTCTGCCTGTCTGCCTGTCTGCCTGTCTGCCTGCCTACCTGCCTGCCTGCCTGCCTGCCTGCCTGCCTGCCTGCCTGCCTGCCTGCCTGCCTGCCTGCCTGCCTGCCTGCCTGCCTGCCTGTCTGCCTGCCTGCCTGCCTGCCTGCCTGCCTGCCTGCCTGCCTGTCTGCCTGTCTGCCTGTCTGTCTGTCTGTCTGTCTGTCTGTCTGTTGGTGCATTAACTAAAAAAACTGCTTGACGAGGGGAATCAAATTTGGTAGGTAGTTGACCCTACTGACAGCGAAGAAATGGTAGATTTTTCACTGGAAATGGTAGATTTTTCACTGGAAAATATACAGGGTGGACCGTCTAAACGGAATAAATAGCGAAAAAAAATTTTTTTCGCTCAAATTTAAAATTTCCACGTTTTATGACACGCTAATCCTATTTCGGGAAAACAAATTTTTTGAAAATTTTTTTCACCAACATTTTTGAAAAATTTTTTACTACCAAAATAGATAAAAAAAAATTTTTTCTTCCTTCAAATTTAAAATTTCCACGTTTTATGGCATTCTAAGCTTAATTAAAAAAAAAAAATTTAAAAATTTTTTTTACCAACATTTTTGAAAAATTTTTTACTACTAAAACATGAAAAATTTTTTTTTCTTTCTTCAAATTTAAAATTTCCGCGTTTCATGGCATTCTAAGCCTGATTCAAAAAAAATATTTTGAAAATTTTTTTTACCAACATTTTTGAAAAAATTTTTACCACTAAAATGGATTTTTTTTTTATTTCTTCAAATTATAATGTACACGTATTATAGCGTTCTAAATCTATTTCAAAGAAAAATTAGAATTTTTTTTCACTATTTTAAAAAAATTTTACCACTAAGATAGAAATTTTGTTTCTTTGTTCAGATTTAAACTATCCACGTTTCCATGGCATTCTAAAACAATTCAAACAAATTTAAAAATGTTTTTGAAAAATAAAAAAAAGTTAAAAACATTTTTAATCTATTTAACACTACTATAGGATAGAAGAAACATTTTTTTTTGCTCAAATTTGAAATTTCCACGTTTCATGACATTCCAAAAGAATTTCGGAAAAAAAAAATTTGCAACATTTTGTTACCAGTTTGGAAAAATATTTAACACTAGAATAGATGGAAACTTTTGCTCAAATTTAAAAGTTTCACGTTTCATGATATTCTAAACCTATTTCAGAAACATTTTTCAAAAGGTTTTTACCACTAAAATAGATCGATTTTTTTTTATCAGCTCAAATTTAAAATTTTCATGTTTCATAGCATTCTAACCCTACTACTACTATAGAATAGAAGGAAATTTTCCTTTTTGCTCAAATTTAAAATTTCTACGTTTGACATTTTAAACCTATCTTTTCTTTAACAACATTTTTGAAAAATACAAAAAAAAATGAAATTTTTTAACCACCACTATACTTTCACTCCATTACGTGAATGTTGGATTAAAAATGTGATCATCCCAAGAAATAATTCAGTCATGGTGGACATTTGTAAAGGTATTTGCGCAAGCCTGCCATATGTGGCACCTCCTATTTAGTATTGAACTTTTGCTGTTGGACGAGCAATCTGTATATTTTTTTGACCAAAACTTATCAAGTTTTCTTTGTAATAATAGCAATAACTATATTCCGATTATTATTCTCAATGTCATTTCGTAATTATTAATTTTTTAGAGTAACCGCCATGCACAAATAACGAGGGAAGTTCTGTGTAAATATCTTTACCGATTTTTGTTGATAATATCCCATGCTGCTTTTTGCTTGTCTTTAGAAGTTATATATATTAGTTTTCAGTGCATTTGTCTTTTAAAAAATGAATATATTATCATTTCCAATATCTAATGGTATGGAATTTCTTGATTATTTATGCAATTGAAAATTATTTCATTCAATACGTTATCAACGTTTGATCAGTAAAATTTTTGGTTTATTGAAATTTTTTTTAAATATAACCGAATTAAACATTTAATACATTACACTCATTCACACTGCCGAATATATCTGTCTTATCAGCGTACTAATATAAAGTTAATGCGAAAATAATTGATCAATATAAGATCTAAGAGATCAAAGTCTCTTTTTTTATTCCCTTGTTTCTTTAACCAAAAGTAGTTGTTGTAGTAGTTGTAATCTTTTTATGAGGTTAAGGAGCAAAATTTATCTGCCTAATAGCTTTAGTTTATTTAATTATCGCTTATTAATTTTACAACTTACTATGTATAATGTTGTAGTTGTATAATTTAGATGAGGCCAGCGGCAGTTCTACGTCCAAATAACTCAATGCAGATTTACTTGGTAAAAATCCGCTGCCCAGATTTTTCTTTCAAGTCTCTTTAAAGATAAACTTCTTGACTATATTTCTACTTAGATATGCGGAAATAATTGGTCATAGAATTTTAATAATATTTGGGGCAGATGTCATAAAAAAATGTACAAAAGTTGTAATTTAGCAAGCTTAGTTAAGGAATTGAAAATGAGCTTGACCAATTTTCAAGCCTGACAAAATCTGCAAAATCTACAGGGGATATAAATAAAGAAAAATTTTTGAAATTTTCAAACTTTTATTAAGCTGAGGATAAAAATTTTAAAAGTTACACAAGTCGGAGTAATTAATAGGCTTTACATTAATATCCCACAAAAAAATGGGTTCCGCAAAAATGCGGCAACATGAATCTAAGTATAAAAATTTATCAAATACACAAGTTGTACAAAAACAATGCTAGGCGCCGATCGGCGTCGAGACGTAAAAATACAAGAATATGAATCCAGGTATCAATATTTATCAAATACACAAGTTTTACAAAAACGACGCTAGGCGTTAGTCGGCATCCAGACGTGAAAATGCAAGAATATGAATCTAAGAATGGAAATTTATCAAATACACAAGTTTTACAAAAACGACGCTAGGCGTCAGTTGGCGTCGAGACGTAAAAATGCAAGAATATTATCAAAAAACCTGAGGCCCTCGCTTCTAATATATACACCAAATCCCAATTTTCTGTACTCTTACCAGTTTGCTTTACCTATTTCCCCCTATTTACCCTATTTACCCCCTAACCCTTCAACGGATATGTTCAAAAAATAATCCAGTTTCAGATCCCATTATAATATACCGGGTGAGTCACGAATTGCGCTCTCCCCGATATTTCCCAAAATATTTGGAATAGAAAATTAAAATTTGGAGGCCTTATTACACGACTAAAATGCCATATTTTCAATAAAAAATCAAGTTTGGTGCACATCCGGTTTGACCGGAAATGCCCACAACTTTCGATTTTTAAATGGAACACCCTATATATTTTTACATTTTTGGAATTTAGAGGAAATTTTGAATACAGTACATCCATTTTGGTCACTTTTTAATAAACATTAAAAATGTTATTAAAAAATCTATTTCTGAATCCAGAGTGCTGTGGTGCCCAAAATATATTTTAGTTTGTGTGCTACGTTACTATAAAAATAAAAAGAGCAATACGATTGCATTACTTAATTCTCTAGAGGCGTTTAAAATTTTTAAATGTGATTTTTACCCACTAACTCGGTTTTTTTAAATGGGAATTTAATCGTTCACCAACATTTTTAAATACATCATTTTCATACGAATCTAATGATACCAAAATTTTGAAAATCCGCTCAGAAATATTTGAGATTTCAGCCAAAATACAATGCAACCAAGCTTTTAGAAACATGCGGCTAATAGATAATAGATTAGTGGGCTTTGGAAACTAAAATGGCGCATTTCTGTGTAAATCTGGTAACCTAATAACATTGGAAAAATCATAGTAGCCATTAAATGTAATAAAACAATATCAGCTGCCAGACAGATACAAAATAAAGCGTTGCGGAAATCTCTTTGAGTAAAAATTAAAGAAAATGAATAATTTTAGTAGAAATGAAAAGGTCGATATGTTACTGATATATGGAGAGCGTCTCAAAAATTCAACTGCAGCTGCAGAACTGTATCAGCAACGATATCCCAACAGACGTCATCCAAGCAGACACTTGTTTGCCAGAGTGGAACAAGAATTAAGAAACGAACCCAATCAACAAGATGACCATCAAACATTTACTGAAAGTGAGGACAAAGAAATTGATGTATTAAGATTTGTGATGGTACACCCAACAACATCAACAAGGGAATTGTGTATAGAAAAAAATGGTGGACATTTTGAACAATATCTATAAATGTCAATTTATGGTTTAATTATATTAATTATTTTAAAGATGCCTACTGTTACCTAGTTTAAGTTTAATTGTTCAAACGGAATTGATTTTTATTTATTTATAGGCCCGATATTTATGTTCATTTAAATAAAACTCTGAAAACCGAACTGATGTCGCATTCTATTGCAAATGTCCTTGTGGATGTAATTGTGTTTACCTCCACATACCTATGCTAAACTTAATTGTAACGTTCTTTGCGCTCACAATTATTAAATGTTTGATAGCTCAAGATTGCCTATAACTACACGAGTCTGTCTGACAGCTGATATTGTTTTATTACATTCAATAGCTACTGTGATTTTTCCAATGTTATTAGGTTACCAGATTTACACAGAAATGTGCCATTTTAGTTTCCAAAGCCCACTAATCTATTATCTATTAGCCTCATGTTTCTAAAAGCTTGATTGCATTGTATTTTGGCTGAAATCTCAAATATTTCTGAGCGGATTTTCAAAATTTTGGTATCATTAGATTCGTATGAAAATGAAGTATTTAAAAATGTTGGTGAACGATTAAATTCCCATTTAAAAAAACCGAGTTAGTGGGTAAAAATCACATTTAAAAATTTTAAACGCCTCTAGAGAATTAAGTAATGCAATCATATTGCTCTTTTTATTTTTATAGTAACGTAGCACACAAACCAAAATATATTTTGAGCACCACAGCACTCTGGATTCAGAAATAGATTTTTTAATAAAATTTTTAATGTTTATCAACAAGTGACCAAAATGGATGTATTGTATTCAAAATTTCCTCTAGATTCCAAAAATGTAAAAATATATAGGGTGTTCCATTTAAAAATCGAAAGTTGTGGGCATTTCCAGTCAAACCGGATGTGCACCAAACTTGATTTTTTATTGAAAAGATGGCATTTTAGTCGTGTAATAAGGCCTCCAAATTTCAATTTTCTATTCCAAATATTTTGGGAAATATCGGGGCGAGCGCAATTCGTGACTCACCCGGTATACGTGTACAAAATTTCAAGTCAATGTCTTAAACCGTTCCGGAGAAAACGTGCAGACAAAAAAGTTACAAGCAGACAAACAGACCAACAGACAGAAACGTTTTTTGGCTCAAATTTAAAATCTCGACATTTCATGACAAACTTATTCATAGAAATTGTCTTGGTTTTGCATCAAACATCTTTATGAGTGGCTTTATCTCTTTCTGATGAACTCCAGAATAAGGGCGAAAAACTTTTCAAAGGTTAAGCATTTCCAAGAAACAGAATGATAGATTTCATGAAAATGTAATCTATTAGAACGAATTTTTTTAAGACAAGGTAGACAAATAAATTCATGTTAGGCCTTTGTTCTCATTTTTAATTGAATCTTCATAATCGTAGGGGGTTATGTAGATACTAGTTTAATCTACATGGCCGAAGGGGACTGTGTGGATGCTAGTGTTCGAATGAGACTTGTCAAATAAGAAATTAGACAAATTCATTTTAGGATTTTAATTCGCTAGCATAACCAGAATTCAGGTTATCGAAAGAATGCAAAGATTTTATTAATATTTTGTACAAAGTATTTCTTTTAGTTATAGATAGTTATTTTTTCAGCCGTTTGCAAAATCCTATAAAGAATATGTTTCAATACAATATATACGTGTACAAAATTTCAAGTCAATATCTTAAACCGTTCCGGAGAAAACGTGTACACAAAAAAAGTTACAAACAGACAGACAGACCAACAGACAGAAACATTTTTTGGCTCAAATTTAAAATCTCGACATTTTATGACATTCTAAACCTATTTCAAGAAAAAAATGTTTTTATTCTTTTTACGATTACTATTCTTCCAATCCAGTACGTGGATGTGGAAATAATTGAGCTTATGAAACTCTGATTCATATAAAATTCACTAAATGCCTATAGTATTAACAGGACTTTACAACTCAATCGGTTGGAATTATTTCAAAGAACTGATAACAATAAAATTTGGTTTCTTACTACGTTTATAGTCTCTTTATAACTGCATTGTTTGCCATAATAGACCATTGTCTCTAGTTGTAAGTTGCAGGCCTATACTATATGTGAAATACTCAATGAGTCAATGAGTGCATACTTGCATAGTTTACTTCTTTCGGATTTTTTTTCAGGGTTTACATTATCTATACATAATGCTGCACAATGATGAGTTCTAGAAGAGTTTCTAACAGTAGTCGTCTATTTGGGCATCAGAGACATGAATATCAGAGAATAGTGTCATCTACAAGCAGACGTGATCCGAAATACAACTTTCTTAGTGCAAGAAAAGCCTCCGTGAAACCTTAAATACAAATATTTAAGGTAAATATGATTTTCTATATTCGCTTAATAAATAAGGCTTGAAGGTCTGCTATTGCGATTAATATTAATTAAACATTATTTGATTTCCTTATGGCATTTTTTATATTTCACAATGTATATTTTTTATAAACTGTAAATAAATAAATAAATATCTTGTTTTTAAGAAATAAGTCGTAAAATCCGTCAATAGAAAAAGATCTCGTATTTACAGAGAAACAGAAATTTGTGATGAAAAAAACTGAAAAAGATTCTGTATGATGAAAATTCTTTACATTTCTCAGATTTGTTATATAATGCAAAAGTGACAGTACTGAGTTATGCCACGCCTGTTAGAGGGACTCACATCAAATGGTACAGGAGGCAGACGAAATTTCCTGATGCATTGGTATCGGATAGAGACATTATTAATCCTGTTCCTTAGATCATGCCCTGACCAGTAAATAGGCTAGTCACCACGGATTTTGTGAAAAATTAGACATAAATTGCGAATGTTTTTAATCTTTGAGACAAAGGTTGTAATAAAATATTAAATTTGATTTTTGTACCCTTTTCCATCCCCCGGAACATTGTTCAATTAACACAAAACGTAAATTTTCAATAACTCTTTGATTGAAAGATACTATAAAGAACTCTAAGACCTTTACCTTCAGTATATACACCAATTCCCAATTTACTGTACTCTTATCAGCCTGTTTTATTTATATCCCTTATTTACCCCTGTTTAACCCCCGAACCCTTCAACAGAATCATATCAGATGAAAATATTATAAAAAAAATCTAATGTCTTGACTTCTAGTATATACATCAAATCCCAAGTTACTGTACCCTTACCAGCTTGCTTTACTTATTTTTCCTTATTTAGCCCTATTTAACAACCAATCCTTCACCGCAGTTAGCGCAAAATATAACCTATCCAGATCTCGTCACGGAACGTATGTGTACCAAATTTCAAGTCAAGTCAATATTTTAAACTGTTCCTGAGAGAATGTGCGCACAAAAAAAGTTACAGACCGACAGAAATTTTCTTCTCTCGAATTTAAAATTTCGACGTTTTATGTCATTCTAAGCCTATTTCTACCACTAGCAAATAGTTTCAACTCACTTTTGTTTTATGTTGTCAGATAATTGCACGCTAGCCCCTATACTATAAAGTACAAAGGATAAAAATATACTCTCATAGTTTGATGGTCTTTAATTATCTATAACTTTACCTCAGTAAAATTTGTTCTTATCTCTTACGGTTCTTAGCATTTCTAGTGAGATATCTCAGTTCATTTATTCCATTTATCTTTGCTTATTCCCTTTCATTATCTGTCGTCCCTTCGCCTGCACCATATTTTAAATGTATGATACTGAATATTTCATGGAGTTCAATCTACGTATTTTTAGGATAGTGATATGATTAAGATAGTAATATTTAATGCCTTTTTAATGGAAAGTACTTAGTACGTTTGAAAAATTTCTTTGTATGTTTCATAATAAAATGTAAATAAAGATAAATTAAAAATATCACAGAAGTATAATCCTTTAGACAATTTTAAACGTTCCTGCTGTCCTGAAGGTACAAAATTAGCGAAGTATACAACAAAAATTGACACGATTGACGTGAAAATTAAGAACACTGAAATATTCATTCTTGCCAATGTCTACATTATCAACAACAGCAGATATTATATAAAAATTGGTTAATCAAATTTCGACCGCTAATCGTATGTTTACCTAATCTACTTTCAGGGTAACCTAATTTATTTATCTTTATTTTTAAGTTTGATCAGATTAAAGTTATTAAAAAGTAATCCCTTAACAATCTGGTTTATAACATAATTAAACAACATATTATTGTTATTTTTTTAAGTCACAGTTACCTTGGTGTACCATGTTATAAAAATTTCTAATTAATCTGTTTTTTAAAGTCAACTGGAAAATTTGTCGCGTTTTTCTCAGTAACTTTACCGAGTAAAAGTGTACAAGTTATATATCATATGGTAGAGGAAAATAATCTCAATTGATGAAAATATCGATGACGCCGTTTTGAAAAGTTAGCAGTCAAAATTCATGCCTCACTGACATCTCAAAATCAGTGACAGTGCGCGGGTGTTTCCACAGGGGTCGGTCCTTGGTGCAACCTGTTGTAATAAATTAAAATATCTTTGCATTGATTGGGGGCTATCAGAAGAACTCACGATACCAAAAATAAAGCTACAGAAACTATTCATAATTTCTTTGGCTTCTCATTCTGGAGATGATTGAGAGAGATAACATATTACAAGGACAAGTCTTAAACGCTACCAAGGGACTATAAGTTAATATGACGATGGGACCCAGACCGTATCCCAGCTTCTATAGTGAGAAATTTTGAAATAATATTTGTTAAACCCCTCATGCATATGACTAATTATCGCGAGTTTGTCCTATCTTTAACGAAGGTGATAAGAATGGCTTATTCAGCTAGAGACCAATCACTATAATTTGCAACTTTGCCAAAATTTTCGAAACTATTCTACACACTCTTACATATATCCATAGAAATGGCATGATATCGCCCTGTCAACACGGTTTTATAAGGGACAAATCTATAGTAATCAATCACGTTTGTCTCATTCAATACTTAGTTACAACTTATTTGCAAAATAGATACCAATATGTTCAGGTCTTGGTTACAGGTCTATTGAATGCCTGAAGGAATCCAGTGTTCCCCAAGGCTCTATACTGGGTTCGCTTCTTTTTAACGTGTTTGTGAAGGATATTACGACAGATCTTGATGCCGAAATGTTGCTTTATGCAGACGACTTAACAGTATTTCTCGAAATAACATTAATGGAAGTCTGTGAAAGATTGCAAAATGATCTAAATGAACTTCATGACTGGTACATTATCCACTGAATGCACAGAAATGTAATACCTTGTTGACTAGAACGCATAATATATTTCTCTATGATTATAATCTTCAGAGTGTCAGATTCTTTTAAAGACTTAGGAGTAAGTTCACTTTGATTTAAACTTAACTTTATAAAACATATTGAGTCAATAGTAGCTAAGATCCCGCCCCGAGTACGCCTCAGTGGTTTGGAGCCCTAGTTGTAACGTTTATATCCTCCAAAGCGAAAAAATAATAATTTATGGTTATTATCCATAAATCGGGTTCCCAACGAAATACTGTTTAATCGCTTAAATGTTTGTGAACTGGACAAAAGGAGAGTAGCTGCCTCTGAAATATTTTTGTATAAAATAATAACTAATCTCATGATTTTATTGCATCAGATTCTACAATAAAATCATATACAAAGTACCTTAAATTTCTTCAAGAAGTAGCAAGCTTTTTCATCTTCCCACAGCCAAAACAAATATTTATATCATCACCGCTATATCAAATGCACCTTAACTACCCAAACCTGGAAAGTCGACATGATATATTTTGCACTAACCCATCGCAAATAAAGGAATATGTTTTTAACTGAAAACATTGTTCATCCTAAAGATTTTCATGTTTTTTTACTTTCCTCGCATACCGAAGGGAAGTATTGTATTCGAGAAAAAATCACCCTCCGAAATTTTTTCGATTTTGTCGTTTCAGATCACGTAGATTTCAAAAATATAGGGTTTTCAATTCCGTCAGTCTGTCTGTCTGTATGTTGGTGCATTTACTAAAAAACTACTTCACGGAGAACAGTCAAATTTGGTAGGTAGCTGACGCTACTGTCAGCGAAGAAATGGTTAAAACTTTCACTGGAGAATATACAGGGTGGACCGACTAAATCAAATAAATAATGAACAAATTTTTTTTGCTCAAATTTAAAATTTCCACGTTTCATGACATTCCAAACCTATTAAAAAAAAAATCTAAACTTTTTGGAAATTATTTTTATCAGTAATAAATATGAGAATTTTTTTGCTCAAATTTAAAATTTCCACGTTTTATGCCATTCTAAATCCATTTAATAATTTTTTTTTTCAAAAAGTAACATTTGTCTTTTGTCAAAGAAAAATTAGAAAATTTTTTGAGAGAAAAATTTTTATACATTTTTTTTTACTAATGGAATTTTTTTTTGCTCAAATTTTAAATTTCCACGTTTCATTACATTCTAAATCTATTTCAGAAAAAAAATTTGAAACGGAAAAAGTTTTTGAATTTTTTTCTTACTACTACCTAGAATAAAAGGTAGAAAATTTCAAAAAGAAAAATAGTTTGAAAATTTTGTCAAAGAATGTTCTAATATTTTGTTACCATAGAATATATGCTGGAAATTTTTTTCCGCTGAAATTTAAAATTTCTAGGTTTCATCACATTCTAAACTTATTTCTTTCTTGCTGTGTATGATAAATACACAGCTCTAAGAATGTTTGTTATATTCAATATCCATAGATACTTACTATCTAAGTATCTTTGGATATTGAATATAACAAACATTCTTAGAGCTGTGTATTTATCATACACAGCAAAAAAGATTTTTCAAAAAAAGCCTTGAAAAGGGAAACAGATTAGATTTCCGAAACGTCGGCGAAATATTTAATTTCAAGTTTTTTACTTATCTGTGTTGTTTATTTTAAAAAAGCAACCTCTAACTGATCCTTTGACGTAAACGTCACAGGCGTAGAGGTTATTTATCAGTAACATACTGGTTAATTGTGATATTTTGTAATTCCCCGAGCACCGCTTAAAAAGAAAACATACATGTGGCCGGAAGTCCCAAAGAATTGAAGAAGGAAAAAATTCTAAATCTGTCATAAAAAAAATCAAAAAGAAAAAATTGAAAATTTTGTCAAAGTAAAATTTTTTACAACTATAGAATATATAATGGATTTTTTTTTCTTTGTTAAAATTTAAGGTTTCCACGTTTCATGGCATTCTAAACGTATTTCAGAAAAAAAGTTTGAAACTACCATAGAATAGATAATGAAAAGAAACTTTTTTCCGCTCAAATTGCAAATTTCCACGTTTCATGACATTCTAAGACTATTTAAAAAAAAAAGAAAAATTGAAATTTTTTTAAACCACACCTATACGCCCACTCCACAGCGTGGATATAGAACTGAAAAAATGACAGATGGCAATAATATTTGACATACAGTTAACGCATTTGGCAAGGAAGACACCTATCATAATTGAAAAATATACCGGGTGGTCACCTAAAAAACAATTGAACCACGTTGGAAATTTGTAAAGGTATTTACGCAAACCTTCCATATTTGACATATTTTATTTAATGTTGAATTTTTGCTATCGGATGATCACTCTGTATATTTTTTTGACCAAAAGTCATCAGGTTTTCTTGCTTTTAACTTTCTTATTTTTTTACCATGCTCACTTATTACTCTAAAATTAGTTTATATTCCTACTGCATGTATATTAATTAGTTAGTCTTTGTAAAATAGACGTTCAAACTGCTGGCCGTTTATTTAAGAGCATTTGTTAATTCCAACAATTATTTTGTGCTGAATATTTCGAGAATTCCTGGCAAATCAGACGGATTTTCTGGCGTATTGGATCTTTAAAATCCCCGACATTATTGAATCTAGTGAAATATACTTTAGGTTTTAAATAACCGAGAGGAAATCTAATGGGATTAAATCAGGTGACCTAAATGTCTGCGAAAACTACCGGAAGTGATACTGAGTGCTCAGATATGGCGAGCAGACGTGTTTGTGTTTACATTTGATTTTAACAAAATTTGATTAATGGAAGAAAATGATAACTTATATGGATGGGAGTTTAATAGAAATCTTTCTAAGCTTTTCACTTAATATGAGCAACTTGATGTAGTTTTTTTTCAACTCTCGTTATTCATTATTCTGTTGTTTTGGTACACTAGTACAATATTAATCTTTACTGTGTATGTAATTGAAAATAAATATATTATTGTCCACCAACGTGCGACACCGTAGGCATGTCGATTCTTTAAATTTACATAATTTGTCTTGTTTTAACATACATCGACAAGCAAACGATTAATTAATACTTTCTGTGTCACCTGAAAATTAAGGTGGATATTAACCTATAATTTAGAAGCAATGTAATGAGTACATTGTAATTTGCGTATTACGCCCATCGCTAATGGAAACATTGTTGTCCAGGTGTATAACGAGAATCTTTTGATGGAATTAAATGAATTCATTTGAATAATATTAAAGGAGGCTTAGGACGTGACGAACCCCTTTACTGTGCAATGCTTTGTTTTGCATTTATGCGCTGATCAGCTCAGCTGATTTTGCAGTTATGGGACACGAATCATTTCCAAGTGATGAACGCATAAACATATATACAGAAGAGAGTAAAACATTCTTGAAAAAGTTATTATGTACATTACATTATCGATATTACGTAATTAAATATTTTTAAAACAAAGTTTTTACTTAAGAAAATCGGTAAAGATATTTTACACAGAACTCTCCTCTTTATGTATACAGGGCGGTCGTTCTAAAAAATATATAAATTAAGAAACGAACAATATTCAGAATGTAGTTATAGTATTTACCAACGCAATTGGAACAGCACGGAACTAAGGGATATTACGGGGTATTGTCAATATATCGCTTCACATTGAATGACAGAGCAATTGTACAAATATATTCACCACTCCTCGTCTACAGTCCACGCGGACTTGATCCGTCTGTCACATAGAAATATAGGTGGGATTAGATGCTTAGCGAATTTGATTTGTCAACACCAACTTTGTTCAGAGTTTTTGTACGCCATAATATATAAAACAAAAAATACGTATGGACTATTTGTATCGTATGATCTGTACGACGCAGTGCAGTACAGCCAGGCAGTGTTATAAATTACTTAATTTTACTGAATATTTGAACAAATTATTAGTTTTATTGCTGTGCTTGAGTGATTTTTTGCAATTAATTGTTTAAAATGGCATTTTGGAGAGCTTTTGATAGTAGTGTCAACGAAACGGACGATTTTGATACAGAGCCAGTACAAACGAAATTTGAAAATAAAGACTTACACGTTCAAACTCAAAGGGTTATTTTGAATGTTTACTCGTGTTTAAAAGACGAAAATATTGATTCTTCATATAATTAAATTGTGAAGAGGATTTGTGAATTAACCAAATTTAGTCGTACTACAATTTATAGGGTTATTAGAGCCTGGGATGTAGTTGATCATTCTATTAAACTGAAAAGAGTTGGACAAAAACTTAAAAAACTTGATAACGCTTCCAAAAATGTCATTCGTCGATCTGTGTATGACTTTTACAATGAACAGAAGGTGCCCACATTAGAAATGATTAGGGATAAGTTACACGATTATCTTAGATTATAACTATAAATCATTAGATAGTTTGCGAAACGTTTTGCTCGATTACGGTTTTAAGTACAAAAAATTGGACAAACGAATGGTAGTTATGGAATCAGCGCGCATCGTTATCATCGACACGAGTACCTGCGTAGAATAAAAGAATACCGAGATGCAAATAGAGACATAATTTATCTTGGCGAAACATGGTTTGACACCTATGATGTAGTTCAATTCGGTTGGGTAGATAACACCAAAAAGTATAATTTAAGTGCTCCATGTTCTAGGGGAAGAAGAATTATAATTCTACATGCTGGAAGTAAAAACGGTTTTATTCCAAATGCATTGTTGTTGTCTACTAAAAATATCAAGCAATCCTCTGCCGACTACCACGAGGATATGACAGCCGAATTATTTGAGAAGTGCGCAAAGGAACAGCTGTTACCAAATATTCCACCAAATTCTGTAATTGTTATGGACAATGCGTCATACCATTCGCGGCAACACACAAAAATTCCGAACACCAACACAAGAAAAGGCGAAATCATTGAATTTATGAAATGTAGAGGCTTGGAAATACCAGAAAAAAAATACAAAAAAAACTTTACTAGAACTGATTGGAAAGCGAAATTTTAAAAAGAAATTTTTGAAGCATACGATCATACCATTACGCCTGCCTGCATATTATTGCGTTTTCAACCCATTGAAATGGTGTAGGCTGATGTAAAAACAAGACTACGTCAATATAATCAATCCCCACAATTACGTGAGTCTATATTAAAGAATTAAAGATAATAGTAGACGAAATAGGCAAAAACGATATATGGAGGAAGTGTGTATCTCATGTGATAATAAAGGAAAATGAATATTCTATATTACCACCTATCCATCCAACTGTTATTAATATAAATACCGATTCAAGTTCTGAAAACTCGTATAGTGACGAATGAAATATTTAAAGTTCATACACACAGGTGTTTTGAAATGTTTTTATTTAACGTCGACCTATTTCCGCTACTTAGACCAATTACCGATGCCAGGAAACGAGTTCCCTTTTAAAATTTGGCAGAGTCTTTCCTTTATAGAATAGTACAAATTTTCTACTTGCCTAACATCATGATACTGCCAAATTCATAGTATCATGGCCTAACATTTAATAAACAAGACAGTTGCTGCTCTACGCACCGGAAGGATTATATACCATCTATGCAACTCCCGCCTAAGATTACATAACTTTGCCGCTAAAAGATAGAACGAGAGGTAGGTCGCCTTAATATATCATTTATGTGATTTATCAAATGTGACAAACATATTTTTTCTATTGAATAAAGGTATTATGGAAAGAAGTCCCTTTCTTTAACAATTAAAAAATAATTATTTAGTATTTAAAGCATTTTTACATCTCTACCTCCGCCGCCGACTTTACTCCGAGCTTTCGTTTTTATGCTATCCCAATTGAGATCATATATACTATACATATGAAACTGCGATCTCGGATGATCTGCCCTTTCCCTCTATTAAATGTTGAAGTAAATACCAAGAAAAACCACACTATACCTAGGCAAAAGGGGATTTTTGTCATAGTAATGTTACACAATTTCGGCGGCGTCGTATGATTAAAGGAGATAATAAAACCGCATTTGTAAAAAACATATGAAAATACCACCATACCTTGGAATCTAAAGTTATCACTCGGTCAGGGTCGAATGCACCAACATTTAAAAATGAAATAAAATCACGTTGCGTGCATTTTTGATGCACACGGAACATGGCAGTCTTATGCCTTATCTTTGATTGTAGTGTGTGATTTAATATTATATAAAAGTGATTTATTTTATTGAGAAAAATGTTTTATATTGCCAGCAGTTAATTGGGTTTTATATTTAGTTATTATGAAGATAAGTAAAATAAACACGCCACACATATTAAACAGGACAGGAAAGCATGTGTTTGATTCAAAATTGTCTTTATTTGTATTATCTGTTTTTGTAAGAACCTTTACCTTTACCATTTTTAAGTTAAATTTTGCAAAAATACGTTGTGGCTCACAATAATGAATATTTCACTATTTTGTAGTTTTCATGATTATTTCAAACTGTTTGCAATATAATATCCTGTCTATATAAGAGCCGTCTCTGGCAACGAGATAAAATTTCCGAGCCTTGGATTTATTACTATTAATTTTCACAACCTACAGCGACAACGAAAATAATAATTAAAAGTACTTTTATAAGCCATAAACAAAGCATCTCAGTATTTTTCGCTAAAAAGAATATTTTTCGACAAAAATTCTCATGCTAGAAGAATCGCACGAGCCTAGAATTTCACCGCTCAAGATAAACAATACAAAATTTCAGTAATTAACAGTAAATTTTTCCCTGATAATCACATCCATTTTAATTTCTGTATTACCGGAGCTGAGCCTCTTGTGTAAATATTAGGTGTTAAATTACTTAATTTTTTATAACTTTTAAGTTGTTGTGAGTTATCTTAGCGTTTTAAGTATATTTGAATTGTTTATCGTACTCAGCTAGACGTTCTCGACAACAAACATTCGAGATAAAAGCACGAATAATTAAACCTCGCTCTGTGATTAACACACAATATGTCGCATATTTTCTCAAGGTGGCTAACCTAAAACTATTCGTTATCGCTTTGGTATTTAAAAATAGAGATTTATTTTTTATGAGACTTATTTACTTTAATGCCGTTCCGTTGGGATGACCGTTCTGGAAGTTCAATTAAACAGCTTGTGTACGAGGAGATAGCATTGTCTTCGGATATTAGAAACAAAATTCCAGTTAGATCAACTACTGAGAGAGTCCTTATTGAAAACTTAAGCGAATCATATCTATCATGCATCTTTTTTTTAAATTAAAATACCGGGTGAGTCACGAATTGCGCTCGCCCCGATATTTCCTAAAATATTTGGAATTGAAAATTGAAATTTTGAGGCCTTATTACACGACTAAAATGCCATCTTTTCAATAAAAAATCAAGTTTGGTGCACATCCGGTTTGACCGGAAATGCCCACAACTTTCGATTTTTAAATGGAACACCCTATATATTTTTACATTTTTGGAATCTAGAGGAAATTTTGAATACAATACATCCATTTTGGTCACTTTTTGATAAACATTAAAAATTTTATTAAAAAATCTATTTCTGAATCCAGAGTGCTGTGGTGCCCAAAATATATTTTAGTTTGTGTGCTACGTTACTATAAAAATAAAAAGAGCAATATGATTGCATTACTTAATTCTCTGGAGGCGTTTAAAATTTTTAAATGTGATTTTTACCCACTAACTCGGTTTTTTTAAATGGGAATTTAATCGTTCACCAACATTTTTAAACACCTCATTTTCATACGAATCTAATGATACCAAAATTTTGAAAATCCGCTCAGAGATATTTGAGATTTCAGTCAAAATATAATGCAACCAAGCTTTTAGAAACATGCGGCTAATAGATAATAGATTAGTGGGCTTTGGAAACTAAAATGGCACATATCTATGTAAATCTGGTAACCTAATAACATTGGAAAAATCATAGTAGCCATTGAATGTAATAAAACAATATCAGCTGTCAGACAGACTCGTGTAGTTATAGGCAATCTTGAGCTATCAAACATTTAATAATTGTGAGCGCAAAGAACGTTACAATTAAGTTTAGCATAGGTATGTGGAGGTAAACACAATTACATCCACAAGGACATTTGCAATAGAATGCGACATCAGTTCGGTTTTCAGAGTTTTATTTAAATGAACATAAATATCGGGCCTATAAATAAATCAAAATCAATTCCGTTTGAACAATTAAACTTAAACTAGGTAACAGTAGGTATCTATAAAATAATTAATATAGGTAATTAAACCATAAATTGACATTTATAGATATTGTTCAAAATGTCCACCATTTGGAGAATTCGGCTCCGCGTACAGTTGCTTGAATGGCTCTACGCAATTCAGCCGGCGTTATTTCATTAAGAGCCCGTACAACTTTATTTTGCAGCTCTTCACGGGTATTTGAAAACGTTTTATAAACTTTATTTTTGAGAGTGCCCTATACATAATAGTCGAGGGGTGTTAAGTCAGGTGACCTAGATGGTCATCTTGTTGATTGGGTTCGTTTCTTAATTCTTGTTCCACTCTGGCAAACAAGTGTCTGCTTGGATGACGTCTGTTGGGATATCGTTGCTGATACAGTTCTGCAGCCGCAGTTGAATTTTTGAGACGGTCTCCATATATCAGTAACATATCGACCTTTTCATTTCTACTAAAATTATTCATTTTCTTTAATTTTTACTCAAAGAGATTTCCGAAACGCTTTATTTTGTATCTGTCTGACAGCTGATATTGTTTTATTACATTCAATGGCTACTATGATTTTTCCAATGTTATTAGGTTACCAGATTTACACAGAAATGTGCCATTTTAGTTTCCAAAGCCCACTAATCTATTATCTATTAGCCGCATGTTTCTAAAAGCTTGGTTGCATTGTATTTTGGCTGAAATCTCAAATATTTCTGAGCAGATTTTCAAAATTTTGGTATCATTAGATTGGTATGAAAATGAGGTATTTAAAAATGTTGGTGAACGATAAAATTCCCATTTAAAAAACCGAGTTAGTGGGTAAAAATCACATTTAAAAATTTTAAACGCCTCTAGAGAATTAAGTAATGCAATCATATTGGTCTTTTTATTTTTATAGTAACGTAGCACACAAACTAAAATATATTTTGGGCACCACAGCACTCTGGATTCAGAAATAGATTTTTTAATAAAATGTTTAATGTTTAAGTGACCAAAATGGATGTAATGTATTCAAAATTTCCTCTAGATTCCAAAAATGTAAAAATATATAGGGTGTTCCATTTAAAAATCGAAAGTTGTGGGCATTTCCGGTCAAACCGGATGTGCACCAAACTTGATTTTTTATTGAAAACATGGCATTTTAGTCGTGTAATAAGGCCTCCAAATTTCAATTTTCTATTCCAAATATTTTAGGAACTATCGGGGCGAGCGCAATTCGTGACTCACCCGGTATATACATAATTACTCATTTTTCTTATAATATAGGACAGGAGCCAGCAAGCAATTACTAAAGACACGATTCATCCTTTGCTTCAGACCTTGTCAGACAACAAAAGTGAGAATTGTTCTTATCTGTAGAGGCTAGGCAGGCCATGGTAACCTATGCATCATGTGTATGGTGGCCAAAATCTGAAGGAAAATTAGCACAAGGAAAGTTGCAGAAATTGCAATGCCTTGCCTGCTTAGGGATTACAGGAGCAATGTGCTCCTGTTCCACAGCAGCTATGGCAGCAATACTGGATCTGCTGCCTCTACATTTTTACCCCTGAATGTATAGGGAAATTATCCTCAAAAAAAATCACAAGCTTTGCAAAAAGCTTGGGAGTTCTGGGGGTAATTCGCAAAAGATCTTTTAGATTGATGTAAAGAAGCCGACCGACGCCTTAAAAAATCTACAATATAACTGAAGGGGCTTAATTAATTGATTAAATTTATTAAAATAGCAAAAAGTAATCAGCATGATACTTTAGTCATGGTCTATGAGTGGGCACCTTGCAGGTTCAAAATATTTGTAGTCAAATTTCCACTAACTAAGACGTATAATGTCTGAGATAAAGAAATGGTAATTTATAAAGTTATTTAATATCTACTTATGTTTTATAAGGTAAAATGACAAAGGACAAAACTAAGGTAACCCTAGGTATAATTTCGTTTATTAACGAAACTTGAACATTTGAGATTTTTTAAACAATAATTGCCTTTTGCGTTTTTTCTATAAAATTATATGTTTTTGGGTAAAACTGATTTAAACTGCATGCGAGAATAGTTTCTTATGAAGATTTTCGCAAAACGGAAAAAATAATGACAGTAAAGCATAATTTGGTACAAATTACAATAGTTGTTCTAAATACATATTTTTGACACCTGCGATCCACAGACTGTGTGGCTTCAAGCATGAAATCTGGATTAACACGAAAATCCTCACATTCTTCTTCTTAATTTTTTCAATGAGATCTTCTCTGGTATTTGCAGGAAAAGCGTATATTTTAGCCTTTAAATAGCCCGAGACAAATTATCAATCGGACTCAAATCCTGTGAACGAGGTGGCGAGACTCTTACACCTAACCCATCGATCCCCTTTCTGGACAATTATTGTTTGCCCAGATTCTTAAATAATTATAATTATCCAATTCAATATGATAATAATGTAACTTTACATAAGCAATTATGTCCATTCCTACACATATTAACAGTTTATCTAAAATTCTTAAAATTCTTATAACAGATATAGCAATACCCGCAGTCTCACTTTATATATTTCATAGGATACCTAACTTCCATGACCTGTTGAGAGGAAAGCTGAAAATTTGACAAACTTAGACTATTTTAAATTTTGTTAGTTGTGCAATTTTAGGATAATTTCTTTTCAACACGGTACACGTGCATCCCTATTTTGGGCGAGGCCAACTGTTATGTTCATGTTGATTCTCATTGTTGTTGCCTCTAATACTGTATAAATCCATTATCAGGATCCTCAAAGTCTTATATTGAAAATGCAAACATTTTTTGGAAAAACTGTCAGAAAATCATTTTAATAATAATCATCTAATGGTCAGTTTTGATGTAGTAAGCCTATTTACAAATGTTTCTGTAGATAAAACATTAGTAATAATTAAAAGCAAATTGCAACATGATGTTAGTTTGGCGAATAGAACTAACTTAAGCAATGAAACTAATAAAATTACTTACACTTTGTATTAAAACAACATAGTTTTAGTTAAATAATGACTTCTACAAGATTTTGGGATGTTCATTGGTTCTTCATTGTCTCCAATATTAAGTAACATTTTCATGGAATGTTGAGGAAAGTATTATCAATAAATTTAGCTTTTACCATTGTATGGTGGAGATATGTAGATGACATTTTTGCAATATGGCCCTATAGTAAGGAATATTTAAATATTTTTTAAAATCAAATCGAAAAAGAAAAATAAATTAAATTTACAACAGAAATAGAAAATGAATTACCTTTCTTAGACATTTTAATTAAAAAATTAGATAACACATAGCAAATCAGTGTGTATAGAAAACAAACAACATATTAGTGTTAAGAAATGTATTGTTTAGTGTTTGTATCACAGAGCCAAAATAATTTCTTCTAAATGAACGGTCTTCAAACTGGCACCACGCCAAGATCGGTTTTACCGAAAATCAAACCACTAAAGTTGTTCAAAATTCTAAAAATTGTATTTATAGTGTTCCGTGTAAGTGCGGATAACATCACGTAGGTGAGTCATTTAGACCTCTCAATGTAAGATTTGGCGAACATAGAAATTACGCTAGGAGGGAGAATTTGAAAAACTCAACACGAGTGCGATAATAATCACAGGATCAAAGAGAGCAACGGAACTAAAAGAAAACTTAAGAAATCCGCGATTTATTTATTAAATCAGGATAGATGTGTTTAAAATTATTCAATAGATTTTTATACTAGTTGGTGGCCCATCCCTAGAGACGAAGAAAGTAAAAATACGATAAATATAATTTAATGTCTCACGTGACTATGGAAATACGAACTGTCATGGTTGGGTCCCAAAAATCTTTGAGACCAGAAGTAGATAGATAATCTTCCGAAACGTTAAATGTCTACAATTTTTAATGTCGGGTTTTAGTTTATAAATACCCAATAAAAAGTAAGAAAACCTGAATATGCGAAAAAACAATTATAGACAATACTGTATAATATTTCATAAGTGTGGTAATAGTTTTTCTAAAAGAGGACAATCATCTTATCTTTACAATCGATATATATAGCAGATATCTCGACAGATAGATGCCTACGTCAGATGAAACAAATCTGACATACGCCTACCAACGATAGCCGATATGTTTTTGATGAAATATATCACAAAAGCTAATATTATTATATATTTGTACAAATGATAATATAAAATGATAAATTTTACCAAGGATTTTAATAGATAACTCATTGAAATTATTTAAATTGTTTTGTACACGCGCCTTGTTTCACAGATAAAAGTTTATTGCTCGAAGAATATAACATGTATACATTTTTATTTTGCTTAAATCGTTGATCGCGCTGGGTAGTCCTTTTTGATTTATGGCACATCCGCGACACATCAGATAATTATTTTAATGTAGCAGATAATGCAAATAATATACCTCGTACAATGCTATCAAGAAGGTTAGTCAAAAAGCATTTTTCGGCGAGAGGATAAAAATAGGATAAATCGGTAAGAATCTGTAAGAAATTCGTATTAATATATTGTTTGTTACAGAAATAATTAGGTCGGTAGGTAATAACCTCGGTAATACCCAGAGTAAAGATACAATTCCATCTGCTGAGATAACTCTGAGATAAATATTGCGAAAACTTTTACTATATTTTAAACATAACAAAGATTATGTTGACTTTATAACCAGATTCCTTTTATATTTCCTTGAATTCAATATCTATAACAATTATTACTTTTCTTCACTACGCGCATGCTGTCTTCTCGAATATTAATGTAGAACGTAGTTTTTACAAGAATAAAACAATACATCTCTTCTCTGTACCGGCGAGGATTCAATTAAATTTAAACGTATTCGGTTCAAAAAGAGTGAAAACTAGATCCGTTGTCCGGGCTTTGCAAATTCCATAATTTGTTTTAGTTGTTATTTATTTATTTTCTGCAATATGCGATTTACGACCGGTACGTGTTTCATATTTAATATCTTATCTACATAAGTTTGGCAAGATTTCCCCTTTGATAAGTAATTAAAAATCGTATCATAATATTCAAAACTATCCATAGCATCGACACTGCAAGACAACTCGTACTGACGGAACGCATTGGCTTACATATTATGACCTTTATCAGTTTCCTGTACACCATGCAAAAAATTGTTGAAAGACAAATAGGTTTTATTTTCTTTACTAGATGGGACTTCTATGATAGAATATTGCCAACAACAGTATAGCTTCAGTGGAATAAAGCTGTTCATTCTTTGCTCTACTTTCTGTGAGAGAAAGCAATACAAAACATTTTTGAAAAAAATTGAACTGGCAGGCCATACTCAAAGATTTTCATAGGAATCGCCGATTTTGATATTTATTCATTTTTACATCGACCTCAAGATCAATATTAAGTTATAACGTTAAATTAACCCGAACGATGGTGGCCTTTTATTTCACATAATTTTTAGTGGCCTAATTTGACGTAAATTTGCAGCTACACAATTATGGCAGCTTTATTAAATTGACTATTTTGAGTCCTTAACTGTTAACATCAGATTCAGTATCCCCTCTCTGAAATTATTTTTCCTGGCGACTCCGCCTTAATTTCGAAAAATTTTGAATAGAAAAAATTCGTCTTAGCTTTATGCACACCTTATATTAGACATAGTTTGGTTATATGAAACGAGAATGGATTTATGTTTTGATAAGATTCTGTGAATTTAAATCTTGGATAATCCCGATTCCAAAGCAGCTTGCCTTTAATGACATAATTGGAAATGCCCAAAAATACCCCAGAATTGCTATTTCGATGTTTTCGTCATCAAAAATAGACTTCCTGCTTAGAGTTCCTGCGTTGATAGAGCCAAATGGACTAAAATTATAGAATATGCGTTTTACAGTGTATCGTGATGGTTTCTGTTCTTGTGGGTATCGAGTGGCAAATGTGTTACTTGTTCTTGATACAACCTTATCCCATTCTTCATTAATAATAAACAAATCTAAAAAGTCTCCGTGGGTGTAATTTAAACGTGCTGACATTTTTTGGCATAAGACAATGACTGACATTAATGATTGTTTCTAATCAGGGCTAAGTTCATGGCAATTTTCATTAAGAACTCATGAACATTTCAGAAGATCGCTAATTTCTCAAAAAGTTTTAAGTCTATACTAGTAAAAAGGGAATTTCATTCATTTTACATAATTTGATGTAAAGTAATACAGGGTATTACATTTGAAATAAAAAATTGTTTGACGTTTGAATTTGACAAAAATGTAACGTGAAAAATGGAACACGTTGGTATACCTACTATTACCAAATTTACATTACATTTAAGGTATCGTGAATTCCGAAGGTGGTAGGGAACGACAAGACAAACAAAAATACCTTATATAAAATGGGGTCTAAAGCTCATAGTTTTGGAGAAAAAAAAAAAAAACAAAAATATCGCAAATTTTCAATAAAAATTTTTGCGAACTGCTGGAATATTGAGGTAGGTTTAGATCTAGATCTGATCTGAAGAAAACTATACTCTAACTCTCCCTTGTACAATATTTTAGTTACTGTCGGTGTTTCGTTATGTACACACGTCGTTGTTTTTTGTTATTTTTGAATTTCGCGTCATTGTGTATTTATAGTTAAGATTTATTTTATTGACTTACCGTTCAAGTTGTCAAAT
Source organism: Stenurella melanura (assembly GCA_963583905.1). Lineage (NCBI taxonomy): Eukaryota > Metazoa > Arthropoda > Insecta > Coleoptera > Cerambycidae > Stenurella > Stenurella melanura. Next base: position 9,195,527 of record OY757317.1, read on the forward strand.
TCTTGATTACGTACAGACACAACTTACTTGTTCGTCCTTTTTGTATTCCTTTTTGGCTTTTGTACCAAGTTTCCATTTTATTTTTCTTTATTGACAACGTTAGTTGATAGTTGTTTAGTGTTGAACGAAGTGCGTATGTACTTAATTCGACGTACCGAACTGTGTATTGATACGGATGCAGAGATTTTGAATCATTTAGGTAGGTAGTAAGCTTTTAACCCAGGATACTCATTTATGTTACAAATGTTAATAAACCACATTTAAATTTTCTAAATTATAAACAATCCAATATTTTGTTCCAAATTAAAAGAAATGCTCTGTTTAAACCTCTATGGCAATTATTTGCTTGCAATTGTGCACGAAGAGAGAACGAATTATTTACCTCTTTATTCTTGCCTCAGTTCAGTTGAGGCGGTACATCAAAGGCGGTCGATGATCTTTTTACACCGCGAGTGCCGGCCAGCACTTTTTTATGACAATTTAAAAGTTGTATAATTGGGAAGTACAAGTCCATCGACCAAGAAAAGCAGTGGTTCTCAATAGTTGTCTACCATAATATTAAATATGTTAACCTCGATCGATGTTTTTCAAAGTGCCATACGGAGGGAAAAGTCATACAGATTTTTTGTTTGTCTAGTCGGCCCCATTACCAGTTTTTTTTAATGACATGAAACTGATTACACCCTGTATAAATATCTTTCAGTTTTTACTATATAAGTTTCTTTGAATTTACATCTTTATTCGACATAAATGATGGAGTTAAAAAACTTGTTAGTAAACAGAAAAAATTGTCAAGAAAAAATCTGGAAAAAAAACTTAATATTAAAGATATGTTTTATGTACTTAATTAATTTATTAGTAGAATGCTCTCCGCAAATACCACTCGTATCTGTAAATATTATCCATAAATTTTCTCAAACTAAGTTTTCAAAAATTAATATAATTCAATATATCAGATAAATCCAATTAATCGATATAACTCAAAGCACTATTACGTACAGAAAGATGTACTTCATGTTGTGGTTGTTTTGACATTAATAATGACAACTAAAGAACAGACATTTTAGAAGTAGAATTATGAAAATATTATTAACATATGTATTTTTGAAAATTTCTCCGATTTTACAGCATTGTATCTTATCATAACGCTGCAAATATCTACTACACAACGCGGACCTCAACAAAATTCTTAAATAATATAAATATAATTAATATTATTCTGGTTTAGTTGAGTTAATACATTATTACCTATCTTCTTTCGTGTTTCAACTACAAACCGGGTGGGTATACGATGCGCACCGAAGAACCGGAATATCTCCAATTGAAAAATATTACTTAACACTTCGAAATAATTCATTTATAAAACTTTGCTTTAAAACTTTAGATGGATAATTATTTAAAACGAGTAGGTATGTAGATAATTTAGCCGTACCAGCGGGGTCTTAAAAAGATATTTAAAAGCTTAAAAGTTAATTAAAATTATCTAGCGAAGATCTCTTGGAAATGGCCCTTAGAAGCTCGGATTTACCGTTGAAATTTTCGAATAAAAAACTAAATAAATTTCAGAACTTTAACGGTTCGGGACTGAGTATATTTAAAACGCAATTAGAAATGTTTTTTAAAACTAGCAGTTGTATATTTTAATTCGGATAACTGCATTTTCACTAAAATTTTTAAGATTATTAAGTAAGTTTTTAAATGGATAACCACACAACGTTGTAATTGCCAAAATGGCATAGAAAGAAAAAAAAATTAACCTCATTACTTTTAAAATACTGCCGATATTGTTACATCTTAAAACATACGATGGTTTTTGAAAATAAGAATACATCCATATAGAGTAAAAACCTATAGGAAATGTTATTAATGATACAGGAAATAAAGTTAAAAAGGATTTATATCGTATAATTAACAAGGTTCGTATATCAGAACGGCATTTTAAAATTGATAAGGGGACTCAGGTTTTTGCTTTACATAGAGGGGTAGAGAAAATAGGGGTGACATTGCGTTTGTGCATTTTTTAGTAATGTCTCTAAATATTCACTTCAAGAAATATAATTCTTATGGCTAATAGAATTATTCTTAATATGTATTGTGTTCTTTTGTTCTCTCTACACCATAAAGGTAGACAGATTTGTTTGCAAATGTACATTTTCAACTACAAAACGTATTTGTAGTTAAATCTATCCGGAAGTATTTATTTCAAATAATGTTGCTTGCTTATAGTTTGTTTAAACATTTGAAATTATCTTTAACTTGTTTATAATATAAAAATTGGGTACATTATGATTGGAAACGACGAACATTTGGGTTTATTTGGAAGTATACTTTACAAACTAAACATCGCCCTGTATATATTTGCTTTTCTAATAAAGACGATTCATTATTATTATTAACTCTCGATGAGGAAACAAATAAAAGATAATTTTGTTACTTACAAAAAAGGCTATACAGGATGTTGCATGAGGAACTGTGCATACTTCCAGGGGCGGTAGAGAACCACCTGGGTATTCAGGAACAGCCAATGAAATTTCCCAGTTGCTTTTAATTTTTGACATACAGGGTGATAAGCTGATTTTGGTCTAAATTTATTTTGGCAAGAACGTCCTTACTATTGATCAGATTTTGTTTAAATTTTAGACACTTTATACACTTATCATGGTTGATAGATTGCTATTATACATATTTTTTCTAAATTCCAGTGCCGACCTTTTTAATTTGATTCTTCCAATTCCTATAAAAAAGATCACCCTGCAATATTTTTTTAACATTCAGATGCCAATTATAAAACGCCATACATTTATTACTAAACATAAATATGTAATTAGAGTTTTTGTCTCACCTTCGTTGATTTTCTTACAAGAGATTGAGCTTTATTTGTTTACATTAATTGTCCAAATAATTAAAAATGGTCACATTAAGTATTTACAAAAATTATATAAAAACATTACAAGTACTTAGAGAAAATGTTCAAAATGAGAAATTCCAGCTTCCATAAATTTTTGCTGGCGTTTATTTAAATTTTCAAAAGATTTTCTAATTAGAGCACTAGTCACTACAGAGGAAAATTTGCCGAAATTGTGGATCTCTAGTATTTATTGGGACACTGTAAACTACAGTTTGAGATATCCCCATAGAAAACTATCGAGGGGTTGAAATCTGGTGATCTAGCCGGTCAAGGATGCCACACCAAACATTTACCGAGAACTTATGTTGAGAATGGGCTTCTATTATAGCATGAGGATTGTTTTCGGTCCAGTTATGCGAATCTCTTGAATTAAATACGCCATCCCATGTAAATTGGGCCTCGTCTGTGAATGAAGTTCGATGTTTAGTCGGTCTGTGATCAATAATCCACTGACAATTGATTCTAACTTATTTACATTGTCACCCTTTGCACTTGCTGAATATGATACGGATTTTTAAAAGTAAATTATTTATTATTTGTTTGCTTATAGTAATGAAACATATTCTTTATAGGATTTTGCAAACAGCGGAAAGAAAAACTATCTATGGGAACTAAAGGAAAAACTATATATAAAAATTTTAATGAAATCTTTGCATTCTTTCGATAACCTTACTTCTGGTTATGCTAACAAGTAAAAATTCTTATTTGCCATTCTCATTTTAACACTAGCATCCAACATAGTCCCCTACGGCTAGGCAGGCTAAACTAGTATCTACATGATCCCCTACGATATGTAAATTCAGTTAAAAATAAGAACAAAGGCCTGAAATTAATTTATTTACGTACCTTGTCTTTAAAAATTTGTTCATTCTAATGAATTACATTTTCATAAAATCTCATTCAGGTTCTTGGAAATGCTTAGCCTTTGAAACGTTTTTCGTCCACAATAAGGACGAAAAACCTTATTGATTTTGAACAACATTGATCAATACATAAAAAAGTTATTCATTATATGAATTTTAAAAAAAAATTGTTTGTTTTGTAATTAAACAGAAAATGTATAAAGCTAATATTATTTACAAGAAAACTGTGAATAGTAGTCTATAGAATGTGCAACAATTATTTAAAAAGTATAGTAAATCGGCAAAGACTATAATGATTAGCTTGTTATTTTTCATTCTCACCTACATTTTAGCCAAAAATTATGGACCAACACATTTGCCCAACTGCATATTTATCTAATATTTGAATTTTTAATACTCTTATATAAGAATGTAAATGTTCTTGTGTCAACCTCTTGGGACATAATTTTAAAAAGTTTTGCGATTGAGTACAACATGCCATGCCGTTCATTCACTAGTATAAAGTTGGTACCAAAGAGTAAACAAAATGTATATTAGTTAAATCTATTCATAAAGGTTATAAATAATATACCTTTACGCAATTTGTTTGATGACGGTGAATGTTCTGTTAGGTAACTAAATGCATTGTTACGTTAGGTATATAAAAAAATAAACAAATATGTAGTACCAGTAAATGCATTTGATGTGCTACGTGCGACCTATTATGGGTTCGAATATAAATATAAACTAGACAACGTTATACTCTTCGTCGATTTGTTGCACTTTTCTTATAATTATAGCATATTTTCAAAAGTTTTTTGTAATTTTTTTTTGTTTCATACATTTTTAATTTTATGATGCCAACTTTAGTTGGTAAAATAGTGATTAGGGGCCATCCATTAATTATGTCACGTAAATTTCATGGTTTTTCTACCCCTCCCTCCTCCTATGTCACAGGTTGTCACATCGAAGTCAATCCTCCCCCTCCCACGGTTATGAAGTCACCAATTTTACAGGTAGAAATATCTGATTTTTGTATTTTTTTGAATTTCATTCAATTAAAACAACGATATACGTATATGTATGTAAATAATGTGATGTCATAAAAGTTTGACCCCTCTTGTTACACTCTGTCCCCTCCTTCCCCTTCAAACTGTGACGTAATTAATGGATGGCCCCTTAGTATAAAATATAACATATTTTTTTAAAACACAGGGTCAGCAGTATGTTTATCAACTATAAAAATTGTTCAAAGTGGTCATCATTATTAAAATACAATGTCCACATTTTTTTCTTAAATTACTTAAAGAATTAGAAACAGAGCTATTATTGTTCGAGTTTAATTCGTACATAATATCCTCAATTTTAGTTTCCATTATTTCAACATCCTGATTAAAATCATAATTCATTTTGTCCTTTAAATACCCCACAATAATGCATCCAAAGGTGTTAAATCAGGGCTGTTTGGTGACTATAAAATTGATTTGCCATTACCATCCCAAAGGTCAAATTGACCATTTAAATGCTCCCTAACTTCCAAAACACTATGTGTTATAAGCAAACAAATAATAATTCATCTTTTTTAAACACTATATGCTGCCAAATTACTTCATTAAATTCCTCATCAGAAAAGTGTTCCTCTTAATGCTCTGCTACCTCTGGCTACCTCTAAATATGTTTCCCGTATTAGGGTAAAATTGAAAAAAATGGCCTTACATCCTTAAAAATTCCACGCCAAATTTTGACCTATTTTCTACCAGACTTTTTAATTTCAACAACTTTTTTTTGTTGTCGATTTTTTTTCTCCCAGAAGCGTCTATTTCTCCTATTGAAAACCCCTGCTGTAGAAAATGACGATTCATCTATCCATAATATATATTTAAAATAAATTATTAGGTTTGCAGTAAATCTAGTAATGAGGATGCGGGTACTTTGGACTTTCAATTTTGATAAAATAAATTACATAGTACACCATTAAAAAAAATTCAAAATATATCGTTCTTCATTTTCGTTTGCTATTTTACTACTGTTGCTATTTTGGTACGTTTTTTCTTTTAAAATTATCAGTTTCTCACATGACTGTAAGTATTTAAAAATGTGAACGATTCGGGTATAATGCTATATATACTCCTCTTCCAGCTTTTTATTTTTATTATTTCCAACATAAAGCAAAATATAGCTATTCTTTCTATTTTGCCTTGTGTCAATCATATTTTCTGGAATTTATTCTCTATAACTATTTTTCTGACGAGGAAAGTTAACTTCATAGATATGTCTTTTACAGAGATCTAGATTTTTTTATTTGGTCTAATAGAACCCGTACCAATATGACAAAATTATTTGCAAAATACAACCCTAGATTTTTTGCTGAATCAATAAAAGAGATATTTATCTAATTTGGAGAATATTCATACTTTTTTTTAATTTTTGGAGGAGGAAAACACTTGGTAGAGCAAAGCTAGTCTGTTAAGCCTGATTATTGATAATAGCAAGCTTATTGTACTCTTCGCAAATACAGAACGAAGAGTTGCATTCGATTGGCACATTTCCTAAACCGGTAATTATTGCTCGTAGACAATTAAAACTAATATCATTTGCAAAAAAACTGCGTAGAGTATCCTATAAAATGTGCAACAATTATATAACAAGTATAGTAAATCGGCGACGAGTATAATGGTTAGCAGCTTAGCTTGTTATTATTATAGTAACAGCATTTTATAAATTTTCAACATTTTGATGGTAGTCAAACTTTGTATCATTTGCACAGAACTCAATGTGATTTCTTTCGTATAAACCGAAGGTGTCCATCAGGAATATAATTGGTCCCAGGATAGGATCTGCGGGTACACCAGAAGCAACCAAATTGTTTAGTAAGACTTTATATGTTCTGACTTTTCAAAAGTATGGACATATTTACAAAGACGAAGTATTTTTACATTTAGATAATCATAATTTATTATACCAAGAGTATGTCTGAAAAACAAGATCAATGTTGTAATCTGTTTTTTACCAGAGTGAAAATGAAATTAAATCAGTAGGCACTGTAGTGTGTCATTTCTAAAATACAGTTGTCATTTAGTAGCAAGTAAATAGTACTTTATTTGCTAATTGTTAATAAATATATAATACAAATAATTCCATGATGGAGGTTTTACCTCCCCAGAGTCTTCTTTCGTAGTAATGGAAAATATCCCTGTTCTAAATAGCAAATGACCATATGTGTGACACAGTCAGTATAATATCAATAATGTTTACAGTTACCGTTATTATCGATAAATTCCGAGATAATTTAACAAAACGCTGTTGCATGTTACAACGTATTTATAACAAATCCATTACCAGTATTTACATCATTTATCATTATTTTATTGTTTTAAATGGATACATCTACTCCTAGATCTACACGATTAATAAACATTGTAATATTTCATATCATTTTATATTTATCTAAGGTTACTGATATAATATTTAATACCAACTGGAATAATTATTTATGTATATAATTAACTCATGTGCCAGATTTTAAACGTTTTAATACAGTTCTGTTACAACACTACGTATGTTTAAAGCTGTATATGCTAATATCGTCCGTATAAAAACTATTTTATAAGCCGTCATATAGTTTGTGCGTACAAGCGTATGTCTCTTTGGCCCGTGTGTGCATAAATTATAGTTTTAAAAAGGGTTGAGGCTAATATATTCGCCTATTCACACATCGTAACTCTCATCTATCCAGCGTTTTAAAGCCATCATTTTAATTTCTCTAGCATGCACCAAAATACACAAGTGTTTACTAGTTTTAGTTTTGTAACAGCCACTTTCCTCGTGTTAATTTTTCTCATGCTAAATATGTAAGCAGCATCGTTAATAATTCCATCCAATTTTATAAATAACAATAATTTATTTTTTATAGTACATGGAAGAAAACAATCATTATCGAATTAAATGCCGACGTTTCGAAAAAGCTGTTTTTTTCGTTTTCAAATGTCACTATAAATTGTTTTAATACTTAATTTTAGATACATTTACAGGAGCAGGATACAAACGAAGATCTCATAATATAATTATGAATATAATAATATTTAAAGTCATTATAATGATAAACAATAAAAGTTATTTTTATACAAAACGGACTATACACATTAAAAGTTTACTAAGTAATTAATATTTGGCAAATTCAATCTGTAGTCATCTGTATATATCCAGGCACAACATGAAAAAGATATACATGTAGATATTGATATTGAAACTTAGTAAAATTGTTCGTCATAGTCGGGAAAGTCTTAAAGGATGAATTTGTCGACAAAGAACAAGGATTAAAACTGAAATTTCCAAATGTGTTTCCATTGATTCTCTCGTATACAACGTATAAAAACTTTTAACACATGTATCAAATAATACTTTTGTAGAATCATATAAAAATTCTTGCGCAATTTATAAACCCAGCTTCCTCTTGATTATAACATTATATCTTTGGATGTAACATCACTTTTTACATATGCTCCAGTAGACTTAACATTGGACGTAATAAAAAGAGTATGATGCATCTTAAAAACACATACAAGAATTTCAGAAGATTTTCTTTACAAGCTAAGTAATTATTATTGTTAGTACTTAAAATCTACAAACTCTGAAATACACCATAATTTGCTTTCCCATCATAGGTTGAAACAAAATTAATATTTGAAGCCAAATAAAATTTTTCATAACAAGAATATTTTAATAACATTGCTCTTGGAAATAAAAATAAAACTGTAACAGAAAACTATTATACAAATTATAAATGAAGTAACACATAGTAGTACTCTCAGCAAAATTGACGAGTATCTTAGCTAATCACAATATTGCAATACTATACAACATTGAGAAAAAGGCGCCCGAATGGCAGAAATCAAATGTTATATAGGATTGCAGTGGTGTACATTGGTCAGACAAAAATATATTTAAGAGATAGAATAAAGGAACATGATACAAAAATGACATAAAGCATTAGTGGAACACACTTCAAAATTAGAGTTAGGTATAATAATAGAGGACTTTAAATGTAATATATTTTAATATTTTAATAAAGAATAATAATCTTAAGACTTGACCGAATACGCTAAACAATTTTATTAACTTTTACCAGCAATGTCTGCATACATAAATCTTTTTCATGTTGTGCCTTTTTCTGTTTATTTGTGACGTATTTTAATAATAATTATTATACAGTGTATTAGTGTAACTCTAGCTATATTTTACTCCTTGCTTATATACAGACCATCGCATCGTGGGTATTGATTGAACTTGTTAAATATTTATTACAGTAAACTTTTGTGTATCGTTGCTTAATAATAATAAATGACTTTATTTTGAAGAGAAAAAAATAATTACACAGTATAGGCCGAAGTTTAGATAATATTATCTATTAAGTACTTCTTCAACAAGTTTTAACTTTTGTATACGATTTTTTATTATTGTAGTAACTTAATTTTATAACCATATGTTATCGAATGGATAATCCTGTTTTTTTTCTAATATTAAATAAATCAAATTTGTTAGTAAATGGCTGTAACGCTCGATAATATTATGAGATACGTTTTGTGTGCAATCTTCAGCATTGTTTTTGAAACTATTTACCTACGTGCCTACAAACTGCATTATTTTATTAGTCAAAGCGTATTTTTTTTACAATAATTTTGCACATTAATCAAGAAGAGTAGTATAATTAAACAAATGGATATTAACAATGAAAACGAGATTTATTTTATGCCGCCAGAGGTAAGGAAAGCTACAGAAATCGCCTCCTTAAACTTGTTGCTCAAAAAATTGAGAAAATTATATGTGATGACGCATGAATGTTTCTTGAATTGAAGAGATCAAATAAAGATGAATTAAATAAATATTAAATATTTAATAGTCGTGGAGAAAGTATAGTATTATAGTCGCATCACTATACATGCAGTGCAATCTTATTTCCCGAAACATAAGAGAAGAACAGCAATTAATAAATTTCAATATGTTGATTATGTGGTGCAACTGAGCAAAAAGTGCAGAAGTTTCCAAGAGAGAGTTTCATTAGCGCTCCAAAAGATGTGAAAAGGTTATGGTTGACATCCGATTACGTTTAGTGCGCTATGGCACACAACTTAGTGGTCTTTTCGGCTTCAAATATCTACAGGGTGGGGAGGTTCCAGCCAATTCCAGTAGCTGCCTATTTTTATAACCATTATTAAGTCTCCTGTTTTTGAATGAAATTTATGTATTTTTCGAAATCTACTCAATTTTAAACTTTGCAGTGAACTTTTGAAAATGAACAAATAAGGTTTCCGAAACGACGACATTTAATTCAATAGGTAACGATAGTTATATTCCGTCGAACTTATGCCATCCACTTCAAAACCATAGTTTTATTTTGTTTTGATTATAGAGGTGATCTCTTGTTACCCATATTAAAATGAGGGTCGTAGTTGGGCTGCGATCAAAAGTTTTCATAGAAAAAGAATTGTTGACAATTTCAGATGGTCTCCTGGTTTGTAGGTTTTATTTACCTACGCGCGATTTTTTTAGATACCGGTCTGTGAAATTAAGAAAAACTAATACGTCTCTAGTATCGAAGTTTTCTTTAATTGCCGTTTTTTAGACCTACGTCATTGTAATTTCGAAACTATTAAAGATAAATATTTTTTTCGGATATGAGCTGTTTAGAGGCTATCAGGAGGTTTTTTTAATGTAATTTTTTATACAAAATGTATTCTACAATCTAAGAGAGCATATAATAGAATCATAAAAGCATCAGGTAACTTTTCAATCTATCTTTATGCATTTAGGGGTCTGATCTCTTTAATTGTCTAGTTTTTCGATGTCAATCTTGGTTTGCTTATTTCTTTCAAATTAAAGTACATTTTTCTGGTTATTTACATACCAACATTTGCATTTGCGTTTAATGTAATATATCGTTAAAAAATGAAGAAATCAGATGTAGATGTTTTTCAATGGAAGTAATGGCGTACTATTGATAATTTGAATATGAAAATGTAATATTTACATCTAATGAAATAAGTAGTTGAACAATAAATGGGTTTTTAGTTTTTCCAAATTATTGTACTTAATTGTATATGACTAATTGATTTAAGGAAGTGGGTGCTGGGTAGTTTTTAATAACAATTGCGTTTAAATTGTGTGGTTATCCATATAACAACTTTCGATAAATTATAATTTTATCAGTGCTTTTTATTTAAATAAGTAAATGTTTATTTGCCTATAATGAAATAGCACCTGAAAAGGAGTGGTTTTTATCAACCACAACACATTATCTGTCTGTAATTTGATTGTCTCGTCCAAATGTTTTCCGTATGCGAAATAAAGATTATTTAATTATACTTTCTATGTTGGATATAAATAATATAAAATATATAAATCAATATTAGCGCAATGTAGAATGTATTGGAGTTTTGTACATAAGATAATAATAAATGCAAGAACACTAACAACATACTCAGAGCAAAATAGTATTTTTTCGTATATATAAATTCGTTAAATCAAATCAATGTGCACAGTGCCATACAAATTAACCACTATACATGTTATATTGGGGAAACGATTAAGAATAAAAAATGAAGTTCAATAATAAAATAAAATAATGGTTACTGCATTTCATACAACTTAGTAGGAAAGGATTAACAAAGAGCCGTGTTTTTAACACCCGACTCAAGAGGTGGAGAGTTCTAAATTTGACCCGGATGGTTATATGTATGTGTCTGTCTATGGCTTCATATCTCTATGATTTTGATAGAGTTTTTTAGTTTTTTTCATTTGAAAGAGTACTTTGTTTTGAACAAAGTTTCATCTTAGTATACTTTCAGGGAGTTAGTTACACGTCATCAATAAATGAGTCAGATCGATCTTTTCTTATTGAGATATTCTAAAGTTTTATGCAGGATTCCATCCTTTTTTTCTTTATCAGTAGAACTCAGAGGTGTAGTGGTGGAATAGAAGTTATATCTCTGGAATCTTGTCTTAGAAGTTAGACATTTCAATACGACTCTCTGCAGAGATCCCGTGGAACAAGACTGGTTAAAATGGGAAAGAACGAAACACCTGTGTTAATTTGACTTGTTTTGTAGGTATGTCAGAAAGTGTTCACTGGGTGACAGTGGAAATTACTGCCAAATGATTTTAAAATGTTCTGTGTGGACTTTGTGATATCAAAATAAGTGATGGTTGTATGTGCGTTTAGTTTAAAAAGTATAAGATAGTTACTTAAATTACAAATTATAAAAACCCCCGACAAAATTACTAAGTAATACCTAAATAAACAAAATTTTAAAAATATAAAACAATACGGAATATTATCCTTAATATGGAGAACACTTGTAGCCAGTTAATATAATTATTTGTGATCTCATATACGAACTTTAAACCCAACTTACATTTTTTATGTACTCTGATTTGTCTTCTTATATGCGTGAATATATCAGGGGCTACTGTGAAATGCAGACATACATGAGCACAGCTTTGAACTATTAAATGTCAACATTCAAAACAATAGCCCCCAATAAGAGAATAAATCTCAAGAACATTAAAAAACGTAAGCCGGGTTTAAATCGTAGAAGTTCGTACTTATGTGGAATCTGAACTGATTATATTGAAATGTTTAAATTGAACCAAATTCTTCTTTAAATTAAAAATAATATTAGACATTATTTAATTTTCTTTAATTTTGTTTAAGTATTTGTTTTTTATGAGTTAGTTACTCGGAAAACTTTTTATTTTAGTCGGTGTTCATATTTTTGGCGGCTTAGTTCCAATAAACTCAAGCATTTTACGATCCAATGAATTCATTCGCAAGAACGACAAATAAATGCCCTCTTACCTCCAAAATTAACACTCACAAAAAATCACAAAAAACAGTAACTAAGTACTTTGTAGTTCCAGCTGCATCTTTGTTCCCTACATTGTATTTTTATTTTTTTTTTAATCTTTTGGCTATGACTAAGTATTTTTAATAATCAAATTGTTCCTTATAGGGTCAAAAATTTGCTTTTCGAAGAGCCATATTATTAATTTTATTGGTACTGGTAGAGGCTAAAATGACTTAGAATTCATTAAGAAAAACACTTTCTTCGATAGTTTTTGAGTTACAATTAAGAAATGGAAAAATAGCCACACAAAAACCTAAAATTCTATAAACTTTCAGCAGACTATTTAAAATTGTCATCATTTTTTTTGTATAAACGCTTTTCGATTGTTTTAATATCAATTATTGATTATCTAATTTTTTAAAGTCTGTAGTCACTAAATTCTTTTTCCATTGCTTTATTTAAGTATGGGCTAATTTTATGTAAGCTACGGCCCGACATTAATATAAAATAACACATGAACATGAGTTTAAAAAGTTGCGGTACTTAAAACTCTCATTAAAAATTTAGCCAAAAACTTTCTCAGCGTACTAGCAACATTTTTGTTCATAACATTGTATTTTTAACAATAATGTCGCTCTTTGCAGAGTCAAGAATTACCTATGGAAGGTTTTTGAAGGGTCTATATCTTCTCAATTTTATTAACACTGGATACTCAAATATTAATATCCTTAAAGAAATCAAATCATTTTCTTTATATTGGTACAAATATAAAAAACTTGGAAATTAGAATCAGATCGGTTATATCAAAATCTATACCTAAACTTTCAGGAAAGCATTTCAAATTGCAACAATTACTTTTATGAACGCTTCTTGCTTACCGAATCCCAACTATTAGCTGTTTCATGTTTCAACGCCTGTAGTCACTGAATAATTTTACCGTGGTTTTATTTAAACATCTAGTTATTTTGTATAAGTAAACCAAAACGTGTCACTAGCATAACAGAGAAAATTTGAACGCGAAATTCAAAGATATACGGTACACAAGGCTTTTATCCAAAAAACATAAGAGACAACATTGTATTTTTAATATTAAAGTTGTTTCTTGAATTGTCAATTATTACCTATAGGGCACAGTGATAGAAAATGGTACCAACGTGGACAAAATTCTCTCTGCGCTACAGTTTTTATCGTTTTGTAATACATTTTTAAAATGCTCGTAAGAAATAGCATTTCAAAATGTATGCGCATGTTTTTTGACTTTTTTATTAAGTTTTTAGTAAAAATAAATATTTCACAGAAAAATTATAAACTTGGGTTAGCTGCCCTTGCTTGGATTTGATTCATGTTTGGGAGGTAAGTTCCTACCGTTACGAAAATAATTTATCTCAAATGCCAGCTTGAAAAAATTTAAGAACAGGCAAATATTCTAAAAGTCCAAATACAGCCAAGACACTTTCGTCGAAAAGTATATAGATGTTTTATTGACTATGGACCAAGCAATGAAGGTGTTGCAGACATTAAAAAATATTGTTGTGAATGCATCAATGGGCGAAGAGCAGTTGGTTGTTCACATATACCTAGCTGTTATTATTTATTACTTATCAAATGCATGACACTTGTCAAAAATTGTAAGACCTGCTGAAATCCTCAGTAAATTGTTTACAGAATGCAATATGCTGTGATAGAAAAAGACAGTGATAAAGATTAAGTGTCTTTCACATTAGAGTAGAGTGTATTATTCGAATAATACTCATTTTACTGAGTCACAAGCTGAAAGTTAATATTGGTTCCTGATTCACATAGAATTACATAAATATTAGGGAGGAAAATTTATTTGAAATTTTTTTTACACTATAAAGTAATCCTCCAATTTTATTCAAAAGAATATATGTTGTTACTTAGGATACGAGCATATCACAGAAAGAAAATAGTGGTATTCTATCAGATAGAAAAAAGTACAAAATGTTTTTTACCCCCTATTTGTTTAATTTATTGAGTATCATTTTTTTTTATAATCGACATAACACCTTGGACCACATATACTTTAGCTCCCGAATCCGGCTAATTCACATTTGATAAAATCAAATTTTCTTATTTTTAAAAATTCTATCTCAACTTTTGTAAAAAAAAAAATTCAAGTTGGCATTTAGGTTAAATGATTCTCGTAATGGTAAGAAGTTACCTCCCAAATATGAACAAAATCCAAGCCGGGGCTGCCAACTCATGCTTATCCGGCTACGCCATATAATTTTTCTATGAAAAATCAATGTTTACTAGAAACTAAATAAAAATACCAAAAAACCAGCAGATACATTTTGAAATGCTATTTCTTGCGACAAATTTTTTTTATTACAAAACCATAAAAATTGGAGGGCAAAGACAATTTTGTCTGCGTTAGTAGCTCTTTCTATCACTGTATGGTGACCATAGAAGAGCCTACATTTTATCAATTTTAATAAAACTGTCAGAGATCCAAATATTAAGTTAATATCTGTAAAAAAAATCAAATCATTTTATTTAATAGTTTTAGAGTCACACAAAACCTACAAAATCAGGGAAATCATTTAAAACATTTTTTTTACAAACGCTTTACGACCGCTTGGTCCTCAACTATTGCTTGTTTAATTTTTGTAGGCCCGTATACCTAAACTATTCTTCCATTGCTTGTTTAAACATTCACTTGTTTTGTATAAACTGAAGCTCGACACTAGTACGAACTCGAAATTCAAAAATATTGAAAACATCGCGCGAAAAATGTGTAAAAATACTCACTTACACATAAGGTTGCATCCAGTAGATCAAAGGCGAGTGGTGCCGAAGCCAGCATCACCCAAACACATCCTAAAAATCGCTAAAAACACTAAAACACTAGCCGGCGCACAATTCAAATCCGAGAAATAGTCACCAAAAAGCACAATTTCAAAGCTCACAACTTACAAAGTCACAATGTTCGTGCGAAGAATACAAAAACCACCAACGAAACTCAAACAGTCAGCGGAGGAAGATTTTCCAGATGCTCTTCTGTTTTTTGAAACACTCATTGGAAGCGGAATAAACGATGTCCGAGCGAGAGTACTAGATTTTTGTGGTACAGGCGCTGAGAGGATGGAAAAGCTGAACGCACACTCTGCGTTAATAGAGTTGATAATACAATGCTGGCGCTCGTCTCGCGGACCACGAGTTTGTCCCCACTCTCACACCTACCCTTACCTGTGAAGTTAGACGCAGTAGCGGTTGCGCAAACTGAATCTCTCGAACTACAACAATTAAAAAGTTTTATCATTTAATCAGGTTGGGTTTAGGAGTGTGTGTCAGTCTTGTATACGGGTCTGGTTCTCGTTTATAAAAATTGATAATGAGAATGAAACTGTTGGGATTTTCCAGATCGTAGTTTTTTGGTAGAAAGTTATACATGACAGTGTTGTTTCTTGTTCTCAAAATTTAGTAAAAGTACTACTGAGAATTGTATGTACAGGGTTGGTCAGATTAAATTGATTCGGCTCTTTGATTTTGACGGAACATAATAATGTTGAAAAGTAGATTTTTATCTATTTATTGACATACATTTCAAGTATAAAATAAAAGATGTAATATTTAACAGAAACATATTCTTTAAAACATTATAAATGTGTTTAATGAGACATATTTTTAGATGGGAAGTTCGAAACTTATACAGGATACATCGATAGAAAGTTTTCACTGAGTGATAGTTGGAGTCGTTTGGAACCAATATGATCATATTTACCCTTATACAAAACCTCACCGTTTTTGAGATATCGGCCTTTTTAGATATTTTTGCGAAATAGTTGCACGTTATTTTTCATGGTACTAAATATCTTTCTTAGACATTTTTAATGTGTGCTTTGTCGAAACAGTATAAAAATAAATGTATTAGTTTAAAACCACTGCCTAAAGAATCACAACTTCCACATCCAGAGTTTCCATTGAAGTCTTTAAAGGAAAACATCTTGACTATATTTGCACTCTAGTATGTGGAAATAATGGGTCGTAGAATTTTAATAGTATTCGAAGTGGATGTGATAGAAAAATTTGAAGCGTTTGTTTCTAGCATATAAGCCGAAACTGAAGTCTCCGGACTTTTATTAGCTTGCTCTACTTATTTTCCCCAATTTACACTCCCCTCCAATAATCTCAGTTAAATGTCATTACAATACATATGTGTACAAAATTTCGAGTGAATATCTCAATTTAATTTTATCACCCCCTTTTAATAACGGAGTGGGGATGTGGAGGGGTTGAAAATGTTATAATTTCAATCCCTCCACGCCCCCACTCCATAATTATTTAAAACAATTTTTTTTTAATCTGAGGCCAGCAAAACTGTTTTCTGTGATCTTTAAAATAAAGGCGTATGCAAAAGTTCAGCTAACTTAAATGTTTTCGGCAGGCGAATCCTAATGTAACTGGAATATGGTGAAACTTTATTTCATTATTTATTATTAGTGACCATTTTTTAAAGGAAGTTCAATTTCTTTTACATTTTTTTAACGAGCAAGAATTTTGTTCTCAATACAGATTTGCTGCCACTAGATTTTATTTGTTTTGAAAGTCCGGTATCTTCGAAATGCTCGGATAAAATGATAAGAGAGTTAGTCCCGTCTCAAGTGGACACACCATGATATTTCGATTATTATTCAACAGATTGGTTTCAAATTTTTCTCTTCAGGACTCATCTTTTCATGTTATTCAATATATTTTCTTTTGTTAAAAAAACTCACTGTGTCCACTCAAGAATGGAATGTGTCTATATTTTACTCAGCGTTAGAGATACGGCAAAAATGTATTAAGAAAACTTGTTCAGAATCAATAAATATACATAGATGCAGAATTTGATAAGATACTAGAATTTTGATTATTTTCAACATTTTTTCAATAGTCCAGAAATTTACTTTTTAAATTGTACACAGACTTTAACAAATATTGTCGTGGGAACATGAAATTATGACAATTGTTATTATAAACGTCAAACGTGTACCTGTATTTAATTTTTCTCCGACACAACGGTTGAACAATGGTTGAGTCTCAATTAAATGTGGAAATTATTAGACGCTAGAAGGGGAGAATTTGAAAAATCCAAAATTTGTGAACACGCGTGGGATAATAATCATAGGATTAAATGGGACTCGGCGAAGATTTTGGAAAAAGAGAGCAACGGAACTAAAAGAAAACTTAAAGAATCCGCGATTATTTTATTAAACGAGGATAGATGCGTTTCTAATTATTCAATAGATTTTTGTACTAGTCGGTTGCCCATCCTTAGAGACGAAGTAAGTAAAAATAAGATAAATATAATTTAATGTCTCACGGGACTATGGAAATACATAAACAAAGAACTGTCATGGTTGACGGCCAAAACAGTTTTGAGAACGGAAGTAGATTCTCTTCCGAAACGTTAACTACCTATAACTTTGATTTTCAGTTTTTAGTTTATAACATTGTTCTAGTTTATATATTTTTAGGTGTGAGACTCTTTGAAACAGTCAAGTACTCTGCGCCAACCTCTGTCTGATCCGTTTGGCGCAGAGGTTTTTTCATTAAAATTTTTAAATATTTTTCAGTGGTAAAATACCCAATAAAAAGTAAGAAAATCTGAATATGCCACAAATAAACAATTACAGACAATATTAGACCTACTGGCGAAAATAGTCGTTCATCAGAGCAGTCACCAGTCACCGCAGCAGTCATCAGTCACTCAAGAATGTAATGACAGACATCCACAACATTAAATCTACTCATCTACTTGTTGCCAAAATGAACAGACTTTTCAACCAAAGTGGTACTGCAATTAAAACCAGAACAAAAAGGAATAATTAGCACAACTCGATAATTGTCTGACGATGGTTGAATGTTGAATGCATATGTTATCCCGCTTGATTTTTATTTTTGGGGCACCATCAAAAACAAAGTCAACAAAACGAGGTCCCGAGCTAGGGAAGAGCTTTGTGATTGAGTTGGTCAACCTGCCAAGAAATTACCGTTCAGTAACTAAGACGAATAGAAAGGAATAATGAAAAACGCGTTGAGAAATGTATTGCTATTGACGGTGGTTTAGTTGAGAAAGGCTACATTTAATTACTTAAGTACTATATTAAAATCCACAATAAACTGATTTTGAGTACTTTTTGTTTCCACGGCAATTTTTGATAAAGTATAAGTAATTTAAAAAGTAAATTTCTGGACTATAGCAACGGTCTTGAAAATAATAAAAATTATAGTAATATTTTAATGAATTTCAGTATCTAGTTAAGTTTTCTTAATAAATTTTTGTTGTTTCTCTAACGCTAAGTAAAATATATAAAAATTTCATTTTTGAGTGGATACAGTGTATTGGTGTGACAATTGAAAATATATTGAAAACTATAAAAGAGTTTCATAGCTGAGAATAATTTTAAATCAATCTGTAGAATAATAACCGAGATATCAAGGTGTGTCCACTTGAAGCGGGGCACACTGTATATTATTATGATATATTGCCGTAATCAGAATAAAATTCTCCATAAAGATATGGATATAAATAAACGGTATTCCTAAGGTCTATGAGAAGATATACTTATTTTTATAAAACAAATACTTTTGTAAATTAGTGAAGTCCAAATATCAATGATAATAAAGATAGGTGGGTAAAATTACCCATATAGTTGTGACTAGGCATTTCTAGGTAATCCAAGGTGGTTTATTAATTTTATACAATTATTATTCTAAATGAAACGAAATTGTTATCTAAATGAACCAGTCATTGTCTATCAAATTATCAAATTTTATATATTCCTCTTCATCATTTCGACGACAAAAGTTATGTAATCGTAAAAAATTAAGACACATACATTAAAAATTTCCACATATCATGTGTATAACGGAAAAGAACTGAGACAAAATTAACGCAAGGATACTTGGACACGTTACCTATTTAGACATTACAGATTAATGTGTGCATGTCCCACAGTAACTATGGAAGCATCGCCTAAAGCTGGAGAGAGCTTTCAAATTCAAGCCAGGTTACCGGTTGCTGACTTGAAAATTTTGGGGGCAAATCCACTTTTAGTGTGCGACCAAACTTACTTTTACAATATATACGTTACGGTCATTAGACGAATGATAGTGTATGCCTCAATCGTTTGGTGATCACGTCGGGGTCACCAATTTGTGGGGTAAAACCCCACAATATTTATGTATTGTAAATAAATAAATCGTAAATAATTAATATTATAATAATTAAATAATTAATATTAACAAATATTCTTAATGTCATAATATTTTTTATAATATCTAAATTCTGTCATATATATTATTTTATATTCTGTCTTCTTTTTTCTTTTTTTCTATTCTCGCCACCTCTGCATGAACTATCCCGGTGGCGATGTAGTGTTGACTACACATGAGAGAGCATCCCACAGGATACAACAAACGACCAAACGGATAGCAGAGACAAGCATGCTTGGCAATAACTAGTGTAATGCACACCACACCGTCAGCTGCTCCAGAAGTCCTCTTCTCTCCGTATTTACCTAGAGTGAGAGGCCAGATGGGCAACATACAGAATCTATCAAGCGGTAACTGATATGCTGCAGGCTAGCATCATGGAGCACAACAGGCTGTTGGACGACTGAAACTATCACAGCATCCTCTGGGAATGCCTTCAGATGTGATGGCTACCTTGATCAATCATGAACTGCCCTTTACAGTCATGTTTCCTGGAAGAGGCGAAGAACCGATCCACAAAGGGCAGACAGTTGTTGGTTCACAGTCGGCTTCAAAACTCCTGAAGGAACTGGAGCTGGTGTATATAGTCGCAAGCCAAAGGTAAGAATAACTTCGAACCTCGGTGATAATGGGACTATATTTCAGGCATAAGTTTATGCCATTGAGTTGTACATACACGTAAGCTAAAACAGACGCAGCCTAGACACAGATCAATAGAAATGCCAAGCGACTCTTAAAGCCCTTGGATCCTACCGTTGTATCTAAAACGGTTTGGAATTGCCAGAAAGCTCTTACCCGACTGGGCAGAATCAGCAAACTAAGTCTTATCTGGATGCCTCGCCACCCCAGCATGGAAGGCAACGAAGTTGCCAGAGAAGGCGCCGCAACCAAATTTATAGCACCAAAACCAGCACTTGACATATCTGCAAATTCTGCCAAGGCTGCTATCTTGGCCTAGGCTGAATTCAAAACAATCCAGCACTGGCAGGAACTACCAGGATTAGTTCACTCCAAGGAGTTTATTTCATATCCCTTGAAGTCAAGAACTAAAAAACAATTAGAGTTAAATAGACTACAGAATTGGACTGGTGGAAAACGCCAAATGCCGTCTGTGTCTGGAGGATGATGAAACGGCAGAGCACGTTTTGTGTACCTGTCCTGCTGCACAAAGAACCAAGTCTTACTGTTTGGCAAGGGGCGACTGGAGCCAGAGGAGCTGGACAGCTTCTCGCCGAACAAGCTTTGTTAAAAAGCTGAATCGGTTGGATGAACTATAATTAGAACTGAGCCACAACAGACTTGGCGGTCGCAGTGAAGGCTCTGACAAGAGCCTACTCGCATATTAACCTAACCTAACCTACTTCTTCAATGCTAATCAAGCAGGACTCAGTTGTCCCTTTGATGTGCTGATTAAAAGCCGTCAAACGAGTAGGGTCAGTGCACTGCGATTGGAGAAAGATTACTTATCTGGCACACAGATGGATCTAAGGTGGCTGAAGATGTAGGTGTGGACGTAGAAGGGTTTAATTGCTATCTAGAGCCCTAGGCTAGGCAGAAAATTATTCTATAGACTTGTGTGATCGGGAATGCAAAAATAGAGACATTCGACATTTTTAGTTAGCCATGCAACATTAAAAGCTCTCAGGTCTTACACCTTTGGAACTAAAATTGCAATGAATGCAGACAATTCTTGAAGTGAGTGGAAAAAGCAAAAGATTACCTTGATGTAGGTGCCACAAGGGAATGAAAGAAAATGAATTAGCTGACAGTCTAAAAGTTAAAGCAGCTTCTACTTAAGTGCAATTTGTTTAAGTTACACCATTCATTGATTTTATCAGGGGTAGTTTGACATGCCACATAATGATTTACATAATTTACTTTATTATATAACTGCATTCCATCTACGTATAAAAGATAATTGACCCAATTCAACTGTAATGCCATTAATAAAAATCTAGGAGAATAATGGGGCTAACACAAAATCCCGAGGTACACCCGAAATAGATAAGAAACCCGGAGACCATTGGAGGCACCAATATGCTGGTGTCTATTTTCCAGATATGACTTGAAATTAACAGCAAAATTCTTGAATCGTCAAATTAACGAAATTTCGAACATAAAATGCTGTGATCACTCTGTGATCGGCTAATGTCAAAAAAGTTCTCCCTATATTGGACAGATTTTTACATGACTTAGCAGTCAACTACTTCCACATCCACGTAGTGAATTGGAAGTACAGTAATCGTAAAAATAATTTCAATGTTTTTTTCTTCAAACAGGTTTAGAATGTTTAAAAATGAATTATTATTTGTTTGCTTATAATTGTGTTGAAACATATTCTTTATAGGATTTTGCAAACAGCAGGTTTAGAATTTCATGAAATATCAAGATTTTAAATTTAAGCGAAAAAAATTCTGACTGTCTGTCGGTCAGTCGGTCTGTCTGTCTGTCTGTCTGTCTATCTGTCTGTCTGTTCGTAACTCTTTTTTTTTGTCCGCACGTTTCCTCTGGAACGGTTTAAGATATTGACTTGACATTTTATACACGTATATGTTATAACAAGATCTGGAACTGGAATGTTTCTTAAATATATCCAGTTAACGGTTGGGGGGGTAAATTGGGGTAAATAAGGGAAAATGAGTTAAGCAAGTTGGTAGGAGTACAGAAACTTGAGTTTCGGTGTATATAATAGAAGCCAAGGTCTCAAATTTTTTTACACTATTCCACATTCCCCCAAAACCCCCACTCCATTATTAAACGGTTTGATAAAATAAAATTGAGATATACACTGGAAATGTGAAATTATTCTGTTGAAGGGTTGGGGGTTAAACAGGGGCAAGAAGGGGATAATAAGTGAAGCAAGCTGGTAAGACTACAGAAACTTGAGATTTGGTGTATATACTAGGAGCCAGAGTCTCAGATTTATTTAGCATATTTAACAAACCCCCCGACCTTCAGTATTAAAGGGGTTAATAAAATAAAATTGGGGATATTCATTTGAAATTTGATATATGTATGTATTATAATAACATCTGATCTGTGAAAACTGTGGAAAATTAATAGAGTAAGCCAATAAGATTCCAGAAACTTCGTATAGGCTAAGAGCCAACACCCCTAATTTTTTATGAAATCTACCGCAAGTATTATTAAAATTCAATGATCAATTATTTCCACATACTAGAGTGCAATTATAGTCAAGATGCTTTCCTTTAAAGAGACTTGGATGGAAAATCTGGATGTGGAAATAGTGATTTCTTAGGCAGCGGTTTTTTATTTGTCGATTGACCCATGCACCAAGGCTTTTTAATGTGGGTATAGCCTTTACAACTTTACTCTTTTATGTAAATATTCAAAGTGAAATTACACGATGCAGCTAGGTTCATTGGTACGGTCGGAAGCACCCTAATATTACGACAATCGGGTACGTCAATCCAAAGGTAGTACCCATGTGCGACTACTGTGCTATAGATTTATAAAATTAATATACACCTGAATTAACTGCAAGGTCAAATAATAAACTTTACTCCCCACCACTCATACAAGTATCTTAAAATAACCTCCACTACGCAAATTGTTCTTAAATTACAATTATTTCGAGTACCGTCTAGAGTTATTAACGTTAGAATCAATGTACTTAAAAAAATTAGTTAAAACTAGATTAATTACTATCTTATGTAATCCTTATTGTATCTAAAACATTTCATTTTATGTTGCTTGGTTTGTACATTTTTAGCATAGATAGGTGGCGGCGTAAGATTCACACATACACAGAATGGACCATTTAAAAATTTTCTCCCCCTTGCTTCCTACTCTAAAAATTTTTGACAAGAATGCCAAAAATGTTGGTTTTGTTTTCGAAAGGGAGGTGTAAGCATACTAAATTCAGACCTTATATATAATTGCTTATCTGAAAGAAATAACCCCCACACTATTCTATTATTTCATATTTTTTAGTACCGTTCATTTTGAGATTCACTCCTTTGAGTGTCAAAAATACATAAAAAATACGTGGAAAATCGTAGAGACATTTTATACAATCAATTTTAAAACTATTTATGATAACTTTCAAATTAAAATATTCATAATAAGGTTTAAAATGACCAAAAAATAAATGGGGTATATTCTTGTAAAGATTCGTTATAATATTTGCATTATTGTAGAAATTATCATCAATTGTTTAAAGATGACCATAGAGGTCATAAAATGTCTTTATATTTTGCGTCTAGGCATATTGACCAAAAAATTTCGAACAAATCTTCTTCACAATTTTAATGTGAATAATTTGTATCTCTTTCTTTATTGCGCTACGGGTTATACAACCAGAGATATATTAGAAAAACTGCGAAAAACACGATTTTGAACATTCGATTGTTAAAACAAAAGCTTTCCACCTCACAGATTTAATCCAAAACATCCTCCTACACTTATTGAAATGTTTTCAATAAGTTCCAGCAAAAAAATTGCTATAGTAAGATGATTCTCTTGAAATATTAGTTCTACTCCATGGTAGGGGACCTACGATCTCGAAACCGACAAAGGGGGTCGACTAAAGGGTATACATAAACGAAAACTAGATTCATATGTAAAATTTTCTGCCGGATTCGAATTTTGAATTCGCCATTTCATTTGGAATTGCAAAACTAAAAAGAACATGAAAATATTTATTTGATTATTTCCCAACTTTAACCAACCCTTGTCTTGGGTATAGCGAAACTAATAGTTATAGCGAAACTAATAGTTATGAAACATATTCTTTATAGGGTTTTGCAAACAGCGGGAAAAAACTATCTATGGTCCAATTTTTTATTTGACATTCTCATTATAACACCAGCAAGCAACAAAGTCCCCTACGGCTAAGCAGATTACACTAGTATCTACATGACCCCCTACGGATGAAGATTCACTTAAAAATGAGAAGAATGGTCTAAAATTTATTTATTTATTTACCTATCTTGTCTTAAACGTTTTTTCATTCTAATGGATTTAATTTTCATAAAATCTCTCGTTCAGTTTCTTGGAAATGCTTAGCTTTTGAAACGTTTTTCTGAGCTCATCAGAAAGGCACAAAGCCACCCATAAGGATGTTTCATGCAAAACCAAGGCAATATCCATGAACAAGTATGTTGGATGCTAGTGCTATAATGAGAATGTCGAATAAGAAATAGGACAAATTTATTTTAGAATTTTGATTTGCTAACATAACCAGAGGTCAGGTTATTGAAAGAATGCAAAGATTTCATTAATATTTTTACATATAATTTTTGTATTATTTCTCATACATAGTTTTTTTCCGCTGTTTGCAAAATCCTATAAAGAATATGTTTCATTACTATAAACAAACAAATAATAAATAATTTACTTTTAAAGAAACTAATAGTTCTTACCCTATGATATATTTTTTATAAAAAATATAAAAACTCGTACATGTTGACCAAAAATTGTAAAATGCATCGTGAAATATAACATGCGACAAACTTTTTTATTATTAAAGTTAGATGGGTGGCGAACAGAAGTAAAATGAGGTTTAAAGTTCAAAAAAACTTTTTTATTTAAAGTATTTTTATGCGATTGTTAGTTTTTCCACACTAGAGGTGGTAACAGACCGCACACTGCAACACTGGTATAATAGCAGTGTATCATGCTGATTAGCGCAGGCAATGAACAAATGTTGTCTTCAGTTATTATTATAGTTACCTTGGAAAGTCACTTTATACAGTGTTTTATAGGAAAATTTAGAATTGCTTGAATCGTGGAAGATGAGCGTAAGTTTGACACCATCACTTTGTATAATTTCCATGACAAATATGGCATATTCGGAAAGGGGAAACAATGTGCTTTCCAACTGTGGAAAATATACAAGGTGTTATACATTTGAAATAACAAAGTTGCCCTAGCCCTGAAAATACGCTATTTCATTTCCGGTTAAACCGGAAGTGAGCAAAAATAATGATTACTCAGGAAAAGACTTATCAAAATTAGAAGAACCTGCGAAAACCGCATTTCATTATCTCAACTAGTTCAAAGTTATATAGGTCTAGAAAGGGTCAAAATATAATGGGGCACTCGGTAGTTAAGTCACTAATATCATATAAGCGAAATTTCGTGTTGCGAGCGCGCCGAATTTTAACAATTCATTTGCGACTAAACTAAACAGCAACAACAAGAAATATAGTTTTCAAAAACTTTCTTGACCTTTAAACTTCGCTTTTTGTCGTTATACTATCTTTCTATATTTAATAATAAAAAAGTTTCTCGCTTACTATATTTTACAATGCGTTTTCGTATCTTTGCATAACACGTAATAGTTTATAAATTTTTCATAAAAAAGATATCTTGGTAAAACAAGTTTGCTTCATACATCAATCAAGAACAATATCAGAATTATAAAATTTTAGATCAATATCTCTCACAAGGCTCGAGATACTGAGTAAGACGTAAGAAAATACACATCACATTTTCATGCTTTTCCGAGTTTTGATAAAAATATGTTTTTTTCTCCAATTTCACAACTCCGAATTAACTGGCGAAATTCGAATTCAGCAGAAAATTTTACATTATAATCTGTTTTTCGTTTTTGTATACCCTTTAGTCGACCCCTCCTCCTTTAAAATGCTACGTAGCGAGCTCTGGTATCTCTACTACCACTACAAGGGCTTTGACAAAATCAACAGCCTGCATATAAAAATGTTTTAATCGTTTTCGGTTAAATAATATTTTTGTGTTACTTGGAAACCAGAACAACTATTTTAGATCATCGATTAGTTTTTCTCCTAGGTTATTTCTTACATCGTCCTTTATAGAGTATTTAAATAACCGGAACAGAAGCACAATTGAAACCTGCGAGTAACGAGAATTTAAAACACTTTTGCTATGCAAATTCTGTTTATACACTACTAACAAACACATAAAAGTGACATTTTTCTCAATGCCCGTAAATGCCAGAGTTGTGAAACTCATTTATTGAACTAACTGTAGTCCAAATAATAGGAATGCAACTAAATGCCGCTGTTAATCCTCCCACAATTGACACAAATGGTGTTAAAACATTATGGGATTTTATTGGCTTTTACAAAGAGTTTGACTTTACAGTTTGAGGTACCTTAGATATGCAGGTATATAAATCCATACCTTTTGGTACTTACAAGGCAACGTACTCTCACTTTTGTAACTTAATATTATAGCACAAGTATACATTAGTAAAATTCCCATTCAGAGATTCGGTTGTTCATTTATTATAGAATGATGAATTGTATAAACAATTAAATTTCTCTAATTTCAATACATGTCAGTGTAATTAGGATCGAATTTAGACACGTAATGAAGACAGTGAGTTATATCTAGTGATTTAAAATTGTTATTAATTTGCTAGATTACCGTTTTTCTTGACGTAATTGATATTAAATGTGCCATTTTTTAACGTAAATTCCGGGATTAATTAGTTGCCAAATAAGTTGTAGCAATCAATCTTCGACAATTTTTAGGCAATGACTATAGGTCTAGATATCAAAGATTATATCTTATGGGATTTCCTCTCTACACTTATAGTAGAAGAGCTGCTGACATATTTCAGTGATGATTTAGTTAAGGCCTACTTTTTGAGAGAATGTTGAGACACGCATGTATATGTCTTCTTTAAGCATTTACCCTGGTAGCGGTATCAGAGGGAGGCAGAACACCCCAAGGTTACAAAAAATAGTGAACACAATTGTCATTTAGTTAAGGTTGTAACTTTTTATATTGTTTGCCAGTTACCTTATGAATGTCGATTGATCGGTATTAAAGGGTGGCAGATCCCCTTAAACATGCCGTGTGTACGACGAAATTTTTATTATTTAGTTAAGTTTCAACTTTTTATATGTTATTATGTTAACTGTCTTAAGTGTACATATCAATTTGCAGAAGAAAGTATCGGTTTTAACCCCATTGCAAAACGTCTCGAACGTGCGCTACTAAAAGTAGGAGCAATATGCTAGTATTCTCAGACTCGGACTATCTATATCTGTAAGAATTCGGTATACCGATAAGCTGTACTATCTAAATAACACAAGCAGATACAAACCATAAATGATCAAGTTAATAATATGTATAAAATGAAATACCATTTACTATGTACAAATGAATATGATCGAAATATAAAAACTATTCTGGATAATCGTACGTTCTCAGCTTAGCATGGAATTAGAGATTGTCATCAACAAGCTTTCCAAGAAGTTTGCGTCTATGTTGATGAAAATGTAATAAAAAGTGGCCGTTGTGCTTTTCTGTCTTTTCTTCAGGAACTCTATATTATCACTCTGCAAAATGCATGCGAAAAGTATATGGAAACATCATCATTCCTGCAACTTTGTATACAATTAGTTCAAAAATTGAGGAATTATATAGTAAGAAAGTTATAGCACCTAAATCCGGAATAATAATTGATGAAGAACTTCTTGCAACAATGGAGAAAACTGATATCATAAAAAAGTATCGATTTTTCTTAGACAATAGGTGTTACGTATCGAAGAGAAACCATTTGCCGCAAACGTGACTACGGAAGATATTCTATCTAGAGAACGTTCTATCCCTGAAGAACTGAAAAATATTTTTGACGCGCACAACGTCGGAAAAATGAAGATTATAGGAGAAAACCTTCATTATTTCAAATCACGAACCTGTTAATGCTTCATATTTGAAAAACAAAACACATGTGTTAATGATCTATAGAAGTTCGTTTTTAATATTGCAATATATGTTATATAAAATATTATAACGTAATTCATGATACTTAGAGCCATACACAAGTAGACCTATCAGGTATATCATATTACATATTGCAGCTGCTCCTTTTGCTTATTCAGCATCACCTGATTCACAGGATTGCAACATTATTTCCCTTGTTATGTTCCCAGAATAAATTGCACAATGTTACTCCCTTTGTTCTAGAGACTCTTCAAGTCAGCAGTTTTAAACTTATAAATATATGTAAAGGAACGTTTGCTCCTCAGTTATCATACTCACTTCAAATCATGAAGTTATAATTATAAGAGTCTTCGTACTCATTTACTAGAGTTCCTAACTCACTTAGTCTTAAGTCATTCAATTTGTTTCTTAATGTTCAGGATAGTAAAAACTATCCTTTAATCAAATAAATCTTTTTTAAAAAGTTCTTTGTGTTGTGTGTGATGTAACAATTGGCGCAGTCGAAAAGGATCTTCAAAACACCCTGTACCGGAGCCTAACTACCAGAAACTACCCGAGAGAACAAGGACAACATCCGCAAAAAGGTGCCTAACTGGAGGGAAAGACTGGAAGAACAAGGAGAACTTTAGGACAGGAGTGGTGAATCCCAATTCTTCAAGAAGAAAAAGAACCTCAGCACACAACAAAGCAACAATCCAAGAATCATTCAAGAAACACAACAAAGCAACAATCAACAAAACAATTTTTCAAGAAACACAACAAGCAACAATTAGTTTTAAGAAGCAACCACTCAACGAACAACAAACACATTTAGCAAGTAAGAAATCATCCCTGCTCAGAAGTTGGTGTCTTCGACGTCAGACAGACGGAGCTAGCTTTACGAAGTCGCACTGCAGCTGCACGAGTCCACGGAGATGAAAACATTAATGTAAGTACAAAGAATCATCTCGTTTTATTTTGTGCTATACATTTAACATTTTTCAAACCAAATCCAATCATTTAGTTTATTTTAATTTGTACGTAACGTAAAACAACAGTTCTATAACCCAGATTAGCGAAAGACTAATAAACTTATCAAGAAATTTTATACATTTCAACAGATCAAATTTCAATTTTAATATTAATTTCAAGAAGGTTATTGTTACACGACCTTTACCTTTACATTTATTTTGCATTCAGACACATTCCAAGCTAATCAGTATATCAAAAGTTTGTGAAACATTTATTACACCAGTGCCGTACCATTCTGATTTTCACCTCATAATAATTTTAATTAATTAAAATTTAATTTTCTTTTAAATTAAATAATAATATCCTATTAAAAATGACTGACAATCAAGTCGATGGAAATGAAAACCAGAACGTTACAGCAAACGAAACAATAACCATTGAACCCTACAAGTTAAGTGAAATCTTTTCAATAATACCTGAGTTCGATGGGAACCCTATATTTTTACACACATTTATTTCTGCATGTGTTTATGCACAAGGAATGGCAGTAGATGACCAAAGAATTCTTGTAACATTGCATATTAAAAATAAGCTTCGCGGGAAAGCATCAGAGCTAATAAATTCGCGAAACCCTGCTACTTGGGCAGAGATAAAAAGCTTGCTCGAGGCGCACTTTGGCGACTCACGCGACTTAACAGCCCTTATTCAAGATTTGCAACGAATACATCAATTACAGAATGAAAGTGCATTAACATTTATTTCTCGATTGCAAACACATAATGCCAAAATGCACGCCGCTGTGCAGAAACAAACATTAACGTTAGAGGAGAAAACCGCCCAATCACGTCTAATCGAAACCATGACACTTAATACCCTACTCACAGGACTAGAATCTAAACTAGGCCAAATAATTCGCGCTGGCAATCCAGGAAATATGCTAGACGCAATTAGTAGAGTCAAACGAGAACTTCAATTATCATACTTTGAGCAACAAAAATTCTCAAATAAACCAGTCAACAAAAACCCTGCACAATCTCAGCAAAGACGTCCAAATTCCCAGCAATTTTGTAATTATTGCAAAAGAAGTGGACACAATTTTAACGAATGTCGTGCAAAACAACAATTTTCACAACAAAATCCTAATTACAGACAAAATTATTTTAGTGGAACTCCAACACAATTTTCTAGGCCCAATTTCCAACAATTTTCGAGACCTAATTTCCAAAGTTCGTCAAATCATTATAGTCCAGGCAACTTTGCCCCACAACAAAATTTTTCACAAAATCATTCTTCACAACAAAATAGGCCTTCTGTAATAAGACCTAACCCAAATTACCAACAAAGACCTCCTAATCAACAACCCTCAAATTTCAACCGTCAAAATCCCCAGAAAACGCACCATGTTAATTTTGACAATTATGATGCACAAAATTGCGAAAATTATGATTCTAATTGTGAACAAGATTATCAACAATTTGATAATTTTGAAAATTTTCCAACTGATTCCAATTTTAATGACAACTATGTATCACAAGAATACTTCACCGATAATTCCCAAAATCATAATGATCACCCATCAAATCGATATGAAAATTATTCCGATTATCCGTCGAATCCTCACATGAATTATTCTATTAATCAACCGGATTTTTGCCAAGGCCCGGAGTATCCTACAGATACTCCAACGCAGCAACCGGATTTCCAAATCGATCAAATGTCCAGCCAACTACAAACTATGAATCTAGAGGACAATTTCAATCCGTCCCTGAATTTCCCAGAACAAATTATAATGTAATTTCTTATCCATCATTAACTGTAAATTCAAGAAATTTATATTACATCAAAGACATAACACGGACATATAAAATGCTACTCGATACCGGCGCGGGTATATCAATATTCAAACCAAAACTTGCCGAAAATTATAAACGCAGATCTCCCGAGAACGTTGCCATACAAGGCATAACAGGACAAAAAATTCCGATAACCGAATCTGTTCTTATACCTTTTACAGCTAATGACCCGCATAAGGTATACATTTGCGATTTAGACATCGAATTCGATGGATTATTAGGAGCCGACTTTTTTAAACACTATAAATGTGTTATTGATATGAACAACAATCAATTAATTACCAATTTTAAAACTGTCCCACTTTTTGAGGTAAATCAGGATCTACCAGAACCACCACTAAAAAATATTTGCAATTCTCAAATTCCCATTTCAAAGATTCCTCGTGAAAACAAAAACCAAAACAAAATTTCTATAGAACCACGTATGGAAAAGATATTTAAATTGAAATGTAATTTGCGGAATACTGAGGCTATACTGTTAGCCCAGGAAAAAGAGAAAGTTCGCTTACCCAATGCTCTCGTTAAGGTAGACGAAAACGGAGAATTTCTCACGACAATAATTAATGCAAATGCCATCCCAAAATCAATCGAATTTTCCAATTTAGACTTAGAACCAATTCAAAAGTTTAAATCGATTTTTAATTTCAACACTGACAGTCCTGACCAACAAATACCGACAGACAGATCTTTTGAAATCCAAAATCAATTACGTTTAGATCATCTAAATGAAGAAGAGGCCGAATTAGTAACGCAGCTTTGTTTAGATTTTCAAGACATTTTCTATTTAGAAGGTGACAATTTGACATTTACGAACGAAATTAAACACCCGATTGATACGAATGATTCCCGACCTATATTTACAAAATCTTATCGTTACCCCCAAGTCCATAAAGAAGAAGTCAAAAATCAAATTTCTAAAATGTTAGATCAAGGTATTATTCAACCCTCGATTTCACCCTGGTCATCCCCTGTTTGGGTAGTCCCCAAAAAACTGGATGCCTCTGGGAAACAGAAGTGGCGAGTCGTAGTTGACTATCGGAAACTTAACGAAGTTACCATCGACGATAAGTACCCTCTTCCAAACATCTCTGATCTTCTCGACCAACTAGGCAGATGCCAGTATTTCACAACGCTAGACCTTGCATCTGGATTTCACCAAATCCAAATAGACCCAAAAGATATCCAAAAAACTGCTTTCACAGTTGAAAATGGTCATTTCGAATTTGTAAGAATGCCATTCGGACTCAAAAATGCCCCATCAACTTTCCAAAGAGTAATGGACAATATCTTGTTAGGAATACAAAATGAACGATGTCTTGTCTATATGGACGACATTATTGTCTACTCCCCTACCATCCATGACCATATTTCACGCCTAACAGAAGTTTTCAAACGCTTACAAAAGGCAAACCTCAAAATTCAACCCGACAAATGCGAGTTCCTCCGCAAAGAAGTCGCTTATTTAGGCCATCTCATCACTAAAGACGGTGTAAAACCTAACCCCACTAAAGTCGATGCAATTTTAAATTTTCCCCAACCGAAAAATCCCAAAGAAATTAAGTCATTTTTAGGCTTAGCCGGATATTATAGGCGATTCATCCCCAATTTCTCTAAAATAACCAAACCATTAACGAAGCTACTACAAAAGGACGTACCTTTTAACTTCGACAATGATTGTTCAAATTCTTTTCAAAATTTAAAACAAACTTTAACGACAACACCGATTCTCATTTACCCTAATTTTAACGATGAATTTATTTTAACCACCGATGCAAGTGCATTCGCCATTGGTTCTGTCCTTTCACAAGGCAACATAGGCAAAGACTTACCTATCGCATACGCATCTCGAACTTTATGCGCTGCGGAAACCAAGTATTCCACGATCGAACGCGAGCTTTTAGCCATAGTATGGTCAGTAAAGCATTTTAGGCCATACCTATTCGGCAGAAAATTCAAGTTGGTAACAGACCATCGACCACTTACCTGGTTATTTTCAATAAAAGACCCAGGAAGTAGACTCGCACGTTGGCGATTAAAACTAGAGGAATACGACTATGAGATCGTATACAAACCCGGCAAGATCAATAAAAACGCGGACGCGCTATCCCGAATTAAGATCAACCATTTTTCGGAATGTTCTAAACTCCACTCAAAAATTCTAGCCGCGAACGAAACTGACGAATCAGAACATGACGAACTAGACGATGACGAAAACCCAAACGAAAATGCCCAAATAACTAACGAGCAAATCGCTCAAGAATTCGATATTTTTGTTAATTTGTACAAAACAAAATCTCTAATAGACTATTCGAAAATCAAAATTTCCAACAAACAGCTTTTAGACAGAGAACACAAAAATATCATAACCTTCTTTCAGCAAGATAACTTGCAAGACTTACATCATAAAATAATCGAAGATATTTTCGAAGAACATCCTGAATTTTACAGAAACACCATTAATATCGTTTCGAGTAAATCAGTCAGGCATAGGAAATACTTCATAGTCCCTTTGCCATTCGACGTTAAATCTACAGTAGAACATTTGTTCATGGTATTGTATAAAAGACAAAACATTTTAGACCTTTCCAAAACGTATTATGTTGAGAACAATCTAGATCTCCCGATACTAGAAATGTTATCATTCATTTTCGCAGAAAAAGACTTAAAAATCGTAATATGCCAGAATATCGTACAAACCCCCGATGAAGATCAAATCCCTATCATTTTAGACCAACATCATTGCGGTAAAAATAATCTTCACCGCGGAATAAACGAAACGATGCGGAGAATTAAAAATAAATATAATTGGCAAGGATTATCTAAGGATGTTGAAAACTTTATCAAATCTTGCAAGATTTGTCAAAAGAATAAAGTGTATCGTAAAAACATGACTAGTCCTTTGGTAATTACGGAAACGCCAAGAACGCCATTCGAACGAATCAATATCGATATATTTCAGACCCCAACTCGAAATTACGCTTTGACCATTCGCGACGAGTTGACTAAATTTACCCAGGCATACGCAATCCAAGACAAATCTGCAAAATTTGTAGTAAACACCCTGTTACTATATTTCCAGCACTATGGCACCCCTTTGAGAGTCCATTGTGACTACGGTGGCGAATTCGACAATAGACTACTAAAAGATCTCTGTACTCTATACGACATAAAATTAACTTATTCAAGTGTAGGACATCCTCAATCTAACGGATCGATAGAACGATTTCACGCTACCCTAGCTGAAATGATTAGAGTCCATAAAGCCGAAAACCCCAACGAACACCCATTGACTATTTTACCTTACGCAGTAATATGCTATAATAACTCAGTCAACAAAACTCATGGTTTTAGTCCATACGAACTAGTATTCGGACACACCTCTTGCAGACCACCCGAAACGTTATACAATCAAAAAGAATTGATAACTAAGTATGTTAGAGACCTTAACAATAGAATTTCACACTACTATAAAATAGCACGTAGTCGTACGTTAGACCAAAAAGCGAAAGCCAAAATTCGTTTTGATAAACATGTCCCCGGAAATCGACCCGATTACCAAATTGGAGACAAAGTCTACGTAAAAGAATCCCAGATTAAAGACAAACTACAAAACAAATTTAATGGCCCATTCAAAATTATAGAAATCTTTCAAAATTCAGCACTTTTGTCAAATCCTGAAACAGACCAGACTACTAAAGTTAACTTTGACAGGATGAAACCTTATTTTGAAAATTAAACTTTATTTTCAGGTTTCTCTTGCTGTTCGGATCAGCAGTATCCCAGTACTCAATAACGCCAATAAACAACACTATCGGAGTGTATTACCACCGAGACACTGACATTGTAATTTCCCACAAGAAATGGACATTACTAGTGCATAAAAATATATCAACACTCAAGACAGCTATTGATAGAAACGACAAAATTTTAGACAAAATCTTCATCACACTTGACCCGGCATATTTAGACATGGTAACCTTCACAAGTGAAGTTAAAACACACCTTAGTCTATTAACACAAATTTCTAAATCCATAAAGAGTAAATTTGACGAAATACTGTTCGATACGAAACGCTACAAACGCGGACTCTTGAACGGTATAGGTTCAATATTTAAATCAATCACCGGCAATCTAGATGCTGAGGATGGCGAATACTATCTAAACTGTATTAACAAACTTAATAATGACGAACACCAATTGGAGAACTTGCTCAAAAACCAAATATCTGTCACAACTTCGGTCATAAAGAATTTCAATCTAACTGTTCGACAATTGCAAATCGACGAAGAGACATTCAATAAGGACATAAAAGAAATCGAAAAACAGATTTTAAAAATCGAAGGCGAAACGCGAATAGCTTATACAAAATTAAAATTCCTAAGTATTTGCGAGCAACTCATGGCAAGCTATTTATTTATCGAGGACAATTTAAATGATATTTTAAATTCCATTACTTTTGCGAGACTTAAGATAATTCACACATCAATCATTAATCCTCAGGACTTGGTAAACTCTCTACAAGAGATTTCACAAAACTTACAAAAGAACAATTTGCCTCTCCCGATCAAATTATCAAAGGTTTCACAATACTTAGATATTATTGAATTGAAAGCTTTTCAGGTAAACTCAGAATTAATATTCGTATTAGACATACCACTAATAGACCCTCAAACATATTCTGTTTTTAAACTATATCCCATTCCTATTCTGGATAATAGAACTGGTCTATTTCACATTTTATCAACTTCTCAAAAATATATCGCGAGAGATGATGATTCTTTGATGTTTATACCCATCGCAAACCTCGAAAGATGCAAACCAATCTATCCTAATACCAAGCTATGCTCAAATTTATTTGCATATCCAATTGACAACAATGCCATATGCGAAGCCCGTCTCTTCAAGAACCTCGACACACTTCCTGAAAACTGCCAGACGTCACTCATCATCAGTCAAGGCTACAACGTGCAAGAACTAGGTGAGAACAAGTGGTTAGTGATAAACGCAGAACCCTTACATGTGACGATTAATTGCCCCAAAATAAGTTCGACCGACATAATATCTAAAAACTCGATCATTAAACTAGAACCAAAGTGCTACGCTTTTATAGGTATTACCAAAATCCAAGCTAGCACAAGTGACTCTATCAGTGTAAAAGACAATAGTCACCCAATTCAAATCCCGTTTGAGTGTTGCGGCCAAATTCCCGAAAACATTCGAGTGCCCAATCTAAAACCTTTGAAGTTGAACAATTTAAACACCGAAGACCTCGAGATTGCTAAACACAAACTCGACCAATATTCAAAAGACTTAGACGACTTAATTAATGAACCCTTTGTCACCAAACACGTCTCTTGGTTCACTTACTTCATAATTGTTTTAATCTTTGGACTATTATTTGTGTACCTATTCTATAAATATAGAATACACCGAAGAAATTCAACCACCGATGTCTCCACATCGCCCCCAGCTCCTCCGAGACCTAGTAAACTCTCCAGGACATTTACTAGCATACTTCCTCAACGAAGACGACCTCCACTAAGAAGAGAAGACGAAGAATCCGAAGACATAGAGCTTAGTTAAAACAGTTTTGTGCCTTTCTAACTTTTGTGCTGAAACTCTTCAGTGAAAATTTATTCGATTTTATTTTAATATTTTGATGCTTTTTATACATGCACTGTATTGCATTTTTACGCTTACTATTTTATATTTTATATTTTTACATTTTACAAGTTTACAATTTTACAATTTTACATTTTATATACCTTTAACATTTTTATTGCTATATTTTATTATTTTCAATATTTCACATACTTTCCATTTATTTTACTTTCAAAAAGTTACTGCATAAGCACCAACTTTTTATATAAGGGGGAAGCTGTTATATAAAATATTATAACGTAATTCATGATACTTAGAGCCATACACAAGTAGACCTATCAGGTATATCATATTACATATTGCAGCTGCTCCTTTTGCTTATTCAGCATCACCTGATTCACAGGATTGCAACATTATTTCCTTTGTTATGTTCCCAGAATAAATTGCACAATGTTACTCCCTTTGTTCTAGAGACTCTTCAAGTCAGCAGTTTTAAACTTATAAATATATGTAAAGGAACGTTTGCTCCTCAGTTATCATACTCACTTCAAATCATGAAGTTATAATTATAAGAGTCTTCGTACTCATTTACTAGAGTTCCTAACTCACTTAGTCTTAAGTCATTCAATTTGTTTCTTAATGTTCAGGATAGTAAAAACTATCCTTTAATCAAATAAATCTTTTTTAAAAAGTTCTTTGTGTTGTGTGTGATGTAACATATATGCTAAAATATCATTCCAGAGAAGAATAATGCCACTTATTGTCGTTAAAAAGGTTGCAAAAATTAACGAAATCATTGTTCAGGTTTTGAGCATTCATGATAATCATAATAATACAGAAAACGACACGAAATCAAAGCACGCACACGGTATGTTTAAGTGGTTCTGCAATAGGGTTAAAACCGATATTTTGGTCTGCAAATTGAAATGTACGCTTAAAACGGTTGACGTAATAACATATCAAAATTTGAAGCTTAACTAAATAATAAAAGTTTCGTCGTACATATGACACGTTTGAGGGGCCAATCGACCTGCCAATGTTATAGCTACATTTATAAGGTAACATGTAAGTAAAATAAAAAGTTACAGTCTAAACTAAACTATAATTGTGTTCACTATTTTTTGCAACTTTGGAGAGTTCTGCCTCCCTCCGATACCGCTACCAGGGTAAATCCTTGAAGATGACACTTATACATGTCTTCCTCAACATCCCCTCACAAAATAGGCATTAACTAAATAATCATTGGAAAATGGCAGCAACTCTTAGTCTATTGCATAGTTACATTACCTATAATGTAGGAGCCAGCCTACAATTACCTGAACATTTGAACACCTAGAGACATATTAATTCTTTGCTTTAGAGTATGGCAAGGAAAATTGTATAAAAAATATTCTTGGTACTAGTGCAAACTTAATTTATAAATTTAATTAAAGAAATCAGCTTGAAATTTATTAATCATGGCCTGAAAGTAGACACCTTACAGATTCAAAATATCTGCCGCTGTACAGGATGATTTATCATAAAATTAGTGTATCTTCTCTGTGTCTTCCAGCATAATTTGACAAAAATTGTTCATCATAACCTTATCATTTGGGTATAATTTCGGTAATACATTTGGTCTTCGAGCCTTATAATTATATATGTGAAGAGTTCTTAATTTAATTGTATAGGAGATATCTAAATATCTTGCGCAATGGGCTTGTTCAGCTTTTTTTTTTAATTTCATAAATCGAAAGTGCAAGTATAAATTAATGGATCTGCAAAAAATTAGAATCTTATTCGCACGTTTAGTATCTTAAAAACTATTACAAATCTCCATCTCACGAAAATGGGGCGTGGCCAGGCGCTACGTCACTATACGCATAGACTCAGCGATCTTAGTAGACTTGATGCTCCTTACTTGTTATAATTATAAGTGTTTTCAAAGTATTGTTTGTTTTGTTTATTACTTGACAGTAGGGGAGTACAATTTGGTGAAATGTCAAATAATTACAATTTTCTATCGTTCCTGCCGGGACGAATGTTCGATTTTGACCATGCAATTTACGATTAGAATTGATCGCCGACCTTCTCCTTTCCTTAGAGACATAGAACGAACTTTCACTCGACGTATTTATTTAGTTACCAGCGTTTAAAAATTCCATGTTTTTCGACTTTTCAGGTTAAATTTGAAAGATCCCAGAAGCCATTTTTCTTACGTCACTTACGTATAGTGACGTCACATATGAGCCCTCGGTTTTTGCAACTATTACCAATTTCAACTCCTCATATCTCGAGAACGAAAAAAGTTAATAATACGAAATTTTAAGTGTATAATGAGAATATCGAGTACTATATGAAAAAGTATAAAAACTATATACAAAGAATATCATGGAACAAGCCCAATCGGCTTTTATCAAAATATAATAATAAATATTTAATTCTCGGTTTTATCATTATTTCTATTTTTTTCTCTCTTGTTTTTCAGTGTCATCTTGTCCAAAATGCGTTCAATAGTTTTCCGACTTGGAACGGGACGATTCGGATATAGTCTCCTATACCCTCTTACTGCAGATCTAGCATTTTTATTGTTACTGAGATATACCGAGAGTAGCTGACATCATCGCTATAATAGGGCATTTTCTATCGACGACAATAAACTTTCCCTGTCGATAATATAAAAATATTAACCGTCGGTTGACACTCGAGGGTTTTGCTTTCAATGCCTACTTAAAATTTTCTGGTCATTTTGTAACTTATAAATTATCGGAGTTTCTTGTAAATATTAGAAAAACTATAAAGGACAGCCGTGTGAAATAGTATATTTTTTAATCAGATAAAAATGGGGATTGTGATTCCCCAGTTATATAGAGGACATTCCATTTAAAAAACCAAATAACGCCCCCTATACGGTGACAATTCGACGACGTTATTTTCTCAATACGAACTAAAGAAATATTTAACAAGAGGTACAAGGGGACTCATAACCGGGAAGTATGCCTGCCTCTGGACCTCCACTAACTGGGATAATTGTATTTTTAACTATACACCAAGTAGCAAGTAGTAGATAAAAAAATATTCGCTTGATCCAAGTTATTGAACAAATTAGACAGGTATGGGGTAGCAGGCAAATCATATGATTGGTTTGTCTCCTATCTTAGTAAAAGACACCAAATGGTAAAAATAATTATTTTGATCAAAATACACATCAACAAAATTAGATACTAAATTGGGTGTCCCTCAAGGCTCGATATTAGGACCTATTATGTTCATTATTTATATTAATGAGCTACCCGTTATACTGATTGAGGCTTTTATCTCATTGCACGCTGACGATGCCCCTTCCTTTTTTCTGACATGTCTCATGATTCGCTCCAACGTCACTACTGCTGATCGTTTATGTATCTGGTTTAGTAAAAATATGTTGTTCTTTAATATATAAATAACTGTAACATGTGGCTGTACGACATTTCTTGGCACAGATTTCGATAATACACACATTCAGTAATCACTGCAGGTACTGACCCTGCACTCTAAACGTTTCCAGATTAGAACCTTGAAAATAGTCTTGGATATGTCTGGTCTATTGCTGTTATATTTTGGAGAAATTCATTCCAGATAATCTTATGGAATCACTCTATGGGGAGTCTTATGCACATGTTTTTGATGCAAAAAGCGCATTTTAAGGTATATGGTGGAAGTACCTCAAATTCATTCGTACACTACTTTTCCGACACTATAAAACTCTCTCTTTACCAAGTATACATATTCTAGAATTACTACTATACGTTTATAAAAATCAACACCAATTTGATAAAAACCAATCCATATATTATCATAATATGCACAATAAATGTAATTTACACGTTCCATTCAAACATTTAAATATGTCGTCAAGGGTCTACAACATCTTAGATCTGAAATTGTTAACCACTTACCTTCAATATACAAAAATTTAAAGAAAGTGGTACTAAAATTTGAAAATTACGTGGAAGAGTTTCTTGTAATAGTTTTTTTTTAACTATACATTGAAAATAATTTGTTGGTACTATTTCGTAGCTGTCGAGCATTGAATGAAAACTATAGAAGTTAAAGGACATTATATAATTTATATCTCCACTTTTAGATATCAAGTTCATTCTCACAGTATATAATTGGTTTAAACATTGTATGCCTATGTACGCTTGTGTAATTGTTTAATAAGAAGTAAATCGCACATATAAACGAAATAAAGTATATTATTACTGTTGAAAACCGTATCCGTGTTTAGTCATGATCTACCTTTAAACGAGTCGTAATTCAAGAACCAGTTAAAAGTTTAATATGTCATAAAAAAGCAATTTTAATTTAAGTAAAATTTATAAGACAGCCTTTCATGACTTGTGCTTATTGTGCTTTCATATACAGCGAGTGTAAATGTTCTCGAACTAACACAGTAAGATTGCAGGTGGTTTTTTCTGCACACATATGCCAGGAAAATTAGAGAAAAATTAATATATTCGTTTAAGAATTATGTCGCTCATACGGAAGCTATTGAAGTTATGGCGAAAAAATATGTTGACATTTTAACTTGCAATATTATAAGTCGAAATTCCAACTACATGATTCATAGATATACATTGAATACAGAGTGTATAAGAAATATGTGCTCAAAAATTTATATACATATTCTACACACAAAAAAATTAAATTGAAAATCAAGTTAGGGCTTTTAACTGACCCTTTTTAAGGAATATAGAGATACCTATTTGTAAAGATCATCCCTCAGTCTACTCTTGTTGTAATATATGCGTTGAACTTTCAGCTTATTAAGTTAAAGTCTTAACTTCTTAAGATGAAATTTCGACTAATTATGTTGAGATTTCTCTTTTTCGTCATATTCTCAATATGTACTCTTAGAAATGCTTTCATAATCATTAATAATTGTTAATATGAGTATTGAGTACATAATTGTCAAACCTAATATCTAATATTCAACATAATAAAAGAAGTAAATGTATTATACTGTATATTTTTGTGATTTTAGTTTATGAACTATCGCAAAGTAAATTTTTTTCACAACAAATTTATCTGCGTTTCTAAACAAATATATTTTCACTTCCCGTTTGATATGCATCTTCATTGAATATCTTTTCCGAAATATGCTGCAAACATTTAAGAATGTATCCCATACAAATATTTTAGTAATTGTCAGATTACAAAGGGGCAATTTATAGACAAACTTCTATGAAAAATGTCCCACGTGCCGGTCACAGATAATTCTAAAAGAAGACCGCTGACCGACCGCTTTCTCATGATTTACCTGAAATGGATCGAAATAGGTATTTTTCTTGTTAATAAGTGTTACTGTTGATTTTGTCACATTAAATGTTGCAATAATATCTTTCATTTTGCTGTAAAGTATTTATGTATAATACTGTTGTGTATTTAACTACAGAACCCAATCAATAAAATTAAATCACTTCTGAATCATAATAGTTGTTGAAATACTATGTGTTTTATTTATTTATTTAACAATACACTACCCAAGAGAGAGCATTCCAATTACAGGGTAAGAAATAATAAGTACTTACAAATATATTACGTGTGAGAGTAGTAACAAAAGAATTAAAAAAAAAGAGTTGAAACGAAGATAAAACGTACATTTTAAATTATGCAGTTAATCTTTTTATAGCAGCTCCATTGCGGTGGAATATATCAAACTCATCTTGTAGATTATTATGGTTCTCACACATTTTGTATAGTGGCGAAAATTTCTGGACGTTAGTTCTAGGAGTCGCACATAGAATAATGAGTTATGTCTAGCACCAGGTCTAGGTGTCCTAATGTAGCCTAAGATAACGCCGCAGTCTGTTATATTATGTATTATTTGAAGGAGAAAAATATACTGTGAAATCGTTCTGGGAATCTTCAGAATCGAGAGTAAAAATCTATTTAACAGTATACAGTCTGAGGAAAACCAATAGAAGGATAGACACCATCTTCCTTATGACTCAAAGTCTATAAAAGCGCCATTGAATTCTCCCTATGGTCTCTATACCGGGTGAGTCACGAATTGCGCTCGCCCCGATATTTCCTAAAATATTTGGAATAGAAAATTTAAATTTGGAGGCCTTATTACACGACTAAAATGCCATCTTTTCAATAAAAAATCAAGTTTGGTGCACATCCGGTTTGACCGGAAATGCCCACAACTTTCGATTTTTAAATGGAACACCCTATATATTTTTACATTTTTGGAATCTAGAGGAAATTTTGAATACAATACATCCATTTTGGTAACTTTTTGATAAACATTAAAAATTTTATTAAAAAATCTATTTCTGAATCCAGAGTGCTATGGTGCCCAAAATATATTTTAGTTTGTGTGCTACGTTACTATATAAAAATAAAAAGAGCAATATGATTGCATTACTTAATTCTCTAGAGGCGTTTAAAATTTTTAAATGTGATTTTTACCCACTAACTAGGTTTTTTAAATGGGAAGTTAATCGTTCACCAACATTTTTAAATACCTCATTTTCATACGAATCTAATGATACCAAAATTTTGAAAATCCGCTCAGAAATATTTGAGATTTCAGCCAAAATACAGTGCAACCAAGCTTTTAGAAACATGCGGCTAATAGATAATAGATTAGTGGGCTTTGGAAACTAAAATGGCACATTTCTGTGTAAATCTAGTAACCTAATAACATTGGAAAAATCATAGTAGCCATTGAATGTAATAAAACAATATCAGCTGTCAG
Source organism: Stenurella melanura (assembly GCA_963583905.1). Taxonomy (NCBI): domain Eukaryota; kingdom Metazoa; phylum Arthropoda; class Insecta; order Coleoptera; family Cerambycidae; genus Stenurella; species Stenurella melanura. The sequence continues at coordinate 9,239,155 of OY757317.1, forward strand.
ACAGACTCGCTTTATTTTGTATCTGTCTGACAGCTGATATTGTTTTATTGAAACTATACAATTATAAGCAAACAAATAATAATTCATTTTTAAACCTGATATTGTTTTATTACATTCAATGGCTACTATGATTTTTCCAATGTTATTAGGTTACCAGATTTACACAGAAATGTGCCATTTTAATTTCGAAAGCCCACTAACCTATTATCTATTAGCCGCATGTTTCTAAAAGCTTGGTTGCATTGTATTTAGGCTGAAATCTCAAATATTTCTGAGCGGATTTTCAAAATTTTGGTATCATTAGATTCGTATGAAAATGAGGTATTTAAAAATGTTGGTGAACGATTAACTTCCCATTTAAAAAAACCTAGTTAGTGGGTAAAAATCACATTTAAAAATTTTAAACGCCTCTAGAGAATTAAGTAATGCAATCATATTGCTCTTTTTATTTTTATATAGTAACGTAGCACACAAACTAAAATATATTTTGGGCACCATAGCACTCTGGATTCAGAAATAGATTTTTTAATAAAATTTTTAATGTTTATCAAAAAGTTACCAAAATGGATGTATTGTATTCAAAATTTCCTCTAGATTCCAAAAATGTAAAAATATATAGGGTGTTCCATTTAAAAATCGAAAGTTGTGGGCATTTCCGGTCAAACCGGATGTGCACCAAACTTGATTTTTTATTGAAAAGATGGCATTTTAGTCGTTTAATAAGGCATCCTAATTTCAATTTTCTATTCCAAATATTTTAGGAAATATCGGGGCGAGCGCAATTCGTGACTCACCCGGTATGTATGTTATAATGGGGTGCCCAAATAATTGACGAATATTCCAAGTTGGATCGAACAAAATAGTGATATACAGAGCCGGATTATCTACAAGGCAATGTAGGCAGTTGCCTAAGGGCACCGACGGCTTGGGGGGCACCGGCGACGAACAAAAAAAAAAGAACAACGAATTTCCATACTTTAAAATTATCAACAAAAAATAAAAATTTTCTTAAAAGCTATCATTTCTTTTCTTCTGGTAGATTTGATCACAGATGCGGGTCGAATACCGGACCACCTTAAATAGAAGCGTAGCCCGGCGTTTGTTTCAATCGGTGTCCCGCGACTTTTTTTCAACTCGCTCTATCACAGTTTTTCATCAAGCGGTGTGAAACTTTGTAGAAATGATCCTTAAACACAATAGAACAATTCTGTAGATCGATATTTGTCGAAACTTGAAACTGCCTCGATATTTTTTTCCTGAGAAGCACCGAAGTGTGAAATTATTCGGCTATTTGTTTACATTAAAATAACTATAAACAATGAATGTTTTCATGCATTTCCTGCAATCATATGGCAGCGCTAAAGTCTAGGGAATCGTTTGAGCTGAAAATCGATCGCTTTTGTTCACATCCGGCCGAGTAATGGCAATTTATGTAAACAAAAACGATTGATTTTCAATGATTTCGACAGTGACATTTTTTGGTTTTTATTTTTTATCTCGAAACCAAATAATTGGATTAAAAAATTTCTAATGGCAACATTGTGCGCCACAATGAGGGCTATATGCTCATATTTTTATTTCTCATTTTGATGATATTTTCCTTCCGAAATATTTTTCGGTGATTTTTCAAGATTTCCCTAGGCTCAGAGAGCTCAGGAGACAGCGAGGTATATTGCACGCATGGATAGGCTAGATCAAGAAGTAAGGAAACGATTGATGGCTTCCGTAAAAATAAAAAAAGGCTGAATATTCAAACGATTTGGACGAATGTTTGCTGAGGAATGTATTGAATTCAAATATTTTGTTGATAACATAGAAAATATCGTTAATGTTAGGGACTTGTTAGTATTTGTCAGGGAAAAACATGTTATAACCATGTTTCCTAACGTGTATATTGCATTAAGAATTTTTCTTACTATAGCAATAACAAATGCGTTAGGAGAAAGATCATTTTATACTTTGAAAAGAACAAAAACATATTTACGAAATGCCATTAGTAAAGAAGGACTTAATAATGATGTTTTATTTACCACCTATTTGTCTTTATTATTTTGTCCCCACTCACAAAATAAATTATCGTTTTTAATACTTTTAATCATAAATAACTATTATACCTATTTTCTTAACTATTTCCATTTAATGTTTTTTTTCGTTTGTTTGTGTTGATTATATATTGTTTTTATATTATGTAATTTTATATATTATAAATAAATACTTTAATATCATTTTAATAGTTTTGTAGTGAGAGGGGGGGGCGCCTATGGGCGAAAAAAGTCATAATCCAGCACTGGTGATATAGTAGTTTCAGTGTGTTAATCTCGTTTAAAGTCGTGAGAATATCGTATTATGAATCCTAGTGATCTAATAAATTTCATTATATGGCAATTAAATGATAGTTTGGTGTCGCGGAATGTTGATGGACGTGTAAGCACTGAATCTTCGATACGGTAATTAAATTCTACACATTGGTGGTTATTGGTAAAAGTTAGAACGTTACACTTCCTTATACTCAACTGTAATTTGTTTAAATTAGACCATACATTAATTTTATCAAGGGCACTTTGTAATAGCATACAATCACTCACATCATTTACAGTTTTTTATAATTGACACTCAATTTGTCTGCGATGTCGTTAATGAAGACATTGAGGAGTCATGGACCCAAGACAGTGTCTTTGGGTGTACCCGAGGTAGATACGAATACCAACAAATTTCTTGAAAAGCCAAATTTTTTAAATTTAGTACATAAAATGCTGTGATCTAGTTTGTCCAATACTTTAGTAAAGTCTGTGTAAATTACATCAACTTGTTAGTTACCGTCGATAGCAATAGATATATATTAGGATCGCCAGAATTGTGAACATTCTTTTGTTTAAACAAAAGCTTTCCACCACACGACACGAATTAAATCCAATACCTTTTACTACACTTCTTGAAATGTTTTCAATAAATTTCAGCAGAAAAGTTGCTATAGTAAGACAATTCCTTTCTAGGCAATTTAGACCCTTAGGTTTACTCCACTAGTTTGAAATGTTTTATAATTAATTCTAGTTTATTGTTTGAAATGACTGACCTAGATGGGACACGAGAATTTTCAAGTGCCTTGCCCATAACACTTTTCAACAGAGAATCTGGATATCTTTCTGAATCGACCTATAAGAATGCAACAATCTTTTGGGTGCTACTGGCTCTTGGAATAATATGGTTGAATCGATGTTATGCTGCGACTAAAAGTGTGAATTCTTAGTACGAACTTGAAGAAGTGTACTCTAGTGATAGAACTGAATGATTTTAGTTAGGGCAAAAGGGTTTTCAGACTGCAGAGACTTAGTAATCAGATGATACATCAAATAATAGCAGCCTATGAGTTCGTTGTGAAAAAGAGTGTCAATAACGAGTAATAGTTTGGACACCTCAATCACATAGGTGAGAAAATATAGTCACAAACCATATGCCGTTAATCTCCGCATGGAAGATCATTGATACTCTAGAACTAGGGCGTGAGAGATACAATGACAGTTGGAGGAAGAAAAAGATGCGTAAGATCGATGGCGATTGAGAAAAGGAAGATCGGCATTTGTCTGTATAAACTTCACTTATATATAACTTTGAGGATCAGTCAGCAAATGTAACATCATTGAGATACCAAAACATAAGAACGCAGTATTAATCAACGTTGTTAATGTTCTCGAAATGTAAGAAATAACGACATCTACAGGCACCCGAATATAATAAATGTAGTTGTAGTTGTACTAAATAAGAACTACATTACCTGCCTGACCTACAATGGTATCATTGGTATTTACTTTCTAGGTATCATTACCATACTACCTGCCGAACCATAAATATCATCATGTTCACTTTTTCTTGATTATAACGAAAGACTAGTGTATGATTCAATTTTCCAACATTTTAATCTGTTTAATACATGTTATTGACAAAATATAAAACTTGTTTATTAAACACATTGTTAATGTGGATTTTCCTATAATTCTTAAAGAGAAAACAATATTGTATAGGCGATAAGCCCACGTAATCCTTTATTGTAAGAGTATCACGATATTTGTTTAAAATGAAAGATAAAATACCAGAATCTTTATATAACAAAGGTTATCAAATAACATTGTCATGTGCCACGTGGTTTTTGATAAACTTTTTTCTACACCCTCAAAACTTTACCAATCCTCGACTAGCTGTCTATAGTTAATCATAGGTGTGGGTTCACCAGATGGTACTAACAAACTGGTTGCCTTACTAGCTTTGTGCGTAACCTAGGCAAACACTATTCTAGTAAAAGTTAAAGCAAACTTAAATAAAGAAAATGGATAATTAAGGTGAAGCTTATAATGATTTTGAGCTGGTAATGTCGTGTTAAAAATAAATTACTTTTAAAAATTAAAAGACTAACTATCAAATTTGTAATTGCTCGTACTTCACATACCAACTTTTTAACTTGAAACTTGGCTTGATGATGAGACACCACAAAGGGTATATTTTTCTAAAGTTTCGTTAGAATATGTGCATTAGTGTTCAAGTTATCATCAATTGTTTCAAAATGGCTTCCCTAAAATGTCTTCATGTTTTACGACTACGGGATGTTGTATCTTTCTAGGTGTAAATTAATATTTTAATGTCAAATATTTTATAAACAGTATACAGAGTGTTATTTTCTAAGAATAACTTAAACATATTTTTATTCTAGGTCCGGCCCTGATATGTTATTATTATCCCAAGCATTAGATGGTGAATGACTATTGTAATCAAAATACAAAATTTCATTGGAATCCGCTTACGCATTACAGATATATGGCGAAAAGAATATTCTTCCAAAAAATATAAAACACCCTGTATTTCGAAAACGGGGCCGCTTTAGCCATTACTGTTTGGGGATTTAAGATCATCTCAATGTCATAGCATAAGAAAAAGACAGCAGAGAAACTCTCGCCAGAACCGTTGAATTTTCAAAACTAAAATCATTGACCTTGAAGACGCCATTTCGGTGTAAAAATCAGGGCTGGTTTCGAAATAATTTCATTTCACAAATATAATTCCGACAGGACCCTATTACACAATTTAAGTTAAACATAATAAATAAAGGTTGATGCAAAAAAATATGTTTTTAATTTGAACTTTGTTTTATAATAAATAATTAATTAAAGTAAAGGCTATTTTGAACTTAGTTACAATAGATAAAGGGAAAAAATAAGCAAATAAAAATAATAAATGTCTTTATTCGTACAAAATTTACATTTTACAAAAAAAAAAATATGTATGAAAATGCGAAGGTCGGCAAGAGATATGTCGCCATTCCACTAATAAATAATAATTTTAGATGGAGTACAATATCTATGTCTATAGGGGAAGATGAAATACCAGTAAAACTTCTGAAGCATGTTCTGAGTCATATAATAAATTTATCGTTGCAAACTGGAATATTCCCAGAAAAGTTAAAGATTGCTAATGTAAAAGCTGTATATAAGAAAAAAGGGGATAAGATTTTTTTTTCCTTCTTCAATTCTTTGGGACTTCCTGCCATATGATGTTTTCTTTTTTAAGCGGTGCTCGGGGAATCTACAAAATATCACAATATATTTAATTTCAACTTTTTATACTTATTTGTGTTGTTTAATTAAAAAAGCGACCTTGAACTGACCCTTTGACGTATAAGTCACAGGCATAGAGGTTATTTACCAGTAACATTCTGGTTAATTGTGATATTTGGTAGATTCCCCGAACACCGCTTAAAAAAGAAACCATACACATGTGGCAGGAAGTCCCAAAGAATTGAAGAAGGAAAAAAAATAAGATAATGCCACAAACAACATTTAGACAATATTGGGATAAGAATGTTATTAACAATTATAGGCCCATTGCTTTACTCTCAAATATAAGTAACATTTTTGAAAAAATAATATACTCAAGATTAATAAACTATCTACAGATCTATTCTGTAATTTTTTGGTTAAAAATAAACGCCCTGCTAAAATTTTAATTTTAACGGAATTCTAAAAATAATAACTGATTTTTCTATTCTCTATGCGACCTTTTAACGGACATGTTAAAGTCATAGTTTTTAACGACCGGTTATTTCATTCCCGTATATGCTCAAAGGCAAATTAAAAACAAACGTAATGAGAGCAGGGAAGTCTTTGAATGAGAGTAGTTAAGACAATCAGTAGAGTACTAAGTTAAGTCGGACAATAATCCCAGAAACTTAAGCTTGTAAAACAAATTTTCAAAATGTATTAGGTACTTATATATACATTAAAAGATAATTTTACGTACCTGTTAATCAGGTCTATTCTGTAATTTTTAGGTTAAAAATAAACCTGCTAAAATTTTAATTTTAACGGAATGCTAAAAATAATAACTGATTTTTCTATTCGGTATGCGACCATTTAACGGACCTGTTAAAGTCGTAAGTTTTTAACGATCGGTTATTTCTTTCCCTTATATTATCAAGATCAAATTAAAAACAAACCTAATGGGAGCAGGGAAGTCATTGAATGAAAGTAATTAAGACAATGAGTAGAGTGTTAAGTTAAGACGGACAATAATCCCACAAAATATATAATACATGCAGATAAAATTGAATACCTACCGCATAAAATTATCGTCAAACAGGACCCGCGGCACCCGCGCTTCTATTTGAGGTTATGATCACGATTATTTGAAGGCGGAAAAATCATTACTGGATGTAAATGAGAAAATGGGTCGTCAAAAGAATCTCAAACTCATTGACAAACATTTTATTCTAGTGAAAAGTCAAAAAATTTCTGAAGTATTATGTTGTCTTCGGAGTTATGCAAATAACAATTTTTCGGTTGGAAAATCAATTCAAAGTTTAGATTAAATATTTTGTTTCTGTATTTTGAATGGTCCTGCCAGTTTCTTAAACAAAGTGGCGCATGTACTGAATGATATACAAAATTTTATGAACCAAAAATAAAATTTAACGGTAGCGTTAAATTTTAGTGGCAGGTCCAAAGTCGCCTCTAATTTTAAACGATGTTGGTTAAATTTAACCTTAAAAAAAGTATACAGAATACGACCGACCGTTAACTTCATTCCGCTAATTATTTATTTAACAGGGACCTTGCCGTTAAAACTTAACAGAAATGTTACAGAATAGACCTAAATATCAGTAGGGAACCTAAAAAATGACTTTTTGCAAAAATAACTTTTGTTTTGGCAATGTTTTGCAGCACAAACAAAACCCATGTTTTAAAACAAGAACAGAGAAATGATCCTAGACAAACCGCACAAAGCACGTCTATAAATGCACTAAATTGTATCCTTTACCGCCCTCACTGTTTACAAGGTATTTAAATCTACTCTGTATACAAGGTTTTACCACGTTTTACACCTAAATGGCGTCATGCGCGAACGATCAGCGCAAGCCGTTCCCGCCTTTTAAGTTTGCCTGCTGTCTTTATTTATGCTGTGTCAATGTTTTCTATCTTTTAGTAAAGTACGACCCTCTCCTCATGAATCATCCTGTATATATTGATGATTTGCTTCTATATATTAGCATTATATTAATATACAATTATATGCATAAACAATGTGAGACTTCCAATTTTAAAATAATTCATTAGTTTTCTAATTTATGAAATTTTGTTTATGTAGGCAAAGGGTTTTTCGCGCGCCAAGTATTGCAAAATGCTGTTTTGGGCGCGGGCAACCTTTCACAGCACTTCATACAATATTTCCACTTTACTAATTTTTTATGGAAAATCCGTGACATTAGACGACATTCTTGTAAATACATTCTTTGCGTAAAAATGTAGGCTCTTTCTGAAAATATTTTTTATTTTCTCCTACCTTGACTCATTCTCGAAATTTTTTGGAAAAAACCGGAAAACAAAGTTCTTGAACTTCTTTTTAATGTTACCGTTCTGGAAATCATCTTTACGTGATGTTATTGCTTACCATCCACACATTTAAAAAACATCCTCCTCCGATTTGTTTAAAGGTAAATATCTCTAATCAGTGGTCTAAACGCCGAACGGTGTGGATGACTTTAACTTCATCACACATTCTTTCAGTTTTACCTTCAAATATCTTAGCTTAGTTCGTTGTAAAGTTACAAATGAGGGAGTGCATTTAAAACCTGGAAGATAATTACCTTTAATTTGGGTAAAGACCATGAGGTGTCAACTTTAACATAAAACGTTATGTTTACGGACGTCGGAGTGGATGGAAAGTGCGACTGCGAGACGCGAACTGAAGGAAATAAGGATCGACAGCTGTCACTCGGCAGGTTGCCGCTTGTCCGCTGCAGAACATCTTCTTCTTGGTGGTCTGCCACTTGACATCTCGCTAAGGTTGCTAAGATTTATATAGCACCGGATATTTATTGTTCTCTTCGCAGAAGCGTTTCATCTTTTCTTATTATTCGCGTACTGTTTCGTCAAATAATAATCTCACTAATCAGCCAATTTAATTTATCGATGCTAATTAGAAGGAAACAGATATAAAATATAAAAATATATACTGATAAGGTGGTCTGATATTTTCATAAACAATTCATTTTTTTGAATTTATGTTATAGTATTGAATTTTTTATAAAGTATGTTCTAAATATATACGTATATAAAATTCATATGGCGAGATAGGAGACCTACCAGTTGAGCAAAGGGACCTCGCACAAATCTTATGGAAATTGGGTTTCGGTGGAATCGTCTGAATTTTTGGTATATGGCAGCTTTTGCCATCCTGAATAAAAGTCTATGATCATGGTGCTCCATATTCAGTATTTTGGCTCCTATGGAGCACCAAAGCTCCAGTGCTCCATCATAAGTTACTACTTTGAGTAGTTTTTGAACATTTTAATAACGCATATTTTGATTATTGAAATACCTAACTGTATGTTCTTGAGGTGACTGAATTCCAATCCAATGTCAAATAAACAACATTGGCAGCTGGTAGCTGTCGATTAGCGAGGAACTATAAAAAAGTAAAAATCAATATATAACTTTATGCTCTTGAGGAACGATAAAAAGTTGCTACTTGACAGCCAGCTTTGGCTGTCAAAAGGCAATAGCTGCACATATACACTGTGTTTCACTTCTCGTAAGGACACCCCGTATCTTCTTTATTTATGGCCGAGTTAATTTCTAATCTTTTTTAGATATACACTTGTATAAGGTATACATCACAATGTGTCTTCTAGATCTAAAACGCCAACCTTCTGCAATGACGGAATCGAAAACCTATATTTTCGTAATCTACGTGATCTGAAACGTCATAATCCGAAAAAATCTCGGAGGGTGATTTTTTTCTCGAATATAATACTTCCCTTCGGCATGCGAGAGAAGTAAAAAGTTCTGTTTCACTTCTCACGAAGACAGCCCTGTATCATCTTTATTTGTGACAGAATTTCAGGACTAATTTATTTAAATATTTTAATCAGTTATTACAGTTCGATAAAGCGATTTTGTTGAACACATAGATATACATCCATTATATCTTGAGAACGCCCCTTCAGTAGAGTGGGCCCTTTAACGGGTCTTATGAGAGTGTCATAGAGGAAGGAAAAATACCAAGCCAATGGAAAACGTCCGCTATCATCCCAATATACAATAAATGCAGCAAATTCGACCCTGGAAACTTGAGGCAAGTAAGCTTAACCTCCATACCTTGCAAGATGATGGAAAAAAATTTGGTAGAGGAACTTACTACATTTTTCCTTGAAAATGAATTGACATCCAAGAAACAACATGGGTTTCTTCCCGGTAGATCAACAGTACCTAATCTGCCGGAGTGCGTTAATTCCTTTATCAGTGGATAGAAATGAAGTGGTAGACATAATTTATCTCTAATTCAAAAAAGCTTTTGACCAGGTTTCTCACAATAGACTGATTCAAAAGTTTATACGGCATAAGGGGAAATTTGTTAAGTTGGATCGAGGATTTTTTATCTAGCAGGAGCGGTAGAGTGAGAATTGGGGGAGAATTACCGGATGGCTACCAAATGACAAGTGGAGTTCTTCAAGGGCCTGTGCTGGGTCCCATCCTATTTAATGTCTACATTAGTGATCTTACTGTAGGTCTAAAATCCGAGATATCCATGTTTGCCGAAGATGCTAAAATATGTAACAATCCACAAACTCACTACCAAGAGATAGTTGTTGACTTACAGAAAATCGGAGAATGGTGGACTCTTTGGATGCTTGCTCTTAACGAAAACAAGTGCTCTGTTATTCATATGGGCTCAAATAACCCCCATCAATTATTTTTTTATTAAATGGCACACCAATTAAAAATGTAGATCTACAAGAAGACCTAGGAGTCGAGACCTCATATCAGAAAAATCATAAAAAAGGCAAACTCAGTCTCCTATATGGTTTTGCAAGCTTTTAGGAACATTTCGCCGGAACTCCTTGAAAAAATATATAAAATCTATATTAGGCCCATGCTTGAATATGCAGCACCAGTACGGAACCCATATTTCGTTAAAGACATTCACATTCACATGCACTAGAGTAAACCCAAAGATGTATTACCAAACTTTCTCCTGCAATCCTGCAATTTGTCATCTAACTTACGAACAGCGCCTCTCAAAATTGCACTTGACAACCCTAATAGATAGGAGGCTTCGTGGTGACCTAATAAAAACCGACAAAATACTTCGTGAGCATTATTCAATCAATCTACAAATTTTCTCCTTAAACGCAGACTAAGGGGTTACAACTATAAACTAGTTAGGAACAAATTTCATAAACTGTGCCTCCAGCACCTCTTTAACAGAGTAAATAGGAACTGGAACTCTCTATCGAATGATTGTGTTTGTGCAGTGTCAACGAACTCATTTAAAAACTGTTATGACTCTTCCCATTAATACTCTGTCTGAATTAAAAGTTTAAACAGCTTCGCTGCCTAACTTAATAATAACATAGAGAGGATTTTTTCCAAAAAATGAAAGTGAACGAAAATCATTATTCAATAAGACGCTAAAAGGGCCACTTCTAATTATTAGACATCAAGTTAAATGTAATACAGTTTTCCCTTTTTTTTTGTTGTTACTGTTCTTTAGGAGTAACTCTCCACCATATCCTCCTCCTTATTGGCTCAGAAATTTAGTGATTGTTGTTATTCATTGTTGAGTCTGTTAGATTCCTTATTTGATTTTTAAGCTCATAATGGTTAGAATACTTTTAACTAGTGATGAAAACGTAGAAATAATAAAGATAGTTGGTGAAAATGTACGGTCTTCAAGAGAAGCAGCAGAAGAATTTAATTTAAGACATCCTCCAGGACAATCAATACACCATGATGCCTTAGCAAGAATATCTTAATCGAAGGCATGGAGAGGATAAAGTTTTATTGGCGGCGTTTAACGCCAATCCCACTACCAGCCTTACAAATATGGCTCATGACTTCAATTTGTCGTATCAAAAATTTGGAGAAAACGCCATAAGCTACAACCGTTTAAATCAAAAGTTTTACATGCCTTGGAGGAAGGTGAAGAGAGAAGACTATAATATTGTTTATGGATCCAAGATAATTATTTAAACAATTGAGATTTTTTGAAGACAGTAATTTTCACGGATCAAGCAACTTTTTCCACCAACGGGGTGGTATCATCACAAAACTCTAGATACTGGGCAGTAGAAAATCCTGATTGGATAATAAATTGTAAAAGGCAATATTCCCAGAAGATAAATTAGTGCGGAATTTTTAACGGCCGTTCTACTTTTTTCAAAATATAAATGCGTTACATTTGCTACAATTTTTAAATAATGATATGTGGAATGCAGTACTCGATTTTACGTTGGAATAATTGTATTTTGAACTCAACGGGGCATCTATCCACAATTCCGTAGTAGTAAGAGAATGGCTGAATTAACATTTTCCCCATAGATGGATAGGACGAAATAACTCTCTAACACATTGGCCACCCAGATCTCCTGATCTCACTCAAATGGATTTTTATTTTCGGGGCCATATTAAAAGCAAAGTTTATAAGACCAGACCTCAAAATGTGGAGCAGCTTTGTGAGAACACAAGGCAAGCGTGTTTAGAAGTTGCAGCTCAAAAACTGCGAATAGTTGCATTAACTAACAGAAAACGGATTGAAGTGTATTACACTTGAGGGTGGGTTAGTAGAAAGGGGCCGAATATAATAGTAAATAAGTGGCGTTTTAGTCATTCCTTGTAAACCCTCTTTCTTCATCTTTTATTTAATACATAATTACAATAATTATTATTATGCACGACTTCTATTTGTTGGAAAAAGTTCTCTCTATGTGTTTGACAAAGTCGTTTTATGAAACTGTAATAACTGATAAGAATTTTAAAAGAAATTAGTTTTGAAGCTCGGTCACAAATAGAGAGAAAGAATCATTAAAACAATTTGCTCTTTAATTATCTACATTGTTAAAATTTGTGGATATCTTCTTCCATAATTTGAGGCCTCGGTAATTGAAATGCTATCTTTATGTTCTTTTTAGAAACTTGTTGTAGCAAAATGGGGATTGAAAGCAACCTCCCAACTAAAAATCTGTATGGAATATTTTTATATGTACTGTACAAAAAAGCTGTGTAATTTGTCATTGCCCAAATTAATTTATTGTGTAATTCAGCGACCATCCGAAATGTATGTTTTCTGAAATACGTGAATGAAAGCTAAAACGAAAGTTAACTTTTGTTGAAATGATAAAATATTGCCTCAAGGTGAGGATTTATAAGGGGAGTGTGTGAAAATCTATACAGTCGTCGCACAAGCAAGGTGGTCAGGAATCAGGACCTAAACCATATTTACTATATTGTTACGCTATAAGGGGCACGAGAGCTTTGAAACTTGACACATGAAGGACAAATTGCCTTTATCAACTCTATTTATACACATTATTTTGTATTTTAATGCAAATTCTGTTGGCATGGGTATGATGAACGATCAGCATATGTATTTGAGCTGGAATTTATTTGGCTTTATGGGTGGATAACGATCCGTTTAACATATTTGTATAATATACTGACCACAGAAATTCTTACTTCTTATGCGAAATATCAAAAGAAGTATGTCGAATAAAAATGGTGTTAATAATATTGAGCACAATAAATTTAAAAACCCTAATTAATTTTGAGAAGGTAACAACAAACGAAATACATGTACAGTGTACATAACTGTAGGGTTTTCAACAACGTGAAGTGTAAGGATGCGGGAGGCATTGGTATCTCCTTTGTCTGTTACTCTCAAGGCTCATATATACAGTGTGTTTTACCTGTCTCCCACACATCGTCGTATCTTTTTTTCTCCTCTCAGGACTCGTCTGTTAACGAAAACTTCGAAGGCACTGCAGCCTCCTGAGCTTATTGTGCTTTTCGTGCCTTGCTTCACTCCGCCCACTCCAGTACCCCTGTACCCCCAATCAGGTGATACTGGTCTATGGTCGGGCGGGTGTTGATTAATTCCAGGTATGTTCGTTCTTGCCCGTGGATACCACATCTTCTGCGAGCCGGTGCCTCGCAGTTGAATCGACCGTTTCTGGCTCCTTTCTGCATAGTCTACATTCCAGATTGCCGTCAAACTTGCCGATTATATTCAGGTACTTCTTTACAGAAAACTGTGCAGTCGGAAGTCTTGTTATTGGTCTTAACTGTGTCCTGTTTGTTGTGAGCAGTTGGTCAGCTTGTTTTGCACATGGGCCTTTCATGAGTGTTTTCCCATGTCGATTTCCTGGAATGTTCCTCCAGCGATTTTTGTCTTTGCTCTTGATCCAGTCTTAGATCGTCCTTCTGGCTGAGCTTTTAGAAATGCCCAGCGCGAGTTCTGTGCTCTAGAATATATTAGCTGCCCCTTGTCTAGCAAGTTCATCGGCTTTTTCATTGCCGCCAATTATGAAGTGTCCTTACACCCAGAGTAATTTGACTCTCTTCTGCTCACCCAGAATTTTCAGCTCTTCGTGACAGTCCCATACCAGTCGGGACGACACTTTGTTAGAGGCTAGTGCTCTAACTGGAGATCTGCTAGTTAACATATTCTCGATTTGCATTCTCGCATACACATTCAAGTATAGTCAGAATTTCTGACTGGAATACAGTGGCGTGTTGTCCAAGGGAATCACTTATACTTGTCCTAGGTCTTTCACCATGTATTCCAGCTCCAGCTCCTCTGTTTGTTCTAGACCCGTCAGTATACCAGATTAGGCTCTTATGTAGTATATCAGGAGCTTCTTTTAACCAGTCACTCATCCTTGTATCTTAGTATTCTTCAGATCAATTTCAAATTCTTTTCATTTATGTTATCAACAAAATGGATGACTTTTTTACCTAAGAGAAATAAGCTTCATCGATCATTACCTCTGGAAACGGTTAAAACCGTGAAAATTTAAAAAATCTTAGTAGACATTGTTTAATCGAAAAATATGATTAATAGTAAAGTGCTCGCGTTGACAAAAGTTTCTTAGTGTTTGATTCCGTTGCCACTTTTAGAATAAAATGTATGGTGTTGCCAGATATGTGTCTTATACTCTGTAATTAGGAATCCACTTGTAAAAAAAAATCGTCATGGATATACAAATCAAACTAACCACACCACGAGTCAATCATGAGGTATGATTTATCCAAAGGTCATTAAATTCTCTGTAGAATTTCTATTTTTAAAATAAACACAGAAACGAACTTTCACATGGGCTTACATAGCAGTAAAAAAATCCTTATTTTCTCCGTTCAAATATGGTTAAAAATTAATTCTTTTCATGTACTTTTCCATTCACATGACGATATCTCCTGAACTTAATTATTTACAAAAAGCATGTTCCTTATAAAACATTTGCCATATTTTCCAGATTTAATGGTTCTTAAATCAGATTTTTTGGATTTGTCAATTCTCGAATCTTATCAACGGCACACATTCGTTGCAGATACTAACTTTCTCCCACTATTTTAAGACTGTTTCAACAACCCGCATTACCCACCCACAATGGCTTATCGTTAAATAGATGGACTTATGGTTTATAATATTTTGAAATTTATCTCAAAATGATTATTATGGAATAAATATAAGTAGCGATATTTTTTGAATATGAATTTAATATTATATGGATCGACATAAAACTATTATGTAATGGATCAACACGTTATAAGAAACTTCCTAGTTCACTGTTTGCAAGATACTTTCAGCTGGTATGTACCTTTTCAATAAAATGTTCTACCATATAGATAACTGATGTATATACTCCTAGAAGAAATTAAAATGGACAGTACTACTGATAGCACAAGTTCTAAAAGTGAGATTGAACGTAAAAGATATTCGTAAAAAAATATGCTTAATTTTTATGAAACGGTGCCCTGTAATCAACGGTTCTGAGAAATTGTTTGCAACATTTATTGATTTTTTTTTCCATCTTCAGTCACATGTATGTTTTCTTTTTAAGCGGTGCTCAGAGAATCTACAAAATATCACAATTAACCAGTATTTTACTGATAAATAACCTCTACGCCTGTGACTTTTACGTCAAAGGATCAGTTAGAGGTTGCTTTTTTAAATACAAATAAGTATAAAAACTTTAAATTAAATATTTCGCCGACGTTTTTTAAATGTAATCTGTTTCATTTTTCAAGGCTTTTGTTGGAAAATTTTTTTTGCTGTATATGATAAATACACAGCTCTAAGAGTGTTTGTTATATTCAATATCCAAAGATACTTACTACTTACATATTGAATATAACAAACATTCTTTGAGCTGTGTATTTATCATACACAGCAAAAAAGATTTTATAAAAAAGCCTTGAAAAGGAAACAGATTAGATTTCCGAAACATCGTCGAAATATTTAATTTCAAATTTTTGTACTTATTTGTGTCGTTTATTTAAAAAAAGCAACCTCTAACTGATCCTTTGACGTAAAAGTCACAGACGTAGAGGTTATTTACCAGTAACATACTGGTTAATTGTGATATTTTGTAGATTCCCCGAGCACCGCTTAAAAAGAAAACATACATGTAGCAGGAAGTCCCAAAGAATTGATGAAGGATAAAAATTAAGAAAATGCCACAAATAACATTTAGACAATATTTATTGATTGTTTTAAAATCCGTGAAGAAATAAGTAACCAAAAATAAGATGATCTGTATTAAAAAAAAAACAATTTTGACTGTTTGGTTTGGCACCGAAATTGCTGTTCTAGACTAGGAAAAGACACATAGAACATTTAAGGAGAAATATAGAGGAAGAGAAAGAAATTGAAAATAGTTCAGATGGATCAAATGCCTGTCCATCAACTTCTCCAAGCGTGTCCTTTCGTGAAATTATTTATTTTTATAGAGAAATGTGTTTTTTTTCAAGAAGCATCGACAATAAAAAAAAGCTTTCTCAAGTAATGACCACGAACGCGAAAAAAAATAAAACTGATAGCCATTATTTTAGAAAGAATTTGTTCCAACGATTTAATAACTATGGTAATTAAATATCATGTTTCATGTTTCTAAAGTCACTATAAAAAATGCAAAGGTCTATCTAACAATAAAAGAGCCGCTGCCTAAGGAATCACTACTTCCACATCCAAATTTTCATCCAAGTCACTTTAAAGGAAACATCTTGACTAGATTTGCACTCTAGTATGTGGAAATTATTGATCACAGAAATTTAACAATATTTGGGGCAGATGTCATAGAAAAGTTTAAGGCGTTGGTTTCTATCATATACGTTAAAAATGAAGTTTCTAGTTTAAGCTACTTATTTTCCCCTATTCACAACCTACCACCTCCCACCCCTTTAATGGAATCATCTCAGTCAGATGCCATTACAATACATACGTGCACAACTTTCAAGTGAATATATCAATTTTGTGTTATCAATCCCATTAATAATGGAGCGGAGGTAGTGGGGCTTGAGAAATATTAGAAAGAAATCTGAGGCCTTGGTTTTTAGTACATATACAGCAAATCCCAAATTTCTGTACTCTTGCCAGTTTGATTTATTAAGTTTCCCCTATTTACTCCTATTTAACCCACAACCCTTCAACGGAATATTGTCTAAATGTTATTTGTGGCATTATCTTAATTTTTTTTCCTTCTTCAATTCTTTGGGACTTCCTGCCACATGTATGTTTTCTTTTTAAGCGGTGCTAGGGGAGTCTACAAAATATATTACAATTAACCAGTATATTACTGGTAAAAAACCTCTACGCCTGTGACGTTTACGTCAAGGGATCGGTTAAAGGTTGGTTTTTATAAATAAACAACACAAATAAGAATAAAAACTTGAAATTAAATATTTCGCAACGTTTCGGAAATCTAATCTGTTTCCTTTTTCAAGGCTTTTTTGAAAAATCTTTTTTGCCGTGTATGACAAATACACAGTTCTAAGAATGTTTGTTATATTCAATATCTATAGATACTTACTATTTACATAGAACTGTTGATATAGTTAACAGTTTTTTAGTTTTTATACAATGTTAAGTTTGTGAAGTTCTTCCTTTAACATTGGCAGCCAAGTTGTACAGATATCTACGGAACAATTCGACACGCCAATGTTAAAAGAAGAACTTCACAAACTTAACATTGTATAAAAACTAAAAAACTGTTAACTATATCAACAGTTCTATGTAAATAGTAAGTATCTATGGATATTGAATATAACAAACATTCTTAGAGCTGTGTATTTTTCATGCACAGCAAAAAAGATTTTTCAAAAAAGCCTTGAAGAGGGAAACAGATTAGATTTCCGAAACGTCGGCGAAATATTTAATTTAAAGTTTTTATATTTATTTGTGTTGTTTATTTATAAAACCAACCTTTAACTGATCCTTTAACGTAAACGTCACAGGCGTAGAGGTTTTTTAGAAAACATACATGTGGCAGGAAGTCCCAAAGAATTGAAGATGGAAAAAAATTCAACGGAATCATCTCAAAATATAATCTAGTTCCAGATGTCGTTATAATACATAAAAAATTTCAAGTGAATGTCTCAATTTTATTTTACCAACCTCTTTAATAATGGATTAAGTGTGGTTGGGGGGGGGGGGGGTAGTGGAAAATATTTTTAAAAAACCTGAGGCCTTCGCTTCTAGTATATACACCAAATCCCAAATTTCTGTACTCTTACTAGCTTGCTTTACTTATTCTCTCCTATCTATCCCTATTTAACCCTCAACCCTTTAACGGAATCATTTCAAAATAAGAAAAATTTATAAAAAAATTTGAGGCCTTGGCTTGTAGTACATACATCAAATTTCCATTTTCTGAACTCTTACCAGCTTGCATTACATATTTCCACCTATTTACCCCCAACCCTTCACCGGATATCTTCAAAAAATCCAGTTCCAGATCTCGTTATAATATATACGTGTACAAAATTTCAAGTCAATGTCTTAAACCGTTCCAGAGAAAACATGCAAACAAGAAAAAAGTTACACAGACCGCCAGAATTTTTTTCTTTCAAATTTGAAATCTCGACGTTTCATAACATTCTAAACCTATTTCAGGAAAAAAAATTGATTTTTTTTTTTACGATTACTATACTTCCAATCCAATACGTGGACGTTGAATAAATAAAAGTGGAAAACGGACAAAGAACGAAGTTCTACTAACATATCTAAAATTCTTGAGGTAGGTTTTTTAAAGTAAAAAGAGTATGGTATGTCGTCAATTTATGAGAAGTATTTAGAATTGGATGGATACAAATCTAAAACACAGATCAGTAGAAGACTACTTATAAGTACACTTACCAGCAAAGGAGTCGAAATTGTTAAATCTACATGAAACGAAAAATAATTCTTATTCCACAGAAAACAAAACATGAAACAGCTCAATCTCTAATTATAAATACATCTTCACATATATCACATATTCATAGGTTTTTTGTGTGTTTTTATAAACAGCTATCAATGACATTCCTGAATTTAAAAAAATGTGTAAAAATTTGGATGTTAAAAGTTACTAAGAATATGTAGGATATATTTTTATTGTTACATGAACCTTTGCATTTTCTATTGTAAGTTTAGAAATGTAATATTTAATTTCTATAGCCTTTAAAATTTTGGGTTTTTGGGTTTATAGTCTTATTTTGCTTTCTGTGTTCGTGGTCATTACTTGAGAAAGCTTTTTCATTGTAAAAAAAATAATTTTACGCTGGGACACTTCGGAAGAAGTTGATGGACTGGTATTCCATCCATATGGACTATTTTCAATTACTTTATACAAAATGAATATTGCTTATTGTCAGATTTTTCCGTAATGACTTCACCGTATATTCAAACAACAAACAGAGGCGGGTGAGTTACATTTATAATTTTTCAGTGGCACGTTATCATCATTTGTTAACACTAAAATGCAATGAGAAGAAGAAGCAGTAACGCCATAGTTTAATGATTCATTTAATTATAATTTACTTTGGAGAGTGTGTGTGGCCAATGAATTAGCAACTCCTCCTCTTTTCTTGTTTTACCACAAACCAATCAACGTTGCAAGACAATGAAATGAATTGCATTAATTAAGGAGTGGATCGTTTATCGTATACCTCAGCCATAGCCGATTATACATGGTGGGCTTGATAAAATAATTACAACTTCGTTGTACAAAATGTACACAGATATGCATAAAAGTAGAAGTACGCTTGCAGACGATAGTTGGATGCAGTTTCGTTTAGACGTTGGCGAATGCAATGATGCATTTTACATAGTTCTAAATGTTGCTATGATATAATACTTCAAAATACAAACAACTTTCTAATATTAGAAAGAATTTAGACTAGGACCTTTTTCGTAATTTTTATCTTAGAAGGCTTCTGTTAGACTTTATGCATGCTTTCGATACTCAAATTAAATTCCTGTTTACACTGATTAACAACAATTACTGGAATTATCTGATAATGATCAAATAATAGAAAATATAGAAGCGAGCAACCTACTATCGAAGTATCAAGCTGGATTTCTAAATTTGTGCAACACTTCTTTACAGACAACATTACCAAGCTGGAAAAAACGCCTTAAATGAGAAACAGATCAATGTGGTGATTTTTCTACGCAGAGCCTTTGAGCCAATAGATAGACAATTATTACTATTAAAGTTAAAAAAAATCACGGATTCGGACAAAGCATTGTGAAATTAATGGCCAGTTATTTAGAAAATAGAACGAAAATGACAAAATATAGAAATATAAAAAGAGATAATATTCGGTGTACCGCCAGGAACCGTTATGGGGCCTAACATGTTTGTTCTGCACATAAATGACATTATGAAGTAAGTTAAAATGCAGCATACAACTATTTGCTGACGACACATTGATGATAGTTAGTGATAATGTAGACTCAACCATAAAAATAATAAACAGTGAGCTTAAGGAAATAGAAAAATGGTTGGACAAGAACAGCCTTACCTCAAATACAGATAAAACTAGTATATGAAAATTGAAAGTAAATGCAGCCAAGCAAACATAGTAAATAACCAAGGAGTAACAATTAATGGAACAAAAATTGAACAAGTTAATGAATTTAAGTATTTTGGTATAATTATTGATGATGTTGACGTTCTTCGGACATACTCTTTATATTAGTACCTAAGAAAGTAAATTTGACGGGGCCTATGAGAAAACGTTTTAGTACATGGACGAAAATAACCATATACAGAATAATTATTTTACCGCATTTCAACTTCTGCTCAACAATACTTTTTCTACCTAGTAATGCTGAAATAAGTAAGTTACAGAAAAACAAAACCAAAGTGTTAACGACACCATCTTGACAGGCCACAATGAATCACTCGATCTCCGACTTTAGCCCGGCTAACGTTAAGAAGGCTAATGTCAGCCTTGTCGATAAACCCAGTGTTTCTAGGTTCTTATGGAACACCCCGTGCATGGGTTTATCGACATGCTGCCTAAACAGACGTTCCTGTTCTGCAGCTTTTATTTGGGCCTTCAGACAATGTGGTTGAAGTTCTGTGACTGACTCCGGGACAGCACCGCGCCGGTCTCCTCGCTTGTCGTCGAATACGAGACCAAGTTCATTTGCCACTCTTTTTGCTGCCTTAAACAGTCCTGCACCCACCCCCGCATTTTCGTGATCTCTCGCTAATTGCAAAAGCGGGTCTGAGCCTCCAAGTATGTTATATGTCATGATCAATGCTACTCTGCCATACATGCACTCCAACTCGAATAGTCCTCGCTCCCCTCCCCATTACGTGGGAGGTATACACGAGGAACGGATGATCTAGGATGAATGCTCCTATGGATATTCATCAACTTGCGGGTACCTCTCTCCAGTTGGCGCAGCTCATCTATAGTCCATTTGACTACCCCAAAGGAGTATATCGAAACAGGAATGGCAAGCATATTAGTGGCAGACACTTTGTTTTTCCCCGAAAGTTCGGACGACCAAATCTTTCGGAGTAGGCATCTGTACATACCGCGGAGAGATTCTTTCACTTGTTGCACATCCTGGATGTGATGTTGCTGTACACCCCGGTATGTATATTGTATAGGTCTCTTCGGCATCCAGATGTCTTAGGATGCTTCCGTCTGCGAGCTGCGCGTCTTCAGCGTAGTCCCCGCATCGTCCTCCCTTGGGTTGAATGACCCGAAGTCCATACCAATGGCCCGCGTGTACTCCTCGACTACCCTTAGAGCATTTTGAAGTTCATGCTCTCCGGAGGCATATAATTTAAGGTCATCCATGTAGAATAGATGAGTGACCTTATACCTCCGGTTGCAGGGTGGTCCACAGTGATACCTGAGCGGTACTTTATAATGATTATTATTAATTTAACATTTAAATGTTAAATAAGTTTGTCCTTCAATCAAAGGAACGCTAGATAAATCCAAATGTCATAACGTGCATATTTCCTTACGTGTTTCAAAATTTTGGTTTGGTGCAGAGCTACTCATTTTTTACTTTTATATTTACACAAAGTTGTGACTGCAGTTTTGACTGTTACGTCATTATCAAACAGTGACTCAAAACAATGAGGTAGCTCGCAAAACTGCGGTCACAACTTTGTACAAATATAATGATAAAAACTTAGTAGTGTTTTTACTCGTTTGTATAATTACACAAAAGAAATGTCTGATGTTTTGACCAGACCACTCTACCCTTATGTATTTGGAGCCTCTGAATCCAAATCTGGCATCAGAATTGTGCCTACATCCACCAGGTTTGTTAGTTTTAAAAATAGTCCAATAATGGTTCTAAAAGGTGAATTTTTAAGAATTTGTTAATGTACAGAAAAAAAATTGCTAAGAAACACTTTTACACTTAAAACCCATATTAGTAAAACAACCCCCCTAAATAATAAAACCATGCATCACGTTAAAAACTCTGAAATATTTTATTTTGAGCGGATTTTTTTGGACTTTTAATTTGATACCAATCTACCCCATTGTGCTGTAAAACTACCCCCAGGAAAAAATAGGTTACATGGAAATAAGTAAGAATAAAGTTTTGCGATTCTCAGCACATTCTATATATTACATAAGTAAATATTAAGACACTTGATTACAAAGAGACATATGCCACTCTTAGGGAGGGATATGACTACCTCCAATTAAAGAAGATATCATTGCGTTTTAAAGAGTAATGTAAATTTCCGATTAATCTTCTTGAATATTAAGTTTGCGTGCTGATGGTATGAAAAGATTTACTTTTAACTTGTTCAAAAACAAAACAAAATTATTTCAGATTTTTCCAGAAAATCAAAAGTAAGATTTATTTGAGAAAATTAAAAATTTTGTGGTGCAATATGAATTTGATACTTCATTTTCATCATAACCACATAGACCAGGTGCCGGGAAATCTTGGAGACTTAAGTGAAAAACAAGGAGAAGGATTTCATCAAGATCTAGAGTTATGGAAACAAGGAATTAGTGAAATTGGAACGTTAATCTGATAGCTGACTATAAATGGATGCCAAAGAGAGATCTAGAAACAGCAATGAAACGACGAGTGCCACTACGAAGGTGCTTCGAAAATAAATAATAAAAGAATTCGTTGCCGTAGAAAAAAAAATAAATAAAATTTTCTGAAATAAATAACTTTTTCACTTTTGATCGGAAAAATCAAGGATTGTCTATGAACAAGTTAAAAGTAAGTATTTCCATACCATCAGCACGCAACTTAATATTCAAAAAAATTAATTAATTTACTTTACTATTTATTAAACGCAATGAGTATATTTTCTTTAATTGGGGGTGGTTACATCCCTCCTTAAGGTGGATTATTTTTTGTCCTTTTGTAATCAAGTGTCTTTTACTGAAGTAATAAACAGAATGTACGCGCATTACCTATTTCCATATGACTTAGTTTTTTTTATGGGGGCAGTTTCACAACACTATAAGGGGTAGATTATGATCAAATTAAAAGTCCAAAAAAATCCACTCAAAAAAAATTATTTCAGATTTTTTAACGTGATATATCGTGTTTTATCATTTGGGGGGGTTTTATAGCCTGTAAGGGGTTGTTCTACTATAATATGGGTATTGAGCGTAGAAAATAGCTTACTTATAGTTACCCAGTTGCTGAGCAATTTTTTTATGTACTTTGACAAATTATTATAAACTTTTTGACTCACTCTTGGACTATTTTTAACCATGTGGGTGTAGGCACAATTCTAACTCCAGATTTGGATTCAGCAACTCCAAATACATTAGGGTAGGGTGGTCTAGTCAAAAGTGAAAAAACATTTTTTTCTGTGTGCCTGTGTACGTGTGTACTTAACTACCACATAGCAAATGTTTCCTGAATACATTTTTTGAAACACAATAATCTTTCATTTTATGCAAATGGTGTATGAAGAATTGCTGGTTTTCGTGGCTCTCTCTGTATTACACTCACTAATGTGATGTATACAGTGCGAAAACATACGTTGTTGCCGCGGGTTAATAATATGCGAATTGATTTATTAATAATTAAAATATATTTAATTTATTAGGTATGCAGACCACTTTATCAAGTATATGTTTGCATTTTAAATTAACTATGAGGACAGAAGTTCATTTTTAGATGAGCAGAATAGATGCTATTTATTAATTGAGGCAATTAATATTATTGACAGTTAAAGCTATGCAAAATGCCAGGCAGTACATGAATATTACGTTTTCTAGAAGTAATTGTTTTCTTAAATAAAGAAAATGGAATACACTTAAACATATTTTAAGAACTCTCGTTTTTAAATTATTAACATAGTGATATTTTGTAACTTCTCTACATTTGTCTGGAGGATGAGCTTATTTCTTACACAGGTTCAGAAATTGTAGTTTGCAATATAGGGAATAAACGCCCCGCCCCATAATTCGTGGACACATGTTCTGAAAGTAATCGAGTCGACATTGAATTTAGTGTTGGGCGATATCGTGATTTTTCAATCACAACGTGAATCGTGACTGTGAATTTCTGATATCAGTGAATTTAAACCGTGATGTGATCACGACTTTTCATAATACGGCGAATAGGAAAAATTGTTAGTTTTGGTGAATTCGCTACTTTGGTAATCTGTGCAGCCGTAGATATATAATACGTATATGATATTTACATATACATGCATATTGATATTATGATTTGCTTATCCAACTAACCTGACATGGATTGGTGATAAAGCCAATTAAAACACTAAAGTTTTAAATGGGACGCCTATTATTTGAACTTCGTAATAGCATATTTTTGAAAAGTTATACAAAAATGTAAACATTTCGGAAGCATCAATAAACTATTTAGGTTTTAGGTTGCTATAGTTATCAATCAAGGATTTTAATTTTTGCTGGGTTATTGTTTATAATAGTGCTGCAACCTTTTTAATATAACCCTCGAATTTTAATAAAAATGTACAAATTAAATAATGAATATAATGATTATTTATATAGTTATTCTTATTTGCTATTATTTAATGGGAAACATTTTATTTAATAAAGTCCAAGTATTTCACCCATTCAAATATTTATCAAAAATTTGTTACCTTACTTCTTCCTTACTCATCTTCGCAGTTGATTATAAAATTGCAAACCCTTTGAGAAAATATGATTTCTACTATATGGTTAGTCGATGTGTTTTCGATGTAGAAGTTGTGGTTATTTCTCTCCAACAAAAACACAATTATCTAAAACATGTTTTGGAGCTAAGCATTTCACAATTTTAAAAATCAAAAAGAATAATAAAATTGCTAGTATATTTATAATCAAAAAAATATTTTAACGCATGATTTTAGTAGGTGTTCTTGTATCGAAATGTTCCGCCACGACCCTGCCTTTAATTGCCAGTGAATGAAAGATGTAAAAAGACAAGTATATAAATATCTATATAGTATGAGACGCGCAAGATCAGCCTATCTCGTGAAACGCGTACCTACCTAATATCGTTAAGTCACGGAATCGCTTGCTTTACGTGTTATACATAAGGTCGCAAACAAGATATTTATATCGTCAACAATATATCGATATATGGAAAGTCGTGATCACGTCACGCTTTTCTTCCAACTTTATTCACAGTCGTTACTTGTGATTTTTTAATATCAGTGATTAAATCACAGTTCGTGATATATCGCCCATCACTAATTGAATTTAGTACACCGCATGAATTGTGGAAGGTCATACGTCGCTAATAATTTCTACACGGAACGAGACTAATGTCTCGTCAAAAGTTATGTCACATTTTTAACACATAATTTCTTTCATCGAAAGTATTTCTGGAGATTCTTTTTTAGCCATAGGAATAAAATAATGTTAAGTATTTCCACCTCTTAGGAAACACCCTGTATGAATTCGTGGGTTCTAAAATAATTTCATCAAGAGATAAACCACTAACACTTTATTTAATAATTTACTGACTATACAGTACTTCAAAATAACCTGTACACCTTGTTTACTTGATATTTAACCTCACTTTTTACCAAACGTCACTTTAATAAAATTCCCTTCTGCGCCGGTAATCGCGCCTTACATACTCTGAAATTGCCTTTAGATTCATCCAGAAACAATCAAGAATCTTCTCTCGCCACACTCTAGAAAAGTCCATTTCTTTCTACAAGTTTCCAGTCACTCACTATTAGGCATAGGCGTATCAATCTCCAGTTCCAAGGGGGTGTAATTCATAACAATAATAATTCTCATTAAAAACGAAATAAAAGTAGAGCATTAAAATAATATTAAATTATTCTCCGAAACTAAAATCAACTAATAATTATCACAAATAAATTAACGAAGTAAAGGTTCAAGGAAACCACCTTCTTGTGCTAAACAATAGCCAAACCGATTATACAATGAACCTCACACATCATTGGGTAATATTTGCACAAATTTGGATAAGTTTTTCCCGTAATTCAACTAAATTATTGGCCCGCTCAAATGCATGTTTGTACGTGGTTTCCTTTAAAACGCCCCACAGAAAGAAGTCATGGGGTGCTAGATCAGGTGACCTGGGAGGCCATTTAATCATTCCCCTCGTACTTGTTAAACGATTTGGAAATATTCTTTCCAGAAAGTTAATAACCGTTCCTGTGTTGTGACTTGGGCAGCCGTCTTGTTGAAACCAAATGTTGTCAAAGTTGAAAGGAAGATTTTGAACTGCAAGAATTATTTGGTTTTCTAAAAGTTCTAAATATTTATTGCCATTTAAATTGCCATCGATTATGAGTGGGCCTATATTAGATAAAATCTAAGATAAAAAGAAAACACAACGATAACATGAAATTTTGATTGTGGCATCAATTTCAGAAGGTTAAAATACATAAAAATTTGTAGGTTTGGTTTCTGGGTCTTAACTTCTTTTTTGTGTTATCTCTCGATTGATGTATAAGTTATAGGTTAGTACACAATGGAAAAAACTGTTAAAAATCATTTTTTTAAAATTTGTTAATTACTTCTTTTAAAGCAGCTCACAAATTTGTTATTTGTTAAAAATATAGGACCTCGCTGGAGAAAAATACAGTTTTCTTTGTTGTAAAATTTTGCATATTTTTCTTGAAATTTCAGTTCTCGTAGAAAAGAACAACGTTTTCTAAAAATGATGCTCTTGGTCGGGGAAGAGGTCGGGGAATTACCGTAGAGCAACGCTTAAGAGCTCAAAATCTTCTTTAAGACTTGTACTACAATGTACAATTAAATAAAAGTTGATTTTTTTATTTTTAAGTTGGTTCTGAGGTTAAGTTTTTGCGTTGTGTTTTTTTAAATTTAATATTTATCGAAACCGGAATAGTGAAGAATGAAGTTTCTAGCTCTACTTAGTTTCTCCTATTCACAACCTACCACCTCCCACCCCTTCAACGTAATCATCTTAATCAAATGTCATTACAGTAAAAGACATCTGAGGTTTCTAGTATATACACCAAATCCCAAATTTCTGTACTCTTTTCCCTATTTACCTCTGCTAAAACGGAATCATGTCAAAATATAATCTAGTGTCGTTATAATCCATACGTGTACCGAATTTCAAGTGAAAATTTCAATATAATTTGATCAACTCTTTTAATAAGGGAGTGGGGGTTGGTGGTAGGATGGAAAATATTATAAAAAAACATCAGGCCTTCGCTTCTAGTATATACACCAAATCCCAAATTTCTGTACTCTTACCAGCTTTCTCTACTTGTTTTCATCTATTCATTTCTATTTAATCCCAACCATTTAACGGAATCATCCCAAAATATAATCTAGGTTTTGTCGACAAAACCTTCATAAACATTGAAAATAATAATCAGGTACGACAAAAACCTGAAAAACGTTACACAGCGTTAATTCCTTATGTATGCGGATTGTCCGAAAAGTTGCGGTGATAGATTTGATATTAGGACCGTATTTCAAACAAGCAACACTTTAAGATCTATTCTGACAAAGACGAAACCAAAGAACCACGAGCAAAATTCAAAAAATTGCATTTATAGTATTCCCTGTGAGTGCGACAAACAATACAATGAGTCATCCAGACCTTTTAGTGTAAGATTGGGCGAACATCAAAATTATATCAGAAAAAATGAAATTCAGAGGTCCAAGATCTGCGAACACGTGTGGGAGAACGGACATAGAATAAACTGGGACTCGGCAAAAATTTTAACAAAAGAGGCAGATAGCAAAAAAAGAAGAATTAAAGAATCCGCTATAATATTATTGAATGAGGATAGTTGCGTGTCGAATTGTTCCGTAGATGTCTGTACAACTTGGCTGCCAATGTTAAAAAAAGAACTGCACAAACTTAACATTGTATAAAAACTAAGAAACTGTTAACTATATCAACAGTTCTATGTAAATAGTAAGTATATATGGATATTGAATATAACAAACATTCTTAGAGCTGTGTATTTGTCATACACAGCAAAAAAGATTTTTGAAAAAAAGCCTTGAAAAAGGAAACAGATTAGATTTCCGAAACGTCGGCGAAATATTTAATTTCAAGTATTGATACTTATTTGTGTTGTTTATTTAATAAAAACAGCCTCTAACTGATCTTTTGATGTAAACGTCACAGGTGTAGAGGTTATTTACCAGTATCATACTGGTTAATTGTGATATATTTTGTAGATTCACCTAGCACCGCTTAAAAAGAAAACATACATGTGGCAGGAAGTCCCAAAGAATTGAAAAAGGAAAAAGAAAATTAAGATAATGCCACAGATAATATTTAGACAAGGTTTAGAATGTCAAGAAACGTCGAGATTTTAAATTTGAGCGAAAAAAAATTCTGTCTATCTGTCGGTCTGTCTATCTGTAACTTTTTTTTGTCCGCACGTTTTCTCCGGAACGGTTTAAGATATTGACTTGAAATTTTGTACACGTATATATTATAACGAGCTCTGGAACTGGATTGTTTTTTGAGGATATCCGGTGAAGGGTTGGGGGTTAAAGAGGGGTAATTAGGGGAAAATAAGTAAAGCAAGCTGGTAAGAGTACAGAAACTTGAAATTCAGTGTATGTCCTAGAAGCCAAGGCCCCAGATTTTTTAATAATATTTTTCAACCCTTTCACTACCCTTACTTCATTATTAAAGGGGTTGATAAAATAAAATTTAGATATTCACTTTTAATTTGGTAGACGTATATATTATAACGACATCTGGAACTAGATTATATTTTGGGATGATTCCGATGAAGGGTTGGGGGTTAATAGGAGCAAATAGGGGAAATTAAGTAAATCAAGCTGGTAAGAGTACAGAAATTTGGGATTTGGTGTATATACTAGAAACCAAGGCCTCAGATTTCTCTCTAATATTTTTCAAACTTCACCACCTCCGCTCCATTAGATAGATAGATAGATAGATAGATTCTTTATTAATTCCAAAGCCAATTTCAGAAACTGGATAGAATAAGTCAAAAATTGTAAATTACACAAACATACAAAGTAATGTATAACAAATATAAACAGCACAGTATAAACAAACCAGTTGGTCGAAATAAATAAATGATAATATGATATTACAATGTATATGATGTATACAACTAAACGAGTTAAAATTACATACAAAAGTATTCATCCAAATATGTTTTTAACCGTTTCTTAAATTCAAAAAAGGTACTACTTTCTTTGATGTCAAGAGGTAAATTATTAAGCCCAAGACTATTTGGGGAATTAGATGTTACATTTAATCTTCGAAATGGTATATGAAAAGAATTTTTTTGCCTAGTATTAATAGCGTGCACATTTTTGTTATACAAAAATATATCCTTATTTTTGAATATATACAAACAAAGCTCATATATAAAAAGAGACGGCACTGATAAAATTTTATATTCCTTAAATATACTCTTACACGAGTGAGTATTTAATATACCAGTCATGCATCTTATAACCCTCTTTTGAGCTATAAAAACATTATGTGATGACGTAGAGGCGCCCCAGAAGCATATTCCATAACGAAGTCTTGAATCGACTTGAGCGTAATATTTTTAGCAACTGATCAATATTTAATACATTTCTTATACTTCTGAACTGAAAGACTATGGAATTTAATTTGTATATAACACCTTCACAATGAATCTTCCAATTTAGACATTCATCCACGTGTATTCCTAAAAATTTTACATGCTCATCTTTACATGACAATATCTGAGTGTCTATTTGCAATTCCAGATTGTCACATGTTTTTTGTCTGTTGTGAAATCTCAGTACCTGAGTTTTATTAGTATTAAAATGAAGACTGTTGTGGCTAAACCATTCATTTAATTTATGTAATATTGTGTTACATTTGATTTTTAACGATTCTTAATTTTTGTCAGATATAATAATAGATGTATCGTCAGCGTAAATGGTGAAGTTAGCGGAAGTTGTCAAGGCATCAAGATCGTTCATATAAAGCAGGAATAACACCGGGCCTAAGATTGAGCCCTGTGGTACTCCTGTCCTAATATCGACATACTCTGAATTAACATAATCAACAGTGCTAGCTTCGTTATCAATAAGTGACACATATTGTTTACGATTAAGAAGATAACTCTTAATACATTTCAATGATATGCCTCTTACACCATACATAGACAGCTTGGTAAGTAGTATTTCGTGATCGATGCAGTCGAATGCCCTGCTAGGGTCACAAAAGATCACAACGGGGCACTCGCCTGCCTCGATATATTTTATTACTTCTCCATAAAACGAGTGAACAGCAGTTATGGTAGACTTCCCTGATAAAAATCCATGTTGATTATTTGAAACTATATCATAGCTATTTAGAAAAGACAATAATCTGTTCAAGAAACAATATTCAATAATTTTTGAGAAACCTGTAGGGATGGTTATTGGTCTATAATTTTCCAGTGTTTGAGTATCATTTTTTTTATGAATAGGAATCACTTTTCCAACTTTTAAACATTCAGGAAACGTTCCAGTTGAAAATGATAGATTTACCAAATAAACTAAAGGTAACGCTACAACATTTAGTATTCGTTTTATTAAGAATACAGGTACATCATCATGCCCTGAGGAGTGTTTATTTTTAAGTTTTTTCATCAACAACTC
The DNA here is from genome assembly GCA_963583905.1 of Stenurella melanura. Taxonomy (NCBI): domain Eukaryota; kingdom Metazoa; phylum Arthropoda; class Insecta; order Coleoptera; family Cerambycidae; genus Stenurella; species Stenurella melanura. The sequence goes on from OY757317.1 coordinate 9,270,021, forward strand.
GCACATTTCCATTTCAGTATACGGTTTTAGTACTATTGTGTTTAGTTGTGGCAAAATATTTTGTGTAATTGTATTCTCATTATTATTTTGTGGAATTTATTTTTTTGTGGAATTATTAATGTGATTGAAGATAAAACTGAGATATTCACTTGAAAGTTAGTACAGGTATGTATTGTAGTGACATCTGATTGAGATGACTCCATTCAAGGGGTGGTAGGTTGTGAATAGGGCAAAATAACTAGGGTAAACTAGAAACTTCATTTTTAACATATACGGTAGAAACCAACTCCTCAAACTTTTCTATGACATCTGCCCCAAATATTATTAAAATTCTATGACCAATAGCAATAATTTCCACATATCAGAGTGCAAATATAGTCAAGATGTTTCCTTTAAAGTGACTTGGATGAGGAATCTGGATGTGAAAGTAGTGATTCCTTAGGTAACGGTTTTTTATCTACATACCTACAACTTTCTCAATTAACTTTTTTCGATTCAAGCTCATATCTTTTATTTGCTCAAAACCTTTCTTGTTTACTATATTAGGTTAACTTCACCGTTAAAAATTTGGAGAAATAAAACGCTATTGTCCTTAGATTGTATTTTTGTACATGACCATATTGTTTTATCTTGCTAACAATTTTTGCAAAATTAACAATGAGTTTTCGCGGATTGATTGGTCTACTAGGTTTATAATGAGAATTGTCAAACAAGAAACAGACAAATTCATTTTAGAATTTTAATTGCCTAGCATAACCAGAATGCAGGTTATCGAAAAAATGCAAAGATTGGAAAGTAATGTTTCTCCTTAGTTCTCATAGTTTCTTCTGCTGTTTGACAAATCCTATATAGAATATTGTTATGAATTACACCCCCTTGGAACTGGAAATTGATACGCCTATGCCTACTAGTGAGTGACTGGAAACTAGTAGAAAGAAATTATCTGGAGAGTGGTAAGAGAAGATTCTTGATTGTTTCTGGATGGATCTAGAGAGGCAATTTCGAAGTATATAAGGCGCGATTACCAGCGCAGGAAGGGAAGTTTTATTAAGAAGAAGTTTTACTAAAGTGAAGTTAAAGCGAAAAAGTGAGGTTAAATATAAAGTAAACAAAGTGTAAAGGTTATTTAAGAAGTTTCGTATAATTAGTAAATTATTAAATAAAGCGTTAGTGTTTATCTCTTGTTGGAATTATTTAGAACCTACGGATTCATACAGGATGTTTCCTAAAAGGTGGAAAACACGCAACAATATGTTTCATTACAACCATTATTTCTAATTTACAGACACTTTGTTAGTTAGATATTTATCCATATGATATATTTAAATAATTAAATGTAGACGATAAACACTGTCTGTGCACTTGACTGTTGTAAAAATCAGATATGACGTACCTACTTCACGTCTGATTAACGAAACAATACAGTTTGTAGTCCACTTGGATACTTTCCTACTAAATAAATATTTTCCAGTTTATTTTATTTTCAAATTCCTTAAAAAATTTCTATAAAAGTTATCTGGCGACTAATAAAACGATAAAATTATAACTGATACGTAGAAGAATGCCTGAAACGGAAGGAAATATATGTCTCGTAATAAACTCGGTCAAAAAATTGTAAGAATTGTGCCCCGAACAATCGCATGTATTGTTTTATGGCGTATCACAATTTGCCGGTGTCGCCGGTCTTGCAGTCTCCTGATTTCATGTCTACTTAGGTCAGAGAGATAGAGAACAAAATCTAATCGGTTAATGAAATATCCGGTTTTATTACCTTTTATTTATTTTATCTACCTCGTATCAAATCGAATTTATAATTAGACTTTAATTACAAATCGCCTGTCAACTGTCGTGGACAAGATCTGGTAAGATGTTCGATAATCGAAATCAGTGTGAGGAGGCTGATGTATTTGCAATATTATGAAATAATTACCCAGTACGTGTTGTTTATTAGAATTTTATGATAAAAATATTGACATATTTCTCTTCTATTTACAAAATGTATGCAATTGTCGCAACTCCATTGGATTCACCATTATGAAGATTCGGGGTTAGTGTCAGCTGCTCCGAATATACGTGACCATTTAACTCTAACCTCTACCTCCGCAATAACTTTGAATAATCTGAACTGAACCGATCGATATAGGCAAAAGTATGTAACAAAAAATTTAGAAACTTTTGGGAATTGCTAAAGTCACTGTGGCCAATTACAAGGATATTGTAATTCCGGTCGTCGACAATAACTTGCTTATTTTGAACCAGGGTCCGGAGGATATATATCACGCGATATATATCATGACATATATATCTCGATATTTATGTCACGATATATAAGTTACCTTGATATACAGTGAGCACGTAAAAGTTGGAATAAATTTATTAAAATAGTTACAAAACAAGTGACCAAAAATGGCAACCCCCATTTTTTAAAATGTCATTTGAGAGAGCACATTTTTCTGCATACAGTGCGTTAAATTCTAGGGAGTATTGCTTGACGAATTTATCGAGAAAAAAACATTTAACATTAATAGAACACATTCATTACTTATCGTCGAACCTTTTTACAACTTACACTTTTTTTGTGTTTACGCTTCTTTTAATTTACTTAGCAACGCGGACCTGGCTCTAACACATTAGTTGGTTACGCGCCTTGTAGTATTATACCTAGAAAAATATATGTTTTGAATTCTTTATGGTAATACTAAAAAGTTTTTTTTAGCTAGTTTTTTTAACATCGTGTGGGTCGAAGGTGACCCGCATAGAGACAGTAGTATGATAGTAAGTAAGACAGTAGTCACTTACGCCGCAGAACGCTATAGTTATTTATCAGTGATAAGACAAGATTTTTTCCTTTTCCTTTTGGCCTCCCCTTTGTCCCTCCTATTGCCTGGGCCGACATTGACGACTGAGAATCCATCAAACCTACTGTGTAAGTTTTCGACACATTCCTTTTTTTTTTCCTTCACTGGCTTTGGATGTCTCCATTTAGCCACAATGTTTTTATTTTACGCTATACTAGATATAACACAACTAATCTATATTTAAAATCTATAATTCCATAAACTAATCGACCTATAACCTAACACGAGAGGACCAGCTAGTGTTACAAGACTCAAGGATTATTGAACAGGGACACACACTTCACGTCAAGGTGCCCTTCATGACGCCTTTGTTTAACACGTAACACACACGGGGCAACGGTAAGGGGGTGATGTAAAAAACAGTGGATAAAAACAGAGGAACTCATCTTAACCTATATTTTGATACGACTTAACCTAATAAACTCCCAAAATATATATTTAAAATTTTTATTTGTGGTTACTATGTATAGCAGCGAGGTACTATCCAATGGTAGTGGAATACAGTTCTCCAACATTTTTTTTTCAAGAAGTTCACACCAATTGCGTTAAAATTGCAATCAAATAACCAGTGATTGATGTAGCCAATATTTCCGTTGTTCTTTTTTTTTAATTATACCTAAATACAGTTCCATAAATTATATTAGCCTCACCACGCTGAAAGGGGTAGGCCCATTCATTAGTATTTACTTGTGAAATCGTATGAAAGTGCTGATAATACAACGTTTAAGTGAGACAGAACGAATTGTAATTTTGATAATGATTGGCTATGGAGAGAAATCCCGAACACAAACTATGGTTTATGAATTATTTAATGGTAAATACCCTAATCGACCTATTACACAATCAACTGTTAGCAAAATAGAAAAGAAGTTCCGAAATTGTAGTCATGTAAGAGATAATTTCACGAAAGGTCGTCCTGCAATTTCAGAAAATAAACAGTTAGATGTTTACTAACAATGGAGGAGAATCCTCACAAACCAAGTCGCGAAGTCGCAGCAGAACAGTCAATTAGTCAGGTGACTATTTTAAAATATTTGAGGAAGAATAAATGGCACCTACATAAAGTGAATTTAGTACAAGAGCTTAACGAAGATGATTTCGACCGCAGAGTAGTTTTTTGTGAAACATGATGGAACGATGTAATATCAATCCACATTTCTTTAGTCGAGTACTTTGACGAGGACACCTTTCGTTTAAATGGCACTGTGAATACGCAAAATTGTCGATATTGGTCACGTGAAAGTCCACACTGGATGGTGGAGGCCCATACTCAGTTTCCACAGAAAGTTAACGTGTGGGCTGGAATTGTTGGGACTACAATATTGGGTCCATTTTTATTCAAGGTTCATTAGATGACGAAAAATATTTGGAGCTGCTCCAACAAAACATAATTCCAGAACTTGTCGCACTGTATCCAAATGGTGAAAACCCTAATGTACCGGAAAACTCCATATGGTTTCAACAGGATGGTGCACCGCCACATTATTCAGTAATGGTACATAATTATTTAAACGAAATTTTCCCACGCAGATGGATTCGTAGACGCGGATCAATATAATGGCCAGCTAGATCTCCGGACCTAATCCCATTGGATTATTTTTTATAGGGTTACCTTAAATATCCAAAGTTTATTTTAATAGACCGAACAATATTGAGGACTTAAAAGACAGAATTACTTACGAAATTGGAAGAATTGGACCCAAAACAATTATTAACGTTTTGCGATAATTTCAATTTCGACTTGGACATTGAAGCAAATGGCGCGCAATTTGAACATTTAATCTAATTATTGTTTGCTGTTTTCTTAAATTCTTGTATTTTTGTTTTATTACAATGTTATAAGTAGTTAGGATTTTTTCTCGATAATTTCGTCATGCAATACTCCCTAGAATTTAACGTACTGTATGCAGAAAAATGTGCTCTTTCAAATGACATTGTTAAAAATGGGGGTTGCCATTTAAGTAAAATGACGATGACGTCATAACTTTAAAAAATATTTGCAGCACTTTTTTTTGGAATAAACAGATTGAGAAATGTATTTAAAAATCGACGGATCTGAGCGAATTTTTGTCACTTGTTTTGTAACTATTTTAATGAATTTATTCCAACCTTTACATGCTCCCTGTACATCGTGATATATATGGGACATTCTCTGGGAAAATGCGACCCCACTTTCTCCAAAATTCGAAGCTACAACAATATTGTTGCGGGATATGAAATGATCGGAAAAAATATGTACTTTACGAGTTTGGGTGGTGCAATTTATAATTTGTATGTTTTAGGGGTGATTCAGCCCTAAAAGGCAAGAAGATTCTTCAAAAAATTGTTGACGCTGAATGAAATGCAATTTTTTTTTTAATTTTTGAGACGGCATCTCATTTTTTGAATAAAAATTAACAAAATATCTCTTTATATTCTTTCTAAAAAGTTAACCTTTTTCAGTAAAACTGGGTGAAAAATTTCTCAATATTAACATTTTGGGAATTTTTAGAGAGTTATTGCAAAACGAAAAGGAGCTGACTTTATTAAAAGAAACTTTAAATAAAGTATCCTGTATTCCTATTTATCATCCATTTTTAAAGTGAGTTATTGCAACGGTGTCCTCCTCATACCTTATGTTGATACTTTATTTTGACAATTATCCCTAACCTAAAAAATCAAAGTTGGGCATTGCCGGTATTATCATTTGTTCTAGTTTATAATGAATATGGAAGAACAATATAATTAGAAGTAGCTCTCCTAGCTGGTGTTAATGATGAAGAAATTGAAATGTTACTTCTACATAACTTAATTGATATTTATATCGGTAATGAAGAAATTAACGCTGTAGGCCGCGTGAACTTCGATTTAAATAATATGACTGACGATGAAATAGAAGTTAATTTTTGTTTTCAAAGATGGGATATACCGAATACGATTGCGAAATTACGTCTCCTCATATTTGAATCTCACACGTTTTTTTATCTTTTTCTTGTGCCATTATGGCCAACAAAAGTAACAATTTCCTTAGGGAATTTTCGTCTGATGCAAGTTTCGACAAAAAGTTCCTAAATGTGTCAAAATTAAGGTGCCTTAAATAAAGGAAAACTTTGCCCGTATTTAAGTTAAATACGGGATGCCTGTATTTTATTAAAGGCAAATGCTTAACGATATTTTAAATGCGCATGCGTACATGTCAATTTAAGGGAAACTTTTATTAAAGGATCCGTAAATCGAAGTTGCAATATCTCTCTTTTAACTCTAAAACACACTTTATGAAAAAATGTTATAGAACAAAAATTGTTTGTAAGAAGTCAAAGAATAAATGTAAGTTTTTTAATCAATTTTTGTAAATTTTAATGTTTTGATTTTTTCTTCCATAGCATTTACGGCTAGAAATTTACAAAAATTGATGAAAAAAATTCAAAAAACTTAGAAACATTTTTTGTGCGTTGTTTTGGAGTTAGAAATTCTCAAAGTTTTAATATTGAAGATTTTTTATCGTTTTGATAACTTCATATTATTTCTTTAGAAAGTATCTGTATTTAAGTAAGTATATTGTATTTTTTGAAAGAATTTATTTCGAATTTTGTTCAATACACTGCGGTCTCAAAATTAAGGAAAATACCTTGAAAACCAAGTAGATAATTGAAAATATTAAAATGTTTAAAAAATCGTTTGAATCTTTTTATTTCAAAGTAAATATCCAAAAGTGATTTATATCCGATATATATCGGATATATTTCGTTTGATATGATATTTATATAAATATCACGATATTTTGGAACCCTATTTTGAACGAAACACCCTATATGCTCTCGAATTTTCGAAGTGATCATAAAATACTGAATCGAAAAATTGTAGCATACCCTATACCTAAGCGTCACAGTTTCGAAGATATGTGACATTTTATAAAAAATTTGGCGGATGCAACGGCTTGCAAGAACTGTTATAACTTTCTTTCTGTAGCATATCCTCATTTGCTCTTTGGAACGTAGAAAGAACACAAAATGAGCTACGCTCTACAATAAGAATAAATTCCATAATGCTATTCCAAGTGTTCTATTTTTCACGTTACATTTTGTCAATTTCAAACCTAAAAAACTTTCTTAGCACAAATGGAACACACTATATCTTTTTACATCAAGTTATGTAAAATTAAACTCTTTTCTTCCTAGCATTGTAGGGTTTAAATTTACAATTTTTTTCATTCACATTCGCAATTTTCGAAAATGTTCAAGAGTTTGTGGTAAAAATTGCCATGGAAACAATCATCAGTACGTTTAAATTACACCCACGAATACTTTTTAAATTTGTTTATTATTTTTGCGGAATATGTTGAAGTAATATCAACAAAACATTTGCTGCTCGATACGATACCCACAAAAACAGAAACCATCACCAAACACTGTAAAACGCATATTGGATCATTTTGGAATATTTAGGTCTATCAAGGCAGGAGTTCAAATGAGCTTTGGACATATTAGCTGAAGAAGAAATATCTTTGATTTACTATTTAAATGTTTCTCAAGAAATTATAATGCCTTGTTTCTCATTGCACATTAAACATTAAACTGCCAATGTTCTTGAATGTTTCGCTGCTTGAACACATGAGAATTCAAGTCATTCCAGTAATGGAAATTGTGTCGATAAAAAAGTCCATTTTTGGTAAGTTTAGCTTCATCTGTCCATATAACATTTAACAAAGAAATAATTGTAACCTTCAGGCCTTATTAAAATAAATTCACAACAATTTTGTAACACTAGGAAATTTGCTTCTCTACTTATTGTACCATTTGGAACGAGAATGGACTAAACTTATGTTTTGACAAGATTCTGTGATTTGAATTCTTGAATTATCCCGATTTCAGAACAGCTGGCATAAATGACATCAGTGAAAATAACCGAAAACATCCCTGAATTGCTATTTCTATGATTTCGCCATCTACAATAGGCTTCATTCTTTGAATTCCTGCCATGAGAGAGCCAAATATTATCCAAAGATTATCCAATATGCATTTTATACTGTTTGGTGATGGTTTCTGTTTTTGTGGGTATCGAGTAGCAAATATTTTACATGTTGTTGATATTGCTTTATTACGTTCTCCATAAATAACAAACAAATTTAATAGGTCTTCGTGGGCATAATTTAAACGTGCTGGCATTTTTTGACATAAGAGAATGACACTCTGAGAAAGCTCTTGTGAAGATTGCACTTTTCTCTCCTACACTTGTCTCTACATCTTAAATTCATTTTCATTCTATGATAAATGTTTACTCATTTCAAACACTGAGCCTTTTCTGTTTCAGATTGGACAGTTTTCAAACTTATTAAAAATAGCTTCAAGACGTCTGCTGCTGGTAGATATTAACTCTGAATCTCCTTCTAGTACCATAGCTTGGACCATATGTTGCGTATGTAAAGAATCTAATGAAGAAGACTTGATTTACTCTGCCATATACTGTTGAATCCTTTTTGGTGCTGGCTACACAAAGTTTGCAGAAAATTTAATGGAATTTAAAAATGTAGGTGCAGTCTGCCGTGGTTTGGATTTACAAAAAATGAATGAAGGATGAAACATATATGTCGAAAATCTTCGTATAAGGTTGCTTCTCGATAAGACGTTAAAGTTAAAAGATGTGCCAAAATTACCAAAAACGTCGAACTCGAAGCGTTCACACGTAACGGCATCATCAAGGTTTTCAGAATGAACATTTTGGAAATATTAGAACCATGTCGGTGCAGGAAATTATCTCTTCCTGAAAGTTGTGTTTTAAGTTGTGGGAAGTGACAGAGAATTTTCTCACGCAAACGGGTAGTATGTATATTAGGAAGGTCTTTACTTTCCACGCCCAGATGATTTGCTAGGCTGTTTGTATAAAATGTTCTACGATGAGGCGTTTTAAATACAATCTCGGTGTGTTCAGATTCAGAGGCCTGGATTTTCTCTGTCATGAATCATGCAATAGAGAGGCTATACTATCACAGATAGATCTGACCTCTTCTTCCTTTACTTCGCCTGATGTTCTCAGACAACTTGTAAGATTTGTACAGGACTTCAAGTAGTACTTTGCTTCTTTGGCAACTAAATTGCCACCCTCAAGGAATGCTGGAAGTTCGACGTTATTGGTAATTTCGGCACATCTCCTAACTTTATCGTTTCGTAGAGCAGCAACTGTATAAAAGGATTTTCGAGTAGTACCCTTCTTATTGCATATAAAACATATTTCATCTTTCATATTAATAGATAATGTAGTACAGTCCCCAGACCTTGTTCTTTTACTTCCCTCGCATACCGAAGGGATGTATTGTATTCAAGAAAAAATCACCCCTTTCAGATCAGGTAGATTACAAAAGTATAGGTTTTTCAATTCCGTCAGTATGTCTGTCTGTCTGTTGGTGCATTAACTAAAAAACTACTTGACAGAGAGCAGTCAAATTTGGTAGATAGCTGACGCTACTGTCAGCGAAGAAATGGTTAAACTTTCACTGGAAAATATACAGGGTGGACCGCCTAAAGGGAATAAATAATAAAAACAAATTTTTTTTACTCAAATTAAAAATTTCCACGTTTCATGACACGCTAAACCTATTTCAGAAAAAAAAAAATTTTAATTTTCTTTACCAACATTTTTGAAAAATTCTTTACCACTAAAATAGACGAAAACATTTTTTTCTTTGTTTAAATTTAAAATTTCCACGTTTCATAGCGTTCTAGACCTATTTAAAAAAAATTTTAGAAAATATTTTTAACATTTTTGAAAATATTTTACCACTAAAATAGATGGAATTTTTTTTCTTTGTTCAAATTTAAGCAAATTTTTTTAAAAATTTGAATTTTTTTGAAAAAATTTTTCATCACTACTATAGAATAGAAGAAATTTTTTTTTGCTCAAATTTAAAATTTCCACGTTTCATGACATTCTAAACCTATTTCGGAAAAAAAATCGCAACATTTGTTTACCATTTTGGAAAAAAATTTACCACTACAATAGACAGAAAAATTTCGAAGAGTATCCTATAAAATGTGCAACAATTATATAATAAGTGTAGTAAATCGGCGAAGAGTATAATGGTTATCTTGTTCATATTCTATAATTGTTATTAAAGGTAATTTAGGCAACGCTAGACTTCAGTTTTTCAATTTTTGAGATGGGCCTTATTTTTCTTGAATCTCGTCATAATTGGAGGTTTCGCTTATCTGAAATACAATCCTTATCTCTTCGGTAGAAAAAATTATGTAAAATAATGGTTATGGCAAAAGAGAACAATACAGTTGATAGCTAGTTTGTACTGTAATTCACAGAAATATAGTTTTCAAAGTTTAATTGAAGTTGAATTTTTTCTATATTTTCAATTTTTTTAAAGGATCCGCAAAGAAATTAGTTTCTAGTTCCGGTTCCAGAAAAGTCTGCAATATGCTTCTCGGTTCCACAATTATGGGGGTTTCAGTTCTAGTTCCTGATATTTAGCTCATCAGAGTCGCTCATCTAGGCAAATAAGTAGAAGAATATTTAATTATTTCCAATGGTAACCACAACATAACCCTTATTACTTTCAGTGCGTGTGATAACTTTCCCATATTTTTTTGAGAATATGTCAATGTTCTAAACAATAAACATTTAACAACAATTCAATAAAGCACTCGATCAACTTCCAATCTTAACTTAGTTCAATAATGGCCAAAGAAGCCGAAACATTTGTGTCAAGTGGTGACAAACATCTTGCATGAAACTTAACCCAATTTTGATTGAAAGATATACAGATTTGCCGACTGGTTTAAATTATTTGGCACAAGCGCCATACTTTTATGGACATTTCGGAACTTTACACTCTGATAATTAAAATTGTTAATACATATATGTTGTGAAATTGTAAACAAACACATCTATTCTATTATATTTTAATCCCTATCTAGATGAACATGCCGGCCCAAATAGATTTGTAAATTCCATTTACAGTGTAGGCATAGAACTGTTGAAAACTCAGAAAATGTGCAGAAAAAAATTACGAGTGGCCAAAATTTTAAAGAATATATTAACCCAATATTTCCAGCTCTTTAAAATTCATGGTTTACGAGCTTTTCCATTTTCCGATAAGGGTCCTTTTTTCGTGTTTTTCCTGGAAAACTTGGACCGAGTGCACTTTAGGAAATAGTCATAGAGGAAGAATAGTCTTGCACTTTAATATAACATTCACCAGAATTTTTCTAGATTTCTTCTCGCCACTTTGTAAAAGTTTTTTAAATTTTTTTCGTTATTTAGAATGTTTATTTTCTACTCTATATGATGGTTAATTTCCGGTGAAAATTATTCCTCCCATTTATTTTTAAAAATTGGTGGGAACTGTTTTTTCTCTTGATTTTGTTAACTTTATTTATAGCACAGGATAACTTTACTTTAAGGCTGTGTTTGCACGCCACAGCAAATTCGTATATAGAAAAAGCAAATTAATAGTTATGCCGATATAACAGGAACCATAAATTGGCTAGCTATAAGTAATGATTTCATTATCAGTTATTGGCAACAGAATTGTGCAGGGCCGTACGGACAGTATTGGAAAGCCTTGACTAGATTTACGGCAGTGAATAAAAAATGATTCAGTTCCTATTCTACTTTGTAACTTTTGAAATAGTATTTGATGTTTGTAGATAATGAAACAATTCATGGTTACGTTGGGCGGCAGCCACCGCAACTATCTACAAAATCTAATAACGCAGTAATAGTTTCAATTATTGTTAGATATTGTTCTTTTTCAAATTTTAATGGTTATTCATCGGTTTTCGTGTGTAGGTGCTTTTCGTGGCATTTCACTTTCAGTGTAAAAGTGGTCATCATCTGTTGACAAAAATTTGATGTTTTAGGAAAAATCTGAAAAAAATTAAGGGTACCCAGGGGTAAGGGGAGAGAAATCGAATATCGCGCACCGAATATCTGCGTTCTTTCTTTGGGTAGGGTCCTCGGAAATTGGAACTTTTTCACTTTTTTCGTGTGTAGATGTTTATCATGGAATTTCATTTTCGTTATGAAAGTGGTCGTCATCCGGCGACAAAATTTCGAGGTTTTAGGAAAATTCTGAAAAATCAGGAGTACGCAGTAAGGGGAGAGAAATCGAATAGCGCACAGTGGCGTTATCCGTCTGCATTCATTATGTGGATAGGGCCCTCAGAAAGTGAAAAAATGTCACATTTTTCGTGTATAGGTGGTTCACTTTCAGCATGAAAGTGGTCATCATCGGGCGACAACATTTCGAAGTTTTGGGAAAATCTGAAGAAAATCAGGGGTACACAGTAAGGGGAGAGAAATCGAATAGCGCGCAGTGGCGTCTTCAGTCTGCGTTTTTATGTGGATAGGGCCCTCATAAATTGAAAAAATGCCACATTTTCATGTGTAGGTGTTTTTCGTAACATTTCACTTTCGGTATGAAAGTGATCATCATCGGGTGACGATTTCCCTCCATATTACAGTTCTCATAGGATATGATAAGTATTTCAATTTTGGATGGCTTTTTTAACTTCACAAAGTTCTTCGCAATATGCGCATATTGTATGTTATGTTCTTTTTCCATACTCAATAATCTTATTCTTTTAACAGCTCGAAAATAACTTCAACAATAAGACATATTGGGCTTAAATTGGTCAAATTATCAATGAAATAATGATAAATCACTAATGGCCATCTTCGTCAACTTATATTGTGCTGAAACTGTACTATGCTATGTGTACAAAACATGAAAATATATAGAGAAAACAATGTTCCACCTATTTTAGTGAATAAAACTTATTCCATAACACACAAATAGAGTTGTCCTAAACAATTTTCAGTAATTTCTTGAAACTAAAATGGGTGGAAGAGATATATTTATCTATTATACGTATTCCATGTTCAAATAACTCTTATAATTTTAACTTTTGACACAACAAGAGTACCTACTTACTAATTCCGATGCGTTTCTGTCACTTTGTCAACAAGACCCATTCATGGCCTACTAATCTTATACCTTGTTGTGTCTTAGAATAATCTTAAGGTCAGTTGGAATTAGAGTTTATTTAATTTATTTTCGTGTGAAATTTTCTTACCGAATCCCCCGCGTGCTTGAATTAATTGCAAGAAATTTTTGTCATACATGAAATTTTTAAGAACAATTCAAGCATTTGGGAGATTACAAGTGAAAGTAATAATCGGAATATAGTTATCACTATTATTACAAAGAAAACCTAATAAGTTTTGGTCAAAAAAATATACAGAGTGCTCTTTCAACAGCAAAAGTTCAATACTAAATGAGGTGCCAAATATAGGACGCTTGCGCAAATAGCTTTACAAACGTCCAAAATGAGTGAATTATTTTTTGAGATGACCGTACATTTTTCAATAAAAGTATAATAGGTGCATATGCCAAATACTATTGCCATCTGTCACATTTTCAATTCCACATTCACGTAGTGGAGTGGAAGTATAGTGGTGGTTGAAACATTTTATTTTTTTTTTTTATTTCTCTAAAATGATAAAAAAATTTAAATTGTTTTTTCTGAAACAGGTTTAGCGGGTCATGAAACGTGGAAATTTTAAATTTGAGCAAAAAAAATTTTTTTTCATAATTTACTTCGTTTAGACGATCCACCCTGTATATTTTCCAGTGAAACCATTTCTTCGCTGACAGTAGGGTTAACTACCTACCAAATTTGACTGCTCTCCGTCAAGTAGTTTTTTTAGTTAATGCACCAACAGACAGACAGACAGACGGAATTGAAAACCTATATTTTCGTAATCTACGTGATCTGAAACGTCAAAATCCGAAAAAATGTCGGAGGGCAGTTTTTTCTCGAATACAATACTTCCCTTCGGTATGCGAGGGAAGTAATAAATGGTGGAAAAAAAAATGTTTTTTGCTCAAATTCAATATTTCCACGCTTCATGACATTCTAAACCTATTTCATAAAAAAAATGTTTTTTAGTGAAAAAACCATGACGATTGTATCATGTGGGTAGGACCTATGAATTTTTTCGTTTTCTGGTGTTGGTATTTTAATTATTACAAGGTGTTTCAGGGTTGTAGGAAAATTTCCTAACTTCTTCGAAATACTCTACAGAATCATATATAATGCCTAAAAAATTCATACAATATAAAATCTGAGTAATATCAGAGTTGTTTTATCTTTTAAAAAATTCATTATATACTGCCCTCATTATTTCCTACCTTTAAATAGGGGTGATTTTTGCACTTTTTCAAAAAAGTAAAACATATGCTCACTTTAAAATTTCTCAAAGTTTAATTTGAGCCCTTTAGGATTTATTTTGCTCTTTCCCTTGCAAAAATAGGCGAAATTTATGCCTTTTTTGCAGTCACTCTTTGTAAAGGGGTTTACGAAAGTCTTCCATATTGGGCATCTTTTATTTAATATTGAATTTTTGCTATCGGATGACCACTCTGTATATTTTTTTGACCAAAAGTTATCCGGTTTTCTTTGTAATAATATCTTCCGATTACCATTCTCATGTGTGGTTTCGTAATTAATATTTTTTTAGAGTGACCGCCCTGTATAAATAAAGAGGGAAGTTCTGTGTAAATACCTTTACCGATTTTTTTTATGTATTGATCGATTTTGTTAAAAAATAGGGGTTCTTTCTCTAGCTAACACTAATTTACTGTCCGAATTTCTATACAATCGGACTTTTCGTTCTTAAGTTATCATGATTACATGAAACATGACAGATGGACAGTCGGACAGACAGACGGATGGACAGACGGACAGACAGATGGACAGACGGACGGGCGGACGGATGGACGAACGTTTTGAAAGTTGTTCAGAATTCAATTACCAACACAGTGATATAATTTTTTTTCTCTACGAGCAATATTACCGGTTTTAGAAATTTGCCGATCGAATGCAATATACTCTTAGTCTTGTATTTGCGAAGAGCATAATAATAGGCGATTTGTACCATTTCTTAACATAATGTATATAAATTTTGCATTTTTATAGAGAAATTAAAAACTATTTTTTTTATAAATGCCATATTTGCCCAGAAAATAGAGAAAAATCGATTTTATTTTATTAAAAATACCCCTTTTTTACTCCCTATAGGTTCCCGAGGATTCGTAAACCTTGTTGTTTCGTGGACTTTGGCCTAATTTAAACTTAGGTAGTTTAAATTCTTTTCGAGTTGCGGTCATCTTTCTATATCTCTTCCTGTGCTATTATAATAAGGTGAATCACAATCTTCCTAATCGCAAAATAGAGAATGCTAACCAGCGACGTATATTTTTACGCATTGCTGGGAGTCAAATAAATATATTGAACTCGATTCTGAAGTATCTTCAACTCCTCGAAAACACTGCATATCAATTTCAGAGAATTCCGTCATCAGCACCTACTGTTGTGTCTGTTGTTTGCTTGGTGTCTGCCTGCCGTTGACTAGATATATTCTTGTGCAACCACTGTAAATAACACAGGGTTTACTTTCTTATAGCTTCATAAGTTCTTGGAGATGAAAGTTAAAGAAACATTTCCTGTGATAACTTTTCACTTATCATTGAATATTTACCACAAAACCCAACCAACAGAGTAAATCGTTCCCATTATTACTATTAGAACAAGAAAAATGAGAGTATACTGATCGTATTTTTTTTTTCAGATGGAGCATAGATTCGTCCACAAGGATATCTTCATTTAGAAAACTGCAAGTCACGAATCATCTGAAAATGTAGACATTTTGTTGAAACTACTGTATCATCATACATTTTATAATTGTGTTCTCGTCATTGACAATATCTCGACAAACTCTTTGTAATCTATACATTATCTACGAAAACTGTCAGCGTTGAATAAAGTTTTACACAACACAAAAAATATTTTTTCAATGACAATTTTTATGCATAGAGGAGATCTTAAACTTGAGTGGTATTATGAGATGCTAGTGATTGATCCTGATGCATTGATGCTGCGCGTTAAAAATTTAGTCTGACAAATTAATTAACAAAAATTGTCAGCCAGGCAAGTGGTAATAGATAGGAAAGATCTTACACTTCGTTTTAAAACAAAAATCAAGGTGTTCTGAAGTGCACTTTCATAAAAAAAAAATCGGTAAAGGTGTTTACACAAAACTTCCCTCTTTATTTATAACAGGCGGTCACTCTAAGAAATTATTAATTACGAAACCACATATATGAGAATAATAATCGGACGGTATTATTACAAAGAAAACCTAATAACGTTTGTTAAAAAATATATACAGAGTGATCATCCGATAGCAAAAATTCAATATTAAATAAAATATGTCAAATATGGAAGACTTGCGTAAATACCTTTACAAATTTCCAGCATGGTTGAATTGTTTTTTAGGTGACCACTCTGTATATTTTTCAATAAAACTATAATAGGTGTCTTCCTTGCGTTAACTATATGTCAAATATTATTGACATCTGTCATTTTTTCAGTTCCATATCCACGCAGTGGAGTGGACGTATAGTTGTGGTTAAAAAACTTCAATTTTTCTTTTTTATTTTAATAGTCTTAGAATGTCATGAAACGTGGAAATTTTGAAACTGAGCAAAAAGAAATTTCACATCTTACTACTGGTACAAAATTTTCAAAAAGTTTTGAAAATAATTTTTTTTTCTAAAATTGGTTTAGAGTATCATGAAACGTGAAAATTTTAGATTTGAACAAAAGAAAATTTCCACCTTTTATTCGGGGTGGTAAGAAAAAATTTCAAAAAATTTTTCCATTTCAATCTTTTTTTCTGAAGTAGGTTTAGAATGTGGAAACGTGGAAATTTTAAGTAAAAAAAAATTACATATATTTTACAGTAAAAAAATTAACAAAATTTTTAAATTTTTCTTTTTGCAATTTTTTTTTATGAAACGTGGAAATTTTAAATTTGAGAAAAAAAAATGCCATCTTTCTACTGATAAATGTTCAATTTTGAATTTTTTTTCTGAAATAGGTTTAGAATGTCGTGAAACGTAGAAATTTTAAATTTGAGGAAAAAAATAAGAAAAAATATCCAAAAATTTTTTCCGTTTGAAATTTTTTTTTCTGAAATAGATTAAAAATGTTATGAAACCTGTAAATTTTAAATTTGAGCAGAAAAACCGCTGCCTAAGGAATCACTACTTCCACATCCAGATTATTCGTCCAAGTCACTTTAAAGGAAACATCTTGACTATATTTGCACTCTAGTATGTGGAAATTATTGGTCATAGAATTTTAATAATATTTGGGGTAGATGTCATAGAAAAGTTTGAGGAGTTGGTTTCTACCACATACGTTAAAAATGAAGTTTCTAGTTCACCCTACTTATTTTCTACTATTCACAGCTTACCACCTCCCACCCCTCCAATGGAGTCATCTCAATCAGATGTCACTACAATACATACGTGTACTAACTTTCAAGTGAATATCTCAATTTTATTTTATCAACCCTTTTCATATTGGAGTAGGGGTGGTTGGGTTGAAAAATATTATAAGAAAATCTGACGCTGTGGCTTCTAGTACCGAATTTTAAGTTTCTGTAGTCTTACCAACATTTTACTTATATTCCTCTATTTACCCCAAATTAACCCCCAACCCTTCAACGGAATCATCTCAAAATATAAACTAATTCCAGACGTCGTTATAATACATACGTGTACGAAATTTCAAATTAATATCTCAACTTTATTTTGTCAACCCCATTAATGGGGTAGGGGTGGTGGGGGGGTTGAAAAATATTATAAGAAAATCTGAGGCCTTAACTTCTTGTACATACACCGAATTTCAAGTTTCTGTACTCATACCAGCTTGCTTTACTTATTTCCCCCTATTGACCCCTAAATAACCCCCAACCCTTCAACAGAATCATCTCAAAGTATAATCTAGTTCCAGATGTCGTTATAATTCATACGTGTACCAAATTTCAAATGAATATCTCGATTTTATTTTATCAACCCTTTTAATAATGAAGCAGGGGTGGTGGGGGTTGAAAAATATTATAAATAATCTGATACCTTGGCTTCTAGTACATACACCGAATTTCAAGTTTCTGTAGTCTTACCAGCTTGCTTTATTTATTTTCCCCTATTTACCCCTATTTAACCCCCAACCCTTCAACGGAATTATCTCAAAATATAATCTAGTTCCAGATGTCGTTATAATACATACGTGTAGAAAATTTCAAATGAATATCTCAATTTTATTTTATCAACCCTTTTCAAATTGGAGTAGGGGTGGTGGGGGTTGAAAAATATTATTAAAAAATCTGACGCTTTGGCTTCTAGTACATACACCGAATTTCAAGTTTCTGTACTCTTACCAACTTGTTTTACTTATATTCCTCTATTTACCCCAAATTAACCCCCAACCCTTCAACGGAATCATCCCAAAATATAATCTAATTCTAGACATCGTTATAATACATACGTGTACGAAATTTCAAATGAATATCTCAACTTTATTTTATCAACCCCTTTAATGGGGTAGGGGTGGTGGGGGGTTGAAAAATATTATAAAAAAATCTGAGGCCTTGACTTCTAGTACATACACCGAATTTCAAGTTTCTGTACTCTTACAAGCTTGCTTTACTTATTTCCCCCTATTTACCCCTATTTAACCCCCAACCCTTCACCGGATTTCCTCAAAAAACAATCCAGTTCCAGATCTCGTTATAATATATACGTGTACAAAATTTCAGGTCAATATCTTAAACCGTTCCGGAGAAAGCGTGCGGACAAAAAAAAAGTTACAGACAGGCAGACAGACAGACCGACAGACAGACCGACAGACAGACAGAAAATTTTTTTTCGCTCAAATTTAAAATCTCGACGTTTCATGACATTCTAAACCTATTTCACGAATAAAAATTTTTGAAATTTTTTTTGCGATTACTATACTTCCAATCCACTACGTGGATGTGGAAGTAATTAATAATTATGAAACCACATATATGAGCATAATAATCGGATGGTATTATTACAAAGAAAACCTGATAATATTTGGTAAAAAAAATATACAGGGTGATCATCCGATAGCAAAAATTCAATATTAACTAAAATATGTCAAATATGGAAGACTTGCGTAAATACCTTTACAAATTTCCAACATGGTTGAATTGTTTTTTAGGTGACCACTCTGTATATTTTTCAATAAAACTATAATAGGTGTCTTCCTTGCGTTAACTATATGTCAAATATTATTGACATCTGTCATTTTTTCAGTTCCATATCCACGCAGTGGAGTGGACGTATAGTTGTGGTTAAAAAACTTCAATTTTTCTTTTTTTTTTAAATAGTCTTAGAATGTCATGAAACGTGGAAATTTTGAAACTGAGCAAAAAGAAATTTCACATCTTTCTACGGGTAAAAAATTTTCAAAAAGTTTTCAAAACTTATTTTTCTTTTTCTAAAATTGATATTCTATATCACGATGCGTGAAAATTTTGGATTTGAGCAAAACAACATTTCCACCTTTTATTCTGGGTGGTAAGAAAAAATTTCGAATTTTTTTCTATTTCAATTTTTACTTCCCTCGCATACCGAAGGGAAGTATTGCATTCGAGAAAAAATCACCCTTCGAGATTTTTTCGGATTCTGACGTTTCAGATCACGTAGATTACGAAATTATAGATTTTTCAATTCCGTCAGTCTGTCTGTCTGTCTGTTGGTGCATTAAGTAAAAAACTACTTGACGGAGAGCAGTCAAATATGGTAGGTAGTTGACACTACTGTCAGCGAAGAAATGGTTAAACTTTCACTGGAAAATATGCAGGGTGTACCGTCTAAACGGGTATAAATAGTGAAAAAATTTTTTTTTGCTCAAATTTAAAATTTTCGCGTTTCATGACACGCTAAATCTATTACAGAAAAGAAATATTTTGAAAATTTTTTTCACCAACATTTTTGAAAAATTTTTTAGCACTAAAACAGATCAAAAAAATTTTTTTCTTTGTTCAAATTTAAAATTTCTACGTTTCATGGAATTCTAAACCTATTTAAAAAAAAACAAAATTATTTTCTTTATTTTTGAAAAACTTTTTACCACTAAAATAGATGGAAACTTTTTTTTTCTTTCTTCAAAATTTAACACTTTCACGTTTCATAGCGTTCCAAATCTATTTAAAAAAAAATTGAAATTTTCTTTACCATTTAAAAAAAAAATGCCGCCAAAGTAGATGGCCATTTTTTTTTAATTGTTCAGATTTAAAATTTCCACGTTTCCATGGCATTCTAAAACTATTCAAACAAATTTTAAAGTGCTTTTGAAAAAATTTTAATCTATTTATCACTACTATAGAATAGACGAAAAATTTATTTTTGCTCAAATTTAAAATATCCACGTTTCATGACATTCCAAACCCATTTCGGAAAAAAAAATTGCAACATTTTTTTACCATTTTGGGAAAAAATTTAACACTAGAATACCTAGATGGAAATTTTTTTTTCTCAAATTTAAAATTTTCACGTTTCATGACATTCTAAACCTACTTCAGAAAAAAAAAATGGAAAATGTTTTTCACCATTTTTGAAAAAAAATTTACCACTAAAATAGATTGATTTTTTTTTTATTTGCTCGCATTTAAAATGTTCACGTTTCATGGCATTCTAAACCTATTTAAAAAAACATTTCATTTTTAAATTTGCAAACTTTTTTACCACTACTATAGAATAGAAGGAAACTTTCCGTTTTGCTCAAATCTAAAATTTCTACGTTTCATGATATTCTAAACCTATTTCACCAACATTTTTGAAAAATTTCAAAAAATTAAATTTTTTAACAACCACTATCCTTCCTCTCCATTACGTGAATGTGGGATTGAAAATGTGACAAATGACAATAATATTTGGCATATGCACCTATTATACTTTTATTGAAAAATGTACAGGGTGGTCATCCCAAGAAACAATTCAGTCATGGTGGACAATTGTAAAGGTATTTGCGCAAGCCTTCCATATTTGGCACCTGTTATTTAGTATTGAACTTTTGCTGTTGGATGAGCACTCTGTATATTTTTTTGACCAAAAGTTATCGAGTTTTCTTTATAATAATAGCAATAACTATATTCCGATTATTATTCTCAATGTCATTTCGTAATTAATATTTTATAGCAAAAAAATTTTGACAAAATTTTTAAATTTTTCTTTTTGAAATTCTTTTTTTATGAAATGGATTTAGAATGTCATGAAACGTGGAAATTTTAAATTTGAGCAAAAAAAATTGCCATCTTTCTCCTGATAAATGGTCAATTTTGAATATTTTTTTTCTGAAATAGGTTTAGAATGTCATGAAACGTAGAAATTTTAAATTTGAGCAAAAAAAAATGTTTTGCACCTTTCATATTTAGGTACCTAAGTAAAAAATTTCCAAAAATATTTTTCTCCTTTCTAATTTTTTTTTTCTGAAATAGGTTTAGAATGTGGTGAAACCTGTAAATTTTAAATTTGAGCAGAAAAAAAAATTCCATCATATATTCTATAGTAAAAAATTTTTAGAAAATTCTTTGACAAAATCTTCAAACGATTTTTCTTTTTGAAATCTTTTTATGAAATGGATTTAGAATGCCATGAAATGTGAACATTTTAAATTTGAGCAAAAACAATTTGTCCACCTTTTATTCTAGGTAGTAGTAAGAAGAAATTTCAAACAATGTTTCCATTTGAAATTTTTTGTCTGAAATAGGTTTAGAATGTCATGAAACGTGGAAATTTTAAATTTGAGCAAAAAAAAATGTTTTCGTTATTTATTTGATTTCAACGGTCCACCCTGAATATTTTCCAGTCAAAGTTTAACCATTTCTTCACTGACAGTAGCGTCAGTTACTTACCAAATTTGACTGTTCTCCGTCAAGTAGTGTTTTAGTTAATGCACCGACAGTCAGACAGACGGAATTGAAAAACCTATATTTTCGTAATCTACGTGATCTGAAACATGAAAATTCGAAAAAAATCTCGGAGGGTGATTTTTTCTCGAATACTATACTTCCCTTCGGCATGCGAGGGAAATAATTATAACAAAAGGTCTGTCATTTTATTTTACCTAAATTCAAAAATTAACAAAATAACAATTAACAAATTTTTGCTAGTCTGGCTGACTACACGATTTTTACATGTTTTGGAACCATTTTTACCTTTTAAATTTGGGGTGTTCGATAGGGTACCTCTTCTGTCATGGGAGCTCGGTCTACAAGGTCAATTAGTATTTTCCAAAACAAGCGTTCTTGAAACAATTATTGCAATTATATGATAAGACATTTTATAGAAGTATAAATACAATTTGAAAACATTTTCCAATGTGAGAATATTAGAAAAAAATGGCCACTATAAATTTGCAACATAATCTATAGTGACCATTTTTTTCTAATATTCTCACATTCTTCTATATCGACTATGTGACTTTCTAAAAATTCAGGGATTTTGAAAAATCTTGTCCATTGCATAATACTACGTGAAATATCAAGATTTCAAAGAAGTATAGACAACAAACTGATAAGTATTTCATGATAAATAATTATCTTTAGGCATCGCTTTGTGCAAACTAATAAAAACTATGGCATATTTGCAACAAAAATAGAATGATTTAGCGGAAAAATGGTTTATTGATTTATCTTCCAGGAACTCAGTTATCTCAAATACAACTGTTGTAATGATTGGCGCCTAGTAGAAAATTCCTTTAAAAAATACCTTAATTGACGGTTTCTTTGAACATTAAATCGATATAAATAGATGCCTTTATCATGCATTTATCATTTAAAAATATGGAACTTCTGTTAAATTGACATTAGAAAATAGTCCTAAAAACCATATACCTACTTAAAATTTGCTATAAAAGAGGTCCTATCCACTTTTATTCTACTACGCTTTACTTGAGAATCAGAAGGTGTATATAACTTTCAACATATCCTGGCAATGATCTAGTTGTAAATACAAATATACAGGGTGTAATTAGTTTCATGTCATTAAAAAACTGGTGGTAGGAAACGACAAGACAAACAAAAAAACCTTATATAAAATGGGGTCTAAAGCTCATAGTTTTGGAGAAAAAAATAAACAAAAATTTCCAAAATACTTAATAACACAGTTTGAGAACTGCTGGCATATTGGGGTAGGCTTTATTGCCTCGCTACTTGTCGCACATGATACTCTGACATTCATGCAAATAAGTATGGTAAGCCTATGCGATAATGAGACCGTGACGGGGGTCATCGAAAGGCATGCCGATAAAGCAGCTAAAAGCGACCGACAGAGGACACCGCCATGTTTTTTGCTTCTTCGCGTCCAAATTATCTTATTACGTGTGCTATACTCTCCCTTGTAATATTCTAAAGTAATAATTTCAGTTTGTGTCCTTACTTAGTAAACAACGTACACACGACGCGACCTACCCGTTCCTTGGTTTTGTCTGTTGCTTTTGTTCTTTTTGAATTTTGTGAATGTTGAGATTTATTTTATTGACTTATCGTTCAAGTCGTTAGTACTTGGTTACGTAAGACACTAATTCTCGTTCGTGCTTTTTGCGTTACTTTTTGGATTTTGGTTTTTCTTTTTGTTTTCTTTATTGATAAAGTTAATTCACAGTTAGTGTGGTGTTTTAAAACGCAGAGTTTGGACATTATGGGAGATTACACTTATCCAGAGCTCGCGGTGTATGGAGAAAGTTGTGGAAATGCAGCAGGTACGGAAGAGCTTTATCGTTTAATGTTCCCTAATCGACGTCATCCTTGTGCTCGTACATTTGTTAGTATTGACCAGCGTCTTCGAGAAACAGGTCGTCTCGATGGACATGCAGGAGAACGAGGTCCACAACGCGAAGAAAGGGTAATTGAAGCAGAGATTCAAATTTTGGAACTTGTAGAAGAGGATCCAACTTTAAGCACCCACGATGTCACGAACTCTGTGGGACTATCCCATTTGATAGTATGGAGCACATTGGGACATATGGATTTTAAGAAAACACGCGGCTAATGAGGATCTTTTAAACGTTTTGTGTTTCCCCGATGAGTCGTGTTTTACCAGAAATGGAGTGTTTAATTTTAAAAATATGCACTATTGGGCAGACGAAATACACGTGTAATAAGAAAGGCGCATTTTCAACGACGGTTTAACGTTAATTTGTGGGCAGAAATTTGCAGTAATAAAATAATTGGGCCTATACAATTACCCGCTGGATTAAATGGTGATGTATACTTCAATTTTTTGCAACAAGCATTGCCAGATTTGCTGGAAGATGTACCTTTGGCTACACGCAGAAGAATGTGGTATTTGCAAGATTGCGCGCCAGTCCATATTAGTCTGGCTGTTCGAAATTTTTTGAACAGAAAGTTTCCTCGACGAAGGATTGGACGTGGCGGGCCAGTACCATGGCCTGCTAGATCGCCCGACTTAAATCCGATGGACTTTTATTTTTGAGGGCATTTTAAATCTCTGGTTTACCGTGATTCAATTGACACTTTAGAACAATTGCAACAACATATTTTAATGATCCTAATTTACCAAATGTGTTGAACGGAGTGCGTATGTCCTTAGTTCGACGTGCAGAAATGAGTATACGTGGAGATGGAGGTCATTTCGAACAATTTTTGTGAAAAATTAAAAAATAATTGTTCAGTTATTGGGTGTTACCTATTAGGCATTAATGGTATGATTATTATTATTATTAGTAATCGCTGTCCTGTTTTGATCTGTTTATTATCATTTACATTGATTTTCATAGAGGCCAAAGACTTGATTTTTGATTTTCGATACCTGAATGGGAAAAATTATGCGCTCAATTCGTTAAAAAAATCAGATTTTCTCCTAACTTAAAATACTCAACTATTTTCTGTTATCGTATCTCGGACGTCTAACTGTTCGTTTTCCAATTTCATAAAATAATTACTAATTTTTTAAGTCTTTAACACAATGTTACAAATGTTTATAAACCACTTTTAAATTTTATGCATTTTTATAAACGACCATAAAAGCTACAATAACTTTGTTTCAGATTAAAAAACACATGTAAACAAATCCTATTTAGACCCCTGCGGCCATGCTATGCTTACGTTTTGCCGAAAGAGAAGGAATTATTTACATTTTCATAACTAATGGTATAAAAAGTTCGATACAAGTAATCCCATCAAAGTGCCGCACTTCTTCCGGCGGGAACACAAGTCGGGTATTACAGATTTTTTATTATTTCTAATGTTCGGAACTATAACCCTGAAAAACAGTCGTTCTCAAATGTTTCCTACCTTAACATTCAAATTTTAAACCTAGGTCATTTGTTTTCAAAGTGCTCCTAGAGAAAAAGTCATATAGGTTTTTTGTTTGTCTCTTCGGTCCCTATTACCAGTTTTTTTAATGACATGAAACTAATTACACCCTGTATAATATAATATACAAACGAACTGCCTGAAGTATTCTGAGTTGTATTATCGCCACTGGTAAGTGTAAGTTTCACATGCTTGAATAAATCATCTATTTTTTTGCCTGCTTTGAAAACGTTGGTTTTCAGGTTAGACTAGCAACAATAACCGAAATATTAGGAAGTAAAAGTAGTGCTAGGATTTATGTCAACCTTTTCTCTTTGGTCAAATCGTTTGGATGTTTCTTGAAATTTATGAATGCCAAAGAAGATAAAAGACATAAATATTGAATTTAAGAAATAAAAAATATTTTAGCGCAATAATATTTCCAAATATTAGTAGAAAAATTATGCGTGCAACACACAGGAGAAATGTTTCTTCCGTGTATGGCCTATTTGAAAAATCCTAGGCGTCCTAAGTGAAAATAAAATAATTTTTTTATATTGCAAAAATATTTATTTTATACACATTATTTAACATTATTTTCTCCCAAAAATCTAGAACCGAGCACTAATATTTTTTTAATCAGAATTCAATTAGAAAGTAAATCTAAAATATTATTTAACTGTTCATTTCAATCTTAATAATACTTCTACAGTTCCAATAATCATTATTGACATTTAATCGAATATCGACACAATTAATTACTTTATTTGGTAAAATATTTACATTTTTATCATTTTATTACATAATTTTTGTTAGCTACATTATACTAGATGTATCCATTATAGGAATGTTAGAATGTTAGGATAAAGTAAAGCTAGTTATCTTTATGCACTTCGGCAGGCTTAATGAACGCAGAAAAAATATTGATTATAGTATAAAACAACAGAAATTTATGCTTACTGATGAAATAATACCCAGTCTGATGAAATGAAATTTTTTTGATAAAATATGTGCAGCTTATAATTGTGAAATAAAGTTTCACTGCCCAATTAATGGGACCTTTTTACACAATATCGATACTGAGGTTTGTTCAAAACAGATTTGATTTTGTTATTCATAATATTTTAGTTCATAACTTTTCGACGAATCAAGTTTTTCCAACAATTTATTTTCCTTTTTACGCTTTATATTCAAATCAGTTAAATTCAAAGTTAGCCGACGAAATGTTGCGGTACCAACACGCAGAGCTCCCAGCACTATGTTGTAACCATTCACCAGTATTAGATTGTATTTTTCCAAATAGGTGAATTGAAAGAAGTTCAACTGAGTGACCTACAAGATCTCCGGATCTTAGTCCACTCAATTTCTTTTTTTAGGGGGTAAAAGAGTATGTTCTTGTAATAAAACCGAACTACATTGCGGGTCTGCAGCAACGTATTGGCCATGAAATTAGGCAAATCTCATCGGAAATGTAAGGGACGGGTTTTAACATCGACTGGTTTCTTGGCCAAGAAACACATGGTGCATATTTTAAAAATGTCATACATTAAACAGCGTTTAACTTAACAGTAAGTATTCTAACTCTTGAACAATAAAACATGTATTGTATTCGCCTCGAAATACTTCTAAGCGATGCACACTTGCTGTGCTCTTATGTTTAAAAAAAATAATATTGACGCAACTGCACGTTTTAGGATTTTGTACAGAAATATTGTACTTATTTCACAGTATTTATTCCAATTAAATATTCTACACAATTTTGTTTACCAAGTATTAATAAGACTACATTTCGTCGATTATTTCGCATTGTACAAAATGAAATTTTACTTCGACGCCCACGAATTTGTCATAACGTACAAAATGATAACTATTATATTCACAGATGTACAAAAGAATGTATCCTTATTTACATTAATCGCAACTCCATAAATATATGTCTATACGCTTTTATAAAATGCTACAGCAGAATGTGTGGGGCCGCTACGGTAGCTGAAATATTCAAATTTAGCATAATTAATTACAGAAGGTAACACACTAACAATATGTCTTCTACATATTTTCAAAATATACCTGAATGAAATATTTAAATAACCTTTGAAATGATGTGCACTTTCCGGTTAATTTTTGTATGCTTAAAGCATTAGGAAGCCCAGACAGTTATTTATATAAATATTACTACGACGTACGGGGTGTTAGAAATTTAAGCGACTCTACCGGCCAACAGAGTGAGCATTACATTCAAGTGTTACATGATGATAAGCTGGAGAACATTTTTCTACAAGGAAAATTTTACAATGCTTCTCCTAATCATTTCTTAACTTCAATACGAATTGACTTGATTGGTATTTTATGTTAAAAGTGTAAACATTGCTGCTTAAGGAATTACTACTTCCGCATTAAGATTTAATAATAATAATAATAATAGTTTATTGTCAAATGTCAAATATATTTGCACAATAGAATTAGATACAGATACAGTGTTATTAAAACTAACCCTTAGGTAATATGATCAAATGAATAAGATTACATTATTACAAGACAAACATGAAAAAATAAGATTAACACAGACCGCAGCACACGTAGTGGGTCCGCAATCATTAAAACAATTGATAATTTGGGAATAAAAGTTCCTCATTTGGGAGTAGGGACTTGTCTTAATTCTCTTTCATGAAAAATACTTCTTTATTTTTTAGCAAATATTTATTTAGGGGATTTATAAAGCATAATATTGTATGTGTAGAAATATTATATGGGACTCATTAGAGAATTTTAAATATCCGTATGACCCTAAAATCACGTAAATCTGTATACGATTTGTAATAAATATAACTGCCCTACTGAATTCGCCATTTTCAATTTTTAACATTTGACATCACCTACTCTGAGAATATTCAACTGCCGACCATAACGAGTGATATATTCACTGCTACAAAGAACAGCGATTACTAAATGAACACTGTGATTAAAAAATTGCCGTTTGCCCCATGTCTAGTATACAATGCTGCTTAATTTATGTAGAGAGTGACGTCACATGTCTATTTTGGTGGCGAATATTTAATTTGAATCTATATTTCTTTTAAAATTATTTAAAAAAATTTTATTGCCGAAAAATTGTTTCAGCTATAATATATGCCACGAGTATTTTATATTTTCCGACCTAAAAAATGTGCACACGTCTTATTACGACAAAATTTTAATTTTGTCCGGTTTTTTTAGAGTTTGGTCCACTGTACACTAATCGTAGCTTAATGGGAGAAAATACTGCCCAGCAATAATACTCTACCGGGTGAGTCACGAATTGCGCTAGCCCCGATATTTCCTAAAACATTTGGAACAGAAAATTGAAATTTGGAAGCCTTATTACACGACTAAAATGCCATCTTCTCAATAAAAAAATCAAGTTTGGTGCACATCCGGTTTGACCGGAAATGCCCACAACTTTCGATTTTTAAATGGAACATCCTATATATTTTTACATTTTTGGAATATTGTTTTATTAAAAAATCTATTTCTGAATCCAGAGTGCTGTGGTGCCCAAAATATATTTTAGTTTGTGTGCTACGTTACTATAAAAATAAAAAGAGCAATATGATTGCATTACTTAATTCTCTAGAGGCGTTTAAAATTTTTAAATGTGATTTTTACCCACTAACTCGGTTTTTTTAAATGGGAATTTAATCGTTCACCAACATTTTTAAATACCTCATTTTCATACGAATCTAATGATACCAAAATTTTGAAAATCCGCTCAGAAATATTTGAGATTTCAGCCAAAATACAATGCAACCAAGCTTTTAGAAACATGCGGCTAATAGATAATAGATTAGTGGGCTTTGGAAACTAAAATGGCACATTTCTGTGTAAATCTGGCAACCTAATAACATTGGAAAAATCATAGTAGCCATTGAATGTAATGAAACAATATCAGCTGTCAGACAGATACAAAATAAAGCGTTGCGGAAATCTCTTTGAGTAAAAATTAAAGAAAATAATTTTAGTAGAACTGAAAAGGTCGATATGTTACTGATATATGGCGAGCGTCTCAAAAATTCAACTGCAGCTGCAGAACTGTATCAGCAACGATATCCCAACAGACGTCATCCAAGCAGACACTTGTTTGCCAGAGTGGAACAAGAATTAAGAGACGAACCCAATCAACAAGATGACCATCAAATATTTATTGTAAGTGAGGACAAAGAAATTGATGTATTAGGATTTGTGATGGTACACCCAACAACATCAACAAGGGAATTGTCAATGGAATGCGACATTAGTCAGTCTTCGGTTTGCAGAATTTTAAAGAAACATAACTTTCGGTCTTATAAATACCAAATACACCAACATCTTTATGGAGATGATAACGAGAGGAGGCTAGTATATTGCAACTGGTTCTTAAATGCAGTACAACAAAACCCAGGTTTTCCTCTTCATATTTTACATTCAGATGAAAGTAGATTTACGAACCAAGGTATGTTTAACAGAAATAATACTAGGTACTGGGCTCAAGAAAATCCGAGGTTGGTAGGGCGGGGGAATATTCAGGAAAGATTTGGGTTTAACTGTTGGCTTGGAGTACTTGGAGATCGAATAATTGGACCCATATTTTTTTATGGAACACTTACTGGCGAACGATCTTTATTCTTTTTACAAAACCAGACAGCAGAATTTCTTGACTTACTTCCTCTTGCCTATTTACAAAATCTGTTTTTCCAACAAGATGGTGCTCCCCCACATAATTCCAGAAGAGTGATGGAATATTTAAACAACTTGCATGGTGAACGCCTTACCGCAAATCAAGGTCATATCAGCTTGCCTCCTATATCACCTGACTTAACACCCCTCGACTATTATGTATAGGGCACTCTCAAAAATAAAGTTTATAAAACTTCTTCAAATACCCGTAAAGAGCTGCAAAATAAAGTTGTACGGGCTCTTAATGAAATAACGCCGGCTGAATTGCGTAGAGCCATTCAAGCCACTGTACGCAGAGCCGAATTGTGTATAGAAAAAAATTGTGGACATTTTGAACAATATCTATAAATGTCAATTTATGGTTTAATTATATTAATTATTTTAAAGATACCTACTGTTACCTAGTTTAAGTTTAATTTAAGTTTTTTATTTATTTATAGGCCCAATATTTATGTTCATTTAAATAAAACTCTGAAAACCGAACTAATGTCGCATTCTATTGCAAATGTCCTTGTGGATGTAATTATGTTTACCTCCACATACCTATGCTAAACTTAATTGTAACGTTCTTTGCGCTCACAATTATTAAATGTTTGATAGCTCAAGATTGCCTATAACTACACGAGTCTGACTGAGAGATGATATTGTTTTACTACATTCAATGGCTACTATGATTTTTCCAATGTTATTAGGTTACCAGATTTACACAGAAATGTGCCATTTTAGTTTCCAAAGCCCACTAATCTATTATCTATAAGCCGCATGTTTCTAAAAGCTTGGTTGCCTTGTATTTTGGCTGAAATCTCAAATATTTCTGAGCGGATTTTCAAAATTTTGGTATCATTAGATTCGTATGAAAATGAGGTATTTAAAAATGTTGGTGAACGATTAAATTCCCATTTAAAAAAACCGAGTTAGTGGGTAAAAATCACATTTAAAAATTTTAAACGCCTCTAGAGAATTAAGTAATGCAATCATATTGCTCTTTTTATTTTTATAGTAACGTAGCACACAAACTAAAATATATTTTGGGCACCACAGCACTCTGGATTCAGAAATAGATTTTTTAATAAAATGTTTATTCAAAATTTCCTCTGGATTCCAAAAATGTAAAAATATATAGGGTGTTCCATTTAAAAATCGAAAGCTGTGGGCATTTCCGGTCAAACCGGATGTGCACCAAACTTGATTTTTTATTGAAAAGATGGCATCTTAGTCGTGTAATAAGGCCTCCAAATTTCAATTTTCTGTTCCAAATATTTTAGGAAATATCGGGGCGAGCGCAATTCGTGATTCACCCGGTATAGTTCGTAGAAATGCTAGACGTACCATGATGAAGCTATATTGAGACCAAAGGACGGACAGACATTTTGAAAGTTGCTCAACATTCGATCACTAACAATATATTAATTTTTTTCTCTGCAATCGATATTTAGAACTTTAAAAATGTGCCGTACAAATGCAAAATACTCTTTGTTTTCGTCGTTGAGAAGCCTATAATAAACGCAAACATTTTAATCTATGTTTTATTATTATAATTCATTTTCAATGTGTTCTCTACATTAACGTTTTGTGTGAAACATTTTCGCTATTATATTCAATAAATACGTTATTTATTTTTCTATGTATAAATAGAAGTTATACTTACAAGGATCATTAATAGGCCTAAAACATATTGCACTCGAAAGAAAGCATACCAATGGAACCAATTATTTATGTTTAAGTACCAACACATATTTGTTCCTTGATATTATACGTTCTTGCTTTATGTGGAAACGCATTTTGTTAGATACAAAAAACAGATATCGCTTTGGAATTTGTGTTACTGCAATAAAATATATATTTAGTAATCTTAATTGCAAAAGTAACTAATCAATGTTTGTTATGTTAACAGAGGTGAGAACTCGTAAAAACCATTTGAACAGTAAGTTTAACTATACAAAAAATAACAATAATATTGCTGCAGTTGTAATAAATATTATCTCTAAAAATAGGAACTATGTAGGAAGTATATTAGTTATGTCAACAAATTAATATTTCTCCGACTTTGTCATGTCGGATTACCTACCATCAACAATATTCTAACTTAAAAACATCTTTATATACTGTGAATAGCAGACCGAGCAAATAATGATCACCCAGACACGTTAAGGATAGGTTACGCACAAAATTAACTTCAGGGGGGGTGGGGGTGAAACAGCATGAAATAAGTTGGTAGTGAATATCCTATATTGTCCATAATTGTTATATCTTAGACCAATGAAATTTCTCTTGGGCCAGTAAAAGTCCATTTTCATTTCCATTTAAATATTCTTTATTTTATTTAGCAAAAAAATGGTCCGCTGGGTCTGATTGTATCCACCTTATTCGTATACGTGACAGTGCTACTATTTTTACTGGGCCCCTGATTACATTATTATACTCTTCGCAAATACCAAAGTAAGAGTATAGAGGAAGAACAGAATTAATCAATGAATAAGAAAGTTATTAATTTTTAATTCCCTCGCATACAGAAGGGAAGTATTGTATTCGAGAAAAAATCACCCTCCGAGATTTTTTCGGATTCTGACGTTTCAGATCACGGAGATTACGAAAATATAGGTTTTCAATTCCGTCAGTCTGTCTGTCTGTTGGTGCATTAACTAAAAAAACTACTTGACGGAGAGCAGTCGAATTTGGTAGGTAGTTAACCCTACTGTCGGCGAAGAAATGGTAGAATTTTCACTGAAAAATAAACAGGGTGGACCGTCTAAACGGAATAAATAGTGAAAACAATTTTTTTTGCTCAAATTTAAAATTTCCACGTTTCATGACGCGTTACACCTATTTCAGAAAAAAAAATCGGTAAAATTATTTACACAGAACTTCCCTCGTTATTTGTGCATGGAGGTCATTCTAAAAAATTATTAATTACGAAATGACATTGAGAATATAGATCGGAATATAGTTATTGCTATTATTACAAAAAAACCTGATAACTTTTGGTCAAAAAATATACAGAGTGCTCATCCAACAGCAAAAGTTCAATACTAAATAACAGGTGCCAAATATGGAAGGCTTGCGCAAATACCTTTACAAATGTCCACCATGACTGAATTATTTCTTGGGATGCCATTATTCAATAAAAGTATATAGGTAATAGGTGCATATGCCAAATATTATTGCCATCTGTCACCTTTTCAATTCCATATTCACGTAATGGAGTGGAAGTATAGTGGTGGTTAAAAAATATAAAAAAAAATTTTGAATAGGTTTAGAATGTCACGAAACGCAACATTTTTAAATTTGAACAAAAAAAAATGTTTCGCTCTATTCCAGTGTTAAATTTTTTTGCAAAATGGTGAAAGGATGTGGCAAATTTTTTTTTTCGAAATAGGTTTTAAATGTCATGAAAGGTGGAAATTTTAAATTTGAAAAAAAAAATCTCGTCCATTCTATAGTAGTGATAAATAGATTAGGTACATAAACATGTTCTCAAATTTTTAAAAAAAATTTTTTAAAACATTTTTAAATTTGTTTGAATAATTTTAGAATGCCATGGAAACGTGGAAATTTTAAATCTGAACAAAGAAAAAAATTCCATCTATTTTAGTGGTTAAATTTTTTTCGAAATTTTTTAAAAAATTTCATTTTTTTTTTAAATAGATTTAGAGCGCTATGAAACGTGGAAATTTAAAATTTTAAGAAAAAAAAATTCCATCTATTTTAGTGGTAATAATTTTTTCAAAAATGTTGATAAAAAATTTTCAAAAATTTTTTTCTTTTAAATAGGTTTAGAATGCCATGAAACGTAGAAATTTTAAATTTGAACAAAGAAAAAATTTTTTTTAGTGGTAAAAATTTTTTCAAAAATGGTGAAAAATTTTCCAAAATTTTTTTTCCCGAAATAGGATTAGCGCGTCATGAAACGTGGAAATTTTAAATTTGATCGAAAAAAAAATTTTTTCACTACTTATTCCGTTTAGACGGTCCACCCTGTATATTTTTCGGTGAAAATTCTACCAGTTCTTCGTTGACAGTAGCGTCAACTACCTACCAAATTTTACTGCTCTCCGTCAAGTAGTTTTTTAGTACATGCAACAACAGACAGACAGACAGACAGACAGACAGACAGACTGACAGACAGAACGACAGACAGACAGACTGACGGAATTGAAAAACCTATATTTTCGTAATCTCCGTGATCTGAAACGTCAGAATCCGAAAAAATCTCGGAGGGTGATTTTTTCCCGAATACAATACTTCCCTTCGGTATGCGAGGGAAGTAAAATTTGAAAATTTTTCTCACCAACATTTTTGAAAAAATTTTTACCACTAAAATATATGAAGAAACTTTTTTCTTTCTTCAAATTTAAAATTTTCACGTTTCATGGCATTTTAACGCATTTCAAAAAAAAAAAAAATTTGAAATTTTTTTTTACCAACATTTTTGAAACATTTTTTACCACTAAAATAGGTGGATTTTTTTTGTTCAAAATTAAAATTTCCACGCTTCATGACATTCCAAACCTAGTTCGGAAGAAAAAAAATTGTAAAATTTTTTTACCGTTTTGGGAAATTACCACTAGAATTGATGGAAAATTTTTTTCGCTCAAATTTAAAATATACACGTTTCATGACATTCTAAACCTATTTCAGAAGAAGGAATTTTGAAAATTTTTTAACCAACATTTTGGAAAATTTTCAAAAAAAAATATTTTTTTTGTTCAAATTTAAAATTTCAACGTTTCCATTGCATTCTAAACCTATTCAAACAAATATTGTCTAAATGTTATTTGTGGCATTATCTTAAATTTTTTTCCTTCTTCAATTCTTTGGGACTTCCTGCCACATGTATGTTTTCTTTCTAAGCGGTGCTAGGGGAATCTACAAAATATCAAAATTAACCAATATGTTACTGGTAAATAACCACTACGCCTGTGACTTTACGTCAAAGGATCAGTTAAAGGTTGGTTTTTATAAATAAACAACACAAATAAGTATAAAAACTTGAAATTAAATATCTCGCCGACGTTTCGGAAATCTAATCTGTTTCCTTTTTCAAGGCTTTTTTGAAAAATCTTTTTTGCTGTGTATGACAAATACACAGCTCTAAGAATGTTTGTTATATTCAATATCCATAGATACTTACTATTTACATAGAACTGTTGATATAGTTAACAGTTTTTTAGTTTCTATACAATGTTAAGTTTGTGAAGTTCTTCTTTTAACATTGGCAGCCAAGTTGTACAGACATCTACGGAACAATTCGACACGCAATTATTATTATTATTGAATGAGGATGAAAATTTTTAACCAACAGTTTCGAAAAATTTCAAAAAAAAAATGAAATTTTTAACCACCATTATACTTTCACTTCACTGCGTGAATGTGGAACTGAAAATGTATCTAATGGCAATAATATTTGACATATGCTATTATACTTTTATTGGAAAATATACAGGGTGGTCATCCCAAGAAATAATTCATGGTAGACCTGTTATTTAGTATTGAACTTTTGCTGTTTTATGAGCACTATTTTTTTGACCAAAAGTTATCATGATTTCTTTGCAATAATTACAATAACTACATTTCCATATTATTATTCTCAATGTCATTTCGTATTTAATAATTTTTTAGAGTAACCGCCATGCACAAATAACGAGGTGTAAATACCTTTACCGATTTTATTTTTTGAATTAAAATAGATTTTTTTTATGTTTTGTAATTAAACTAAAAACATCTGAACCTAGTATTATTTACAAGAAAACTGCGAAGAGTATCCTATAGAATGTGCAACAATAATATAAAAAGTGCAGTAAATCGGTGAAGAGTATAATGGTTAACTTGTTTGCTTCTGATTCTATTGATAATAGCGTACAAATAGCAAAACTGATAGAAAGCAGTGTGCTATGTATGTTAGATCTATCCAACTTTTAGATACATTAAGGGTCCACCAAGGTTCAAACTTAGGTCCATTTCATTATAATTTATTAGTGAACGATATACATGACAATCTTACTATTAACTGCTTTTTGTATACGGACGACTTAAAAACGATTGAACTGCAGAATAATATTGATTGTATTAATGCATGACTATATGATCAATCACAATTAACGTCAGAAACCGTAAACATAACCTGCAAATAAAATTCCTAAGAGCATCAAAAACCATAGAGAATTTTTTCCTATAACGTCGAAAGAAATATTTCCTACAATATTTTTCAAGAACCCAAAATCGAGAGAAAATGACGTAAATTTCTCAAGAGAATCAATTCCCACGATTTCAAGAATTGAGCCTTAGATGGTTTAGAAATCCATACACATTGATTACATTTAATTTTCTTACACACGATTTTGCATGATAACATCAACTTTAAGTATTCGACCAACAGCTAGAAGGAAGTGAGCATGTAAAATGTGAGGACCGCATTTTATCAATGGATATTAGCAGAGAATAACTCAAAGATTGATAATCCGGATCTTGCCGGTCCATTTCTTGGTCCAATTTTTTTATCCACCTCCTCTTGTCTACAAAGGAAATCAATGGAGTACATGCAATTGAGTCAATTTAATGAATATTTTAGTTATAATGTATAATTTTCTCTTATGATGAAAGTGATGATAAGTTGTTATTACTAATTGAAAAAATATATACAGGGTGTAATTAGTTTCATGTCATTAAAAAAACTGGTAATAGGGACCGACTAGACAAACAAAAAACCTATATGACATTTTTCTCTAGGGGCACTTTGAAAAAACTGACCTGGGTTTACATTTTTAATATTGAGGTGGGAAACATTTTGAGAACTACTGTTTTTCAGGGTCAATGGATGTGTTAGTTCCGAATATTAGAAATAATAAAAAACTGTAAAACCCGACTCGTGTTCCCGCCGGTAGAAGTGCGGCACTTTGATGGGATTACTTGTACCGAACTTTTTATATCACTAATTATGAAAATGTAAATAATTCCTTCTCTTTCGGCACAACGCAAGCGTGGCGTGGCCGCAGGGGTTTAAATAGGATTTGTTTACATGTGTTTTACTTCCCTCGCATACCGAAGGGAATTATTGTATTCGAGAAAAAATCACCCTCCGAGATTTTTCCGGATTTTGACGTTTCAGATCACGTAGATTACGAAAATATAGGTTTTTCAATTCCGTCAGTCTGTCTGTCTGTCTGTCTGTCTGTCTGTCTGACTGTCTGTCTGTTGGTGCATTTACTAAAAAACTACTTGACGGAGAGCAGTCAAATTTGGTAGGTAGTTGACGCTACTATCAGCGAAGAAATGGTAGAAATTTCACTGGAAAATATACAGGGTGGACCGTCTAAACGGAATAAATAGTGAAAAAAAATTTTCTTTGCTCAAATTTAAAATTTCCACGTTTCATGACGCGCTAAACCTATTTCAGGAAAAAAAAATTTGAAAATTTTTTTCACCAATATTTTTGAAAAAATTTTTACTACTAAAATGAAATAATTTTTTTTTCTTTCTTCAAATTAAAAATTTCCACGTTTCATGGCATTCTAAGCCCGATTAAAAAAAAAAAAATTTTGAAATTTTTTTTTTTTACCATTTTTAAAAATTTGTTTACCACTAAAATAGATGTATTTTTTTTTTTTTTTATTTCTTCAAATTTCAAATTTCCACGTTTCATAGCGTTCTAAATCTATTTAAAAGAAAAATTAGAAATTTTTCTTACTATTTTTAAGGGGTCAAGGAGTCAGCTTCATGGCCACTGACTCCAGGGGGACAGCTGAGAGGAGATGGTCATCCCTCAAGGAAGCTCTTCCCTAGACCGTCCGTGCGCGACACAATGTCGCATCCTGCTCGAGGTGACCCTGCGTTCGGCTAAACACGGCGGATCTAGACAAGGTTAAGTCGATAATCTCCCCCAAGCCAAGGTGTTGTGCGACCCGTGCCGTAGGCTGAATGGCACCGGGGTGAAAGGTGTCTCTAACGGGGCCTCCGGAAAACCGGGCAACCTTCCGGAGTACTTCTGCCTTACCACAGCAATGCGGGGCTCTACTGTGGCGGACTACCCTTCCCTTGCTACTCGTGGGAACCATATGGACATAGTACAAACAACAAAACCCAACGAGGGGGGTTTAACCCTCGATCTCCAACATGGAGAACTTATGGAGGTTGGGGTAAATCCCACTCCAGAAACTTGCCTGATCCCGCAGGACCAGAGTAGGGAGCCGTCAAGGCCCCCGACCTCTGATCCTGAGGGCGAAGGCATGTCAGGGGAGGAAACACCCAATCCTACCCTGAAAAGAAAGCGACTGAGTGGGTCTAGAAAAAGGCGCCTCAGTCGTTTAATCAAGAGCGGTGTCCCTTATGACACTGCCTTGCAAACAGTGTTGGAAGCGCGTGACACCAACCAGCCACCGGAGGAAGGACAATCCACCTCTGGCCGTGCTGAAACGGCTAAACGCTTGCGTTCTGACGGCAGCTCACCTGAACAACAGGCTAAAAGGCCCCGGGATGGTGAAACTGCCAAACCGTCTTTCAAGGCCGTTGCGGAGTCAATCAGGGTGGGCATTATCCACCCTGATTACCCTGGGACGACCTTGACAAACGACCAGTTGGAGACGCTGCAGAATTCAATCATGAAGTCTGTAGATGATCTCCCATGTGGAAGTCCTCAGGTCAGGTTCCATGGCTGTACCCATCGGCCTGGATACCTCCTGATTTCCTGCGCGGACCAGACGAGCGTCTCATGGTTGGAGGAGACAATAAAGTCCCTCCGACCTTGGGATGGAGCTCGCCTTAAATTTGTGCAGGGACAGGACCTTCCCAAGCCACACATCTGTGTGGCATACATCCCAGATGGGGCCGGAAATCGGCTCTCATCTGAGACTGTACTAAATAGGCTACGGAACATGAACCATGGTCTAAACACCCGAGAGTGGGTTATCCTACATCGGGAAGAATCAGGTCCGGGGCAGACTTGGACATTTTCAATAGATGAAATGTCTAAGGCTACACTGGAGGGGCTGGATTACAGGCCCTTCTTTGGATACGGGCAGGTGCAATTCCGCCTGAAATCCAGAGGGGGGAATGTATCCGCCCCGCAACTGAAGCCGGCGGCTAAACAACCCTCTAAAGGGAGCAAGCCAGTCTTGCCCCCTAAAGAGGGAAAGTCCCAAAAACCCGGGAAGGAAAAATCCTTCCCAAACAAACCTTCTCTGAAGAAGCGGGGTGTCATACCACCTTCTAAGGAGAAGGACAACAAATCGCCCCTCCTCAAACACCCCCCCACCCACACTCCCAAAAAACAGTAACACAAAGTCCCCTCCTTCCTCCCTACCGTCAGCTTTCCGTA
Organism: Stenurella melanura; assembly: GCA_963583905.1. NCBI lineage: Eukaryota > Metazoa > Arthropoda > Insecta > Coleoptera > Cerambycidae > Stenurella > Stenurella melanura. Next base: position 9,309,060 of record OY757317.1, read on the forward strand.
CTTCTTCCCTTCCCTTCCTAATACCCATCCTAACCTGATGACTACCCACATCAGGTGCATCCAAGCGAACATACAACATGCCAAGGCTGCCACATACGTCCTTGGCAAACGATTCAAGGAAGAGCAATTTGATGTTGCTTTTATCCAGGAACCTTGGACAACCAACACAGGCCGAATAAACGGACTAGGCAATACTTCTGGTAAGGTAATATCCATTGGCTCCGGTGAAAGACCCAGAGCCTGTATCCTAATCAGGAACAATATAGAATACTCTGTACTTTCAGGTTACTGCACCCAGGATGTTGCAGCCATTCATTTAACGCTACCGGTGAAAGAGGGCAGGATGGACATAATAGCCTGCTCTGCTTACTTCCCGGGAGACAGGGATGCAGGACAACCTCCTCCATCTGCAGTCAGGTCGTTAATCACCTACAGCAAGAGGAACAACATTCACCTGGTCATTGGATGTGACGCAAACTCCCATCATACAACATGGGGGAGCACAGACATCAACCAAAGAGGTGAGTCACTTTTTGATTATTTATTAGGTGAAGGACTAATTGTAAATAACATTGGAACGGAACCAACCTTTGTCACTAGAAATAGGAAAGAGGTACTAGATTTGACAATCAGCTCAACTTTTATGAGCAATAAGATATCCAACTGGAGGGTATCCTCTGAACCGTCATGTTCAGATCATAGACACATCCAATTCAACATAGAAGTTGGACCAAGACCGGTGGTGAGTTATCGGGATCCCAGATGTACAGACTGGAGAGGATACAAACAGTCCCTCGAGTCGCACCTGGGATCAGCTCTCATCACAATCAGGAATCGTGATGAAATAGAAATTGCAGCAGAACAGATCCGGAATGCTGCTATTTCAGCCTATCACGAAAATTCTCCACTAAAATCCAAAAAGGACAACAGAGGGGCACCATGGTGGAACAAAAAACTAGATAAAATGAGAAAAGAAGTTCGACGCCTCTTCAATCGAGCTAAAGACTCGGGCAACTGGGAGCTATATAGATCTACACTAACAGATTATAATAAAGAAATCAGGAAAGCAAAAAGGGAATCTTGGAGGAAGTTCTGCGAGGGTATTACCGATTTACCTGGCAGCACTAGAATCCACAAGATCATTTCCAGAGAACCGGCTCGAGCATTTGGTATGGTAAAACGACCGGATGGCTCGTTTGCCGAATCTGGAAAAGAAACCCTAGAAATTCTTGCACTGAATCACTTCCCAGGTAGTTCGATTCTGATGGACAACCAACTGCCGCCGCCATCGGGAGGGCGACAAAAACGTCCCCACAAAAACGATTGGCAGGTGGCAAAAACGGTCGTCACAGCCTCAGCGATAGAATGGGCTATTGGATCGTTCCAACCATTCAAATCGCCTGGTGAGGATGGCATATTTCCAGCGCTACTACAAAATGGACTGGAGGTACTGCTACCTTTCCTCATCAGATTATACAGAGCTAGTCTGGTATGGAACTATATTCCATCCAGTTGGGCGGCGGTTAAAGTGGTTTATATACCAAAAATGGGTCGGACAGAATCTGACCCAAAATCGCTTAGGCCCATTAGCCTGACATCATTTCTGTTGAAAGGTCTGGAGAAGGTACTGGATGGACACATCAGAGGAAACATCCTGAGTATACGTCCTCTCAGTGTCCACCAATATGCCTATCAACCAGGCAAATCAACAGAACTAGCACTAAACAACCTGGTTGGGAAAATCACCCAATCTCTACAAGCAAAGGAGATTGCGGTGGCAGCATTTCTCGACATCGAAGGAGCATTCAACAATGCACTGCCCGACTCCTTATATACAGCAGCAGCTGCCAGAGGAATCGAGCCAACCATAACTGACTGGATTCGGGCTATGCTGGAAAACAGAATCATTACGACATCTCTAAGGGGGGAAGCGGTGAGCTTTAGGGCCGCAAGAGGGTGCCCACAGGGCGGGGTTCTCTCCCCGCTCTTGTGGTCACTTCTTGTGGACGATCTGCTTGCCATTATCTCCCTGTGGGAAGTCGAGATTCAGGCATATGCTGACGACCTAGTCATTCTGGTTAGAGGAAAATCTGAAGTGGTACTTTCTGATACCCTTCAAGAGGTACTAGATGCCATTCATATCTGGTGTGAGAGGGAGCAGATGTCTGTCAACCCCCACAAAATGGTAATTATACCCTTCACCAGAAAAAGGAAGCTGGACAACCTGGAACCACCTTCCATATCAGGTGAAATCATCCCATTTGCGGAAGAAGTGAAGTATCTAGGTGTAACCCTAGATAAGTCACTCAGCTGGAATTCCCACTTGGAAAAGGTAATCCACAAAGCGAGACTGTCCCTGTGGACATGTCGAAGAATTTGCGGAAAATCCTGGGGCATTGGTCCCCAACAAATATATTGGATATACGTTACGGTCATTAGACCAATGATAGCGTATGCGTCAATAGTTTGGTGGTCGAAAGGGCTGCAACAAACGACCAAAGCCAAACTCTCTGGATTGCAGAGACAAGCATGCTTGGCAATAACTGGTGCAATAAGCACCACACCGTCAGCTGCTCTGGAAGTCCTCCTGGAACTACCTCCTCTTCATATCTACCTGGAGAGAGAGGCCAGGTGGGCAACATACAGAATCCATCAAGCGGTAACTAATATGCCGCAGGCTAGCATCATGGAGCACAACAGGCTGTTGGACGACTTAAACGGTCACAGCATCCTGGGAATGCCTTCAGATGTGATGCCTACCTTGATCAATCATGAACTGCCCTTTAAAGTCCTGTTTCCTGGAAGAGACGAATGGGATCGGAACAAAACCGACCTACAAAGGGCAGACAGCTGTTGGTTCACAGACGGCTCCAAAACCCCCGAGGGAACTGGAGCTGGTGTATATAGTCGCAAACCAAAGGTAAAGATAATTTCAAGCCTTGGTGATAACGCGACTATTTTTCAGGCAGAAATCCATGCCATTGAGCTGTGTGTACGGAGGCTCGAACAGATGCAGCCGAGACACAAATCAATAAAAATATTTTCAGACAGCCAAGCGGCTCTTAAAGCCCTTGGATCCTACCGTTGTAATTCTAAAGCGGTATGGAATTGCCAGGAAGCTCTTGCCCGATTGGGCAGAGACAACAAACTGACTCTGATCTGGATACCTGGCCACTCTGGCATGGAGGGCAACGAAGTTGCTGATTCCCTGGCCAGAGAAGGCGCGGCAACCAAATTTATAGGTCCAGAACCGGCACTTGGCATATCTGCTAACTCTGCCAAGGCTGCCATCCTGACCTGGGCTGAATTGAAAACAATTCAACACTGGCAGGAACTACCAGGTTTAGTTCACTCAAAGGAGTTTATCACATACCCCTTGAAGTCAAGAACTAAAAAACTATTAGAGTTAAATAGGTTACACCTAAGAACTCTAATTGGCCTATACACTGGGCACTGCAGACTAAATCATCACCTACATAGAATTGGACTGGTGGAAAACACCGAATGCCGTCTATGTCTGGAGGATGATGAAACGGCAGAACACGTTTTGTGTACCTGTCCTGCAGCAGAAAGAATCAGGTTCTCACTTTTTGGCAAAGGGCAACTGGCGCCAGAGGACCTGGACAGTTTCTCACCCAACAAGATTATCGGCTTTATAAAAAAGCTGAATCTGTTGGGTGAACTATAACTAGGAGTGAGCCACAATAGACCTGATGGTCGCAGTGGAGGGTCTGACAAGAGCCCACTCACATGTCAACCTAACCTAACCTAACCTAACCTACTATTTTTAAAAAATTTACCACTAACATAGAATTTTTTTTCTTTTTTCAGATTTTAACTATCCACGTTTCCATGACATTCTAAAACTATTCAAACAAATTTAAAAATGTTTTTGAAGAATTTTTAAAAAAATTTGAAAACATTTTTAATCCATTTATGTATCACTACTATAGAACAGACGAAAAAATGTTTTTGCTCAAATTTAAAATTTCCACGTTTCATGATATTCCAAACCAATTTCGGAAAAAAAAATTTGCAACATTTTGTTACCAGTTTGGAAAAAAAATTAACACTAGAATGCTCAAATTTAAATGACATTCTAAACTTAGGTATTTCAGAAAAAAAATTTTGAAAATTTTTTTCACCAACATTTTTCAAAAAGTTTTTACCACTAAAATAGATCGAATTTTTTTTATTTGCTCAAATTTAAAATTTTCACGTTTCATAGCATTCTAAACCTATTTTAAAAAATATGTAAATTTTAATTTTTAAACTTTATTTAGCACTACTGTAGAACAGAAGGAAACTTTCCTTTTTGCTCAAATTTAACATTTCTACGTTTGACATTTTAAACCTATTTCAGAAGAAAAAATTTTGAAAATTATTTTACCAACATCTTTTGAAAAATTAAAAAAAATGAAATTTTTTAACCACCACTATACTTCCACTCCATTACGTGAATGTTGGATTGAAAATGTGACAGATGGCAATAATATCTGGCATATGCACCTATTACACTTTTATTGAAAAATGTACAGGGTGGTCATCCCAAGAAATAATTCAGTCATGGTGGACATTTGTAAAGGTATTTGCGCAAGCCTGCCATATGTGGCACCTGCTATTTAGTATTGAACTTTTGCTGTTGGATGAGCAATCTGTATATTTTTTTGACCAAAACTTATCAAGTTTTCTTTGTAATAATAGCAATAACTCTATTCCGATTATTATTCTCAATGTCATTTCGTAATTATTAATTTTTTAGAGTGACTGCCATGCATAAATAACGAGGGAAGTTCTGTGTAAATAAATACCTTTACCGATTTTTTTAATTTGTTATTGTAGCTTTTATTGTCGTTTATAAGAATTTATAAAATTTAAAAGTGGTTTATTAACATTTGTAACATTGTGTTAAAAGCTTAAAAAATTTGTAATTATTTTATGAAATTGGAAAACGAACAGTTAGACGTCCTAGATACGATAACAGAAAATAGTTGTGTATTTTAAGTTAGGAAAAAATTTGATTTTTTTTAACGAATTGAGCGCATAATTTTTCCCAATCAGGTATCGAAAACTAAAAATCGAGTCTTTGGTCTCTATGAAAATCAATGTAAACAATAATAAACAGATCAACACAAGACAGCGAATACTAATAATAATAATAATAATAATACATTTAATGCCCAATAGGTAACACACAATAACTAAACAGTTATTTTGAATTTTTCACAAAAATTGTTCGAAATGACCTCCATCTCCACGTATACATACACATTTCGGTACGTCGAACTAATAACATACTTACTCCGTTCAACACATTTGATAAATTAGGATTATTTTTTATGGTTTCTATGCACATTAAAGTACGTTGTTGCAATTGTTCTAAAGCTCTTCCTTACCAGCTGCATTTCCATCAATTTTTTCATACACCAAGTGCATATCCGCGAGCTCTGGATAAGTGTAATCTACCATAATATCCAAAATCTGCGTTTTAAAACACCACACTAAACTATGAATTAACGTTATCAATAAAGAAAACAAAAAGAAAAACTTGGTCCAAAATCCAAAAAGTAACACAAAAAGCACGAACGTAACCAAGTACTAACTACTTGAACGATAAGTCAATAAAACAAATCTTAATATAAGTGGCACAAAATTCAAAAAGAACAAAAGCAACAGACAAAACTAAAGAACGGGTAGGTCGCGTCGTGTGGTATGTTGTTTACCTAGTAAGGACACAAACTGAAATCATTACTTGAGAATATTACAAGGGAGAGTATACCATGCGTAATAAGATAATTTGGCCGTAAAGAACCAAAAACATGGCGGTGTCCTCAGTCGGTCGCTTTAACTGCTTTGTCGGCATGCTTTTCGATGATTTCTTAGGCGCACCATACTTATTTGCACGAATGTCAGAGTATGCCAGCAGTTCCCAAACTGTTATTAATTATTTTGTAAATTTTTGTTTATTTTTTTTTCTCCAAAACTATGAGCTTTAGACCCCATATTATATAAGGCTTTTTTGTTTGTCTTGTCCACCAGTTTTTTTAATGACATGAAACTAATTACACCCTGTGTAATAGGAAACAGCGAATTCAAATAGAAGTATATGACAGCTATAAAAATAATTTGTCATTTTTATTTAAACAATCATTATTTATATATTTACACAATGAAATACGAGGTGTTTTTGACTTTTGGCAACTGCCAGGCATTGTTTGACAATTGGACGTACATATGCAAAGCTGAATCAATGGCTCTGGTAAAGGCGGTTTTGTCATTTGTCGCGAACGTAAGTCACCGTTGTGTTCTTCATAGTCAAATAAAGAAAAATCAATGGACTCTAATTGCGTTTGATGAGCATTTTTCCAAATAAATGTTCATACTGTAGCCCTTAACAAATGCAAAATCTGACATGCACTTTCATTAAATTAATGCCGAAACCTATATTTCAGGAAATCAGTTTATATCAGAGTTTATCAGCAGTTAATTTTTTTCTATTTTGAAAAACATATGTGCAAACTGCAAGCTATTTCTAACTGTTTTAATTGTTCAGAATTTAGGTCAAGGTCTCCAAAAGATACAAGGGCTGTTTGTACAAAATCCACCGATGCAGCTTTCAAACATTGTATTTTACTGCCTATTCTACTGGTAAAATCGCAACCATTTACGAAATATCGGGTGAGTCACGAATTGCGCTTGCCCCGATATTTCCTAAAATATTTGGTATAGAAAATTGAAATTTGGAGGCCTTATTACACGACTAAAATGCCATCTTTTCAATAAAAAATCAAGTTTGGTGCACATCCGGTTTGACCGGAAACGCCCACAACTTTCGATTTTTAAATAGAACACCCTATATATTTTTACATTTTTGGAATCTAGAGGAAATTTTGAATACAATACATCCATTTTGGTCACTTTTTGATAAACATTAAAAATTTTATTAAAAAATCTATTTCTGAATCGAGAGTGCTGTGGTGCCCAAAACATATTTTAGTTTGTGTGCTACGTTACTATAAAAATAAAAAGAGCAATATGATTGCATTACTTAATTCTCTAGAGGCGTTTAAAATTTTTAAATGTGATTTTTACCCACTAACTCGGTTTTTTAAATGGGAATTTAATCGTTCACCAACATTTTTAAATACCTCATTTTCATACGAATCTAATGATACCAAAATTTTGAAAATCCGCTCAGAAATATTTGAGATTTCAGCCAAAATACAATGCAACCAAGCTTCTAGAAACAACAACTTGCATGGTGAACGCCTTATCGCAAATCAAGGTCATATCAGGTGGCCTCCTAGGTCACCTGACTTAACACCCCTCGACTATTATGTATGGGGCACTCTCAAAAATAAAGTTTATAAAACTTCTTCAAATACCCGTGAAGAGCTGCAAAATAAAGTTGTACGGGCTCTTAATGAAATAACGCCGGCTGAATTGCGTAGAGCCATTCAAGCAACTGTACGCAGAGCCGAATTGTGTATAGAAAAAAATGGTGGACATTTTGAACAATACCTATAAATGTAATTAATTATATTAATTATTTTAAAGATACCTACTGTTACCTAGTTTAAGTTTAATTGTTCAAACGGAATTGATTTTTATTTATTTATAGGCCCGATATTTATGTTCATTTAAATAAAACTCTGAAAACGGAACTGATGTCGCATTCTATTGCAAATGTCCTTGTGGATGTAATTGTGTTTACCTCCACATACCTATGCTAAACTTAATTGTAACGTTCTTTGCGCTCACAATTATTAAATGTTTCATAGCTCAAGATTGCCTATAACTACACGAGTCTGTCTGACAGCTGATATTGTTTTATTACATTCAATGGCTACTATGATTTTTCCAATGTTATTAGGTTACCAGATTTACACAGAAATGTGCCATTTTAGTTTCCAAAGCCCACTAATCTATTATCTATTAGCCGCATCTTTCTAAAAGCTTGGTTGCATTGTATTTTGGCTGAAATCTCAACTATTTCTGAGCGGATTTTCAAAATGTTGGTATCATTAGATTCGTATGAAAATGAGGTATTTAAAAATGTTGGTGAACGATTAAATTCCCATTTAAAAAAACCGAGTTCGTGGGTAAAAATCACATTTAAAAATTTTAAACGCCTCTAGAGAATTAAGTTATGCAATCATATTGCTCTTTTTATTTTTATAGTAACGTAGCACACAAACTAAAATATATTTTGGGCACCACAGCACTCTGGATTCAGAAATATTTTTTTTAATAAAATGTTTAATGTTTATCAAAAAGTGACCAAAATGGATGTATTGTATTCAAAATTTCCTCTAGATTCAAAAATGTAAAAATATATAGGGTGTTGCATTTAAAAATCGAAAGTTGTGGGCATTTCCGGTCAAACCGGATGTGCACCAAACTTGATTCTCGATTGAAAATATGGCGTTTTAGTCGTGTAATAAGGCCTCCAAATTTCAATTTTCTATTCCAAATATTTTAGGAAATATCGGGGCGAGCGCAATTCGTCACTAACCTGGTATAATGCTGGCAAAATATTAAATATGCTTTCACCAAGGAATTGAGCAGATAAATGGCATCCTAGAAGATGTTTCTTTTATGAGAACCGCCAAACCGTAGACCTAGACAATCGATATTTGCTAGTTTTTCCAAAAATAAATCGCCAAAATGAATACATTTGTATCATCATTGAGGATAATAACATGAGAAGATTGCATACTGCCTGAAAGATGTGACAAAACATCTTCTAAGTGGTTTGATTTTAATTCAAGTACATCACAAAATGAAGACTCTTGAAAGCTTGAAACATTTTGTTAGATCATCGAACCCTCCATAAATGTACATCTCGCAGTCTTCTTTTATTTGTGCATATTTTGAAGCAGTAGTGCAAAGATATCGAACAAGTTGTAATTTATTTTGAGGGCTTGAAAAGAAAGCTTCAAAATCAGTTGAAATTATAATATTTTTAATAATTTGGCCTTTACTCAGAAAACTTGACTTTAAAAATTTTATTGAGATATCGTCTATCCATCGGATATTAAAACTATTCTCTTCACATCAGACTGCGTAAGACCTATCACGATCTTTTAGAAAAATGCCTCGATAAAATCTCCGAAAGTATTGAACATTTTTATCTGAATTTGATGAACAAATGCTATACCATCAACAATATAAATTTTTGGTTTATTTAAATCTATAATGTCTTGCCTCAGAGCTCATACCACAGTTATGATTGTTTTGAATTTCAAGAGCGACTTGGATTTTGGTGATTTCCTGCAAAATCCGTTTTGTGTCGACTGACACAGAAACACACTGAACGGCTGGGCGCGCTAAGTAGGGAGGGGTGGCAGTAGACTAGAAGGAACTACCGCAGCCACCGGCAAGATGAGTTTTTCCTTATTTAGGATCTCAGGTATAAGAATCTGAACACACTTGCCGGTCCTCACATTTTGCATACTAAACTACGTCCAGCGCCTGCATTATATCCTTCATTTTCAAATCCGTAAAGGGGCATCTCAATTTATTTTACTTGCCATGCTCAAGAACAAATATAAAGTTGTTTTCTTCTAGAAGATTTGTTACAACTGCACCAATTGGACATCAATTCCATTATACGATTATATGGAAGATGTTTTATGGAAACTTTAGCTTGATAATTTCAGATCATTGAACTTTAAGTAAGTCGTAGAACTTCACCAATATTACAGTACTTACATGTTTACAACTAGATAATATAAATGGAAATTTTAAGCTCTCACATGCTATAACCTCCAATGATCTCCCAATTCCAGCATTAGAAGACAGTTACTCCAATATAACCTGACCGAAGACATGGATGACGATATGTGTCTACAAGTGTTATGTAACAGATTCCAACCATCAGAAGTTTGCACACAGTAATTTTCGTCTGCTGAAAATCATTATGTACAAACTTCTGACGATGCGCGACGGTTGGAAAGCATTGCTTTGTCGACACAAACCAAGTGTGTGTCTACGCCAATGCAAACTATATTCAAGCGACCGTTTTGATGCTATTTTTTCATCATTAGCAGTTATGTATAAGATAATTAAGTGATTCTAAAAACTGATCAGATATATTGACCATAAGTGGGCGCCCTTCATTTGTTTAATCAAATATTAGATCAGCTATCTTATCGAATATCAGATCCGATAATCTAAATGTGTTGAGTGATGCTCTTTGGATGAGTAGTTATTTTTAAAAGTTTTTTAAGAGATATGTACTCTCTCCTCTGAAGCCGTATAGACTAGTTATGTCTGCTTAAACCTACTTATTATTTTTGTAGCCAAGTTTAGCCCATATAAATAATTTGCACGGAATCAGCATCGTGTTGTGCATATAACTGTATTATTCTGGACTCTGGAGGGTTAAAAAATCTAAGAGAATAATACAGAGTGTGATTTTAATGCATTTTTATAGATTTGGAAGTGATTTTTAAAGGCCTAATGTTCTATAATTTGTATAGATAGATAAAGAGATACTTTATTGTCAATATACACAAAAGTGTTTACACACGTCAAAGAAATGGCTAAGATAAGCTACAAATATTAAATAGAAGTATAATAAAAGTCAAATTAATAAGTAAAAATCAAGTATAATGTGAACACAGGGTATAATTAGTTTCATGTTATTAAAAAAACTGGTGGTAGGGTACAAGAAGACGAACAAAAAAACCTTATATAACATGGGGTCTAAAGCTCATAGTTTTGGAGAAAAAAATAAACAAAAATTGCGCAAATTTGCAATAAAATCTTTTGAGAACTGCTGGAATATTGAGGTAGGTTTAGATCGTCGCGCGTGTCTGCCTATGATACTCAATATTTGTGTAGATAGCTATAAAATGTCGGCGGTCTTTAGCGGTGCGGTAAATAAGATGAAAGACGTCGACGTTTTCTGAATGGTTAGTAGATCTGATCTGAAGAAAACTATACTCTGACTCTGACTCTGACTCTCCCTTGTGCAATATTTTAGTTTCTGTGGGTGTTTCATTATGTACACACGTCCAACCCGCCGTTCGTTGTTTTTGTTATTTTTGAATTTCGGGTCGCTGTGTATTTATAGTGAAGATTTATTTTATTGACTTTACCATTCAAGTCGTTAAATTCTTGATTACGTACAGACACAGCTTACCTGTTCGTTCTTTTTGTATTCCGTTTTGGAATTTGGACCAAGTGTTTCTTTTATTTTTCTTTGTTGACAACGTTAGTTGATAGTTTATTGTTTAGTGTTGAACGGAGTACGTATGTCCTTAATTTGATATAGAGAACTGTGTATTGATGTAGATGCAGAATTCGAATTATTTACTTAGGTGGTAAGCTTTTAACCCAGGACACTCATTTATGTTACAAACGGTAATAAATCACATTTAAATATTCTAAATTATAAACATTAATCCAATATTTTGTTCCAAATTAAAAGACACACATCTAAAGAAATGCTCTGTTTAAACTTCTGCGGCCATTATTTGCTTGCAGTTATGCAGGAAAAGATAACGAATTATTTACCTCTTTATAATTGCTTCAGTCCGGTTGAGGCGGTCCATCAAAGACGGTCGATGATCCAAGGCCTTTGCACTTTTTTATGACAATTTAAAAGTTATATAATTGGGAACTACAAGTTCATTGACCAAGAAAAGCAGTGGTGTAGCATTTGAAAAATCTACATTAATAATTTCAGTTTCAATGCAGTAAATTAACCCATTAATCCGTTTGTTTGATAGGCAACCACTCGTACTTCAAGGGGCATAGTAGGTTGCATATCTGAAATTCTTAACAGGGAAAGAAAGCGTGCTTCTTTTATGTATAATATTTTAAGTTAGAGGTGTTGCTCACGTATTCTGTTGTTGGAATATTACACAATGGTGTAATTCAGTCTTTTAAATTGCAAAGTCCTTTGTTGGCGCATTTTTATTGGCTGGAGAAAGAGTTCTCTAGATGCTCAAGTTGGCAACACTGAGAACATGGTGAACGGTGGAGCGGAAAATCCGTCGAAGATTCATCTTTGAGACAGCCACGAGTGAACAGCGGCGGTTCCGATTTTGTGTGGAATTTTTGGGGTTTTGCATCGTTTACACTGGAAAGGGATTTGATTGATGTACCCAATGATCCTCACCGCTTTGCTGTGAAGATTTTGTGAATTCCCAGCTAGGAGTTTTGTCGGTTGCCACAAATCTGATCGCCACGTGTTTCAAAGGTTATGTGATACTCTCTATAAGAGGTAGGCTTTTTATTTTACTTAGTTTGGTGTTTTATTTAGTTCTTATTTATTGTAATTATTACAGAGTGTTTGGAGGGGCTTATGTTTGGTATAAGCATATGTTTGGAGGGACTGGCCCTTTGAAAATAAGTTATGTTTTGGAGAGGCTTGTACTTGGTATAAGCACGTGTTTGGTGCTGTCATTTTGGTTATGTAAGGGGGCTCAGCATTTAGAGGAGTAATAGGAGGAAGTCTATTACTCAGAGGTTTGGTTTTATGTGGGTTCTGCCGACGTTTAGAGAAGTTTTGGTTGGAGAGTTGTCCGCAGCAGTCTCCAAGAGATTTTGGCAGAGTTTTGGGGAGTGACGGAGTCGCAAGTGTAGCAACGTCGAGAACATCTGGAAAAGTGGTGACGGGTCCCGTTGAAGTCGTCACAGAGAATGCCAGGGCCTGAACCAGGTTTTTTTATTCTTTTAGTCAAGTATTTTAAAGAAAATATTATAGTTTAATTCAGTGGTTTTTGTTCATATGATAAAGTAAATTATAACACAATATTGCAACTACAAATCAAGCTCTAAGTTTGTGTGTAGAATGATGATATATTTAAGAGTTTTACTGTAAAACACCCATGGTACCGTGAGATGTTGATCAATTAACCTACTATTATGTCAAACAAAAAATTCAATTCATGGTAAATCTTTAATTCGTGGTTGTAAGTTTTAACTCATAGTCGTACATGGTCAAACTCGTAGTTGCAAGAGAATCTTAGAGAGAAAGAGATCTAAGTTCGAATTTAAATCAAGTTTTTTATTAATTGCCTAAAATTTCTTTAATACGCATAAACCACAATTAGGTGAAGTTTTTTTATTTATTCTTTTTATTGTTGTATATCTCACGTGTGTTGTAATAAATATCTAATGTCTACATGTTCTTATTATTTGCACTGATACTCCTGATATTTGCTTAAATTTTGAGATTTGAGAGTAAAGTAGAGTTTAAATATCACAGATATATTTTGAGTATTCCATCGCATGGTTGCTAATAACTTAATTTTGTTCCGAGCTGGCAAAATTATTTAAATCTTATTACGTAATATACAGCCGGTGGCGCCCTCTTGAGTGTCCACACACAATCCTAACCCACGGCCTATGCTCTCCACCAAAATTCGGCTGTCGTTCGCAACGGAATAACATGTTTTAATATTTAGGTATCAAAATATGCTACACCAAAAGTGGCGCTACAACGTGGAGGCCCGATTGCTACACCAAAAGTGGCGCTACAACGTGGAGGCCCGATTGCTACACCAAAAGTGACGCAACAACGTGGAGGCGCGATTGTTACACCTAGAGTAACAAAGTTTCATACTTTGATAAGAGCCGAGTGTGGACACAAATTTTTGGTTTTGTTTGAGGAATTTAGTAGTAATTAATTTAATTTTAATCAAATATCAGGAACGTGTGTAGACATTAACATTTCTATTTTATTTCATGCAGGAATACGGTTCCTATTGATAAAGTTTTTGTGAGATGTACAACAAAACACTGGCATTTCTTTAGACTCCAGCGATTGATTTGCGACGTTGCCACTTTTAAAAAATAGATTACATTTTCCGGAGAAGTACTGGTTGCGAAATTAAAACTGCTTATGGTTAGAAAACATTTCAGATTTTAAGGGGAATTATTAAATCAATATACAGGGTGGAAAAGAATATTTCCAAAATTTGTGATTGAATTTATTGATGATAATTCTCACTGCAGTTTTAAGTTTGGTGTTTGCTGCATTTAATAGCAATTGTATATTTTACTATACAGGGTGAAGTAAGTAAGTGTTGGGACTTAGAATTGTTGAAACATTTTGCTATTTTAAGCAGCGGACTTGTGTGTTTGTTTATTACCTGCATTTGTGATTGTTATTGCTCTTTACATTAACGTTTAATTTAGTTAGGAATTTGCACTTTTAAAATTTTTTTTGATCATGGAAGATACTTTTAAATCTAATCATTTATTGCTTGAAGAGTTGGAATATGAGTTGAACATCAGAAATGTTTATTCCAATAGAAATCAACAAGATAAAAGGAAGATTTTATATAGATTGTTGGAAAAAGAACGTGATAGACCGGGTCGGCTTATCAATTTAGATACTTATAAACTTGATTTTAATGCTGAGCAGCTAGCCGTAAATGCTACATTAGATTCGATCAAAAGTTTAATTGCTGATTTCGAAGGCACTTCCTCTGATTCTTTGTTTAAGAGAATAAAGTCTCGTATTGCTCATGTTACCGGTCGTGTTCAACGCATTATTGTAGAAGGTGATAACGCGGAAGCTGCAAACACTTTTAGAAATGAATCCTATGCGACGTGTATAGAATTAGAGGCCGATTTACATGAACGAGTAACAGCTATGGTTCCGAATGATGACTTGAATCAAACTGTGCACAGTCAGGTTGTTCACGTGCCCACTCCTGTAGTGACGTGTGCGAGCAAAACTATTCCAATTTCTCAGTGGGGAGTAAAATTTAATGGGGATCCTAAGAGTGTTTATTCTTTCATTGAGCGTGTTAATGAGTTAGCGCAGGCGCGTAAGGTTGATGAACAAGAACTATTCAATGCCGCAGTAGAACTTTTTGTGGGAGATGCTTTTGTTTGGTATCGCAGCATTAAGACTAGTGTAGATAGTTGGGCCTCTTTAGTTTCTTTAATAAAGAAAGACTTTTTACCACCTAACGCGGAAGATGAAATTTGGGAACAAATTAAAAATCGTAAGCAAAAGAAGCATGAAAAGGTAACCATATTTTTTGCACAAATGGAAAATTTGTATAATCGACTTAGTCATGCTCCTAGTGAAGTCACGAAAGTTAAGCATATTCGGAATAATTTATTGCTGGAATATTTAGGTCAATTAGCTTTATGTGAGGCAGATACAGTTGCTAAATTGTTTAGTTTATGCAAAAAATTAGAGGATGCTGCTTACGTAATATCTAGACGTAGTTATGTACCGCAAGTTTCTAACTTATCTGTTGAAGAGTCACATTCAACTAGTCAATGTTGTTGTTCGTGTAATAGTAGACAAAATGCAAAGAGTAGTGGCAGTTTTAGTCATGTAGGGAGTACGACTCCTAAGGTTGAACAGGGTGTTGCCAAAGTAGAGCAGGTAGTCGCAAGTACTTCAGGAAACGGAAATAGCGCCAGTAATCCCAATACTTCAGCACAGGCTCAGAGTAGAAAAATTTGTTGGAATTGTGGTAAGTCGAACCACACTTTTTCGTCTTGCAAGGCTAAGAGGAAAATATTTTGTTTTCGTTGTGGTATGCCTAATGTTAGGTTAGCTAATTGCAAGAATTGTTCAAAAAACCAGTAAAGGAGGTGTGTTCTGGCCGCCACACTGTTCCCAGTAAGTTGGCCAAACGAAAATTTTCGTATTTTAATAAGAGAGAGTGGCAGTCTTGGCTCTCACATGTTAGGAATTTTTATAAGTTTTCGGGTAAGACAGACTTGCAGGGGCAAGCTGCGCCATTGTTTGTTAAGAAAGGTACTGATAACAGGCCTTACGTTTCAGTAAAATTATATGGTAGGGACATAGTGGCTTTACTTGATTCGGGAGCAAGTGCTTCTATTATTGGTTCAGGTGGCCTTGAGTTGTTGAGACAATTGAACTTAGAGATCAATCCGTCTCATACTCAAAGTGTGTTTGTTGCGAATGGGAATCAGCAAACAGTAACGGGTTTGGTTGATTTGCCCATATGTATAGGAAATGTCTGTCAAATTGTGAAAGCTTTAGTAGTGCCTTCTTTGCCTCAGTCTTTTATTTTTGGTAGCGACTTTGCGAAGCAGTTTGAAATTATGGTAGATTTCAAAGCAGACCACTGGTATGTGCAAAGCACATTGGGTCATGCTAATGTTGAGTTGACTCAAAGTTCGGGAAATGTTGGCAAGGTTTATGATTTGATGACACTTGAGGAGCTTAGTGTTCATCAGCGGAGAAAAGCTGATGAAGTTATTAAATCTTTTGAGGAAGTTAGTAGTGAGACCACATTGGGGCGCACTAACAAAATAACTTTAACAGTTGACACTGGAGATGCTAAGCCATTTAAGAAGAAACAGTATCACATGTCTCCGTACATGATGAAAATCTTAAATTCTGAGTTAGATGACATGCTTAAGTTAGGTGTTGTGGAACCTTCTCACAGCCCTTGGAGCTCTCCTGTGCTCCTGGTCAAAAAGAGTTGTGGAGAATATCGTTTTTGTTTTGATGGTCGTCCTCTCAACGAGATAACCAAGCATGATTCCTACCCTCTGCCGAATATCGACAGAATACTTAATCTGCTGCGTGATGCTAAGTACATCTCGTCAATAGACTTGAGGAAAGCTTTTTGGCAAATTCCATTGGATGAGTCATCCAAGGAAAAGACAGCATTTAGTGTAGCTGGTAGAGGTCTATTTCATTTTACGGTCATGCCATTTGGTTTGTGTAATGCTAGTCAAACACAGCAAAGATTGGTTGACGCAATCTTCGGTCCCAAGTATGAGCCTAAGATCTTTGCATACTTGGATGATGTGATCATTACGAGTTCCACCTTTGAGGAACATGTTCAGTTGCTTTCAGAAGTGAGGGACCTTTTGAAAGAGGCCAATCTCACTATTAATCTGAAAAAGTGCGAATTTTTCAAGACGTCCTTGAAATTTCTAGGTTTTGTCGTGGGTTCAAATGGTCTAAGTACAGATCCTGATAAGGTTTCTTCTATGGTGAACTACCCTCGTCCTACGAATGTAACAGAAGTCAAAAGATTTCTTGGTCTTTGTTCATGGTACAGGAGATTCATAAGCAACTTTTCTAGCTTGGTAGCTCCCTTGAGTGATCTCACGAAGGGAAAGAAGAAGAAACAGCCTATCTCGTGGTCTGCAGAGGCAGAAACATCTTTTCTAAAAATCAAGGAAGCATTGGTTTCCGCCCCTATATTGTCGCAACCTGATTTCTCTAAACCTTTCACGATTCAGAGTGATGCGAGTGATACGGGGATAGGTGGTGTTCTGACACAATTTTTGGATGGTGAGGAAAGAGTTATTGCTTATGCAAGCAGATCGTTGTCTCGAGCGGAGAGAAACTATTCAGTGACACAGCGAGAATGTTTGAGTGTTTTGTTTTGTACCGAGAAATTCAGGCCTTATGTCGAAGGAACTCGATTCACAGTGGTCACTGATCATCATTCGCTGCTATGGTTGAACAACTTAAAGAATCCGACGGGAAAGTTGGCACGTTGGGCAGTTCGACTGCGCCAACATACTTTTGATATGGTTCATCGAAAAGGTTCTTGCAATGTAGTTCCAGATGCACTGTCTCGCATTCCTCCGGCCGAACCGGAAGTTCTTTTGTTAGAAATTTCCTTGGAAAATTTGGATGATTGGTATCGATCTATGCGTGAAAATATTTCTTCTTTTCCAAAACGTTATCCTCAATGGAAGGTAGTAAATGGTTTAGTCCATAAGCTCATTCCATCTCGTGTATCGGTGCAGACAAATCTTACAGAGTGGAAGTTACTTGTTCCGAAGGGACAAAGGCAGCAAATCATGAGTTCATGCCATGATCCTGCAGTTTGTGCACATTTTGGGTTCTTCAAGACATTGGCTCGTCTGCAAGAACATTATTACTGGCCAAAAATGCGCCAGGACGTCATGAAGTATGTTCGAAAGTGTCAAGTTTGTGCTTCTCAGAAGATAGCAAACACGGCTAGAATGGGACTTATGGGTGGCGAAAAATCTGCAAGTTATCCTTGGCAGATAGTGTCTGTTGATATTATGGGCCCGTTCCCACGATCTTCGAAGGGAAACACTCATTTACTTGTGGTAGGTGACTGGTTCACGAAGTACACATTAGTTTGTCCTATGCGTAAGGCTACTGCTCAAAACGTGGTTAAGTTTATGGAGAATGAAGTTTTTCTTGTCTTTGGTGTACCTCAGTTCATTTTGTGTGATAATGGAAAACAGTTTGCAGGCTCTGAGTTTAAGAAACTGGCAAAAGAGTATCAGGTACAAAAGATTTGGTTCAGTGCACGTTATTCTCCACAGTGCAATTTTGTTGAGCGCAACAACAAGACAGTTGGTACTGCCATTAGGTGCTACATAAAAGAGCACAAGAATTGGGACAAAGAAATTCATAAGATTAGGCAGGCTATTAACACTGCAAGGCATGAGGTGACAGGGTTCACTCCGTCTTTTTGAATTTTGGTAGACATGTTCCTATTTCAGGAAATTATTATGGAGAAGTAGTCTCCACTAACGATGTTGAGATATCGCCAGGTGATAGGCAAGGCTATGCTTCAGAGTTGAAGTGCCTTGTAGATGTTTTTAAGGAAGTTCGTAAAAGACTTCATGTTGCGTATCAGCGCAATAGTAGAGTTTACAATCTCCGTAAGAGAGACGTTTCGTTTAAGGAAGGCGACCTTGTTTGGCGCAAAAATAAAGTTCTCTCGGACGCGGCGATTGGGTTTTCTAGGAAGTTAGCTCCTAAGTATGTACTGTGTAGGGTACGTAAGAAAGTTTCGCGTGTAGTGTATGCCCTCACCAATGTTGATGGAACTGACGCTGGTGAATGGCACGTTAAGGACCTAAAGGCTCACTTTGGTTCAAATTCTGAAATTTCGGTGGGCTAAGATGGCTTACGTCAGGCTTCAAACTGGGAGTTTGAGTCTTGATTTGTGTTTTGTAGATAGATCTTTTGATTATGGAATCATTTTGATTTGTATTGTTGTGTAGAGTTCATCTGATCAGTTTGTTATAGTTCCGATAGTGTGACCAGTCTCGTGATTTTGAGTTTCCCTTGGATAAGACTTTCCCGATTATGATTTTACCGATTATGACTTTTACCGATTATGACTTTTACCGATTATGACTTTCACTGATTTTGATTCCTTATGGACGTGTGGTACACGCAGTTACCAAAGTATCCAAGCAATTCATGTCATTTGAGCTTTCCGTTGTAACACCTGTGGTCACTGGCAGATGTAACGTTAAAAAGAAAAGAATCTTTTTTTTGAGTTTTAAGTTTTTTTTGGTTAAGATTTTTTCTTTTTTATTTTTGGAAGGGGGTGGTGTAGCATTTGAAAAATCTACATTAATAATTTCAGTTTCAATGCAGTAAATTAACCCATTAATCCGTTTGTTTGATAGGCAACCACTCGTACTTCAAGGGGCATAGTAGGTTGCATATCTGAAATTCTTAACAGGGAAAGAAAGCGTGCTTCTTTTATGTATAATATTTTAAGTTAGAGGTGTTGCTCACGTATTCTGTTGTTGGAATATTACACAATGGTGTAATTCAGTCTTTTAAATTGCAAAGTCCTTTGTTGGCGCATTTTTATTGGCTGGAGAAAGAGTTCTCTAGATGCTCAAGTTGGCAACACTGAGAACATGGTGAACGGTGGAGCGGAAAATCCGTCGAAGATTCATCTTTGAGACAGCCACGAGTGAACAGCGGCGGTTCCGATTTTGTGTGGAATTTTTGGGGTTTTGCATCGTTTACACTGGAAAGGGATTTGATTGATGTACCCAATGATCCTCACCGCTTTGCTGTGAAGATTTTGTGAATTCCCAGCTAGGAGTTTTGTCGGTTGCCACAAATCTGATCGCCACGTGTTTCAAAGGTTATGTGATACTCTCTATAAGAGGTAGGCTTTTTATTTTACTTAGTTTGGTGTTTTATTTAGTTCTTATTTATTGTAATTATTACAGAGTGTTTGGAGGGGCTTATGTTTGGTATAAGCATATGTTTGGAGGGACTGGCCCTTTGAAAATAAGTTATGTTTTGGAGAGGCTTGTACTTGGTATAAGCACGTGTTTGGTGCTGTCATTTTGGTTATGTAAGGGGGCTCAGCATTTAGAGGAGTAATAGGAGGAAGTCTATTACTCAGAGGTTTGGTTTTATGTGGGTTCTGCCGACGTTTAGAGAAGTTTTGGTTGGAGAGTTGTCCGCAGCAGTCTCCAAGAGATTTTGGCAGAGTTTTGGGGAGTGACGGAGTCGCAAGTGTAGCAACGTCGAGAACATCTGGAAAAGTGGTGACGGGTCCCGTTGAAGTCGTCACAGAGAATGCCAGGGCCTGAACCAGGTTTTTTTATTCTTTTAGTCAAGTATTTTAAAGAAAATATTATAGTTTAATTCAGTGGTTTTTGTTCATATGATAAAGTAAATTATAACACAATATTGCAACTACAAATCAAGCTCTAAGTTTGTGTGTAGAATGATGATATATTTAAGAGTTTTACTGTAAAACACCCATGGTACCGTGAGATGTTGATCAATTAACCTACTATTATGTCAAACAAAAAATTCAATTCATGGTAAATCTTTAATTCGTGGTTGTAAGTTTTAACTCATAGTCGTACATGGTCAAACTCGTAGTTGCAAGAGAATCTTAGAGAGAAAGAGATCTAAGTTCGAATTTAAATCAAGTTTTTTATTAATTGCCTAAAATTTCTTTAATACGCATAAACCACAATTAGGTGAAGTTTTTTTATTTATTCTTTTTATTGTTGTATATCTCACGTGTGTTGTAATAAATATCTAATGTCTACATGTTCTTATTATTTGCACTGATACTCCTGATATTTGCTTAAATTTTGAGATTTGAGAGTAAAGTAGAGTTTAAATATCACAGATATATTTTGAGTATTCCATCGCATGGTTGCTAATAACTTAATTTTGTTCCGAGCTGGCAAAATTATTTAAATCTTATTACGTAATATACAGCCGGTGGCGCCCTCTTGAGTGTCCACACACAATCCTAACCCACGGCCTATGCTCTCCACCAAAATTCGGCTGTCGTTCGCAACGGAATAACATGTTTTAATATTTAGGTATCAAAATATGCTACAGTGGTTCTCAATTATTTTCCACATTAATATTAAAAAATATTAAAAACGTTCACCTAGGTTAGTTTTTTCCAAAGTGCCCCTAGAGGGAAAAGTCATAAAGGTTTTTTGTTTGTCTAGTCGGTCCCCATTACCAGTTTTTTTTAATGGCATGAAACTGATTACACCCTGTAATAGTAATAAGGTAAAATATACGATAGAATTAATAAATTATATAAATAAGACAATGATACAATATAAAATTAATAAACACAATATTACTACAATATAATTATATAACAAATAAAAATTAATATGTTGAGGGGTTTAAACCACATCCTTGCGTATATAGGAAACCATGAATCGAGTTAACATTTCGGGAATGATGCATCAGTATACAACAAAGTACATTCTCTGAATGTGTTGTTGTAAATCTATGAATTCACATACCTATACTATACTAAGCTTTATCAAGCAAATCCCGAAATTATGCATATCGCTTTTCGTTGAGCAGAAAATAGGTATGTTGTAGCATGCCCCCAAACTAGAATGGCATATGTTATAGCAGGTAGAATGGATAAGACTGCGGTATGCAGTTGTTAGAGTATTTAGTAGGTAGGTAACAGTATTTCGAGATTTTATAACAGTCATAAGCGGTGTGGTTTTCCCATGATAATTTAGGGTCTAAATTGACCCCAAGAAATGTTATGGAACCTAGGTTGCTTATGTCTCTTAAGTTGCGCAAACTAAATACCATCATTTCTGTCTCGGATGTATCTAAGCATAAATTATTTGAAAAGCTTCGGCCAACTAGTTCCTTGTTCATTCAGTAAGTCCATCAGATCATGGTTGTAGACAGTTAGATTGGTGACATCAGCAAACAATATGGCAAGAATATTATTTGTGCTTTGGGAATCATTAATGTAAATGAGAAAAAGTATAGACCCCAGGACGCATCCTTGGGGAACACCATGTTTTAATTTTTAGTGACTCTGATTTAACACCGTCCTGAACAACAAATTGTTTTCTATTTTTTAAATAAGAACTTAAAGGAGATCTGCTTTTCTCAGTAGCCATAGTAATTTAATTTATGGATAAGTATATCATGAGACATGCAGTCAAATGCATTAGTAAGGTCTAAACATTGGGAAGAGATATATTTCCTGTCCTCAAATCCAGCATTTATCATATGTTAGTTTGCCTATAGCGAGTGCAGCGAAAAATTTGTTTTGAAAGCCATACTGATTGCAATTGAAAAAGTTATTGAATTCAAGTTATGTTGTCAACTGATTTTTTAGAATAACTTTATATATAATAATTTTAGCAAAACACTCTATTGTTCTGTGATTTGATGACTCGTCGATATCATTTTTCTTATCAACAGGTACTACTTTTGACATTTTTGAGGATTCGGGAAATATATTCTTAGATATATGTACATAAATTAATTAGAATGGTAAGGGGAACTAGGATTGGCAATTCATTTACTATTACAGAACGATGGTTAAATTCTTCACTGGTAATATTGCTAGAGATTGTTTAAGATTGCTTTATGGCTCATAATAATTTTCCATATTGCTTGTTGTTGGTTGTAGTAGAGGGTCCACGCCTTCGAAAGCCGTCTAAATCGCCAAGTAACCCATTCCAGCAAGGTAAATAATTTTTGAGCTCGGATATCGAAAGAGGGTCCTAATGGGCATCAGAAAAGGCTTGTTGGACTTTTGTTGACGATTGCACAACTTCTCTACAAGAAAAAAAGATGGCGAAATGTTATTTCAAGAATTCGTGTTTTCAAACATATACCTCTCGCTAGAGAGTGAACCACATGCGATATTGATTTAATTGTTTTTATTTATATACTACTGACATGAGCGCATCTATCTGTACTAATTAAATTTCAAACTCGCTTACGGTTTTTTTCTAAATAAATTCTAAATCACAGTAACGAAATCTGTGTGTTTGAAATTTTGACGTGCGGGCAACTATATTAAATATTCAATTTTTTTATATACTATATACGAGTGAAATATGGTCTAAAGATCAACAGAGTTTTTGCAAAAAAATTAGCTCGATATCTTATACAGTTTTTGAGTTAACGACTTTTTAAAATAAACCATAATTAGATTCGTGGTATTCCTGTTAGCATGCGGCTGTTTTCTGGCTAAGTGTTGTAATGCATTAAGATAGTAAGCCAATACATTTTTGAAATTGTGCTATTATTTACATTTTTACAATTTTGCAAAAATATTAACAGGTAAAAAGAAACTCATTTGGCAGATGATTTACTCGATCTATTAATTATGAAGGTGTTGTATAGAGATATTATTTATTAAGTATATCATTATTGTGGTACAAATGATACAGCATTTTACAAATATGAAAATATAAAAACGTACACAAAACTTGTAATATATACATAAGTAATAATAATAATAATAATAATAATAATAATAATAATAATGCATAATAAGTATACACAGCTCAGTAAGCATTGACAAACCACTACATAGGCATTACTATTAAGAAGCACTGTCTGCTAAAAACTGCTCTGTATTATTTCTGCCCTAAAACAATTGTTAGGAAAGGCTGCACATGCAACAGAACACCAAGTGGACGCACATTTTTAATCACAGTTTACTTTACAATTTCACTATTTGTTTTCTTTAGAACCAGTTGTGACTTTTTGTCATCATTTGTGATTTTATTTGGTTATTCTCTATTAGATATCCAAATTTTCTGGGAAAGGGTAAATTGGGAAGGAGATCGGAAAATCGCTTGGACACTAAAATTTTATGTGCTTTGTTAACTGCTTCTCAAGTCGAGAAAATTTGTTATAAATCAGGATTTTGTGTTAGGTAAGGGTCTAAACCACTTTTTGTGGATAATTTTTACAATTATAAGTATTTCGCAGTGAGCGGGGTTTTAACTTACTTCGCTAGGGTCTTCAGTTGCTAGCTAAGTACACTAAACCACTGGACTACCGTCCCCTGTAATGCTCGTTTTAAATGCAGTAAGGAAATGTCTTGTGTAGGACGCGGACGTAGCTAACGTAAGTCTAATAACCTTAAGGAAAAATAAATACTGCCTTAGCAAACCTAAAGATTTAAATTCACTACAGATGGCCGTAGTGAATTTAAATCCTTAATCCGTAAGTCCTATGTGAATCTGTATGGATAGGTTCACATAGGACTTACGAGCATCTTAAATTACACGATCATCAATTGCATCGCAGTTATTTCCAAAATTAATCTTTTACAATATTTTCTTCTTCATATTTTTCACTTTTTCGTGAGTATCCTAAGATACCCTTTGTTGTCATGTACCCACACAATTTTTGTAGGTTTTCTATTTTGCAAAAATTAAACATACCTTGCGCAAATATTATTGTGTTCCCTTCTTCATGATTGCAAGTTCACATTATTGGGCAACGTAGGTATGTCATTATTTACACCAAAATTCTAAAATGTATTTTAGATTATTCGCTTTATATTTGTTACTATTTATAAAGTAATTCCAGTTTAGAATAAAAATTGTGTCTGTTATGGCGAATTCATATAATTCTGATGGGTTTTTAAGTCATACCATATATTTTCTTAAATATGAAATTTCGGACAATTTTTATTTTTTAATCTCAAATTTATATAATTTATTGACGATTTCATACTGTATTTGCACCTTTCGATATATACAGTCCTTCTAAGCCAAAATGACGTAACTGAAAATTTTCTAAGCAAATTGGACGTACTTCAAAGTTTCCTTTTTTCAGTAATCATTAAACCATTATTTCTGCATCTATATTTTAACAGACTCTATTTTAAAATCACATAGTTGTAACATAACACATAAATGATTGTCTAATTTTCAGACAATTGGTGACCTACTGATTAATAGTAATATAATACCTTAATCAAATTAGTTATTAGACTAATATCTATCCACAATTACACAGACCGAATCCTGCCACAGCTGTCACGTTGCGCGTTATCATAACAAGACATTATTACGATCGAATTAAAAAATCTGTAACTCGAAAACTGTATGAGATATCGAGTTAATTTTTTTTGCAAAAACTTTGTTGATCTTTAGACCATATTTCATTCGCATATATTATATAAGAAAATTCAACATTTAATGTAGTTGTCCGCACGTCGAAATTTCAAACACACAAATTTCGTTGCTGTGATTTAGGATTTAATTAGAAAAAAACCGTAAGTGATTTTGAAACTCTACTAGTACAGACATATGTGCTTATGTCAGTAGTATGTAAAGAAAAAAAATCAGAACAACATCGCATGTAGTTAATTTTCTAGTGAGAGGTATACGTTTAAAAACACGAATTCTTGAAATAACATTCCGCCATCTTTTTTTCTTGTGGAGAAGTTGTGCAATCCTCAACAAAAGTCCAACAAGCCATTTCTGATGCCCATTAGGACCCTCTTTCGATATGCGAGCTCAAAACTTATTTACCTTGTTGGAATGGGTCATTTCAATTTTTAAGGCTTTGGACCCCTTACTACTTTTTATAAAGTTATCATAAGATACTTTTTTCGCCAGATTTATTTCACGACTATAATTTGATCAGAAGTTATTAAGTATGACTTTATTATTGTTAGTGGGGTTTTTCTCCTAATATTCATAGAAGAGATTTAGATGTTCGCACACATGCCGAAGATTATCGTAGAACCAATAAATTTTTATTTGATTGGAATTATTTATTATTCGAGATTTTGATGGAAATATTCTATCTATTGATTTCGTAATAAGATTTATGAAATTTGGGATGCGATCATTTACGTCTATAATATAATGGAAAATAAAGGTATAGATATAAATTAACTATAGATATTGTAGAAATGTTTTTGTCATTCTTTGATCAGATCCAAATAGATCTAACAGTTTAATGTTTATTGGTAAATAATCTTGAGTCAGCCAGATTAACAGACCTTGGTTTGTGTTATTTCCTATTTCTTACAGTATTTTGTCTCATGAGTATTATCACAGAGTTCTTCAGTAAGACAAATATGGTCTTCAATGAGATCAGCTTCTAGACTGAAAATTTTTGAAATCAATTTTGGTGTTCCTAAGTTGCGGAGGTTAAGATAAAAGTTAAACGAAAGCAACATGAAACCGTTAAATGTGACTTCGATAATGCTATCGACTAAAATTAACGCCATTTGTCTGCAACAGTTTCTGCTGTGGATAAATTGAAGACAATCGATAGTAGGTATCTCTTTTGTGTACTAAATTAATTATTTTAAAAATACATACCTTATATCCTGGGTAGTTTGAATTCTGAGGCCCACACCATCTGTACGATATCTGAAAAAATGATTCAAATATTAATAATTCAATTAAGTAAAGTTGTATCAAAATACACCTAATAAAACTATTCTCAAACATTGTACTGTCTGTGCTATATCTTAAAAACAATTTAATAAAAAAATCCAGTGCATAGAAAGCAAACTCTCTTTGTGAATAAGAAACGGAGAATTTAATTTTGCGAATAGATTTGAGAAACGTGTCAAAATGTAAGAAATATGTTTGTATAAACACTATTGAAAGGAGATTTCTTAACGTTTGCTAACTATGTTAAAAATGTCATTTTATAACACTAGTGTTAAGAGTGAGTTACTTTTAACACTAGTATTAAAAGTAAATTTAATATTTAAAATCCATATATCTATTTAATAAGCTTTGTCTTAAAAAATAATTACATTTAGATTTAACTGGAACAGTTGGAAATTGAAATACCACGAGAAAACTTAGTGTAGCTGCGACACGTGAGGCAGTATACTTTTAGTAATAGTAAAAAATATTTCAAATTGTTTTTTTTTTTAATGTGTTTAATCTCTCTGGAAACGCCGAGATTTTAAACTTGAGCAAAAAAAAAAAAGAATTTTCTGTCTGTCTGTCTGTCTGTCGGTCTGTAACTTATTTTGTGCGCACGTTTTCTCTGAAACGGTGTAAGATATTGACTTGAAATTTTGTACAAATATAATAATAATAATAATAATAATAGTTTATTGTGTAAAATATACATATTGGACACAAAAGGTTAGCAGTACAGTATGCACTGATGTAAAAACTACTAACCGAAAAAAAAAACATAATATTATATAATATACAGTATGCACTGTTGTAAAAACTACTAACCTAAAAAAAACATATTATATAAAAACCTAGTGTAAACACATACTTTAAAACATATTAAAATTTATATTCAAATCATTGCTCAAAATCAGAGTCTTAAGTTGTTTTTTTAATGTATTTTCAGACATAAAGTGGTACTGCTGGGGCAGATTATTGTAAACGTACATTGATATATATGTAAAAGATGAACGAAATATTTCATATTTAGGTCGTAGTGTATGTAAGTGGTCGTTAGTATATCTCAAATTCCGGTTGTGAACAGAATTTCTCATGAGAAGTTTATCAGATAGATAATCGGGTTTTTTCAATGTGATCACTTTGTATAGCATAGAGGTGAAGTGCACGAAACGCCGTTCATTTAATTTTAGTAAATTTAACTAAGGTGTAACATGTTCATAAAATGAACTATTGGTAACAAATCTAACACAGATGTTTTGTATTTTTTGTAGTTTATATGCTTCTGTTATGTTTAATAAAGGTCCATAAACATAATCACAATAATTGATGTGCGAGAAAACTAACGATTCACATAGCAGTAGTTTAGTATCTCTACCTAGGATGTTTCTCAGACCTGAAATCTGTCTAAAAGAGCAGAAGCATTTTCTGGATACTTCCGAAATATGAGAAATAAAGTTTAAGTCCTTATCGAGTGTCAATCCTAGGTTTTTAACCTTATCAGCTTGTTCAATGATTACATTGTCCACTGACAGTTGAAAGTTTGAGAGAACTTTTAATTTGTTTGAAGTGCCGAAAACAATATTTTTACTTTTGTTTGGATTTAGAACAAGTGAGTTTCGTACGGTCCAGTTTTTTATTTCATTTAAGTCATAGTTGATGCATGTTTCTGCGTCTTTAGATCGCAAAACATCAAACGAAAAATAGAGCTGAACATCGTCAGCATACATATGAATAGAACAGTTCCTTGTGACGAGAGGTAGGTCTGCAGTATAGATATTAAATAGCAAGGGCCCCAGTATAGAACCCTGAGGCACTCCAGAAAGTAGCATGCGTTTATAGGAAATTTTTCCCCCACTTGCAGTGTCAATACAAGTGTACTGGTAGCGATTATATGTATTATAACAACATATGGATTGTTTTTTAAACATATTAGATGAAGGGTTGTGGGGTAAATAGTGGCAAATAGAGCAAAATAAGTAAATCAAGATGGTAAGAATACAGAGATTTTAGATTTGTTGTACATACTAGAAGCGAAAGCCTCAGACTTTTTTTATAACATTTTTCAACCTCTCCACCACCCCCACTCCATTATTAAAGGCGTTGATAAAATAAAATTAAGATATTCACTTGAAATTTGGCACACGTATATGTTATAACGACATCTGGAACTAGATTATATTTTGGGGTTATTCTGTTGAAGGGTTGGAGGTTAAATAGGGGAAAATAAGTAAAGTAAGAGTACAGAAACTTGGAATTTGGTGTATATACTAGAAGCCAAGGCCTCAGATTTTTTATAATATTTTACATCCCCTCCACCAACCCCACTTCATTATTAAAGAGGTTGATAGAATAAAATTAAGATACCCACTTGAAATTTGGTATTCGTATACTGGGTGTAACAGGATCATGGTATACCCCCCTTTCCTCCTTCAGTTTTGAAGATAATTGATTGAAATGCTACAAAAATTGAAATCCTCTTAAAAACACTAAATTACGTGATTTATGAGCAAATAAAATTCACCAAAATTGTTTTTGGGGCAAAACTCAATTTTTTCATATGGAACCATATCGGTACTGTGGTACCATTTATTAGTAATATTAATAAGGAATTTATTCATATATCGTATTAAAATGTGAGATAAATACAAACAAAATTACACCTAAAAGAAAATAAGAAAATACAATTTTATTCTACCTTGTTATACATAAGGTGGTTTTGGAATACAAAAAATTAACACAAAACATTACAACAGCTGTTCAAAATTCTGTCCATTAACGTCAATGCACTTCTGAACTAGCATAGCTGTTTCTCGAAGAACGCTCGCCAATTGCTGAGCCGTCATGCTATTAATTGCTCGTCTTACTCGTAGTTTCAGGTCTTCGCGGGTTGTCACGGCGGTTGCATAGACAATATTTTTTAAATGGCCCCAAACAAAGAAATGAAGGGGCGTTAAATCAGGTGACATTGGAGACCACCTCACAGGACCATTCGTCGAAATTACGTTTTCTCCGAATCTCTATTGAAGGTAATCAATTACTATCCTTGAATTGTGGGGAGGAGCGCCATTTTGTTGGAAATACATTCCCAGTCCTAAATCTAAAGGTAACTCATCTAAAATGTCCTCAATCTCATTTTCCAGGAATCTCAAGTATCTGGAATCAGTTAGAGATCCTTCAAATATTATTGGACCAATGATTCTAATACCGATTATCTCAAGCCAAACATTGAAACCGAACCGCACTTGAAGTTACCCTCCTGTAATAAATTTTTATTTTCTTGTGACCAATATTTTGTATTTTGTCGGTTAAATAATCCCAAATTATTAAACCTTGACTCGTAAGAAAATAAAATCAGTCCCAAAAAACCTTTGTTTGCCTGTCGTTATTATACAAAATGGAATTGCAATATTCCATCCTACGTTCGTAATCACTTTCGTACAAATGCTGGTACAATTGGTATTTAAAAGATTTATAGTGATATTTGTGAAAAATTCGGCTGATTGCTTGGTGACTGATGTTCAATTCAAACCCAACTTGTCTTAAAGAAACAGTCGTATCAACTTCTATTCGAGCCAAAACATTAATTTCCGTTCCTTCGCCAATAATGAAGGTTTCTTCGGGACCATTGTTGGGCTCTCTTCAGAATCGGTTTTCAACACGTTTAAAATAATTTTTCGCAGGACATTGTCTATTGGGATATCGTCGGCCATAAAGGTCCATAGCTGCAATTGCAATTTTTTTTACTTTCCCCATAAATAATTAACATGTCCACTTTTTCATCTCTTGTATAAAGCGGCATCTCGAATACAATTAACAAGAATTTTAAACAATTTTACTTCCCTCGCATACCGAAGGGAAGTATTGTATTCGAGAAAAAATCACCCTCCGAGATTTTTTCGGATTCTGACGTTTCAGAACACGTAGATTCCGAAAATATAGGTTTTTCAATTCCGTCAGTCTGTCTGTCTGTCTGTCTGTCTGTCTGTTGGTGTATTTACTAAAAAACTACTTGACGGAGAGCAGTCAAATTTGGTAGGTAGTTAACCCTACTGTCAGCGAAGAACTGGTAGAATTTTCCCTGAAAAATATACAGGGTGGACCGTCTAAACGGAATAAATAGTGAAAAAATTTATTTTTTGCTCAAATTTAAAATTTCCACGTTTCATGACGCGCTAAACCTGTTTCAGGAAAAAAAAATTTTTGAAAATTTTTTTCAAACATTTTTGAAAAAATTTTTACCAAGATGAAAAAAATTTTTTTTTGCTCAAATTTAAAATTTCCACGTTTCATGACGCGCTAAACCTATTTCAGGAAAAAAAATTTTTTGAAAATTTTTTTCAAACATTTTTGAAAATATTTACCAAGATGAAAAAAATTTGTTTTTGCTCAAATTTAAAATTTCTACGTTTCATGACACGCTTAACCTATTTCAGGAAAAAAAAATTTGAAAATTTTTTTCACCAATATTTTTGAAAAAATTTTTACTACTAAAATGAATTTTTTTTTTCTTTCTTCAAATTTAAAATTTTCACGTTTCATGGCATTCTAAGCCTGATTAAAAAAGAAGTTTTTTGAAATTTTATCACTAAGATAGAATTTTTCTTTCTTTGTTCAGATTTTAACTATCCACGTTTCCATGACATTCTAAAACAATTCAAACAAATTTAAAAATGTTTTTGAAGAATTTTTTAAAAAATTTGAAAACATTTTTAATCCATTTATGTATCACTACTATAGAACAGACGAAAAAATTTTTTTTGCTCAAATTTAAAATTTCCATATTTCATGATATTCCAAACCAATTTCGGAAAAAAAAATTTGCAAAATTTTGTTACCAGTTTGGAAACAAATTTAACACCAGAATGCTCAAATTTAAATGACATTCTAAACCTAGGTATTTTAGAAAAAAAAATTTGAAATTTTTTTTCACCAACATTTTTCAAAAAGTTTTTACCACTAAAATAGATCGAATTTTTTTTTATTTGCTCAAATTTAAAATTTTCACGTTTCATAGCATTCTAAACCTATTTTAAAAATACATCATTTTTAATTTTTAAACTTTTTTTAGCACTACTATAGAACAGAAGGAAACTTTCCTTTGTGCTCTAATTTAAAATTTCTACCTTTGACATTTTAAACCTATTTCAGAAGCAAAAAATTTGAAAATTATTTTACCATCTTTTGAAAAATTTTAAAAAAATGAAATTTTTTAACCACCACTATACTTCCACTCCATTGCGTGAATGTTGGATTGAAAATGTGACAGATGGCAATAACATCTGGCATATGCACCTATTATACTTTTATTGAAAAATGTACAGGGTGGTCATCCCAAGAAATAATTCAGTCATGGTGGACATTTGTAAAGGTATTTGCGCAAGCCTGCCATATGTGGCACCTGCTATTTAGTATTGAACTTTTGCTGTTGGATGAGCAATCTGTATATTTTTTTGACCAAAACTTATCAAGTTTTCTTTGTAATAATAGCAATAACTCTACTCCGATTATTATTCTAAATGTCATTTCGTAATTATTATTTTTTTAGAGAGACTGCCATGAACGAGGGAAGTTCTGTGTAAATACCTTTACCGATTTTTTAAAAACACAATAAACATCGTTAAACTAACAAATGTTTGACAAGCTAAACATTTGATTGTTTTCAAAGTGACCTTAGTTACTTCTTAACATTTAATAATATATATATAATATATTATAATGTCGGGCATAGGTAGCACATAGGTAGCACATCACAAGGGAGCTCTCCTATTATTAAGTCTTTTAAGTGCTGTAAGACTAAACAATTTATACACTATGTGTGTACAAAATGTTGTAATGTGTTTCATAAAAGTTGTTTGTCGCGTTTTAGAAGTCAAATTACTTTTATAAAAGATAACAAGATTATTTGTTGCAAAAATAATGATGAGAGTGAAGTCAGTCTACTGGAAAAAGAAAACAGTTTATTAGAAAAGACAGTTAGTGACCTCAATGAAGATAGTGCTATAAAAAACAAATATATAGAAAAATTAAAACATGAAAACAAAGTATTTTTGGAAGAGGTGATTAAACTGGAAGACGACTTGAACCAGGTAATAAAAAAACAGGAGTCAATTATTAAAGAATTAGAAGGACAGATAAGCGAAATGAAAAAAAACATATCAATAAATAGGACATTAAAAACTACAAGTACGCAAACAAATTATATAAAAAACACCAAAGATAAATTTACTTATGTAGAAAACTTATCTGACAAAACCAGTGGTGTAGAAAATGTGGGTTTTAAAGAAATTAAAGAAACTACAAACACTGGAGTTCAAACTGAAAAATATAGCTGCTATGTTAACACCGAAAGAATAAGTAGGATTTCTAATAATATTGTTACACCTGATTTAAATCTAACAAATAATAAAACTGCAAACTGTAAAAAAAGAAATTGTCATCAGTTTACGATCGGTATGCTACATAATAAGGAAAACAAGAAAAGACTTCTAATTTTAACAGATGATAGTGGAAAAAAATTAAGTAGACTTATTAGGAAGAAACTTGACGTTAATACGTATGACATACTTACATTTGTGAAACCTGGAGCATACTTGGAGAGGGTCATTGAAAATATTGAAGGTCTAGCAGAAGGTTTGACTTTTCAAGATCAAATTATAATAATGGCAGGCTTAAACAACTTGGATGGAAGAAAAGTACCTTCTTTCAAAGTCATTTGTAACAAGTTAAAGTTATGTTCACACACTAATATATCCTTTGTGTCTGTACCTTACGGAAAGAACGGTTTCAAAAATAGTTATATTTATAAATATAACAATAAACTGAATGACTTCCTATTCAGATTTAATAAGTTCACAGAAGGACAAATTAATTATATAGAAATAAACAACCCAAAGTTTGACAAACAGAATCGAGATGACATGATTGCTGATATGATAATAAATAATTCAACTGGCAAAATACATTTGCCTAAAAGTTTGAAATTTGTTATTGTTACGAACAATGTAGGCACACAGAGTGCTACAAGAATTGAGCCAAATGAAATTTCATTTAACAGCATTGAAGATTATACGGCTGCGGCAGCTCAAACAACATTAAATAACATTGTGTCTACTCAAGGAATGGAAAATCTTGTGAATGTACGAAATGTAATTTCAGTTAACAGCGATGAGTCAGTCCAATCAATATTAAATAACACTATGTCAATACAAGGCATGGAAAATCTTGAGGACGTACCCTGGACATCTCCTGACAGAATCTGTGACTCTGATCAGTTTTTTCCTGCGTAATGAGACTTGAATTATTATCAATCAAAATATACAGTGCCTCTCAAACAAGATTTTGAATCTGGACGATGTTCTTGATGATCAAGATTGTGATATATTACTGCTCACTGAACATTGGCAAACTATAGAGCAATTAAGTGTTATAAAATTGAACAATTTCACTCTAATAAATTCATATTGTCGGTTGTTTATGAAGCATGGTGGAGTGGCTATTTATCAAAGAAATCAAGCTGCAAATGGAATTGAATTAATTAATGTAAGTGATTTCTGTAAAGAGGGAGTTTTTGAATGCTGCGGGGTAAAATTAATACAACGTAAAATTATAGTATTAGGCATTTATAGACCTCCCTCTGGCGATTTTAATTTATTTTTAAAATTGTTCAATGGTCTTCTTGACAAACTCTCTGACACTAACTTGTTGCTTACAATTGGAGGTGATTTTAACATTGACTTTTTAACACATAGTACGAATTTAATATTGTTTAATGACTTATTAGCTTGCTATAACTTTATATCTACTATTAATACTGTCACATATCAAAATTAATAACTACTTTTCTATGCAAATTTGGCAAAATATCTTATTAGTATATTCCCTATAAATAAATACAAAAATGGAAAATCTAAATTAAAGAATTTCCAAATTTAAATCCATAATAAATAAACTAAATTCAATATCATTTATTTTCTAATCTATAAAATGTAAAGTATTAAAGCATTCATAACATATTAAAGGACGTAGAGTATCAGATTACAGTTACTAATTAATAACATCAGGTCATTAGTTTCCGAGCGCTTTACGTATGTAGGGAATATGTCGATCAAGCATTTATCAATCATATAAATAGCCCAGAATGAACGGGCAGTGGCAGTCCATTCTGGGAGTCCATCTGGGGACCCATCTCTCCCAACATGTGCCTTTGGTAAGGAAATATTATTTACTGTTTATTTTATATTCCTATTTTTTGACTTTGTTGTTTGACTGCAATCATTTTTATTGTTTAATTAATAAATATTATTTATAATTTATTTTGTGTCTGATCATTGCCCACTAGGAAAACCTCTCGCAGGCCAAGTGGCCCCCTTATTATAACAGTCATAGACCAGCGGTCGTGACACTTGGTGGAGGTCGCCCTGCTTCGATTCTGTTGGGTTAATTCTCCATAATTAACTCTGCATTTTTTTTTTAACTTTCATTTTAGCGAGGTATTACCTGAAACAGAAAAAATATTGTATAAGTTTTAAAAAAACTATTATTTTTTTTTTAATTTTCTTTTTTATAAAATTTCAGGATTATTTTTAGATCCATTTAAGGTATAATAAATCCTTTTTAACCCCAATTCCTCTGTTTAGTCTGCCTATGTATTCTTTATAGCCCGTATATCTGGCTTGGAATATATACAAGACTTTAACATTCCCTTTTATACGCTCTTTATAGCCCGTATATCTGGCTTGGAGAATATAAGAAACACGTCACATATTCCCCTCGTTTTGGCCTTTCTATGTGTTCTTTATAGCCCGTTTATCTGGCTTGGAACAGATACAAGGTCCTGAAACACTCCCCTCTTGTACGCTTTTTATAGCCCGTCTATCTGGCTTGAAGAGTATAAGAGTTTACCTTGGCCAAGCCCGTTGAATAATTCCTCAAACTTCGTTATTTTTTTTAAAGAATTCAAACGTTCAGCAAATATTATTAATATTGTTATTCTTTTTAATCCCTACAAGAATATTTTATCTACAATATTATTATTTTTGTTTCTCTCAAATGCCACGTAAAAATAAGCCAGGCAAGAAAGAACGCCAAGAAAAGAGAGACCTAGCTTTATGCACCCTAAGCCCTATAGAGGTGCAGTATAACAAGTCAGGTCGGCCATTAACACCTCGTGCTTTGGGGCCAAGTAGCCCGCTATCAAAACACAAGGCTAGTTTTTTTAGTTATCCATCCCCAACCACCACACGTCCAAAAACGCCTACCTTGGACATCGAGTTTAACAAAAGAATTGCTGAAAAATTTAAAAGGTTATTTGGAGATGACGACGACTAATGAAACTAGGATATATATTAAATTTTACATTAAATAGAATACATAGAAAATAAGGGTAAAATTAGTTGAATAAAAGGGTGGCAATAAATACTTTATTATCATTATTATTATTAATGCATTCTTGTGTATATGCACAAATGAGTAATTAATACGTGTTTTTATATTTTTATCGATGAGAATATATCTAGATTTAATTAAAACAATGGTAGTATGAGTAGGGAGAGAAAAATTGCAACAAGAGCAACTCTTAAGCTAGCGGCAACTGAGAAGCAAGAAGAGGAAACCCCATTTAACCCTCCACATCGTAGCACGGAATTATTCAACGTTGGAGATCCCTTTGCTCGGTCACCTAAAGTATCAAGATCACCCACCCCAGTACCCAGAAATCAAAAAGAAGAGTTTGTCTACCCAGAGCCAAAGAAGAGGAACTTCACCCCTAACAAGGATAATTCAGGAGTAGCATCAAATTCAGAGTCCGAGGAGTTGGAGGAAGAGGCAGAAAACGCTCCACAAGTCGGTGACCTTCTTGCAAATACAGAAGACATCTCTTCATACATTCCACCGGGGGTACAAAAGGTAAACGTAGCGGGACAAACAAGAACAATGGCGGACGCAACATTATCAAATAGCTTGATAAACCCAAGAACACCAGCAACACCAGCAACACCAAAATTCTTATGTCCTCCAACGTTTAACCCATGCAAAAACAATGCAACATCTTTCATAAAGTCTTATGAAAGAACAGCCGCAGCAAATAGGTGGGATGACGCCTGCAAAATTTCATACATGGAATCATTCCTAGAGGGGGCGGCAGATTTATGGTTTCAACGTTACAAAAGGTCGGAAGATAATGGAGCAAAGTCATGGGCAGAAATCAAAAATGATTTCCAAAAAGAATTTGCAGGCGACGACACAAAGAGGCTCTTGGAGAAACGCCTCTTTGAAAGGAAACAACAACCGCAGGAATCTATTACATCATATTACTATGAGTTACAAGACTTATTCGGAGAATATGACGATTCCTTTAACGTAGAAAACTTTAGGAAATTTTTCGAAAATGGCATTAACCATAAATTCTACCAATACTACCGACTGCTTCTAGAAGACAATATGGACTGGAATAAATTTAAGAAAATTATAAGAAAATTAGAAGACATCTCCCTGCCAAATATTACAGAAATCTCTTTCAATGACCAAAACACAACCCCTGCCAACCCAACTAGCTGCCACTGCAACTGCAATGGGAATGTATCAAATGGACAAGGGAACTCTCCAAATAGAAGACAATCATTTATGTCACCAAACCAGTTCCATGCCAGTAATAACTACAGGCAACCAGCAAGAAACTTCCAAGGGCGAAATGTCAATAGATTTAACAATCCAAACACCCAAAACCAACCCCAGCAGTATTCTCAAACTAGACAAAACTTCACAGGTATGCAAAGGCCGATTATAAACCATGCAAGATTCAACGAAAGAAGACAGGATTATGGTAGGCAAACTAACCAACTTCAGAGAAATAATAATAATCAATATATTCCGAACACAAGACACCATGATGGGAGACCAAAGTGTTACATATGTAATCGAATTGGACATTCAGCTGGGACATGCCGAGAAAATCAGAACCAATACCCAAACGGAACTGGACGGCGCAATTAAGCCCCGGCGTCGTCTTGGCACAAAAAGGGGGCACAGGAAATAGAAATAACATTTTAGCAATTAGTGTAATTATAAATAATCATAAGACAAACGCAATCCTGGACACAGGAGCCGAGGAAAATATAATAACAAGAGGGTTGCTAAAGCATTACTCGCCCAAAAGGAACCATTCAAAATGTCTTTTGGTAGCTGGAGGATACAGAATACCGACTTTAGGAGAAGCCAATTTTACCCTCACGGTAGGAAACTTAACTACTATATGTACAGCAACTGTCATCGAGACTTCGCCAGTTCCACTTATATTAGGAATGGAATTTCTAAATAAATTTAAATCAGTTATAGACTTAAACTCCAGGAAAATTTATTTTAATACTAACAGTCAAACCATAATGGTTTCCCTGTCAAAACAGGAGGAAACCATAAATACGGATTCAAACATGGTTAATGTCACAAGGACGCCCTATATGTATAAAATGAAAAAGAAGCCTGAAAGATATTTCAGTTATAAAAGGGCATACCATGAGGAATGCCAAAAGAATATATTAACAAACTTAACTAATTACTATAAAAAACAGAATATCCCAACATCAAACGCAAGCAAAACAGTGGAAATTCACGGTACAGTGACGAGGAATGGAAATAAGAAAGTTGCTCAACCGATTAAAGATATTGTACGCTCTAATGGACAAAATTTTAAAACAAAAGAAGAAGCCAGAGCGACAAAATGTAACGAGGTAACTCAAGAAAAACAGGTACTGCAACCCACAAGAAATCAAGGTGTAAGTATTAGGGAGAAAGATTTCCACAGTTTCATAATGGGTAAGACCGACTATGAAAGGGAAATCTTACAAGTAAACATACAGGAAAAAACGATGGACATTTTTGATACACCAAAAGACTACCCCCTAGCTCACTGTGTTTCAGCAGATATAAAAATGGGAAAAGGTATTGCTAAAACGATGGAAGAAAAATTCCATGTAAAGAGACAACTGAGCAATCAAACCCTGACAGTAGGGGAAGTGAGACTAACTGAGCATCATGGAAGGAATATATATCATCTAATCACAAAAAACTTGTTTTGGAATAAACCTACCCTGGAGACATTATGGGATTGTTTACAAAAAATGAAATTTCAGTTACAAGAAAGAAACGTTAAGAAATTAGCAATACCACGATTAGGTTGCGGCCTAGATGGACTAAACTGGAAAACGGTAAAAAACATGATTCTGTGTATCTTTAGTAACATGGAAATAGATATCCTGGTATGCAATCCACCACATAACGAATTAAATAAAAAAGAAAGCAAAATATTAACTGTTCATGAAGATGACCGAGAAACGAGGAGAATTAAAAATAATAACGTGGAACAATTTAACATTGTGGATATTCCACGAACAAGTATCAAGGTAACTTTGAAGGAAGACTATAGGTTGGAGCCAAATATAGAATATAATATACATCTAGAAACTTCAGAGAAAAATAGCGAGATACTACAAGATATGGTTTTCAGAGAGAAAGAGGAGTTTTTTATTCCACGTCATCTTTTAAGCTTGGAACCCCCACATATTTCGAAGGACGAGATCACACTCAAAATAGTAAATATCGGACACAACACACAAAAAATTTTTCAAAATTCGACAGTAGGATTTTTTGGGGATAATGCGGCGGACAGGTTAACCACTGCCTTAACTCTGTTTTCAGAAACTTCAAATGAACAAGTAACCATAGAGGATCACGATCTATCACACATTGACGATGGAATTTTTAAACAAGAATTAACAAAACTATTAGATCAATTTTCAGATGTATTTACAAAATCAACAAAACACATGGGGTTGACAGATCTAACAGAACATAAAATTGATGTAGGTAGCAATGAGCCAATCAAGTGCCGTCCTTATAGAGTATCACAGAAGGAACGAGAAATAATAGATAACCAGATCAAGGAAATGCTCGAAAGTGGAGTAATAAGGCCATCACACTCTCCCTGGTCAAGCCCGGTAGTTCTGGTTAAAAAGAGAGACGGCAATACCAGATTTTGTGTCGACTACCGTAAGTTAAATAATGTTACTAAAAAATCTGTGTATCCAATCCCAAACATTGATGATATCCTTACATACCTGGGCGATGCACAGTATTTCACGACATTAGACATGTTTAGTGGCTACTGGCAGGTAAGGATAGAAGAAGACTCAAAACAATATACCGCCTTCATAGCACAGGGCCATGGGCTCTACGAATTCAATGTCCTAAGTTTTGGCTTGTGCAATGCACCTGCTACATTCCAGGAACTGGCCGATAAGGTCTTCCAAGGAATGAAGTGGAAAGATGTATTAATTTACCTAGACGACATTATAATTTTTTCAAAAACTTTAAATGAACACCTAGAAAAATTACATAAAGTCTTCCAACGATTACGCGAGGCAGGATTAACACTTAAGCCCAGTAAATGTGTCTACATAAAACCTAAAGTTAAAATTCTAGGGCATGTGGTAAGCAAAAAAGGGCTAGAACCAGATGAAGACAAACTCCGGGCCATTAAGGAATTTCCAGAACCTCGAACAATAAGAAACGTACAAAGTTTCCTTGGTCTATGCAACTACTATAGAAAATTTATACAAAATTTTTCTATCATAGCTAGACCACTGCATATAGCGACTAATAAAGGGGACTTCGTTTGGGAAAAGGCCCAAAAGGAAGCATTTGAAACGCTCAAAAAGAAATTAGTTACAGCACCAGTGTTGCAGCATTTTAACCCTAATAAAGGCTGCGAGTTAAGGGTTGATGCTAGTACAACAGGAATAGGCGGAATTCTGCTGCAAGAAGACGATAACCAACAAGCACATCCCATTGCCTACATAAGCAGAAGTCTATCAAAAGCAGAAAAAAACTACACAATCACGGAACTTGAAGCACTAAGTGCCATTTGGTCATTGGGCTACCTGCGCCATCTTATATATGGCAGACCAGTTAAAATAGTAAGCGATCATCACGCTTTATGTTGGATTAGATCGCTAAAAGACCCCTCAGGACGACTTGCGAGGTGGTCATTAAAATTAGCAGAATACGACTACACTATTGTACATAAAAATGGTGTAGCGCACAGAGATGCAGATTGTCTGTCTCGTAACCCTGTCTTAAAAGCAGAGGACGATAGCTATGACATAGAAGACGTTCCCACTTTTTTACTTTTACCATCTGATATCGCAAAAGAACAACATTCAGATCCTGAAATAAAGCAACTCATCGAGGCCATACAAAATAAATCCAATAAGTCAATCCCGATGGGGGTAATAAGAAGATCAAAGAATTTCAGGCTAAAGGATGGGGTTCTATACAAAATAAATACTTTGCCGGATGGGTTAGAAAACCTGCTAGTGATCCCCAAATCACTTGTCGGAGAGATACTCTTTTCACATCATTCAGAACCATTATCGGGGCATTTAGGTATTGCAAAGACTCTACATAGAATAAAGGATAGGTACTACTGGACTAATTTACAGAAAGATGTAGAAAAATTCGTTAAAGGTTGCACGGACTGTCAGGCGAGAAAAGGGCAACAGAACAGAAAACCAGTAGGTTTGCTACAACCTATACCTGTTGGGACTCCTTTTGAAAAAGTAGGAATTGACATTCTGGGACCTTTCAGAAGAAGCAAGAATGGAAAAACTGTGATAGTCGTAGCAACGGATTATGCCACACGTTGGGCGGAGACGGAAGCACTGTCATCAGGTAAAGCTCTTCCAGTAGCCAAATTCATACTGGAAAAGGTTATCACACGCCACGGGGCTCCGAGGCATATTCTTAGTGACCGAGGACAAACTTTTCGTTCGCAACTTGTTCAGGAACTTCTAAACTGCATGGGTACAACTAATCAATATACAACTGCTTATCACCCATCTTGTAATGGCTTAACAGAAAGATTAAATAAAACCTTAGGCGATATGCTTTCAAAATACACCAATACAAAACAAACAGATTGGGATGAATATTTACCACATGTAACCTTTGCTTATAACTCAGCTCGTCAAGACACAACAAAATATTCTCCGTTTATGTTACTCTATGGTAGAGAACCAGTTTTACCCACCGAGGCTAACCTCATGGAAACAGGCAACTCACAGGACGCACATAAAATAAGAGAAAAAGCCCTAGCGGTAAGAAGCATGGCAGTCGACAATATAAAGAAAAAACAAGCAAGCGATAAAATTAGATACGATGAAAAACATCGTCATCTAGAATTCAGCAAGGGCGACCAAGTAAAGGTGTTTACACCTGTAAGAAAAGTGGGTAAGTCAGAAAAGTTACTACTTAGATGGTTTGGTCCATACCGTGTTGTAAAAAGGATAGGTGAAGTAGATTATCTAATCCAAAAAGGACCAACTAAGAAGTCAAAAAAAGAGATAGTTCATGTGAGTCGCATCCTCCCGTACAATGACCCTTGGACCCCGGAAGTAGGGCTCACAAAAACATGAGGAGG
The DNA here is from genome assembly GCA_963583905.1 of Stenurella melanura. Classification (NCBI taxonomy): domain Eukaryota; kingdom Metazoa; phylum Arthropoda; class Insecta; order Coleoptera; family Cerambycidae; genus Stenurella; species Stenurella melanura. The sequence continues at coordinate 9,350,911 of OY757317.1, forward strand.
CATACCATGAGAGCAAATAAGTAATTGTAGTGTAGTTTTATATTAGTAATTGTATTTTGGTAGTATTTTTATGTAATACATAGTATATGTAGTATAGATTCTTATTTCTTTTTTACTAGTTAAGTTAAGAGTTCAAGTTTTTCACAAGCAAAAATGCAAATTTGTGCATAGACATAGGGATGCATACCTAACGCTATTTCTTTTTTTTTTTTTTTTTTTTTTTTTTTCTTTTTCCCCTTGGGGCATGCTTATAATAAATATGAGAATTTTTTGATAACATATGTTTTTTGTACAGGTTGATTTTGTTGATTAAGCTATTAGCTACCAGCACCCTATCTCAGAATTTGGAGGTAACGGCAGGGGCATTTTGGAAAGCCCTACCATCAACAGTGAGTTATGAGGCCACCATCCCTTTAACCTATGAAGCAAGCTGGTATGAAAAAGAGCAAGATGAAAATGTGAAACTTAAAGGAAGTTGTCTCAATAGTACAAGTAGGAAAGCCGAATGTGTTATCTTACAAAATTTGGACTTATTAAAAAATGCTTATGAATTGGAGATTGCATCTCTAGAGAAAAGCTGGAATGTTAATTATCTTCAAAATTTTGCTGCCTCACAAAAAAGCTTTTTTCGTAACAAAAGATCATTAGATTTTTTAGGGGAAGGTTTGTCTTGGTGTTGTGGGGTTGCGACTCAACACAAACTTGATGCTTTCACAGCAAGGGAAGACATTTTAAGGGAACAAATTTTTAAATTAAATAAAGGTCTTTCAAAATCTATTACATTAATTTCAGAAGAATCTAAAAAATTTAAAGAGTATGAAAGTGCTATAGGTAAGGCTTTCAACACTACAGAAAGTAGGATTCATAAATTAGAAACATTTCTAAATGATTTTAAAAATACGGTCTCATTTCATGAAGATGAACAATCAAATTTAATATTATCTCTATTAAATAATCAATTTCAAAATCTTAAACATATTATACAAGTTACTAGGGCTGTGAAAAAACAGGGGATCTTAACTTCATGCAGACAACATCAAATACCTATAGCCATCCTTAATCCCACTATACTGTCCCATGACCTAACAAACTTAGAAAATGAGTTACAACAATCTAATAAAAGCTTAGCAATACCAATATCAGACATTTCAAAATTTTATCACCTCCCTCTTTGCGACTGCTCGTTTATAAAGAATAAAATAATAGTCAATATCAAAATACCCATTGCACAAACAAATCAATTTTGGGAATTATTTGAACTAGTAACCACACCATTTGCATGGCTAAATCAAACTTGCATCATAAATCATGATCCCATATTTCTGGCAGTTTCAAAAAATCTTCAAAATTCTGACAGTCAAATACGTCAAATTTCAGGCACAGGTTTACATCACTGTAAACCTTTTCACGACAAATTGTGCTTTCTACCTCGTTTTTCAGCCGACACATTACAAGGCCCAGCCTGTGCAAAAAAATTGTACAATGGTGCCACGGTCGAAGAAATTAATCATCATTGCCCCATGAGTTGTCATAAATCAGTAACGACAACTATTTCAGAAATAGGGGAGGAAACCTATGTTGTAACTCATCCAAAAAATATTACCAAAATTCTATGTCCCCATCGTAAACTCACATTCCCAGATCAAACCTATAAATCACCTGGTGCTATAAAAATTAATCTACCCTGCAACTGTAAACTTATCATGGAAAATGAGGAAATAATAACAAAAAGATACCCCTGTGCCGAATTACTACCTTATGAAGCTACTTTTACACATATAATACCAGCAGCCTGGTCAAATTTAAAGTCGTTCCTACTCAACCCCAAGCTTCAAGACAATACACCCCAATTTAAGAATTTTTCCGAGTGCTTAAATCCAAATTGGACACTTACGGTCCCCCACTTAAATCTTACATCAACTAATGACAATATACAAGAAATTATTGATAGTGTGGGAGAATATAGCAGATTTTCATACTCAGATACTTACGGTCTCCACAGCGACACCATTTTCCTAATATGGAACTCCATACTCTCAATAGCTGTAGGATATATAATTTTTGGCAGGCGTAACATAGCACTTCTCTCAGGTATAATTAATCCAGCCAATGGTGAGAACAATACTCCAATTCAGCATGACGTATTTTTCAGCATAATATGCTTAGCATTGACGTTGTTTATTTTTGGTCTTCTAATAAAATATCTCATCCAAAAGTGTCGTAATAGTACAGAACCTAAAAGTGAAAACAATTGTGAAAAGCCATTACCTGCGCCAAGAAATCTTGGTGCATCTCAAAGCCAAGATAACCCTAATAATCGATACCTGTTAGAGGTCGAGTCAAGTATATCGAACCTCTCACCAGGTGAACGTATTAATTGTTTTTTGTATATGACAAATGAAGAGTAAAGAATATACAAAATATATATGCACTGTGCAAATAGAATAATTTAAAATATTTACCGAGGTGATGAATGATAGTTTAATTGTTTTTTATATTATAAACGAATAATAAACAAGATATGTCATTATAGACATGCACTGTACCCAGATAATAATTAAAATATATGTCGACAGTATGAATGGTACTTAATAAAACATTTTGTATGTCAATTTTGATGAGTACACACTCTATGTAATAGGTGTAATTGTAATAAATAAAAAGGGACCCAAGCCAAAATGAGAATGCGCACTCAAAATCTTGGAATCTTGTTCCCAGGATTATTTTGTTGGGTTATTTAAGTTAATGTTATGCAGAAATATTAAATAAATATCACTGCAATTGGTACTGGAACAAGGTTGCAAGCATCAGGCTTAAATAAAGAAAATGTTCCTTTATAAATTGGATTATTAATTAGTTAGGTGATGGAAATAAACTTGCCAAGGGCAAAGGTTCAGTAAAGTACTCAAATGAAAATATAAATGGCATATGATATGGGTCAAAGGCACAAATGTGTGAAAAGTTATTAGTTGTTCTTTCACACTCAAATAGATGGCTATATGGGTACATAAATTGACACTACGCCAAGAAAAATAACCATAAAAGTTTGAAGGTAAACAAGTGATAAAAATTGTGAAAAATAATATTTAATAATGGCTAAATAATTATTTTCTGTAATAACGTAAACGACACAATAGTTTTAATATATTTTTTGTTCTTATGTGGGAAAAAGAAGTCCAAAGGATAATAGTAATGGTAGTTAAAAGGTTAAATTTCCTTGAAATAATAAATGTATTCTATTAAGAATATGGCTAGGTGATTCTTTTATTTAAGAGACCATATAGTTTTTTTTCTGAGAAGCCTAAAATAATAAGCTACAGAATTAAAAAAAAAAGTTAAAAAATTGTCATTTTGCTTGCTTGTGAGAAACAGTTAGGTATAGAATTAATAATAAATCGATATACGATGTAAGTTAGTTTAGATATGGCTAGGTTAGTTTAAAACCATGGCTCAAATAGGAATTTTTCATTATTATTTGTTTTTTTAAAAAATATTGAACGAAGAACTTACCTGTAATTTTCTTGTTTCATGACAACCACACTGGGGCACACAAAATACCGGGCACACCATGGACCAGGCACAGAGAAATCCAGTAATACATAGCGACCAACTGATAGAAACCTACCCCGGGAGTCCAGAACTAACCATACCAGAGTTCGCAGCATCTCACACAGCTAAGGCTTTCTAGCACTAATTCCTCCTTCTGTCAGTATCTAACATGGTAGGACATACTTCTTGGCTATATTTCCAAACCTATAAACACTTTTAGGTTATTCTTGCCAACTTCCCCAGGTCCTAAGACTGACATGAAGTGTAATCAAATTAATAAGGATGAAGGCTACAGGTAGCTAACCAAAATCCACTTGTTGATGGAAAACATCTTACCAGGTCATCATTAAAACGTCCCCTACAACAAAGGGAATAATGCTCTACATGTTTAACACGAGGTTTAGTAAACCAGCATGGACACTTACCTTACTATCAATGAGATGTTCGCCCGAGCTGTAAGGAGTTCCCTGGTCACCCTTGGCAAACACGTTCATGGATTCTGGATTCCCAATCACCGAACATTGATTGTCACTACACAGTTCCAATGGATAGATAATTCCCGTACCCACAAACCAATTTAGCAGTTCACTTTTGTCAACTCAGCATCACAGCAAGTTCAAAGACGTTAAAAGTTATCTCCGATTTGACAGACTGACAGTGCCTAGTTGTGCAGGACTACCAACGCGAAAGATGAAAATAAACTATAGTGTAACATTGAATGAAGATACAGTACCGGACTTAGTGCTACGAACAATGTGTGCCCTCGAACTTTATATGTGGTATAAATAGACTTTATGAAAAATGAATTTGGACATTAACATAATTTTTAGTTATTCTTATTAATATTTTATTATAATTTTTAGCGAGAGGTAGCGACCATAAAGTTAAAATTAGAACAGTTAAGGTTAAACAAAAAACTTTATTGACGGTACCCCATCGCAATTCTTATCCCAATAGGGGAAAATATTATCTTATTATCCATTGTATTTTATTTTTGTTACTGTTTACTTATGCATATTATTTTTTTATTATTAATTTGTTGTTTTTTTTTCTTCTATTCATTAACTCAACTACTTGTGATTCAATTTTTTAGAACTGGAGCCCAGTTCTGCCTGGTGGGGAGAGATGTGTCACATATCAAAATTAATAACTACTTTTCTATGCAAATTTGGCAAAATATCTTATTAGTATATTCCCTATAAATAAATACAAAAATGGAAAATCTAAATTAAAGAATTTCCAAATTTAAATCCATAATAAATAAACTAAATTCAATATCATTTATTTTCTAATCTATAAAATGTAAAGTATTAAAGCATTCATAACATATTAAAGGACGTAGAGTATCAGATTACAGTTACTAATTAATAACATCAGGTCATTAGTTTCCGAGCGCTTTACGTATGTAGGGAATATGTCGATCAAGCATTTATCAATCATATAAATAGCCCAGAATGAACGGGCAGTGGCAGTCCATTCTGGGAGTCCATCTGGGGACCCATCTCTCCCAACATGTGCCTTTGGTAAGGAAATATTATTTACTGTTTATTTTATATTCCTATTTTTTGACTTTGTTGTTTGACTGCAATCATTTTTATTGTTTAATTAATAAATATTATTTATAATTTATTTTGTGTCTGATCATTGCCCACTAGGAAAACCTCTCGCAGGCCAAGTGGCCCCCTTATTATAACAGTCATAGACCAGCGGTCGTGACAATACTCCAACTAGAGTGACTCCTACATCTAGAACGTGTATAGACAATATATTGTTAAACTCAAACTCTATTAGATATAAAACTTCTACTTGTGACTTTTACCTGTCTGATCATATCTCCCAGACTATAAGTATAAATATTAAATCTGACTGTGTACATAAAAATGAATATGTACTCCGCAGAAGCTTTAGCGATAATAATGTCTTAACTTTTCATAACTTTTTGCTTAATGAAAGTTGGCATAATTTATTTATCCTAACTTGTCCGAATGCTGCATTTGAATATTTTAATAATATGTTAATGTATTACTTTGACCTGAGTTTCCCCGTTAAAAAGTGTTTATTAAACAAAAAACCTAATAATGAAAACTGGATGACTGAGGAATTATTTGTGCTAAAAAACAGAATAACACTTTATAGTGATCTGGCTAAAAGAAATCCCATTTTTAAAGACTTAAGTAAATATTTACATAAACAGTATAGGCTTGAACTTCATAAAACTAAAGGAGATTATTATGATAAGAACATTCGTAATTCATATAATAAATCAAAGGCTATGTGGAGCACTATTAAAAAAATTCAAGGCAAGAATAGGAATATATCGGATATAACTATAAGTGTTAATGGGGTAAAAGTAAACGATGAAGTAGTAGCCAACGATTTTAACTTGCATTTTACCGCCCTTCCCAACAATAATAATTCATCGAATGACTACAATTTTCTTATGTCGAATGTTCCTTTTTCTACAAAAACATGCTTTATACCTCCTGTTACGGAAAGTGATGTTGTTTCCCTAATCAATAAGCTTAAATCCTCGAACTCCAGCGGTTTTGATAATATTTCTAATAATCTCCTAAAAAAATCTAGATACTTACTCCGTAGTCCGTTAGCCCATCTTATTAATCTCTGTATTGGGGAAGGAACTTTTCCAAGAATGTTAAAACTAGCATTAGTTCAGCCGATGTTTAAAAAAGGAGATGCAAATATGTATGAAAATTACAGAGCAATAAGTCTTCTCTCTAGTGTGTCAAAACTTATTGAATTAGCCATTAAGGAACCTCTCACGTCTTTTTTATATGGTAACGACCTGCTATCCAAATCACAACATGGCTTCACTAGTAATAAAAGCACCGAGACAGCATTATGTGTCTTCCATGATAAAATAATTAATGCACTAGATAACAAAAAGTTCGTGTTAGGGCTTTTTATAGATTTCTCTCGAGCTTTCGACTGTGTTGACCATCAGCTACTAAAAGCTAAACTTTGTAGATATGGAATAAGAGGCTCTCCTTTAAATTTACTATCCTCATACCTAAAGGACAGGAGACAAATTGTACAAATGCCCAATGGTGTATCCAGTAGTAGCCTAGAGGTAAAACAGGGAGTTCCACAGGGATCTATACTTGGGCCCTTACTCTTTATACTCTTTGCGAACGATTTAATTCTATACTTAAATAAAATACCTAATGTTCTTACAATCTGTTATGCTGATGACACTAACATCCTTATAGTTGAGGATAATTTAGCTAGTTTAAAACTTACCACTGAAAAAGTATATAATGCAATATCTAACTGGACAGACAAAAATAAATTGTGCTTAAACAAAAATAAGACTACGAAATTGCATTTTTCTAACAATTTTCAAATATTTCCTACAGAATCCATTAAAATGTTAGGCATTACTGTAGATATGCATCTACAGTGGAATCAACATATAGAAATGCTATGTGGGAAACTAAGAAGCAGTTGTTTTGGACTAAAATTTATGTCCAATCATTGTAGTGCGGAAATTCTACTAACTCTGTATTATGCCAACTTTCATTCAAGATTAAAATATGGCATAATTAATTGGGGAAATAGTTCTCAAGTAAACAGGGTTTTTATATTACAGAAATATGCAGTGCGCATAATTGCGGGATTAAAAAGTTTAGAGACATGCAGAAACGCCTTCAAAAATCTAAAAATTCTGACTTTAGCGAGTACTTATATATTGGAGATCTGTACGTATGTTTTCAAAAACAAGACTATGTACTTAAACAATCAAATAAGACACGGGTATGAAACGCGGCATAAAGAGCAAATGCATACTACTTCCTTTCGAACAGCAATGTACCAGAAAAGTTTTATATATAATGGCTGTAAATGTTTCAATTTTTTAACCGATGAAATTAGATCATCTTCAAATATTAAGATTTTTAGAGTAAAACTCAAACATTTATTAGTAAATAAAGTGTGCTATACCCTGGATGAGTTTTTTGTTTAATACAGATATATTTAAATTTTTTTAACTGTCTACACGTTTTATATAAGTAATTTATGTTTTCTTTTTTTTTAAGTGTCTTTAATTTTGCTTGTTGACTATTGTAATATTTATTACAGGTCTAGTGTTTATGTTTATATTTGCACTCTAGTATAAGGATTGACGTACTCTACATTTTGTTGTATATTTACATTTTAAATGTGGAAATAAAGTATTATTATTATTATTATTAATTAGAACAAAATTGTATTTTCTTATATTCTTCTAGCTGTAATTTTGTTTGTATTTATAGCACATTTTAGTACAATATATGAATAAATTTCTTATTAATAGTCATAATAAATTGTACCATGGTACCGATATCGTTCTATTTGATAAAAATGGGTTTTGCCCCAAAAACAATTTTGGTGAATTTTGTTTGCTCATAAATCACGTAATTTAGTGTTTTTAACGGGATTTCGATTTTTGTAGCATTACACGGGTCATTTAGAATAAATCGGAGCCGTCATGACACACTTAAATGGAAAACTACAAATTACATTATTTAAAAAATTGATGTTTGTCACTTATTTGGCATCGTTGGATTCAAAACATTATGCATAATTCAAAAATTCAATAATGTATAGGTTGTTCCATTTAAAAATCCAAAGTTAGTGTCACTTCTGGCGAAACCGGAAGTGAAAAAAATCATTCGTATGTCAGAAAGTACCACTTATTATATATGCCTAAATTATCTTCGAAACCAAAGGAGAAAAGGGGGCATACGGCACCTGGAACTAGATTATATTTTGTGATGCTTGCAGTGAAGGGTTTGGGGGGTAAATAGGGAATAATAAGTAAAGCAGACTAGTAAGAGTACAGAAACTTGGGATTTGGTGTATATACTAGAAGCCAAAGTCTCATATTTTTTATTCCATTTTTCAATCCCTCCACCCCCCCACTACATTATTAAAGAGGCCGATAAAGTTAAATTGAAATATTCACTTGAGGTTTGGTACACGTCGGCTTTATAACGACACCTCGAACGAGATTATATTTTGAGATGATTCCGTTGAAGGGGTGAGGGGTAACTAGAGATAAATAGGGTAAAATGAGTAAAGCAAGCTGGTAAGAGTACAGAAACTTGCGATTTGGTGTATACATATACTAGAAGCCAAGGTCTCAGATTTCTTTACCACATTTTTGGAACCCCCCCCCCCCCCCCCACCTCCACTTCATTATTAAAGGGGTTGATAAAATAAAATTGAGATTTGGTACACGTATGTATTATAATGGTATCTGATCGAAATTATTCCGTTGAAGGGGTGGGGTGGGAGGTGTAAACTGGGGATAATAAGTAGAGCAAGTTACAAAAACTTCATTTTTGGCGTATATGTTAAACACCAACGCCTCTAATTTTTCTGACATCTGCCTCAAGTATTATTAAAATTCTATGACCAATTATTTCTACCTACTAGAATGCAAATATAGCCAAGATGTTTCCCTCTTAAGAGACTTGGACGGAAAATCTGGATGTGAAAGTAGTGATTTCTTAGGCAGCGGTTTTTTGCAAGACGTTGCGGTCGGTATGTTGGGAGTGGACATTGGTGGTAATGATGAAAAACATTTTTCCAATGACCGACAGATTATTATGAATAGAGTTGTCTTCTCTTTAAGGAGGCGTTATGAGATGCCAGTGATTGATCCTGATGCACTGATGCTGCGCATTCAAAATTAGGTCTCACAAATTAAATGACAAAAATTGTCAACCAGGCAAGTTGTAATAGATAGGAGAGATCTTAAACTTCATTTTAAAACAAAAAACACTTTCATAAAAAAATATTTATAACAGAAGGTCTGTTAGAAGTTAATTAACAGAAATTGTGTGACAATTTTTTCAAAAATGGTTCTTTAGGTACCATAAATTATCAAGATATTCCCAACTAGTTGGATGCATTTTGAAACACTTTTAAATATCAACTTCATATCTTAAACATCTGAACACTAATTTTGATAGTGTGAGTCAAACACTATCTTCTACTCGAAGGGTATTTTTGGCTATACTATGAATTAAGTGACCATATTAAAGCGAGGACAAAATTTCGAAATAGCTCAGTCGAGACAAAATCTGTTCTTAACCAGTAACTAATTATTTGTTTTTGAATATGAAAATTTCTCTCCATTTATTTCAGTATATTAAAATCATATACTTGAAACAATTTATCTCTTGCAAGTAATATTTACCTCAGTTTTATAATATTAACTTTTATAATTTTACATGTTTGTGCACTAAAGAGTAAAGTTAATTAGTTTTGGAATGTATTGTACATTTTTGTTGAAAATGTAAATAATTTTTATTAATTTATGTTAATCATATTCTTTTACGATGGTATGTTCTAGTGTTTATATATAATTATATGGTTTGTTTGTTACTTAAAAATAGAACTTATTGTTTGAGTTTTCTATTTATTCCTTATATTATATATGTTATTTTATAATATATCATATTATTTAAAATAGCAGAAAATTGTGACTACGTTTTTCACCAACTCTCATTATATGAGTAGCTATAATTTGAAGGCATCATTATCTCATAAAATACTTGTGTAAGGACAGATGTCCTCACGAGAGCGTTAATAGTATTTTACATACCGAGGTGGAAAGTGTTTCATTGTTGTCGAGAGATAAGCTAACAACTAATTCTTGAGGCAGCAATGAAAATTTTCACGAAGGTTTGTATATTATTTTTATTTTATTCACACTCATCCCCCTTAATGAACAAAAGGCCAATAAATCAGTTACTAAATTTTTGAATAACATTCTGTATTTTTACTAAGTAGGCAATGAACAAAAAATTCTTTTGTCGATTTCAGTTTTGTAAATGCTACATTTTGTCACTATACCAACTAAACTAACTATTAATATTTTGTTATTGCACCATTTCTATTTATAACTTATACAATAATCATTAGTAATAATATTTTCCCATGCATTATTTACTACTTCCAGTAATTCTTGGTCATTCCGTGGTCTCACATTTCGTTTTTGGGATACTTCTTACGAGTACTTTTGTTGTTGTTAGATATATACTTCAAATCGAATCGAGTATTCGGAGGTCGGTAAACACAAATACGACCGCTGTGTATAGACTGGAAAGCTTTTTCATCTTTAAAGATTACATTATTCCAAAAATTCATATCATGCATTAAAGATTCAAGCGCAAATCCCAGTCGAGGTCCTTTATCTTCAGCTTTAAGTAGGTATTTCTGTGTTGCTGGATGACAGCGTAGCTCCAATTCTTTTACTCGCTGGCGACCAGTACCACTCGATCCAGGAAAATTCGTTTCTTCGGCAGCCTGAATTACTGGTTGAAATAGATTTTCTATTAATTTATTTACCAGTTGCAAATCTAGCTGTTGAGTTGATATCCTTCATCGCCCTGATCCAGGATTTCTACTAATAGTACCGTTTATTCTCCACTTCTACTTCCCTCGCATATCGAAGGGAAGTATTGTATTCGAGGAAAAATCACCCTCCGAGATTTTCTCGGATTTTCACGTTTCAGACCACGTAGATTACGAAGAATGTTTTGCTCAAATTTAAAATTTCCACCTTTCATGATATTCTAAATCTATTTTACAAATAAAAAAAAAAAGGAAAAATTTGAAAAGTGTAAAAAAAAAATTTTTAAATTTTTTTACCACTATAGAATGGAAATTTTTTTTTGCTCAAATTTAAAATTTCCGCGTTTCATGACATTCTAAACCTATTTCAGAAAAAAAATGTCGACTTTTTGAAATTTTTTTACCACTGGAAAAATGGGAAACTTTTTTTGCTCAAATTTAAAAGTTCCACCTTTCATGACATTCTAAACCTATTTTATAAAAAAAAAATTCAAAAGAAAAAATTTGAAAATTTTGTCTAATAACTTTTAACCTCTCCACAATAAAATTTTGGGACGTTACTAAAATTGGTCCAAAATCGAAAATTGAGATAACATCAAATCTTTACGTTTTAAGGTCCTAGGAATCCAAAAAAGCGGTTTTTGACAAATGTCTGTGTGTGCATGTATGTGTGTGTGTGTATGTGTGTTAGCACGATAGCGGCGAAACTACTGGACGGATTTGAATGAAACTTTGCAAGAGGGTTTCTTTAGTGCTCTAGAAGATCTGAAAAGGTTTTGGTTGAGATCGGATTACGTTTAGTGCCATTTTGGCACAACAACCTGTTTACTTACAATTTGTAATGTAACCATTGGAAAGCAGTTAAAATTCCGATTTCAACGGTATATCACACTTGCACCTTTTTTATATACCTACATTTTTTTATACAAATTATTGTATAGAGAACAAACAGAATTCAATGTCTCTATACTATCAACATATGTAAAACTACGTCGTAAGTTTTCAGTGGTCGAGTGGGCTAAAGCGTCGACTTATCATTGATTTTTTTCCCGTCTCAGCAATCCAAATTCTAAAATGAGAAACAGTGCGCGACCAAACGTTTTAAGTGAAATATTTTAATTTTAAGCTTACTGTGTAGGCAAAAACAATGTTAATGTTAATTTTAAGCCGCCACAGGCGGCAGGAGTTTTAACCTTTAAGTATAAGTTTTATTGAGTCGACCCGGTCGCGATTCGCCCAACCGCACTAACACCACGGCGCTGCGCGACGTGGTTGTACGGTTGACTCAGGGTCTCGATCCGGGGAAGCAATTTACTGTATTAAAAAACTAAATAAATTTGTTATGATGATGATGATGCGTCGACTTACAAATCAAGAGATCGACGGTTCGATCCCAACACAGCGCAGTTTTTTTTCTTTCTTTTTTCATTATAAACTTTATTAATAATTGCTGAAAATGTTACATGATTAAATATCATCATATATTAGGTGTTTATAATTATTCAGAGTTTGAGGATTGGTCACTAGTTTTAAATGAAATATAAATAAATCTATTGCTGTTTTGGCGGTGTACACATACGACGTCGTAAATTAGATAAATATAGGTGGGTCATATTACAATAATACATTTGATTTAAAGGCATGTCATGACGGCTAATTTGAATTGACTATCAGAGCTCGTAGCATTAGCTACTGCTACGAATCAAATTACAGTTAAAAAGTAGCAGACTGCTGTTTAGCAGCTCATCACTAATTTCAACCGGGTGTGGAGGTTCCAGCCGCTTCCAATAGCTGCCGATTTTTTAAAAAAAATTTCACTTTAGAATATATGGTAAAAAAATTTTGTGCTCAAATTTAAAATTTCCACGTTTTATGAAATTCTAAACCTACATCAGAAAAAAATGCTTTTGAACATTTTTAAACTTTTTAAAAAATGTTTTGATCACTACTATAGAACAGATGAAGGGAAAAAAGTTGTTTTTGTCCGAAATTCAAATCTCCACGTTTCATGACATTCTAAGCCTATAAAAAAAAAAAAAATTGAAATTTCTTTAAGCACTACTATACTTCCACTCCACTACGTGGATATGGAACTGAAAATATGACAGAAGGCAATAATATTTGACATATAGTTAAGGCACTTGGCAAGGAAGACACCTATTATAGTTTTATTGAAAAATATACAGGGTGGACATCCTAAGAAAGAATTTAACCATGTTGGAAATTTGTATTTACGCACCTTTTATTTGATATTAAATTTTTTATATCGGATGACCACTCTGTATATTTTATTGACCAAAAGTTATCAGGTTTTCTTTGTAATAACATCTTCTGATTATTATTCTCATATGTGATTTCGTAATTAATAATTCTTTAGAGTGACCGCTCGGTATAAATAAAGAGGGAAGTTCTGTGTAAATACTTTTACCGATTTTTTTTGAAATGTTAAACACTGAATTTTTGTTAATATTATAATGCAGTGCAGTTTGTCTCATTGGCCATCCATCATCTACTTTAGCAATAACTCCAGCTTGCAATGAATTTTGACAACTAACTGACAAAAATTAAAGTTAGATATACATAACTACATTTTATAAAAAATACGTTATAAGACTTGTCCTATTTTTTTTTTGCTCACGACAGTGCCGATGTTTGAAATGGCTCCATAGTGCCATTTGTCGTCATCCAAGTGTATTGTCGAGCAAAGTTTGCAGTAGATATTAATTATAAATGTCATGTAACTAATTTTTGTTTTAATTTTTGGTTGTTTGTAATGGTGATGCAACATTACCATTAAAAGTGTTTTAATTTGAAACATCAGTTAGGGTGCGATCTTGCGCGTTGAATTTCATTTATCTGTTTTGCAGTATATGCCAATATTTTGTTCCTATGCAAGCAAAATATTTAAATTTAGTTAATTAATTACACATATTCTATATTATCAATCAATACTTTGAATTGGGACACATAATTATAAGCCTATTGTGACTCTAACTCCTCTCAGAGATTAATGATCCTTTAATGCACATTATCCGGATGGCTACTGAATATTCATTAAAAAGGCTAGACATTTCCTTAAAATAAATTTACTTCCACCAAAATGATGAATGTTGTTCTTGGGCATACGACCTATAATGGAAGTCCAATAAATACATCTAGATATTTCAATGATATTATGCTAAATTCATGAATATACCGGGAACTGAATCTATCGATATAGAGAAAAGTACGCATCAGAAATTTTTGAAAATTTAGATAATTACTAATGCCGGTGTGGCCAATCCAACTAAAGTAATTAGAAGCATGGGGTACTTCCGGTTATATCGGAAGCCGATACCAACTTGCTTATTTTAAATAGAATCCCCTATATATTTTCAACTTTTCGAGATAGTTAAATTCGGAGTTCAGGCATGTAGCATACCCTATATCTAAACCCACTAGTTTTGAATATATTTGACATTTTATAAAAAATTTGACAGGTGTAACGGTTTGCAAGAACCGTTATAACTTTTTCTGTGTGGGACATCCTCATTTACTCTTTGGCACAGAGAAAGAACACAAGGAGAGCTACGTTCTACAACTGAAATGAATTCAATAATATCATACCAAGTGTTCCGTTTTTCACGTTACATTTTGTCAACTTCAAACCGCGAAAACTTGTTTAGGTCAAATGGAATACCCTGTATTTTTTTACGTCAAGTTGTATAAAATTGAATTCCCTTTTTTCTAATATTAATATCGAGGGGTTAAAGTTTTCAACTTTTTGAAATATTTGCGATTTTATTAGAAATTCATTCAACAATCAGTCATTATCCTATGTCAAAAAATGCCAGCAAGTTTAAATTACACCCACGAAGACTTCTTAAATTTGTTTATTATTTATGGAGAATGTGATAAGGTAATATCAAGAACTTGCGGCATATTTGCTACGCGATATCCACAATAACGAAAAATAGCACTAACACTGTAACATGCGTATTAATCGAATTGAAGATATGGCATGAACTAAAATAGCAGAGATAAGATCAATTTAAAACATGATTTCATTTTAATTTAATAATTACTCAAAATTCCGCCCTCGAACCTCGACACATTTTTCGCACCTTCGGATTAGTTCCTCATGGGTAGCTCTTCTAATTGAATCCCGTGATATGTTTTGAAATGCATTTCTCTGCATACAATCTTCAATGGTTGTTAATGGGCTCTCATAAACTTTATTTTTAACAGTTCCCCAAATAAAATAATCCAGAACTGATAAGTCGGGCGAGTGTGGAGGCCATAAGAAAGGTCCATTATTGGCAATCCATTGATCATATAAAGTCTTGTAAATAATTATTAATTAAATATGCGTTATGTGGGGGAGCACCGTCGTGCTGATAAAAAATATTTCTATGTTCGACGAGAGGTAAATTTTCTAAATATTTATAAATTCAGATATCTTTCACCCAAAAAAAAAACAAAAATTTACCTATACATATTTGCAGAAGAAAAAATTTAATTTACCGTTTAAATTTTCCTGATAAAATTGTAATGCCACCGCTCTATCGTTTCTTATGGCACAGTAAACATTAAACTGCCAACTTTCCTAAAAGTTTTGCTCTCTGAACATATGAAGATTTGAGTCACTCCAATAATGCGAATTGTGTTTATTAAAAAGTCCATTTTTAGAAAATTTTGCTTCATCTGTCCATATAATATTTACCAAATAAGAATCGTCACCCTCAGACCTTACTGGAGTAAACTCACAAAAATTCTGTCTTCTTAGGAAATCTGTTTCTTTTAATCCTTGAACCATATGGAATGAGAACGGGTGAAACTTATGTTTTAATAAGATTCTGTGAATTGAATCCTTGCATAATCCCGATTCCAGAGCAGCTTGTTTTAATAATTTCCTTGGAAAGGTATGAAAATATCCCAGAATGACAATTTCAATGTTTTTGCCATCAATTATAGATAGGCTTTCTTCTTTGCATTTTTGCCTTGACAGAGCCATAATTTCTAAAATTTTCCAGAGTGCGTTTTACAGTGTTTGGTGACGGTTTCCGTTTTTCTGGATATCGAGTAGCAAATGTGCTGCAAGTTCTTGATATTACCTTATCACATGCTCCATAAATAATAAACAAATTTAAAAAGTCGTCGTGGGTGTAATTTAAACGTGCCGGCATTTTTTGATATAAGATAATGACTGATTGTTTCTAATCATGGCTATTTTGATGAAATGATTACAACAATTCATGAATCTCTAATAAAATCGCAAATATTTCAAAAAGTTGAAAACTTTAGTACCTCAATGCTGATATCAGAAAAAAGGAAATTCAATTTTACACAACTTGACGTAAAAAAATACAGGGTGCTCCGTTTGACCTAACCAAGTTTTCGCGATTTGAAGTTGACAAAATGTAACGCGAAAAACAAGACACTTAGTATGATATTATTGAATTTTCTTCAGTTGCAGAACGCAGTTCTCACTGTGTTCTTTCTCAGTGCCAAAGAGCAAATGAGAATGTCCTACACACAAAAAGTTAGTTATAACTATAGGTTCTTGCAAACCGTTACACCTGTCAATTTTTTTATAAAATGTCAAATATCTTCGAAACTACTGGGTTTCGATATAGGATATGCTACATGGCTGAACTCAGAGTTTTATTGTCATCTCGAAAAGTAGAAAATATATAGGGTGTTCCATTTAAAATAAGCAAGTTGGTATCGACTTCCGGTATTACAGGAAGTACCCCATGCTTCTAATTATTTTAGTTGGATTGGCCATACCGACATTAGCAACTACCTAAATTTTCAAAAATTTCTGATGCGTACTTTTCTCTATATCGATCGATTCAGTTCCCGGTGAGACACCCTGCATATAAGAATATTTTTAGTAAGTCTGGTATTCAAAAAAGTTGATATGACATTATTAATCGGACGCAATATATAGTATTTAAATATAGAGAAAATACCAATAATTATTTGCAGTGAAATTCTTCAAGGTCATTCTGATTAGTGTCTGATTTTGGAAAAAAAACATTATTAAGGCAACTAAAACCCTGAGGTACCAGATAAGATTAAAAATATGCAGAGGTGAAACTTATTTGAAATTAAAAAGTTAGTAGTATACTTTATCCCTTTATTGTCGGTATAAAAAATGTCAGGATCTTTGAGATAAACTATACCTACTTTCGGTTAAACCGAAAGAGTATTTTTAGATCAGGTTGGGTCAAGAAATGTATTCTTATGCCAAATATTCTGTAAACTAATTTTGAACCTTTACCTCGAAAGTAGAGAAATAAGCTGGGTGTACCTGGTCTTGTGGGCACCGGGTATACTACGCCCTTAGCGACATTAAACTTCAATAGGTACGTCAAAGAGATCCGACTGTATATTTATTTTGACAAATATTTTTCTAATTAGCGGATCTCATTACAATTCTAGGCTTTTCCCACAACAAATAAAGAAGCGCTTGTTGCTATAATTAATTAACGAGTGGATGCCATAATTGTTACCAATTTCACAATTACATGAGAATTAACAGATTTTCTACGAATTACAAGAACTAAATATTTATTGAATCTATTACTAACATGTTTATTTATAAATACTTAAGTATTATACAAAACATTTGTTGGTTTTCTTCTAGAAATATTTATTGCAAGAATAATTGGGTAAAGAAATGAATGCAGAGGATTCTAAAAAAAACGAACTATTTGAAATGTTCAAGGAGTCTCCATTAGTAAGCGGAAGGTAACAAAAACATAGATTTCAAGTGAAATAAAATATCAATATTATTCCATTCAAATTCAAATTAGAAAATATATTTCCTTTTTTCAATATTCTAAAATTACTAATACTGCCGAAAGAGGCTATAACATTCGATGTGATTTTGCACACAAACACCAAAACATTTGAACACAATTACCGATACTCTCTCTACATATGATGAAAAAAGTCAAAACTAAAGCTTGGAATAGGTTTGAAAAGAGTAGAAGTCGTACAGATAGGAAATACTTTTGTGATATGAGAAATGTTTACAATACTGCATTACGTAATGAAAGAAAAGCTTTTCTTAACTTCCATATTGACTTAAACTCTAAAAATACCAAAAATCTATGGGTAACCGTAAAGTCTAACGGTATCGTTAAATGTAACCAAAACTCCTCATCTCTTCCAGAACGTCTTTGTGATGCAAATCGTATTAATGATTATTTCATTGATTCCATACCTCCCGAAAAAGTACCGGCCAATTATCTAATGAAATTCGAGAACAGCAAATTTTCAAATAGCAGTTTTGAATGTCAATTTTTATTCTTACACATTGTAAAACCTGGCGACGATTCAAATAACCGTGTACGAGGCGTAGGTTGATTGAAGGTTTGAAGATGTCTAGAACTGGGACGAGGAACATTTAAATTAAGCTGGCTTAGCACTTCTGGGCAGTCGATTATGGAATTCAATAATTTATATAGAAGAATTATAGAATGAGCTTGTCTACGTGTATCTAGAGAAACCATGTCACATTCTAGCAATAAGACGTCATGGGGGTAACCAATTGGAGGGTAGGAACCAGTTAGTTTAAAACTTACAAATTTTAAAAACTTCCTCTGTACGTTCTCGAGCAAATGTACTCAATGTTCATATATAGGATACCATATTAGGGAGGCATACTCCAAATGAGAACGAACAAAAGCGTAATAAAGAGACATTAGTACTTCGCGTGAGCGAAACTCTTTTGAATTTCGTATGATGAATCCCATGTTCTTATTGGCTTTGCTGAGAATTTCATGAATATGTTTACTGAAATTTAATTGGGGGTCAAAGGTGACTCCTAAATCTTCAAAAGAACTTGGACGTTGCAGACAGGTGTGGTCCAAACTATAAGGAAATATAATCGCGTGTATCGTACAAAATTTTATCGCATACTGTCTTTATACTCTCTTTTAAAATGAGTAAAAAGTTATAAATATTCAAATTTAAAAAAACTTAGTCAGTAATCTAACAATTGATCACCTTAAAGATGTTACAGCAATTTCATATGATTGTCTCTAACTTTTCACTGTCAAATAAAAATAAATAAAAGTGTAAACTAAATAATTTCTGGCTGTATGGCTAATGGCCTTGATGCCAAAAAAAAAGCTAAATAATTTGTATATTGGTTCCAATTAAAATAGAGAATACTAACTTTATTTAATCAAAATAATTAAACCCTAATGAAGAAAAACCCAATTTTTTATTATTTACCATTCTTCATTTACCAAAGTTGGTAGAAAAGTATATTTTACAAGTAGAGGTCTTTGCCTTATACTCTGACTCTTATCTCCCTTGTGCAATATTTTAGTTACTGTGGGTATTTCGTTATGTACACACGTCCAACCCGCCTCGCCGTTCGTTGTTTCTGTTATTTTTGAATTTCGGGTCACTGTGTATTTATAGTTAAGATTTATTTTATTGACTTTATCGTTCAAGTCGTTAAATTCTTGATTACGTACAGACACAACTTACTTGTTCGTTCTTTTTGCATTACGTTTTGGATTTTGGACCAAGTTTTCCTTTTATTTTTCTTTATTGACAACGTTAGTTGATAGTTTATTGTTTAGTGTTGAACGGAGTACGTATGTCCTTAATTCGACGTACCGAACTGTGTATTGATGCAGATGCAGAGACTTCGAATAATTTACTTAGGTGGTAAGCTTTTAACCCAGGACACTCATTTATGTTACAAACTTTAATAAATCACATTTAAATATTCTAATTTATAAACATTAATCCAATATTTTGTTCCAAATTAAAAGACATACATGTAAAGAAATGCTCTGTTTAAACTTTTATGGCCATTATTTGCTTGCAGTTGTGCAGGAAAAGATAACGAATTATTTGCCTCGTTATAGTTGCCTCAGTTCGGTTGAGGCGGTCCATCAAAGGCGGCCGATGATCCAAGGCCTTTGCTTTGACACTGCGTGTGACGCCGAGGACTGCACTTTTTATGACAATTTAAAAGTTGTATAATTGGGAACTACCACAAGTCCATTGACCAAGAAAAGCAGTGGTTCTCAATTATTTTCTACATCAATATTAAAAAATATATACAGACTGTCTATTTTACGAGGGCCACACCAAATATCTCGCTTAATATCTATTGTAGAAGAATAAAGTTTTAGAAACAAGTATCCCATTTTTTGTGAGCTATATTTCAGTAAAAAGAAATTTGAAATCCATAGCCTACTTTATGAGATATATTACAAAAACCTGAAAAATAGGAAAACCACAAACGGTTATAGCTTCCTTATTTGAGGAGATACGAAAAAAGTTAAAGGAATGAAAGTTGACGGCAAAGACAATAAGAATAATAACGTGTAACAAAAAAATCGAAAAATGCAGTTGGCTTTGACATACGCTATTGTGCAAAAATGAAAAATACATATCTCAAAGTAGGCCATGACGCCATTAATTCCGTTATTTTTTTCTCATTCCAACGATATAAAACATGTCACAGAAATTTTAACCGATAGTGTCAATATTTAATATTTTACGAATACCACAATTCATATAATTGAATCGTAACAATCAGCTGTGCCATAATAGTAAAAATTCACTTTATAATAATTATAATTCCGTAATTATTTATTACAATTTAATACAAACCAATAAATATCTCATAAATAAAAATACAAGTACAAAACGAACATCCAAAGAAAAAAACGAAAAACTATGTATAACATTACTACCTACTACTATATTGAAAAGAAATTGTGTGTATTTATTTTTCTAACTACAAATGCTCAAATTGTGCACCATGCATTCTGACACATAAACGTGCTCTACGAGACACGTCACGCATTACATTTTGGAGCATTTCAGGAGTAATTGCCTCACATGCGTTTCGAATTCTGGTTTTGATGTCCTCAATATTTTCAGGGGCAGTTTGAAATACCTTGTCTTTAATGTAACCCCAGACGAAAAAATCCAAGGGAGTAATATCTGGTGATCGAGCTGGCCATAGAATGGGTCCATAGGTGCCTATCCAGCTATCTGGCATAACTTGATTTAAATAATTTGTACATATTACAGCAGTGTGAGGTGGAGCCCCATCTTGTTGAAAATATGAATAATTTAATCTTTCTGCCACTGTTAATTCATAAAGATAATCTTGAAATTCGTTTTGCAGGAAATTAAGGTATCTACGAGCGGTTAATTTGCCATCATAAAAATAAGGTCCAATTACTTTAGTCCCTAAAAGACCCAACCAAACATTCGTAGAAAATCTTTCTTGGAAAGCAGTCTCTTTGCACCAATGTGTATTTTCTCGTGTCCACTTATAATGCATATTTCTATTGAAAAATCCATTATTAGAAAAATTTGATTCGTCCGACCAAAGAATTTTGCTACATATCAGCGCGTCATTCCTTTTCTTATTTAATAACCATCTACAAAATCTTACTCTCCTTGGCTTATCTCCCTCATTTAAATGTTGAACTTTCCTCATTTTGTAGCATCGAAATCCGTTTTTTTTCAATATTTTTCTTGCACTGTCGTTTTTTATGCGACAGTTTCTCTGAATTTGTCTCAAAGAGGTTTCCTCATTTTGGTTAACATTATTCATTACTCTATTCACTTTTCTTACATTATCCGCAACATGCGCTCGCCTTACTACTTTTTTTGAAAATGAACCGTGCGTTTTTAGATTTTGAACTAACTTCCTAAACGTAGTTCGATTTGGCTGCGGAGCATCTGGAAATCTATCTCCGTAAACCGTGACTGCCATCTCAGCGTCAAAATTGCACTGACAATAAATGCTAATCATATCGAATTTGTTATTATTGGTGTACACCATAAACTGATATAAAATTTGTCTTAGAACTCGACAACGCAACATACAACATACAACAGTGACAATCTGTCAAATTTATTAATAACTGTAACATTGTTTTTCACTAATTATGGCACAGCTGATTGTTACGATTCAATTATATGAATTGTGGTATTCGTAAAATATTAAATATTGACAGTATCGGTTAAAATTTCTGTGACATGTTTTATATCGTTGGAATGAGAAAAAAATAACGGAATTAATGGCGTCATGGCCTACTTTGAGATATGTATTTTTCATTTTTGCACAATAGCGTATGTCAAAGCCAACTGCATTTTTCGATTTTTTTGTTACACGTTATTATTCTTATTGTCTTTGCCGTCAACTTTCATTCCTTTAACTTTTTTCGTATCTCCTCAAATAAGGAAGCTATAACCGTTTGTGGTTTTCCTATTTTTCAGGTTTTTGTAATATATCTCATAAAGTAGGCTATGGATTTCAAATTTCTTTTTACTGAAATATAGCTCACAAAAAATGGGATAACTGTTTCTAAAACTTTAATCTTCTACAATAGATATTAAGCGAGATATTTGGTGTGGCCCTCGTAAAATAGACAGTCTGTATATGTATTTAAAATGTTGACCTAGGTCAGTTTTTTTCAAAGTGCCCCTAGTCATAAAGGTTTTTTGTTTGTCTAGTCGGTCCCTATTACCAGTTTTTTTAATGACATGAAACTGTATAACTAAAGTACAAAATATACTTTCTACCAAGTATATTTTACAGTAAAGAAACGCCATTTTTAAGCGAAAAAGTCAAAAGTCAAAATTAAATAATATTTGCTTACTAATAATAATATGATAGTGTTGCTAGGTAACACATTACAGTATCAGTTATTGTAATGTTCGATTTACCGGCCGCAAGTGAGTCCGGGAGATAGTCATTTACCGGACAGTATGAAATAAATAACAATTTCAGACCTCCACAAAGGTAAACAATATTCTTAAATAATTTTATATTACAATCAATACTTATATCATACTATACTAATGAATTTTTATTACCCTGATATTAGATATCTTTAGCCAACATAAATAAAAACATATAAAAGAAAGTCAATTTATTATATTAGTATCATTAGTGAATAACGACAAAAGTAACGATTTCAAAAACATTTTTTACGAGTTGTTTTGGGCAGCTCGTCCAACATTGTATTTGATCAAAAGAGCAAGTGCCGAACATGCGGTGTAACTCAGGTGACCCGGGGTCAAGCGTAGGTGGCAATGTTCATAGGCGAACAGGTAAGAAAGTATAGGGGACTCAAGAAAAATTGCGATATGAAGCCTTATTTGCCAGAACTAATGACATCTCTAAAAAGGCACTTTACGTTAATATTTCAAATAACAAATTTAAAATATAAAATATCGCATATTTGCTACAGAAGTAGCATGGTATAAAGAAGTTCTGGAAATATTACGTCGAATTTATGTTTTGTATAAAAATTGGAAATCTTAGGTTAAAATTCACTTCTTGCAAAAAGTCAACAACCACTAAATTAAATCGCTACCTAAGGAATCACTTCTTCCACATCCAGATTTCCCATCCAGCTCTTTAAAGGAAGACATCTTGACTCTATTTGTACTCTAGTAAGTGGAAATAATTGGTCTCTTATTTTCCCCAGTTTACACCCCACCCCTTCACCCCTTCTGTGGAGTTTCTGTACTCTTACCAGCTTGCTTTACTCATTTCCCCCTATTTACCCTTTACTTACCCCTCAACTCTTCAACGGAATTATCAGAAAATATAATCTAGTTTCATATGTCGCTATAATGCGTACCAAATTTCAAGTGAATATTTTAATTTAATTTTATCTCCTTTAATAAAAGCAGTGGAGGGGCTGAAAAATGTTATAAAAAATCGGTAAAGGTATTTACACAGAACTTCCCTCTTTGTTCATGTAGGACGGTCAGTCTAAGAAATTATTAATTAAGAAATAACACGAGAATAATAATAATCGCAATGTAGTTAGCCTTATTATTACAGAGAAAACCTGATAACTTTTTTTCATCATCTATTCTATAGTGGTGGGGAAAAAAAACTTTCAAATTTTTTTTTTAATTTTCTAAAAATTTCATTGTGAAATAGGTTTAGAATGTAATGAAACGTGGAAATTTCAAATTTGAAAAAAAGAAATTCTCCATCATCTATTCTGTTTTAGTGGTGAAAAATAAAAAAAAAATTCTAAAATTTTCAAAACAAATTTTTACTTCCCTCGCATACCGAAGGGAAGTATTGCATTCGAGAAAAAATCACCCTCCGAGATTTTTTCGGATTCTGACGTTTCAGAACACGTAGATTCCGAAAATATAGGTTTTTCAATTCCGTCAGTCTGTCTGTCTGTCTGTCTGTCTGTCTGTCTGTCTGTCTGTTGGTGCATTAACTAAACAACTACTTGACGGAGAGCAGTCAAATTTGGTAGGTAGTTAACCCTACTGTCAGCGAAGAACTGGTAGAATTTTCACTGAAAAATATACAGGGTGGACCATCTAAACGGAATAAATAGTGAAAAATTTTTTTTTTTGCTCAAATTCAAAATTTCCACGTTTCATGACGCGCTAAACCTATTTCAGGAAAAAAAAATTTTTGAAATTTTTTTTCATTTTTGAAAAAATTTTTACCACTAAAAAAAATTTTTTTCTTTTTTCAAATTTAAAATTTCCACGTTTCATGGCATTCTAAACCTATATAAACGAAAAAAAAATTTTGAAAATTTTTTACCAACATTTTTGAAAAAATTTTTACCACCAAAATAGATGATTTTTTTTTCTCAAAATTTAAAATTTCCACGTTTCATAGCGTTCTAAATCTATTTAAAGAAAAATTTAAAAAAAATTAAAAATTTTTGAAAAAATTTTACCACAAATAGATGGAATTTTTTTTAGATTTAAAATTTCCACGTTTCCATGGCATTCCAAATTTATTAAAACAAATTTAAAAATGTTTTAGAAAAATTAAAAAAAAAATGAAAACATGTTTATGTAATCTATTTATCACCATTATAGGATAGACGAAATATTTTTTTTGCTCAAATTTAAAATTTCCACGTTTCATAACATTCTAAACCTATTTCGGAAAAAAAAATTGCAACATATTTTCACCAATTTGGAAAAAAATTTAAGACTAGAATAGACAGCAAACATTTTTGAAAATTTGTTCTATATTTTAATCACCACTATACTTCCACTCCATTACGTGAATGTGGGAATGAGAATGTGAGAGATGGCAATAATATTTGGCATATCCTATTATATACTTTTATTGAATAATGGCATCCCAAGAAATAATTGAGTCATGGTGGACATTTATAAAGGTATTTGCGCAAGCCTTCCATATTTGGCACCTGTTATTTAGTATATTGAACTTTTGCTGTTGGATGAACACTCTGTATATTTTTTTGACCAAAAGTTATCAGGTTTTCTTTGTAATAATACCAATAATTATATTCCGATTATTATTCCCAATGTCATTTCGTAATTAATAATTTTTTGAGTGACTGTCATGCACAAATAACGAGGGAAGTTTTGTGTAAATAACTTTACCGATTTTTTTTACACCATTCGAAAGAAAATTGAATTTTAGGGTGAGTTACTTAAGCACTCCCTATACCTAACTTCACCCCATATCGAGTTATTCAATAAAAATCAAGAAATACCGTATCTTGCCGAGAAATTCCTTATTTCATCAAGTATGTCATGGAAACAAAAGACAGTTGTAATAATTTTTAAAGAAAAATATGGATTCTTATTTAATTACACACAACAACAACAAATTATTATTAACGAACAAGAACAATGTTGACGAAATTCTGTCAGTGAAAACGGTGCACATATTGAGCATTTGTATTGAAATAATCATTTTGTTAATCTGTTTATTTGTTATTTTGTTGTTACTATTTATTATTGCAATACGATTTTTGAATAAAAATTAAAATGAAATGATTGTTTCCAACGCCTACGAAAAAAAAACAATATTTTTTTCAAAAAATGCCAATAACTCAAAAACGACTGTAGATAGACATACACAATGTTAATAAAAGTGGCCCTAAAATTCAATTTTGCATTGATTTCTGGCGTCAGAAATGGTAGGCGCAAAGATGTGCTACGCAATCTGTTGAAAGTAGAATAATAGAATATTTGAACAAAAATATGGTGGTCACATTGAACATTTACGTTGTGGCTAAGAAAAGGAAGGTTTTAGTCGATGTTATAATATTGCCTAAGTGTTCAAGTGTGGGCCACCCTACGAGCGACGTGGTTAGCGTCACTGGTTTCACCTGGCTAGCACAGTAAAGATACGGAGAGCAAAAGGGCGTGGAGTTCAAGGCTTGGGCGCCATTGATTACTTAGGGTAATCAAAGAAAATTAAAGATAAAGATAAACAAAAGACAAAAGTTACATATATACAATAGCACTATATTACAAAAATATTATATTACAAAAAATGTACTATCACAGCATCAATGATACTGTATAGCAAAGTACCAGACAGAAATATATACAGAGAAAACTATATTACAAAAATATACTATATTACAAGATACTCTATATTACAATGTGCACAACGGCAAGGCAAATCTGAGGCGCGTACGAGAACCAAAAATATATTACAAAAGATATGTCTCGTAACTTTCACCTCAATACTAAAATCACATATTACAACAAACCTAGGAACTTAAGATTCTTTACGAAAGACCAAAATAACTATATCACAAAAGATATGTATCGTAACCTTATCTCAAAGTTCATGAACTTTAACACTTTATGATTAGGAGAAAAACCTCACGTGATCATCACGAGGTTTTTCAAATTCTATTATCCCCTTTACAGGTCAAACAAAATTATAAATACGTCTAATTAGTTCAATGGTTCAACGAGAAAGAGTTTCACCCGGCGTTATTTAATTGAAATCTGATTCCTGGAGCGCTATCTAGTATTCGCGAGCGTTAACTGCTGACAGATGACGTATCTTCATCATAGTGTAAGAAGTAAGTGCACTCTATTAGTACTAAGGTTTGTGGGAATAATATTTCCGATAACTTATAATTTCTCTAATAAATATTAATAGTGTAACGAAGGATGCTATTGAGCATTCCGCGTGTTACAACGTCAGAATTTCGTCAACATTGTTCTTGTTCGTTAATAATAATTTGTTGGTGTTGTGTGTAATTAAATAAGAATCCATATTTTTCTTTAAAAATTATTACAACTGTCTTTTGTTTCCATGGCGTAAGGAATTTCTCGGCAAGATAAGGTATTTCTTGATTTTTATTCAATAACTCGATATGGGGTGAAGTTAGGTATAGGGAATGCTTAAGTAACTCACCCTAAAATTCAATTTTCTTTCGAATGGTGTAAAAAAAATAGTAGGTGCCATTTGAAAAAAATGACTTTTTGACAATTTTTGATTGCGACATTTGAAAATCGACTGCGCCCATATGGTACAAAATGGGACCACCGATGGTACATCAAAAGTTAGCCGGCCAGCTAACTGCTTCACAAATTTGGTTTCATTATTTTGAAAGGTTTGCGAGATACAAATTTGTTCGTAAACTACTACAGCGGCAAATTTTTTCAAAAAATTGGACATATATCAAAAATTGTAATAGATAAGTTAACATAACTTAGGTTCTCTAAACTCAGAATTAGAAGACCAATCGAACCATGTAAAGAAAAATATAGGTTTCCATTTAAAATAAGAAAGTTCGTACCAATTTTTGGCACACCCTGTATAGTTAGAGAAATGAAAATATTTTAGATAGAACGGGCATGATCGGTCATGGCTGCATACCAAATTTCAAGTTTCTAATCCAACTGCAAGTTGAAAAACTTCTAATGAATGGCCTACGTGAATCACCCTGTATATTCCCTTTAGACGGTCCCAACCTTGTACATCTCTCAGTGAAAGTCTAACCATTTCTTCGGTGGCAGTGGCATCAGCTACTTACCAAGTTTCACTGTGTTCCGTCACATAGTTTTTAAGTTAATGCACCAACAGACCGACAAACAGGCAGACAGACAGACAGACAGACGGAATTGAAAAAATATATTTTCGTAATCTGCACGATCTGAAACGTGAAAATCCGGAAAAATCTCTGAGGGTAATCTTTTCTCGAATACAATACTTCCCTTCGGTATGCGAGGAAAGTAAAAATCTGAGGCCTTCGTTTATAGTATACAATATGTCTCACTTTTCATGACTCCCATATCACAGCTCCCTTATTAACAACGCGATTTTTTAACAATTTGGGTGGAAGGTACTTAACCATCAGCAGATTGTCACGGTAAAATAATTAAGAATGGATCAGTAGCATTCGTCGACATGAAGAAAAATGTACCTAATTTTCCAAAAAAATATAGGCGAAGTTTTGACTGTAAAACGAATCTCAAAATCTTACTCGTTGTTATCAAAATCTCACTAAAAGCTAATTTTAATACGATACTTGGTGTATTTGGAGTTCACGTAATAGGTAAATAAAACTTTTTAAACCTTTTTAAACCTTTTTAAACCCTCCTTAAAATACCAATTTCTACAGTTATAGCTTTATTTTCGCACGTGATTATGAGTTAATGGAGGAAGACAAGCTTTCCATTTAGAATCAATCAATCAATCAATCAATCGCGTGACGTCAGTCAGTTTACTTACTACAAAATCAAATGATAATCGACTTGGAAATGAGAAAAATATCAATTTTAGACCAACTCTTAATTACATCTAGTAATAAAGTTGTGATTAATAATTGGTTCTTTAAAAAAAAATGTTTTTCTCATCTTATCGAAATTCGGTATTAGTGACTTTTTGATAACAACGAATAAGATAATGAGATTATTTTACAGTTAGAACATTGCCTAATATCTTTTATTGAAAAATTAGGTTCATTTTTCTTCATAACGATGAACACCACTGGTGGATTTTTCAATATTTCAACGTGACACAATCTTCCGATGGGTAATTACCTTCCACCCGAATTTTAAAAAATTTGCATTTCTAATAATGGAGTTGTGATATGGGAGTCATAAAAAGTGAGACATACTGTATACAACAAACCTTAAGTTTCTCTACTCCTACCAACTTGCTTCACTTATTTTCCTTCTTCACTGGATGTGTTAAAAAAACACCGACCGACAGACATTTTTTCGTTCAAATTTAAAATCTCGACGTTTTATGGCATTCTAAACCTATTTCAACAAAAAAAAATAGATTTTTTTTTACGATTACTGTGAAAATAATTCATTCAGGAATACCCAGAGTTGGACAAACGTTCAAGATAGATAAAATAACACTATTCATCTATAAAGTTCTTTTCCGAAAATACACCCCGTCCTAGCTGGAGCGACAAGGAAAAAAAAAATTTTTGCGATTACTATACTTCCAATCCACTACGTGGATGTGGAAGTAATAGAGAAAAATTCGCATTGTTTCGTGGCACTTATTACAAAATGGTGAAGTTTTGCAAATTCATAAAAATTAAGCTTAAGCTTAAGCTAATCTATGTAAATTTAAAATAATTTGTATAAACACTTACGTGGTATAAAAGGCATAAAATATGATTAAAATTGGTTTTGGATTATTAACCAAAATACTTTTCTTCGGTATTCGAGGGAAGTAAAAACCGTTTCAGGAAATTCAACAAGAACAAGCGGCTATGTCAAACCACTTAATTTATTATTTGAAATGTTATGTTATGAATAGGTATATCAAAAAAAACCGCTGCCTAAGGAATCACTACTTCCACATCCAGATTCTTCATCCAAGTCACTTTAAAGGAAACATCTTCACTATATTTGCACTCTAGTATGTGGAAATTATTGGTCATAGAATTTTAATATTTGAGGCAGATGTCATAGAAAAGTTTGAGGAGTTGGTTTCTATCATATACGTTAAAAATGAAGTTTCTAGTTTACTCTACTTATTTTCCACTATTCACAACCTACCACCTCCCACTCCTTCAATGCAGTCATCTCAATCAGATGTCACTACAATACATACGTGTACTAACTTTCAAGTGAATATCTCAATTTGATGTTATCAATCCCATTAATAACGAAGCGGAGGTGGTGGAGTTTAAAAAATATTAGAAAGAAATCTGAGGCCTTGGTTTCTAGTGTATACACCGAATCCCAAATTTCTGTACTCTTATCAGCTTGATTTACTTATTTTTCCCTAGTCCTCCTGTTAACCCCAACCCTTCTACGGAATCATCCCAAAACATAATCTAGTTCCAGATGTCGTTATAATACATACGTCTACCAAACTACAAGTGAATATCTCAATTTTATTTTATCAACCCATCTAATAATGTAGTAAGGGTAGTGGAAGGGTTGAAAAGTATTATTAAAAAATCTGAGGCCTTAGCCTCTAGGACATACACCGAATTTCAAGTGGCAGTACTCGTACCAGCTTGCTTATTTCCCCCTATTTACCTCTACTTACCCCCACTCCTTCAACGCAATCATGTCAAAATATAATCTAGTTTTAGATATAGTTATAATACATAAATGTACCAAATTTCAAGCGAAAATTTAAATTTAATTTTATCAACTCTTTTAATAAGGGAGTGGGGGTGGTGGGGGGATGGAAAATACTAATAAAAAAACTTGAGACCTTCGCCTCTAGTATATACACCAAATCCCAAATTTCTGTACTTTTACCAGCTTGCTTTACTTATTTTCCCTTATGTACCCCTATTTAACCCCCAACCCTTCAACGGAATCATCTCCAAATATAATCTAGTTCCAGATGTCGTTATAATACATATGCGTACTAAATTTCATGTGAATATCTCAATTTTATTTTATCAACCCCTTGAAACATGGTGTAGGGGTGGTGGGGGGCTGAAATATATTATTAAAAAATCTGAGGCCTTGGCTTCTAGTACATACACCGAATTTCAAGTTTCTGTACTCATACCAGCTTGCTTTACTTATTTCCCCCTATTTACCCCTAAATAACCCCCAACCCTTCAACGGAATTATCTCAAAGTATAATCTAGTTCCAGATGTCGTTATAATTCATACGTGTACCAAATTTCAAATGAATATCTCAATTTTGTTTTATCAATCCTTTTAATAATGGAGTAGGGGTGGTGGGGGTTGTAAAATATTATAGAAAAAATCTGACGCTTTGGCTTCTAGTACATACACCGAATTTCAAGTTTCTGTACTCTAATGGGGGTTGAAAAATATTATAAATAATCTGAGACCTTGGCTTCTAGTACATACACCGAATTTCAAGTTTCTGTAGTCTTACCAGCTTGCTTTACTTATTTTCCCCTATTTACACCTATTTAACCCCCAACCCTTCAACGGAATCATCTCAAAATATAATCTAGCTCCAGATTTCGTTATAATACACACGTGTACCAAATTTCAAATGAATATCTCAATTTTATTTTATCAACCCTTTTCATATTGGAGTAGGGGTGGTGGGGATTGAAAAATATTATAAAAAAATCTGACGCTTTGGCTTCTAGTACATACACCGAATTTCAAGTTTCTCTAGTATTGCCAGCTTGCTTTGCTTATTTTCCCCTATTTACCCCTATTTAACCCCCAACCCTTCAACGGAATCATCTCAAATTATAATCTAGTGCCAGATGTCGTTATAATACATACGTGTACCACATTTCAAATAAATATCTCAATTTTATTTTATCAACCCCTTTCATATTGGAGTAGGGGTGGTGGGGGTTGTAAAATATTATAGAAAAAATCTGACGCTTTGGCTTCTAGTACATACACCGAATTTCAAGTTTCTGTACTCTTAACAACTTGTTTTCCTTATATTCCCCTATTTACCCCAAATTAACCCCCCAACCCTTCAACGGAAAACGTGCGGACAAAAAAAATTACAGACAGACAGACAGACCGACAGACAGACAGAATTTTTTTTCGCTCAAATTTAAAATCTCGACGTTTCATGACATTCTAAACCTATTTCACGAATAAAAATTTTTGAATTTTTTTTTGCGATTACTATACTTCCAATCCACTACGTGGATGTGGAAGTAATACTTCCCTTCGGTATGCGAGGGAAGTAAAATGTAGTTAAGAAGAACGAAGTTTCGACAAAAGACAAAAATTACAAAAAGAAACCAAAAAAGGGATAGGAAGGAATGAAGATTGAAAATTGTGTCAGATAGTAATTACAGAAGAAAAAGATTTTTTTCTACAATTGTTGCCAGAAGATGGGCATCACTTGGTATGGTAATTTGTGTTTAATGCGAAGTGGTGCATTATGCTCTCTGATTTTTGTGATGTTGTTTATAAGTGGACTAAGCAAGCTTGAATTGATAACATTTCTGAGATGTACTTTGATGTAATCCAGTAGTGGTGTTATATCATTGAAACGCTCATGTAAATCTCTAATGGAGGTGTATCTAGATGAAATTGAGATGAAAAGTAAAAATGTGTTCTCTAAAACAGTAAGTTTTTCATTGATGTGGCCGACGCGCGGCACCACGCCGGCGAAGCATATATTAGAGTAGGCCTCACAATAACTGTAAATAACAATTTTTTATTTTGTCTATTAAGTCTGCTATTCCTGGCCAGGAGCGGGTACAGACTCCTGGAAATACTAATGTTGTACGAATACCGTTTACTATATAAAACAGTCTGCACTATTGGTCTTAGCAACATATTTGTTCATGATTGTATTTTTGGTTCCTTGTACTAGGTATTTTTAATTAGTATACTAACTACGAACGAACTGACGAACGAACTTTAGGCTTTATATTTATTTATACATTCTTGCCTCTTTATCTCCTAGCTGTAAACTAATAAATATTTTATTTGGCATCGTCACGTTTGTACTGAACTGCACAGTTTTTACACACATCCGACAAATAGGGTTGTTTATCAACCCCGTTGTATGGAGATGTTCCTTCAGAGGACAATGTCCTGTTATCAAGCCTACTATCAAGTCATTTAATTTAATTCACAAATATCTAAGTTTTCACATCATCGAATAATGTATAATATGTATTATTATTATTATAGTAATAATATACCCTCTTCATGTGTCGCTGATGACATTGACGTTTCGTAAGATTCCCATGGTCCGGATTTGTGTGGCATACACTTATTTCTTATGCAATATTAAGAAACGTGAAAGAATGCACAAAAATATTGGCGTTTGTATGGAGAGGAAGGAAGTATTCCTTCCTTTCTTTACTCATTTAATGAGCCCACCAGTACCAATGTTTTATTTACTTAACATACATGCGGCATTGAATACTGTTTTATTCCACAAACACTGCCAGCAGGCATGACGTAGTTTGGGTAAGAACGCTACATGCAATCCAATTAGGTACATTTTTATTTTATTATACTTAAAAGTCTAATAGTCATGATTTGTTTAAATTACTAGATTTTTCACAATCTACTAGGGTGATTTTGATTTGTAGAGGTGGAAAAAACTATTCCCGGGGAATTTGATTTTCTCGGCGAAAACCAACACGTCAGCATGATTTTTGGTAGAAAGGTGGGTCTTGGGATACTAATGAAGGTATCGATGTTCCATTAAAAATTTGGAATGCGCCTGATGGTTTTTCACAAATAGGTATATCGGCTATCCCAAGGAGAAACACAGTAATTGTAGTCGGGCTAAATATCGGGAAAATTGATTCTTGATGAATTATGTTAGCCTCACAACATTTGAAGAGATATTGTCACAGAAGTTTCGTAAATGACTTTGATTTGTCATTCTCCATTAGCAGGGTAAAAATATATTTAAAAATGTTTGATTAGTAGCATATACTTTGTTTTTAAGTAGCTTCGCAACCTGTACATACATACTTATTTATATGCAAAACACAGTAACTGCATTTACTGTATTTGTAACTGGTAGATACTCAAAAAGTAAACATTAGATATACAGAAGTGTGGTTAGGTGTAGGAAATTGACAATTGAGACATACGTAGGTATTTAAATAGAAATAAAGGTCTCTTAAACAAGTGAATCGGATGCTGCCCATCATTGCACTTGACATAGTAAGTGGTGGTAATTATGGAAGGGATGATCTGACCACAATTTTCAAAACAAAGTAACTACTCAGACCATGCAAAAACACAGTAATATCAAAGTACTTACTGTATTTTCCAATGGTATTTGGCTAATACTGTGTTTTGTTCCGGTACAGCTACTCATTCAGTGTCACTTACTGTGTTTTGTGCACATAATAACTCTTAAATGTTCATTATTTAGTCAATTATAAGAGTTCCACAAGACGTGTTGGGACACAGTAAGTCCAATAGTTTAGAAAATTCAATTTTTATAAATTTGTCAATTACCGTGTTTCTGCTTGGGACAGCCGATATGTTTATACGTTTTTTCGTGTTTCTCGCAGAAAATCGAAAATATCTCGAAAACGGGTCATTTTATCAAAAAAATGCCAAATAGAAAAAAGTTTCCTTATTAAATTTTTCATAAAATGATTTACTGTACGATATCCATTTTCCTCGCCGTTCCGTAATTAATGAAAAACCAATATGGGGAATTCTCTGGGAAAATTACAGAAAAAAATTATTTGTAAGAGGTCGAAGAATAACTGATAATTTCTTCAGAATTTTTTATCAATTATTGGAAATATCTAACAGTAATTGCAAATTGATTTTTTTCTTCCATCGCATCGCATCGGGATAAAACAAAAAAATTATAAATTGCGCCACACGGATTCGTAAAGTAGACATTTTCTTCGATATTTTTATACCCTGCAGCAATATTTTTGTAGCTCCGAATTTCGAAGAATGTGGGGTCGCACTCTCTGGGAAAATGCGACCCCACTTTTCCCAAATTTTAGAGGAACATCGATACCTTCATTAGTACCCCAAGACCAACCTTTCTACCAAAAATCGTGCTGACGTGCAGGTTTTCTAAAAAACCTTAATGCCCTTTTGCTAATTCTACTGGACTACATCTGGAAACCAAAGCTTATGCCGGATTTTCGATGTTCGTTCTCATTTCTTTATAATTTTCATCTAAGAACACCAAGGAATATGGGTTTTTCCAATGAAAATCATCTATAAATATATTCGATTTTTTTTTTAATTTACATTTCACAAATAATCAAATGATTTGTCAAATTATATTTTCCATTTTCTTTTTCTATACACCGAATTTCAAGCTACTGTACTCTTACCAGCTTGCTTTACTTATTTTACCATATTTACCTCTACTTACCCCCCACTTCTTCAACTGAATCATGCCTAAATATCTAGTTTCAGATGTCGTTATAATATATACGTGTACTAAATTTCAAATGAAAATCTCAATATAATTTTATCAACTCTTTTAATAAGGCAGTGGGGGTGATGGAGGGATGAAAAATATTATAAAAAAAAACTGACGTCTTCGCTTCTAGTATATACACCAAATTCCAAATTTCTTTATTCTTACCAATTTGCTTACTTATTTATTTATATATTTATTTATTTATTTATTCAATTATACATTATCCAACCAACTTAACCTAACATAACCTAAATAAGAAGTACAAATGGAAATTATGAAGGCGGTTCGACTATACGACAGTAAATAAAATTTCTGGCTGCTAGGGCAAATATGTCCAATTCACTGCAATGAGTTTCATAACTGGTACAAATATTATACAGAGGAGAAAACTTTAATACGTTAGATCTAGGAGTGGATAAATAAAAGCTATGAGAATGCCAAAAAAAATTCCGTGTGGTATAAAAGTTCAGTTGGCTTAATATCTCAATACAATCTATTTTATTATTCATAATTTTATCTAGAAAACGCAATACAGACTAGCAATATCAGAGTTTTCAATTAATTGATTCTGAGAGGCTCCAATTGGTGGATATGTACTTTCAGTTTTCCAGTTTAAAATTTTCAGGAAGCGACGCTAAATGTTTTCCAGTTTATCGTTATGAGTGCTATACCCACATCGCCAGACAAGTGAAGCATACTCCACTTTAGATCGAAAGAAAGTAAAATAAAGCATCTTTAAGGTTTCCGCATCATTAGAGTCATGGCTGTTACGCAAGATGAAGCCTAACATTCTGTATGCATGTAAAATTACAGCATAAATTGGTTAGTGAAGGTTAACTTATTATCAATTGTTACATCCTTGAACGTAGATGGCATGTTAAGCGTGTCACCATTAACATTATAATTATAGATGATTGGGGACTCTTTGGTTGTATAACTCATAACATTGCACTTGCCAACATTTAGGTGAAGATTATTTTCATCGCACTAAGCCGATAACTTAAATTGTTTTGAAGTTTTTCGCAGTCATTAAAATCATTAATCCTATGCAACATCTTGACATCATCGGCATATACACGTCTAAGTGATCACTGATGTCGTTAATAAAAATATTAAAGAAAAGAGGTTCAAGTATGAATCCCTGGGGTACTCCTGACATGGCTCGGTATATAAGAGATTTATATCCATTATAAGATACGAATTGAACTCTACTAGTTAAATAACTGTCAAGAAATTGAAGTAAATCGTCAGATAATCCAAATTTGTCAAGTTTACAAAGTTTTCTATGGTTCAGTCTGTCAAACTGAATCTACCTGTATGTGAAAATCAATTGATTCAGCAATGTACTGAGTAGTGCAGATTAAGTTCGTTACGGTGGGGCGACCTTTCATAAAACCATGTTGTTGCGTAGATATTTTCAGTTGAACATGTGCATAAATGTTATCATGCAGATGGATTTCGAAAGCTTTACCAAAGTTACACATGATTGTTATTGGTCTATAATTGGTAACATCATTTCTTTCACCTTTTTGTACGCAGGACACACTTTGGAGTATTTCCAAACATCAGAAAAATAGCATTTCCTAAGACATAAATTAAAAATTATGGAGAGGGAATATGCAAAAATGCTGGCACAGCCTTTCAGTAGAGATGCTTGAATTCCATCTGTGTCCGCAGTAAGTTTAGGTTTAAATCTTCTCAACGCCATGCAAACCTCAGCCTCGAAAAAGTGTGTAATGTCCAAATAATCAAAAGAAAAATTATTAGACTTGATTACTGGGGCCTCCGAAGTATTAAGGAAGTGAGATTGCTCAAAGAAGTTGGCAAATGCATCGACGATATCATTAGGGATCTTAAGATCTCATTGTTATGTCATGTCTTTATATATGCTAGTTTTTCCTTCATTCCATTGATGTAAGCCCAGAATTTATTAAGTTCAGATATGATGTTAGTCTCAATTCGGTCTGTATAAATTTGAAATGCAATTTTAATGTCCGACTTGATTTGTGATCTAAGTCTACGAAATTCAGTTAGCGATTCATTATCACCATGGCGTTTAAATAATATCAATTTATGATACTTTAGATTAATATTTTTTATAATTTCGCTGTTAAACCAAGGCCCCCATTTAACCCTCAATCCAACGGAATCATCTCAAAATAAAATCTAGTTCCTGATGTCGTTATAATACACACTTATACCAAATTTCAAGTGAATATCTCAATTTTATTTCATT
Organism: Stenurella melanura; assembly: GCA_963583905.1. Classification (NCBI taxonomy): domain Eukaryota; kingdom Metazoa; phylum Arthropoda; class Insecta; order Coleoptera; family Cerambycidae; genus Stenurella; species Stenurella melanura. The sequence continues at coordinate 9,388,134 of OY757317.1, forward strand.
AACCCCATTAATAATGGAGTAATGGGTAGTGGGAAGTTGAAAAATATTATTAAAAGATCTGAGGCTTTGGCTTGTAGTACATATACCGAATTTGAAATGTCTGTACTCTTATCAGTGTGCTTTACATATTTTTCCCCATTTACGCCTATTTAACCCTAACCCCTCAACAGAATCATCTCGAAATAAAATCTAGTTAAAGATGTGGTTATTAAATACATTCGTGTACCAAGTTTTAAGTGAATATCTCGATTTTATTTTATTTACCCTTTATTAATTTAGTAGGGGTGTGGTGGGGAGTTGAAAAATATTATAAAAAATTCTGGAGCCTTGGCTTTTAGTGCATACACCGAATTTCAAGTTTCTGTACTCTTACCAGTTTGTTTTACTTATTTTTCCCTATTTACCCCGCAACCCTTCGCCAGATATGTTCAAAAAACAATCCCGTTCCATATCTCGTTATAATATATACGTGTACAAAATATAATAAGTCAATATCTTAAACCGTTCCGGAGAAAAAGTGGAGACTAAAAAGTTACAAACAGATAGAGAGATCGACAGACAGAAAATTTTTTCTCGCTCAAATTTAAAATATTGACGTTTCATGACATTCTTAACCTAATCGTAAAAAAAATTGTAATTTTTTTTATGATTACTCTACATCTAGTCCATTACGTGAATGTGAAAGTAATTAATTAAGCTCACAACACGACATCAAGTTGCGAATCTCTGACCGATTAGGATGTAGTTTTTATTTACTTTGATGTATTTTCTTGTGTTTATACTGTTTAGGTAAATAACGCATACATGAATTTGGAAGTTTTCGAATTTTCTTCTTTGCTGCCGCTGCCAATATTTCCCATATGCAATATCACCATACCCAATTAAAGATAATATGGGTCACAAAATTTTGTCTTACACTCACTGGACATATCTCTAGCATAAATGTATGATTTTTTTTCAATCGACTATAGGCTAATTTCAGTTTTTTTAATGTCTAGTCAAAATGTGGATGCAATGAAGTATCTGATGAGTATATATACGTTAACAAATCATTTGTTGCAAAGTCAAAGAGAGTTACATCAGCAACTCAACCAATTTCGCTTGTTCACATGAACGAAAGTTTATGCGTCGTATTTATTAAGTGACCAAGCCAGATTAGAAACTAAAAATAAAATAATTACTTAAAAATAGGTGTCATTGATTTTGTCGTACAATCAATAAGAAGAGTACTTACTAGATAACAATATTTAGTTTTAACAACGAAGTATATTCACCTTTACATTATTTACTAAATAACAGAAAAGTGTAACAACTGTCCAACGCTCTTATTGAAGTCGATATAGGAAGATAATGAAGTAGATACAATTAACTAACATTGTTTTAGAGATATTGTACTTGTAATTGTACTTTATTATATCATACAGAATGGCAAATGGGAAGTCCAGGCTTTGAAGTATTGGCAACGTCATAGTCTAAAAGATGTGTTCTGATAAGAACATCGTCTACATTCTAAACAGATATAGATAATTTTTAAACGTGTTGCTAAAATTTAGAGAAAATGACTTGAAGAAATATATCAACGTATTCATCATTTCTCACTTTTAGAAAAATAGTTCATTACATATCAAATCTGGAAAGTTTTATTTATTTATTTATTTATTTAAATTACACGGTTCTATAAGTAATACCCAATTACAGACCAGGAGGGTATGACAAGTATTAGATATAAGTTGGAGTACTAAAGGAAAACAGTAAAATAAGTAGTTGAGGCAAGAATACATAAATCATAATATTATAAGCATATAGAGAAAGAAAAACGAAGACATTTATTCTAAGTATATGGTCCTTAAGTTATTAAGGCTGCAGGAAAATATATCTAACTGACTTCCTAGTAGATTGCAATTGTTACACATTGTATATATGGGTGAATGTTGTAGTGTGTTTGTACGCGCTGTGTGTAGGTAGAATGTTGCGTTATCACGGGAGGATATTCTGGGAACATAAAAGTTTAACTGAGATACAATGTCTCGGCAGTCGATTTTATTATGAATAATTTTATATAAAAATGTTTGTGACTGATACTCGTGCCGTTTTAAGAGACTTACCATTGAGTGTTTCTCAAGTAGTTCATTTTGCGGTAGGCCCAAGGGTGGGTACATACCATCCGATTTAAAAGACTGCAGTTTAAGAAATTTACGCTGAATGTTTTCAAGATTGTCGATTGTACATTGTAATGAGGATACCATACAATCGCAGCATATTCAAGTTTAGATCTCACAAAACAGTTATACAGTATTTTAATGGTGTTTAGGTCCACAAAGTCTCCGCTATTTCGGGCTACAAATCCATAGGATTTGTACGCCTGACACACTATGGTCTCGATATGTTTACTAAATGACAGTTTTTTATCAAAAATTACACCCAGATCGCGAAAAATATTAGGGTGCTCCAATGCTGTACCTTCGAGAGTATAATTAAATACTAACGTAGAGGTCTTTGATGTGTATGACATTACATTGCATCTTTGTGGATTAAGCGGTAATTTATTTATGACACACCAATTTAGTATCCTGTCCAAATTGTGCTGAATTCTTTCACAATCCTCAACACTCCTAACCACATCAAATATTTTCAAGTCGTCCGCATAAAGTAGGCAATTTACATCTAGATCTAACACGATGTCATTAATGAATATGTTGAAAAGCAGGGGACCAAGGACACAACCTTGGGGAACTCCTGAAGTTGCAAGGTATTCAACAGACCTGAAACCACTAAATACTAGAGAAAGTCTATTGCTGACATGATGATAGATGTTATGTACTATAAATTCTAGAGCTTTACTAAAGTTACATAGTATAGAAATTGGAAGAAAGTTCGTTATGTCATGTTTGTCGCCTTTTTTATAAATTGGACACACTTTAGAATATTTCCAAATTTTAGGAAAGGTACAAATCTTCAAACACAAATTAAACAAAATACATAGTGGGGCGGTAATTTTACTGAATGTGGGCAATTTCAAAGTTACCTAGAGCTCGTCTTGGTTAACTTACCAGTAGGAGTTTACGGATGTAGTATGTATACTTTTTCAAACACCGTCGATATACTGAAAGTTAAAGTAATAATTGCTAACTGTAAAAGCGAATCGGAGGACTCAAGACCCTCGCCAGGAAGCTTTTGAGCTCCGTGGCAAACTCAATATTGTTATACGGCGCACCGGCGTGGATAAACGCCCTGAAAACAGCCAGAAACCGCAACCGACTACTCCAGGCACAACGCCTAATGCTGATTCGGGTATGCTGCGCCTACAGGACAGCCTCTGCCCTTGCCTTTCAGGTCATCTCGGCGGTACCTCCCGCTGACCTCCTGGCAAAGGAGCGCTGACAGGGACTCAGGGGAGATGGACGCAGGGGAGATGGACGCATCGCCTTATTCCAGACGTACGTCTATGGATAGCCCGCAAACACGGCGACTTGCGCTATTACCTGACGCAAGCACTGATCGGCCATAGTAACTTCAACAGCTACCTGCATAGGATTGGCAAGAAGGCGAACGATGACTGCCTGTACTGTCCCACGACCGACACCCAAGAGCATACCTTGTTCCTATGCCCCAAGTGGAATGACCACAGAGACACGGCAAGCAGACTAACGGGACAGACTATTACTGCTCAGAATTTCACCACTATTCTACTCTCCAGCCAAGAATCATGGTCGGCCATCAGTGCCATGTGCGACAACATCCTCAAGAGCAAGGACAATGAAGAGCGAATGCCAGGAATATAGCACGAATGACACCTCCGAAGCAATGTTAACACAGTTCCGGAGCAGGAAGAGGGGGGTTTTTTAGTGAGTAAGAATCTCACATATCCCCATACACTGGAACATCAGTGTGGGGAACCTTCTGAAGGCGTTTCCCCTCGAAAAAAAAAACTGTAAAAGCGTTCTCTTCAAAAATTACCAAATACTCTTCTGTATGTTTTGCAATACGATAATAGTTATTTTTTATGTTAGATTGCAAAATGCCATTTTTACATTCGAGAATGTGAGTTTTTTTGCAAGCTTTAGCGAGCTAAAAAAATCATTTCAAAATGCAAGAGAATTTTTCAATCGAGTATCAAACAACATTTTTTCGAACACGCCCAACAGACGGCCAAACCTCGTGCCGGAATCAAACCTCGGATGTTTTATATACCGCCGAACCGGCTGCGTACGCCGAGTTGAACATTGGACATGCTTTTTGTAAACAGCGAGAGCCACATGGGGTAGGAATATAGGATGGGAGGTGCAGGTGTTTGCGAGATGCTTCTTTCAAATTTCCATGCTTCTTTTAAGTTTCCATCTGTCACCATTGGTTGGGAAGTGTAGGCGTTTACGAGATGCTTCTTTTAAGTTTCTATCATCACTTCCTTATTTATTCTTCTTCTAAGTTTTCCGTTTCTTCTGTTTCTGAAACTAGCAGTTTTTATTTTTATTTCCTATTTTTATTTTTAACCGTTCCACAGGTAAATACCCATTTACGGTGGAAGTGTTGGGAAGGGCCCTAACTCGCGTTAAAATAATAAGAGCTTTTTATAGCGGGTTATGAGAAAGAAGTCCAATGGAATATTTTGTACACCCTGTATATTGTTTTTTTAAGCAATCAGTTTTAATTTCCGATTTTCAATTCTGCTTTTCAATTCCGGGCATTTTCCTATTTCATTACCCATTTTTAATACCTTTTATATTTTACTTTTAATATTTTTTTTCTCTATTGCGCAATAAACCAAAAATAAATAAACAAATGCTATTAATAAACTGGACTAGACTTATCTTTTGGTCGTTTCGTGTTTATATTGGCAGTTTTCCTCTTTCTTCTGGAGTATTCCCATACTACTTGCACTCGGTTTCATCCTCCCTCTTGTTAGGTGGGCACTATCCACTCACTATAGGTAAAACTTCACTGGAACCTTGCTTTTCGATACAGTTTTAGTCACTATTACACTTCAAGATGTGACCGAGTTATTCAGATACTATTCACCACACTCTATTATTAATTATTAATTTTGCTTCAGTTCAAACTTATATTGCGTGAAGCAGAATTTGTTTAGTCACAATACTGTATAAATTTTATTTCATTCGCTCAAAGTTTGATCGGTCTTTATGTGATTTAAAGTGGAGCGACTGGGATCATGTTTGGTCTCTGTGAAAGATCTCTCTATGGAATGATGTGATTCTAAGAAATTGACATATGTGTCTGAAAGTGTGGCATTGGCATATTTTGTATATAAAATTAAGAGAGTGTAGCAGTAGTTATGGCCTCACCTCAGACAATTATAAGAGGGGCCCAGGTCTGTGGTGGGGCCCTGAGGTGGGGGTTTTACCCATAATTATTCTCATTTGGCCCTTAATTATCCTCGTTTTAACCTTGTTTTACCCTCGTTTCATCCTTGTTTACCCCCGTTTTACCCTTACTTACCCTCGTTTTACCCCTACCTACCCTCGTTTATCCTAGTTTACCCTTGCTTACCCTTATTTACCCTCGTCTTATCCTTGCTTAACCCCCGTTTTACCCATATGTATCCTCGTTTTACCCTTAATTACCATCGATTACCTCAGGGCCTCACAATTGTACAATTACGACTTTAAATTTAAACGGTAAAAGAAATTATTAACTGTTAAATTGATTGTTATTTAAATTGATTAATTAATAATGATTGATTGTTAAAATTCACGTTTTTGTTGATAATAATAAATAAACCGATCCTATCATCTATAATTCCATTCATTTTACTTCCACATTCACGTAGTGGATTGGAAGTATAGTAATCGCAAAAAAATTTTCAAAAATTTTTATTCGTGAAATAGGTTTAGAATGTCATGAAACGTCGAGATTTTAAATTTGAGCGAAAAAAAATTTTCTGTCTGTCTGTCTGTCTGTAACTTTTTTTTGTCCGCACGTTTTCTCCGGAACGGTTTAAGATATTGACCTGAAATTTTGTACACGTATACACTATAACGAGATCTGAAATTGGATTGTTTTTTGAGGATATCTGGTGAAGGGTTGGGGGTTAAATAGGGGTAAATAGGGGAAAATAAGTAAAGCAAGCTTGTAAGGGTACAGTAACTTGGAATTCGGGGTATGTACTAGAAGTTAAGGCCTCAGATTTTTTTATAATATTTTCAACCACCCCTACCCATTAATGGGGTTGATAAAATAAAGTTGAGATATTAATTTAAATTTCGTACACGTATGTATTATAAGGACGTCTGGAATTAGATTATATTTTGAGATGATTTCGTTGAAGGGTTGGGGGTTAATTTGGGGTAAATAGAAGAATATAAGTAAAGTAAAGTAAAGTTGGTAAGACTACAGAAACTTGAAATTCGGTGTATGTACTAGAACCCAAAGCGTCAGATTTTTTTATAATATTTTTCAACTCCACCACCCCTACTCTAACATGGAAAAGGGTTGATAAAATGAAATTGAGATATTCATTTGAAATTTGGTACACGTATGTATTATAACGACGTCTGGAACTAGATTACAATTTGAAATGATTCCGTTGAAGGGTTGGGGGTTAAATAGGGGTAAATAGGGGAAAATAAGTAAAGGAAACTGGTAATACTACATAAACTTGAAATTCGGTACCCCTACTTCATTATTAAAAGGGTTGATAAAATAAAATTGAGATATTCAATTGTAATTTAGTACACGTATGAATTATAACGACATCTGGAACTAGATTATACCTTGAGATGATTCCGTTGAAGGGTTGGGGGTTATTTAGGGGGAAATAGGGGGAAATAAATAAAACAAGCTGGTATGAATACAGAAACTTGAAAGTCGGTGTATGTACTAGAAGCCAAGGCCTCAGCTATATTTCAGCCCTCACCATCCCTACTCCATTATTCAAGGGGTTGATCAAATAAAATGAACATATTCACATGAAATTTAGTACGCATATGTATTATAACGACATCTGGAACTAGATTATATTTTGAGATGATTCCGTTGAAGGGTTGGGGGTTAAATAGGGGTATACAAGGGAAAATAAGTAAAGCAAGCTGGTAAAAGTACAGAAATTTGGGATTTGGTGTATATACTAGAAGCGAAGGTATCAAGTATTTTTATTAGTAATTTCCATCCCCCCACCACCCTCACTCCCTTATTAAAAGAGTTGAAAGAATTAAATTTAAATTTTCACTTGAAAGGACCCCGCTCGTTTCTTAGGTAAAATGGGTTTCGGTGAATTTTTCCCAAACCTGGTGGAAAGTGTTCCTTTTTGCATGCCGAGTAAAAGTTTCAATGGCCATGAAGCTCAAAAACCCCTTCTTTTGGCGCTGCAGACGCCCAAACATGTATTTTTAACGTATGGGGAATGTGACCTTACAGTAAGGATAGATGCGGCAAGTACTCTAATTAACACACTGTAATTCCTAATTTCCCTCAACTTGATTTAGAATATCTAGAGAACCTTACTGCTGGCGTTTATCAACTTGGTTTAGCTCCAGCATATGTTCAAGATAAGATTGCCAGGGATGATAAAGATAGCTTTCATTTTGATCAAAGGATAACAGAACCAGGAATAATTCGAATTAGACTCTATTCGCGTTTCTCAAGAAGTACTAAACATCAATTATGGATTTCGTATTGTGTAGATGATGAGAATCTTCATGATGAAGAGTCAATTTTGAGCTACTATTGTACTTGTAAAGCTGGAGCTAGGACATTGGGGTGTTGTACTCATGTAGCAACGGTATTATGGTATCTGGGTTATGCCCGTCATCAACAAAATGTGACTTACCCACCAACTGTGCTTCTTGAATATATAGAGGACGCAAGAATGAATCGATGAAATGAATGAATAAATGACATAATTGAGTGATGTGAGTGGAAAGGGGACTCAAATTAATCAAGCACTACGGAACATTAAATGAATGAATGAATGAATGAATTAAATAAGTACGTCATGTGAGGGGCAAGGGGACTCACATTAATCAAGCACCCCGAAGGATTGAGAGCTCACCACGTCCACGTCGTTCAATCTGGGTAATGCTAAGAGTGAGAAAAAGAAGTACACCCTATAAAAGATGAATCAATTCCCGCCATACGTACAATTATGCACGCAGTTCTAGAAGCGAGACTCATTATTCTGACCGGCTTTTTACTGAGGCGTCCAGTAGGAGGGTTTCACGTAAACAGCAGGTAGTTTTCTCATGGCCAACAAATAGTTATCAGTCTCCCCCTTTTGATCCCTCACAGATAATTCTTAGATTCAAAAATCGTAATTATGACTATCATTTTTCACGATAGGTAACGCTCACAGATCTGAATCCCCTTCCAGCACACACACATACACACACACTCACTCATACAGACATAATTTGGGGTTAAAACTTATATTACTGACTCACGTTCTTCATATGTAAACTGTCACGTGGTCAGTCGGAGGTTATCACGTGACCAATGGTGGTAATTACGCAGGTATTAGATAGTACTCTCACCCTTCCCCCCTACCAACATGAATTACAGTGTGTTAATTAGAGTACTTGCCGCATCTATCCTTACTGTAAGGTCACATTCCCCATACGTTAAAAATACATGTTTGGGCGTCTGCAGCGCCAAAAGAAGGGGTTTTTGAGCTTCATGGCCATTGAAACTTTTACTCGGCATGCAAAAAGGAACACTTTCCGCCAGGTTTGGGAAAAATTCACCGAAACCCATTTTACCTAAGAAACGAGCGGGGTCCTTTGGTACATTTATGTGTTATAACTATATCTGAAACTAGATTATATTTTGACATGATTGCGTTGAAGGAGTGGGGGTAAGTAGAGGTAAATATGGAAAGATAAGTAAAGCAAGCTGGTAAGAGCACTGCAATTTGAAATTCGGTGTATGTCCTAGAAGCCAAGGCCTCAGATTTTTTAACAATATTTTTCAACCCTTCCACTACCCTTACTACATTATTAAAGGGGTTGATAAATTAAAATTGAGATATTCACTTGTAATTTGGTAGACGTATGTAATATAACGACATCTGGAACTAGATTATATTTTGGGATGATTCCGTAGATTGGGGTTAATAGGAGTAACTAGTGGAAAATAAGTAAATAAAGCTGGTAGAGTTCAGAAATTTGGGATTCGATGTATATACTAGAAACCAAGGCCTCAGATTTCTTTCTAAAATTTTTCAAACTCCACCACCTCCGCTTCATTATAATGGGATTGATAACATCAAATTGAGATATTTACTTGAAAGTTAGTACACGTATGCATTGTAGTGACATCTGATTGAGATGACTCCATTGAAGGAGTAGGAGGTGGTAGGTTGTGAATAGTGGAAAATAAGTAGGGTCAACTAGAAACTTCATTTTTAACCTATATGGTAGAAACCAACTCCTCAAATTTTTCTATGACATCTGCCCCAAATATTATAAAAATTCTATGACCAATAATTTCCACATACTAGAGTGCAAATATAGTCAAGATGTTTCCTTTAAAGTGACTTGGATGAAGAATCTGGATGTGCAAGTAGTGATTCCTTAGGCAGCGGTTTTTATATGTGGATTTAGAAGTCTTTCACAACCTAGATGTAAAAGACTTTTACGTTCTTTAGTCAAAAAACTGTCGTTTGACATGTAATAAATGTAAAATTCAATTTTTAATGGCAGTTTTCGAAAAACATATTTGTAACTTTAATGAACAATAATTCGAAAATGCCATAAATGAGGTGTACAAATTGAACCTAATACATTATTATATACCGGAAAAATCCTATGCTTCCTAAAAATACCCGGATTTAAAATCACTAATTCGCCTGGTCTATAATTTCCTAATGATGACTAATATGTTACATCCCAGTTTATAATCCCAGAAAAAATGGCTTGTATAAACTGAAGTAGTTAAAAAAATTGCTTTTGTGGGCTTACATAGATTTTAAGCGGTAAGTAATCAAGATATGATAAGATTTAAGCCTATGATATTTAGACAATATTTCCAATGCATGAGATTATTAGGTTGAAATCTATTTATATGTCCTGTGACAATTGGAAAATAACCCACTTTCAAAATGCATACCAATGTAATTGAAAAAATAAACACAATTAGAAAAAAAAGTAATAAAATCTGTTTATGAAGCAACGAAGTAAATAACTGTGGCCCTAATGATGGCCTTCTTTTTAACACAGTAATAAAACTGAGTTATATTACAGTTTTAGTGTATTTTATTTGCACTATATATTTATTTTTAGCTAATTTAATGATCACCTCGTGCTTCTTTGTACACTAATGTCGAAATTGAGGAAGACACAAAAAACTAATTGCCTTGTGTATTAAAAACAACAAATTTTTAAAACGGTGTTGAAATGTTTAGGTTCATAGCCAATAACAACCTTCGGTAAAACTGTGTGCTAAGGTGGCACACGAGAGGTCATACAGAAGTCTAAAACTACAAATCATCAATGATTTGTTTGTGATTTATGAATTGGCTTTTACTATTATTGGAGGTCAAAAATACAATCCACAATCAAGGTGTGTCAGCCAGTTATTCTTTTGTTTGTTTCCTGAAATTTATCCAGAATTAGATGAACCCTATTATGGGATCAAGGAATAAAAATGTAAAATGTAAAATGTAAAAAAAAATCTGTAAAGGTATTTACACAGAACTTCCCTCTTTATTTGTGAATGGCGGTCGCTCTAAAAAATTAATAATTACGAAATGACATTGAGAATAACAATCGGAATAGTTATCACTATTATTACAAAGAAAACCGGGTAAGTTTTGGTCAAAAAAATATACAGAGTGCTTATCCAACGAAAAAAGTTCAATACTAAATAACAGGTGCCAAATATGGAAGGCTTGCGCAAATATCTTTATAAATGCCCACCATGACTGAATTATTTCCTGCGATAACCACCTTGTACATTTTTCAATAAAAGTTTTTTAGGTGCATATGCCAAATATTATTGCCATCTGTCACATTTTAAATTCCACATTCACGTAGTGGAGTGGAAGTACAGTGGTGGTTAAAAAAATTCATTTTTTTTTATTTTTCAAAAATGTTGGTAAAAAAATTTTCAATTTTTTTTTCTTCTGAAATAGGTTTAGAATGTCATGAAACGTGGAAATTTTAAAGTTGAGTAAAAAAAATTTTTTTTTTCATTATTTAATCCCTTTAGACGGTCCACCCTGTATCGTCTCCAGTGAAAGTTTAACCATTTCTTCGCTGACAGTAGTGTGAACTACCTACCAAATTTGACTGCTCTCCGTCAAGTAGTTTTTTTAGTTAATGCACCAACAAACAGACAGACAGACAGACGGAATTGAAAAACCTATATTATCGTAATCTACGTGATCTTAAACGTCAAAATCCGAAAAAATCTCGGAGGGTGATTTTTTCTCGAATACAATATTTCCCTTCGGTATGCGAGGAAAGTAAAATAAAACAAAGTTTAATAATGCAAAAACTAGTATATAATCATATTCCATTGCCACAATGCAACACATCTCTTTGTTACCTCATCGCCAGGAATGATCGATATAATCCAGTCATTTTAGGTGTTTTAAACCCCAACCTGCGGAAAAATTCCTAGTGAGTTGAATATTTGTATACACCTTTATTACAACATTTTGATGAATATGTGAAAAATCGATATTGATATCGTGCTGGCTAAAAAAAGTTATAAAGCTCACGAAAATCAGTTTTACGCGAATATCTCGCGACCTATTGCTCGGAGGTCAATAGAGGTCATTACAAAAATTGTTCATCGTACAATTATCTACAAAAAATGCCTTTTGCATTTTTCTGTAAGATCAACCGTTTTTGTAATAGAGCGCTGAGAAAGCGATTGAAAAATCAATGAATAATACTACAATTGTCGTCGACGAAGACATAGATCTGTTGGTACTTCTCATAGCACGCACACAAATACTTAATCAATCTACAACATCAATTTTTTTTAAAATACCCAGGAAAAAACAATGTTAAAACAAAAATATACTCGACTGCTAGCCTCAACAAGTATCCACATTGTAAGAAAAACATTCTGTTTCTACATGCCATGACCGGATGTGATACAACTTCAAAAGGAAAAATTAAAGTTATGAAGATGTTTGAAAAAAGACCCGATTTAAACAATTCTCCAGAAATATTCCAACAAGAAAATTGCGCTCGAGATGTCATTGTCGATGCTGGAATACATTCTCTACTAGCAATGTACGGTGTTCCAAAATCAGAACATTCGATAGACAATTACAGATATTGTAGCTTTGCTAAACTAACAAGACAAAGCACAGCTGTGAAATTTCCATTATTGCTATCTACTTCTTCAGCAGCTCAACAGCATATTTATCGAGTGTATTATCAAATACAAACCTGGCTAGGAAGAGAAATTGATCCAAAACAGTGGGGTTGGAAGTTAAAAAATGGCATACTGCAGCCAGTAACAACTTTATTACCACCAGCACCCGATGATCTACTAAACACAATCTTTTGTAATTGTACAAAAGGTTGTGGTGGCAAATGTGGATGCAAAAAAATTGGTTTGAGATGCTCTAAAATTTGTGGACATTGCCGTGGCCAGTCATGCTTAAACGCGGAATCAATTATGATGAAAATGATGAAGATGTCGACTTAAGTATAGGAATAAGTCCACTCGATGTTTTGTCAGCAAGTTTTAATGATAGAGAAACTGAGGATATCGACAATGAATGAATAAAAAAACATGTATACAAAAGTTTATTTAATAGTATTTTTCAGTTTTTAATTAAACAATTCTTTACCCTTAAATACAAAAACCTTTTATTACATATCATGGATTATGCCCACGAGGGAAACCTCGGGGGCGGTGCGGAAACGACTGCATAATCATAATGTGACTACATTATGATTATGTAAAGCGACTGCTTTCTCAGCGCTCTACTCCAAAAACGGTTGATCGTACAGAAAAATGCACTTTTGTAGATAATTGCACGATGAACAATTTTTGTAATGACCTCTATTGACTTCCAAGCAATAGGTCGCGAGATATTTGCGGAAAACTGATTTTCGCTACCTTTTGACCTTTATAACTTTTTTAGCCGACATGATATTAATGTCGATTTTTCACATATCCATTAAAATGCCGTAGTAAAGGTGTATACAAAAATTCAGCTCACTAGAAATTTTTCCGCAGATAAAACCTAAAATGACTGGATTAATATTCTATGAATTTTTAAAACTTACTAAACGTAAAATTTAATTCGTTTATTTTATTTAGTGTAGTTGTAGTTTTCTCATGTGACAAATCCTTTGTGGGTTATCCTGCCTACCGTTGCCTAAATTGTAATAGGAAAAAAAAGTCGCCTTGAACGGCACTTGGCGTGAAGTGTATGTCCCCGTTTATTCTCCCTTGTTGTTTCAAGTACTGTCTGGTTTATTTGGTTTTGAGTTAGGTTAGGTAAAATAATAAATTAATCCTGGCTGAATGGGCTTAGCCCAAAGCCAAGGAATTGCAAAAATAATATAAAAACTATGTCAATCTTTCTATCTAATAGTAGCAATGTAAAATCCAGCTATTTTGCAAACCACTGAAATTATTGAGTGAAAATTCGCAGTAATAGTCTTATTATGATTCTACTTAGGTACTCTTATAGTTTTTTTAAATATACGTGCTAAGGAAAAAAGTTATGGTTAAAAATAATAAATATTTCTCTATCGGATGTCTCTTTCTAGGGAATGATCACCTTAAACAGTTACATAAATCTTGAAGATATAATTAATATTCTACAAAAATGAACATTCATATACGTCTGTAAAGTTCGGTAATACACACAGAAGCATAATGTTCCTTGTTAGCACAGTTGCTTTAAAATTTTTCAACTGACCACATTGTAAACTCCTCGTATGCCTTGCATAAATTATCCATTGTTGTTGTTAGTTATTTATTTTTTAAATAATAAAATTCAAGGATTTTCCAGGCGCCAAGATCTATTACAAATATTTATTAAAAGGTGTCACAAAATCAGTCAAAGAACAAAGGTTGAAGTCAAATATTTAATAAAATTTTATTTTCGGGGCTACGCTAAGTAGGCTCATACGTAGGAGAGTCTATGATATTTTTAGTTGTATGTTTGAATGATTAAAATAACAATTGGATAATATGAATGACAGAAAAACCATTCAGTAGATTTCATTCATTAGCATATTCTAATGCATTAATTATTATAGCATAAGGATATACACGTGTATTATTAGGCAATGTTTGATAAATAAAAGCACTGTGTACTACTGTACTCACATATGCATACTACAATGCAGTTTCTAGTGCTCTTACTTACCCCCGCCCTATTAGGGCCTGTAAATAAAATATTGTGAATTGAACTTTAAATGTGAATGTTGTGTATTATTTTGTTAAGCTGGAGCAGGAAATGTATTGAAAACGAGTCTATAATATATCAAATCATCAAATCAAATCAAATATTCTTTATTGTCCAGAAAAAGAACATTTTTTGTTAACAAAGTGCTGTATAAATAGATAGATAAAAAACAAAAATATAAATAAACTTGTAAGTAAGATAGATAAAAGTAAAAGAGTAGAAACAATAAAAAACAACACAAAAACTAATTAAAAACAACAGTTTACCGACAAAAATTAATATTTACGTTTGAACACATAACATTGTGTCGTTATAAAATTCTTTTAAATATTAACAGGGCCGTTTAAAAGGGAATTATTTATTATTTGTTTGCTTATAGTAATGAAACATATTCTTTATAGGATTTTGCAAACAGCGGGAAAACATAACTATCTATGGGAAATAAAGGAAAAACTATATGTAAAAATAGTAATGAAATTTTCCATTCTTTCGATGACCTGACTTCTGGTTATACTAGCAAATTAAAATCCTAAAATAAACTTGTCCAATTTCTTATTTGACATTCTCACTATAAAACTAGAATCCAACATAGTCCCCTATGGCTATGCAGGTTAAACTAGAGTCTAGAATTTATTTAGCTACCTTGTCTTAAACACTCTTTCATTCTAATGGATTACATTTTCATAAAATCTCTTATTCAGTTTGTAGGAAATGCTTAGGCTTTGAAACGTTTTTCGCCTTTTTTCTGAGCTCATCAGAAATCACACATAATAATGTGTCATGCATAACCAAGTCCATAAATAAGTATGAAATATTTATATTTGACATTGACTGATAAAAAACAACAGATCTTCACCTATCTATTAGCTAACTAGTATTGGAGCCTATACAGGGTGTCTCCCCGGGAACTTAATCGATCGATATAGAGAAAAGTACGCATCAGAAATTTTTGAAAATTTAGATAGTTACTAATGTCGGTATTTCCAATCCAACTAAAATAATTAGAAGCATGGGATACTTCCGGTTATACCGGAAGTCAATACCAACATCCTTATTATAAATATAATGCCCAATATGTTTTCGACTTTTCGAGATGACAATAAAATTCTGGGTTTAGGCATTTGGCACTCCCTATATCTAAACCCAGTAGTTTCGAAGATATTTGACATTTTATAAGAAATTTGGCAGGTGCAGCGGTTTCCAAGAACTGTTATAACTTTTTCTGTGTAGGACATCCTCATTTGCTCTTTGGCACGGAGAAAGTACACAAGGAGAACTACGTTCTACAACTGAAAAAAGTTCAGAAATACCATACCTAGTGTAACGTTTTTCGCGTTACATTTTGTCAACTTCAAAACTCGAAAACTGGTTTAGGTCAAATGGAACACCCTGTATTTTTTCAGGTCAAGTTGTGCAAAATTGAATTCCCTTCTTTTTGATATTAGCATTGTGGGTTTAAAGTTTTCAACTTTTTGAAATATTTGCGATTTTATTAGAAATTCATGAATTGTTGTAATCATTTCATCAAGATAGCCATGATTAGAAACAATCAGTCATTATCTTATGTCAAAAAATGCCAGCACGTTTAAATTACACCCACGAAGACTTTTTAAATTTGTTTATTATTTATGGAGAATGTGATAAGGTAATATCAAGAACTTGTAGCACATTGGCAACTCGATATCCACAAAAACGGAAAATAACACTAACACTGTAACATGCGTATTAATCGAATTGAAGATATGGCATGAACTAAAATAGCAGAGATAAGATCAATTTAAAACATGATTTCATTTTAATTTAATAATTGCTCAAAATTCCGCCCTCGAACCTCGACACATTTTTCGCACCTTCGGATTAGTTCCTCATGGGTAGCTCTTCTAATTCAATCCTGTGATATGTTCTTACTCTCTGCATGCAATCTTCAATGGTTGTTAATGGGCTCTCATAAACTTTATTTTTAATAGTTCCCCAAATAAAATAATTCAGAACTGATAAGTCGGGCGAGAGAGGAGGCCATGAGAAAGGTCCATTATTGGCAATCCATTGATCATAAAAGGTTTCTTGTGAATAATTATTAATTAAATATGCGTTATGTGGGGGAGCACCGTCGTGCTGATAAAAAATATTTCTATGTTCGGCGGGAGGTAAATTTTCTAAAGTTATTATGCAAATTTTGTAAGATATTCAGATATCTTTCACCAAAAAAAAACTAAAATTTACCTTCACATATTAGCAGAAGAGAAAATTTAATTTACCGTTTAAATTTTCCTGATAAAATTGTAATGCCACCACTCTATCGTTTCTTATGGCTCAGTAAACATTGAACTGCCAACTTTCCTGAAAGTTTCGCTCTCTGAACATGAGGATTTGAGTCAGTCCAATAATGCGAATTGTGCCTATTAAAATGTAATTTTTAGTAAATTTTGCTTCATCTGTCCATATAATATTTCCCAAATAAGAATCGTCACCCTCAGACCTTATTAGAATAAACTCAAAAAAATTCTGTCCTCTTAGGAAATCTGTTTCTTTTAATCCTTGAACCTGAAACTTATGTTTTAATAAGATTCTGTGAATTGAATCCTTGCATAGTCCCGATTCCAGAGTAGCTTGTCTTAATGACATCCTTGGAAAGGCATGAAAATATCCCAGAATGACTATTTCAATGTTTTCGTCATCAACAATAGGCTTTCTTCTTTGCATTTTTGCCTTAACAGAGCCCTAATTTTTAAAATTTTCCAGTACGCGTTTTACAGTGTTTGGTGACGGTTTCCGTTTTTCTGGATATCGAGTAGCAAATGTGCTGTAATTTCTTGATATTACCTTATCACATTCTCCATAAATAATAAACAAACTTGAAAAGTCTTCGTGGGTGTAATTTAAACGTGCTGGCATTTTTTGACATCGGACAATGCCTGATTGTTTCTAATCATGGCTATTTTGATGAAATGATTACAACAATTCATGAATTTCTAATAAAATCGCAAATATTTCAAAAAGTTGAAAACTTTAACCACTCAATGCTAATATTAGAAAAAAGGGAATTCAATTTTACACAACTTGACGTAAAAAAATACAGGGTGTTCCATTTGACCTAAACAAGTTTTCGAATTTTGAAGTTGACGAAATGTAACGCAAAAAACGGAACACTTGGTATGTTATTATTGAATTTATTTCAGTTGTAGAACGTAGTTCTCCTTGTGTTCTTTCTCCGTGCCAAAGAGCAAATGAGGATGTCCTACACAGAAAAAGTTATAACGGTTCTTGCAAACCAATTTTTTTTAAATATCAAATATCTTCGAAACTACTTGGTTTAGATATAGGATGTGCGACATGTCTGAACTCAGAATTTTATTATCATCTCGAAAAGTCGAAAATATATAGGGCATTCCATTTAAAATAAGCAAGTTGGTATCGACTTCCGGTATAACTGGAAGTACTCCATGCTTCTAATTATTTTAGTTGGATTGGCCACACCGACATTAGTAACTATCTAAATTTTCAAAAATTTCTGATGCGTACTTTTCTCTATATCGCTCGATTCAGTTCCCGGTGAGACACTCTGTATACTCTATGCACGTTTAAAAATAAATGACTTATTATTTGTTTGCTTATAGTAATGGTCTAGTCTACCCTTTGCCTTTAATAAATGTTGATGTAAATGCCAAAATTGCCAGCGATTGCCAGCGATTTTGAAATGTTTCACAATTTCGGCAGCGTCGTATAATTAAAGAAGATAAGATCGCATAAGTAAAAAACATAAAAGTACCTCCGTACGCTGGAATTTAATGTTGACAATCTGTCGGGGTTGAATTCCTTTAACACTGCAAATATAAAAAATCCGCTATATTTTTAGGTAATTGTCAGTACGTTTCACAAATGTAGTAGATATCCGATAAAAGTAGGTTCTACGTATTAATATTTTAAAATGAAATATCATTCGCTTTATCACGTAATGCACACAGTTCATGACAAATTTATGCCATTAATCCTTAACTTTGTTATGTATGATTTAATATCATATAAAAATGGTTTATTTTATTGGGAAAAATGTTTTATGTTGCCAGCAATTAATTGGGTTTTCATATTTAATTAATATGAAAATAAACAAAATAAACACGCCACACGTTAAACACAACAGGAAAGTGTGTATTTGATTCAAAATTGTCTTTTATTTGTTAGACATGTTTTACATCTTATTACCAAAAATACAATGCAGGTGGCAACAATAAATATTTCACAACTTCATCGTTCTTCTGATTGTTTCAGTAAATGTCTGCGATATAATATTATAACCATTGTAATTAATAGAGTATTTGACCAGGTAGGAACACGGTATTAGCACAGTAGGGTTAATGTTTTGATTAGTAATAACGGGGAGAATAACACTTATATACTTTTATGTTTATGAATTAAACATACCGTTTCCAGAATGAAAATGGAAATAACTAAAAGAATTCCATGTGCCAAAAAAGTGGTTTGCATGAATCACGAATTCTTGCTTTGCACACATAACGAACAGCACCCTTTTGAAATACGAAAATCTATTTATCAAATAATTACTGCTTACATCCCAGCACGAAATACCGTATCTCAAATGTGATTCAATTAGTGAAAAGTATGCACTTTTCACAGTCATGAAGCTCAATTGCTTTGAGATGACTCTGATTGCATAGCAACCAGATGCTCGTTTATTACTAAGGTCAGTAACATGATATTTAAACTTTAAGTTGCAGTCGATATTTAAACCATGAAATTTTCGACACATTTTCATATTACCGAGTGGGATATCTATTAGATTATAACGGAAGGTCATTATGTTTATTTTGTTGATATTGAGAGAAAGCAAGTTAGAGTCAAACCAATCTTTGTCCCTATTTACATCGGAACACATTTGCTCCCAGAGGGTATTCTCATCTTTACTATGTCACAATATTGTGGTGCCATCAGCAAATAAGTAAAGGGTAAACGTTCCATTAATGTCAATTTCAGTCAGGTCGTTAACATATAACAAATATAAAATCGGGCCAAGGACAGAACCTCGAGGTACGCCTTGACCTATATTTAATTTGTTGGAGTATGATGAATTTTTAACTACCTGGCTACGGTTTCACCGAAACGAGCTTAAGGTAGTGTCTCTGAAACCACAGTGGTCAAGCTTCCGCAACAGCATTTTATGCTGGACGCAATCTTGACTTCAGTGTAGATCATCGCTGGTTACTTACTATCTTGCTTACTTACTATAATGACTTTCTATAGTGTCCATGTGCAATAAATATTGCCATCCTCCATACTTTCTACTGCCTACGTTTTCTAACTTAGGAACGGGAAAGTCGGATTGTATTGAAATTTGAACAGTACGTTAATGTGGGCTAGAGGAGAACCCTATTGTTTTTGAAAAAATCAATCAATAAATAAAAGTTATTAATTATCTACATTAAGAAAATTATACAAAGAAACTAGTATTATTTACAAAAGAAACTGCGAAGAGTATCCTATAGAATGTGCAACAATTATATAAAAAGTGCAGCAAATCGGAGAAAAGTATAATGGTTAGCTTGTTTGTTCCTTTTTATTGGGTTTACTTTTTGTTTGAAGAGTTTTTACTATTTTTAATTTAACTTTTATTGCTTTTCGTTTTAATATTCTCTTCCTTCTCCGGCGTCTATAAATTATAGTTTAAATACAGGTTGTAATTAGTTTCATGTCATTAAAAAAAATTGATGGTAGGGAACGACAAGACAATGATACATGATACTCTGACATTCGTGCAAATAAGTATGGTGAGCCTAAGAGATAATTAGACCGCGACGGTGGTCATCGAAAAGCATGCCAACAAAGCAGTTAAAAGCGACCGATGGAGGACACCGCCATGTCTTTTGCTTCTTCGCGGCCAAATTATCTTATTACACGTGCTATACTCTCCCTTGTAATATTCTCAAGTAATAATTTCAGTTTGTGTCCTTACTTGGTAAACAACGTACACACGATGCGACCTACCCGTTCTTTGGTTTTGTCTGTTGCTTTTGTTCTTTTTGAATTTTGTGCCACTTGTGTTAAGATTTATTTTATTGACTTAAAGTTCAAGTCGCTAGTACTTGGTTACATAAGACACTACTTCTCGTTCGTGCTTTTTGTGTTACTTTTTGGATTTTGGACCAAGTTTTTCTTTTTGTTTTCTTTATTGTTAACGTTAATTCACAGTTTAGTGTGGTGTTTTAAAACGCAGATTTTGGATATTATGGGAGATTACACTTATCCAGAGCTCGCGGATATGCACTTGGTGTATGGAGAAAGTGGTGGAAATGCAGCTGGTGAGGAAGAGCTTTATCGTTTAAGGTTCCCTAGTCGACGTCATCCTTGTGCTCGTACATTTGTTAGTATTGACCAGCGTCTTCGAGAAACAGGTCGTCTGGAACTTGTAGAAGAGGATCCAACTTTAAGCACCAGCGATATCGCGAACCTTGTGGAAGTATCCATTTTTGTGGTATGGAGGACATTGAGAGATATGAACTTACATCCCTATCACTATCAACGTGTCCAAGCACTAGAACCTCAAGATTTTGCAGAGCGAATGCAATTTTGTAGGTGGATTTTAAGAGAACACGCGGCAAATGAGGATTTTTTAAACGTTCTGTGTTTCTTCGATGAGTCGTGTTTTACCAGAAATGGAGTGTTAAATTTTAAAAATATGCATTATTGGGCAGGCAAAAATCCACGTGTAGTAAGAAGGACGCATTTTCAACGACGGTTCAGCGTTAATTTATAGGCAGGAATTTGCGGTAATGAAATAATTGGACCTATTCAATTACCCGCTAGATTAAATGGTGATGTATACTTAAATTTTTTGCAACGAACGTTGCCAAATTTGCTAGAAGATGCTACGCGCAGAAGAATGTGATATTTGCACGATGGCGCGCCAGTCCATTTTAGTCTAGCTGTTCGAAATTTTTTGAACAGAAACTTTCCTCGACGATGGATTGCATGTGGCGGACCAGTACCATGGCCTGCTAGATCGCCCGACTTAGATCCGATGAACTTTTATTTTTGGGGGCATTTTAAATCTGTGGTTTACCGTGATTCAATTGACACTTTAGAAAAATTGCAACAAGGTAATTTAATGTACATAGAAACCATAAAAAATGATCCTAATTTACCAAATGTATTGAACGGAGTGCGTATGTCCTAAGTCGACATGCCGAAATGTGTATACGTGGAGATGGGGGTCATTTCGAACAATTTTTGTGAAAAATTCAAAAGAATTGTTCAGTTATTGGGTGTTACCTATTGGGCATTAAAGGTATGATTATTATTATTATTATTATTATTATTATTATTAGTATTCGCTGTCTTGTTTTGATCTGTTTATTATTGTTTACATTGATTTTCATAGAGATCAAAGATTCGATTCTTAGTTTTCGATACCTGATTGGGAAAACCTATGCTCTCAATTCGCCAAAAAAATCAAATTTTTCCCAACTTAAAATACACAACTATTTTCTGTTATCGTATCTCGGACGTCTAACTGTTCGTTTGCCAATTTCATAAAATAATTACTAAGCTTTTAACATAATGTTACAAATGTTAATAAACCACTTTTAAATTTTATAAATTCTTATAAGCGACAATAAAAGCTACAATAACTTTTTCCAAATTAAAAAATACATGTAAACAAATCCTATTTAAACCCCTGCGGCCATGTTATGCTTGCGTTGTGCCGAAAGAGAAGGAATTATTTACATTTTCATAATTAGTGGTATAAGAAGTTCGGTACAAGTAATCCTATCAAAGTGCCGCACTTCTTCCGGCGGGAACACAATTCGAGGATTACAGTTTTTTATTATTTCTAATATTCGGAACTACAATATTCACTGACCTTGAAAAACAGTAGTTCTCAAATGTTTTCTACCTTAACGTTCAAATTTTAAACCTTGGTCAGTTTTTTTCAGTGTCCCTAGGGAAAAAAGTCATTACAGGTTTTTTGTTTGTCTATTCGGTCCCTATTAACAGTTTTTTTAATGACATGAAACTAATTACACCCAGTATTATAAAATATATAGCCCACCCGCTGGTCACTCAAGTATAGGAAAATCATTTGCATTTTTAATTGTATTTAATTGTTTCTAACCTAATAGCTCATTGTTTACTAAAAAATTAAGATTCACAATCATGAATACACTAATTAGGAATAAGTCAATATTATCGACTAAAATGCAAATAGAATTACACGCCTCAATTAAATGAAAATAGTTGTTTTTGTAAAAACAACGCATTAAAACGTCACATACAAAGTAGGTACATATTTGTTTGAGATGACGATAGTGAAATATCAATGTCAAATTTAAGAAGTACTTTATTACATATACTAAGTATTATGATTAAGTGGTACTCTTGAAATAAAAACAAATATTAATTAAAAAATATCCCTCGGCAATTTACACTAAAAATAGTGTTTGGCGTTTTACAAAGCACAAAAAAAATACAAAAATAATTTGTAATTAAAATCGTGCGTAATTTGTGGTTCTTAGGTTTTTTTTAGATTTTGCTTAAGTTTTTTTTTTAGATTTGGCTTAAGTGTTCTCCTTCCTTATTTACAGTGGTTTTATATACGGCACACAGTGTAGCAGAATGGACAAAATTCGCTATAAGCCTAAATTTTTGAGAACTCGTCTTGAATTTTTTTTTTAATACTCGAAAAGGAGTCTGGAATAGTGGGTCACTGCGACTTTTTTGAAATTCTTTGTTTGTATGGAAAGGTTGAGGTCATTCAAGGTCAAATTCGTTTTATTAAATGAGAACCCCTATTTTTTTACTGCAAATTTGGGATATCTGACCAAAAATAGACTACTTTTGTTCAGAAATTTTCATTTTTTTTTAGTTACCCGGCGAGGAAAAATCAAAATTTTAGAACTTTGTGATTCTTTCATTATCCCGGAAATATTGTCTGTAATTGTTTATTTGTGGCATATTCAGATTTTCTTACTTTTTATTGAGTATTTTGCCACTGAAAAATATTTAAAAATTTTAATGAAAAAACCTCTGCGCCAAACGGATCAGACAGAGGTTGGTTCTTGATTACTTGACTGTTTCAAAAAGTCTCACACCTAAAAATATATAAACTAGAACAATGTTATAAACTAAAAACTGAAAATCAAAGCTATAGGTAGTTAACGTTTCGGAAGAGAATCTACTTCCGTTCTCAAAACTTTTTTGGCCGTCAATCATGACAGTTTTTTGTTTATGTATTTCCATGGTCACGTGAGACATTAAATTATATTTATCTTATTTTTACTTACTTCGTTTCTAAGGATGGGCAACCAACTAGTACAAAAATCTATTGAATAATTCGAAACGCATCTATCCTCGTTTAATAAAATAATCACGGATTCTTTAAGTTTTCTGTTAGTTCCGTTGCTCTCTTTTTCCAAAATCTTCGCCGAGTCCCATTTAATTCTATGATTATTATCCCACGCGTGTTCACAAATTTTGGATTTTTCAAATTCTCCCCTTCTAGCGTAATTTCTCTGTTCACCAAGCCTTACGTTGAAAGGTCTAGATGATTCACCTCTGTCTGATCCGTTTGGCGCAGAAGTTTTTTCATTAAAATTTTTAAATATTATTTAGTGGCAAAATACCCAATAAAAAGTAAGAAAATCCCGGAAATATTCTCAATTTCTTTCGGAATTGTCCAATGCCCTTTTTGATACACTTGAAAACTCCACAATGTTCTTTTCTGCAAAGGGTTTGGACAATCCCGAAAAAAAATTGATTCCAAACTATTTTTGCCCCTTGCAATTTTTGTCCAAACTTCATTTTTTTCGAGCAAAAAAATCGGAAATTATTAAAATTTTAATTTTTCGTCGCCAGAACACTTAAAAATAATGACGATCTCAGAAAAAAATTTTCGAATAAAAGTAGTCTATTTTTAGTCGGACAATCCGAGTTTGCAATAAAAAATAGGGGTTCCCGTTAAAAAAACGAAATTCAACTTGAATGGCCTTAACCCTTCCATGCAAACGAAAAATTTCAAAAAAGTCGCAGTGACTCACTGTTTCACACTCCTTTCCGAGTATTCAAAAAAAAAAAGAATCGGTAGGTAAAGGTATTTACACAGAACTTCCTTCTTTATTCATACAGGACGGTCACTTCAAAAAATTATTAATTAAGAAATGACATAAGAATTATAATCGCAATGTAGTAAGCCCTATTATTACAGAGAAATCCTGATTTTTGCATCTACTCTATAGTGGTGGGGGATAGAATTTTCAATTTTTTTAAAAATTTTCAAAACATTTTTTTGTTGTTTAGAATGTAATGAAACGAAAAAATTTTAAAACTGAAAAAAAGAAATTTCCATGTAGTGGGAAAAAAAACAAAAAAATTGTTTTTTAATTAATTTTGATTTTTGAAATATTAGTACAGGCAAATTAGCCATTTAGGGTAACAAAAATTAATAAAAGGATCATCTCTGGGATTTAAGTAGGTAATAACCTAGAGAATGAGATGATGCATCCGTTGCATTTCCAAGTTCCGGGAAAATTCAAAAAAATTTGGAAAAACTTTTTGATTTTCGTTTTTTTTTTGCTCTAGCGCCCAAAATAATGAAAATAACATAAAATGTAGAGAAAAGTCTCAGCTTTAATGTGGAACTAATCACAAAATTCATAAAAAAAATTTATCAAAGAGAAAAAGTGTCACAAGATGGCTTAGTAAACTTTGTACAGTTGATCCACAGATTTATTCATATCTTTGCCGGGAGCCGTTAGAATGATAATTTATTTTGCTCATATATTCTTATATAATGATATATTAATCCAATTAACATTTTGTGGCAATTACTTTTGTTGGAAAGATATGCCTTGCGATCAAAGTAGAGGGTATATTTCTCATCGATCAATCACCTCAAAATTTTGGAGTTGAATTCGCTATATCTTAATTAATAATAATAGCACAGTCTTAATATTTTGATTATAGGTACAATAAAATATATTCTTTCGAATGACTTCAGAGCTTTTTAAATGCATGCAGTACTTTTTGAATTTGTCTCCATTATTCATACACGTTCAGAAAATGCATAATCATACACTAAAACATATACAACGTATTTGTTTCTTAACATTCTTCAATCAAATTTTCACAAAATATAGGCTAAAGCGCGTGAAAAAGCACCCATTGTTACGGGAGAAATAGACAGGATGCATAAAACTCAAAGATATGAATAAATCAACTATATAAAGTTTACTAAGCCATCTTCTAACACTTCTTTCTCTATGATAAATTTTTTTATGAATTTTGTGATTAGTTCCACATTAAAGCTGAGACTTTTCTCTACATTTCGTGTTGTTTCAATTTTTTTAGCGGCTCTGAATAGTAAGAATTATCGATCGATGTGTCCGGTCGTACGAAACTCCCAGATAATTCTCATTTTCCTCGCGTTTCTGAGCGGCTCAAAACTATAAGTGGAAAACTGTATTTATCTCCTAAACGGCTTAAGTACGACAAAAATTTGTAAGGACCTTTTTTGTAAAGAAAGAGACGAGCTACAAATTTTGTTGAAAACTTTTTTCTGTACTTTCATTATTTTAGCCGCTAGAGCAAAAAAACCGAAAATCATAAAGTTTTTCCAAATTTTTTTGAATTTTCCCGGAACTTGGAAGTGCAAAGAATGCATCATTTCATTCTACAGGTTATTACCTACTTAAATCCCGGTGATGATTCTTTTATTAATTTTTGTGAGGTTTTTACAAAATGTTGCCGTCATTGCCTGTACTATATGCCTAGAATGTTATGAAAAGTGGAAATTTTAAATTTGAGGAAAAAAAATTCTTCCATCTATTTTATAAAAAATCCTCAAAATTATTGTCTTTGATTTTCAAAAAAAACATTTTTTTTTTAAATATGTTTAGAATGTCATGAAATGTGGTTATTTTAAATCTGAGCAAACACAAAATTTTTACCATCATCCACTTTATACAATATTTTCAAAATTTCATTTTTTTTCTATTTTAAATTTTCAAAAAAAAATTGTTGAATTTCTTGGGTGAACTATGACTGCGAGTGAGCCACAATAGACCTGATGGTCAGTGCAGGGTCTGACAAGAGCCCGCTCAAATATTATTATTAACCTAACCTAACCAAGACGAAAGGAATGAAATTGGAAAAGTAAATTGGATTATCCTAATAGTATAGTAGTAGTAGTAGTAGTGGTTTCATGTAGATGCCGTTATAATACATACCTGTACCAAATTTCGGGTGAGTATATCCTTATCAGGACCCTCATTGCACCTATTCTGACCTACGCCTCCGTTGCCTGGGGATACCGAGCAGCCACCCATCTGAAGAGGATACAAACCGTGGAAAACGTCGCACTTCGGTGCGCCGTGGATGCACCATGGTTTGTCAGAAACGCCGACATCTTCAGAGATCTGGAATACACCCCGGTAACTGAAGTCATCCGAGACAGAGCGAAGAACCTATACGCCCGTGCAGCAGAGCATGGGAATCCGCTAGTCAGACAGGCGACTGACTATGACCCCAACGACGCTCCGAGGCACAAGAGGCCGAAGCTCCAGATCCTGGATAATGGGTAAGTATAACTAACCCTTTATCTGTTTCAGCCCGATCTGCAAGCCACACTGCAAGGAGACAATGACCAAAAACATCCAATTGCCCGATCCCGGGGGTACCAAGCAAACAACCAGCTCGGTACCCTTACCCTAGCCCGTGCCGGCCTCTGACGCTAAGAAAGCGTCTCTGGCCGAACACAATCCTGAACTACACAGTTCACACTTCCTTCCGACGAAATCGGAGCACATGATGCCAATTGGCACCCTGGGCTTCCGACTAGTCAACACCCCCCAAATCCCATTCAAACTTCGAGAGGGCTCGGTAACAGCCGTTCCCTCTCACGACAGACGAAAGACGCTCCCGGGAGCCTATACATGCCAGCGAAGAGAGAAGACCAAGACAGAAGAGCGCCAGAAGAAACGACCCAGCTGGCAGGGTCCAACAGCCAGGACCAGGGGAGGTTTGCTAACATCGCCAATACCGTCCGCATTTGCTGGGGGGATAGGCGAAAAAGCAGGCCCACCCCTTACGAGGCCGGTCCAGGTCTACAGCGATGATTGGGGCAAAGAGCTCAAGCTCGACCCCTAATCATCCGAGACCGTCATCATTAGTCAAGAATATTGGTGAGTGAGTATATCAATTATATTTTATCAACCCCTTTAATAATGGAGTGGGTGTGGTGGGAGAGGGTGAAAAATATGAAAAAATGTTAGACCTGAACTTCTAATATGAGAAAGACAGCGCGCGAGAAGAACTAATAGTGAACGGAAATTTAGCGCGACTCGAGATTAAATATCTAATATTATATTTAACATAAAGTAATTTAAAAACAGCACGAATGCGGAACACATATGATGGAAATTAAAGGGCTTGTAGTATTCTTTGATAGGATATTTTTCTATCCGTACAATTTGATTTAAAAATGAATTATTATTTGTTTGCTTATAATTATTGTATTGAAACATATTCTTTATAGGATTTTGCAAACTGCAGAAAAAATAACTATCTATAATTAAAAGAAAAAGTATGTGTAAATCATTAATGAAATCTTTGCATTCTTTCGATAAGCCGAATTCTGGTTATGCTAGCCAAATTAAAATCCTAAAATGAATTTGTCTAATTCCTTATTATGACAATGTTATGTGTAAAATAGTGAGTGGATTGTAATTTTTCTAAATAAAGAATTTAGGATTTTCCTGCTGTCTTTGGCCATAAAACAGAAATTCAAAAAATCTGTAGCAATTTGTATTAACATTAATATTACCATCTGGCTTTAATTTTGAGCTTCAATTTATCAAAAGTTTTCAATAAATATATTTATTTGCCAAAGTTCAAGTCCCACATCCAAACTATTAATTCTACAAATATTTTTAAAAACAAATTAATATATTACTTATTTAGCTTTGTTTTTATTTAAAATAACGTACATAAATATAATGTAATGTTGGTGCTTTTTTTTACAAAAAAAAAAAAAAAAAATGGATTTCTTCAGTAAAATCGTAAAATTTTTCTCAATTTAAAGTAGGTATATTTTTAAAAACGACTGATTTAGAAATGCCAAAAAATTAGGGCATGTTACATTTTCAGTAAAAATTGTAGACTTCCTTTTTCTCTCACATATGATTCTATATCAGATTCGGTGGTTACTTTTTTGTCAGCCCTTCTAGAGGGGGTGGGAGCAGCCCCCAAGCAAAAAGCGGCGATTTTTAAAGAAGAAACTATTTTGTACTCAGTAAACTGGATTCCGAGGTAAAAATCTAATTGCACTCGACTAATTAGCAGCCGCGCGTCGGCCGCGCCCGACTGTAATGTCTATTCGTTCATATTCATTTTATAAAGAATAGATTAGAATAAATTAAAACTTACTACTCTATAGTAAACATCAATTACTTTGAAACCATACCTACTACAATTTAATCTTATTTAGTAACGAAAAATTATGACTTGTACGCTTCAGTCCCGCTTTGTTACAAGTGTAATCCTCCTTTTCGGTAAATAATTAATGTTCATGTTCTCCAACAATAAATCGTGTTTTATCTCAGTGACCTTACGGTTAACTGCATGCTAGCAACTAATACAAATAAAATCTGTAGTGACTAGTGGTTGGAGAACGAGGAATGTCAAAAATAAACAGCGATGGTGGCTAAGTACACAACACCGGTTGACCACTACACACTGGCTTCTAAACCGCTAAAAGTGTTTGTCTAAGCATTCATATTAGGAGCTTACTGCTACAGGCGGATTCTCAGAAAAAACTTCTTTGAATAGACATAAATTTGTTTATATATACATGCACTTATTGCGAGATAAAAATGTTGTTGTTTATTTTCTGTACTATGAAATGTATCAACGGGATACTTCCCCTTTAAAATTAACTTCGATCAAACGAAGTGGGGTGGTAAGGGAGGTCACTTTCAATCAAAATAATTATAGACCAGGCATTAAAGATATTTACCTTTAAACAAATCGGAGGCGGGTGATTTTTTTAATGAGTTCTTTGGATCAAAAAACTTTGTTCTTCCGGTATTTTCTTAAAATTTTGAAAATGAGTCGAGATAGGAGAAAATAAAAAATATTTTTAGAAAAAGCATACATTTTCACACAAAAAAATGTATCTACAAAGATTTCGTGTAATTATACGGATTTTTTCATAAAAAATTAGAGAAGTGGAGATACTGGATGAAGCACGGTGCAAGGTTGCCCGCGCTCGAACGAGCGATTTGCAGTACTTGGCGCGCGAAAAATCCTTTACTTGGACAAACAAAATTTACACAAAATTAGAAAACAAAGGAATCATTTTAAAGTTGGAAGTCACCTTTCTTTTGCATATAATTGTATATTAATATACGGCTAATACAGGGTGTAATTAGTTTCATGTCATTAAAAAAAAACTGGTGGTAGGGAACAACAAGACAAACAAAGAAACCTTATATAACATGAGGTTTAAAGCTCATAGTTTTGGAGAAAAAAAATAAACAAAAAGTTCGAAAATTTTCAATAAAATTTTTTGAGAACTGCTGGAATATTGAGGTAGGTATAGATTTAGATCTGATCTGAAGAAAACTATACTCTAACTCTCCCTTGTGCAATATTTTAGTTACTGTCGGTATTTTGTTATGTACACACGTCCAACCCGCCGTTCGGTTGTTTTTTGTTATTTTTGAATTTCGCGTCATTGTGTATTTATAGTTAAGATTCATTTTATTGACTTACCGTTCAAGTTGTCAAATTCTTGATTACGTACAGACACAACTTACTTGTTCGTTCTCTTTGTATTTCTTTTTGGCTTTTGTACCAAGTTTTTATTTTATTTTTCTTTATTGACAACGTTAGTTGATAGTTTAGTGTTTAGTGTTGAACGAAGTGCGTATGTACTTAATTCGACGTACCGAACTGTGTATTGATACAGATGCAGAGATTTTGAATCATTTAGGTAGGTAGTAAGCTTTTAACCCAGGACACTCATTTATGTTACAAATGTTAATAAACCACATTTAAATTTTCTAAATTATTAACAATCCAATATTTTGTTCCAAATTAAAAAACACATATGTAAAGAAATGCTCTGTTTAAACCTCTGGGGCCATTATTTGCTTGCAATTGTGCACGAAGAGAAAACGAATTATTTACCTCTATATACTTGCCTCAGTTCAGTTTAGGCGGTCCATCAAATGCGGTCGATGATCCTTTGACACCGCGTGTGCCGGCGAGAACTTTTTATGACAATTTAACAGTTGTATAATTGGGAAGTACAAGTCCATCCACCAAGAAAAGCAGTGGTTCTCAATAGTTGTCTACCATAATATTAAATATGTTAACCTAGATCAGTTTTTGTCAAAGTGCCCCTGGAGAGAAAAGTCATAAAGGTTTTTTGTTTATCTACTCGGTGTCCATTACCAGTTTTTTTAATGACATGAAACTGATTACACCCTGTATAAGCAAGCCATCAGTATGTATATATATTATATTTCGAAAATGACTAATTTTTACTTCCAAATCCACGTAGTGGATTGGAAGTACAGTAATCGTAAAAAAAAATTCTTGAAATGGGTTTAGAATGTCATGAAATGTCGAGATTTTAAATTTAAGTGAAAAAAATTTTCCGTCTCTCTATTGGCCTGTCTGTAACTTTTTTTCCGCACCCTCCGTTAAAGGCTTTTTGATCATATGCGGTGAAGAGTTGGGTTTTTATAGGAGTAAATAGGGGTAAATAAATAAAGCAAGCAGGTAAGAGTACAGAAACTTGAAACTTGGTGTATGTACTTGAATCCAAGGCCTCAAATTTTTTAACAATATTTTCCATCCCACTACCACCCCCTCCACTCCATTTTTAAAGGGGTTGTTAAAATAAAATTGAGTTACTCACTTGAAATTTGGTATTCATATATATTATAATGACATCAGGAACTAGATTATTCTTAGGGATTATTCTGTTAAAGGGTTGGGGGTTACTTAGGAATATATAGGAAAAAATAAGTAAAGCAAGCTGGTAAGAGTACAGAAACTTGAAATTTGGTGTATGTACTAGAAGCCAAGACCTCATATTTTTTTATAATATTTTTCAACCCCTCACTACCCTTACTCCATTAAAGAGGTTGAACAAATAAAATATTTTGAGATGATTTCGTTGAAGGGTTGGTGGCCCAATAGGGGTAAATACGGAAAAATAAATAACACAAGCTGGTAAGAGTACAGAAATTTGGGATTTGGAAATATGGTACACGTACGTATTATAATTTCCACATACTAGAATGAAAATATAGGTAAGATCTTTTCTTTAAAGGGACTTGGATGAAAAATCTGGATACGGAAGTAGTAATTCCTTAGGCGGCGGTTTTTTAATATTGTAAGACAATCCGTAGGAAACGTTCGAAAGTTCTTTTGGTCTACGGGAAACTTGCGAGAAATGTGTCAGTTTCAACCTCATTGAAAAACACTTTTTTGCAATATTTTTTTAAATATGATATATCGGGCAATTTTCTCCGGAAAATTTATATACTTACAGTTTTTCAGGTTGCTAAAGACTAATGTAATAGCTAAATATCAAAATTCAAAACGACAGATGCAATAGGGTCTTCAAATCACAAATCATGTAAAACTCATAGAAAGTAGCTTAAAAGTGGCAAACGGACTTCATTAAAAAACCGCTGCCTAAGGAATCACTACTTCCACATCCAGATATTCCATCTAAGTCTCTTTAAAGGACAACCTTTTGCCTATATTTCCACTCTAGTATGTGGAAATAATAATTGGTCACAGAATTTTAATAATATTTGAGGCAAATGTAAAAGAAAATTTGAGACGCTGTTTTTCAGCTTATACGCCAAAAATTAAGTTTTTGGACTCTTATTAGCTTGCTCTATCTATTTTCTCCAATCGAAATAATCTCAATCAGATGTCATTGCAATACATACCTGCCGCAAATTTCAATTGACTATTTCAATTTTGTGTTATCAACCCCTGTAATTATGGTGTGGAGTTGGTGGGCGGGCGGTCGTTGAAAAATCTTATAAAGAAATCTGAAGCCTTGTCTTCTAATATACATCAAATTAAGTTTCTGTACTCTGGCTTTACTCATTTTGCCCCATTTACCCATACTTATCCTCCCCCACCCCTTTAATGGAATCATCTCAAAATGTAATCTAGTTCCAGATGTCGTTATAAGACATACAAGTACCAAATTTCAAATAAATATCTCCAACATATTTTATCAACATACATAATAATGGAGTGGTGGTGATGAAATGATTTGAAAAATATTATAAACAAATCTGAGGCTTTTACTTCTAGTATACCGGGTGAGTCACGAATTGCGCTCGCCCCGATATTTCCTAAAACATTTGGAATAGAAAATTGAAATTTGGAGGCCTTATTACACGACTAAAATGCCATCTTTCCAATAAAAAATCAAGTTTGGTGCACATCCGGTTTGACCGGAAATGCCCACAACTTTCGATTTTTAAATGGAACACCCTATATATTTTTACATTTTTGGAATCTAGAGGAAATTTTGAATACAATACATCCATTTTGGTCACTTTTTGATAAACATTAAAAATGTTATTAAAAAATCTATTTCTGAATCCTGAGTGCTGTGGTGCCCAAAATATATTTTAGTTTCTGTGCTACGTTACTATAAAAATAAAAAGAGCAATACGATTGCATTACTTAATTCTCTAGAGGCGTTTAAAATTTTGAAATGTGATGTTTACCCACTAACTCGGTTTTTTTAAATGGGAATTTAATCGTTCACCAACATTTTTAAATACCTCATTTTCATACGAATCTAATGATACCAAAATTTTGAAAATCCGCTCAGAAATATTTGAGATTTCAGCCAAAATACAATGCAAGCAAGCTTTTAGAAACATGCGGCTAATAGGTAATAGATTAGTGGGCTTTGGGAACTAAAATGGCACATTTCTGTGTAAATCTGGTAACCTAATAACATTGGAAAAATCATAGTAGCCATTGAATGTAATAAAACAATATCAGCTGTCACACAGATACAAAATAAAGCGTTGCGCAAATCTCTTTGAGTAAAAATTAAAGAAAATGAATAGTTTTAGTAGAAATGAAAAGGTCGATATGTTACTGATATATGGAGAGCGTCTCAAAAATTCAACTTCAGCTGCAGAACTGTATCAGCAACGATATCCCAACAGACGTCATCCAAGCAGACACTTGTTTGCCAGAGTGGAACAAGAATTAGGAAACGAACCCGATCAACAAGATGACCATCAAACATTTATTGTAAGTGAGGACAAAGAAATTGATGTATTAGGATTTGTGATGGTACACCCAACAACATCAACAAGGGAATTGTCAATGGAATGCGACATTAGTCAGTCTTCAGTTTGCGGAATTTTAAAGAAACATAAGTTTTGGTCTTATAAATACCAAATACACCAACATCTTTATGGAGATGATAACGACAGGAGGCTAGTATATTGCAACTGGTTCTTAAATGCAGTACAACAAAACCCAGGTTTTCCTTTTCATATTTTATATTCAGATGAAAGCAGATTTACGAACTAAGGTATGTTTAACAGAAATAATACTAGGTACTGGGCTCAAGAAAATCCGAGGTTGGTAGGGCGGGGGAATATTCAGGAAAGATTTGGGTTTAACTCTTGGCTTGGAGTACTTGGAGATCGAATAATTGCACCCATATTTTTTAATGGAACACTTACTGGCGAACGATATTTATTCTTTTTATAAAACCAGACAGCAGAATTTCTTGACTTACTTCCTCTTGCCTATTTACAAAATCTGTTTTTCCAACAAGATGGTGCTCCCCACATAATTCCAGAAGAGTGATGGAATATTTAAACAACTTGCACGGTGAACGCCTTATCGCAAATCAAGGTCATATCAGGTGACCTCCTAGGTTACCTAACTTAACACCCCTCGACTATTATGTATGGGGCACTCTCAAAAATAAAGTTTATAGAACTTCTTCAAATACCCGTGAAGAGCTGCAAAATAAAGTTGTACGGGCTCTTAATGAAATAACGCCGGCCCTTCAAGCAACTGTACGCAGAGCCGAATTGTGTATAGAGAAAAATGGTGGACATTTTTAACAATATCTATAAATGTCAATTTATGGTTTAATTATATTAATTATTTTAAAGATACCTAATGCTACCTAGTTTAAGTTTAATTGTTCAAACGGAATTGATTTTTATTTATTTATAGGCCCGATATTTATGTTCATTTAAATAAAACTCTGAAAACCGAACTGATGTCGCATTCTATTGCAAATGTCCTTGTGGATGTAATTGTGGTTACCTCCACATACCTATGCTAAACTTAATTGTAACGTTCTTTGCGCTCACAATTATTAAATGTTTGATAGCTCAAGATTGCCTATAACTACACGAGTCTGTCTGACAGCTGATATTGTTTTATTACATTCAATGGCTACTATGATTTTTCCAATGTTATTAGGTTACCAGATTTACCCAGAAATGTGCCATTTTAGTTTCCAAAGCCCACTAATCTATTATCTATTAGCCGCATGTTTCTAAAAGCTTGGTTGCATTGTATTTTGGCTGAAATCTCAAATATTTCTGAGCGGATATTCAAAATTTTGGTATCTTTAGATTCGTATGAAAATGAGGTATTTAAAAATGTTGGTGAACAATTAAATTCCCATTTAAAAAAAACCGAGTTAGTGGGTAAAAATCACATTTAAAAATTTTAAACGCCTCTAGAGAATTAAGTAATGCAATCATATTGCTCTTTTTATTTTTATAGTAACGTAGCACACAAACTAAAATATATTTTGGGCACCACAGCACTCTGGATTCAGGAATAGATTTTTTAATAACATTTTTAATGTTTATCAAAAAGTTACCAAAACGGATGTATTGTATTCAAAATTCTTAATATCTTAAACAAAAATATCGTGCGCACCAAAAAAAAGTTACAGACCGACAGACAGAATTTTTTTTCTCTCAAATTTAGAATCTTGACATTTCGTGATAATCTAAAGCTATTTCAACAAAAAAAATGTTTGAAATTATTTTTACGATTACCTACTATACTTCCATTCCACTATGTGGATTTGGAAGTAATTGAAATAATGTGGCTGACTTAAAGTAAACCCAAGCAACATTTTTCCGACATCTGACTGTTTTTGCATTAATTGAAACATCAATCTTAGCATACAATGTGATAGTTCTAGGACTGTGTTCAATATTTGAAAAGAAAAACACTTAATTGACTTCATCTTCAGTATCATGCGTCCTTTAGAAGATTCTACAAATAAGAAAATGTTACATTCTGAACAACTTTTCTTCAACCAAGATATATTCATCATAACAAGATAATATTTAATGTATAGCTTCAATACCTAAAAAATAACTTTATCTACTCATACTAGATTATATATTAATTAATCATATGCTTTTAGGCATGTAATAGTATCCATAAACAAATACCGTGATATCACGCCTAACCTCCTCAAGCGATGTAATGTACAAAATAAAATAGGATGCTCCATTATTTCAGGGGAGAAAGACGATTTGACATGTTTGAATACTTTGGAAGTTGTCAAACTATTATATTAATATTTATATGTTATAATCGTAAATAAAGTATAGTATTCAACTTGCAATAATGATAATTACACACTCGCTTACGGCTCGTGCTGCAAACTTCATCTGCATAAGTTATTATTTACATTATCTCTGGTTAAATACTTTATAACATGTTCTCAATATCCCTTATGTGTGGCATCGAGCTTGACTCCAAAACCAGATTTCCCTTTTAACTTTGTTTCAAACGCAGATAGAAGTGGACAATAAATTAAGTATTATGTTAAAGTAATTTACAATCCGTTACCATTACACAGTTTTTCCTAGAAATTCGGCCGCAGTTATCACATTATACATTAAAATTCAGGATAACAGAATTTTATGGCTACCCATATTCTTATCGTTTCATCTAAAGGGGGATTTAAAATAATGGCAACATTTACGCCTACCGTTTAACCTACGGCTTCACCTCAGGTTTCGGCAAGGAATAATATCTTACATTACTATCATCGGTTGAAATTAAACAGCGGCGCATCGTCTACTATTAACTGCCTTGAAAATGGTTCAAAAGGTAATCGGATCACAATTCATTCCATGAGATTTTTACTTGCTCGCTTACCGAAGAAGTATTATATTCGCGAAAAAGTCACTCTCCGAGATGTTGACGTTTCAGACCATGTAGACCTATTGTTTGTAGGCCAAATGACTTTGCCAATGTTCGCGCCTTGGGGTAAATGTGCCCATTCTGTTATAAGGAGCTCCCGGAATCGAAAAACGTTATGAACATTGCACATATGTGGATTAATTCTACGTTGAAGCACATCTTACACATGCTCGATCGAAGTAAGGTCGGGAGATTGTGAGGGCCATGGTAACATTTTAATTCCCTCATTGGTTAACCAGTTCATCACAGTACGTGCGACGTGTGGACAGGCATTATCCTGTATTAGGTGGAAGTTTTCACCAATAGCATCCATAAATAGATGCAAAGTGACTTGAATAGTATTATCCAGATATTGCTGAGCTGTTAGAAAACTATTAGGAAAACGATCTTGGTTCTGGTGCTTATAATTATTCCGCATACCATTACTGTACCGCCTTTGTATGTGTGAGCTTCTTGAACGTGCCCTAAATGTTCCACATTTCCGGATCGTCTCCATACTCATGTCCGATGATAATCTGGATGAATTCCAAATCTGGATTCATCTATGAGTAGAACTGTAGCCCAAGAGTTTACATATCAATTTTGATGTTCTTGACATCAGTCTAATTTGGCAGCGCAATTGCTTCTGGAGAGAGGTGGACATCTGAGTGGTCGTCGACTATGGAGATTGGCTCGATTTCCCACAGTATCTTGACCAACAATCACATTACGCGCTTGCTGTAACTCCGTAACCAACTCAGGTGTGGTAATCGTAGGGTACCTTCTAGCATTTAACTATAAATATCTGTCCTGAGCTGCAGTTGAAGTCAGTCCACGTCCTGGATGTTGTTTGGGCCGGAATTCCAGTTTGCCTAAAATGTCTCCATAATTGATTTATGACCCTTCTCTCAGCACCTTCGACTTTTCTCTTGCCAGCTTGAAGAAGACCCACCACCGCTCGATTCATCTCGTCTAAAGTTAAATGTTGTCGTTCCATTGTATTACACAATATTTTCAAAGCTACCAGTAAAGCAGAATGCTATAGAATGAATGAAATCGAAACTACCAGATAATTTCACGGAGTATAGAAATTCTAGGTTTTTCAGCAATCGAGTTTATCAAGTTTGTTATCTGTTTTATGCGTTTTCCAAACAATACGCGTATTGAGGTTGAGAAATTGAACTGATTAGTAAGTATATTAAAAGCATAATTTAACTGATACAAAAATTTCTCCTATGTCTTAAATGAGTTCCTGAATACATCCCTAGACTCTTCTCGTGTGTATAGTATTTATTATCATACTTCTCGCAACTACGAAAACGAAGAGTATATACATTTGATCGAGACATTCCTAAACAGTAACCGACAATCGTAGGGGAAATGATAAAGAACTTTATTAACCAATTTTATATTACAATTTAAGCTAACGATTTTACAGGTTCACTAAAGCCTAGGCATCCTGTTCTTCCACCTAAACTAAGACAAACAAAGTAGCCTAAATGGCAAAATCAAATTTTCCTCATTTATACTTACAAGAAAAAATAAAAACCTAAGTTCTGGACAAGGGGCGTAAAATATGGGAAACATAAAAAAAGAAAAAAAATGTGTGAAAAAAAATTGTGTGAAATCACGGCCTGCCTGTTCATAATTAACTCAACATGTTTTTTAAAACCAGATATATCTTTAGTTAATAATTCCTGAGGTAATTCATTAATACACTTTGTAATGTTGTAAGGATATGACCTCTTAAATCTAATATGTAAATTGTGGACGTCGGTCCGGAAACGATTTTAGAGGATGGCGGGATTTTGTTAATCAGTATATTAAAATACTGACATGCAGAGTGCAAATATCTTCTATTTTTCATGTTAAGTCAGTTATTTAGGTTTAGGGTGTAACTAATACGAATATACTTCCCCCTACACCAAAATTAACCGCAAACAGGAGTTCTGAAGTTTTGAATTCCAACTATCAGGAATTTAAACAAGGTCCATATATTGTGTCACAGTAATTCAACTTTGACAATACTAGAGAAGAAGTACAGATTTAGAGGTTTTGGTCTATACAAATTTAGTTTGATACATTAGATTCAAATTTAAGTATGCCTTTTGTAGACATTTATTAATATGTGGTATAAACCTCAATTCTTGGTCCATAATCAGTCCCAAATTTTTCACAGTGTTCTGAAATAAAATAGGTTCATCTTTTACTTTGACGTTGTTCTTAAACTGTAAAACGAATTTACTTCTTTCCGATTTTCTGCCAAACAAAATCACAGCTGACTTGCTAGAGTTAAGTTGAAGACACATTTTGTTTGAGAAGTCAAATAAAGAGCTAACTAAGGTCATAGTTAATGGCAGCAATTGCCTGCATCAAAAGACAAATTCAACTGTGAGTCATCTGCATAATATTGTTACGTGTTTCCACCTCTTAGGAAAGACCCTGTATGAATCCGTGGGTTCTAAAATAATTTCAACAAGAGATAAACACTAAAACTTTATTTAATAATTTACTGACTATACAATACTTCAAAATAACCTTTACACTTTGTTTACTTGATATTTAACCTCACTTTTTCGCTACCTTTTACTTTTATAAACTTCTCCTTCTGTGCCGTTAATCGCGCCTTATATACTCTGAAATTGCATTTAGATTCATCCAGAGACAATCAAGAATCTTCTCACCATACTCTAGAAAAAGTCTATTTCTTTCTACAAGTTTCCAGTCATTCACTATTAGGCATAGGCGTACCAATTTCCAGTTCCAAGGGGGTGTAATCCATAACAATATTGTTGTTTGCATGAGAGAAAAACGGATGCAAAATTGGACGAGTAGATTATAAAAAGTATAGGGCCCAGAATAGACTCCTAGGTTACACCTGTGCTAACGGTTAATTAATTTATTTTTTATTTAATCGTCTTATTTATATTAACGTCCTGGCGGAGTTTAGCTAATGCTATTCCACCACTCAACCAGGACACGTCTGACATGTCTGAAGATTCTCCTCCGTACATTGTCAGTTGAGACCTATTCTTTAAATAATTCTCTAATAATTTAGTCGCACCTTAAATGAAGCCGATGAAATGAAAAATGGATATCAACATCTCATGATTGATGGTATCAAACGCTTTGGATTGGTCTAAAAGAATTAATGCTGTTAATCACATGCCCCGGGATGCTCATCAATGCAGTACTGCAGCTGTGGCCTTGCCTAAACCCAGACTGATTTGATGGTATTATCTGATTATCTTTTAGATGCCCCTGTGTTTGTATTTCCATATTTTTTCCTAATAATTTTGAAAACGTTGGCAATGTACTAATTGATCTTAAGTTATTTAGACATGTAGGATTTCTAATTTTTGGTATAGGCATTACTCGGGTTTGCTTCCATGTGTTGGGGAAGATAGAGTTAATTAAACAATAGTTCATTATATGCGCAATATATGGAAGCAAAAAAGGTAAACAGAGCTGTATCGTTAAAATTCTTATACCAACTAAACCACGGAATTTACTTTTCATTTTCTAAAGTATCTTTAGATCATCAATTTCTGTGTCAGCGTGTAAATTAAATGATGAATTAACAATGCATTTTATACTATTATTATTAAATTGAATTAGGGATGAGTCAGGAGTAATTTGTGGTAAAAAATTAACAAAATAATTGTTTATCTGGTTAACATTGGATAAGCTGTTAGGTAAATCAATTTCCGTATTTCTTGAGCGCTTTATTTCCTTTAATAGTTACCATATTTTTTAACAATTTTTGCTAGGAAATCTTGTAGCATAATATTATTTTTTTCCCCTCCCTGATAGTAGTAACTAGATTTCTAAGTTGCTTATAATTATTCTAATCATTTATTACTTCCACATCCACGTAGTGGATTGGAAGTATAGTAATCGTAAAAAAAATTTCAACATTTTTTTAAACCTGAAATCGGTTTAGACTGACCTGAAGCGTCGAGATTTTAAATTTGATCGAAAAAAAAAAATTCTGTCTGTCTGTCGGTGTGTCTGTCTGTCGGTCGGCCTGTACATTTTTTGTCCGCACGTTTTCTCCGGAACGGTTTAATATATTGACTTGAAATTTTGTACACGTATATATTATACCGAGCTCTGGAACTGGATTTTTTAACATATCCGGTGAAGGGTTGGAAGGTAAATAGGGGTAAAGAGGGGGAAATAAGTAAAATAAGCTAAGTAAAACAAGCTACTATTATTAAAAAGGTTGATAAAATAAAATTGAGATATTCATTTGAAATTTGGTACACGTATATATTATAACGGCATCTGGAACCAGCTTATATTTTGGGAGGATTGGGAGTTGAATAGTGGTAAATAGGGCAAACAAAATGAAACAAGCTGGTAGGAGTACAGAAACTTGAAATTCGGTGTATATACTAGAAGCCAAGGTCTCAGATTATTTATAATATTTTTCAAACCCCACCACCCCTCTCCATTATTAATGGGATTGATAACATAAAATTCGGATATTCACTTGAAAGTTAGTACACGTATACATTGTAATGATATCTGATTAAGATGATCCCATTGAAGGGGTGGGAGGTGGTAGGTTGCGAATAGGGGAAATAAGTAGGGTAAACTAGAAACTTCATTTTTAACGTATGTGGTAGAAACCAACGCCTCAAACATTTTTATGACATCTGCCCCAAATATTATTAAAATTCTATGACCAATAATTTCCACATACTAGAGTGCAAATCTAATCAAAATATTTCCATTAAAGTGACTTGGAAAAAATCTGGATATGGAAGTAGTGATTCCTAAGGCAGCGGCTTTTTTTTCGATTTTTTTTATTTGCCTAGTATTTTATCAGTATCATTAACCATGGCACGTATGGTATCAGTCAACCAAGGAGCATACGGTTTAGTGATTCTTACAGATTTAACTGGGGCATGAATATTTAACAAGGTGGCGAGAGTATCAGAAAGAAACATTACTTTATTATTAATGCCATCAAAATCGTAAATACTACGCCACGGTATAGATCTAAGATCAGAGTCAAATTCATCATAGTTAATATTTTTTAAATTCCCGTAGGTTTTATAAATAGTTTATATTTATTAAGCAATGATCACTAATTTAAGACACAGATTGTGTTCCAACCTCCCTAACCATCTCTACAGTAGTAGTTAACATATAATAATCGATCAGTGTGGCCTGTAGTGCTCGTGAGACTAGTCGGTTGATTTAATATTTGTTTAACACCAAAACCATCCAAAATATTATTTACAAAGTTAGCCTCAGTAGAATCGAATTTAAGTAAATCGATACTAAAATCACCAACACAAAATATTATATCAGCTGTAGGCACAATACTTGAGAGAGTTGTTTCAATGGAATTAAAAAAGTTAACATAATTATAATTTGAAGGCTTATATGCCACCCCCAAACGATGTTTTTACATCCTGCATGCGACCTGCAATTGCTCAATATCACATTGTATACCTAATTTTAAAATTAAAAAATGATTTAAGGTATAAAATGTTCATATCACTGTGTTAGTGATCGAATTCTGAACAACTTTCAAAATGTTCGTTCGGCTGTCTGTCCGTTCGTCCGTTACGTTTACTGTAAGCACGATAACTTAACAAATAAGTCTCCGATTGTATTTTTTGAACTGGTAATCAATATTGGCTAGAAAAGAACCCTGTTGTTTTTTAACATAATCGATCTCATTAAGAAAGTTATTTAACTTATATGTAGTCGTTTGCCAGAAAGCTTAAAGCCTAAACTCCTGTATTGTGGTGTAGCTCTCTTCATATATTTAAAGCAAATAAAAAGTGTCGGGGTGTTTGATCTTTACCGCAAAGTCAAAGGCGCCGACATTTTTTATGTGCCTTAAGTATATGAAGAGAACTATATCACCATACTAAATTGTATAAATGCTACCTCGCATGTTTACACCTTTCGTGGTCCCTAGGTAAATACAAAAAAGTTATAAGTTATACGAAAGACCCGCTTGGAAATTTTTTTCTTATATTCTGAAAATCAAGAAACCATTATATTCCTCTTACACTAGGATATTGCAATACCCTGTCTATAAAACCAAGTTCAAATGAATGCTGTATACGGCAGGTTTAACGCCTTGTTTGTATTTATCTCTATGAAATACGAACGCAGTGAAATTTAAATGATTCGCTTGAGTTATGAATGAATAAATTCAATTGAAAGTTGATGACAGCTGCACTTGATATTTTCTGACAGCGAGCGAGCGTGTCAATAAACAAATGCTGCTTAATGAAATAATCAAAACGTGTTTCAGTACGTCAACATTGGCTCCTGAAATCCATTCGATATTTGCTACTGATTAGGTTAGTCACCTTCGGAATTAATAAGAATTATGAAAAGATTTGGGTTATGAATGCGGGTAAATAAAACAAATTATATAAAATGCAAATTGTGAGTTACGTTAAGTCCACATTCATGTAGTGGAGTGGAAATATAATAATCGTAAAAATATTGTCAATTTTTTTTTGTTAAAGTAGGCTTAGAAGTTATGAAACGTCGAGAATTTATATCCGTCTGTCGGTTTTTAAGTTTATTTGAAATTTGTTACACATCAATGTAATGAAGGAAGAAAAACATTAAATATTTCGTGTAAAGACGAGATTACCTCCCCCTCTGTTTTTGAGGGTGCTGAACAGGGTGCAAGTGGTGGGAGAAGTTTTTGACTGCCGCAACCACATGTTACGGATACCTTTATGTTTTCATGTATAAACGGGTCTGGGGAGTGATTTACCGACGGCTTATACTTGAAATAGTATGGAAGAAGGTTACAGAGTAAGTGAAATCCAAACAGCTGGCCTAGGGGGTTGACTAAACCCTCTCGAGGGTTGGAGAATCATTCTCTCTTTCAAGTGATTAGGTTCAAATGCATATCTCTCTGTTTTAGGAGTCGTTGATCACGGGGAAAATATCATTTTTAGCTCCCACCCCTCCTCATTTCCAAACGGGCAGAAACCACCCCTCACTTACTTACAGGTTCTTCGGTGGCGGTGGGGGGGGGTCAGAGGTCGCTGATTACGAATTTGATATCATAAAGTCCAAAATGAA
This sequence comes from Stenurella melanura, assembly GCA_963583905.1. Lineage (NCBI taxonomy): Eukaryota > Metazoa > Arthropoda > Insecta > Coleoptera > Cerambycidae > Stenurella > Stenurella melanura. The sequence goes on from OY757317.1 coordinate 9,431,794, forward strand.
AATTGAGGTTGTGACTAATTGTTTGGAATAGTCTCTGTGAATATTCATAATTGTATCGGAAAATTTCCAGAAAATCTTCCTAGATCACGAATTATTAATTTAATAATATATTATACTTCGCAAAAAGCATCGTTTATTTGGAAATGCGCGCGGATTTTTGTATCTTAATAAATTTTTTGTTAATAAACAAATACTTTTTATGAACTTCTAAATTTATATATGTAATCAGCGACCCTCAAAACCCCCCTAAAAATATTTCAGCCATTTTGAATAATTATTCAGGAAGTTATTCAATTGTTAACTTAATTTGTTTATTTAACAATGTCAGAGGTTCGACCAACAAAAAAAAAAACGATTAACTTTTCGATTTATGGACCCAGGAAGATATATCCAAAGTTTCAAAAAATCGGTAAATATTTTTTCGGTTTTTTAAAAATGTCTATACAGCGACTCGAATAAATAAATCCTTTGCTTGCAATTAATTAAATAAAGCTAGGTCGTTTACAAATACCTACAATTCTCATATTCCTCAAAATGCACATCGCTCGTATCAACTTTAAATTATCTTGTGTCTGTTGTTTTTCTGTTGTTCTTTCGTCTATTTTTTTCTTCTGATTGGGATAATTTTTCGCTTTGAAACGCCTAATCGATATTTTTATCGTGATCAGCGCTGCGAAAGCGGGGCAAGGCGTATTGCGATCCAAAGTGCAATTAATGAATTCTGTACCTCTGCGGTTGGAGATGTGGAGGGGACGGAGCGAAAAACGATATTTTTACCGTGTTCAGCGACTCCGAAAATGGGGGAATATCCATTTGTTCAGAATAATTTGAAAGAGAAAATGATTTTTCACCTCTCAGGAGGGTTTAATCAACCCCCTAGGCATGCCGTCTGGATTCCACTTACTCTATAGCCCCCTTCCATTTTATTTCAAGTATAACACGTCGATAGATCACTCCCCAGACCCGTTTATTTATGAAAGCATAAAGAGATCTTAGAAAGGAGTGGTTTTGGCCATTTCACAAACTTGTGTCAAAAACTTCTTCCACCACTTACATCGTGTTTAGCACCCTCGAAACCGGCGGGTGGAGGTAATCTCGTCTTTGCATGAAATATTTACAAAAAGTAATCTTATAATGCTCATTACATAGGGGAGCATCCATAAATTACGTAAGGTATTTGAGGGTGGGTGGGTCTTTGCTAATATCTTATAAAATCTTATATAGGGTTGGGCGGGTATTTGAATAATTTTTTAAATATAATTTTTTCATTGCTTATGACTTGTATTCGCCTAAACTACTATTAATATCTATAGAAAAATTTAAATTCTACTTGGTAAGTATTTTCAAATATAAACATAATTTAATAACATTAACTATATCCAACAAAGTACACTGAAAGAAATAATTTCGCCGGTATAGCTAAATTAATAAAGCTGAATCAGATAAATGTTGTTTGTATATAAAATACGTTAATAAATAATTTATCTAATCCAGCTTAACAGTGAGGCTGATTCAGCCACATTATAATAATAATAATAATAATTTATTGGTCCTGTCGATCACAAATACATGATATAGGATATGTCAAATGTAGGTACATAGAAGTATAAGCAGTATATTATACATAAATAAACTAAGTCAAACTATGTAGTATCAAATTAAAATTATACAAATATGTATAAAACATGTATTAAATAACAGTTATTATTGCTTATTAATATAAAATTAAAATATAAAATTATACATAAAAAGGTTTTATTTGATTCAGCTTTATTCATTTATCTCTACTTGATATACCATTTCTCTCAGTGTACATAATAACCGAAACACGATTTCTCATTGTTGGCTTGCAAATTTTGTATGAAGCAATATACCAATACTTAATGAAGAAGTATATCTTACAGTTTTTTACATGGGGTTGGGTGGGGGGCAGAAAAACATCAAAATTCATCTTACGTAATTTATGGATGTTCCCTAGGACCAAGATGTCTTGTCAGTAGAGACAGGGGCGTACGGATTTACGAAATTCGCACGTACGTAATTTGAAGAAACGGAAGCACTCGGATTGTGTTAATTATGTATGAGTTACCATATGTGTTAAATTTTAAATATTATGCTTAAATCTGGCAACATTATCTCCACGTATTTTAGAAGTGCAGTAGCAAATATTTATGCGTTGCATTAAAACCGTTACTATTGTAAATATATATGTGGCGCTACTGATTGTCGTAGTTTAGCCTCGTGAAGTTTGTTTATCAGAGTTCCGCCAGTAGCTGAACAAATTATTAGGTATAAAGGAACCACATTCAAGCGTTTATTCTATTTGGTCGATTGTACCAGTTACACATAATAAGCTAGTCGTGGTTTTCATCTCTAATAGGCGGATAAAACGTAAAATAATTATCTGGATTAAGTGGGATTATACAGGGTGTAATTAGTTTAATGTCATTTAAAAAACTGGTGGTAGGGAACGACAAGACAAACAAAAAAACCTTATATAACATGGGGTCTAAAGCTCATAGATTTGGAGAAAAAAAAAATAAACAAAAATTTCGCAAATTTTCAATAAAAATTTTTGACAACTGCTGGAATATTGAGGTAGGTTTAGATCTAGATCTAATCTGAAGAAAACTATACTCTAACTCTCCCTTGTGCAATATTTTAGTTACTGTCGGTGTTTCGTTATGTACACACGTCCAACCCGCCGTTCGTTGTTTTTGTTATTTTTGAATTTCGCGTCATTGTGTATTTATAGTTAAGATTTATTTTATTGACTTACCGTTCAAGTTGTCAAATTCTCGATTACGTACAGACACAACTTACTTGTTCGTTCTTTTTGTATTCCCTTTTGGCTTTTGTACCAAATTTTTATTTTATTTTTCTTTATTGCAACGTTAGTTGATAGTTAGTGTTTAGTGTTGAACGAAGTGCGTGTGTACTTAATTCGACGTACCGAACTGTGTATTGATACAGATGCAGAGATTTTGAATCATTTAGGTAGGTAGTAAGCTTTTAACCCAGGACACTCATTTATGTTATAAATGTTAATAAACCACATTTAAATTTTCTAAATTATAAACAATCCAATATTTTTTCCAAATTAAAAAACACACATGTAAAGAAATTCTCTGTTTAAATCTCTATGGCCATTATTTGCTTGCAATTGTGCACGAAGAGAGAACGAATTATTTACCTCTTTATACTTGTCTAAGTTCAGTTGAGGCCAGCGTGTGCCGGCCAGCACTTTTTTATGACAAATTAAAAGTTGTATAATTGGTACCATAATATTAAATATTGTTATGAATTACACCCCCTTGGAACTGGAGATGATACGCCCATTGCCTACTAATAGTGACTGGAAAGACTCTAGAAAGAGCCATGGACTTGTCTAGAATGTGGTGGAAGAAGATTCTGGTTCAATCTAGAGGTAATTTCAGAGTATATAAGGCGCGATTACCGGCGCAGAAGAGTAAGTTTTATTGAGAAAGCAGTTTATAAAAGTGAACAAGTTGAAAAGTGAAAAGTGAGGTTAAATAAGAAGTAAATAAAGTTTATTTTGAAGTATTGTATAGTCAGTAAATTGTTAAATAAAGTGTTAGTAGTGTTTATCTCTTGTTGAAATTATTTAGAACTCACGGATTCATACAGGGTGTTTTCCTAAAAGGTGGAAAATTCGTGACACTGGTGTCAGACGCGGAATTTTAACAAGAGGATTTTTCGGAAGTGTTGAGAAGACTGGGACAGTATTCTCGGAGTTTGTGCTAACACAGGAAGGACTAATTTACTGGACATTGTTCGAGGATTATTTTCGAACAGAAAAATAGTGTTAAGTGCATTTTTGAGACATTTTTGGAACATTTTATTAGGACATTAGTGATAGTGATTAAATCCCTTGAACTAAGAAAAGATTAAAGACTCTGAACAAGACTTTTTCGTGTAGATAATTAAGAGTATTTTCGCGAACTTTCTAGAACTTTTCTATTTGAATAGTGGTTTAAATAAAAGACTTTCTCGTGCTGTTTTGCGAATTCTCTGGACAAGTCCATTACCGATATTGACGTGATTATTAAATTTTGTTGATAATTATATGCCGATAACAACCAGAAGCATGGCATCCGAAAAATAAATGCAGGACTTTATGGCACAAATGCAAAATACGACGATAGACCAAGAACAAAAACGTCAAGAAGAATTAAGAAAAATTTTTGAGGATCAAGAACGAAGACGTCAAGAGGAGAAACAAGAAGAGGAGAAACGACGTCAAGAGGAAAAACAAGAAGAGGAGAAACGACGTCAAGAGGAAAAACAAGAAGAGAAACGACGTAAAAAGGACAATGATGAATTAAGAAAGACAATAGAGATGCAACAGAATGCCTTTATTTCAGCCACCGAAGAGCTCAAAAATAAGATCGAAGTAAAAATGGACAAGGTTGAAGAGGAAGTAAGCGAAGTGAAAGAAAAAGTAGGCAAGCTCGAAGAAGAAGTTGGTGAAGTCAAAGTGAAAGTAAACAAGTTCGAAGAAGAAGTCAAAGGGGAAATAGACCAGCTTAAACGACAGTTGAGGGATAGAGGAAACCAGCAAGTGGTGTCATCAGGCCAGCGATTAAAAATTCCCTCTTTGATGGTCAAAGTTCCAGGATGACTTACAAGACACAGTTTGAGGCAGCAGCGAGTGCAAACAACTGGAATGACGAAGAGAAAGCTAAGGCATTAATCGTAGTTTTAAGAGGCCAAGCATTGGAATTGCTCCAGACAATTCCGGTAGACCAACAACGGAATTTTAGAGTTTTAGAAGCCGCCTTAGATCTACGATATGGCGATCAACACCTTTCTCAAGTATACCAGACCCAGCTGAAATTACGCGTTCAGAAAGCTGGAGAGAGTCTGCAAGAATTTGAAGCTGCGGTGGAAAGACTGGCACATTTAGCATATCCTAATGCGCCAAGAGAATTTAAAGAGCAATTGGCAGTAGGGGCATTCCTAGACGGGATAAGGAACGAGGAAATCAGGCGAGTCCTCAGGCTATCCCGACATAACAATAGTAGTGAAGCCTTGGTGCGTGCACTAGAAATAGAAGCCGTCTATTGGGATACTCCAAAGTCAAGAGTGTGGGCTATGACACTCGAAGAATCGCAGTCAGAAAAGAAGAACCAGAACCCTATGTTGGCCGATATACATAAAATGTTCAGTCAGTTACTGGCTCAATTGGATGCTGCAGAGAGACAAGGCACGCCAAGCGGCGGTATTAAATGTTACAACTGCGGCAGAGCAGGGCATATCAAACGAGACTGTCGATATCGGATCTCGAGGAATGTGAATGCTGGAAACATGGAAGGGACACAGAATAATAGAAGTAGTGGAAGGCCATGTGGACGGCGTATGAAATGTTACAGGTGCGGAGAACGAGGACATATCCAGCTGTCCACGGAGGAGATTGGAGAGAGTGAAAGCCGGAGATGCTGTGAAGCTGAGGGGAAAATCAGAGAAAGCTGGTACCAGAGAGACTGTGACAGATAGGGAACGTGGTATCCTGAGAGAAGTAAAGATTTCCCAGCTTCGAAGCATTCCGAGAAGTCCACTACTACCAGGATGTGAAAATAAATCAAAATCCCAGAAAATTGCAGATATTTCATCCGGAAGAAGGTGCAAGGAAGATTGCAAGTACTACCACCAGGAGAAACTGCAGGTCACGGGAGCAGTCAACACTGTCAAAGTGGAGGTGCCGGATGACAGGATGGATGAAGAGCTCAGACAAGAACAATTGAACGATGTGGAAATTGGGCCTATATTGAGAACCAAAGAAAGGGGAACTCGTCCAAAATGGAAGAATGTTTCGGGCAAAAGAGTGGGACTGAAGCACTGTGGGCGCAGTGGGACTCACTGAAAGTCATGAACGGGCTGTTGCGGAGAGCATGGGAAAGCCCGGATGGAAAGCAGGTAGTTATGCGTCTAGTGATTCCCAGGTGTCGAGTAGCGAAGGTGCTTCAGGAAGTGCACAATGGAACATCCGATGGACACTTCGGTGTTAACAAGACCCTGAAGAAAATACGAGAACGATTTTATTGGATAAGAAGTCGTCAGGATGTTGAGGCTTGGTGTCGCAAATGCAAGATTTGTGCATCCAGTAAGAGACCACAAACTGGGAGTAAGGGTGAGAAGAAACAGTTCTACGCCGGAGCTCCTTTCAAAAGGTTGGCTAACGATATAGCGGAGCCATCACCAGCCAATGACCGAATGAAGGCTCGATATGACTGGAAGGGTAATTCAAAAGAGGTCATCAAGGTGGGAGAGCTAGTTTGGCTGTACAACCCCCAGCGGAGGAAAGGAAAGTCACCGAAATCACCTTGGGATGGCCCGTACACTGTTATTACCCGAATTAATGATGTAGTCTATCGGATTCAACGAAGCAAAAAGTCCAAGATGAAGATCATGCATTTGGACAGACTGGCGAAATACATCGATGATTCTGAGTTGCCTGATCGGGACGATCAGGCTTAAGGAGGGGGCAGTGTTATGAATTACACCCCCTTGGAACTGGAGATGATACGCCTATGCCTACTAATAGTGACTGGAAAGACTCTAGAAAGAGCCATGGACTTGTCTAGAATGTGGTGGAAGAAGATTCTGGTTCAATCTAGAGGTAATTTCAGAGTATATAAGGCGCGATTACCGGTGCAGAAGAGGAAGTTTTATTAAGAAAGCAGTTTATATAAGTGAACAAGTTGAAAAGTGAAAAGTAAGGTTAAGTAAGAAGTAAATAAAGTTTATTTTGAAGTATTGTATAGTCAGTAAATTGTTAAATAAAGTGTTAGTAGTGTTTATCTCTTGTTGAAATTATTTAGAACCCACGGATTCACACAGGGTGTTTCCAAAAAGGCGAATAAACGTTACAATATGTTAACCTAGATCAGTGTTTTTCAAAGTGCCCCTAGAGGGAAAAGTCATAAAGGTTTTTTGTTTGTCTAATCGGTCCCTATTACCAGTTTTTTTTAATGACATGAAACTGATTACACCCTCTATAGTAGAGGTGCCGCTTAAGTATTACATATCAGTAACTATCCTTTGATCAGAATGCCGCTGATTTTTTGCTCTACTGCCAAGACCTTTTGGCCCTCTAAACAAGAGTATCACATATCTATAGCATATAGTGTGTATAATACAAAGCTCTGTTCAAGAAGTGGCGCAGGAGCGTCGGCTTCGCTCGACTCCGGTTTTACCTCTAATATGTTGTGTTTGACTTTTTATACAATAAATATCATTTATAAGAATTATTTTCTATTATTTCCTCCAACCAATATTGTTTATTAGTGCCATTTTCTTAGTACATCTCGTACCTGGGGTAATATTTTACAAATATAGTACGACGCAGATTCATACCTCGCTTGCACCACTATTTCTACTTCAATAAAATTTTACGGAAAACCTGCGACTTTAATAGAAAAATTTGCTTACAAACGTATGCTCTTTCTAAAAATATTATTTATTTTTATTTTCCCACACATCGACTCATGTTAAGAATTTTCAAAAAATTTTTTTGATTTTTTTATATTGCCGGTCTGGAAATCATACAAACTTTAGATGGCCTTATTAATTACACTTCAGAGAACTCATAAAAAAATAAAGCATCTGCCTCCGAACATGTTTGAGATTTACAGACAAAATTAGCTACTCCGACTGGACTATTAACACGACGCTCCAATACTATTGTTTGACGTGTGTTTCGTCAACCATGTCAGCATCATCAGGGATTATTACAAGTTTAATTTCTTAAACTTTGAATTTAATCAACTATTGATGATGCCTACATGTTTGGCGTAGTTTATGTCGAAAATAGTATTTAATGTTGACATAACTACCCATTGAGAAATGTTTTAAATATTTGATATTACTAGTACTCAGTGCAAGTAATGATATATTTTCAATCTAACAAAATAGTAGGAAAGCAAAATCTATAATCCACATACGAAAGTGAAGGTTCATAGCATTAGGAATGTCATGTGTATCTTATGGGCCGTAAATAATAAAGAATCAATTCTTACCATTTAATACTAGCCAAACAGTATTTCGTCAAATATTCAGTTGAGCAGTATTTGTTTTAAGATTAATTGTTACGGTATTTAGGTCACCAATGCCTTTATTTGCCTTACTATTACGGTCAACATAAGGCGGTTTATCACAATCATGTAAATCCTATTTGTCGTAAATTTTGCGGGTTTAATATTGCAAGAGATTTTTCTTCGATAAAAGATATCAGTAAACAATCCCCAAAAAATTATGAAATAATAATTCCCAATGGTTGCACAACAGAAAGACAGGTAGTACTCCCAGAGCCCAACCAGATGAATGCAAAAATTTTTATTTATTATACAGAGTGACTCATTAAAAATGTGGTAGGTACATTTCAATAGAATTCACACCTTTGAAGTTCCCAATGGAAACTGTAAATCCTGTTCTTACGTGCGTATTTGTGTTAGGAATCTCTATTGTAATAAATCATCCCATGTCTTTAATATTCTAACGCCGAGGAAAGCCTGTTTTTCTAACATTTTTTACCAACATTTTTGGAACATTTTTACCACTAGAATAGATGGAAAAAAAGGTTTTTTGCTCACATTTAAAATTTCCACGTTTCATGGCATTCTAAGCTTATAAAAACAATTTTAATTTTTTGGAAAAAATCTAATTTCATTTTTGCCACCACAAAATACAAAGTAGATTATGGAAAAAAATTGTTTTTGCTCAAATTTCAAATTTTCACCTTTCGTGGCATTCTAAACCCATTTCAAGAGAATATTTTTACCACTACTATAGAATAGATTATGAAACAGTTTTTTACCACTAGAATGCATAAAAAAATTTCTTTGCTCAAATTTAAAATTTCCACGTTTCATAACACTCTAAATCTAAAAAAAAAAAAAATTGGTAAAGTTATTTACACAGAACTTTCCTCGTTATTTGTGCATGGCGGTCACTCTAAAAAATTATTAATTACGCAATGACAATGAGAATAATAATCGGAATATAGTTATCACTATTATTACAAAGAAAACCTGATAACTTTTGGTCAAAAAAATATACAGAGTACTCATCCAACAGCAAAAAGGAAGGCTTGCGCAAATACCTTTACAAATGTCCACCATGGTTGAATTATTAAATATTATTGCCATCTGTTACATTTTCAATTCCACATTCACGTAGTGGAGTGGAAGTATAGTGGTGGTTAAAAAATTTCACTTTTTTGAAATGGGTGAACCAAAAATATATACATAATTTGGAGATTATAGAGTAATAAATTGTGCAAAACTAACCCCAGTTCATACATTACTGAACAGCTTCTTTGAATTAAGTGTATATATTGTGCAAAATTAATTACAAAGTTGACAAAATAAGCATATAATTTGTGGATTTCTCATTTAGAAATTGTGGAAAACTAAAAACACATTCTCTTAAAAAACTATAAACATTGTGTCACTTAAGAGCACAATTTTTTGTAAATATGTTTTACAAATGAAGAGGTTTAGATGTCAATGTTTGTTTAGGAAACCTTCAGAATATATTTAAAAATTTCACACAAATTGTAGAAACTAACTTAATTTGTTCACAGATTTGTTCCACAAGTGGAATAAAATTATTATATTTTTATGCAACCATAATTCAAATTTGTAAAGAATTCAATTTATGTGATTTTTAAGTTTGTACAAAAATTTCACACAATGTTAATGCATAAACTGTACAAAATCATTGCCCCAATAATGTATTATTTATTTGCACAAATTGTTCCTCTCACCATTTTAAGACCAATTTGGAGTACAATTTTCTACAATTGTGGTAAAATATCACACACATTTTTCTCTGTGTACAATTAAAATGAAGTGGATACATATAGTGTGTGAAATGAGTGCACGGTGAACCAAAAAATATATACATAATTTGGAGATTATAGAGTAATAAATTGTGCAAAACTAACCCCAGTTCATACATTACTGAACAGCTTCTTTGAATTAAGTGTATAATTCTATACATTGTGCAAAATTAATTACAAAGTTGACAAAATAAGCATACAATTTGTGGATTTCTCATTTAGAAATTGTGGAAAACTAAAAACACATTCTCTTAAAAAACTATAAACTTTATGTCACTTAAGAGCACAATTTTCTGTAAATATATTTTACAAATGAAGAGGTTTAGATGTGAATGTTTGTTTAGGAAACCTTCAGAATATGTTGAAAAATTTCACACAAATTGTAGAAACTAACTTAATCTGTTCAGAGATTTGTTCCACAAGTGAAATAAAATTATGTATTTTTATGCAACCATAATTCAAATTTGTAAAGAATTCAATTTATGTGATTATTAAGTTTGTACAAAAATTTCAAACAATGTTAATGCATAAACTGTACAAAATCATTGCCCCAAAAATATACTATTTATTTGCACAAATTGTTCCTGTCACCATTTTAAGACCAATTTGGAGTACAATTTTCTACAATTGTGGTAAAATATCACACACATTTTTCTCTGTGTGGTAGGTTTAAGAGTATATTATGGTATACGATGCGTCAGTAAAAAAATCATGTGTCTAACGCATAGGAAAAATTTCTTTTCCGAATGCGACACTTGTTTTTACGTATTTTTAGCTGTATCTGCACTTAGTAAATATTATTACAAATAATCAACAAATTTTAAACTCCACTGACTGTTTAATTATCGGCACTCCTCATGATGTTGACATTTAAAAGACATAATTAAATTTATAAATAAGCCTTCAATATCTATTATACCGCTCAATAATTAGTATATTCAATTAAGGACCACTGATACTGATGTTTAAGTCATTTTTCCGGAATTCTTAAAGAATCTGTTCTGTTCAACAGGTTATATATGTAAACACTGCCAGAGCTTGCAAGTTAACAATCTCTGAAGAGTCCTTTAATACATCCACCCAAATGTTCGGTGCTTCATTGATTATTCATAGACTGAAGTGAAATCATTCGTGAGAATAGACGTAATGATTTTATTGAAATTTTGAGATAATTTTTATCTCGTATATTTTTTAACGGGGGGTCCAAGCATCACCGGTTAAGTGTTAATCTTAATAATTATTATGCCTATTTGAAGAAAGTCATAGGTATATTGTGTTCGGACTCATCACTAAAAAAGTCTCACGGAGAAAGGGTCTAGCCGGTTTAGCATATGAGAAATGCGCTGACGTCTATTGTTATGCATCAACCTTTTAAAAACAAATTTCAAATTTTTATTTTCTGAAATAGGTTTAGAATGTCATGAAACGTGGAAATTTGAAGTTTGAACAAAAACGTATTTTTTTACTGTTTTTTGCCTGAAGTATTCCTACAATTGATTTCAGGCCTCTGCTTTCACCTATAAGGAAGATATGGAGGAGAAAATCCTTAACGAAAGCTTTGTTTTTCGAATGAATCCAACGTCAAAAAATAGTTATCAATTAGTTCTATGCTATGTATTTTCATATTTTTAGATTAATTTTTAGAGGTGCAAAACATACAACTTTTTTTCCGAGGGTGGTTTTTATAATAACCACTGGAGATACATCAACCAAATAAATCACGTACAATCAACTGATATTTTTTCCTTCTTCAATTCTTTGGGACTTAATGCCACATGCATGTTTTCTTTTTAAGCTGTGCTAGGGAAATCTACAAAATATATCACAATTAACCAGTATGTTACTGGTAAATAACCTCTATGTCTGTGACGTTTACGTCAAAGGATCAGTTAGAGGTTGTTTTTTTTAAAACAAACAACACAAATAAGTATAAAAACTTGAAATTAAATATTTCGCCGACGTTTCGGAAATCTAATCTGTTTCATTCTTCAAGGTTTTTTGAAAAATCTTTTTTGCTGTGTATGACACATACGCAGCTCTAAGAATGTTTTTGTATTTGTCATACACAGCAAAAAAGATTTAAAAAAAAAGCCTTGAAAAGGAAACAGATTAGATTTCCGAAACGTCGGCGAAATATTTAATTTCAAGTTTTTATACTTATTTGTGTGGTTATTAAAAAAAACAACATCTAACTGATCCTTTGACATAAATATCACAGGCGTAGAGGTTATTTACCAGTAACATACTGGGTAGTTGTGATATATTTTGTAGATTCCCCTAGCACCGCTTGAAAAGTAAACATACATGTGGCAGGAGGTCCCAAAGAATTGAACAAGGAAAAAAAATTAAGATAATGCCACAAATAACATTTAGACAATATGTAGGTAAAAATATTTTCAATTTTTTCTTCTTCTGAAATATGTTTAGAATGTCATGTAACGTGGAAATTTTAAATTTGAGCAAAAAGGAAAGTTTCCTGCTATTCTATAATAGTGGTTAAAAAATATTACAAATAATTTTTCTAATAGGTTTAGAATGCCATGAGACGTGATAATTTTAAATTTGAGCAAAGAAAAAAAAATTCCTTCTATTTTAGTGGTAAAAAATTTCTAAAAAATGTTGGTGAAAAAAATGTTCTAATTTTTTTTTCTGAAATAGGTTTAGAATGTCATGAAACGTGAAAATTTGAAATTTGAGCAAAAAAAATTTTTCCATCTATTCCACTGGTAAATTTTTTTTCAAAATGGTAAAATGTTGCAATTTTTTTTTCCGAAATAGGTTTGGAATGTCATAAAACGTGGAATTTTTAAATTTGAGAAAAAAAAAATCATCTATTCTATAGTAGTGATAAATAGATAAAAAAAAATTCAAAAAATTATTAAAACTTTTCAAACACATTTTTAAATTTGTTTGAATAGGTTTAGAATGCCATGGAAACGTGGAAATTTTAAATCTGAACAAAGAAAAATTTTCATCTATTTTAGTGGTAATTTTTTTTCAAAAATGGTAGAAAAATTCTCTACATTTTTTTTAAATAGGTTTAGAACGCTATGAAAAGTGGAAATTTTAAATTTGAATGAAGAAAAAAAATTCCTCCATCTATTTTAATGGTAAAAATTTCTTCAAAAATGTTGGTAAAAAATATTAATTATTTTTTTTAAATAGGTTTAGAATGTCTTAAAACGTGGAAATTTTAAATTTAAACAAACAAAAAATTTTTTTCATCTATTTTAGTAGTAAAAATTTTTTCAAAAAAATTTTCTTTTTTTTTTTTCTGAAATAGGTTTAGCGTGTCATAAAACGTGGAAATTTTAAATTTGAGCAATCATTTTTTTTTTCATTATTTATTCCTTTTAGACGGTCCACCCTGTATATTTTCCAGTGAAAGTTTAACCATTTCTTCGCTGACAGTAGCGTCAACTACCTACCAAATTTGACTGCTCTCCGTCAAGTAGTTTTTTTAGTTAATGCACCAACAGACAGACAGACAGACTGACGCAATTGAAAAACATGTTTTCGTAATCTACGTGTTCTGAAACGTCAAAATCCGAAAAAATCGGAGGGTGATTTTTTCTCAAATACCATACTTGCATTTGGTATGCGAGGGAAGTAATACAGAAGTGTGAATTTGGTAGAACATAGAAATGAAAAATAATCTATAATATATTAGCTGTATAATACCGGGTGCCCCATTATATTTTGACCCTTTCTAAACCTACATAATTCTTCAACTAGTTAAGATAATGACATTCAGTTTTTGGCCAGTCTTCTTTTAATGTTGGCAAGTTTTTTCCTGAGTAATCATCTTTTTTTGCTCACTTCCGGTTTACCAGGAAATGACAGCGTATTTTTGGGGATTGGGCGACTTTGTTATTTCAAATGGAATACCCTGTATATTTTTCATAGTCGGAAAGCCCATTGTTTCCTCTTTCCGAAAATGCCATTTTTGTCATGGAAGTTATACAGAGTGATGGTTTTATAAGGTTTGTTTTTGTAACACGATGACTCAGGAAAAAATAAATAGATTTAAAAAGGGTCAAAATATAATGGGACACCCGGTATTCATTTTTACCAACCATGTAAGTACATAGAAAATATAAAATAAAAACGATTATTACGTATAAGATACTACGTATAGGATATATTTATTTTTATCAACCATGTAAGTTTAACGCATCTAAATTTTATTTGAACAGGTTCATAGATAATAAAAATTGGTAGATACATTGGTTTCACGTTATAGTCTAAGATCCGGCAGCTAATTCCTGCAGATATCTGTTTTACTTCCCTCGCATACCGAAGGGAAGTATTGTATTCGAGAAAAAATCACCCTCCGAGATTTTTTCGGATTCTGACGTTTCAGAACACGTAGATTACGAAAATATAGGTTTTTCAATTCCGTCAGTCTGTCTGTCTGTTGGTGCATTTACTAAAAAACAACTTGACGGAGAGCAGTCAAATTTGGTAGGTAGTTGACGCTACTGTCAGCGAAGAAATAGTAGAAATTTTACTGGAAAATATACAGGGTGGACCGTCTAAACGGAATAAATAGTGAAAAAAAATTTTTTTGCTCAAATTTAAAATTTTCACGATTCATGACGCGCTAAACCTATTTCAGAAAAAATTTTGACCAAAATGAAAAAAAAATTTGTTTGCTCAAATTTAAAATTTCTACGTTTCATGACACGCTTAACCCATTTCAGGAAAAAAAAAATGGAGAATTTTTTTCACCAATATTTTTGAAAAATGTTTTACTAGTAAAACGATTTTTTTTTCTTTCTTCAAATTTAAAATGTCCACGTTTCATGGCATTCAAAGCCTGATTAAAAAAAAATTGAATTTTTTTTTACCATTTTTGAAAATTTGTTTACCACTAAAATAGACGGATTTTTTTTCTATTTCTTCAAATTTAAAATTTCCAGGTTTCATGATATTCCAAACCAATTTCGAAAAAAAAATTTGCAACATTTTGTTACCAGTTTGGAAAAAAATTTAACACTAGAATGCTCAAATTTAAAAGTTTCACGTTTCATGACATTCTAAACCTAGGTATTTCAGAAAAAAAAATTTTGAAAATTTTTTTCACCAACATTTTTCAAAAAGTTTTTACCACTAAAATAGATCGATTTTTTTTTTGTTCCAATTTAAAATTTTCACGTTTCATAGCATTCTAAACCTATTTTAAAAAATTTGTAATTATTAATTTTTAAACTTTTTTAGCACTAGTATAGAATAGAAGGAAATTTTCCTTTTTGCTCAAATTTAAAATTTCTACGTTTGACATTCGAAACCTATTTCAGAAGAAAAAATTTTGAAAATTACTTTACCAACATGTTCTGAAAAATTTTAAAAAAAATGAAATTATTTAACCACCACTATACTTCCACTCCATTGCGTGAATGTTGGATTGAAAATGTGACAGATGGCAATAATATCTGTCATATGCACCTATTATACTTTTATTGAAAAATGTACAGGGTGGTCATCCCAAGAAATAATTCAGTCATGGTGGACATTTGTAAAGGTATTTGCGCAAGCCTGCCATATGTGCTACCTGCTATTTAGTATTGAACTTTTGCTGTTGGATGAGCAATCTGTATATTTTTTTGACCAAAACTTATCTAGTTTTCTTTGTGATAATAGCAATAACTATATTCCGATTATTATTTTCAATGTCATTTCGTAATTATTAATTTTTTAGAGTGACTGCCATGCACAAATAACGAGGGAAGTTCTGTGTAAATACCTTTACCGATTTTTTTTTTAATGAAACTTGCTTTAAATGAATGGTTAATGACAATGCGATACATTAATGTCGCAATTACCTTTAATTAAATATATTGTAATTAATTTATTTCAGCGAATTCCAACTATATATTACTTCCCTCGCATACCGAAGGGAAGTATTGTATTCGTGAAAAAATCACCCTCCGAGATTTTTTGGGATTCTGACGTTTCAGAACACGTAGATTACGAAAATATAGGTTTTTCAATTCCGTCAGTTTGTCTGGCTGTCTGTCTGTCTGTCTGTTGGTGCATTTAATAAAAAAACTACTTGACGGAGAGCAGTCAAATCTGATAGGTAGTTGACGCTACTGTCGGCGAAGAAATGGTAGAAATTTCACTGGAAAATATACAGGGTGGATCGTCTAAACGGAATAAATAGTGAAAAAAATTTTTTTTTGCTCAAATTTAAAATTTCCACGTTTCATGACGCGCTAAACCTATTTCAGAAAAAAAATGTTTGAAAATTTTTTCACCAATATTTTTGAAAAAATTTTTAATACTAAAATGAAATAATTTTTGTTTCTTTCTTCAAATTTAAAATTTCCACGTTTCATGACATTCTAAGCCTGATTCAAAAACAAAAAAATTGAAATTTTTTTTACCATTTTTGAAAATTTGTTTTGTTTAATTTGTTTTTTATTTCTTAAAATTTCAAATTTCCACGTTTCATAGCGTTCTAAATCTATTTAAAAGAAAAATTAGAAATTTTTTTAACTATTTTTAAAAAAATTTACCACTAAGATAGAATTTTTTTTTCTTTGTTCAGATTTTAACTATCCATGTTAAAAACGTTTTTGAAGAATTTTTAGAAAAATTTGAAAACATTTTTAATCCATTTATGTATCACTACTATAGAACAGACGAAAAATTTTTTTTTTGCTCAAATTTAAAATTTCCACGTTTCATGATATTCCAAACCAACTTCGGAAAAAAAAATTTGCAACATTTTCTTACCAGTTTGGAAAAAAATTTAACACTAGAATGCTCAAATTTAAATGACATTCTAAACCTAGTTATTTCAGAAAGAAATTGTTGAAAATTTTTTTCACCAACATTTTTCAAAAAGTTTTTACCACTAAAATAGATCGAATTTTTTTTATTTGCTCAAATTTAAAATTTTCACGTTTCATAGCATTCTAAACCTATTTTAAAAATATATAATTTTTAATTTTTAAACTTTTTTTAGCACTACTATAGAATAGAAGGAAACTTTCCTTTTTGCTCAAATTTAAAATCTTTACGTTTGACATTTTAAACCTATTTCAGAAGAAAAAATTTTGAAAATTATTTTACCAACATCTTTTGAAAAAATTTTTAAAAAATGAAATTTTTTAACCACCACTATACTTCCACTCCATTACGTGAATGTTGGATTGAAAATGTGACAGATGGCAATAATATCTGGCATATGCACCTATTATACTTTTATTGAAAAATGTACAGGGTGGTCATCCCAAGAAATAATTCAGTCATGGTGGACATTTGTAAAGGTATTTGAGCAAGCCTGCCATATGTGGCACCTGCTATTTAGTATTGAACTCTTGCTGTTGAATGAGCAATCTGTATATGTTTTTACCAAAACTTATCAAGTTTTCTTTGTAATAATAGCAATAACTATTCCGATTATTATTCTCATTGTCATTTCGTAATTATTAATTTTTTAGAGTGACTGCCATGCACAAATAAGAGGGAAGTTCTGTGTAAATACCTTTACCGATTTTTTTTAAGTAAATTAAATGTCATTTAAAAGAAAATGATGCAGAGAATATAAATAATGGTTGCCAGCTCTCGGTCAGCCGCAACTTTCAAGTTGCCAGATATAAACAGCTACGTTATTATTAATTATTTACTCTAATCTGTTCTTCCAGATAATTGTATACTAAATTGTAGCATATTTTTTTCTGTGCACGATAACACATGGTTGCCTTTTAAAAAATCTCCGCAAGTAGTGGTTGCCATTATTTCAATTAATTGCTCTCGCTCTTGATGAGTGTGAGTGAGAGAGAAGGAATGCGCGCGTTGATTCGCACTCTAAACTATGTTTATTTAATATGTCAACTACAATGTTGATAGTACTCTTTTTCGATGATTCTTCGGTAACCAAGTTTATTAAAAAAACAGCTGCCTAAGGAATCACTACTTCCACATCCAGATTTTTCATCCAAGTTACTTTAAAGGAAACATTTTGACTATATTTGTACTCTAGTATGTGGAAATTATTGGTCATAGAATTTTAATAATATTTGGGGCAGATATCATAGAAAAGTTTAAGGAGTTGGTTTCTACCATATACGTTAAAAATAAAGTTTCTGGTTTACCCTACTTACTTTCCCCTATTCACAACCCACCACCTCCCACCCCTTCAATGGAGTCATCTCAATCAGATGTCACGACAATACATACGTGTACTGACTTTCAAGTGAATATCTCAATTTTATGTTATCAATCCCATTAATAATGGAGCTGAGGTGGCGGAGTTTGAAAAATATTAGACAGAAATCTGAGGCCTTGGTTTCTAGTAAATACACCAAATCCGAAATTTGTGTACTCTTACCAGCTTGGTTTACTTATTTTTCCCTATTTACTCCTATTAAAACCCCAACCCTTCAACGTAATCATCCCAAAATATAATCTAGTTCCAGATGTCGTTATAATACAGACGTCTAGTCTACCAAATTACAAGTGAATATCTCAATTTTATTTTATCAATCCCGTTAATAATGGAGTAAGGATAGTGGAAAGGTTGAAAAATATTATTAAAAAATCTGAGGCCTTGGCATCTAGGACATACACCGAATTTCAAGTCGCTGTACTCTTACCAGCTTGCTTTACTTATTTCTCCCTATTTACCCCTATTTACCACCACTCATTCAACGCAATCATATCAAAATATAATCTAGTTTCAGATATAGTTATAATACATACATGTATCAAATTTCAAGTGAAAATCTAAATTTAATTTTATCAACTTTTTTAATAAGGGAGTGGGAATGGTTGATGGATGCAAAATACTACTAAAAAACCTGAGACCTTCGCTTCTAGTTCTAGTATATTCACCAAATCCCAAATTTCTGTACTTTTACAAGCTTGCCTTACTCATTCTCCCCTATGTACCCTTATTTCACCCCCAACCCTTCAACGGAATCATCTCAAAATATAATCTAGTTCCAGACGTCCTTATAATACACACGTGTACGAAATTTCAAGTGAATATCTCAATTTCATTTTATCAACCCCTTTGATAATGGGATAGGGGTGGTGTGGGGGTTGAAAAATATTATAAAAAAATCTGAGGCCTTAACTTCTAGTACATATACCGAATTTCAAGTTTCTGTACTCTTACCAGCTTGCTTTACTTATTTTCCCCTATTTACCCCTATTTAACCCCCAACCCTTCACCGGATATCCTCAAAAAAAACAATCCAGTTCCAGATCTCGTTACAATATATACGTGTACAAAACCGTTCCGGAGAAAACGTGCGGACAAAAAAAAAAAAAAAAGTTAGACAGACAGACCGACAGACAGACAGAAAAATTTTTTCGCTCAAATTTAAAATCTCGACGTTTCATGGCATTCTAAACCTGTTTCAAGAGAAAAAAAAAATTTGAAAATTTTTTTGCGATTACTATACTTCCAATCCACTATGTGGATGTGGAAGTAATATATTCAGAATTTCTCAGGACTAGATAGTCAGTTTACTTATACAAAACATCGTGCTAATAATATATTATACAGATTTTGTGTATAATGTAAAGTTATATTCGCTGTTTAGATCTAGAAATATATCCATCGAGCTGTGCACAAAAATTAACAAAATTTTCACACATTTGTGCACTATCACAGAAAATGAGTATTTATTCAAAGTTTAACATCTCTCTGTCGGCGAGATTATTATACATTTCTAAAGCTGAACGGCCTTATATTTGTTGACTGACGATAGTACATTGGCGTACAGTCGAAATATAACTGTTGCAACGTGTACAGTTTTAATATAAATTAATAACAAGTTGTCACAGCGTATTTATTAAGTTAGAATATACCATTTTAAATTGTGGGGTGGGCGTGACTCTGGATGCCACATTACTGGGCCTTGTATTGGGACTCTACTAAGTGCTCTTGAGGTCGATATGGCTAACATGATATATGATTATCTATAATAATAATAATAACATTTTTTTAAATTTTATTTTGTTTCATTTTATTGCTACCCATATTTTGGGTGTAATAAGGCAAAATAATTTTGGAAAGTTGTATAAAAATATCTGATTTCAAAGTATCGATTTGTCACCAGAACAAATTAGATCGGGTAAATCTGTTTCAAGAAATCCTAAAATAGACTTTTTTGCAGTCTCTATGTTTAAACAAAAAACGGCTAGACCGAATTTGATGAAATTTCTTTCAGACACGCTTAGATTGGTAATGGGGACGATAACATTTTTATTCGTGAAATTTTGTGAAGGAAAAAAGTGTTGTCCACGTACTTGTGACTGGATTATTTCTAAAACAACTGGTTGAAGTAAATGGTATTAGACCTGAAGAACTCGACGCTTAAATTTAGGTACCTCAAGGCTCTGTCTTGGGTCCCTTACTATTTTGATATATATTAAAGGCACCTGAAAGCTTGGATCGCAATATCTTAACAATGTTTGTCGAATTCTCTAATTGTATCTCAAAGAACTGGAATTATTAGCACTGATTCAAGAATTAAATGTTTTGCCCTTAGCATGCATCTACATACTAGAAACAATGTACTATGTTAAATCTAACCAAGATTCCTTTGAAACCAACGATTTTTATCATAATTACAATACCAGAACTGGTTAAAATTTGTGTATCCCATTACATTACCTAACAAAATATGAGGTCCAGATATATGTGAATAAAATTATATAATAGCCTCCCAGCTAAACTTAAATGTGTTGTTAGTTTAAAGTTGTTTAAAAAGTTATTTAGTCAATTTCTTTTGCAGAAATGTTATTAAAATGTGACTGAATTTTTAACTGTTAGTACTATATTAGTTTTTTGTGGTAATTTATTATGGACAATAGAGATTATTATTGTTATTATTACACACATACATTTCTTTTCAAAAACAGTTAAAGAATACTGTAGTAGTAACTTTGAAGCATAAACATATGTTGAAAGTTTTCGGGTCCATTACAATAACTTAGGGAAGTTATTGTAATAGGCCAGAAAATATAGAGATATGCTGGGAAGCTAAAAATCATAATTATATGATATAACATGTTTTCTATTTATTTTTAAATAAACAATTGCAACTTTCAGATATATTATCAAATTGCCTTGAAGATCCATTACCGTATGTGCATTATTTGATAAGCTAGAAGTCATAAATGATTCAAAAACGTCGAAAACACATTTAATTTTTATAAACAAATGCGCATAATTCCTGATTAATAATAGTTACAAACTTCGAAGTCAACTCATTTAGAGATTAATTAATCCTCTATAAAAACGACCTGAATGTCTATTGTGATATCTCTAATAGTTTAAAAGTTATATCAGTGTTTTAGTTGACAAATCAAGTGCCCGTTTCAGCTGTATCGTGTAATATTGAAAAGCGCTATAAAAATACAAACAATTTTTTTTTAATATGTTGTTGCATATGGCTGTTTTTGCAATTTTTTAAAGATTTAGAAAAAAAATATTAGAATTGTCAGAATTTGTTTATAACAAATTGTTAAATTAATAAACAATGAAATTGTTGATAAAAAAAATATTTTTGGTACCATATTGAGGGTTGCCAATTATGATTTTCAGGAAAAAAATAATTTCTTAACTAATTATTCAACTGATAGCTAATTTAAAAAAACGATTATAAAAAATAAAATAATGTTTTTAAGAAAAACGTTTTTATTTAAAAATCATAATATTCTCAAGACAACAAAATTGTAAAACAAAAATGTTTTAAACATAAAGAGTCAATTTGTTTATAAAACGTGGACGATTACAGAAGAATAACACTCTGCAGTGTAGGGTACAAATACTACGCACAATTCCTCCTCAGAGAAATGGAAAAATACATCGGCATTTATCAAGGGTAGATCGACAGACGACCACATGTACACCACCAGACGGATCCTGGAAGAAAAGTGGAAAGAAGGAACAAAACTATATATAGTCTGAATTGACCTCCAAAAGGCATTTGATACCATAAGGCAGGAGGCTATAGTCAACACTTTGCTCAACAGGGGAGTACCGCACTACTTAATAAACAAAATAATAAAAGCATGCCTACACGAAAACACTGCAATACAATGGTTTGGACAGACGACGGAATCAAAAATGAAGAATATAGGAGTCAAACTAGGATGTCCCCTATCCCCCCGACTATTCACCACAGTCCTGGACCAAGTCAAAACAGCCTACAGAGTCACAAGAGCTCTACTACCCTTCATTGAGGACAACAAACCACCATGGTGCCTAACCAAAAAGGTATACACGACCACCATAATGCCTACGATGATATATGGAGTCAAAAACGCAGCAACGACAAAGGCCAACAGAAGAAGCCTGAGAAGAGCTGAAAGGGACATTATCCAACTGCTAGCAAAAACAGGAAAACCACAAAAACGACAGAAAACGTCAACATTACTAGAGGGAAGAACAATAATCAAAAGAATAGAATCATACGCAATGAAATACTGGGGACATGTCCAAAGACGGGACACGACACACCTACTGAAGAAAGCGCTGCGAATGAACAGCAACAAACTGAAAACAGGGAGGCCATGCTACACATGGATTACAACAATCGAGAGGATTATGAATAAGCTAGGAAAGGATTATACACACTGGGAAAAGTTGGCACAACAAAAATGGAATACAATAAAGAAATATCAAGGATATACACACTGCCAGACTCAGAAACTGAAGACACAGAAAACTCAAAACTAGAATAGGAGAGAAGATGATCACAGACAGAAACTAAGAAGAAGCATATCACAAAAACCTGAAAGTAAAAAGAAGCACGAAAACCTAAAAGAAGCATCTCACAAATTCCTACACTTTCCATCCGATGAAGACAGAAGGAAAACAAGAAGAAACATCTCACAAACACCTACACGCTCCATCCTATACTCCTACCTCATGCGTCATGCGGCTCTCGCTGCTGACAACAAGCATGTCCAATGTCCAATCCAGCGTATGCAGCTGGTCCGGCGGTATATAAAAGCACCGGGGGTTTGTTCCGGCACACGGTGGGATGATCGGTGGGCGATCGGGCTGCGTGGTGGAACAAATCTCCCTGCACCGGAATTGGCAGCAATGCCCACCTTACGCTGGCAAATCAATCAATCAATCAATCAAACAACTTATAAACAATTGGCGTAAAAACATTTTTTTTTACGTTAATGAATGCCTTTCTTCAATGTAAAAATAGTAATATGATAACGAATTTGAAAAAAGAATTTTTTTTACAACTTTACTTTGGTTTTCAATTTTCTGTTTATTTTAAAAAATTATAATAAACAAAATAAACTATTTTTAAAATATTTTATAATGTGATCTTGCTAAGTATATCCATAAGAAGGGCTCCAAGAAGCGAAAATTTTATAGGCCTCTTATTTAAAAATAAAATTTGTCTCCAATGATAATGGAGATCCCATAAAAGTTCGTTAGTTAACAATGGCTTCACTTGTTGAAAAATAAACTTTAACATTTTTTTCCAACGGCACCTTATTTTTTGAAGTGTTACGAATACACCATAATTTTTTCAAATTTTTTAATTGATATTTAATAGTATAAAAAAATGATTTTATGTGATGTACTCTCTTTTGCATCCTGCAGCAGTCGCGCGGAACCCTATTTTCAGCGTGAAATTAAAATGATAAATAATGGAGATAGAGTTCCGGGACTTGGAACTTTTCTATTGGAAATTTCCTCCTCTTTAAGAATCTTTTTTCCGATTTCCGTTATCGCTTATAGTTTTTGAGTTATAAGCGAGAAAGTAAATGCCATTTTTCTTTCCATCTTAATTTGTTTATAACTTTTGCAATTTTTTATGTGCTAATAAAACATTTCAGTGCATTTTTCTAGACGTCATGTGCGTCATTCCGAATCCAATGAGCTATCGCTAATATTTTTAGGAGCCATTTCAAGAATTAACACCTTTTTGAACTTGTGAATTAGACTACAACAGCTAAAATGGCCTAATCAAATCTAGAAGCGCCGTTGAAGTGCCCCAAATATCATTTAAAAGTCTATCTATTATAAAAATGTAGATGGCAATATATGCAACCCCAATTTGGGACACACTGTTTATACGAATAATACTGTTTTCTCTAACATCTGCATCTACTGGAAAACTGATTTTTTTTTTCAAAATTAGGGTCATCCTTTTGTATAAATGATGCAAATTTCGAACATTTAACATTTCTAGTTCAAGCGTTAAAGCATGGCGACAGAAATAGGCGAGCGGTTCACCCCTAAAAAGACGCTTAGAAATGCGAGTTACCGACTAAATTTTTTTAATAAAAGACATCTACTTGAAACTTTTTCAGCATTGTAGAGCATATTTTTCTGACAATTTACGTATTTTTTGCATAATTTTTTAGGCGGTCCTTCAATAGTTATAAACAAAAATGTTGTAAAAAAAAGAAAACTTAATAAATCGCTCTGAAAACGTTTCCTATAATAAAAACCGACCAAAATAAACACTTTTTCTTTTTCTCCAAAAATGCACGGTTTCCGAGATATGGCCAATTTTTCAACAAAAAAGCGCGAAAATAGGCGACCTTTCGGATTTTTTTCCTCAATAATTTCTGAATGCACAGTAATTCTGCACACGCCAAAATAAACGGCAGTTCATCTACTACAGGTGTGATTTTTTGTGTGTGGAATTATGCTCATTAAGATTAATTAAAATTGAATTTAGAAAAGTACCATTGAAAATCAAAACAATAACAAAGCAAATAACATGGCGGCCGGGGGTTAGGGAAGCAGAAGCCGCGCGTCTGCGCAGATGACGCGCACGCGACCTTCTCAAATCCAAATATTTTATATTTTTGATTGATTTCACATTTTCATTTATAAATATGCACATTGATCATAATAATAATATAATGTAATTGAATAAGAAATGTAAAAATTATATTATACATCAATAGAATGAAGTTTGAGTGGTTTTTAATTAAAAATATTCATTATTTTAATTTATAAAGTTACAAGGCGTTTTAGCTTTATATATTTTTAATTAATGATGTTGTATAAACCACATTTTTAATAAAAAGATTTTTCATATTTCCAAAGTCATAAAACATTTATAGGAACTTAAAAATTTTGTTTAAATAATATCTTCGTGTTCTTCTTCAATAATATCTAAAGCTGAAGTTTGTTCATTAATGTTTGGTGTCACATTTTGACATTCATCGGTGCATGCACATACAGAACAGCATTTCAGATTTATTGATACACAATTACAATTGTTTGTCGCACATTTTCCACTACATGAACAAAAATATTTTTGAAGCATGTCCAATGCAGTGTCTCCTTCAAAGTAATTGAAATCCAAACATTCGTCTTCAATTTTCCAACCGTGAACCAACGGGTCAAGGGATACTATTTCATAATTTGTAGCTTGCTTCCATTCACTTATTTGCCATTTTGCTCTCAAAAAATGTTGCAACAATGCTGGATAAGACGGTGGAAGTCTTTCGCTAGTAGCATTTTTTTTTCAATGCGATTGTATGTCTTAGCTTATTTATAGATTTCGAGCAAACTTTCCATTTACTTTGAGGATCATTTACAGATAAATATAAAATTAGAATTTTAATTGCATCCTCCAAAGGTAAACTATCTAAATTGGCAAAACTTTTCAAATCGTCTTCGGTTAATTTGTTCAGAGCCTTGTAAGCCGTTTTTTCCTAATATTAGATATTGAGCAAGTCGTGTCACAGCCACTAATAGCATGCATTACCAAAATACTGGCAGATTTAATTGGTCCACTATTTTTTGATATAGTGTGTACAGGTATATATCGCGAATGATCAACATTTTTGACAACATTCCCTGTGTGAAACCATAAAAGAGGTTCCATCAAAAAAGAATGATAATGTGCTATGAGTAAGACTAATACATCAGTATCTGGAGACTGGTACTTTTCTAAATTCAATTTTAATGAATCTTAATGAGCATAATTCCACACACAAAAAATCACACCTGTAGTAGATGAACTGTCATTTATTTTGGCTTGTGCAGAATTCCTGTGCATTCAGAAATTATTGAGAAAAAAAATCAGAAAGGTCGTCTATGTTCGCGTTTTTTTGTTGAAAAATTGGCCATATCTCGGAAACCGTGCATTTTTCGAGAAAAAGCCAAGAGACAAAAAGTGTTTATTTTGGTCGGTTTTTATTATAAAAAACATTTTCAGAGCGATTTATTAAGTTTTCTTTTTTTTACAACATTTTTGTTTATAACTATTGAAGGACCGCCTAAAAAATTATGCAAAAAATACGTAAATTGTCAGAAAAATATGCTCTACAATGCTGAAAAAGTTTCAAGTAGAAGTCTTTTATTAAAAAAATTTAGTCGGTCCATGCTGTTTTTATGGGGGTGAACCGCTCGCCTAAAACCAATGCACAAGAAGGAACAATAAGGTTCAATGAAACAGTAAAGATGATAAGGTGATCAAATTTTCGATTGCACAATCCGTCTAATAACGTTTAGTAAGTTTTTGATCTTTCTTATTTAAAATTTTAGGAACTTTGAAAAATATTGAAATTTTATTTATATTAAAAAAATCACTCACCGACTAATGGCAATCAGTAGCTCTGTTACTAATTTATTGTGCACCGAACAGTTTTTTCTGCACTTAGTTTAATTGTACGAAACTGCACCAATACACTGAGTTTAGTACACAACTCACTAGTCAAGCGTTCTGTGTTAATATGAATTATATGAGTTACACATTCAAATAATAAATAATTAAATCCACTTCAAGCAAGTACATAAATACAAACACTAGTAAGAACTAAGCTACTCTGGAAATATCACAACACGCAAAAAACTATGTTTTTATAGAATTAGAGAAGTGGATGGTGTTAATCAATACGGAAGTGCACTTAACAGTTTGAATATTATACATAAGTTCGGTTCAATAAAATATTTACGACGATAATTGATTTTTTTTACCCTTTTAACACGGAATATCAAGTTGTGTGGTGTGATTCAATTCACTAGCCATATCTTGTTTTATTTAAAGACAGTTTATTATGATTTGGCGATGGTCCCACTGCAGTTTTTTTACCAAGCAGTATTCAGTGCAAAGTGAGCCAAATATTATCGTATTGAAATCGGTGATTAGGTAGCTGATGTCGAATCTGATGTTAAAATATTCAAAATTACATTCAAAATAACTGCCGGAAATGCAGTTAGACAATTTCTGTGCAGTGACGATAATTTTTATTAAAAGCTTTTATTTAATATAGGATTTCGAAAACAGCAGAAAAAAATTTTTTTTTCTGAAATAGGTTAACAACGTTCATTGCCGATTACACCTATAGGTGTATTAAAAAGATTTATAAACCGGCCGATTACACCTATAGGTGTAAAGCACTAATATGAATTTCCATTCACTATTGTAACATTGGCTTGTTTACGAATAGATCGAATAGCGGTCGGCACATTTATTGGACCAAGTACTAACGATCTGTATTATTGGTTGCAGTTAACAAATCTCCAGTGCTTACTGGGACTGAATGATGTTATGACTGCGCCATAAGTAGTGTTAATGTACACTGTCAGTACGATCGGTTGTTAAAAGTGTGTGTGAAAGTGAACATCGTTTTCATAAAAAAGATTAAAATAAAGAAAGTGTTGCATATCAGTGTTATTTTCATAATTGTAAAAAACAAAACAAAATGGACAGTGAAGCCAGACTTTCTGGTTTAGATACAAAAAGAATGAGACTTTCAAAACATCAACACCCTCGTCCTCTAAAGGAAGAATGTTTTTTCAAGTTCCATCAGCCATAAAATAAAGTCAAAGCTGACTTACACCTATAGGTGTAATCGGCATTGCTAATGAAATTTTCAATAAAGTGGCCGGCTACACCTATAGGTGTATTTTTTTTAATAACGATGTTTCATGTTATTTTTATTATTTTCAATAAAGACATACCTAACATTACATATTTTACTTATAACAACCTCTCCAATGAAAATTTTGCTCACTGGCCTTACAGAAGCACCATTAATATTAGGTCGGCAATGAACGTGTTAAGCGTGTCATGAAACGTGGAAATTTTAAATTTGAGCAAAAAAAATTTAGACGGTCCACCCTGTATATTTTCCAGTGAAATTTCTACCATTTCTTCGCTGACAGTAGAGTCAACTACCTACCAAATTTGACTGCTCTCCGTCAAGTAGTTTTTTTAGTAAATGCACCAACAGACAGACAGACAGACAGACAGACGGAATTGAAAACCTATATTTTCGTAATCTACGTGTTCTGAAACGTCAAAATCCGAAAAAATCTCGGTATGCGAGGGACGTAAAAATTAGGGAAATTCAAAAAATCTAATAATGCTGGATCACACACACTCTCATTCCGTTTAAAAATGGGGTAGCTGTCACTCCAAGGAGATTGAAGGGGGAGGTATAAAATTATGTTTAAAATATGTCATTTTAGAATTAAAATTGACGTATTTTAGGATTTTTACTAATAAACTATAGTTTACGTAGATAATTAATTTATCAGTTACTATATCTCACTGTATAATAGAGTAATAGTTACCCTTTCTAGATGTCAATTTCTGATTAAACTTCTACTGAAAACAGGAATATAATTTTTTTCAGAAAATTTTATGGAACATCTTATTCGAACACGCTACCAATATTCTTACATCAGATCAAGCCGATTTTATGCTTAAATGTGTATCAGAAGTGCTCGTCAAAACTCTTTTATCGATCTTAAAAGTTGACGAAATTTTATATTCTAGATTCTGAACCAAATCTTGTCAATCAACCTGTCCAGTTAAATAAAACACTTAAGTAGATATATCCGCCATCTGATAATAAATTAAGCATATTCAGGTTAAAAAAAGTATAGTGTATACAAAATAAAAATGTTCTTAACTAATATCTTACGCCTAAATAAGGCATGGGATTTGAACGCACAAGCTCGTATTTATTTCGACTATTTCCAAACACATTCTGCAAATATATAAATAATATCTCTGCCCACCTGTCGGTTTTCTTGTCACAATTGTTCACATTGACACACAAACTTTGACACAGGAGTTCTCCAGGGTTCTGCACTTGGACCACTTCTATTTAAATTCACTACCCTCAAACCTTCAAATCGGAAATAACATTACATTACGAAAAAGTGCCAAATTCTTAGAAACCTGTCTGGATGTCTGGAATGTATGCTTATATCGTTCACATCTGCTTCAAGTTAAACTCTGCTTCTTGCTATAGTCCAAATGAGATTTTACTTTATTTATTTATTTATTATTTAGATCTTACTTAAATGCTGAAGACTTGCTGAACATTTACTATTACCTAACATATTCGTGAAGTGAAACTAAAATCTGTAGGAATTGTATTACTATAGCGATTTTATTGCTGGAACTTGTTGTAGACATTACAAGAAGTTTTGAAACGCGTATAGGATTAAATCCCTGTGGTAATAACTTAAACAATAATGGATTAAATTTAACCAAACTCTAGAAGAATCTGTCACTAATGGAGATAAATTATGGTGCCAAATTTCAAGTCGAGATGTTTATAACAACGCCTCAAAAACAACAAAATCGGAAATTAACACCGGGAAGTTTTTGGGCATCAAGTCGTAAAACAAAGTTTCTTTTTCCCAGATTGTAACTTGTTTTATGTACTTCTCAACGGCGTTAAAAGAAACATCCAGTGTTAGTATAGAACTCGGTTTTCGGGGTTGACAGCCCCCCATTTGGCCGCCATCTTGAAAAAGGGGACGTAAACATTTTCTCCGCGATATCTTGAGAACCGTAAGTCTCACAAAAAAATTTCTAAGACTAACTTATACCGTTTTTTAATTTAATTTCGATTTAAGGGCGGTTTAACCCTACACAGGGGTTAAAGAATAAATTTCAAAACTTTTTTTTAGTAGTATTTCATCAAAAATAAATTGGTAAAAAAAAAAAATTGTGTAACCAAGTTAAATTTCATTTTGCATTTTCATTTTATTTCTGATGAAATATTACTAAAAAAGTTTCTAAATTTTTTCTTTAACCCTTTTGGTGGGTTAAACCACCCCTAAATCGAATTAAAATAAAAAAGCATGTTAAACAAATGTTAGACTTACGGTTCCCAACATATCGCGGAAAAACTGTTTGCGTCCCTTTGTCAAAATGGCGGTCATATGGGGGGGAAGGGTTCAAGCCCGAAATCCGAGTTCTCTAGTCACACTGGACTATGTAGGGGATATGAAAAAAATATTTTGTACCGTCCAGAATGCAAGATCAATGTAACATTTCAACGGACTATACTGAATTTTAGTGCAATGCAGGTTTTCACGGCCGTTGTCCAATGAAGTAGTTTCTTCCGGGTTTTGCCGCGGTCGTCGAACTTGACTTGACGTGTCGGCGATCATGCTGTCAGCTTCTTCAAAAGGGTTCCAAAGACTGAAGTTGCTGAGTTCGGCTTCTCGTTATATACCTGGGCGCTGCTACGCTTGGTTGCACATTCGTCGTGCTCCGTTGATCGTGACCGATTACATTACTGGTACTTGGCAAAGCCAGTCTCCATGTATTGCTTAGTCGATACCCATCTTCTCTGTTGAAATTGTTCTTATCATAATTTCCAGTGATTCCCTAATAATTCTTGGGTAATAACGTGCACTTCTGTCCAATATCCTAACGTTCTCGTATTTGATCTTATGGCTCTCATTATGATGAACATGTTCTGCTACAGCCGACTTATCTGTGTATCCGAGCCTAGTATATCTCTGAGGTTCCTTGATTCTGCACTGGATAATTCGCCCTGTTTGTCCGATGTAACTTTTTCCGCATATACAGTCCAATTGGTAAACACCTTTCGTCAACAGTTTAGGGATGGGGTCCTTGTTTGAAGGAAGCAACTGTTGTATTTTCTTCACTGTTCGAAAACGTACACCTATTTTCTTTTTTGATAGAATTCTTCTTAGCCTATCCGTGACTCCGGCGACGAATGGTAAGCACGCATATGTTGTAAGTTGTTTCTTTTCTTCGTTATTATTCTTTTCTGTCTATTAATAATTCGTTGCATATCTCTTTGCTTGTAACCATTCTTTTCTAGTGCTTGTTGGACGTTTTTAAGTTCCTCGGGTTTGCTCGTTTCGTCACATATTGTTGTATCTCTGTGGAACAAAGTTCTTATCAGCGACCTCTTTTGTTGTGGATGGTGGTGTGATGTAGCATGCAGGTAACGATCAGTATGCGTTTTCTTCCTATAAACTCCATGGGCCAGTTTACCATTACTTGAACGGTTCACCAATACATCTAAGAAAGGCAAACCTCCCTTTTGTTCGGTCTCCATCGGAAACTTGATGTTTGGATGACGATTGTTTAAATGATCGAAGAAGATAGTTAACGACGATTCTCCATGGGGCCATATATTTACTGTTAGAATCCAAATTTTTCTAATATGTACACGTGTCTTGGCAGATTAAATTAAAACAAATAAGCAATAGGTAGTATGTATTCCTCGTGAGTTTAACAATTATTTGTAACATAAATTGATTTATTGAAAGCAAAATCAGTAATAGATAATGTTTACGTTTGCGGGAGTTAAGCAAAACTTAATAGGCTAGGAAATGAAGCATTTTGGCTCGCAATTTTTTCGTCCAGCATGGATTTACTTGAAATTTTCACAGAAGGTAGGGAGTAGCCCAAAGATCATTTTCTATATCATGCCGCTGTACGCTAAAACCTTGGGGGTGGTTGCCACCCCATCTCGGGGGTGGAAATTTTTCATTACATTTTAACCATGGAAATCGATTGAAAAAGTAATTCTAAGAAAGAAATGTTCTTTACGTTTTCTTCGTAAAACTAATATTTTTCGAGTTATTCGCGGTTGAAAGTAACAGTTTTTCGACGAAAAAATCGACTTTTTTAGAGGGTTTTTTGAGAATAACTCGAAAAATATGCATTTAATCAAAAAAACTGTAGATATCAAAATTGTAGCTTTTAGAAAAACAAACACAATCTTTTTTTTATAATTTTTCTACGACCAATACAAACCGAGATACGGCATGTTAAAAGTTAGCTTTTTTCGTCAAATGCATAATTTGAAATATTCAAAGCCAAATAACGGGAAAACTTTGCATTTTCGACGAAAACTTACAGAATCTTTTTTCAAGTATACAATTAGACCTTTCAAACAAAAAAAAAGTTTCTAGCATAAAAATTGAGCGACTTATGATCAAAATAAGGTCGGTACCTACTTTTTTCTACGAAAAAATCAGTGAAAACAACCCCCTAACTACCCTCCTAATTAAAATTGATCTTCACCCTTCTGTAATTCTTTTTATATATGTATTATCAATACACCCAAGAAGTTTGACTTATTTAAAATGCCTAATTTTAGAAAAATTGGAGTTTAAAGATAAATTGATTTTTTGCAATTTCGTATTTTTCACCCTTTTCTTCAAAATATCTCCGAAAATACTGGAGATACGAACAAAATGATAGAGTACTAAATTGTAGCTTTTTTAATAACTAAAATTTCCCTGTGCATAGATTTTCTTTACAGTGAATATTTAGCGAGGTATAGCTGTTTAAAATCTCTATTTACGAGCAAATACCCCCTTATTCGAGCCCTTTAAACTCACCCCACTTAAAAATTAAGGGATCTTACGGAATTTAATTCACATAGTCTTATAGCTCTTGAAAAACCCTACAAAATTATTTTTGAAAAAACTTTTTATCACCAAAAATGAAGGAGCTGTGTTTATGAAACGAATTAATTTTTTTTTTTTTCGAAAAATTCGAATAGCCCGCTTGGGAGTGTAATAGAACATTTTCAATATATATAATACCACAGAACCGGTTTTTTCGGCAGTAATACGTTATAATATGTTCCACTTTCTCCATTCAAATCGAAAGACAGAAAATCGATGCAAGCTGAAATCATTCTTTTAGGATAAATAATTTTTTTATATATAGCTCCAACAAGGGTGGTTTTAAGGGTTGAAATATTATGATATTATATCCTAAAGCATAAAACAATCATTATTTAACTAATCCAAACCAAATGTTGACCATATTAAAGTTTAAAATGTTATTTTATAATTTTTTACAATTAGGGGTAGTTTTCACCCTTAAAAAACCAAAAGCGTACAACGGCTCAATATAGAAAATGAACTAGAGGGTGAAATGAGCCTGATCACAAATTTTTGTACAAATCGATGGTGGACGAAAAAATTGCGAGGTTCTGCCATTTTTTCAGCTTCATTTCCTGTACTATAATAACTTTGAATAGGCAGGTACTGTTGCTGTAAAAATTTAAAATAGTGTAAATGGTCATAAACCTTGTATAGTCATAAGTAGAAAATCTGCTGGATTCTAAAAATTCAAAAATATGTTTCACAAGTAGGTACCTACAAAGTTAGGCGAAACCGTAGAAACTTCACCGATAGATCAAAAGGAGTCATGATCCTCTAGAAAATTATATAAACGAATATTTACTGTTATAGTATCAACAAATGGCAAATAAAGAGTACTATTATTATTATTCGGTTTCCTACTTCCAAGCAGTACATTACAAATAGATGGAAATTGTTGTTTTTTTTAATCGATCGCTAATTATTGGTGTTATTTCAAAGGCCAGTAGGATTATGAGGAGTTACCTATCGAGAGCTGACCAGTTTATTTCAGTATAAATTCTATTTAGCACATGCAAAAAGTTCAACGTACGCCAATGACATAGTGAGCGCCTTTTGACACCCTCACATAATGCTTAGTTACATTATAAATGGTGTTTCCCACAAACAATCCTTCACTCACTTTAACTTTTAAGAAATATGTAATTAAATTCTGCCACTCAATTCAAAATTTTAATTTGTTGGTCGGTTTAGTATAAAAGCTACAGGGAAAAAATTAATACGGTTTTCGCTTTTTTACGGTCATGAAATCAGCGTTTTATGTTTGATGGTAAAATCCATAATTGAAGAAAGCCCTTCTCGCATACCTTTTAATTAATTCAAGCCGAGCCTATCTTAAACAGTTTTCATTCGTCGCATAGGCTGTTATTAAGCTTTTGCCTTATACTTTCTGCGTATATTTCCTAGTTGTGACTTGCCGTGGTGGATACGATTACCTATTTATAAACTTTATTTCCTTGTCCGCAACGTCTTGACACACATTTTGTGATGCACGCACTATTCTAGTTGGTGTCCCTTTTCTGTATGGTACGCCTAACAGTATTACACCGTCTCATAGTGGGTCGAAATAAACCATGTTTTGGTATAAATTCTAAAACTTATGAAACTTGACCAAAATCACGTGACGAGTGCAGTACAAATTAACGCAATAATAGCGAAAATTGCCTTTATAAAATAGGGTACTTTTAAAGGGTGGAAGTAAAGAAACTTAATAAAAATCCAAATACCACAAAATTCTGTCTGCAAACTCATAGGTTTATTAGGATGTATTTTGAAAAAACCAAAAATTGAAAAAATGTAATTCAATAATTTAAAATACAGAGTGTAATTAGTTTCATGTCATTAACAAAAACTGGGTAATAGGAACCGACTAGACAAACAGAAAACCTTTTTCTCTAAGGGCGCTTTGAAAAAACTCACCTGGGTTTACATTTTTAATGTTAAGGTAGGAAAGATTTGAGAACTACTGTTTTTCAGGGTCAATGGATGTTATAGTTCCGAATATTATAAATAATAAAAAACTGTAATACCCGACTTGTGTCCCGTCGGTAGAAGTGCGGCACTTTGATGAGATTATTTGTATCGAACTTTTTATACCATTAATTATGAAAATGTAAATAATTCCTTCTCTTTCAGCACAACGCAAGCACAGCATGGCCGCAGGGGTTTAAATAGGATTTGTTTACATGTGATTTTTAATTTGGAACCAAGCTATTGTAGCTTTTATTGTCGTTTATAAGAATTTATCAAATTTAAACGTGGTTTATTAACATTTGTAACATTGTGTTAAAAGCTTAAAAAAATTAGTGATTGTTTTATGAAATTGGAAAACGAACAGTTAGACGTCCGAGATACGATAACAGAAAATAGTTGTGTATTTTAAGTTAGGAAAAAATCTGATTTTTTAAACGAATTGAGCGAATAATCTTTCTCAATCAGGTATCGAAAACTAAAAATCAAGTCTTTGGTCTCTATGAAAATCAATGTGAACAATAATAAACAGATGAAAACAAGACAACGAATACTAATAATAATAATCATACCTTTAATGCCCAATAGGTAACACCCAATAACTGAACAATTCTTTTGAATTTTTTACAAAAATTGTTCGAAATGACCTCCATCTCCACGTATACACATTTCGGTACGTCGAACTAATAACATACTTACTCCGTTCAACACATTTGGTAAATTAAGATCATTTTTTATGGTTTCTATGCACATTAAAATACGTCGTTGCAATTGTTCTAAAGCTCTTCCGCACCAGCTGCATTTCCACCACTTTCTCCATGTACCAAGTCCATATCCGCGAGCTCTGGATAAGTGTAATCTCCCATAATGTCCAAAATCTGCGTTTTAAAACACCACACTAAACTGTGAAATAACGTTATCAATAAAGAAAACAAAAGAAAAACTTGGTCCAAAATCCAAAAAGTAACACAAAAAGCACGAACGAGAAGTAGTGTCTTACGTAACCAAGTACTAACGACTTGAACGATAAGTCAATAAAATAAATCTTTTAAATATACAGGAAAATTATGCTTTTTAATGTTTCAAAAAGTTTTATTAAAACTCTACACGTGTTTCGGCTTATTAGGCCTTTATCAAGAGTACAAGATAATACAGTATTATCTTGTACTCTTGATAAAGGCCTAATAAGCCGAAACACGTGTAGAGTTTTAATAAAACTTTTTGAAACATTAAAAAGCATAATTTTCCTGTATATTTAAATTATTGAAGAATGTTTCACAAGGAACCAACCGTAGAATCAACCCAATGTATTAAAATAAATCTTAACATAAGTGGCACAAAATTCAAAAAGAAAAGCAACAGACAAAACCAAGGAACGGGTACGTCGCGTCATGCGTACGTTCTTTACCAAGTAAAGACAAAACTGAAATTATTACTTGAGAATTTTACAAGGGGGAGTATAGCACGCCTAATAGGATAATTTTCCGCGAAGAAGCAAAAAACATGACGATGTCCTCTGTCGGTCGTTTTTAACTGCTTTGTCGGCATACTTATTTGCAGGAATGTCAGAGTATCTCGTGCGACAAGACGCGAGGCAATAAAACTTACCCCAATATGCCAGCTAGGTTAAGTAT
Organism: Stenurella melanura; assembly: GCA_963583905.1. Lineage (NCBI taxonomy): Eukaryota > Metazoa > Arthropoda > Insecta > Coleoptera > Cerambycidae > Stenurella > Stenurella melanura. The sequence goes on from OY757317.1 coordinate 9,467,909, forward strand.
TTTGGAAATTTTTGTTTATTTTTTTTCTCCAAAACTATGAGCTTTAGACCCCATGTTATACAAGGTTTTTTGTTTGTCTTGTCATTCCCTACCACCAGTTTTTTTTAATGACATGAAACTAATTACACCCTGTATAATTATAAAATAAAATTAAAATAAAAAAATATATTATTATTTACAATATCTGAAATTAAATAATGAGATATTTTAGAAATTAAAACCCTTATTGTTTTTCAATAGTTAATTTCATAGTAACTTTACTGCCTCACTTGAATCATTTTCAGACGTGGATGTACCCAATGCATCAACATCAGATGAAATTGAGATTTCCATTGATGCTGATGTACCGGACGGTGTTTCTGGAACTTTCTACTTTTCGATCTTTCACTGCATTCATCAAAAGACAGTTTCTTTCTCCCTGCTAATCCAGAAGTGTTAGGTAAATCATCTCCCACCACTACATTATGATACAAATTTTTCTTTCGTCCAGTCAGCATTATTGCTCAAAAATTATTTTTCTGCTCTTCCATATTTGTTCCATCGTTTTCCAATTTTGCTACACACTCATATGTATTATACCGTTCGTCACTTTAATTATTTTATGGAAGTTCCAGCATATGTGGCTAGTTTAAGATGACATTTACAACGTGCTGAACTTTACAGAAGAATTGCAACGAATTTATCTTTCCATATTTCAAAAATATAAATTTACATACATTAAATAATTTAAAATTATTTAATTTTCGCTTTTTCTCAGCAACTAGCACGTAGGTGTTTAATATAAAATAACCCAAACAGCAGCAATGCAAAGCACCTAAAATGTTCCTCATTTGTTTTACGGTGTATAAGGTTCATATGGTTAAAAAATTAGAGCGGGTCTAAGCGGGTCTAATTTTACAAGTCAACGGGAGATTTCTTATTTAATAATCTTTATCGGCAAAGTTGATTGACATACGGAAATGATTATACATTTATATCAAACAATATTAATATTAATATTAAGTAACATTAAAGGATTATATCTTGAGAAATTCGATCCATGTTAAAGACATTTTTTAAAGAACAAAATTCAGCGTAAACACACACAAAAACTTTATTAAACTTTCCCAACTGCAATTTCGAATGAACAACGGCCTCTCGTAACTATAATTAAACTGATCTTGTGTGCGTAACACAAAGGATGTTTGCAAGTAGTAACAGTAGTTTCTTATTTTTGGAACTGTTACCCGATTATGTGTACATTTAGATTCGCCATTCTAAGGAGTTAATTTTTGGATATTGTAGCCAAGATTGAAGGCATTCTGTCCCACTATGCATCTATTGCAATTACCTGCTAGATGCGCTCTTTCCAGGGTTGCAGAAACCTGTTTTTTTTCCGACTTCTATTCCCTGATTATTAGTGCGTTCTCTGAGTCAGATTGATCTTCGAAAAAACAGATTTCTTCTAGCCTAACGAAACTATGCCCTCCTCCCGTTACAGAGGAAGCTGAACACGAAGGCAGTGGTTAAATCTCTCTCCGATGTCACCCCACCCCCGAAACGGCCAAGAACTACCCCCGAAAAGAGTAAATCGCATAGCCGCCGTCTCCTACCAGCCAAACTTGTTTTACCCCCATTTCCGAGGATGCTGAGGGAGATTGTGATGTCAAGACCCCCTGCTCGAAACCCACCAACTCTCCAAACGGCCAATAACCACCCCCAAAGGAGTGAAATGCGGATAGGCCGTCTTCTCTCGGCTAAACCCGCGAGAACTAACCGTTTTCTAGGATTCTGAGCACGATGGTGTTGTAGAGACCCTTTCTCGACACCAGCCAACCCCTAAAAGGCCAAAAACCACCCCCGAAAGGAGTAAGCCGCGGATACGCCGTCTCCTACCAGCCAAACTTGTGTTACCCCCCATTTTCGAGCTGAGCTCGATGGTGATGTCGGATCTTCTCCACGAGATCAGTCGTGTAGGCATTAACAGTAATTGAGTTCTTGTTTTTATGCTAGTGGACCCAGAGAAGGAATCTTGCACGTGGACCAGCTACAGTAAAAGTGGTGACGGGTAGATGCTGCGCGGGATGATGTGTACCAGATAACATCTCTGTGTGTACTCTTCGCCGCCGCGAGCCCGCGTACTTTTGAATTAAATTCTTCCGTGAAAAAAATATAAAAAGTTCGAGGATAATGATAATTTTGCCCGTTTGGTATAAAGTAAGAGTGTAATTATATTTTTGTCCCTTTGCTGAGCGAGAGGTGGCGATATTTTTATCATGCTCAGCATTCTCGAAACCGGGGGATAACACGGGTTTAGCCAAGGGAAGACGCCTCGTTTCACCCTTTTCGGGGGTGGTTTTTGACCCTTTGGGGAGTTGGCGGTTGTCGCGGAGTGGTCTCGACACCATCATTATGCTCAGCATCCTCAAAAACTGGGGGTAATACGGGTTTAGCCGAGAGAGGGCAGCCTATCTGCATTTCACCCCTTTCGGGGGTAGTTTTTGGCCGTTTGAGAAGTTGGCGGGGATCAAGGTGGGGTCTCGACATCATCATTACGCTCAGCATCCTCGAAATCGAGGGGGTAACACGGGTTTATCAGAGAGAAGACGGCCTATCCACGTTTCACCCCTTTCGGAGGCGGTTTTTGGACATTTGGCGGATTGACGGGGGTCGAGGAGAGGTCTCGACATCACCGTCGTGCTCACCTTTCTCGAACAGGAGGTAACACGTTTGGCTAGTAGGAGACGGTTAATATGGGGTTTACCCCCTTCCTGGGTAATTTTTGACCGTTTGGGAGGTTGGGTGACCTCGGAGAGACATTTAACCAGCTTAAAAACGGAGGCGTGACATAGTCTCGTCAGGTTAGGAAAAGTTTGTATTCCTGTTCGACTTACAGAATGCACTATGGATTGATAGTAGAGATTTTTTCGTTTATGCTTACTATATTATGTTTATGTTCATGCAGAAATCGTTTTGTGTAATGTATGTCGGTTACTTCTGTTTAGTCTGAATTATTTTTATTTCTAATATGGACTATTCATTTGAATTCCTAATCCAAAATAACTACTTTTATAAACAAAGAAAAGAATTGTTTCATACATAGCTCTAATTTGTCAGCAAAAAGTCAATAAAGAAACATTTAATTTTAAACATGTTTAAAACGTGATTTAAAACATAATATGGTGTCTAAAATTTAAGAGTCTTTTAAATAATTTGTCCTAAACTTTCGCAACCCTGGGCTCTTTCCTATTAGCTCTTCCTTGGAATGAGTTTTAAGATCGTCAATGAGACGAGAAACCTTGTGGCCAAATATACTAAATATATCCAGGGATCGGCAGCTGATTACACAATCGTGTTTTACTTCCCTCGCATACCGAATAGGCGAGCGGTTCACCCCCATAAAAACAGCATGGACCGACTAAATTTTTTTAATAAAAGACTTCTACTTGAAACTTTTTCAGCATTGTAGAGCATATTTTTCTGACAATTTACGTATTTTTTGCATAATTTTTTAGGCGGTCCTTTAATAGTTATAAACAAAAATGTTGTAAAAAAAAGAAAACTTAATAAATATGTATGTATGTAATATTTTTGAAAAAATTTTTACTACTAAAATGAAATTTTTTTTTTCTTTCTACAAATTTAAAATTTCCACGTTTCATGGCATTCTAAGCCTGATTAAAAAAAATTTTTTGATTTTTACTTCCCTCGCATACCGAAGGGAAGTATTGTATTCGAGAAAAAATCACCCTCCGAGATTTTTTCGGATTCTGACGTTTCAGAACACGTAGATTCCGAAAATATAGGTTTTTCAATTCCGTCAGTCTGTCTGTCTGTCTGTCTGTTGGTGCATTAACTAAAAAACTACTTGACGGAGAGCAGTCAAATTTGGTAGGTAGTTAACCCTACTGTCAGCGAAGAACTGGTAGAATTTTCACTGAAAAATATACAGGGTGGACCGTCTAAACGGAATAAATAGTGAAAAAAATTTTTTTTTGCTCAAATTTAAAATTTCCACGTTTCATGACGCGCCAAACCTATTTTAGAAAAAAAAAATTCATCATCAAAAGTCATCATTTTTGAAAAAATTTTTACCACTAAAAAAAATTTTTTCTTTGTTCAAATTTGAAATTTCCACGTTTCATGGCATTCTAAACCTATTTAAAAGAAAAAAAAAATTTTGAAAATTTTTTACCATTTTTGAAAAAAAATCGGTAAAGGTATTTACACAGAACTTCCCTCGTTATTTGTGCATGGCGGCCACTAAAAAATTATTAAATATGAAATGACATTGAGAATAATGATGGAAATATAGTTATTGTAATTATTACAAAGAAGTCCTGATAACCTGATAAAAAAATAGTGCTCATCCAACAGCAAAAGTTCAATACTAAATAACAGGTCTACCATGAATTATTTCTTGGGATGACCACCCTGTATATTTTCCAATAAAAGTATCCTAGCATATGCCAAATATTATTGCCATTAGACACATTTTCAGTTCAACTTTCACGCAGTGAAGTGGAAGTATAGTAGTGGTTAAAATCTCATTTTTTCTTGAAATTTTTCAAAACTGTTTGTTAAAAATTTTCAGTCTTTTTTCTTCTGCAATAGGTTCAGAATGTCCTGAAACACGGAAATTTTAAATTTGAGCAAAGAAAAATAATTTTCCATCTGTTTTAGTGGTAAATTTTTTTTTAAAAATGTGTGAAATTAATTTTCAAAATTTTTTTTCTGACAGGTTTAGAATGTCATGAAACGTGAAAATTTTAAATTTCAGCAAAAACAAATTTTTCTGTCTATTCTAATGGTATTTTTTTTCCAAAATGGTAAAAAATGATGCGATTTTTTTTTTCGAAATAGGTTTGGAATGTCATGAAACGTGGAAATTTTAAATTTAAACAAAAATAAATTTTTTCAACTTCTATAGTAAGTAGTGAAATAGATTATCAATTTTTTTTTTAATTTGTTTGAATAGGTTTAGAATGCCATGGAAACGTGGATAGTTAAAATCTGAACAAAGAAAAAAAAAAAATTTTTGAAATTTTTCCAAAATGTTGGTTAAAAAATTTTCAAAATTTTTTCTTCTGAAATAGCTTTAGAATGTCATGAAACGTGTATATTTGAAATTTGAGCAAAAAAATGTTTCCATCTATTCTAGTGGTAATTTTTTTTCCAAAATGGTAAAAAAATGTTACATTTTTTTTTCTTCCGAAATAGGTTTGGAATGTCATGAAGCGTGGAAATCATAAATTTGAGCAAAAAAAATATTTTCTTCTGTTCTATAGTAAGTACTTAGTGATGAATGCATAAATTTTTTCAAGAAAATTTTTCAGAAAAATTTCTAAATTTGTTTTATACGTTTAGAATACCATGGAAACGTGGAAATTTTAAGTTTGAACAAAAAAAATTCCACCTATTTTAGTGGTAAAATTTTTTTCAAAAATGTTGGTAAAAAAATTTTCAAAAAAAACATTTTTTTGAAATACGTTTAGAATGCCATGAAACGTGAAAATTTTAAATTAGAAGAAAGAAAAAAAAATTTTTCCTATATTTTAGTGGCAAAAATTTTTTCAAAAATGTTCGAAAAAAATTTTCAAAAATTTTTTTTTCTGAAATAGGTTTATCGCGTCATGAAACGTGGAAATTTTAAATTTAAGCAAAAAAAAAATGTTTCATCTTGGTAAAAAATTTTTCAAAATGGTGAAAAAAATTTTCAAAATTTTTTTTTTCAGAAATAGGTCTAGCGTGTCATGAAACGTGGAAATTTTAAATTTGAACAAAAAAATTTTTTTTTATCGGTAAAATTTTTTTCAAAAATGGTGAAAAAAATTTTCAAAATTTTTTTTTCCCGAAATAGGATTAGGGCGTCATGAAACGTGGAAATTTTAAATTTGAGCGAAACAAAATTTTTTTCACTATTTATTCCGTTTAGACGTTCCACCCTGTATATTTTCCAGTGAAATTTCTACCATTTCTGCGCTGACAGTAGCGTCAACTACCTGCCAAATTTGACTGCTCTCCGTCAAGAAGTTTTTTAGTAAATGCACCAACAGACAGACAGACAGACAGACAGACAGACAGACAGACAGACAGACAGACAGACAGACAGACAGACAGACAGACAGACAGACCGACAGACAGACAGACAGACAGACTGACGGAATTGAAAAACCTATATTTTCGTAATCTCCGTGATCTGAAACGTCAGAATCCGTAAAAATCTCGGAGGGTGATTTTTTCTCGAATACAATACTTCCCTTCGGTATGCGAGGGAAGTAAAAATTTACCACCAAAATAGATGAATTTTTTTTTTCTCAAAATTTAAAATTTCCACGTTTCATAGCGTTCTAAATCTATTTAAAGAAAAATTTAAAAAAATTTAAATATTTTTGAAAAAATTTTACCACAAATAGATGGAATTTTTTTTTCCGATTTAAAACTTCCACGTTTCCATGGCATTCCAAATTTATTAAAACAAATTTAAAAATTAAAAAAAAAAAGAAAAAATGAAAACATGTTTTAGTAATCTATTTATCACCATTATAGAATAGACGAAATATTTTTTTGCTCAAATTTAAAATTTCCACGTTTCATAACATTCTAAACCTATTTCGGAAAAAAAAATTGCAGCATATTTTCACCAATTTGGAAAAAAAATAACACTAGAATAGACAGAAAACATTTTTGAAAATTTGTTCTATATTTTAATCACCACTATACTTCCACTCCATTACGTGAATGTGGGATTGAAAATGTGAGAGATGGCAATAATATTTGGCATATCCTATTATATACTTTTATTGAGTAATAGCATCCCAAGAAATAATTGAGTCATGGTGGACATTTATAAAGGTATTTGCGCAAGCCTTCCATATTTGGCACCTGTTATTTAGTATATTGAATTTTTGCTGTTGGATGAACACTCTGTATATTTTTTTGACCAAAAGTTATCAGGTTTTCTTTGTAATAATACCAATAATTATATTCCGATTATTATTCCCAATGTCATTTCGTAATTAATAATTTTTTAGAGTGACTGTCATGCACAAATAACGAGGGAAGTTCTGTGTAAATAACTTTACCGATTTTTTTTTACCATTTTTGAAAATTTGTTTACCACTAAAATAGATGGAATTTTTTTAAAAAATACATCATTTTTAATTTTTAAACTTTTTTTAGCACTACTATAGAATAGAAGGAAACTTTCCTTTTTGCTCAAATTTAAAATTTCTACGTTTGACATTTTAAACCTATTTCAGAAGAAAAAATTTTTAAAATTATTTTACCAACATCTTTTGAAAAATTTAAAAAAAATGAAATTTTTTAACCACCACTATACTTCCACTCCATTACGTGAATGTTGGATTGAAAATGTGACAGATGGCAACAATATCTGGCATATGCACCTATTATACTTTTATTGAAAAATGTACAGGGTGGTCATACCAAGAAATAATTCAGTCATGGTGGACATTTGTAAAGGTATTTGCGCAAGCCTGCCATATGTGGCACCTGCTATTTAGTATTGAACTTTTGCTGTTGGATGAGCAATCTGTATATTTTTTTGACCAAAACTTGTCAAGTTTTCTTTGTAATAATAGCAATAACTCTATTCCGATTATTATTCTCAATGTCATTTCGTAATTATTAATTTTTTAGAGTGACTGCCATGCACAAATAACGAGGGAAGTTCTGTGTAAATACCTTTACCGATTTTTTTAACTTGTCCTTGCATCTAATCTAACATAAAATTTAAAAACCAGTGGTTAAGTGAGATTATGCTTAACTTAGCGACCATATGGCATTAGGCAACGAAGAGCCGTACTCAAGAGCCACAATTAATACACACCATCAAAGAAAAGCGGAAGAATATCGTTTACAAAATTAACATGCCAGACTGTAGACGCACAATTAGTTGATTCAAACGGTACTATAATTCCTTATTACTCAAATATCAGACATACGATACGTACTATTGTTTACATCTTACTTCTTTAAGTCAACAATCTTTCATTGTAATGGTTATTGGTGTTTCGACACCAGAAAGGAAACGAATGATTATTAATTGTCGAAAACGATCATTTGAATGTTGTCACTGAGTATTAGATTTTTTTCCTCCTAATTACAGGATACTTAAGCGGGAATAAGGTTTGTATTGATGTATTGGTAATACGTCTTGTTCGCGTCGAGTGTGTGTAAATGCATTCTTGCGTGTCATTCTTCACTCACTAGAGAGTACAGTGGAAGATACAGTGAAATGATGCTTTTTGAGTATACTTGCACAAGATACACCTTGGTAAATTTTGATATAATTAGTTAGTGGAGTCTAATTAAAATAATTAAATTATGATTTAAGGTTAATTAAACATGGTGGAGTCAACGCAGCTTTTTAACTTAGATTTTCGTCCAGTGTATGGATGCTTATGTTTTATTCTATAATATGTTCGTATGTAATGTAAATGAATGTTAGAGGTGTTTTAAAATCTCATGAGCTGTGACCTTCATATGCGCAGACATAATCCCTCCAGTCGACTCAGTTACACTTCTTAAAATTATTATATTTATTGTTTACAATTTATCCCGAGCTCTTGTTTATGTATACAACAATTCAGCCGCCAGTGTCTCAAAAAAATGCTTATAACGCAGAATGAACTTTGGCTTTTGCGCATTTCGCGGCTCATAAGATTCTGAAACACCTCTACTAAACTCTCGATGTCGGCTTTTTACTTGAGGGGGAGGGGGGTTGGATGTTACCCCTTCCAGATGGGTGTACAAAAGAATAAAAGTAACCACCGATTCTAATAAAAAGTCAAATTGTAAGAAAAATTACGTATACGTTTTCATAAAAAGTTATATTACTTCCACATCTACATAGTAGAGTAGAAGTATATTATTCATAAATAAAATTTCAAAGATACTTCTTGTCAAGTTAGAACGTCATGAAACCTCAAGATTTTAAATTTGAGAAAATAATATTTCTGTCTGTCGGTCTATCTGGCTGTCAAGACGGTCAATCAAGGCACTCGTTCCATAAATACACATACACAATCCCTTGCAACAGTTACATTTCTTCGGCAGATTCTAAATTTTTATTTCTCTTCGGAAAAATACAAAAATACAACTTTCTCAATGAAATTTGGTATTTGGGGATTGCCAAATCCAGTGGCGCATTCAGATTTAAAATAAAAAAATTGCTAATAAGATTTCACCATTTTCTGACCCGAACAAATATCATAGTGGGCCCCGCTATTAGGTTTTGTAAAATTTAATATAATACAAAGATGCGCTTTTCAAAGATCTATATTTTAAAGGATCTAAATCGGATGTTAAACAAACTTTTTATATGAGTGGTTCCAAGCAAAATGGGACACGCTGTGTTATAACGACATTTGGAACAAAATTATATTTTGAGACCATTCCGTTGAAGGGGTGGGTAAGTGGAGGTAAATAGGGGAAATGAGTAAAGTAAGCTGATAAGAGTACAGAAATTTGAGATTTGGTCTCAGATTTCTTTGTAATATTTCTCTACCCTCCCACCACCTCCTCCCCATTATTAAAGGTAAAAGATTGGTAAAATAAAATTGAGATATTCACTTGGAACACGCATGTATTTTTATGACATCTAATTGAGATTATTCTGTTGCAGGGGTGTATCAAGTTCAAAATGAATATCTCAATTTTATTTTATCAACCCATTTAATAATGGAGTGGGGGTGGTGCGAGAGATGGAAAATATTATAAAAAACTTGACTTTCTGTACTCTTACTAGCTTGCTTTGCATATTTCCCCCTATTTACCCCCCAACCCTTCAATGGAATCATCCCAAAATATAATCCAGATGCCGTTATGACACAGATGGTACCAAATTTCAAGTGAATATCTTAATTTAATTTTATCAGCTCCTTTATTAATGAAGTGGGTGTGATAGAGTGATCGAAAAATTAGAAAAAAAAAGTCTGAGGCCTTATAAAACAAGTCCCAACTTTCGGTACTCACACCAGCTTGCTTTACTTATTTTCCCCTATTTACTCCTATTTACCTCCCAACCCTTCACCGAATATGTTCGAAAAACAATCCAGTTGTTGATCTCGTAGTACATACGTGAACAAAATTTCAAGTCAATATGTTAAAGCGTTCTAGCGAAAGCGTGCTCGCAAATTAAAGTTACAGATCGACAGACAGACAGACCAACAGGCAGACGGACAGACAGGTCGACAGGCAGACAAACGAACATACGGAGAGAACAATGTTGTTCAGTATAATTTAAAATCTCGACATTTCATGACATTCTAACCTATTTTAACAAAAAAATTGGGCACTTATTAAAAAAATTATTAGAAAAATGCCGAAATACATTAAAATTTGCTAAATAACCTATAGATGTTGTATAACATATTAAAATAGTCTTCAGATAAAGAACAATCGTAAAAACAGTCAATTTGGAGCTTAAATGTTATCAAAACATTTTGGAAAAAGGAAAATATGTTTTTATTCCTGCTGGGGGCCAAAAGTGATCCTTTTCTACCTACTTCTTTTGCCATTTTCATTTTCCAACATTTAATCGTACAACTACTAACTCCTCCAACTTATGGTGAAAGCTCTAATTCAAACAAAATTACAGAGATCCTAAAATTACAGTAATCAAGTCTAATGGAGTCAATCGAGGTTTTCACTTCTGAAAACTTTCGGAAAGTGGTAACTTTTGACAATACATCTCTGAACATGTCAGAAACAACATACCGGTCCTCGAGCGTCATTTGTTATTAAACAAATTAGTTGCAAAATATAAGTTCTTGTCAAATATCTCTTATTCTTAAAAAGCCTAATTCGAAACATAAAAGTGTATATTAAGTTTTTTTGTACGATCAAAAATGTAGGCTCCAAATATTTTTGTTTAACGCACGAAAATGGAACGCGGTGATACGTAGTACGGCGCGGTACACTAAATTCATTGTAACTTTTCAACTAGTTAATGAAATTGAGTTCAATAGAGCTTAAATAGAAAAAGAAGAAATATGTGACTACTCGATTATTATATTTTCAAATATAAAAATGAATGTATGTGGGAATAGTACATAATATATGAAATCAGAACATAGAGATTTCCTATGGAATCGGTAAAAGCTTTTATATTTCTACAATTTTTAAAATGGAAACGTGAAACTTTCACATACTACTCTTGAAGTAATGTATAAAAATATCCAATAGGTGAAAGATATCTCAAAAATTTGTTTCTGAAGATGAACACTTCCAAAATTTCAAGGTTTTGAGAAAGTGATAGAATTTGATAAGTATAATATGTAACTTTAAACACCTCTTACTCTGTTTTAAATCGCGTTATCTCTCCAGGTGGGATTTTTAAACCTTGAAATGTTTACTTCAAGATAATTCAAAAAGATTTACCCTAAACATTAAATTAACCCTCTTTATTTTACAAGAAAATTTGATTTGCTCCAAAATTTGTGAAATTAGGGGTAAAATAAACGTTTAGAGCTTTTATAAAAAAATTATGTAGCATGTATTTATAGTAGGACCTCAAAATAAATTTTTTGGCATATATAAACCTACACTTTTCACGAAATATTGGAAAAATCAATTTTTTTTCGGTAAATCGACTTGATATTGATGTTTCACAAATTTGTTTCCTGTTTATATTATCGAGAACATATTCAAAATATTCCGGAAGTACAGAGCCATGAATCAAATAGCAGAAAAAATAGGAAGCAAAAGAACACCTGCGTGATATTTAAAAATGATTTCATATCGTTCGATATAATTTGAATATGTATTGCGTTTAATAAAAACCTTTTATTTTGCTTAAACCATTTTTACTTTTTATATCGAGATATAGGTACTATTTTTCTGAGATCTCACCAATATCATATTGAATATGTTAATCTGAGCGCAGTTTGTTTGACATTCATCGAGTTACGTCATTTTTAATGATATTTGTATCGAAAAGTCAGTCATATTGGATCTGCCATTTTGAATGACCTTTTTGACATCAAAATATGTTTCAACGTCCCCGAAAACCTCTAATATGTCAATTTGAATTAAATTGCCTTAAAATTTCTCAACTTATAATAATTTTCTTTAAAAAATTTAACAAAATTTTGGTTTAAATAATTAATAAGCAATTTGATCACAATTATATTATTATGTTTATAACTTTTTATTTTAAGCTATGTAAAAGTGATATCAACAGGTTTTAGGAAAATCGAAGCTTCCCGTAATTATTCCGAAATAATGCATATTTTCAGCATTAATTGACACTATAGTCACCATATCGTAAACTACACGTTTGTCATTATCTATCATAATCATAACGAACGTAGCGATGATAAACCTATTTACAAATATTATTGTAATGGAACTATTTTGTCTGGCATATGCAAAGTTTTCCTAATTCTCTTGTTCAAGGTGAGGCAAAAACACTTCCAGAAAAATAAAAATGATGTTTTATTTTCTCATCCATTAATCCCACTTTTGGAATGTCAAATAAGATTATATCATTTAGAATAATACACATCAAACAACAAAATTGCTGCTTAAAATTTTTTAATCCCACTTAAACTATAATGTTTTACGATCGGGATTTAAGTTAATAAATATTTACAAAAACTTATAGGTATATAAATATTTCTCTCAGTACTTACTATAAACATAAAAAATGCCTTTGTTTTATCTCTGCTGCTACAGAAATACCAGGAGAATGATAGTACTGTTCCTTGAATGAAATTACTCAGAATTAATTAGGAGATAACTGAATTTCAGCACATGTTCTTTTCTACGACAACGTTTTAAAATAATAATAATAAAAAATTTATTCATTCCTTTAGTCAACAGAATAAGTCTAAGATTCAACTAAAATGGTACTTCATAAGTACCTACCATTTTAACAATAGTTAAAGTTAGCAATGTCATTATAAGCTAGATTCAGACAATGGCAAATTCGGTTTGTACTTGTGTTAATGAACCCAGTAAAAGGTTACAATCCAAAAGGTATAAATCTTTAAGAAAAATTAAATTTAACCGAAGTTTAATGTTAAAAATGACTGGAAAATTCCCACTACGCGAAAGACCGGGAGACGCCATTAGGCGCTGTCTTTCGTTGAAAGAGTGATAAAAAGTACTTTCACTGAAACTGCACTTGAAATTAACTCAGATCACGAACGACTGAAAACCGCTTTTGGACACCATCGTTCAGACACTTTTTTCGAAAGTACCCAAAAATCGATTTACCATAAAATTCAAATTCGAAAGTACCCTAAAATAAATTCTAAACTACCCTAAAAGAAATTACAGGTTGACCATTCTAGAATGGCCGATGAGATTAGGATGCGCAGTGGTCGAAGCCCGCCCACCTCTACGGACCTCACTTGTTTATGTTCCTTGCTCGTGAAAACATCGGTGGTACAGTCTCGATTAAAGTGCTTCTAGTGTATAACTTATATTTAATGCACAGGTACCTATTAGAAGTATCTACTTATACACATTGTTACGTGTAGACACTATCACTAGCAGTATTTATAAAAAAATATCATGGTATTTGAAAGCAAAGTTAAACATAAATCTTTGTCAGGAAATTATAAGTTTTGTTTTAAAATGTATGGAGCAGGAATCTACAGCTGGAGCTCCTATTATACCATTTTGAAAAGGTATGTGTACAAGTCTATTATCAGTTGTGTTATGTATAGCAAAATATATTTTATTTTACTTGCGTTAAAAATTATAAATAGTATACAAAAACAGAGTATAAAAAGTGACATTTTTTGTAACCACAGCTGGCCGCCGGGTATCACGTGTTGAAGTGTCATCATCAGAATCATTATTATATTGTTACTACTAGTAGTAATATAATTTAATATTGTTTGCTGGATTACTTCGGAAGTTGGACAAAGCAGAGGTAAATAAGAAATATATTGTAAGCATGTATCTCAAACTTTATAATTGTAGTCTCATTGCATTTAATTTAATTTGTATTTATTTTGTATGTTTGCTGTATCGTACTGTTTACTTGAAACTAAATCAATTAAATATTATAATTTACAAATATTTCAAATATAAAAACAAAGAACCGTTGTTCATACGAAAATACCAATTGACCTGTGACATACCGGGATTCTCGGTGAATAGAGAGCATCTTTTACTGAAACTTCTTCCCAGACTGTACTGCGTTCATAGTTAAGAGACTTGTCTCTGTCCAACAGCGACGATATTTCTTCTCTCTCTGCGCGGCTATCGGCCATCCTATAATGGTTTACTTATACATTCGAAGGTACTGTAAAGTGTAGTAACGAAAGGCGGAAATCCCAGTCTGGATGTAATGACAAAAAAGACAAATTTTTCAAAAAGTTCATGGGGCGGATTTTACAATAGAAACCCTTAAACAGATTTTTTAGTTCTGCTAGTGGAGTAGAATACTCCAAGACCGAAGCCACCAAAACGTACGTTAAAAATAATGTCAAAATTCTAAGTAGAGGAACCGATTCCCCCGGACCCAAAATGCCTCATAAAGGGCCTTGGCAGGTATTGCCATAGGGTCGCTCGAATGCAACTCGACGCCAAGAAGGTATCTTTGGGTGCTCTGGCGTTAGTACGTTTCTTACAAGGCTGGAAAATCATAGAACTCATATAGCTTCCCAAAGCAAATTTCATCCTGACGAATGATACAATCGTCTGTAAAGATTACAGGCAAACCAAAGCCATTCAAAATTTTCAGTGCATTATCAGACAGCGAATAATTTTTAAAAGTCTCTCATATATCTAACTGGGAATCTGAATCTTCTTGTGCCAGCCGATTGCTACGTGTATCACTACATTTTTTGAAGCCTCTTTCTATTCTCTATTCATTTCTATATTAGCATTGAATATCTCCCAACCACTTGGAGGTAATGATTTTTTTTGTTATAATAATGCAATCTGCAGATGAATATTAAAAAAATCACCACAGTCACAATTATGGATTTTAAGAAAAACTTATGTGAATCCCAGTTACAAGACATCTAATTAATGTTTTTGAACCATTTTCATTTCCTAAAACTATACAGGGTGGCCAAAAATTATTTTTCAATTAAGAACTTTTTAAATTTTAAATTTTCTCAATTTTTTCAAATAGAACACTCTGTATATTTATCAACGATGTGATGTAGATATGAAAAACGAACATTTTTTTGTAATTACTGCCCTATGGCTAATTGCAACCAATTTTGTTTTATTGAGCAATTATTACAAAATTCAAAAGTAAACTTAAAAAAGAGGTTTCTGCAAATAACTCAGTAGAAATAAACGTTCCACATGTTGCCCATTTTGATTAACACACGTTTCTATGCGCTTTTAAAGTGAGGTTCCCACTGTTCCCAAAACTGCCGATGAGATAGATCTAAAGGCAGTTATTATTCTTTCCTACATATTTTGTACTGTTGTTGGCATGTTGGTCTTTATAAACAAATTCCTTCACGTATCCCCATAAAAATAAATCCATCTGGGGATCTAGCAGGCTATTTAGTGGGTCCATTGCTTCCAATCCATTGATGAGGGTAGGTATCATCTAGGTGGTCTCTAACTGCATTTAAGTAATGTGATGGAGCACCATCCTGCTGAAACCATATCCTATGTCGAATTCTTTCAGGGAAATTTACCAAAAATTGTGGCAGATAGTTTTCCAAAAAATGAAGATAAATAGCTCCTCTCAATGTACCATCAAAGAAATGTGGCCCTATTACATGTTCTCCAATAATTCCTCCCCAAACGTTTATAGACCATCTGTGTTGGTTATCAAGTTGCATAAAAAATGAGGATTTTCCGAAGCATAATAATGGAAATTGTGCTTATTAATAAATCCATTTTTATGAAAAACTACCTCATGGGTGAATAAAACATTATTGAAGAAGTTGACATCATCTTGCATTTTACCTCTGGCCCAATTACAAAATTGTAGGCGCTTTTGGAAATCGTCATCAGATAATTCCTGGTGCATTTGAATATGACATGCATGCAATTTATTTGTTTTTAAGATTCGACCCACAGACTGTCTACTTATTCCTACTAATGAGCTCACTTCTCTTTGACTAACATGGGGATTCTCAACCGTAGCCAGAGTCACAGAAAACTCATTTTCTTCATTCACAACACGTTTTATTCTTTCACTTTTTTTATATTCGACATTTCCAGTTTCCAGAAATCTATCGAGAAGGTTTTGGAAGCTGCTAACATCAGGAATCCTTCTTTCAGGATATGGTTGGTGATAAATTCTATTGGCAAGTAAACAATTTCTGTCTGACTCGCCCAAAACAAAAGTTTTGTCTACCAGTTCTGCTTTATTAAAATTCATATTGTAAAATTCCAAATATTTTAAATTCAATACAAATAGTAAATAACGACCGATAAGTGTGATAAATGCACCGTTGTACACGACAATTTATACCAAACTGAGGTTTAATTACTTGTCGAATAACGAAAACGGCAAAAAAATTTACAAAAAAACTTTACAGTAAAGGACCTGTTAAATACTATTTACTCATTTCAATGGATTGGAAGAAATGGTCCCACTAAATGGCCTCATTTCAAAATTGCATAAAGACGTGTGTCAATCAAAATGGGCAACACGTCGAACACCTATTATAAACTTTTCTAATGAATTATTTGAGAGGTTCCCTCTTTTTTTAAGTTTATTCTTGAATTTGACACTTATTTATTTATAAAACAAAAATAGCTGCAATTAGCCATAGGGAAGTACTTACAAAAAATGTTCGTTTTTCATTTCTACATCACATCATTGAAAAATATACAGGGTGTTCTATTTGAAAACATTGAGAAAACTCCATTTAAAAAGTTCGTAATTGAAAAATTATTTTTGGCCACCCTGTACAGTTTTAGGAAATGAAAATGACTGAAAAACATTAATTAGATGCCTCGTAACTGGTATTCACATAAGTTTTTCTTAAAACCCATAATTGCGTCTGTGGTGATTTTTTAATATCCATCTGCAGATTAAATTATTTCAAGAAAAAAAGTCATGACATCCAAGTGGTTGGGAGGTATTCAACGCTAATATAGGAATGAATAGAACCTAGAAAGAAGCTTCAAAAAATGTACTGATACAATTAAAGAATTTCTTGATTATAAGAGAGCTCGTTTATAATATCTACTACGTAATAATTTGTAGTTTGCATGTTTTAAAATGTATTTCTATATTTATATCTTTTCCATGTATATTGTTTGTAAATCATGCTTTTTTTCCTGACGCTGTTCAACCCATTGTTACGTGATTGTATCTCTGTAATGTGGCTGTTTGTAATAAAGTTGTATTATTATTATTATACATAGTATTCCATTAAAAAAAGGAGGCACTTGATTCTATAATTTCGTCTTAGCTCGGCCTGTATGTTGGAAAATAATTTCCCGTCATAGACTTTTTTATGTAGTTTACTTGCATTTTTTTTTAAATTTTAGCTATCGTAGAACTCAAGATATCGAGGTCCGACGCACTATTGCCCCTCTATCAAAAGCACAGTAAATCGACGAAGGCTATAATGGTTAGCTTGTTTCTGTGTGTAAACATATATAAATTTTAAAATCAAATTTACAAGTTTTCCTTCTGGATCCAATTGAGACATTCAATTCCGCCAAACAAGAAATTAGTCAATTAACTAATAGTGTAATTAATATATCCTTAATAAAATGCAATATTGAGAATCCTGAAATAACTCTAAATAGGCTCTTATTTATGGAAACGTTATTGATTTCAAACATTGCGATTAATTTCTATAAAATCCAGGTCGGTCGTTGGCATTAGAACGTTTCTTGATAACATCAGTCTATATTGATTGTAGATTTTAGTTGCTTTTTATTACTTTTGAAATATATTTTCTTTTAAGTGGCTCACATTTAGCTTAGTTCAGTAACTGTATTATATGTACAGATTGAACATAATTATTAACATTCAAAAGGGTTATTTTATTTAGACATCGCAGTGTGTTAAATTACTTGAAACAATTATTGAAATTCTGAAAATTGAGATAGTTTGCACTTGATGTTACCTATACAGGGTGTCCCAGCTCTATTTAGAGATTTCTGAAAAATGGTGAGGCATAGAAAGAAATGTTAAATAGGAAAGTTATTTTGTTTAAAAAGAGGCACTTAATCATTTTATTTTCAAATGTACAAGGTGCCTTAAAAAGGTGGCAGGTTATGCAACGTTTCTTTTTGAAATGAAACACCCTGTGTATTTTTGTATTTCTGGATTCTCCTTTTGTTTCCAAACAAATTTTATTAACCATGTACTGTAGAACCCATTGGTACCAACGTAGGAATAATAAACGAACAGTATTACAGTGTTGTCACGTTTTCACTGACTCATCTTCTTATTCTTCAAACAATTTATTAAAATTCGAAAATACAACATTGCCTCCCAGAATCGTGATCCGGAGCCAACCAGACAACCACGTCGCATAGCGCCGTGGTGTGCGTAGGGTTGGGCGGATCGCGACCAGCTGGACTTAATAAAATGGACAAACAAGTTAAAACTCCTGCCGCCAATGGCGGCTTAAAATTAACATTAAAATTACACTACGTCTGCGTAGCAGACTTAAAATACTTAACATTAACAATAAAACCTAGAACACAAAACACTGATTAAATTTTGGTTGCTGGTACGGGAAAAAGTTCAACGAAAAAACCCGTTCGAAGCAATTTTGGGCCCCAACGGTCTACCCGCCGTTAGGAAGTTAGGGAAGGTGAAAAGTTAGGATTTTTAACAGTTACAATTTTTTAGGAATTTTATCGATCTAAAATGAATTTAGAACAAAATAGGACAAACGGACAAAAAGACAAAAACTATAAAACAAAATAACAAACAGAGAGGTGAAAGAAAAGAATAGGGATCTATAGGTGGGGAAAGGGGAATTATAGGGTGGGAGAAAGTTATAGTTAGAAAAAGTGTGGCTATAAAGGCTGCCGGAAGATAGGCAACGCCTGATATGGTAGGAGGTGTTTGATTTGGAAGGTAGCATTATGCATTCTGATTTGGGTTATGTTACGTGTTAGCGGACTATCGCCCAATTGAAAGGAGTAGAATTTTTGGGGGATTTCCAGGACGTAGTCCGCTAGTGGCGTTATGTCATTGCAACGATCATATAAATCTCTGAGGGAGGTGTACCTGCCCGAATCGGAGATGAGGCGCATAAATTTATGTTCCAGGACCTGGAGTTTTTTCATTGTCGTGGCCGGGATGCTGTACCACATCGGCGCTGCGTACGTGATGGCTGGTCTGACCACCATCGTGTACAACAATTTTTTATTCTGTCTGTTTAGTCCGCTACCCCTCGCCAGGAGCGGATACAGACTGCTAGACGTTGAGTAGACCTTCCGTATCGTCTCGTCCACATGTATGTTAAATGTCAGCCGTTTGTCCAAGTTAACCCCCAGATACTCCACGCACCTTTTAATTAAAATTTGTTGACTCCGGATCGAGATTGGTGTTAGAATGCGGTTTCCTTTGAACCGGCGCGTGAAGAGTACGGCTTCCGACTTCTCGACGTTGACCCAAATCTTCCACTTGTCGTAATACGCCGTGACACGGGCCATGTTTGCCGCTTGTGCATTATGCGAATGCGCGTACATGGCCGTGTCGTCGGCGTACTTGGCAAGCTTGGTATTCGGAAACTCCGGGAAGTCGGATACATACAAGTTGTACAACTTTGATGACAGGCACGACCCCTGAGGGACGCCCGCGCGAATGTCCCGCCATGTTGATAGTTTATTGTTCACCTTGACCTGTAGCGACCTGTCTGTCAGGAAAGAGTGAATCAGTTTGATTACGTATATGGGAAAGTCCAGACCGTTAAGTTTGTGTACAAGTCCCGGGATCCAGATGGTATCGAACGCCTTCTCAACATCGAGGTGCTCTTTCCAAGGTTGCATTGTACCTTGACGTCATTCACGATCCTGACGACCTGGAGCGCCATGCTCCTGCCCTTCCTGATGCCGAACTGGCACTCATCGTCGATGTGAAGCTCGTCCTGAGCAGCGTTCAGTCTGACCAGGACGAGCTTCTCTACCAAATTGGAGATCGCCGACAGCAACGAGATGGGCCGATAGTTGCCGACAAGCTTCGCGTTCTTTTTCGGCTTTAGAATTGGCACGACCACGGCGCACTTCCACTGGCTGGGCCAGTGTTGCAGCCTCAGGATCGTGTTGACAATGTACGTCAATTGCACAATGCTCTTCCTCGGTACATACTTGAGAAGTTTATACTCGATAACGTCTTTACCCGGAGCTTTGTTGTTGGGTAGTGTGCGAATAATGCCAGACACTTTCGAGGGCTTGGTCATGACTTTTAAGAATTGTCGTCTGGTCAACTGAACGTCATGATTAATCAATTCGTTCACGTCGTTTTCTATGCGGTCCTGCTTAACATTTTTTGTTACGTCAGCGTTATGTACGGTCTGAAAAAACGTCGCTAAGTCGTTCGCCTTCTGCGAGTCTGTCAGAGCTGTTCGTCCGTTTGCTTTTGTCAAGACGGGTATGGACCTCCGCGTATTTTTCATTGCCCTCGCCAGCTTCCACAGCGAGTTGTCTTCAGGATTCAGCCTATCGCGCCATTTCGGGTCACTAACTCATCAAAGCTTTAAGTTCTTCGTAAGTAATAATAAAAAATGAAATATTAATTATATTAATCTCAAAATTACCCTTTTCAATTAATTTATATTATGTATCTAATTTGTCAAATTAAGGAACAATAAAGACAATTTTTTTTAAATGTCTTAAAGTCAAGTTAGAATCAGGGCATTTTTAGTGTCAAAAGTTTTTTCATAACAACTAATATTTCGCAAATAAAATGAAAAACCCGTGAAAAGCAGAAAAATAACTGCCTGCATAATAATAAATATTTAATTCTAATACTCATTTAGTGCAATAATATTCTTCTATTGCACATAAAAGACACAGATATCAACGAATTAAAAATGTTTGGTAGCTTTGTTTCCAGTTGTACCTACCCCTACAATCTTAAATACTAAAAATGAATATTTTTCGCAAAAAATTGTATACAGGGTGTTTCAGAGTTAAACGTACATACATTACTTGTGGATAAAGGGCACTTTGGCGGTTCCAAATTACCCGCCATTAATGCATCCATCGTCCTTCCTTACTGAGATACAGGATGTTTGATTGATTTTAGCCAAATCTTTATTTGATCATAACTATTGAACTACCCTGTATAATCGGTTTATACTTAGAATACATGTTTCACTTATTTTACATGATAGAACTTCATAATAAACCAATAAAAAATTGACAATAATCAAAAAATTAGCAGAATAGTGGGCCATGATTTAGATGTTCCACATGTCAGTGTTTGGAGAACACTAAAAAAAAACCGCTGCCTAAGGAATCACTACTTCCACATCCAGATTCTTCATCCAAGTCACTTTAAAGGTAACGTCTTGACTACATTTGCACTCTAGTATGTGGAAATTATTGGTCATAGAATTTTAATATTTGGGGCAGATGTCATAGAAAAGTTTGAGGAGTTGGTTTCTATCATATACGTTAAAAATGAAGTTTCTAGTTTACCCTAATTATTTTCCACTATTCACAACCTACCACCTCCCACCCCTTCAATGCAGTCATCTCAATCAGATGTCACTACAATACATACGTGTACTAACTTTCAAGTGAATATCTCAATTTGATGTTATCAATCCCATTAATAATGAAGCGGAGGTGGTGGAGTTTGAAAAATATTAGAAAGAAATCTGAGGCCTTGGTTTCTAGTATATACACCGAATCCCAAATTTCTGTACTCTTACCAACTTGATTTACTTATTTTCCCCTAGTCCCCCTGTTAACCCCAACCCTTCTACGGAATCATCCCAAAATATAATCTAGTTCCAGATGTCATTATAATACATACGTCTACCAAATTACAAGTGAATATCTCAATTTTATTTTATCAACCCCTCTAATAATGTGGTAAGGGTAGTGGAAGGGTTGAAAAGTATTATTAAAAAATCTGAGGCCTTAGCTTCTAGGACATACACCGAATTTCAAGTTGCAGTACTCTTACCAACTTGCTTTACTTATTTTTCCCTATTTAACTCTACTTACCCCCACTCCTTCAACGCAATCATGTCAAAATATAATCTAGTTTTAGATATAGTTATAATACCTAAATGTACCAAATTTCAAGTGAAAATTTAAATTTAATTTTATCAACTCTTTTAATAAGGGAGTGGGGGTGGTGGGGGGATGGAAAATACTAATAAAAAAACCTGAGACCTTCGCTTCTAGTATATACACCAAATCCCAAATTTCTGTACATTTACCAGCTTGCTTTACTTATTTTCCCTTATATACCCCTATTTAACCCCCAACCCTTCAACGGAATCATCTCAAAATATAATCTAGTTCCAAATGTCGTTATAATTCATACGTGTACCAAATTTCAAATGAATATCTCAATTTTATTTTATCAACCCTTTTAATAATGAAGTAGGAGTGGTGGGGGTTGAAAAATATTATAAATAATCTGAGACCTTGGCTTCTAGTACATACACCCAATTTCAAGTTTCTGTAGTCTTACCAGCTTGCTTTACTGTATTTTCCCCTATTTACCCCTATTTAACCCCCAACCCTTCAACGGAATCATCTCAAAATATAATCTAGTTCCAGATGTCGTTATAATACATACGTGTACCAAATTTCAAATGAATATCTCAATTTCATTTTATCAACCCTTTTCATATTGGAGTAGGGGTGGTGGGGGTTGAAAAATATTTAAAAAAAATCTGACGCTTTGGCTTCTAGTACATACATCGAATTTCAAGTTTCTGTAGTATTACCAGCTTGCTTTACTTATTTTCCCCTATTTACCCCTATTTAACCCCCAACCCTTCAACGGAATCATCTCAAAATATAATCTAGTTCCAGATGTCGTTATAATACATACGTGTACCAAATTTCAAATGAATATCTCAATTTCATTTTATCAACCCTTTTCATATTGGAGTAGGGGTGGTGGGGGTTGAAAAATATTATAAAAAAAATCTGACGCTTTGGCTTCTAGTACATACACCAAATCCCAAATTTCTGTGCTTTTACCAGCTTGCGTTACTTATTTTCCCTTATATACCCCTATTTAACCCCCAACCCTTCAACGGAATCATCTCAAAATATAATCTAGTTCCAGATGTCGTTATAATACATATGCGTACTAAATTTCAAATGAATATCTTAACTTTATTTTATCAACCCCATTAAAGGGGTAGGGGAGGTGGGGGGTTGAAAAATATTACAAAAAAATTTGAGGCCTTAACTTCTAGTGCATACACCGAATTTCAAGTTTCTGTACTCTTACAAGCTTGCTTTACTTATTTTTCCCTATTTACCCCTATTTAACCCCCAACCCTTCACCGGATATCCTCAAAAAACAATCCAGTTCCAGATCTCGTTATAATATATACGTGTACAAAATTTCAAGTCAATATCTTAAACCGTTCCGGAGAAAACGTGCGGACAAAAAAAGTTACAGACAGACAGACCGACAGACAGACAGACAGACAGACAGACAGACAGACAGAAATTTTTTTTTCGCTCAAATTTAAAATCTCGACGTTTCATGACATTCTAAACCTATTTCACGAATAAAAATTTTTAAAAATTTTTTTGCGATTACTATACTTCCAATCCACTACGTGGATGTGGAAGTAATTAACTTTATCCATTTCATGTTCAACGGGTTCAGAGATTAGAGGATGGGGATGAAGTCTGTTTACAGATGAGGCACAATTTCCAAGAGATGGTGTTTATAATTTAAGAAATTCACATGTTTGGACCGAAGAGAATCCACGTAAGACGGAACAAACCCCACCATCGATTTGCCGAATATTTGGTGCGGTGTTTTCAACGATCATTTGATTGGGCCACATATCCTCCCTGAATTATTAGGTGTACTTTATTTAGACTTTTTGCAATTTTTTTTACCCGTGTTATTGGAAAATTAAAATATTGCGGGAATGCATTACTAACATGATGGTGCTCCACCCCATTCTAGGAATATTGTGGGAAATTTATTAATGACAATTTTCCAAATATGTGGATAGGTCGAAATGGACCTATCCACATATTCATTAGCCATCAAGGTTACCGGATTTTAATCCTGTTGATTAATATCTTTGGGGACATTTAATAGCAAAGATATATGACGTAGCCATTAATAGTAGAGATGAACTTCTGGAACGCATTAATAAAGCTTACGTAGAAGTTAAAAATAATCCAGATATGATTAGACGTGCAATTAGAAATATTACTACTAGAGCAAGGAAATGTATTCAACGAAATGGAGGCCACTTTGAACAGTTATTGTAGTTATGTATTTATTACTTTCATGTATTTATTGTTATTGTACATACGTACATTAAAAATGATATTATTTTTAAATGTAGACTCACAAAATTAATTGATTTATGTGCGTAAATCTACATTGTTTTCAAAATTATTTTACAATAGATCACTTACCTAGTCTAGAAGTGAAAGAATTGTCACTGCTACAAGTTAATTTTTTTCGTTAATTAACCCTGAAATAAATGTTCAAGTTCCAACTGTCTGGACTATCTTGATGAAATTGGATTTACGGGAAGTAATCAAGGTTGATGAATGAAATGCGCAAACAAATTAAGTGAGCTACACTATTCAGTGTTTTCCGCTCTTTTCGAATATTGAAACGGATCTACAAAATTTTTGTCATACGTTGATTTTGACATACAACATATTGTCATTTTTTTATTAAGCCGGGCCTGGATTTATTTTTTGGTTTATTATGAAGTTCTATCAAGAAAGATAAGTGGAACATATATTCTAGGTATGAACCGATTATACAAGGTGGTTCAATAGTTATGACCAAAGAAAGATTTGGCCAATATCGATAAAACATCCTGTATCTCAGTAAGGAAGGACGATGGATGCATTAATGTTAAATAGTTTGGAATCGCCAAAGTGCCCTATTCACAAGTAACGTATGTACCTTTAACTTTGAAACACCCTGTACAGGGTTAACAATTCTGAACATTTTTTTTTTATGAAATTTTTCTGATTGACAAACCCTAGTGTGTTTCTTTTAAAAAATTTTGAACTGTTTTCAGTAGGACATGAACGACGAAGTAAATAGATAGATTTTAATTTACCACTACATGTACAAATATGAACATTTGCAGGAAGTCAAGGAAGTAAGTGGTGAACAACAGATTTCCAATATACAGTAAATTTATGTATATGTGTATATAACATTTCGCCACATAAATTGCGGAAAGTCAATAATGGAGATTAAAAATAACAGCGGCCCCAACACAGAGCCCTGGGGTACACCATAATTAATATCTAGAAAATCTGACATGTTATTAATTATGACTACCCATTGCTTACGCTTGTGCAAATATATCTGGATAGACACCTTCGGCGATGCAACTATTATGCAGAGCGGCTAGCGGGCAGCAATGACAACTTTTGTAAGAATTATTTTGGCATTTCAGTGATGTATATCTAGATAGGTTGAGTCTTTTTAGTGATTTAATATCAGATTTTACTTCCTGTATGGTTATTGGATGCAAGAAAAAGGATACACTCGAAATTTGGTTCAAGGTGAGGTTGTTTCGAACGTTATCGTTTGGTATAGAATTTAGTAAATCACCTGGTACAAATACAGAATGTTTCTTGAATGTGTCTGGTGAAATACTTGAATTAACGACATTATGCTGATAATTGTTTATGTCAACATTTATTATTTTTCAGCTATTCCTTGCTTTATTCATGGAATCACTGATTATTTTGTTACAAGCCCTTCTCTTTGTAAATATAATGTCATTTTTGTATTCTACGCAGAGCACTATAAACAGAGTAATCAACTGGATTTCTAGTGACATTATAAATTAGATTAAGATAGAAGAGGGTAATGACAGTTTCCCTATTATTTCATAAGGAATCGGTAAACCAATTGTCAGCTTACTGTTTGAAGAACATTTTTTTAAACGAAAAATTCGATTTATCAAAATATTAAATGCATTTACCAGATGTTCGCCCAGGTATACCGGGTGGCCACGAGTCAATGTACGCCCTCAATATTTTGGTTGTTTTTGTATTTAAAAATTTGGTTTTTGGTACAAAAAAATTAGATAATAATGGGCTACTTTTACAGGAATGAAAGTATCACTTCCGGTTGAACCGGAAGTGACATCAACTTTTGTTTCTTAAATGGAATGACTATATTTTTTTATGGTTTCTAATTAAGCATAAATTTCTAAGTACAACAGTTTTTTCAGATGTAAAAAATTCCAAAAAATAAGTGAGATACGAACAATTTTTAATTTTTTCAAAATGGCCGCGTCAGAGGAATGCGATGTAAGAAAATTACTAAGAAGGCTATGAAAATTATTAATAAGGTTGTAGACTTGACTGTAAAGCAGAGAACAGTTGTTTGAATTACTGATAGGTACCAGTATTTTTAGTTTTTTTTTCAAAAAAACGGAATTTCATTTTCATTCCGTAGGGGTCCTATGGATTTTTTTTAATGGAACTGTGCTTTTATTAATCCGAAATAATGATTCACACACTATAATTTTTTTCTCCATTAATCATTTCTTAACGATATCCTTCGTAATAATAGAAGTATTTTTAAAAAGTAAATACAAATTAAACAAGAAATAATTTTAATAGGTATAACGTTACAACCATGAATAAATTACTAAGAATAACAAAACAATTTAAAACCTAAATTATAATAAACCATTATAAAAATTGTTCAAACTGTTCACCGTTATGATTAATACACAGAGTAGCGCGACTTATCGTTGCACGTCTAACATTCTGTAATTGTTGAGGTGTTATTTGTGCAATTTTGGGTCAAACTCTTTCTTCCAGATCTTGCCTTGTGGTTGGAGCAGTCATGTAGACTCTATTTTTCAAATGCGCCCAAATAAAAAAATCGAGTGGGGTTAAGTCAGGCGACCTCGCAGGCCATCTGACTGGACCATGGGTCCCAATCCAACGATCTGGAAATAATTGATTTAAGTAATCCGT
The DNA here is from genome assembly GCA_963583905.1 of Stenurella melanura. Classification (NCBI taxonomy): domain Eukaryota; kingdom Metazoa; phylum Arthropoda; class Insecta; order Coleoptera; family Cerambycidae; genus Stenurella; species Stenurella melanura. The sequence continues at coordinate 9,494,963 of OY757317.1, forward strand.
AACGATAATAGCATTGTGTGGTCCAGCCCAGTCTTGTTGGAAGTAAACCTCGTCAATGTTGGTATTGGGAATTTGATTAATCTGTGGAACAATTATAATTTGAAGAAATTCTAGATATCCTGGTCCAGTTAGAGTTTCGTTAAAAATTATTGGACTTATGATATGATCGCCCAGTACGGCTAACCAAACATTGAAGCCAAACCGCTCCTGAAACCGCCCCTGTCTCATAATGTGAGGATTATTAGCCCAATATCGAGTGTTTTTTCGATGAAATAACCCAAGGTTTGTAAATCTCGATTCATCAGTGAACAAAATGTTTTTGATAAAATCCTCATTTCTTAATTGGCGTAACTGTAACCAATTACAAAAGGTTATTCTTCGTTGATAATCATTCTCATACAAAGCTTGATGCAATTGATATTTATAAGAACGATAGCCGTGTTTCTTTAAAATTTTTCTGGCTGGTTCTTTGGAAACTGGTAATTCATGTTCAATTTGTCTTATCAAAATGGTTGGGTCAACATGCACTAAAGCTGATACATTAATTTCCGTTTCTTCATCCACAATAAATCTTTCTTCAATTTCTACATTAGGTTCAGTTCTAAATTGTTGCTCCAACCGGGCGAAATAGTTTCTCGGAGGTTGTCTTCTTTCTAGATATCTCCGTCCATGCAGATTTTGTGCTCTAGTTGCATTACGTCGAGTCTCTCCATAAATAATGATCATGTCAACTTTTTCATCTCTTGAATAATTTTCAGCCATTTTATATTAATTCTCTTGTTTATAACAACTTGAATACACTTGCTTCAGAAAATTAGTGAATAAGTCAAGACTAATTCAATTGTTGTCTGTCATTTTCATGGCTATCTGCAATTTTGGATTTAAATGTAGAGGGTACCTACCTTATTAAAATGATTTGTTGGCGCTTACTTTTTAAAAATACTTCTATTGTTACGAAGGATATCGTTAAGAAATGATCAATGGCGAAAAAATTATAGTGTATGAATCATTATTTCTGATTAATAAAAGAAATGGAACAGTTCCATTAAAAAAATTTCCATAGGACCCCTACGGAAATGAAAATGAAAATAAAATTCCGTTTTTTTGAAAAAAGAAACTAAAAATACTAGTACCTATCAGTAATTCAAACAACTATTTTCTTCTTTACAGACAAGTCTACAACCTTACTAATAATTTCCATAGCTTACTTAGTAATTTTCTTACATCGCATTCATCTGACGCGGCCATTTTGAAAAAATTAAAAGATCTCGTATCTCACTTATTCTTTGGAATTTTTTACATCTGAAAAAACCGCTGCACTTAAAAATTTGTGCTTAATGAGAAACCATCAAAAAAATATAGTCATTCCATTTAAGAAAAAAAGTTGATGTCACTTCCGGTTCAACCGGAAGTGATATTTTCATTCTTGTTAGTCTAAAAGTAGCTTATTATTGTCTAATTTATGTGTACCAAAAACCAAATTTTTAAATACAAAAACAACCAAAATATTGGGGGCGTACATTGACTCGTGGCCACCCGTTATACTATCATTACTACTATACAAATGCTCCAAGCAGTGTCAAGCAATTGGTTTCTAAATTTCTCTAAACTATAATTAGTAAATCTCCTGCGAAAAACGACAGACGATGTGTCCTTGTGGTTACTATTTATTTTAATAAATTGTACAGTAAGTAATTGTTTTAGACAAACAAATAATCAGTTTTGTTGTTTGCATAAGTTATAAAAATTTGAAGTTGATCTGAAAAGAACTAAGGAAAATATGAGGTTGTGCAAGCGAGAAGTGATATACACTGTAGAAGTATTATTGCCAAAAAATTAAAGGTTCAGCAAATAGCACTTTAGGGGTGGGAACTTCCCTGTATGTGATTCTGATGTATTTCCTAATATTTCTAAGATTTTTGTCGAACCTAAAACTTAATTTGACTCGATTAAACTTCCATTATATCAGATTACCGAGAACTAAAACTAATGAAATTGTTTCAGGTAAATAAAATCTTGAATATTCATCAGTACGTATCTACCACAAAGAGGAACGGTGATAAGGGCCGAGATAAGGCCGGAGAACAATTAATTACCATAACACAACAATTTACGAAGATTAAGATACACGCATGCGGTATGGAAACAATATAAAACCAAGAAAATCTAAGTGGGCCATCAACTTCACTGATTAAGGCGACAAATTTATTTTACAGTATTCCGAGTCTTGTCTGTATCATATTCAGTTATCTAAAATAAATATTTTATTAACTGTATTTAATTTTTTATTGTTTAAAGTTGTAAAGAGATAGGTGACTGAAAGTTAAACATGTACATGTTATGATGATAATGCGGTAAGACATGTCTTAATCTAAGGAACGTGTACTTTTTAGTGTGGTATTAAATACAAATTTATAGAATTATAAAACCCATGATTTTTAGTGGTTCTTACTGGTTTTGAATTACAACTGAATAGGAATTACTTTGTGTACACTATTTGGAATTCCTCTTCTCATAGTATTTATAAAAATGTCTTTCATTATAAGCAGAAAAGTAAACCCATCTATTCCAATTTAGTAAAATAATACCGTCTATTCTTCAAATTTTGGCAAATATCTTTTGCGCAAGCGAACTTTGCTAAAAGATGTGGAGAGAGAAACATTAAAATTGAATTATTACAAATTCATGCGTAAATATTATGAGGTTGGTTTAAAATAAAAGAGTGAAAATAATAAGACCTCCAAATATAAGTTAGTAGAATGCGGCATGCTGTAAGGGTCGGGGCTAGGGAACCTCCGTTAAATATTAGAAGACAAACCCTCAGTGATAAATTCGTTCTTAAATCAAGAGCATGGAATAATGCCTTTTTATTAAAACCATTATACAACTTATGCATTTAGAACTTAACTAATAAATATTGGAATAAAAAAAAGTCTCTCCCGTTAGCGGAATCATTTAGTAATAATAGTTCGTATGATATGATTGTGTTAAAGTTCAGTACCCTTTATGTATACCTTGAATCATTTCTTTCCACATTTATATGGCCCCGTTAGTAATCAAACCTCCATTTAGCGATAACAAAGCAGTTAATAGAGTCGTATTTAAAAACGTCATTCAGCAATATGAAATGCAAATTTATACAGATGGGTCAAAAAGTGAGAAGGGCACTGGTTGTGCTATTTATATTCCCGAACACGAATTCTCAGTAAAATATAGACTCCCAAGTCAAGCTTCTATTTTTTCAGCAGAGGTTATAGAAATTCTTAATGGTTTGGAATATTGCGACCTCAATATAGGCCGGCGAAAACTTATTATATCTGGTTCCTTTAGCGCACTTAGTGGTCTCAATGACATAACCATAAAAACTTCTTCCTTTCTCATAGATATTTCAAAATTGTATGATAGTATCCTCGGTGTTCCGCAAGGGTCAGTATCAGGGCTTCTATTATTCTCTATTAAATAAATGACCTTTCTTGGCATATAAGTAATGGAGAAATATTTATGTATGATGATGACACTACAGTCACTGTATCTGCTCCAAATTTATTTACACAAATATGTTCAGGATATTGTTGACGACATGAACAATTGGTGAAGTCGAAATAGATTGATTATAAATGAAAGAAAACCTGTTTTTATAATAATAATAATTTTATAATAATAATATTTTTAATAAAGAAACATCATTAAATACTTTTAAATTGAGCTCTTTTACAAAATTTTTGGGTACATATATAGACAACTCATTGTCTTGGGAACAATAAGCAAACCAGGTGTGTAGTAGACTAAACAAAGCAGTACTGCAATTGAAGGACACACCAGATAAGGCAGGACTTGTTGATGTCTACTATGTACTAGCATACTCCCATGTCCTTTAATACCTGTTTATGGGGAAAATCAAGTCAATTGCAGAGGTCCTTTGTACTTCAAAAAAGGATTATTAGACTGTTTTTAATCTAAACTATAGATAAAGTTGCAAGGAAATGTTTACCGCAAAGAAATACAGGGTGTAATTAGTTTTATGTCATTAAAAAAAAACTGGTGGTAGGGAACGACAAGACAAACAAAAAAACTTTATATAACATGGGGTCTAAAGCTCATAGTTTTGGAGAAAAAAAAAATTCCAAAATACTTAATAACCTAGTTTAAGAACTGCTGGCATATTGGGGTAGGTTTTATTGCCTCGCGTCTTGTCGCACGAGATACTCTGACATTCCTGCAAATAAGTATGACGACAAAGCAGTTAAAAGCGACCGACAGAGGACATCGTCATGTTTTTTGCTTCTTCGCGGCCAATTATCCTATTAGGCGTGCTATGCTAATATTACAAGGGAGAGCCCCTTGTAATATTCTCAAGTAATAATTTCAGTTTTGTCCTTATTTGGTCGCATGACGTGACGTACCCGTTCCTTGGTTTTGTCTGTTGCTTTTCTTTTTGAATTTTGTGCCACTTATGTTAAGATTTATTTTATTGACTTATCGTTCAAGTCGTTAGTACTTGGTTACGTAAGACACTACTTCTCGTTCGTGCTTTTTGTGTTACATTTTGGATTTTGGACCAAGTTTTTCGTTTTATTTTCTTTATTGATAACGTTCATTCACAGTTTAGTGTGGTATTTTAAAACGCAGATTTTGGACATTATGGGAGATTACACTTATCCAGAGCTCGCGGACATGGACTTGGTATATGGAGAAAGTGGTGAAAATGCAGCTGGTGCGGAAGAGCTTTAGAACAATTGCAGCGACGTATTTTAATGTGCATAGAAACCATAAAAAATGATCCTAATTTACCAAATGTGTTGAACGGAGTAAGTATGTTATTAGTTCGAAGTACCGAAATGTGTATACGTGGAGATGGAGGTCATTTCGAACAATTTTTGTAAAAAATTCAAAAGAATTGTTCAGTTATTGGGTGTTACCTATTGGGCATTAAAGGTATGATTATTATTATTAGTATTCGTTGTCTTGTTTTTATCTGTTTATTATTGTTTACATTGATTTTCATAGAGACCAAAGACTTGATTTTTAGTTTTCGATACCTGATTGGGAAAAATTCGTTAAAAAAAATCAGATTTTTTCCTAACTTAAAATACACAACTATTTTCTGTTATCGTATCTCGGACGTCTAACTGTTCGTTTTCCAATTTCATAAAACAAAAAGCTTTTAACACAATGTTACAAATGTTAATAAACCACTTTTAAATTTTATAAATTCTTATAAACGACAATAAAAGCTACAATAGCTTTGTTCCAAATTAAAAAACACATGTAAACAAATCCTATTTAAACCCCTGCGGCCATGCTATGCTTGCGTTGTGCCGAAAGAGAAGGAATTATTTACATTTTCATAATTAGTGGTATAAAAAGTTCGATGCAAATAATCCCATCAAAGTGCCGCACTTCTACCGACGGGAACACAAGTCGGGTATTACAGTTTTTTATTATTTCTAATATTCGGAACTATAACATCCATTGACCCTGAAAAACAGTGATTCTCAAATCTTCCCTACCTTAACATTAAAAATGTAAACCTAGGTCAGTTTTTTTCAAAGTGCCCCTAGAGAAAAAGGTCATATAGGTTTTCTGTTTGTCTAGTTGGTCCCTATTACCAGTTTTTTTTAATGACCTGAAACTAATTGCACCCTGTATACAAATGCTTAATATAATGCAAAAACCAACTTGCAGAGACTTGATACTCTAGACAACAGTCAGACATACAATACTAGACGTGGAGAACACTCAACGATTCCTCGTCACAAGACAGGTAAATTCAGTGGCGGACTGACACTTGTTGGTGGTTGTGGCGATTTGTGCCGAGGTGCAGCCAGGGCACATGTCACATGTGCAAGAAGGTCCTCAATACGCTAGGGGAGTAAAAATATCAAAAAAACTATTCACAGAATCACGTTTTTATATTATTCATATCATCATCAATCATCAACTCACAAATCGTCGGAAAACGGACAACGGTGGACTGGATGGTGGGGGACGGGGCGGCCGACTGCCCAAGCACAACCGCAATATGCAATTTATTTGATGTATGATTTTTACAATATTTAAAATGTAAATAGTAAAAATAGTAAAAATTAATAATAATTTATATTTATGTTTTTGAATTTTGAAATATTTAAAATTATAAATCATACGGATTTTTGTATGCACTCAATCTTGAAGTACTTACAAAAGAGCACTTTTTGAGATCTAGAGGGCGTTTTGGACCGGGGGCGTTGTGGCGATCGCCACCACGCCACCATGGGCTTGTTCCATGATATTAATTTTATATGGTTTTTATGCGTTTTTATATAGTACTCGACATTTTTATTATGCACTTAAAATTTCATAATATTATTAACTTTTTCCGTTCCCGAGGTGTATGGCGTTGAAATTAGTAATAGTTGCAAAAACAGTGCGTCTGTTTATGACGTCACTATACGCAACATTGAACTCGGCAATCTACCGCGACCACTAACAGCCGTTCAGCAGTAAGTAAATACATGGAGTTGAAGGCCGTTTTAGATGTCTATGGAAAGAGAAAGGGTGGTGCTTTGTTCTTATACCAAAGTGAAGGGGCAAAACCGGCAATCCGGCTTGGCACGGGCGAACGAAAGATGGCTTTTCTGTTAAAGATTGGAAAACATTGAATTTTCAAAGACTCATAACTAAGTACACGCAATGGAAGTCCGTTCTAGATCTCTATGGAAAGAACAAGGCTGGTCCTTTGTCCTGAAACGTAACCAAAAAAAATCAAACACGTCAAATCTTTAAACGCTCATATGTAAGTTAATACTTGTAGAGGAGGATCGATATTGGTCTCTATTTAAAAAAGAAGATTGACATTTTGTCGACATCGTAAGTGTCACAGTGGGAATTGGAATTTCGGCTAGGTCTATGGGGAAAAAAATTGCTATTTTCTTAAAAATCGAAAATTCGGCCATCATATTTTGACATTTGGCGACATTTCGCCAAATCATATATTCCCCTACAATCCCTCGACTGCCTGTTCCTAAATTTAAGAGGCGATAAGTTTCACTAAAACAGCATCGAGTCGATTGAGGTCGCTGAGTCTATGCGTATAGTGACGTAGAGCCTGGCTACATCCCATTTTCGCGAGATGGGTGTTTGTAATTGTCTTTAAGACACTAAACGTGTGAATAAAATTCTGATTTTTTGCAGATCCATTATTTTATACTTGAACGTTCGATTTATGAAATAAAAAAAATAATACCGAACAAGCTCATTGTCAGTCCACCACTGGGTAAATTTACAGAATAGCTACACTATAATTCAATTATAGTATTTTTAAATTTCTAAGCAGACCATAATAGTGCATAATATATTATGTTAATTATTATCTATTTATTACTATTATTATTTTATTTAATTTGTTAAGTGTGATGTGTATATACCGGGTGTAACAGGATCATGGTATACCCCCATTTTCTCCTTTAGTTTTGAAGATAATTTATTGAAATTTAGGATACACTACATACCTACAATTAATTTTTTTTACTTCCGGTTTCACCGAAAGTGACACTAACTTTCGATTTTTAAATGGAACACCCTATATATTATTGCATTTTTGAATTCCGCATAATTTTTTGAATCCAACTGTGCCAAATAAGTGACATTTCAAACATTTTTATAATATAATTATTGGTTTTCCATTTATGTGTGCCATGATGGTTTCGATTTATTTTAAATGACCCGTGTAATGCTACAAAAATCGAAATCCCGTTAAAAACACTAAATTACGTGATTTATGAGCAAATAAAATTCACCAAAATTGTTTTAGGGGCAAAACTCAATTTTTTCAAATGGAACCGTATGGGTACCGTGGTGTCATTTACTAGTACTATTAATAAGGAATTTATTCATATGTCGTATTAAAATGGACAATAAATACAAACAAAATTACAGCTAAAAGAAAATAAGAAAGTACAATTTTGTTCTAATTAAATGTTAAGAAATAGCTAAGGTGGCTTTGAAAACAATGACATATTTAGCTTGTCAAACATTTGTTGGTTTAACGGTGTTTTCATTGTCTTTAAAAATAGTTTAAAATTCTTGTTAATTGTGTTCAAAATGCCGCAAATTTATACACGAGATGAAAAAGTGGACATGTTAATTATTTATGGGGAAAGTAAAAAAATGCAATTGCAGCTATTGACCTTTATGGCCGACGATATCCTGATTGACAATGTCCAGCGAAAAATTATTTTAAACGTGTTGAAAACCAATTCTGAAGAGAGCCCAGCAGTGATCCCGAAGAAAACTTCATTATTGACGAAGGAAAGGAAATTAATGTTTTGGTTCGAATAGAAGTTGATAAGACTGTTTCATTAAAGCAAGTTGGGGTTGAATTGAACCACCAAACAGTAAGCCGAATTTTGCACAAATACCACTATAAATCTTTTAAATACCAATTGCACGAGCTTTTGTACGAAACTGATTACGAACGTAGGATGGAATATTTAAAATAGATTTTTTATAATAACATGCAGCTAAACAATGATTTTTTGGGACTGATTTTATTTTCGGACGAGTCAAAGTTTACAAATTTGGGATTATTTAACCGACAAAACACAAAATATTAATCACAAAAAAACCAAAATTTATTACGGGAGGGTAACTTTCAAGTGCGGTTTTTCTTAAATAGGCTTAAAAGGTCATCAAACGTAGAAATTTTAAATTTGAGCAAAACAATTTGCATATATTCTATAGTAGTGGTAAAAAAGATTACAAATTTTTCAAAAAAATTTTCAATTTTTTTTAAAATAGGTTTAGAATGCCATGAAACGTGGAAATTTTAAATTTGAGAAAAACAAATTTTTTTTCCATCTATTCCAGTGGTAAAAATTTTTCAAAAATGTTGGAAATTTTTTTCTTCTGAAATATGTTTAGAATGTCATGAAAAAAATGTTCAAAAATGTTAGTAAACATTTTTTTCTTCTGAATTATGTTCAGAATGTCGCGAAACGTCGAAATTTTAAATTTGAGCAAAAACTTTTTTTTCATTACTTATTCCCTTTAGACGGTCCACCCTGTATATTTTCCAGTAAAAGTTTCACCAGTTCTTCGCTGACAGCTCAGCTACCTACCAAATTTCACTGTTCTCCGTCAAGTAGTTTTTTTTTAGTTAATGCACCAACAGACAGACAGACAGACTGACGGAATTGAAAAAACCTATATTTTCGTAATCTACATGATCTGAAACCTCAAGTTTCGAAAAAATCTCGGAGGGTGATTTTTTTCTAGAATACAATACTTCCCTTCTGTATGCGAGGGAAGTAAATAGTTATTAATTATTCGAATTTTAAAACAAACATATTTCTTTATGTTTTGTAATTAAACAGAAATGTCTAAAACTAATATTATTTACGTTAAAACTGTGAAGAATACCCCAAGAGTGTGCGAAAGAAATGTTATACTTCCGTAACATGGTGGAATACTTCTGTAAATATTGTTATTCTTATTTTTTTGTTTACCTTTCTGACGCGAGAAATCACTCCTCGAAGCTTGTCGTGACATCATCTAAACACAGTGTATACTCTCGCGATGAGTATAATAATAGTTATTGACTGATGATCAAAGTTTACCAAATTTATGTTTCTTTTTATGTTTGATGTAGTGTCAGATAAATGATTTAGTGAAACATGCATTGACACAAAGTTTGACATGACGGAAGATGTTTGCGTGCTCCTTATGCAAATGACAGTACGTAGGTGAGTTGCAAAGAATGTAAGATAGTATCTATGAGGTGACAAACGATCTAAAGATAATAATTGGTAAAACCAAAGTCATATCCGGTCAAGAGAATTGATTTATGTGATTACAATAAGTAGTAAACGCGTACATTTAACTTTAAGGCGTTATGTAAAAGCAACTTTAAATGAACACAGTTTACAGATGATCAGTTGTCCCCCATATTTTACGCACTGTTTCGAATTTCTATCACACATTTGAAATCGGCGAGCTCAAAAATACCCACATACCAATTTTAAATAGAATTGGATGTTAAATGACAATAAATTGTCCGCCATTTTCCATACGACATTTTGGATTTTTCTATAAAAAATCTCAAAATGTATTGTTATGTCAATCTTATTCACACGCAATATTTCACGTCAATAAGATACCTGAAAGTGATTCAAAATTAACTAGGCAAGATTTGAACTAAACACATTGACATACTGACAGGCATATGCAGTGGAATAGACGCCTATAAAAAATTAGTGTTTTGCCAGCAAGTTAATAAAAAAAACGATACGTAAGATATCACTACTTTCACATCCAGATTTTTCCATCCAAGTCACTTTACAGGTAACATCTTAACTACATTTTAAAACAATTGTAAAAATCTGAGGCCATTGCACCATACACCAAATCCAAAGTTTCAGTACTTTTACCAGTTTGCTTTACTTATTATCCCCTATTTAACCCCCAACCCTTCAACAGAATCATCTGAAAATATAATCTAGTTCCAGATGTCGTTATAATACATAGGTGTAGGGGGTGCTGGGGGTGAAAAATTTTATCAAAAAATCGGTAAAGGTATTTACACAGAACTTCCCTCGTTATATGTGCATGGCAGTCACTCTAAAAAATTAATAATTACCAAATGACATTAAGAATAATAATCGAAATATAGTTATTGCTATTACTACAAAGAAAACTTGATAAGTTTTGGTCAAAAAAATATACAGATTGCTCATCCAACAGCAAAAGCTCAATACTAAATAGCAGGTGCCACATATGGCAGGCTTGCGCAAATACCTTTACAAATGTCCACCATGACTGAAATATTTCTTGGGATGACCACCCTGTATATTTTTCAATAAAAGTATAATAGGTGCATATGCCAGATATTATTGCCATCTGTCACATTTTCAATCCAATATTCACGTAATGGAGTGGAAGTATAGTGGTGGTTAAAAAATTTCATTTTTTTAAAATTTTTCAAAAGATGTTGGTAAAATAATTTTCAAAATTTTTCTCTTCTGAAATAGGTTTAAAATGTCAAACGTAGAAATTTTAAATTTGAGCAAAAAGGAAAGTTTCCTTCTATTCTATAGTAGTGCTAAAAAAAGTTTAAAAATTAAAAATTACATATTTTTTAAAATAGGTTTATAATGCTATTAAACGTGAAAATTTTAAATTTGAGCAAATAAAAAAAAATCGATCTATTTTAGTGGTAAAAACTTTTTGAAAAATGTTGGTGAAAAAAATTTTCAAATTTTTTTTGTCTGAAATACCTAGGTTTAGAATGTTATGAAACGTGGAACTTTTAAATTTGAGCATTCTAGTTTTTCCGAAATTGGTTTGGAATATCATGAAACGTGGAAATTTTAAATTTGAGCAAAAAAAATTTTTCGTCTGTTCTATAGTAGTGATACATAAATGGATTAAAAATGTTTCCAAATTTTTTAAAAAAAATTTCAAAAACATTTTTAAATTTGTTTGAATAGTTTTAGAATGCCATGGAAACGTGGATAGTTAAAATCTGAACAAAGAAAAAAAATTCTATCTTGGTGGTAAAATTTTTCAAAAATAGAAACAAAATTTCTAATTTTTCTTTTAAATAGATTTAGAAAGCTATGAAACGTGGAAATTTGAAGTTTGAAGAAATAAAAAAAAATTCCATCTATTTTAGTGGTACACAGATTTTCAAAAATGGTAAAAAAAATTTTCAATAATTTTTTTTTAATCAGGCTTAGAATGCCATGAAACGTGGAAATTTTAAATTTGAAGAAAGAAAAAAAAATTATTTCATTTTAGTAGTAAAAAATTTTTCAAAAATATTGGTGAAAAATATTTTCAATTTTTTTTTTCCTGAAATAGGTTAAGCGTGTCATGAAACGGAGAAATTTTAAATTTGAGCAAAAAAAATTTGTTTTCATCTTGGTAAAATTTTTTTCAAAAATGTCGGTGAAAAAATTTTCAAATTTTTTTTTTCTGAAATAGGTTTAGCGCGTCATGAAACGTGGAAATTTTAAATTTGAGCAAAAACAATTTTTTTTCATTATTTATTCCGTTTAGACGGTCCACCGCTGATAGTAGCGTCAACTACCTACCAAATTTGACTGCTCTCCGTCAAGTAGTTTTTTAGTAAATGCACCAACAGACAGACAGACGGAATTGAAAAACCTACATTTTCGTAATCTACGTGTTCTGAAACGTCAGAATCCGGAAAAATCTCGGAGGGTGATTTTTTCTCGAATACAATATTTCCCTTCAGTATGCGAGGGAAGTAAAAATCTGAGGCTTTCGCTTCTAGTATATACACCAAATCCCAAATTTCTGTACTCTTACCAGCTCGCTTTACTTCTTTCCCACTATTTACCCATATTTAACCCCCACTTCAACGGAATCATACCAAAATATAATCTAGTTCCAGATGTCGTTATAATATTTACTTGTACTAAATTTCAAGTATTTCAATTTTATTTTAGCAACCTCTTTAATAATAGTGGGGGTGATCGAGGGGATGGAAAATATTATTTAAAAAAATGAGGCTTTCGCTTCTAGTGTTTACACCAAATTCCAAATTTCTGTGCTCTTACCAGCTTGCCTTACTTATTTTCCCCTATTTACCCCAATTTTACCACATCCCTTTACTGAAATTAATCTAGTTCCAGATCTCATCACGATACATACTTTTATCAAATTTCAAGTCCATGTCTTAAACCGTTCCTGAGAGAACGCGTGCACAACAGAGTTACAGACCGACAGGCAGACTCAGACAAACCGACCCACCGACAGACAGAAAATATTCGGATTCGAACTCCGGACGTTGCGCATGCGAAGCATTTCTCTCGTTACTACACCAACTGAGAGCTTATCTAAACGTTGGTTCACACGCTATAAGTAGTTTGTCGAGGAGCTGAAAACATGGAATTTTCAAACATCTAAATAAATACGTTAAGTGGAGGATCGTGTGATGTCTCTACGGAAAAAGAAAGATTGGCATTTTGTCGGTATCGTAAATTGCGACGGCAAAATCGGAAATTCACCTCAGCACGAGATAATCAAAAACGGCTTTTTTGACATTTGTGACAGTACCGCTTTCAGGTTATAGACTAAACCACCGCTCGCTGCCCAAAGCACCGCTCCCAGCCCGGTTTACTGATGGGCGGGTATTCAGTGTATCAGTATTCAATCATCGACAACCTATTAAGGCTCATTCTGTCCATTTACAAACAGTACACATTTCGTGACACCAAGCTATCGGTCTAGAAGTAATAAGAAGAAAACAACCCTATGATTTATTCAACGAATTTAAAATGAGCACACCATTAATAGTGCAGGCAATGAAGGCAACAGTTTATAAAAACCTTGCAAAAATTAATAAAAGGATCATCTCCGGGATTTAAGTAGGTGATAACCTGTAAAATGGAATGATGCATTCTGTGCATTTCCAAGTTCCGGGAAAATTCAAAATAATTTGGAAATACTTTTTGATTTTCGGTTTTTTGCTCTAGTTTCTAAAATAATGAAAATACAGGAAAAAGTTTTCAACAAAATTTGTAGATCGTCTCTTTCTCTATAAAAAAGGTCTTCACAAATTTTTGTATTACTTAAGCCGTTTAGGAGATAAATTCAGTTTTCCACTTATAGTTTTGAGCCGCTTCGAAATGCGCGGAAAATGAGAATTCTCTGGGAGTTTCGAACGACCGGACACATCGATCGATATTTCTTACTATTCAGAGCCGCTAAAAAAATGAAAAACAACATAAAATGTAGAGAAAAGTCTTAGCTTTAATGTTGAACTAAGCACAAAATTCATGCAAATTTTTATCATAGAGAAAAAGGTGTTAGAAGATGACTTAGTAAACTTTATACAGTTGATTTAGTCATATCTTCAAGTTTTATACACTCTGCCTATTTCTTCCGTAACAATGGGTGCTTTTTCATTACATGGATTTGTGAAAATTTTATTGAACAATGTTAAGAAACAAATAAGTTGTATATGTTTTACTATATAATGGTGCATTTTCTGAACATGTATGAATAATGTAGACAAATTCAAAAAGTACTGCACGCATTTAAAAAACTCTAAAGTAATTCGTAAGAATATGTTTTATTGTAGTTATAATCCAAAAATTAAGACTGTGCTATTATTATTAATTAAGATATAGCGAATTGAACTCCAAAATTTGGAGGTGATTGATCGATGAGAAATATACTCTCTAATTTGATCGCAAAGCATATTTTTCCAACAAAAGTAATTGCAATAAAATGTTAATTGGATTAATATATCATTATATAAGAATATATCAGCAAAATGAATTATCGTTCTAACGACTCCTGGCAAAGATATTTAGAAATCTGTGGACCAACTGTTCAAAGTTTACTAAGCCATCTTCTGGCACTTTTTTCTATGATAACATTTTTTATAGATTAGTTCCACATTATATGAAACTTTTCTCTAGATTTTACGTTATTTTCATTTTTTAGGGGCTGTGAATAGTAAGAATTATGGATCGATGAGCCCGTTCGTACGAAACTCCTGTTAAATTTTCATTTTTCGTGCATTTCGAAGCGGCTTAAAACTGTAAGTGGAAAACTCGGATTATCTTCTAAACGGCTTAAGTAAGACAAAAATTTGTAATGACCTTTTTTGTAGAGAAAGAGACGAGCTACAAATTTTGTTGGGAACTTTTCTCTCTATTTTCATTTCTTGGGCCGCTAGAGCAAAAATACCGAAAATCAGAAAGTTTTTCCAAATTTTTTTTAAAATTTTCCCGGAACTTGGAAGTGCAAAGAATGCATCCATCATCTCATTCTCCAGGTTATTACCTACTGAAATCCCAAAGATGATCCTTTTTTTAATTTTTGTTACCCTAAATGGCTAATTTGCCTGTACTATAATTAATATTTACAAAACTTATTTAAAAACAAATTTAAAGAAGCAAAAAATAAAAAGTTGCCGCCATGCCCTACGCCTCCACCATTCTTATATTTGGACACTAGTGAATATTTGATATATTCACATCTTGCAACTGAAGCTTCTTCCATTATTACTTTTAGATGTCGAAACATTAATAGCAGAAAAATGTGATGTTATTTTCATTTACTTATTTTTATATTAGAAAAAATGTATTTAATCCATATATATTGAACTCATATTCCAATAATTTTTTAAATTAGTGTACATACGACAATGAGGATGACATTGATTGTAGTTCTTTAGTATAAATTATTATTATATCTATAATTTAATATAATGAACACCTTTCGAAACTAGGTTCCATTACATAATCCGACAAGGCATATCCGTAGAAGTAAGTATACCTTCAAAGCAGAGTCGTGTTTGATTTAATTTAAAATATAATTTATAGTGAATATGTACATTAAAATACCCTTTGACTCTAAATTACATACACGGTGTATTGTAGAAATACCATAGGCGTAGACAAAGTATTTTGTATTATTTAATAGTTTGTAAATTGTGCAAATGTTGTAAATTGTGGTGGTATAAACAAAAATAAATTTTGAAATCTTTGAAACCGAAAAAATGTACAAGACGTAATAAATATTCATGAATAAAATTCATTTGTTAAAAAAAAAGAAAATATAAGAATTGAATAAAATTGGTTTTAAATAATTTTAAAATTATTTTTGTTTATACCACCACAAAGAACATAAAAACAACCATAATCTGAATCACAAATTCTGATGTACGACTTGATGCCCCTAAACAATAGACGATTCTATTTTCGAGTTTGCAAATGTTTCAGTCATGGTGGACATTTGTAAAGGTATTTGCGCAAGCCTTCCACATTTGGCACCTGTCATTTAGTTTCGAACTTTTGCTGTTGGATGAGCAGTCTATATTTTACTTCCACATCCACGTAGTGGATTGGAAGTATAGTAATCGCAAAAAAATTTTCAAAAATGTTTATTCGTGAAATAGGTTTAGAATTGTATTGAAACATTCTTTATAGGATTTTGCAAACAGCAGAAAAAATAGCTATTTATAACTAAAAGAAAAACTTTGTGTAGAAATATTAGTGAAATCTTTGCATTCTTTCGATAACCTGAATTCTGGTTATGCTAGCAAATTAAAATCCTAAAATGAATTTGTCTAATTTCTTATTTGACAATTCTCATTCTAACACTAGCATCCACACAGTCCCCTACGGCCATGCAGATTAAACTAGTATCCACATAACCCCCTACGATTATGAAGATTCAGTTCAAAATGGGAACAAAGACCTAAAATGAATTTATTTATCTACCTTGTCTTAAAAAATTGTTCATTCCAATGGATTACATTTTCATGAAATCTATCATTCTGTTTCCTGGAAATGCTTAGCCTTTGAAACGTTTTTCGCCCTTATTCTGGAGCTCATCAGAAAGACATAAAGCCATTCATAAAGATGTTTCATGCAAAACCAAGACAATTTCTATGAATAAGTGTGAAATGATTATAATTGACATTGACTGATAAAAACAACCTCACCTATCTATTAGCTAACTAGTATTGGGGCCTATATACTCTATGCATGTTTAAAAATGAATTATTATTTGTTTGCTTATAATTGTATAATCAGTCAATGTCAATTATAATCATTTCACACTTATTCATAGAAATTGTCTTGGTTTTGCATGAAACATCTTTATGAATGGCTTTATGTCTTTCTGATGAGCTTCAGAATAAGGGCGAAAAACGTTTCAAAGGCTAAGCATTTCCAGGAAACAGAATGATAGATTTCATGAAAATGTAATCCATTGGAATGAACAATTTTTTAAGACAAGGTAGATAAATAAATTCATTTTAGGTCTTTGTTCCCATTTTGAACTGAATCTTCATAATCGTAGGGGGTTATGTGGATACTAGTTTAATCTGCATGGCCGTAGGGGACTGTGTGGATGCTAGTGTTAGAATGAGAATTGTCAAATAAGAAATTAGACAAATTCATTTTAGGATTTTAATTTGCTAGCATAACCAGAATTCAGGTTATCGAAAGAATGCAAAGATTTCACTAATATTTCTACACAAAGTTTTTCTTTTAGTTATAGATAGCTATTTTTTCTGCTGTTTGCAAAATCCTATAAAGAATGTTTCAATACAATTATAAGCAAACAAATAATAATTCATTTTTAAATAGGTTTAGAATGTCATGAAACGTCGAGATTTTAAATTTGAGCGAAAATTTTTTTTCTGTCTGTCTGTCTGTCGGTCTGTCTGTCGGTCTGTCTGTCTGTAACTTTTTTTTTTTGTCCGCACGTTTTCTCCGGAACGGTTTAAGATATTAACTTGAAATTTTGTACACGTGTATATTATATCGAGATCTGGAACTGGATTGTTTTTTGAGGGTATCCAGTGAAGGGTTGGGGGTTAAATAGGGGTAAATAGGGGAAAATAAGTAAAGCAAGCTTGCAAGAGTACATAAACTTGCAATTCGGTGTATGTACTAGAAGTTAAGGCCTCAGATTTTTCAATAATATTTTGAGATGATTTCGTGGAAGGGTTGGGGGTTAATTTGGGGTAAATAGGGGAATATAAGTAAAACAAGTTGGTAAAAGTACAGAAACTTGAAATTCGGTGTATGTACTGGAAGCCAAGGCGTCAGATTTTTTTTATAATATTTTTCAACCCCCACCACCCCTACTCCAATATGAAAAGGGTTGATAAAATAAAATTGAGATATTGATTTCAAATTTGGTACACGTATGTATTATAACGACATCTGGAACTAGATTATATTTTGAGATGATTCCGTTGAAGGGTTGGGGGTTAAATAGGGGTAAATAGGGGAAAATAAGTAAAGCAAGCTGGTAAGACTACAGAAACTTGAAATTCGGTGTATGTACTAGAAGCCGAGGTCTCAGATTATTTATAATATTTTTCAACCCCCACCACCCCTACTCCAATATGAAAAGGGTTGGTAAAATAGAATTGAGATATTCATTTGAAATTTGGTACACGTATGAATTATAACGATATCTGGAACTAGATTATACTTTGAGATGATTCCGTTGAAGGAAGAAGAGTAGAGGTAAATAGGGAAAATAAGTAAAGCAAGCTGGTAAGAGTACTGCAACTTGTAACTCGGTGTATGTCCTAGAAGCCAGGGCCTCAGATTTTTTAATAATATTTTTCAACCCTTCCACTACCCTTACTACATTATTAAAGGGATTGATAAAATAAAATTGAGATATTCAATTGTAACTTGGTAGAGGTATCTATTATAACGACATATGGAACTAGATTATATTTTGGGATGATTCCGTAGAAGGGTTGGGATTAATAGGAGTAACTAGGGGAAAATAAATAAATCAAGCTGGTAAAAGTACAGAAATTTGGGATTCGGTGTATATACTAGAAACCGAGGCCTCAGATTTCTTTGCAATATTTTTCAAACTCCACCACCTCCGCTTCAATATTAATGGGATTGATAACATAAAATTGAGATATTCACTTGAAAGTTAGTACACGTATGTATTGTAGTGACATCTGATTGAGATGACTCCATTGAAGGAGGAGGGAGGTGGTAGGTTGTGAATAGTGGAAAATAAGTAGGGTAAACTAGAAACTTCATTTTTAACGTATATGGTAGAAACCAACTCCTCAAACATTTCTGTGACATCTGCCCCAAATATTATTAAAATTCTATGACCAATAATTTCCACATACTAGAGTGCAAATATAATCAAGGTGTTTCCTTTAAAGTGACTTGGATGAAAAATCTGGATGTGGAAGTAGTGATTCCTTAGGCAGCGGTTTTTTTGACCAAAAGTTATCTGGTTTTCTTTGTGATAATAGCAACCATATTCCGATTATTATTTCCCAATGTCAGTTCGTAATTAATAATTTTTTAGAGTGAGCACAAATAACGAGGGAAGTTCTGTGTAAATACCTTTACCGATTTTTTAAAATGTTAATCACAGAATTTCTGTTAATATTATAACGTAGTGCAATTTGTGTGATTTACCATCCATCTTCTGCTTTAGCAATAACTCCAGCTTTAATTAAATCGCTTATATGACTAACTGACAATGTCACAAACATTAAAGTTAGATGAGACAACTATATTTTAGAAAAAATTCGTTATAAAACGTCCTATTTTTTTGCTCACGACAGTACTAGTTCAAATTGATTTTACTACATTCTCTAACAAATCATGTTCAATGAAGACCTAAGTAAACCTTGAAATAACTTGTTTGTACCTCTTAACGAGTTAATGAATAAATGTCAGTGTTATTTTTGTTATAATTTCCGAAATCCATGGTTTGGGGGTGACTACTAGTGGGTGTAAACCCGCTACAAAATGAACAGGCCCAACAAGTGAGATAACTTAAGTAGCTAGATGAAATTTCTTCGCTCCAAATATAGCCAGTAACTTCATAAACGAGCGTACGTTACATTTTAATTAAATACATCATTTATGTGTGCCCGTGGCAATGAGCAATTATGAGGAACTACTTTAACACAATCTCTTGTACTCTTGGGTAACATTAAACGGTTTTATTAATATTTAACGTGTTAGGAGCATTGTAAACATGTCTAATGATTATATTTTAATGGCGAGAGTATTGAAGTCTGGCCGTGGAGCGGCTTTGCGTCTTATATTCTTCAGAAGAGGATTTCTCTCATGGCCAACCCATCTCACGAACCTATAATTAAAGTCCTTTAAACATCATGTAGTTATAAGTGTATGAGTTTATATGAAATCATATCACGTATTAGTACGATATCAATCAAGCTAAACAGTATGTACGCGATCTAACATTTATCGTATGAGGAAAGAGGTTGAAAATAGGTTCCAGTGGCGCATACTCTACTTCAGAAAATTCAATTCAATTCAACTGTTCGTTTTCATAAAAATATTAAATTTCTTACAAATGGCATATAGCAAGATAAGTACATGAATAAGCCACTGCGTATAATGAAACCATCTACATCAACTAATCTCTTTTGTATAACTCAATATATATCTAATGCTATCGACACGTAATTTACACAGACTTTATTAAAGCATTTGACAGACTAGATCACAGTATTTTATGTTATAAATTCCAAAAATTTGGCTTCTCAAGAAATTTGTTGTTATTTTTCAAATCATATCTTGAAAATAGACATCACCATGTTGAATACCGTGGACAACGATCTGCGGAATTCGTATCTACCTCCGGTGTACCTCAAGGCTCTGTTTTGGGTCCATCATTCTTCAACATTTTCATTAATGACATTGCAGAGGAATTGGGTTCCAATTGTCTTTTATACGCAGATGATATGAAGTTATACAATAAAGTAAATGATGTGAGTGACTGTGTGGTATTACAAAGTGCCCTTGATAAAATTAATGAATGGTGTGATTTAAACAAATTACAGTTGAGTATAAGAAAGTGTAATGTCCTAACTTTTACTAATAAACACCAATATGTAGAATTTAATTACCGTATAGAAGATTTCGTGCTTACACGTCCATCAACATTCCGCGACCTAGGTGTAACATTTGACACCAAACTATTATTTAATTGCCATATAAATACCATCACTAATGAAAGTTTTAGAACGCTGGGATTCATAATACGATGTTCTCGCGATTTTAACGACATTAACACACTGAAACTACTATATCAATCGTTTGTTCGATCCAAATTGGAATATTCGTCAATTATTTGGTCGCCCCATTATAACACACATATACAAAGCATATAGAGAATTCAGAGGCGACTTTTAAAGACTTTGAGTCATAAGGAAGATGGTATCTATCCTGCTATTGGTTTTCCTCAGACTGAACTGTTAAATAGATTCTCGCTCTCGAGTCTGGAGGCTCGTAGAACAATTTCACAGCAAATTTTTCTTGTTAAAATAATACATAATATAACTGATTGCAGCGCTATCTTAAACTTACTAAATTTTCGAAATCCTAGACCTGGTTCTAGGCATAACTCATTATTCTATTTGCCGACTCCCAGAACTAACGTCAAGAAATTTTCGCCGCTATACAAAATGTGTGAGAATTCTAATAATCTACAAGATCAGTTTGATATATTTCACTGCAATACACTGCGATAAAAAGATTAACTGCATAATTTAAAATTTTTTGTTTTGTTTTTATTTGTCTACTTTGTATTCTACTCTTATACGTTATATATCTTGTAAATACTTACTATTTCCTACCCTGTAATTGGAATGCTTTGCTGGGTAGTGCATTGCTAAATAAATAAATAAATAAATAAATATATAAATAAATAAATAAATAAATAAAACCAAGTTTTATTTACATCGCAAATTAACGTGATTGACAAAAAGTTTTTTTGTCAAAAATTACTCCAAGGTCTTTAAATGAGGACGGTCGAGTTAAAGGTTCGTTTTCTAGAGAGTTGTTAAATGCATAATAAATATCCTTCACGAAAAATGTCATCACACATGTTCGCTTGTTTACTATGAGACAGTAAGTATAGAAAAGAGGTATAATTATCTCTGTTTAATTCGTAAATTGTTTCCCTAATTTTAGTTTTAATTATTTCAACATGCTAATTAAAATCTAACTTTGTCTTTAAATACCCCCATAAAAACCCACCCAGGGCTGATTGGTGGCCATAGAATTGATCCATCATTACCAATTCAAAGATCAATTGACCATTTATTCCTGCTACCTCTGGGACAACTATTTCTAAATATGTTTTCCGTGTTAGGGTAAAATTGAAAAAAAATTGTCCCTAGTCCCTAATTTTATAATTCTATAATTTCAACAATTTTTCTTTGTCGCTAATTCTTTTTCTCCCACGAACGCCTATTTTTCAATTGTTTTTTATAGCTCGAAACGTTGTATGTATGTATGTATGTATGTGTGTATGTGTGTATGTATGTATGTATATTCAAATCTGGCGATCGAATTTTTGACCACTTCACGATAACCAATCATATTGAAATTTTGCACACAACTTTGGTTCTGAATACAATACAATACAGTATATTCAATATTATGGTAGATCCAATATGCCGGTCACCACAAAATGGCGGATACCTTTTCTTAACAACCCTCTTGACATGGATATCAAATAAAAGAGTATACAAAGTTGAATACAATAAGCCATGTGACGTCATTCTAAATCCAATATGGCGGCCGGTACAAAATGGCGGATTACCTATTTCTTTACAATTTCCTCGGCATGGGTATCAAATGAAATGGTATGGCAAGTGGAAAACAATAAACTGTGTGTCCTTATTCTAAATTCAATATGGCGGCCCACACAAAATGGCGGATTATTTCTTTTTTTACAACCCCCTTGTTATGGGTATCAAATGAAAGAATTTGATAAGAGTAAACGAAATGGTGGAGTTTGAATACAAATGAGGCACAGAAAAAAATGTAAAAAATCGGTAAAGGTATTTACACAGAACTTCCCTCGTTATTTGTGCATTGCGGTCACTCCAAAAAATTAATAATTACGAAATGACATTGAGGATAATAATCGGAATATAGTTATCGCTATTATTACAAAGAAAACTTGATCAGTTTTGGTAAAAAAATATACAGATCGCTCATCCAACAGCAAAAGTTCTACACTAAATAGCAGGTGCCACATATGGCAGGCTTGCGCAAATACCTTTACAAATGTCCACCATGACTGAATTATTTCTTGGGATGACCACCCTGTACATCAATAAAAGTATAATAGGTGCATATGCCAGATATTATTGCCATCTGTCACATTTTCAATCCAACATTCACGTAATGGAGTGGAAGTATAGTGGTGGTTAAAAAATTTCATTTTTTTTGAAATTTTTCAATAGGTTTAGAATGCTATGAAACGTAAAAATTTTAAATTTGAGCAAATAAAAAAATTTCGATCTATTTTAGTGGCAAGAACTTTTTGAAAAATGTTGGTGAATGTCATGAAACGTGAAACTTTTAAGTTTGAGCAAAAAAAGTTTCCATCTATTCTAGCGTTATTTTTTTTTCCAAACTGGTAACAGAAAGTTGCAAAATTGGTTTGGAATGTCATGAAACGTGGAAATTTTAAATTTGAGCGAAAAAAAAATTTTTCATCTATTCTATAGTAGTGATAAATAGATTAAAAATGTTTTCATTTTTTTTCAAATTTTTCAAAAACATTTTTAAACTTGTTTCAACAGTTTTAGAATGTCATGGAAACGTGGATAGTTTAAATCTGAACAAAGAAAAAAAATTCTATCTTAGTGGTAACATTTTTTAAAAATAGTAAAAAAAAATTCTAATTTTTCTTTTGAATAGATTTAGAACGCTATGAAACGTGTAAATTTGAAATTTGAAGAAATAAAAAAAAATTCCATCTATTTTAGTGGTAAAAAAATTTTCAAATATGTTGGTAAAAAAATTTAAATTTTTTTTTTGAATTAGGCTTAGAATGCCATGAAACGCGGAAATTTTAAATTTGAAGAAAGAAAAAAAAATTTTCAGCTATTTTGGTAGTAAAAAATGTTTCAAAAATGTTGGTGAAAAAAATTTTCAAAATTTTTTTTTCCAGAAATAGGATTAGCGTGTCATGAAACGTGGAAATTTTAAATTTGAGCTGAAAAAAATTTGTTTCACTATTTATTCCGTTTAGACGGTCCACCCTGTATATTTTCCAATGAAAATTTTACCATTTCTTCGCTGTCAGTAGGGTCAACTACCTACCAAATTTGACTGCTCTTCGTCAAGTAGTTTTTTTAGTAAATGCACCAACAGACAGACAGACAGACAGACAGACAGACAGACCGACAGATAGACAGACAGACAGACTGACTGACTGACTGACTGACTGACTGACGGAATTGAAAAACCTATATTTTCGTAATCTCCGTGATCTGAAATGTCAGAATCCGAAAAAATCTCGGAGGGTGATTTTTTCTCGAATATAATACTTCCCTTCGGTATGCGAGGGAAGTAAAAATAAATAAATAAAACAGATGTTTTAAAAACAATGGTTTTCTTTTTTAAAACTGAATTGCACTAAAAACTAGAAAATAATTTTAATCCAGTGATTAAATTATAAAATTGTGATGAAAAAGAAAACCATTGAATGCTCATAAAATATAATATATTACCTTTATCAACAATCAACATTGCGATAAAACGTTATGAGTGCCCAAATGTTTTCTTTTTCATAATTTCTTTTAAAATCATCAGTTTCTCTTACAAGACGGTAAGTATTTAAGAATGTGTTTTCACTAGGAGCCGGACGATTTGGTTATACTTAATGCTATATATTCTCTTCTTGCAGATTTTTTATTTTTATTTATTTTTATTATTTTAACATATCAAACTTTTCTGCTCCGGTGCAACCCATTTTCATCAAATAAGGATACTAAATGTCAAAGAGTAACAATGCTGACAAAGTATCATCATTCACAGCCTACTGCGTAAGAGCAATTACTGTGCTTCCTTCGATGACGATAACCTATATGCAAAAAAGATCTAAAAGAATATGTAAAAATGTCCATGATTTGCCATTTAAAAAGCATCCTCAATATTCTCTTCTCTAGACTACTAGACGTACTCTGCATTTAAGGAACAGGCATTTTTATCGGTGATAAGAAACGATGCTGTCAAAGTGACAAGAATGTGACTGTCAAATAGACTTTTACTTCCCTCGCATACCGAAGGGAAGTATTGTATTCGAGAAAAATCACCCTCCAAGATTTTTTCGGATTCTGACATTTCAGAACACGTAGATTACGAAAATATAGGTTTTTTAATTCCGTCTGTCTGTCTGTCTGTTGGTGCATTTACTAAAAAAACTACTTGACGGAGAGTAGTCAAATTTGGTAGGTAGTTGACGCTACTGTCAGAGAAGAAATGGTAGAAATTTCACTGGAAAATATACAGGGTGGACCGTCTCAACGGAATAAATAATGAAAAAATTTTTTTTTGCTCAAATTTAAAATTTCCACGTTTCATGACGCGCTAAACCTATTTCAGAAAAAAAAAATTGGAAATTGTTTTCACCAACATTTTTGAAAAAATTTTTACCAAGATGAAAAAAAATGTTTTTCCTCAAATTTAAAATTTCTACTTTTCATGACACGCGTAACCTATTTCAGGAAAAAAAAATCGGTAAAGGTATTTACACAGAACTTCCCTCGTTATTTGTGCATGGCAGTCACTCTAAAAAATTAATAATTACGAAATGACATTGAGAATAATAATCGGAATAGAGTTATTGCTATTATTACAAAGAAAACTTGATGAGTTTTGGTCAAAAAAATATACAGATTGCTCATCCAACAGCAAAAGTTCAATACTAAATAGCAGGTGCCAAATATGGCAGGCTTGCGCAAATACCTTTACAAATGTCCACCATGACTGAATTATTTCTTGGGATGACTACCCTGTACATTTTTCAATAAAAGTATAATAGGTGCATATGCCAGATAATATTGCCAACTGTCACATTTTCAATCCAACATTCACGTAATGGAGTGAAAGTATAGTGGTGGTTAACAAATTTAATTTTTTTTTTAATTTTTCAAAAGATGTTGGTAAAATAATTTTCAAATTTTTTTCTTCTGAAATAGGTTTAAAATGTCAAACGCAGAAATATTAAATTTGAGCAAAAAGGAAAGTTTCCTTCTATTCTATAGTAGTGCTTAAAAATTTTAAAATTTAAAAATTATGTATTATTTAAAATAGATTTAGAATGCTATGAAACGTGAAAACTTTAAATTTGAGCAAATAAAAAAAATCGACCTATTTTAGTGGTAAAAACTTTTTGAAAAATGATGAAAAAAATTTTCAATTTTTTTTTTTTTTAATCAGGCTTAGAATGCCATGAAACGTGGAAATTTTAAATTTGTAGAAAGAAAAAAAAATATTTCATTTTAGTAGTAAAAATTTTTTCAAAAATATTGGTGAAAAAAATTTTCAAAATTTGTTTTTCTGAAATAGGTTAAGCGTGTCATGAAACGTAGAAATTTTAAATTTGAGCGAAAAAAAAATTTTTTCATATTGGTAAAAATTTTTTTAAAAATGTTTGAAAAAAATTTTCAAACATTTTTTTTTTCTGAAATAGGTTAAGGGCGTCATGAAACGTGGAAATTTTAAATTTGAGCAAAAAATTATTTTTTTCACTGTTTATTCCGTTTAGACGCTGACAGTAGCGTCAACTACCTACCAAATTTGACTGCTCTCCGTCAAGTAGTTTTTTAGTAAATGCACCAACAGACAGACAGACAGACAGACAGACAGACTGACGGAATTGGAAAAACCTATATTTTCGTAATCTACGTGTTCTGAAACGTCAGAATCCGAAAAAATCTCGGAGGGTGATTTTTTCTCGAATACAATACTTCCCTTCGGTATGCGAGGGAAGTAAAATTTGAAAATTTTTTTCACCAATATTTTTGAAAAATTTTTTACTACTAAAATGAAATATTTATTTTTTCTTTCTTCAAATTTAAAATTTCCACGTTTCGTGGCATTCTAAGCCTGATTCAATAAAAAAAATTTTTTGAAAATTTTTTTGTACCATTTTTGAAAATTTGTTTACCAGTAAAATAGATGGATTTTTTTTTCTTCAAATTTAAAATTTCCACGTTTCATGATATTCCAAACCAATTTCGGAAAAAAAATTACATTTTACCAGTTTGAAAAAAAAATTAAAACTAGAATGCTCAAATTTAAAAGTTTCACGTTTCATGACAATCTAAACCTAGGTATTTCAGAAAAAAAAATTGTGAAAATTTTTTTGACCAACATTTTTCAAAAAGTTTTTACCACTAAAATAGATCGAATTTTTTTATTTGCCCAAATTTAAAATTTTCACGTTTTATAGCATTCTAAACCTATTTTAAAAAATATATAATTTTGAATTTTTAAACTTTTTTAGCACTATTTTAGAATAGAAGAAAACTTTCCTTTTTGCTCAAATTTAAAATTTCTACGTTTAACATTTTAAACCTATTTCAGAAGAAACAATTGTGAAAATTAATTTACCAACATCTTTTGAAACATTTTTAAAAAAATGAAATTTTTTAACCACCACTATACTTCCACCATATTACGTGAATGTTGGATTGAAAATGTGACAGATGGCAATAATATCTGGCATATGCACCTATTATACTTTTATTGAAAAATGTACAGGGTGGTCATCCCAAGAAATAATTCAGTCATGGTGGACATTTGTAAAGGTATTTGCGCAAGCCTGCCATATGTGGCATCTGCTATTTAGTATTGAACTTTTGCTGTTGGATGAGCAATCTGTATATTTTTTGACCAATTCTTTGTAATAATAGCAATAACTATATTCCTATTATTATTCTCAATGTCATGTCGTGATTATTAATTTTTTAGAGTGAGTGCCATGCACAAATAACGAGGGAAGTTCTGTGTAAATACCTTTACCGATTTTTAACCTCCCCACAATAAAATTGTGGGAGGTTACTAAAATTGGTCCAAAATCGAAAATTGAGATAACATCAAATCTTTTTTTATATAGGAGTTAATTTATCTTGAATGTAATGGAAATTATTGGAAGAAAATGATTTTTCTGTCTCACTTTAAGAGGATGTACCTTCTCAAGGATGAATTTTTGGACTAAGGTAAGTTGGGCTATATGAGCCCAATACGAACCCAGGAATCACAGGTTTCCATCCGGGAACTCATTTCTGGGACACCCTGTATACAACCTCACAACTTTTATACGAAACTATTTTTTGATTTCCAATAATAACAGAAATAAAGGGAGGGGGGGGTCAAAATGCCATAAATAACCCAGTACAAGAAAATTATATTACAATTTCTGTACTTCATGTATATTCATTATCCATCGAAAACAGTCGCAAAAAATTCAGACAATAACAAACGTCTGAAAGGTTAGCGGCTATAATCACAAATTGCCAATTGTCCTGCATTGCATATAGTAAGCAATAAATAAAATATGCAATAAATGCCAAAGACATAAGCACTTTGTTAGCGTCTTCTACACAAAGACAATAAAGCTGTTCTTGAAACGAGGGCAGAAGTGTCAACGTCAAATATAAACGTGGATGTGTTAAGTGAAGCGCAGATTTTTTATTGTCAGGTGAATGTTCATATTATAATGGTGGAATATATGGAGGCATAATTTAGTGACATTCTTAATAAAAGTAGAAACCTCCTGGTATTATCTTCTAAAACCCTCAATGAGGAACGAAATGTATTTGCTTGATTTTTGATTCGATCGGTTTTAAATGCAGGTCAAGCTTCACCCATTAAAACTCTTGCACTCTTTTCTATTTTTCAGAAATTAAAAACCCTTTTTCAAAAATATTTCGTATACAGGGTAACGCAGCATTAAACCGTCAAACGTTCAAAGCAAAGAATTTATATACATAGAAGCAAATACACATTTACAAGTGTGTTGACAACATAGTTCAGACATTACATTTTATAATCATCTCTTTCTTTATGACCAAAATTGCTATAGCCCCATCTTTGTTGCAGCCACCGTCATTTTGACACAACAAATAACTGTAAATATAACCTTAAACGCCCAATTTGTGAAGCGTATTGATCTGTAAATAAACAATTTTCAAGTGCTGAGGAGACAAAATATGACTTAAAATTGCCTCAAATAACGTTTATATGCTGTTTCTCTAATACGATGACAGTTTAAAGACAAAATATGTGTCGGTCATCAACCTATTTTGAGCTGTATACTTACTTACATATTTATTTTCCTAAAATTAACACTTTTATTTACCATCAAACTACAGCAATATAATTAATTTTAAGGGGCCATGGATTCGGAAAAAGATATGTACTAGAGTCAAATTAAGTAGAGGTTGTTTCATTTAATAAGCCCATTCAGAAATTTGTTTGCATCCCTTACGAATCAGAAAAGAAGTACCTAACTAATTTACAGGAAATCATGTGGCAGTTCATTTATATTTTGACAAATTGACCTAGACTTTTTTATTTAAAAAAAATAATATACCTCCTGTGACAAAAATAAAACTACTTACCAACTGTTCTTAATTCCTACAAGGCTAGAAGTAGTGTATTGTCTAGTAACATGGAATTCTACCCGGTCACAAATTGGACTGTGAATTTGAGCATCCACAAAGACTGTTAAGGGGCAAGGGAATAAAACAATCGTTTACAATACTTACATATTTTTGTACAGAAATATTTGCACTAAACATGAAAATAATTTAAAGGTTAGTCGAGTCAAACGTCAAACATGAACAGCTGTTATTAAATAACTAGATTTAGACATATGTCTATGCTTCACTCATATGCCACGGCCTTGAACAGGCCGCAACAGAGATAGCGTTAAGAGCAATGTTGTATCTTAGAAAGAAATGGCGAGAAAAAGGTATGTTGGACATGTTGGCAAAAGTATCGTATTACTTTTATGCTTTATCTCTGCTTCTATTTATATAAATTCTTTGGTTCAAAGCCGATTTCTTAGTTTAACATAAGACTTTTTTCATCTATACATTTTTTTCCAAAAATGTACTCCTTTCGAGCTAGAACAAAAAGGTAAGAAGATAATTTTCCAGATGGTTTTTATAACAAACAGTAAATGTTTCTGTTTCGCTCGGATGATTTGAACCGACGAAGCAAATTTCATTCGCGCTGGTATCTTTAATCAACATAACGCTCACATTTAGGAGCACAAAAATCCTGAAATTTTTTTTGAAAAAATGTTTTTACCGCTACCATAGAATAGATGGAAATTTTTTTTTTCAAATTTAAAAAATTTTTGAAAACATTTTTACCACTAGAATAGATGGAAAAAGTTTGTTTGTTTTGCTCAAATTTAAAATGTCTACGTTTCATGGCATTCTAAACCTATAAATAAAAAAAAATGAATTTTTTTTTAATCAATTTTTTTTACCACTATTATAGAAATCGAAAAATTTGTTTTTTCGATCAAATTTCAAATTTCCACGTTTCATTACTTTCTAAACATATTCCAAAAACTTTTGAAAATTAAAAAAATAAAGAATTTGCTAATATTTGCCAACTAGAAAATACAAAATAGAAGAAAAAAATTGTGTTTGCTCAAATTTAAAATTTCCACGTTTCATGACATTCTAAACCTATTTAAAGAAAATATTTTTACCACTACTACAGAATAGATGAAGAAATTTTGTTAGCTCAAATTTAAAATCTCCACGTTTCATAACATTCTAAACCTATTAAAAAAAAAATGTTTTAACCACTGCTATACTTCCACTACACTGCGTGAATGTGGAACTGAAAATGTGACAGATGGCAATAATATTTGGCATATCCTATTATATACTTTTATTGAATAATGGCATCCCAAGAAATAATTGAGTCATGGTGGACATTTATAAAGGTATTTGCGCAAGCATTCCATATTTGGCACCTGCTATTTAGTATATTGAACTTTTGCTGTTGGATGAACACTCTGTATATTTTTTTGACCAAAGGTTATCAGGTTTTCTTTGTAATAATACCAATAATTATATTCCGATTATTATTCCCAATGTCATTTCGTAATTAATATTTTTTTGAGTGACTGTCATGCACAAATAACGAGGGAAGTTCTGTGTAAATAACTTTACCGATTTTTTTTTTTCTGAAATAGGTTTAGCGCGTCATGAACCGTGGAAATTTTAAATTTGAGCAAAAACGCACCTATTATAGTTTTGTTGAAAAATATACAGGTCTCTCATCCCCAGAAATAATTCAACCATGGTGGATATCTGTAAAGGTATTTGCGCAAGCCTTCCATATTTGGCACCTGTTATTTAGTATTGAATTTGTGCTGTTGGATGACCACTCTGTATATTTCTTTGACCAAAAGTTATCAGGTTTTCTTTGTAATAATAGTGATAACTATATTCCGATTATTATTCTCAATGTCATTTCGTAATTATTAATTTTTTAGAGTGACCGCCATGCACAAATAAAGAGGGAAGTTCTGTGTAAATATCTTTACCGATTTTCTCTTTTTGCTCTAGCTCGGAGGAAGTGTATTTTTTGAAAAAAACTTTATAGATGAAAAAAATGTTATTTTAACCTGAATAATAATCGATCCTGAACGCTTCGCTGTTTACGCTGCATACTATATCTCAAAGAAATTAGGTGATTCTGTCGCAAAAAGACGAGTTCGTATAGGGAATGTCTTTGTTTCTCGCATTACGAATGTGATTATATTTTTATGGTTTCTACAGAAATAAAACGACAAACACATGCGTCGTTAATGTGTAATGTGCACAATAATGTGTAAAAATATTGTCACAATGAAGCATATATCTTCAATTACACAAAAAGTAAGTTAAACCACTGGAATGTGAATTTTTCTTTTTCGTGCTACGGAGGACGAAAATTGGTCCTTATCTGCACTCGTCTTTATACTCTGTGCTTTTCGACATCACTGAACATAGACATGACACGTAAATTTCAGATTTCAAAACAGTAGATTTAGTCTAGTTGACCTATAATTAAAAATCGGGCAAAATTCATAGAAATTTACGCGTGTAACGAGGCATTCATACATTTATATCACATTACTAGATATTCGTTTATCCCTACCAGCGTATGTGCACTCATGAAAGTTTAAGCTCGTATGGGGAATTCGGATATAAAAGCACGACGAAATTCAATACAAACCAGTGATCTTCTGGTATTGGCCTTCAGCGTGCTGAGCTGGGCTAATATCAATATAGTACTCTTTACGACGTTACCAAGCCGGACCCTGATAAGTCGACCTCTAGGCCCTTCAGCGTGCTGAGCTGGAGTTTTTTGTGATGACGAGTTATTTATTCAACGCCGCTACGCCTCCAAGGTGGGTAGAGATGCTACCTAACCGGACCGAATATAAGTCGACCGCTAGGCTGTTTATAAGCTATTTACCCGACGCCGCGCGCCGTTACGCCGCCGTAGGTATTTCACAGATACTTAGCATCATCACCGAGTCGGAGAAGATATAGACCGACCGATGAAACTCATCAGCGTGTTGGGCTGGGGTTCTCATGGTTAGATATATCAGGACGGATCCGGTGACACCGAGAACATCGACACAATGACTAGATAGAAAATAGCCGTTACGCCGTCACATTACACTCTCACGCGCTTCGCACATGTACGATTAGATAATATCCAGAAACCGTAAAATACGCGGAAACCAGTAATATGTAATACTGCATCATTTACCTGTTTACGAGAAATACATTGTTTATTTATATTTGGACTATCTTATTTACCAAACCGAACCCTAGAATAACTTCTCCAAACCATCTACCCAAGCAAAGAATGTTACATACCTTGACGACAGAACAGGGAGCCAAAGCAGGTCCACTTTGTAGGACGTTACACATGTGACTTAAACCTTGTAGTTATGGGATTTTAACGCAAATTTCTTATCTAAAATTCATAAAAACTGATGCAGTGTAGTGAGCATTGTCATTCTATGTTAATTAGGACTCTGGGATTCATTCGAAAAAAAAATCGGTAAAGTTATTTACACAGAACTTCCCTCGTTATTTGTGCATGACAGTCACTCAAAAAAATTATTAATTACGAAATGACATTGGGAATAATAATCGGAATATAATTATTGGTATTATTACAAAGAAAACCTGATAACTTTTGGTCAAAAAAATATACAGAGTGTTCATCCAACAGCAAAAGTTCAATATACTAAATAACAGGTGCCAAATATGGAAGGCTTGCGCAAATACCTTTATAAATGTCCACCATGACTCAATTATTTCTTGGGATGCCATTATTCAATAAAAGTATATAATAGGATATGCCAAATATTATTGCCATCTCTCACATTTTCAATCCCACATTCACGTAATGGAGTGGAAGTATAGTGGTGATTAAAATATAGAACAAATTTTCAAAAATGTTTTCTGTCTATTCTAGTGTTAAATTTTTTTCCAAATTGGTGAAAATATGTTGTAAATTTTTTTTTCCGAAATAGGTTTAGAATGTTATGAAACATGGAAATTTTAAATTTGAGCAAAAAAATATTTCGTCTATTCTATAATGGTGATAAATAGATTACTAAAACATGTTTTCATTTTTTTTTTCTAAAACATTTTTAAATTTGTTTTAATAAATTTGGAATGCCATGGAAACGTGGAAATTTTAAATCGGAAAAAAATTCCATCTATTTGTGGTGAAATTTTTTCAAAAATTTAAAAAATTTTTTTTATTTTTCTTTAAATAGATTTAGAACGCTATGACACGTGGAAATTTTAAATTTTGAGAAATAAAAAATTCATCTATTTTGGTGGTAAAAATTTTTTCAAAAATGTTGGTAAAAAATTTTCAATTTTTTTTTTCTTTTAAATAGGTTTAGAATGCCATGAAACGTGGAAATTTTAAATTTGAACAAAGAAAAAAATTTTTTTTAGTGGTAAAAATATTTTCAAAAATGATTGAAAAAAATTTTCAAAAAATTTTTTTTTCTGAAATAGGTTTAGCGCGTCATGAAACGTGGAAATTTTAAATTTGAGCAAAAAAAAATTTTTTTCACTATTTTTTCCGTTTAGACGGTCCACCCTGTATATTTTTCAGTGAAAATTCTACCAGTTCTTCGCTGACAGTAGGGTTAACTACCTACCAAATTTGACTGCTCTCCGTCAAGTAGTTTTTTAGTTAATGCACCAACAGACAGACAGACAGACAGACAGACAGACAGACAGACAGACAGACTGACGGAATTGAAAAATCTATATTTTCGGAATCTACGTGTTCTGAAACGTCAGAATCCGAAAAAATCTCGGAGGGTGATTTTTTCTCGAATACAATACTTCCCTTCGGTATGCGAGGGAAGTAATAAATTAATCCCAATATAATCGAGAAGTGGACGTATGTTACTCATTTCTGGATAATTGATACACAGTTCGTCAAAAATAAAATGAAGCAAATGTATGATATATGATGATAAATGATAACAAAATTTTCGAATAATTTTTGTTGACCTCCAATCAAAGCTTCAATGATTCAGGATTTTTTCTTAAGCACAAGGATTGCACTTCCTGTTACTTCTTATTATAGTGTATTATTATAGTGTATTATTTGTTGATAATTTTCTTTCATGCGACTAAACTTGTTCATTAGTCCAAGTATACTGTACCAAGTTAACTTTCTTACATTGCTTTTATGTTAACTCAAACTAATATCTAATTGCCCAGATGTCTTGCATACATAGAATTTTTCGCATTAAAGTGGAATGTTGTATATGAAATGTCTTGATATCTAACTGCTGCTAAAAAGTGTTATTTTTGTTATTCTTCAAAACAAGTGCGTGCCTTGCATACTATTAACGAAATATTACTATTCAAATATTTTTACAGCAAAATAATATCTTTGTTTTCCCAATCAAAATTCATTGTGAAATATATATAACTAACTATAATGTGTTCTATGATTAAAAAACTAAATAAGATATTTGATTTTCCCATTAGATTGATATGATGTATTCATCTACGCATTGTTTAGATTATTAACAACGCAAACAATTTGACAAAAACGGCTATTGGGGCACTTCTAATTTGCACTAATTTGTTTATTAATTAGTTGCCACAAATCCTTAAAATACAAATTTTTATTTAGATAAAAATTAGCTTATATTATTGACAATGTCGTGCCCATGAGCCAATAATTTCAACAATTTGGAGAGAATAATTGATATAATATCTACATTAATATATAGGTTGTGTTTAAAAAGTATATTGTATTTTTTTGAAGATAAAGTTGGAAGTTAGAAAATATATTTTTTAAATAAATTATTAATTCCTTTTCGTCAATAGGTAATACTTTAAAATACAAACACTTTAAATGTAAGTCTTCTAGTAGGAGAAGAGTGAGTTAAGTGTCGTCGTGAAGAGACGTGTTTTAAAATGCTCTCTAATAAGCGGTAAAAAAGCGGTAAAAAAGCGGTAAAAACCCCGTTAAACTCGAAAAAATTTCAGCCACCGATAGATTAAGAAATTGTGCGTTAAATGAAGCGCCTAAATAGAAAAACAGAGTTCATATGGAATTAATAATTACAAGATTTTCTAATAATATTAAATCAAATAAAGCAAACAAGCTCAAGTGAAACGCAGTGTCCCTACGCACACCCTAGACGACCCAACAAGATACTTTTTAAGTGGTTCATAGGCAATAAATAATAGCATAGCCAGTGTCAAAATGAGGACATATTTACAAAGCAATATAGCTGTGTTGTAACCTAAACTAATTGTATACACTGGAAAGTTTTTAAATGGATAAAATCACTTCAACCCAAGAAAGAAAAGAAAAGGAAATAAAATAAAACAGCAGTCACAAGACGCTGCAGAAAGACAGATAAGCTATAAATTTATTTATTGTATTTTATCTGATTTAATTGATATTATTCTATTCTATCTTTCTATCTGATTTTTACCACCTTAATTTTCATCAGCTCGATTTATTGATTCAAAACATAATATTTCATTACTAATTTAGAAGGCGAAAGAAACTATCCCTTCGGACCTCTTTTCTCATAACGCGCAAAAAAAATTGTTGCCGCGAGATAAGGGCCCTTCCCAGCAACTCCACTGTAAATGGATATTTACCAGTGGACCGGTTAATAAATAAAAACAAACAAAAAAAATAAAAAATGAAGGCTACCAGATTCGGAAACAGCAGAAGCAGAAAACTTAGAA
The DNA here is from genome assembly GCA_963583905.1 of Stenurella melanura. Classification (NCBI taxonomy): domain Eukaryota; kingdom Metazoa; phylum Arthropoda; class Insecta; order Coleoptera; family Cerambycidae; genus Stenurella; species Stenurella melanura. The sequence continues at coordinate 9,530,550 of OY757317.1, forward strand.
GAAGAAAAATAAGGAGATGACGATAGATGGAAACTTAAAAGAAGCAAGGAAACTTAAAAGAAGCATCTCTCAAACACCTATACTTCCTATTTTATATTCCCACCCCAAGCGTCATGCGGCTCTCGCGCTGCTTGTAGCAGTGATTGAACCGTTTTGATGGAAATCCTTCTAAATTGCAACTATAATGATTGGAACCATTTCAAAATAACGAACTCGGATACCTTCGACTTGCGCGACCATCTACCAGCATACCAGATCAAGCGCCGCGCCGGAGATTTTTTTGCGAACAGAATGTTGCTGTTTATTTAGATTTCGTGAATCTAAAAATGTATCAAGACTGGCGAACATATTTTTTTGTTGCCAAGAAAACTTTGAAAAAAGTGATTTTGTTTTTATTATAGTGTTACGTAAAAACACTGTTGCAGTCTATTTTCATATCTGTACATTTAAATTTAAATATCGTAATTGTTCCAATGTTAACTGGTTGCCTACCATTGCGTTCCATGCCGCGAGTTCTCAACGTCTCGATTATAACCTTTTCAAGACCGTTATTGTGAATTAAGCTTATTGTTTTGTTAATGGAATTACGAAATACAATATTATGTGTAGAAAATAAACGTCGTTAGGGAGGTTTATCAGATTTGTGGGTTACGTTGTATAGTGGTCATTTGGAACATACCCATGAAGAGGTTTGGTCATCCTCAGATTCTTGACAGAGGTTTCCGTCTTGGCCATTTTTGGTGATTTTTTCCGTTTGCCTGCCGAAGATAAGTTGTGTCGCTTAGCACGAACAATTTTGTAAGTTTGCTCCTTTAATGGGATATGGTGCTGTAGTGACTAATTTAGCAGTGTTTCATTTTGGTATTTGAGTATTATTTTCTGTTGGGAAGTACTGTTACTATTTTCCGGTTAAATCAATTTTCTGGAAGCACATGGCAAAGGAATTCTTTAAGCCCACTCAACATCTAAGGTATGGATGCCTCTGAAATCCCTTTAGATAATAGATTTGTAATGTTCGTTATTTCTTTATTGCACGGCTTTTAGTTTCACTTTCACTTCTACCTTTACGTTACTTTTATTTTGGATATCGTTTCCTGTATGTTTGACCCTACGTCTTACCTTTTTGGTTATTTGTACATTTGAGTCTGGATTGTATGTGAACTTTAGTTTCGCTGAAACTTGGTTGTCAAGCTGTTGGTTGAATTTGGAATCCTGAGTTGTACCGGTGAGACTCTCCTGCCTGGTTCCATTGGAAGCTACGCTCCTCTGGTAGGCCTACTGTAGACATTGTGAAACCTGCTGGAGGTAAGCATCTTTAAATAGCGTAACGAAGGACCTGATATAACATCCCACCTTCTACGTGAGGCATAGAGAGCCCGTCAGGTTTGTTGCGGTACTAAATTGCTGTCATTCGACCCACGTAACTACAGTTTATCCACATATTCCACTTAATATTTTACACATTAAATTTAAATTGTCAGTAAACATTTTGCACATAGCCAATTTAATTTTTAGTAGTTTTGAACACCACGCCTGCAATTTTTTCACTTTTGTCAATTTAACTTATCGACACTTACCGAATTCACATTATTTTGTTCATTTTACGTTACTATTCAGTATTTTAATGTAATTGTCTAAGCCAGTATATTTTGCGGGTCATATATTGCATACCATTAGTTAAGATTTTATTACTTTTAAGTTGTCGTATATTTTGTGTTAGGTTAAGTGTGGGCCACACATCTTGATTATGTGTAATATTATTTGTGTGGGATATGGTTGTAAGCGTACCTAAATATAATCACTAAATCTGTTATAGTAAGAGAGGCTTATTTGTTATACACCCAACACCCCAATTTATCGAATACACCCCCAAGGAGTTGACTAGTCGGCCGTCTGAGCCTCTTTCTCCACCAATTGAATGCAGAGAAGGGACAGCACGCAAAACATAAAGATTTTGTTCAGAGCACAGGTGGACGACCCTACCCTGCAGTATAGCAGATACATCAGCCTCTAAAGTTAAATCCTTTTATATTATTCCCCTTTTATCTGGAAGCCCTGCAGCAACACCCTGTATGAATCCGTGGGTTCTAAATAATTTTAACAAGGGGTAAACCACTAACACTTTACTTAATAATTTACTGATATATAATACTTCTTAATTAACCAAAATAACCTTTACACTTTGTTTACTTCTTATTTAGCCTCACTTTTCACTTTTCAACTTCTTCATTTTTATAAAACTTCTCCTCTTTTGCCGGTAATCGCACCTTATATATTCTGAAATTGCCTCCAGCGTCATCCAGAACACAATCGAGAATCTTCTCCCACCACACTCTAGAAAGCTCTATCTCTTCCTACAAGTTTCCAGTCACTATTAGGCATAGGCGTATCAACCTCCAGTTTCAAGGGGGTGTAATATAATTTTGAAAATGTTTTTGCGTTAACCTGGGAATCGGGCACAATGTATACCACGCTTAGCTCAAATTATTGATTCTTATCTCTACCTCCAAAATTCGAAGAAAAAATATTTATTTTGATTTTTTTAACTCTTTTTCTAATTTAAATATTTTTTATTTTTTTAGTCGCTCTAAAATCCCAAAATGTTTTAAAATTTAATACATTTGTCAATGGTTTATTAAATTATGTTGAAATAAAAATTCTAAGTTAAGGTTTCTAAAATCCAATTGTCAAATTCACGTCATTTTACTTCCACATCCACGTAGTGGATTGGAAGTATAGTAATCGCAAAAAAATTTTCAAAAATTTTTATTCGTGAAATAGGTTTAGAATGTCATGAAACGTCGAGATTTTAAATTTGAGCGAAAAAAATTTTTCTGTCTGTCTGTCGGTCTGTCTGTCGGTCTGTCTGTAACTTTTTTTTGTCCGCACGCTTTCTCCGGAACGGTTTAAGATATTGACCTGAAATTTTGTACACGTATATATTATAACGAGATCTGGAACTGGATTGTTTTTTGAGGAAATCTGGTGAAGGGTTGGGGGTTAAATAGGGGTAAATAGGGGGAAATAAGTAAAGCAAGCTTGTAAGAGTACAGAAACTTGAAATTCGGTGTATGTACTAGAAGTTAACGCCTCAGATTTTTTTATAATATTTTTCAACACCCCACCACCCCTACCCCATTAAAGGAGTTGATAAAATAAAGTTGAGATATTCATTTGAAATTTCGTACACGTATGTATTATAACGATGTCTAGAATTAGATTATATTTTGGGATGATTCCGTTGAAGGGTTGGGGGTTGATTTGGGGTAAATAGAGGAATATAAGTAAAACAAGTTGGTAAGAGTACAGAAACTTGAAATTCGGTGTATGTACTAGAAGCCAAAGCGTCAGATTTTTTAATAATATTTTTCAACCCCCACCACCCCTACTCCAATTTGAAAAGAGTTGATAAAATAAAATTTAGATATTCATTTAAAATTTTCTACACGTATGTATTATAACGACATCTGGAACTAGATTATATTTTGAGATAATTCCGTTGAAGGGTTGGGGGTTAAATAGGGGTGAATAGGGGAAAATAAATAAAGCAAGCTGGTAAGACTACAGAAACTTGAAATTCGGTGAATGTACTAGAAGCCGAGGTCTCAGATTATTTATAATATTTTTCAACCCCCACCACCCCTACTTCATTATTAAAAGGGTTGATAAAATAAAATCGAGATATTCATTTGAAATTTGGTACACGTATGAAATAACGACATCTGGAACTAGATTATACTTTGATATGATTTCGTTGAAGGGTTGGGGGTTATTTAGGGGTCAATAGGGGGAAATAAGTAAAGCAAGCTGGTATGAGTACAGAAACTTGAAATTCGGTGTATGTACAAGAAGTTAAGGCCTCAGATTTTTTTATAATATTTTTCAAACTCTACCACCTCCGCTTCATTATTAATGGGATTGATAACATCAAATTGAGATATTCACTTGAAAATTAGTACATGTATGTATTGTAGTGACATCTGATTGAGATGACTTCATTGAGGTGGTAGGTTGTAAATAGTGGAAAATAAGTACGGTAAACTAGAAACTTCATTTTTAACGTATATGGTAGAAACCAACTCCTCAAACTTTTCTATGACATCTACCCCAAATATTATTAAAATTCTATGACCAATAATTTCCACATACTAGAGTGCAAATATAGTCAAGATGTTTCCTTTAAAGTGACTTGGACGAATAATCTGGATGTGGAAGTAGTGATTCCTTAGGCAGCGGTTTTTGAGAAAGGTATTGGGAGAAAATATTTCAAAAAGTTGTAACTTTAACCCCTTCCATGCCTGTACTAGAAAAGAAGGAAATTTAATTTTACATGACTTGATCTGGAAAATACAGGGTGTTCTAATTGAACTAAAAAAGTTTCTGAATTTTGAACTTGACAAAATGTAACGTGAAAAATAGAACGCTTGGTATATTATGGAATTTTTATTGTAGAGAGTAATTCATCTTGTGTTCTTTTTATGGGCCAAAGAGCAAATGAGGATCCCCTACACGAAGAACGTTATCTCGGTTCTTTTAGAATATTTTACAACCAATATTCTTACACATAATCAACACCAATATTTATTATCCTATATCTAGTTCGTATTTGTAAATCAAATTATGCTCTCAGACGCATCACTTATATTGTTAGGTTCTTAATAATAGCTTCATAAATAATTTTGAATATTAATTAACAATGGGATAAGCATGTCTAAATATAAATATTACAAGTCTAATTATATCGCTTACATGTCAAAGAATAAACTACGTATGTTTTTTTTATAAATTTGTGTTATACTTGTACGGTAAACAGGAAAATTTTCAGTTAAAGTGAATAGATACGAAAGCGGTGTGTTGATTTTTTAAATAAGTTATAACATAAGAATAAAATTATTTCATTAGCAAATCTTCGCATTACATTATATTTGTCAAGTTCGTACGTCATGTGCTAAGATTTAGCGCATGAGTGTGCTCAAAACTATTTCAAATTAGATACTAAAATCGTGAGGAATTCGTCATATTTCTAAAACCATATTCTAATTAGGAATATATTTTGACTAATTAAGTCGGTAATTAACTAAATAACAACTTATTATGAACATTTAAATTAAGAGATACCGTTATTTATGTAAAATCCTGATGGCGACAATTTAAAGATCGCGCTTACAGATTGAAACGAAGTTAAAGACAGTATTTAGTTTACCAAAATGTGAACCAGATGTTGTCTCCCTGATATTCGAATTGTCAAAAGTATTTGACACTATAAATAAAGAATACATTGTATAGCATTACTATCAGCGGAAATATATCATCTTGGGTGATATCGTATATGGAAAGAATTATGAGGATAAAGTAGATAGATGGAACACAATCGGAGTAAGAGGGACTGGTGGTTGGAGTTCCTAAGGGTTCCATTACTGTTTGTGGTGTATGTCAATGACTTGTCCAATCCCATAGAATAGAATAGAATAGAATAGAATTTATTCCCAAACATGTATATACATTACATTAAAATAAAATGCGTATACATGGTAAGTTGCGCCTCATGGAGCAGTAGGGAAACATAAGCTAAGTTAGCTCAATACCAGCACATTTAGATTATTATAAACAATAAAATAATGTAATATAATAACGCTAGTAAATTTAACATACTACAAAGTTATCAATTATTAGTATAACATGTTTAATACAAACTACATACTTTACTATGAGGTGAATATTACATTAAAAGGTAAATGATCATAGTGTTGTCTCAAAGAATTCAATAATGCTGTAAAATACATGTCATAGTAAAATGTTTTTTAAGTTTTGTTTAAATTTGTTTAGGTTGTTAATTGTTTGGATATGCTGGGGTAAGTGATTAAAAATCTGCACCCCCCTGTACAGAATGCCTCTACGACTAACGTTATAGTTATAGTATGGGGGTAAATATCTATCTTTACTTCTTGCATTGTATTTATGTATGTCTGATGGGGTTATTAGGTTATTTTTCCTTTTAAATATAGCCAGAGATAAGCGATATATATACAGGTTAGTTAGGGTCAAAATTTCCATTTCCTTAAATGAGCTACGACATTAATCATGTCTGCGTAGACCACATAGGACCCGAATGGCACGTTTCTGAATTAGTAAAGTGCTATTTACATTTGATGAATTTCCCCAGAACTCAATTCCATATGGTAAGATAGAATACAAGTACGCGTAGTAGACTGTCCTTGCTGCGTTAAAGCCAATGTTATTTTTTACAGCCCCAATGGCAAATACTGCACTAGATAACTTTTTGTTGAGCATATACATGTGGTATTTCCAATCGAGTTTTTCATCTATATATACCCCTAAAAATTTGGTATTTAACGACATTTCCTATGGTTGCCACTAGAGTTGTTTTTGGGATATTTTTGTTGGATTGAAGTAGCATATTGACAGTTTTCTCCATGTTAAGAACTAATTTGTTGGCTGTGAACCAGTCGGTTATATCAGTTATTTCGTCCTGTGCCAGACTAATTAAACTGTCTATATTTTGATGTTTAAGTAAGATGCTTGTACCATCTGCAAATAATGAGAACTGTGCCGATGGATAATTATATGCCAGGTCATTAATGTAAATTAAAAACAGTACTGGTCCCAGAATGGAACCTTGAGGTATTCCGCAATTTATGTTTTCAGGCTCTGAGTGGTATTTTCTGTAAGAGGAATCAGTAAGTGCGCAAATTTCCACTATGGCGGTTGTCGAGGTATGATTTAAACCAGTTTTTTCGTTACTCCCCTTATTCCATAGGTTTTTTTAGGACGTTACTATTTTCTTTTATAATTGCGATGGGGATGTCGTCAATGCCTGCTCATCTTTTCGGTTTCAGTTCATGTATTATTCGCGCAATATCAGATTCTACAACTGGCAAGAACTGAAACGAATTTAAAGAGTTAACATTGATTGTATTTAGGTAATGTGTTGGTGAGTGCTTGCTACGTAAATGTTTAGATAAGTCTCCGGCAGCCTTTACAAAATACTTTTGAAATTCAGAGGCAACAGTAATAGGATCTATTATGTCACTATTGTTAATATTAATTATTATATTATTTGAGGCTCCTGTGCTGCTTTTTCCCTTTATTGTATTATTTATAACGTCCCAAGTGGCTTTAATTTTATTATCGGCATTCAGTATTATGTTATTTACAGCGTATCCGCTCCCGGACATTACGACAAAGACAGTGGCCCATACCTTATTTCAAAATTTCATTTGCCGTTTTGGCGTACCATTAACTGTCACCACAGATCAGGGAATTCAGTTTGAATCCAAACTGTTCAACGAATTTGCAAAATTTTTAGGGTTTCACAGAATTCGTACCACGTCATATCACCCACAGAGTAATGGCATAGTGAAACATTTTCATAAGACTTCCTGTAGTATTGTTAGCTTTTAGATCCATACCAAAGGAAGATTTACAGTGTTCTTCTGATGAACTTGTATACGGTCGAACTTTAAGATTACCTGGCGAATTTGTTCTGAAATTTTAACATGCGATTTTGTTTTTGTCCTCTTCGAGTAAGTGTTTAAAATAAGCTGACCATATGAACTTCAGATATTATGAAATTTGCTAAAAAAGTACAAGGTAAGATAAATTGTATCATACTTGCATAAAAATCTGTCCGCGCCGGCAGCGCCAACCTTGACGTTTACGTCACCGATATCAAATTTCCGAACTCTGATAATAAGACATAGAAATACAAGGTCATCAATTTACTCCTTACACCTAACATTCGTAATTAATAAACACCCATTTTTCTACCAAACTATGAGAAATGGTTTAACATTACACGAGTAAAGAGTCGCAATGGAGCATTAAATAATAATAATATAGCACTTCGGTAGATACAAATTCAGTTCCGTAAATAACATTTAAACTGTGCTCTCGAAGCGGACCGCACCAATATATTTCAGGGGTACCCTATTAAGAGCAGAAAAAAATAATTAGTAGGTATCCTAAATGCGGGTTAGTATTATAGTAACCAATTTATTCTGAATGAGTGTGCACGTAATAAATTGTATCGAATATCAGTGAGAGGTGCGGTAGGTAGCTCCTGGTGCAGCCCAACAGGTTTTGTTTAGCATAATCCACACCATCGGAATGCAAATTGCAAAGTACTCAGCGAGGCGTGAGTGCTGTTGTGTTCTTGCCGCCCAGTGCTTACTCGCAATCGCTAGCAATTAATTGAAACATATTGCCTCCGACACAATAGATGCGGATTGATGGATCCCGATAATTAGTTAATTACCACCAATAACTACTAATTTGATATTTATTTAATTTGTCGTTATCGCTGTTTTCTCGCTTCCCAAAAGAGTATTCGCTCAATTAAATGAAATATGTTTGAGTTGAAATAGACCATGCAAATTAGCAAGTTGTACCCTCCAAAAGAATTATTTTCGTAACGTATAGTAAACGAGCCCCGCCATATTAATTTATGAGAGCATGCATCACCCTGCACTCCTGATATTATTTGACGTATGTAAAAATTATGAAAATAATAAAAGCGCAGTTATTCTTACCTACTATATCTATTAAAGACAATTTAGCTATGCTTTATCAAAGTTTAGCAAATGTTGATTGGAATTTTTTTATTCAATATTCCGGATGTTAATTATGCTTTCGAAAAATTTTATGAAAAATGTATAGGTATCGTTCTTGACACAAAACCATAATTAAAGGCAATAATTACCCTCCGAGGTATATTTCTAATGTAATTAAAAGCCATAAATTAAAACATAGAGCGTGGTGTGATTACAAGAACGTCAAAGATCCTCTTGCACTTGAAGAGTTTAAGTAATTATTAACATATATCAAAGAGCAGGTTGGTATAAAAACATAACACTGAAAATAATATCAAAAATCAATCCCAGAAAGTTCTGGCAGTTTATCGACAGTAAGAAATTTACTAATAATTTACCAACAGCTATGTAATATGAGGTTAAATATTATCTAGGCAACAAGGAACTGGTTAATGGTTTCGCTAAATACTTTTGTCCACGACTAGTAAATAATGTACTCATTATGTATGTGTTTTCTCAAGGATAATGCTATCCATTATTCCTTGCAGTGAATAATGATTTCATTATTCACTGATTGCAGTGAATAATAAGGACAGTCAGTTGTTTATAAGAAATGACATTAGTGACTTTTTACTAAAAATTTAAAATGTCAAAATTGCAGCAACCAAAAAACAAGTGTTGTTTTTCTAAGTTTTCTAGGAAGCTCTCAAATGGTACATGCAGAAGAGGTACTTTAATGAACAGTCAAAAGCTACATTAGTAAGTTTTTTTCAAAGCATCATCTATTGGCAACACGCGGCAATCCTCATTGTTTTTGAAACCATTTAGCTACGTGTCTATAAACTATATTATTTTATTAGTAAGCCATGCCAATGTGTCAAAGCGTATTCTGTAATTAATTTGAAACGTCAAAATTTGTGCGATTTCAACGCCAACGTTATTTTCAATAATTTTACATATTAGTGACTCAAGACGAATCATATAATTAAATAAATTGATACTGACAGTGAAAACGAGATTTCTTTGACACCGTCAGAGATAAAGGAAGCTGCAAAAATCGCCTCATTAAACTTGTTACCCGAAAAATCGGAAAATTATATATAGTGACTTATGAATCTTTCTTAAACAGGAGAAATTAAATGAAGATGAATTATATAAATATTAAATACTTATTTATTAGTCGTGGACAAAGTATAGTATTCTACTCGCATATAATGGCTATTATTTACTCTGGTGATTTACGACACTCGCCTGCGGCTCGTGTCCTAAACTTCACCATCGTGAATAATAGCCATCATTATATGCTCGTTGAATAATATACTATTGTCGTTCACATGTTACCTCTAATCTATCAATTGAGGACCTTCCTATAAACGCAGAAACAGATTTTTTAATAATCGAACAGTTCACAGAACAGGAAGTTTTAAATTCCTTGAAAAATATCAAGCCTAAATACACAATGGGCGATGACAAAATTTCAGCGTTCATACTACATGATTGGGCTAACATGCTCACAACTCCTCTTACAATATCTAAATGTTATTTGTGGCATTAGCTTAATTTTTCTCGCCCTTCGTATGTTTACTTTTTAAGCGGTGCTCGGGAAATCTACAAAATATCACAATTACCCAGTATGTTACTGGTATATAACCTCTGCGCCTGTGTCTTTTACGTCGAAGGATCAGTTAAAGGTTGCTTTTTTAAATAAACAACACAAATAAGTATAAAAACTTGAAATTAAATATTTCGCCGACGTTTCGGAAATCTATTCTCTTTTCTTTTTCAAGGTTTTTTAAAAAAATCTTTTTTGCTGTGTATGATAAATACACAGCTCTAAGAATGTTTATTATATTCAATATCCGTAGATACTTACTATTTACATAGAACTGTTGATATAGTTAACAGTTTTCTTAGTTTGTATACAATGTTAAGTTTGTGAAGTTCTTCTTTTAACATTGGCAAACAAGTTGTACGTACAGACATCTACGGAACAATTTGACACGCATCTATACTCATTCAATAATATTATCGCGGATTCTTTAATTTTTCTTTTTTTGCTATCTGCCTCTTTTGTTAAAATTTCCCAGTCAAAGTTTATTCTGTGTCCATTCTCCCAAGCGTGTTCGCAGATCTTGGACCTCTGAATTTAATTTTTTCTTATATAATTTTATGTTCGCCCAATCTTACAGTAAAAGGTCTGGATGACTCACTCACGTATTGTTTATTGCACTCACACGGAATACTATAAATGCAGTTTTTTTAATTTTGCTCGTGGTTCTTCATTTTCGTCTTTGCCAGAATAGATCTTAAAGTGTTTAAAATACCGTCCTAATATCAAATCTATCACCGATGCGGCGCAACTTTTTGGATAATCCGCATACATAAGGAATTAACGCTGTGTAAAGTGTTTCAGGTTTTTGTCGTACCTGATTGTTATTTTCAATATTTATGAAGGTTTTATCGACAAAACCCCCAGGGTATTGGTTATTTATAAGAACTTCCTTTATACATTTTTATTTAATTTAGCCATTAAATCTAATATATAAAAATCATTTATAATATGAAAATAATATGTATGCACACAGACTAAATATTTTGTAAATTGTACATTTTAAAAGTAACAAATACAGTTGTAAAGTTGTAAATATTTCTTGATGCACTAAAATGTTCTCAAACGAATCCAATATATAAAAAAGGTGAAAAAAATAATATTGAGAATTACAGACCTATAACGATTATCTACAATTTCTCAAAAGCTTTCGAAATTCTGTTATATGAACCTAATTTTCTTATGAAAAGAATCGCTTTAATGGATACCAGCATGGTGTCTTCAAGAGATGGTCTACGACAACTAATCTCTTTTGTATAACTGAATATATACCTAATGCTATCGACGCTAACTCACAGTGTTAACGTAATTTACACAGACTTTACTAAAGCCTTTGACAGATTAGATCACAGTATTTTATATTCTAAATTAAAAAAAAATTGATTCTCAAGTATGTGGTAATTTTTCAAATCATATCTTGAAAATACACATCACCATATTGAATACCATGGACAAAGATCTGCGGGATTCGCATCTACCTAGGGTGTGCCCCAAGGCTCTGTTTTTGGCCTAGTATTTTTCAGTATCTTTATTAATGACATCGCAGAGAAATTGGGTGTCGATTATCTTCTATACGCAGATGATATGAAGTTATACAAAAAGGTAAATGAATGGTGTAATTTAAACAAATTACAATTGAGTATAAGGAAGTGTGATGTTCTAACTATTGCTAATAAACACCAACAAGTAGAATTTCGTTACCGTGTAGAAGATTCATTGCTTATGTAGATGAACTTAGTATCGTGCGTCTGATGGATACGACAAGAATTTTATATTATCTAGTCCGTAGCCGTGTCGTCGCTACGATATCTAGCAACTCAAAATATAGTTTCATTTATTGAAATAATTTCATAACATATAATAGTATATTATGTAACAAGTTTTATAAACGTCATTTTAGTCACGAGTTTTATTAATCGCGAGCGACGCGTAGCGGAGCGAGTGTTTAATAAAATGAGTGACTAACAAGTTTATAAACGTGTTGCATACTATACTTTTTCTACGACAGCAAATATCTAAATAAAAAATTTGGAAGTTATTTTAATATTTCATTTATTAACGTATCAATAACATGGTAACAGTAAAAAATTACTAAACTATTGTTCTACTTATTGTGTATATTAATGGTTACATTGGAAACATTTTGGCAATTGCTAAAAAAACTAAGTGATTTTCCTAAATGCGTTCCATCGAACTATGTTAAATTTGCTTCATGATTTGTAAATAGGTGTTCTATTAGCAGTTGCCGATGCCGCTGCTTGAGTAATTTCGGGCGGAGTACCAATGAAAACATCTTCTTCACTTTCACTGTCGTTTAGGCTCATTTTTTTCCAAAAAATACAAAATTACTTGTCTCTTGTCACAACGCGTCGATTTATTTTGACAGATTGATGACAAGAATTACGGAAAACTAACTTGATTTTTGCCATTAAAATATCTAGAATTAACCTCAGCCGTGACTAATATCTCGTTGCTAAGTTCAGCCTGTGACTAAAATGCACGAAGTCACGGTTTGTCGAAAGCGTGTTTAAAGGATTATTTAGCGTCATGGAAACGTATACGATAAACGCCATTTTAAAGATGGAAGTAGAAAAAATACTTTACGCTATTTTTTTTATTGGTACGCTTTGAAATTATAAGTACAAAAAATGGAAAGAAAAATTAAGAATGTAAAATGGTTGAATTCGTGATGTGACATCAGGATACCTGTCAGTGTCAAATGAGGATTGCAAAAATTAATTTGCAATCTGTCACATAGGATTAATTATTATCACTACAGTTGTTACTGATGTTATATTGCTTTAAAATAAGCTCTAACATTACTTAAATAGAAAAGCAGATCCGCGGTTAATACAGCCAAAATTCCCGTCAGGTCAATAATTAAAAAGTTGATATTTTGACTCGGGTTGTAGTTGTTGCCATGGTAACCTTTAAAACACGCGCGTTTTTAAAAGTTGGATTTAAACACTCTGAGGCGTACTTTAAATAAGCAAAATAGGGTACCAATAAAAAAAACCGCTGCCTAAGGAATCACTACTTCCACATCCAGATTATTCGTCCAAGTCACTTTAAAGGAAACATCTTGACTATATTTGCACTCTAGTATGTGGAAATTATTGGTCATAGAATTTTAATAATATTTGGGGTAGATGTCATAGAAAAGTTTGAGGAGTTGGTTTCTACCATATACGTTAAAAATGAAGTTTCTAGTTTACCGTACTTATTTTCCACTATTTACAACCTACCACCTCAATGGAGTCATCTCAATCAGATGTCACTACAATACATACGTGTACTAACTTTCAAGTGAATATCTCAATTTGATGTTATCAATCCCATTAATAATGAAGCGGAGGTGGTAGAGTTTGAAAAATATTAGAAAAAAATCTGAGGCCTTGGTTTCTAGTATATACACCGAATACCAAATTTCTGTAGTCTTACCAGCTTGCTTTACTTATTTTCCCTTATTTGCCCCTATTTAACCCCCAACCCTTCAACGGCATCATCTCAAATTATGATCTAGTTTCAGACGTCGTTATAATACATATGTGTACCAAATTTCAAATGAATATCTCAATTTTATTTTATCAACCCTTTTCATATTGGAGTAGGGGTGGTTGGGTTGAAAAATATTATAAGAAAATCTGACGCTGTGGCTTCTAGTACATACACCGAATTTCAAGTTTCTGTAGTCTTACCAACGTTTTACTTATATTCCTCTATTTACCCCAAATTAACCCCCAACCCTTCAACGGAATCATCTCAAAGTATAAACTAATTCCAGACGTCGTTATAATACATACGTGTACGAAATTTCAAATGAATATCTCAACTTTATTTTGTCAACCCCATTAATGGGGTAGGGGTGGTGGGGGGGTTGAAAAATATTATAAAAAAATTTGAGGCCTTAACTTCTTGTACATACACCGAATTTCAAGTTTCTGTACTCATACCAGCTTGCTTTACTTATTTCCCCCTATTGACCCCTAAATAACCCCCAACCCTTCAACGGAATCATCTCAAAGTATAATCTAGTTTCAGATGTCGTTATAATTCATACGTGTACCAAATTTCAAATGAATATCTCGATTTTATTTTATCAACCCGTTTAATAATGAAGTACTTAGTGGTGGTGGGGGTTGAAAAATATTATAAATAATCTGAGACCTTGGCTTCTAGTACATACACCGAATTTCAAGTTTCTGTAGTCTTACCAGCTTGCTTTATTTATTTTCCCCTATTTACCCCTATTTAACCCCCAACCCTTCAACGGAATTATCTCAAAATATAATCTAGTTCCAGATGTCGTTATAATACATACGTGTAGAAAATTTCAAATGAATATCTCAATTTTCTTTCATCAACCCTTTTCAAATAGGAGTAGGGGAGTGGTGGGGGTTGAAAAATATTATTAAAAAATCTAACGCTTTGGCTTCTAGTACATACACCGAATTTCAAGTTTCTGTATTCTCACCAACTTGTTTTACTTATATTCCTCTATTTACCCCAAATTAACCCCCAACCCTTCAACGGAATCATCCCAAAATATAATCTAATTCTAGACATCGTTATAATACATACGTGTACGAAATTTCAAATGAATATCTCAACTTTATTTTATCAACCCCTTTAATGGGGTAGGGGTGGTGGGGGGTTGAAAAATATTATAAAAAAATCTGAGGCCTTAACTTCTAGTACATACACCGAATTTCAAGTTTCTGTACTCTTACAAGCTTGATTTACTTATTTTCCCATATTTACCCCTATTTAACCCCCAACCCTTCACCGGATTTCCTCAAAAAACAATCCAGTTTCAGATCTCGTTATAATATATACGTGTACAAAATTTCAGGTCAATATCTTTAACCGTTCCGGAGAAAGCGTGCGGACAAAAAAAAGTTACAGACAGACAGACCGACAGACAGAAAATTTTTTTTGCTCAAATTTAAAATCTCGACGTTTCATGACATTCTAAACCTATTTCACGAATAAAAAATTTTGAAATTTTTTTTGCGATTACTATACTTCCAATCCACTACGTGGATGTGGAAGTAAAATATAAATACTCAATATTTAACTAGTGTATATAAGGCAAACATCAGAGAGCACCACCACTTGGCAATACGTTACGTCCCGTAGGATCGCAACTGATCCAGCGTCGAGAGAACTATAACAATCGACTGCACAAAAAGAGTCAAACTCCCAGTTAATTATCATTATAAGATGTATGTCGAAATTTTTTGAAGATTTTTTATTTTGCACTAAAATTTTCGAATTGCTTATAATCTTTGTCGGGATGCTTCAAGAAGCTGTTTATATGAATTCAATGGTTCTCCTGCTTGAAAAAACGTACTAACGGCATTGAATCCAATGATTTTTCCGTCGACTTGCATTCGAGCGACTACTATCGCGATTCTCGTCTAGGCCTGGTTTAAGGATATTTTAGATCCGTCGGAATCGAATCTCCGACTTTGAATTTTTGGTTTATTTTTGATGAACGTTCTTGTGGTTCGGATATGGAGTATTCTCCACCACTTGCAGAATAATTAAATGTGGATTTTGGTTTTTATTGGAATAACCGTCCCATTGTTTTTTTTTTATTTTCACATTTAAAACTCTAAAACTCACTCGCTAGTCAGGGTGGACTGAGAATTCCGCCCTGTGCAATACTCTTCGTGGTACTTTCGAAAAACCAAATTCGTGGTACTTTCGAAAAATTTGTTGGGCGGAGCGGTTTTCCTCCCTGTGCATCTTGAAATTCAATTTTTTGGTACTTTCGAAAAATATCTATATTTCGAACGACGGAGTCCAAAGGCGATCGATCGTCGTCCTCGAGCTGAACATTTTTCAGCTCGAGTCATTTTTTTGGACATGTATAGTGAAATAATTTTTACTTCCCTCGCATACCGAAGGGAAGTATTGTATTCGAGAAAAAATCACTCTCCGAGATTTTTTCGGATTTTGACGTTTCAGAACACGTAAATTACGAAAATATAGGTTTGTCTGTCTGTCTGTCTGCCTGTCTGTATATCTGTCTGTTGGTGCATTAACTAAACAACTATTTGACGGAGAGCAGTCAAATTTGGTAGGTAGTTGACGCTACTGTCAGCGAAGAGATGGTTAAATTTTCACTGGAAAATATACAGGGTGGACCGTCTAAGGGGAATGAATAATGAAAAAATTTTTTTTTGCTCAAATTTAAAATTTTCACGTTTCATAGCGTTCTAAACCTATTAAATAAAACATTTTTTTGCCATCTTTGAAAAACTTTTACCACTAAAATAGACGGATTTTTTTTTCTTTGTTCAAATTTAAAATTTCAACGTTTCCGTGGCATTCTAAACCTATTTAAACAAATTTAAAAATGTTTTTGAAAATTTTTTAAAATTTTTTGAAAAAACGTACCTATCTATTTATCACTACTATTGAATAGCTGAAAAATTTTTTTTGCTCAAATTTAAAATTTCCACGTTTCGTGACATTCCAAACCTATTTCGGGAAAAAAAATTTCAACATTTTTTTACCATTTTGGAAAGAAATGTATCACTAGAATAGATGGAAAAATTTTGTTTTGTTCAAATTTAAAATTTTCACGTTTCATGACATTCTAAACCTATTTCAGAAAAAAAAATTTTGAAAAAATTTTTACCACTAAAATAGATGAAATTTTTTTTTCTTTGCTCAAATTTAAAATTTTCACATTTCATGGCATTCTAAACCTATTAAAAAAAAAATTTAATTTGTAATATTTTTTTACCACTACTATAGAATAGCAGGTAACTTTCCTTTTTGCTCAGATTTAAAATTTCCACGTTTCATGACATTCTAAACCTATTTCAGAAGAAAAAGAAATTGAAAATTTTTTTACCAACATTTTTGAAAAATTTCGAAAAAAAATGAAATTTCTTAACCTCCACTATACTTTCACTCCACTACGTGAATGCGGAATTGAAAATGTGCCAGATGGAAATAATATTTGGCATATGCACCTATTATACTTTTATTGAAAAATGTACAGGGTGGTCATCCCAAGAAATAATTTAGTCATGGTGGACTATGGCTTGAGCAAATACCTTTATATTTATAAAGGCCTTCCATATTTGGCACCTGATATTTAGTATTGAACTTTTGCTGTTGGATGAGTACTCTGTATATTTTTTTGACCAAAACTTATCAGGTTTTCTTTGTAATAATAATGATAACTATATTCCGATTATTATTTTCAATGTCACTTCGTAATTATTAATTTTTTAGAGTGACCGCCATTCACAAATAAAGAGAGAAGTTCTGTGTAAATACCTTTACCGATTTTCTTATATAGATTTCGATGACAGACGATGCAAAAGGAGGTTATCGGTCTTTTGTGAAGGGATAATGTTTCAAAATCGATTTTTTCATGTGAATTTTGGTCTAAATATAATATTCCTAATAATTTGACAGGGTTCAATAACACTTACATGTCCATCAACATTCCGCTACCTATCATTTACATGCCATATAAATACCATCACTAAATTTAAAAAAACTAGGATTCATAATACGATGTTTTCGCAATTTCAACGACATTAACACACTGAAACTACTGTATCAATATTTTGTTCGATCCGAATTGGAATATTTTTCAATTATGTAGTCGCCCCATTATAATATACATATACAGACCATAAGCAGAATTCAGAGCATCTTTTTATACCGTTGAGTCATAAGGAAGATGGTGTCTATCCTGCTATTGGTTTTCCTCAGAATGTACTGTTAAATAGATTTTCACTCTCGAGCCTGGAGACTCGCGGAACTATTTCACAGCAAATCTTTCTTTTCAAAATAATACGTAATATAACAGATTGCGGCGCGCGGCGCTATCTTAAGCATACTAAATTTGCTTACTAAATTTCCAGGCATAACTCATTATTCTATTTGCCGACTCCCAGAACTAATGTCCAGAAATTTTGGCCGATACAAAAAATGTGTGAGAACTATAATAATAATCTACATGACCAGTTTGATATATTTCACTGCAACGTAGCTACGATAAAAGATAAACTGCATAATACATAATTTTTGTATTATCTTTGTTTATATCTGTTTATTTTGTATTATTTTGTTTCTACTCTCATACGTTATATATTTGTAAGTACTTATTACTTCCTACCATGTAATTGGAATGCTCTGTTGGGTAGTGTATTGTTAAATAAATAAATAAATAAATGAATAAATATAGTTCAGTCAACAGGCGGCGACAACATGAAGAGTGTAGGACAGCAGCCCAAGATTATCCTGTTTGAACCTTAATTTTCGACGGATTTAATAACTGAAAACAAATATTGCATCTACTTCTACCCTCTTAATTTCTCTGTTACCGGATTGGATTACCTCATTGTACTTATAAGATAGGAGCAATTTCGAAAACCCATTACTTAGGACCTCATCGCGTTGTTACAGTACAGGTGGGCTGGTTAAGTAGAGTAGCTGATTTAAAGAGCAATTAAAAAATAAACGATTGTAAAAGATAACTGTTCCAAAATCGCTTTAAAACTCACCTAAAAGTTATATGGGCTTGTTTACGTCCAGCAAGTTCGCTTCTGGTTCAATTTTACACAAAATAAAACTATGGATACATACATGCCCATGCTCTAAATACGTATTGATTTACATGGAATTGACTCGTTAAGTATCGGAGTATTTAACGTATCGCAATCCGAATTTGATCACCTTGCGAGTCAATTAATTTTAATTGGCTTTAATTTTATTGGGCAAAAAGTGAAATTACCCACCGTAAGATTTATAGATATATTTCAAGTGAATATAGATACAATGTATTTTATATATATTAAAATAAAATAAATGTATCAGGATTTTACGATCTGTAGTGTGTGTATCCATGGGCGTCACCAGAAGGGCGCAGAGTGATAGAAAATGGAAACAATTCGAGCCTCGCGGCAATTTCAATCGTACTGCAATACTTTTTTCTTCTCTCTCTGGAATAACATGTATTTTATGTGGGAAGTGCGGAAAATGTGAAAGGAGGACGATTTGGATGATTTTTGCCCCAAATTATTATTGAATGAAAAAATCAGAAAATATTTTTCTTGATGTCTACTAACAATAATAAGTAGATTTACCCTAAACTGACGATTTCCCACCTCCCTAGCCCCCTCAACCCTGAATATGCCACCACTTGCTAACAGTGTTCTTGGGAAGATATAGAATCACACAAAATTCTAGCACTTTAATCGATATTATATTACCTACAGAAACAGAAATTGATGCAAGTGGCACTAAGGAGGCAAATAATATTTCTGATCATTCTATAGTCTTTTGTTGCTTAGATCACAACGTACGTAAAGATTGCCATCAAAATATTAAAATTAGAAACTTAATACGTATAGACAGAAATATTTTAAACGATTTATTAGTAAATACTCCGTTTTGAAAACATAACTTATTTGAATAACGTAAATGATAAAGTTGAATACATGACTAGTTTATGAATCAATATTTTTGATACACTAGGCCCCTAAAAAATGGTGTTATAAAAAAGCCAAAACCGCCATGGTTAACAGATAATATGAAATTAATGATCAGACTTAAATATCGTGCATGTAATAAGTATGAAAAAGAACCAAGACTGAACGTCACTAGAATGATTAAAAAGATTTAAAAAATCAAACAAATATAGCATACGCTACGAAAAAAAAAAAGTTTTAGAATTTTGCATTAATAATAATGCTAATAATAATAATAATTTTAAAGTACTGTGGAAAAAATGAAATGAACTTAATATTTTCAACAAACCTGTGACAAATTCACTGCCACAACACTTAAATAAACGAACAGAAATTAATAACCACTTTTTACTATTTTCTTAAAATAAAACACCAGCTGATTTGGAACTCTTACAATTTTACAGTAATAATCTTAAAACCAATTTTAATTCTTCGTTTAATTTTACAACAGTCTCAACTGAAACAGTTAAAAAACACTTGATGGAAATTAAATCTTTTGCCATGGGTGCAGATCAAATAAACTTAGAAATGATTCTTTTATGCTGCCCATGAATTTTAAATTTTCGTACAAATATTGTAAATTCGAGTCTGCTTGACGGTGTTTTTCCTAACAGCTGGGAAATTTCTCGCCTAACACCTTTACCAAAAAAGAAAGATGCTCTGTCATATAATGATCTTCACCCAATAGGTATACTTCCAATTCTATCTCATTGAGAAAATTATGTATTACCAGATACGAGAATACTTGAACACTTACGACATTCTGCCCCAGAATCACTCTGGGTTTCGCCCAGGCTTTAGCTGTGCTACAGCGCTGCTAAAAATAACTGATAGTATCATTGGGGCTACAGGTCAGGGTAAAACTACCGTACTGACACTTTTAGATTTCTCGAAAGCCTTTGATAGGATAGTTATTTAGTCAGTGGAGTTCAGTTTGTAGAAACTGATATAGGTCAATCTTTCAAAGGTAGTGTATCATGTGGTATTCCGCAGGGCTCAATACCTGGCCCACTTTTGTTTAGTATACACACGTGTATTTAACGTCCTGCCCAAAAGAATGCAAAGTACATCTTCATGCAGATGACACACAACTTTATTGTTCATTCTTACCAGATAATGTAGATGTAGCAAAAAATATTGTAATTGATGATTTGGAACGCCTGGTTGCATTCTCCGAACGCCATAAACTTCAGCTGAACCCAATGGAATCATCAGTTATGGTATTTGGCAAATGTCGACGACAAATTGAGAATGAGTTTGTAATCAATAAGAAATGAGGCTTTACAATGTGCGCAAAGTGCCAAAAACCTAGGACTAGAATTAGATACAGATCTACGTTATAAAAAGATATAACGAAAAGAATTCAAAAAGCCTACTCCTCATTAAAAATGTTATTTCCAAATCTGCACTTAATCTCTCAGTCCCTAAAAATAAAACTTATAGACTCTGTTGTTTAAAGTCATTTTAATTATTGTGGCGCTATATATGGGCCGTGCCTAAATAAACTAGATTTTAGTCGAATGGAAAAAGTTCAAAAGTCGTGTTTGCGGTTCATATATGGCATCAGAAAGTTTGAGCCAGTGTCATATAAATTAAAAGACTCAAATTAGCTAAGCATACAAGACAGACGAAAACATTATTTTAAATCAATGTCCCCCTTATCTGTATAACAAAATAAAATATAGAACGGATGCCCATACCTCAAACGTAAGATTTAAAGAACTCATTACACCACCACCGCACAAATCTGCAATGTTTAAAAGATGTTTTACATATAATGTTTATATTCTTTATAATAATGTACCAGCATCCTTGAAATCCTTAAAACTAAACTCATTTAAAAATCAATTTAAGGAAATTCTTTTTAATGTTTGACATTAAACTTATTTATTACGTTCTTCCTCGTATTGGCTGCCTATCCTATTTTCCCTTTCTCTATTTTCGGTTTAAAAAAGATTTTAATTTCCTTTGTTACGCGAGTATGATTTTGACTCACTATATAGTGTTCATGTATTTGTAATACATCTGTGTCACTGTTTGAGCTGAACGTTGAACTTTTTTCAATTGTTTTCAGCTTCATTTTACAACTTTTATTTAATTAATAATATGTTGTGTATATACTTTGATTGCAAATAAAATTATTATTATTATTATATATCGCTTTCAAACGTATATTTGCTTGATAAAATACCACACTACCACACTAACTCCCTTTCAACTGTATCCGCTCTCTCAAGAGATTTTTTCATTTATGATCAACTAGAGGTTTTTTATGGGCTGGAGGGGGTGGATCCGGGAATGGTTCATTGAGAGCGAAATGCATTTGATATGGCGAGCAGAACAAAAAGTGATATGATATTTCCCGCAAACAAATAAATAGTAAACTCACCCCCTCCACTCCTCTAGGAGGGGGATAAAAAGGAAAAAAATTATAAATAAGGGCGGATACAGTTAAAAAGGAGTTAGTGTGGTATTTTTTCAAGCAAATATAAATCTCAAAGCGATATATCTCCCCAAGAACGCTGTTACAAAGTCACGGCATATTCACGATTTAGGGGGGTGGGGGATCGCCCGTTTAGGGTAAAATCAACATTAAAATAAACATTTAAAGAAATGGTTTCTGATTTTTTCATCCAAAAATAATTTGGGGCAAAAACCGCCCAAATCGGCCCATTAGTTAGGTGATCCGTAAATCGGAAAAAGAGCCTTTAGTATTATTATTTTTCGTCTACACTGATTTTTTTTACTTGTGGATGTCGAGTGACCTACCCCTATATGCGGAACACTGAGACATCATTGATCTCCCAAGTTCATACATAAAATAAAACAACAAACGACTTTTAACATTCTTTCAGGTAACGAGAAAGCAAAAAGAGGGAAATTTGTTTTCCCAGATAATTCACATATTTCGAATTATATGTTAATCAAATTCGTTATCTGTGAATGTTCATCTTTGCCTACATGAGATGGTTCCACTGGATAGCCACTAAAGCACAAGGGGTTTTAGGACATGCCAAAGAAAGTTAATGTCGTTAATATAAAGACTATTGAATGTGTCCAAAACTAAATGGCTAGAATGGGACAATTGCGTTAACGATTTCTTGTTGTTTAATATGTTAGTTAGACAACTAAAAATGATAAAATCACAAAGCGCTACTAAATAAAACAATGCAAATTTCGAGATTTTTACAAGAATACTTTTTTGTAGAAAATAAAATTTCCCATCCAAGTACGTTGATTTTTCCTATTTATAGTATTAAAAATAATTAACGCTCAGAATAAGGGCGAAAAATATTTCAAAGGTTAAGCATTTCCAAGAAACCGAATGAGAGATTTTATGAAAATGTAATACATTAGAATGGAAAAAAATAATTTTTAAGATAAGGTAGGTAAATAAATAAATTCATTTTAGACCTTTGTCCTCATTTTTAACTGAATCTTCACACCGTAGGGTGTCATATAGATACTAGTTTAATCTGTTGGGGACTACGTTGCATACGTTGCATGCTAGTGTTATAATCAGAATATCAAATATCAAAGATATTGACAAATGTATTTTAAAATTTTGATTTGCTAGCATAACCAGAAGTCAGGTTATCGAAATAATGTAAAGATTTCATTAATATTTTTACATATAGTTCTCATAGATAGTTTTGTTCCGCTGTTTGCAAATTCCTATAAAGAATCTTCTTCATTACTATAAGCAAACAAATAATAAATAATTCACTTTTAAACAGATATATCTAGAAGAAATTACAGTTATTTAAACTTGGACAAAAAACGGACATTTCTCTTCGAAAATGATCTTTCTTAACATCTATACAGGATGTTCCAAGACTATGGGGCAATACTTCGAGAGCGTATAGTTTGAGACAAAATAACACTAACCTGAACCTAACTTACTACTCCTAATGTCGAGTATCGGATTGTAATAAAACAAAGCCGGACACCATCGTGACACGCACCTTTATTTACAATTTTTAGTACAATGTTATTTATGTCTGGATTAATGTTAAAACTGTACACGCACACGTAAAATTCTTGTTTTCCTTAAACGTTGATTTACCAATCAGAAAACTTGTTTAATTTGTAATTATTTTTTCATTAATACTTCTTCTTCCCCGCGTCACTCAATTAAAAATAGTATTTTATTTGATGTTTTCATTCACAGCTAAACTAATTAGTAAATAATCGTATTTTTTTAATTACATATGGTCAATATTGGTTTTAATGTAGCCACATATACCATATGTTCCACAAAGTTGCATCTTCTCACATTAAAGAACAATTAGCAAATCAGTAATTTGAAATTGTAAATAATTTAAATCTTTGAGTACGGCATAATATGGAAATTGTCCACAGTTATCACACTCCTCCATCAAATTCCTTTAGAATGGTTTCAAGACTGTGATATTGTTCAACCATTTACTGAAGACGAGATGTTTTAATTATTAAATATTAACTTCAAGAATAAAGGGTCGTCTGCACCAGACGATATACCGGGCTTTTTAATTAAGAGTTTTAAATTACTGGTGACACCATTTACTTATCTCGTATCCCTTTTAAAACAGGAACCATTGCAGAATTCTTAAAAGTGGGTAAAATAGTACCAATTTTTAAGGAACATGATCCTCATTCTTTAGAGAATTATAGGCCAGTAACAATTCAATTTTGATTCTCTAAATTACTTGAATATTATTATCTTCATCGTTTGTCAAATTTTTTAAGTGAATTTACATTTTTGTCCGACAAACAACATGGTTTTCGTTGTTAAAAAATTCACTATTACAGCTAAAACAACATTTTATAACCATATAATTCAATATATTGAGGCAGGACAGTGCCCTGTTAGAATATTTTTTGATTTCAGAAGGGCACTTGACTGTGCCAATCATGAAAAATTGTTATGATTATGGAATTAGGGATTAATTAATTTTTAACCAATCGTCAATAGTTTGTGAATATACAACATATTAGTGAAAATATGGAGCCAATTATGAACGTTCATCTTTGGATACGGGAGTTCCGCAGGACTCAATATTGGACCCTGTGTTATTCGTATTATATGTTAATGAGATCTATTGGATTTTATGTAATAATTTCTTTTTAATGCATGCTAATGGTCTTTCTATTATTATTTCAGATCCTATGGATAATGTGTTAGAAAGTAAATGTAATAATATTATAGAAAAGGTATCTACATTTTTTAACCAACATCAGTTCTACCTCAATGCAGATAATAAAACTCAGTTAACTCAGTTTCAAACTAGACAGAAGAAAAAGGCTAATCTACTTTTTTTCAGGTCAATAGATCGATTATAGTGAGTACCCATGAGAGTGTAAAATTTTTAGGTTTACATATCGATGAGTGTTTGACTTGGAAATCACATTGTAAATTATCTAATTTCCAAGACAGCGTCAATTATTTAGTAATATTAAAACCGTGCTTACCAGGGAGCAAATAGTTAATTTATACTATGCCCAAGTGCAGTCTAGATTTAGGTATGGTGTCTGTTTCTGGCGGAACTCCACACTATCAAAGAATATTTTCATTGCTCAAAAACGGATAATGCGTTGTATAGCTCGTGTATCTAGTACCCATCGTTGCAAACAGATCTTTAGGAGGTATAATATTTTAACTTTGCCATGATTATGCATTTTTGATATACAGTGTGAATCTAAAGAAACGCACAAAATTTGTATCTTTGGTACGTGTCATTTGTCAAAGAAATCCTCGAACAGGTCGATTTTAATTTTGCAAATGCTACATTTCGTCACTATACCAAAATTTATGACGTCATTGGTTTTTGAGTTGTGACGTCATCATATTTTTTTATTTTAATGGAAACTGACATTTTTGTTTACTGTTTTTGGTGGTATATTCCTTTAGCTTCCTCTTGATATGAAAAAAATTGATATTATCTAAGCCATTCTTTTGTAAAAACATATTTTTATTGATTATATTATTGACCAAGATGGGTGTGGACACATTGCACGCTGTCTTGAATCTTCTCATGGGCAATCCGTCTCATCTTCAAGCCAATTCTGTCTTTCAACTCTTCTATGGTATCCGGTCTGTTAAAATACACCCTTGACTTTAAGTAACCTCAAAGAAAAAAGTCTAAGGGGGTTAAATCCGGTGAACGCGGGAGCCACTCAATCGGACCTCGACGACCTATCCACCTTCCAGTAAAAGTGTCATCTAAAAATTGACGCACTGTTATCCCAAAATGAGGTGGGGCCCCGTCTTGATGAAGCCAGGCGTTTTCAGCAGGAAAATCTTCATCTTCATTGTTCGGAAACTTAACTCCTGAGGCTCGTACTAACTCAACTCGCAAAAACTATAAATATCTTGCGACTGTAAGATTTTCTTAAAAAAAAAGGTTTCAATAAACAATCACCAATCATACCTGCCCACACGTTTGCCTCGTCGCTGTGTACGGGCTTCTTGAGTCCAATGAGGATTTTCGCGTGACCAATACCTACAGTTATGCCGATGTACAGTCCCCTTTAAAGAAAATGTAGCTTCATCAGAAAAATCAATGTTCTTTACAAAATTTGGGTTTTCATCGCACAAGGTCACAACTGTTCACAAAACTGTAAGCGCTGATCTCGATCGTCCTCATTCAAGTCGTGGATTAATTGCATTTTGTATGGATGGTATTTTTCTTTTCTCAATAGAGGTACAACAGAAGTTTGACCCACGTTATGATTTAAAGCCAGCTGCATTGTCGAAAGATGGTGTTTTTTTTTCACTTTCTAGAAGAATATTTAATTTGGTTTCGTTGCTTGTGCTAGGGCGACCAGACCGAGGGAGGTCAGCTACACTGCCAGATTTATCATATCTAGCCACCAATCTACTTACAGTGGATCTAGAAATTTGCTTTTCGGGATACTTGGCATTGAAAACATCACATTCTTCCTGATGAGTTCTCAGCCTATCACAATATCCAACCATCATCAAAAGTTCTACGCGTTCTCTTTCACTTAAACGTGGCATTGCATTCACTAGTTTTACACTGTCACGGAAGTGTCACAAAACTGAGGTTCCACACGTGCCAGGAATAAAAAAGTTATAGATACTTTACACAAAAAGGCCTGTATCTCTCTGCTGTTAAGGTGGCCATTCCCTAGAAAGAGACATCCGATAGGAAAATATTGATTATTTTTGCTCATAACTTTTTTTTCTTAGTACGTATATTTAAAAAATATATAAGAGTACCTAAGTAGAACTATAACAAGACTATTACTATGAATTTTCACTCAATAATTTCAGTGGTTTGCAAAATAGCTCGATTTAAAACTACGAAATAGGAAGATTAACACAATTTTTAAATTTAAATCGAGCTATTTTGCAAACCACTAAAATTATTGAGTGAAAATTCATAGTAATAGTCTTGTTATGGTTCTACTTAGGTACTCTTATAGTTTTTTTAAATATACGTACTAAGAAAAAAAAGTTATAGCTAAGAATAGTAAATACTTCCCTATCGGATGTCTCTTTCTAGGGAATTGCCCCCTTAAGATGCGAGTTTTGCTGTGAAATTGGAAACCAAAACGAGCTTACCTTACCGGTACGTTTTTTGGGTCGCTGAATCCGAAAATCGGGGTCCCGAGGGCTGGACTCTGTCCGTTCACCCCTAATTTGCAAAATACACCCCTTTTTAGGGTGTTTTTGTGAAATATTCTGCACTTACGTCGTAAATACTAACAAATTCATGTATTTGAGATCTCAGATTACATTTTTTGGGTTACTGAATACAAATTTACGGGTCTCGAGTATTGCCAGCACCCTTAAATTTGCAAAAACTACCCTTAATTAGGGTATTTTTGCAAGATTCTTAGTAAACTGTATCCTACGTGTAAAAGTTTGTTGAAATACAGTTTACTAAGAATCTTGCAAAAATACCCTAATTAAGGGTAGTTTTAGCAAATTTAAGGGTGCCGGCAATGTTTTTTGGACTCGGGACCCTGAAATTCGTAATCAGCGACCAAAAAAACGTATCCTACGTGTAAAAGTTTGTTGAAATACAGTTTACTAAGAATCTTGCAAAAATCCCCTAATTAAGGGTAGTTTTTGCAAATTTGCCGGCAATACTCGAGACCCGTAAATTTGTATTCAGCAACCCAAAAAACGTAATCTGAGACCTCAAATACATAAATTTGTTAGTAACCCCCTAAAAAGGGGTGTATTTTGCAAATTAAGTGTGAACGGACAGAGTCCAGCCCTCGGGACCCCGATTTTCGGATTCAGCGACCCAAAAAACGTACCGGTAAGGTAAGCTCGTTTTGGTTTCCAATTTCACGCCCCCCCCCCCTCGCATTTTAACTGGACTAATGATTGTTTGTTTATTATTTTCTTTGTTTCGTTTTTATGTCAAATGTTTTCATGCTAGTTAAAACAAAAATGTAGGCAACAAGATTAATCAGTCCATAAGAAAGTGGAACATTACTGGTGAATTTGCGAAAGATAAGCTTTTTTTACATAAAATGTAATTTTTCCAAAAGAATGGCTTAGGTAATGTTTATCGAGACAACAAGAATATGTTCGCTGCGAATAAAAATGTTTATAACGTAAATACGCGTTTCGAATGCCATATGAACGACTTAATTTACTTACAATTCCCTAAGTTATATAGAACCAAAATGTAATAACTTACCCTCTGAATTTTAAATAGCTAGAAACTTACTAAATTTTAAATCTAAGTTAAAGTTGTTTTTGCTGTCAAAATGTTTCTACACCGTATGCGATTTTTGTATCTAGTTTCTAAGTTTTCTGTCCTTTTGCCTAGCAAAAGGTCATCTTTTTATCTTTCGAAATAGACAAAAGTGTAATTGTCTATTTGTCTATGTTTTTCCAAGGTTCAGCAATTATCTAGAAAATTGCGGAACTCCTTCGTGGACAAAATGTCTCAGAAAACGGTGTATAATTTTTATAAATATTTTCCTGACTTTGACTAGATCTATTTCCTTAGTTTAACACTGTGTACAATCGTTAAAAGCATAATTATATAAAACCTAATACATTCATTTGGAGCAGTCCTTAGTTATGTGACATTGAATGTTCAGTTAAATGGCGTGCAAATATATTTATATCATTAATTTTAAGTGAATCTGACGTTATTCTGTTTATATAAACTTTAAATATTATCTAAAATATGTGTATTAAAAAGTCACCAGCTAAAGTAAAAATGCGTGTTAATGAATAATCATAACATTATCTTTTGTATTCCTCGAATTTAGTATATTTAATTTAATTTCTTAAATTATAAAGTAATGAAATAAAGTATGAAGTAAAAAAGAATACTTAGTATATTTTGACGCAAATAGTCTCACTGCCAGCATGAAATTTGATACTTATGTAAATAAATATATGAGGTACAGAAAACCGCAGAGACACCCAGCTTTGTCGACGGCCACCTTGGAAAATGACCTAATAATAACTGGAAAACATTAAGAATGTTAACCAAAACTGTTTTGCAGAAAAGTTGCATGTTTTTCTTGAAACACCTCTTTCTAAATTCAAAAAGATAGCCGCCATTTTGAATTAAAGTGCCTTAGCTAAAGATATCCTGGAGAAAAGTAATCCATGAGTACGTTACCGATTTAGTTAAAGAAATTGGTTGGGCGTAACAAAAAAAATACCAATCACTAGTGCCACTAGTTCTAGATGACGCAGTAAAGGTCAATCATTTCATTGTGGATTCAATAGACTCTTCGAAGTATAAAAGACTTGCCTATTGCATTAAAAAAATGCATAATAATTTGTAACAGAAACTTAACAGATATGTTACTCCTGGTGTTAATCTGTCTGTAGATGGGTTAAAGAATAAAATAAAAGAAATAAATACCTTATTAGAAAATGGACATAATTAATGATCATAAAAACTCTATAAACAAAGGTGAAGTTAGGATAACTGTATCTTCGATTCAAGAGAGCAATTGGAATTGTCAACTGTGAGCTTTTACTAAAAAGACTTTATCAGTATTTTGGAATTCTTGACACGGCGTATCATTGTTCCTGTCTATATGGACGTAGTCAATAAACCAAAATAAATAGTATTAACTGAGAATTTTTTAAAAATAATAAGGGAATTCTACAAGGCAGCGTGCCAGTACTATGCTATTCACGCTATTTATTAATGATATATTCCTAATCGACCTATAAACACACATTTTTCAAAAATCATTTACGTACTTAGCATCAACGTTATATGGCTCCATTCCTGTTAATATTAAGCAAGTTTCAGCAAACTCCTTTAAATTTCATTACAAATAATTTATTCAAGATTAGTGACAAAGAATCAGAAATAAAAAAATTTTAAGCCTACCTAATGTAGGCACATTCCTTTTACTTCATTTACTAAAAAATACTTGACGGAGAGCAGTCAAATTTGGTAGGTAGTTGACGCTACTGTCAGCGAAGAAATAGTATAAATTTCACTGAAAAATATACAGGACCGTCTAACGGGAATAAATAATGAAATTTAAAATTTCCACGTTTCATGACACGCTTAACCTATTTCAGAAAAAAAAAATCGAAAATTTTTTTCACCATTTTTTAAAAATTTTTTACCAAGATAAAAAAAATTTTTTTTGCTCAAATTTAAAATTTTTATGTTTCATGGCATTCTAAGCCTAAATGAGAAAAAAATTTTTACATTTTTTTTACCAACATTTTTGAAAAAATTTTTTCTACTAAAATGAAAAAAAAAATTTGAAATTTTTTTAACCACTAAAATAGATGGAATCTATTTAAAAGAAAAATTAGAAATTTTGTTTACTATTTTTTAAAAAAATTTTTTCTTTGTTCAGATTTAAACTATCCACGTTTCCATGGCATTCTAAAACTATTCAAACGAATTTAAAAATGTTTTTGAAAAATTAAAAAAAAAATTGAAAACATTTTGAATCTATTTATCACTAGGAGAGAGGGGGTCACAGTGGATCATGTTACACAGTGGATCAAAGTTTATAATTTTATGACCAACTATTGCCAAACTACGCCACTGACTAAAGCATCTAGTCTAATTCCAGAGTATTCCACCAGTTGGCTGTGAGATCTCGTGGTGTGCACATGTGCTATGCGGCTGGTGTTAAAATGTAAGTAATGCTATTTTATTTGATCATCTCAGTTATATTAGTTTTTATGTAAAACACGTTTCAAATTTGGATTGATTATAATTTTTAGTTACTAAGTAGGCCCCTGTGTATAGGAATAAGTGATTATTATAGTTGAATAGTCTTTGCATTTTTCACAATACCAACATTTTGTAACAATGTAGTAGTGGCTTACAGTGGATCATTTCAAAATGGGGTACAGTAGATCGTGATCCAGTGTACCCCAGTGCAATAGCCACTTGTGATGATAACTTTTTCTTTTCTTTTTGTAGATCTAATATGCCGAGAAACCGTGTACGAAAAACTAATATTGGCTTGCATAGTCAAGAGCTAATGCAAAGTGCTGTAGATCTCATATTAATTGAACACCAAAGCATAAGGGCTGTTGCTACACTCAAAGGTAATACCTTTCACAACTGTACAAAGGTACACTAAAAAGGCCAAAAATGCCGATGGACCTGTAAGACTAACTCCTCACTGACGTAAATAAGATATTTATACATCTAAACAAGAAATGGCCCTTGCAGACTATATCATAAAATGCAGCCAAATGTTCTACGGTTTATCACTAATAGAATGTCGTCAAGTGGCATATGAAATGGCTAAAACAAATAATGTGAAAGTTCCACAAAAATGGCATGAAACAGAGCTCGCTGGTATCGAATGGCTCTATAATTTTAGAAAGAGGCACCCCCGTTTGAGTCTAAGAACACCTGAAGGTTGTAGTTTGAGTTGGGCGATGTCATTTAATAGACACAATGTCAATGTGTTTTATGACAAACTACATGAAGTAATGTCGCGGGAGGCAGCATTTGCCGATGGGACCAGATTGTACAACCTTGACGAAACTTGTACAATGACCGTACAAAAATCTGCAAAAGTTCTTGCCGTCAAAGGACAAAAACAAATCGGCAAGGTTATTAGTGCGGAAAGGGGGACATTAGTAACTACTTGCTGCATTATCAATGCCGCGGGAAATAGTCTGCCACCTATCATTATCTTTCCTCGTGTGCATTTTAAACAGCACATGCTTGTAGGAGCTCCTACAGGCACTTTGGGTTTGGCCACCACATCAGGCTGGATGAACATGCATTTATTTGTCGAAACAATGCGGCATTTCATTAAACATACACACAGCAGTAAAGAGAATCCTAGCCTATTGATCATGGATAACTTTGAGGCCCACATTTCTCTAAAAGCTTTAGATCTTGCGAAAGAAAATGGCAATCACAATTTTGACAGTGCCTCCGCATTCTACTGGAAAGATGCAACCGCTTGATGTTTGCATTTATAAACCCTTCAAACATTTTTACAATGCAGCTGTGGATAGCTGGATGATGAGAAATCCCGGTAAAACTCTATCGATATATGAGGTAGCTGCTTGTGTAGGGGATGCATATATGAAAGCTATGACACCTACAAACATTTGTAGCGCTTTTAAAAGTACAGGAATTTTTCCATATGACAGAAATGTCTTTACTGATGTAGACTTTGCGCCGAGTGAAGTAACTGATAGACCTGAGAATCAGGAGAACAACCCACCTGTTGAAAATAATTCGTCTATTTCAAATGTTACCAATTCTGTAACTCCACATTCAGACTCTGATAACCGCCCAGAATCTATGATTTCAACAGCTGGATCGTCCACAGCGTTTTTAGGTCCTGTGCAGTTTCGTGGGCTTCCAAAGGCCGCTCCAAGAAAACCTGAGAGAAAACCTAGACGAAAAGGAAAATCAATGATTGCTACAGACACCCCGGAAAAACAAGAGATAGAAAAACTCGAAGCTGAGAAAAGAGAAAAAAAGATGAGGAAGAATGCAACAGCTAAGAAAAGAAAAGTTTTACAAGAACTCGAAGACTCCGATGTTACTTCTGAAGATGACCACTACAGTGTTAAATCAGAAAACGAGGGGTTATCTGATCAGGAACATGGTGAAACAATAATCGACCCATAATCATTTACAACCTTGGAAAATTTTCCTGAAGAAGGGGAACATATTTTAGTATAATTTAATTTGGCCAAAACTAAGAATAGAAAAATTTACTATGTGGCAAGAGTCCTGCGTTCGAGAAATGATGAAGTCGAGGCCAGTTTTTTAAGAAAAACTGAAAAAATGGAGAACACGTTTCGGTTACCGAATGTTCCAGATCTAGCTTGGGTGTCGCTAATAGATAGTAAAATGGTATTGCCACGGCCAAATGTATGTGGCAATACAAAACGGCAACAAAGTTTTTATTCGTTTAACTTGAACTTTTCACAAATAGATTTACGCTAGATTTTATATTAATTTATATAGAGTTAAATGTTATTTTTTCATTAAGGAATTTGTTTTGAATTTATTTCGATTATATAAAGTGATTTATGAAATTATAGGTATTTTATTCCCTATAATCCACTGAACCCCAGTATGATCCACAGTTACCCAGATGGTGATCCACTGTGCTCCAGACCTGGGGCACAGTGGATTAAATTTGTTTTTTTGAAAAACAGATGGAAATTAATAGAAGCTTTTCTTGTACCACCATTATTATTCCGAGTTATTGTGGCTAAGTAGTCACTCGAATTATATACAATATTTCAGATCATTACGTGCAATATTTTCAGAATTACACCTAATTAAAAAGAAAGTGGTCCACTGTGACCCACTCTCCCTATAGAATAGACGAAAAATTTGGTTTGCTCAAATTTAAAATTTCCACGTTTCATGACATTCCAAACCAATTTCGGAAAAAAATTTTTGAAACATTTTGTTACCAGTTTGGAAAAAAAATTAACACTAGAATAGATGGAAACTTTTTTTGCTCAAATTTAAAATTTTCACGTTTCATAACATTCTAAACCTATTTAAAAAAAATATATAATTTTTGAATCTTAAACTTTTTTACCACTAGTGTAATAGACGGAAATTTTCCTTTTTGCACAAATTTAAAATTTCTACGTTTGACATTTTAAACCTATTTCAGAAGAAAAAATTTTGAATTTTTTTTTTACATTTTTGAAAAATTAAAATAAATATGAAATTTTTTAACCACCACTATACTTCCACTCCATTACGCGAATGTTGGATTGATGTGACGGATGGCAATAATGTCTGGCATATGCACCTATTATACTTTTATTGAAAAATGTACAGGGTGGTCATCACAAGAAATAATTCAGTCCTGGTGAACATTTGTAAAGGTATTTGCGCAAGCCTGCCATATGTGGCACCTGCTATTTAGTATTGAACTTTTGCTGTTGGATGAGCAATCTGTATATTTTTTTGACCAAAACTTATCAAGTTTTCTTTGTAGTAATAGCAATAACTATATTCCGATTATTATTCTCAATGTCATTTCGTAATTATTAATTTTTTAGAGTGACCGCCATGCACAAATAACGAGGGAAGTTCTGTGTAAAGACCTTTACCGATTTTTGTTACCAACATTTTTGAAAAATTTTTTACCACTAAAATAGATGGAACATTTTTTTTCTTTGTTCAAATTTAAAATTTCCATGGGATTCTAAACCTATTGAACAAAAACAAATTTAAATATATTTTTGAAAAATTTTGAAAAAATTTTGAAAAGTTTTAATCTATTTATCACTAATATAGAATAGATGAAACATTTGTTTTTGCTCAGAATTAAAATTTCCATGTTTCATGGCATTCCAAACCTATTTCGGAAAAAAATATTGCAACATTTTTTTACCATCTTGGAAAAATATTTTACCACTAGAATAGATGGTACAAATTTATTTTTGCACAAATTTAAAATTTCCACCTTTCATGACATTCTAAACATATTTCAGAAGAACAAAATTATGAAATTTTTTTTACCAAGATTTTTGAAAAATTTAAAACAAAAACAATTTTGTAACCAACGCTATATTTCCACTCCACGTGAATGAGGAATTGAAAATGTGACAGATGGCAATTATATTTGACATATGCACCTATTATATTTTATTGAAAAATGTACAGGGTGGTCATCCCAAGAAATAATTCGACTGTGGGGACACTTGTAAAGGTATTTGCGCAACCCTTTCATATTTGGCACCTGTTATTTACTATTGAACTTTTGTTGTTGGATGAGCACTCTGTATATTTTTTTGACCAAAATTTATCAGGTTTTCTTTGTAATAAGAGTGATAACTATATTCCGATTATTATTTTGAGTATCATTTCGTAATTATTAATTTTTTAGAGTGACCGTCATCTACAAATATAGAGGGAAGTTCTGTGTAAACACCGTTACCGATTTTTATTAAACGTTGCAAGAACTGTCACTTGGCCACGCCCGATTTTTCGGCACGCGCTACTTGTTTTCTTCGAATAAATGTTGTTTTACTATTGTTTGACAACAATGGTGCACCCATTAAACAGTTAATAAATTAATCAATTTACTGTACACGCGAGAGGTAAGTGTAATACTATTATCCATACTTGACGCATGTTTCCACAGACAACTTGCTATTAAGTAATCCAGTTAATCACCTGATGTTGCCAACTATATCGTCGAAACGGAAGTCGAATGTATTGCTCGGTGAATAAATATTTGTAAAAATTATTTCAGTATGAGTGTCTCGTCAAAGGTTTAAGAGACTGTGCTGAATTATCAGTAAAATAAAATAATGTGAGTGTTTAATACAAGTCTGTAACAATCGCATATTATCAAACACAAAATTAAATGTTTTTTACTAATACGTTTACCTACTTAAACAGATATTAATATCTGAGCGTAAATTTAATTCTTGGAAAACTGTTAAAAACACTTTATCAAGATCTATAACTTGTAATCAACTTCTATTAATATTATTACTTATAAAACAATAAAACCGCTAAATGTTTGTAATAAAATCATAAAACCTGTGAGTATATCAATTTTCAAGGGTGCCCCACTTACACATTTCCAAGCAAACCTTGATATTACCTATGAAGATTGGAGATGGGGTTAGTAGAATTGCTTGGTATTGATGGGATTTTCCACTCACGTAGTCATTATTGCTGCAGAGAAATCTGACCAACATTTTATTGTTGTCTATACTAAGATTTATGAGACAAAATAAATAATTGACAACAATGCTGGCTAAAAGTAATTAAGATAAAATGAGAAGTGTTTATGCAACACCAGACATGTCCAATAAAATCAATTCTGTTACTCGCTGAAGCTCATTCGTAGTTGTACTGTTTTGTTTGTGCGATTTCTGTTTTTTCTGTTTACAAAGATATTTTGTCCCTAACTAAGATTACAAAAACACAATGTTGTTATTTCAGAAATGATGAAGATAAAGACGATAATTGTTTGGACATATACGGTTTTGTTTGGTCGTGATGGACATATCTAATTTTGCTTGAATGTGATGATGGACATGTTTAATTTTGTTTCAACCTGTTGGTACACATCTTTGCTTTTCAATCAGTCCATGTGTGAAATTCTTAAATTTTGTGCTATTATTAAAGCAAAATCTATGATGCAATGAAAGTTATCTCTATTAAAAAGAACTCAAACTCATAAACAGTATTACAACATTCTTGGCAATATATCTAATTCCTAATATTACTTCGAAAAATAATAATAAACCTATAAGTAATAAAAATCTAAACAGTCCGGTTCAAGGCAGTCGCATTCCTATTCGCCCTCTTCTTCAGGAGTTTCAACTTCTGCACCATCATCTCCATAGATCATGTCTTTGAAGAATTCCAATTCAGGGAGATCCTCCCACTTTATTTCGTTATCTTCATTATTACATTGCTTCGTAACTAACTGTTCAACATATTTCTTTTTTCTGTTGAAATCCTATTTCCTAATGGAAGACGCTGCAATCTCACATCCTTGTCGGTTTGCCCTCTTTATAAAGTCTAAACCGTCTGCTTTAAATCTGAAAAACTGGTGACCTTTGAGTTTAACTGTGGCAGTTTTTTTTATGAGCTGTTAGACTTTTACTCTAGGAGGTGCTTTCGCCGTCTTTTCAATTTCTTAAAGATCATTCTTTTAAAACTTTTGACAATGGAAATATTTTAAAAAGGCAGTATACAGGGCGGGGCAATAGTGCGCCGGACCTCAATGTCTCGAATTCTAGGATAGCTAGAAATTTTTTAAAAAATGGCTGGTAAACTAGACGAAAAGTCTATAACTGGAAATTATTTTCGAACATACAGGGCGATCCAAAACGAAATTACAGCACCAATTGCCTTCTTTTTAATTGGAATGCTATGTATATCAGTACATCTTTTGAAGCCTCTTTCTAGGCTCTGCTCATTCCTATTTTAGCATTCAATGTCTCCCAACCACTTAGATGTAATGAATTTTTGTTGAAATAATACAATCTGCAGATGGATATTAAAATATCACCACAGTTTTTTGTTTTTCACTTAAGAACTTTTTAAATTGTTTTCTCTCAACTTTGTCAAATCGAACACCCTGTACATTTTTCAACGATCTGATGTAGAAATGAAAAACGAACATTTTTTTGTACGCCCTTCCCTATGGCTAATTGCAACCATTTCCGTTTTATAAATAAATAAGTGTCGAATTCAAGAACAAACTTAAAAAATCGGTAAAATTATTTACACAGAACTTCCCTCGTTATTTGTGCATGGCGGTCACTCTAAAAAATCATTAATTACGAAATGACATTGAGAATACAGATCGGAATATAGTTATTGCTATTATTACAAAAAAACCTGAAAACTTTTGGTCAAAAAAATATACAGAGTGCTCATCCAACAGCAAAAGTTCAATACTAAATAACAGGTGCCAAATATGGAAGGCTTGCGCAAATACCTTTACAAATATCCACCATGACTGAATTATTTCTTGGGATGCCATTATTCAATAAAAGTATATAACAGGTGCATATGCCAAATATTATTGCCATCTGTCACATTTTCAATTCCACATTCACGTAATGGAGTGGAAGTATAGTGGTGGTTAAAAAACATAAAAAAATTTCAAAACTTTTTTTTTTTAATAGGTTTAGAATGTGACGAAACGCGAAAATTTTAAATGTGAACAAAAAAAATTTTTTCCCTCTATTCTAGTGTTAAATTTTTTTCCAAAATGGTGAAAGGATGTGGCAAATTGTTTTTTCCGAAATAGATTTTAAATGTCATGAAACGTGGAAATTTTAAATTTGAGCAAAAAAAATATTTCGTCTGTTCTATAATAGTGATAAATAGATTAGGTACCCAAACATGTTTTCAAATTTTTTTAAAAAATTTTCAAGGACATCTCTAAATCTGTTTGCATAATTTTAGAATACCATGGAAACGTGGAAATTTTAAATCTGAACAAAGAAAAAAAATTCCATCTATTTTAGTGGTAAAATTTTTTTCAAAATTTTTAAAAAATTTTCAATTTTGTTTTTAAATAGATTTAGAGCGCTATGAAACGTGGAAATTTAAAATTTTAAGAAAAAAAATTCCATCTATTTTAGTGGTAAAAATGTTTTCAAAAATGTTGGTAAAAAATGTTCAAACATTTTTTTCTTTTAAATAGGTTTAGAATGCCATGAAACGTGGAAATTTTAAATTTGAACAAAGAAAACATTTTTTTTTAATGGTAAGTAAAAATTTTTTCAAAAATGTTGGTGAAAAAAATTTAAAAAAATTTTTTTTTCAGAAATAGGTTTAGCGTGTCATGAAACGTGGAAATTTTAAATTTGAGCAAAAAAAATTTTTTTTCACTATTTATTCCGTTTAGACGGTCCACCCTGTATATTTTCCAGTGAAATTTCTACCATTTCTGCGCTGACAGTAGCGTCAACTACCTACCAAATTTGACTGCTCTCCGTCAAGTAGTTTTTTTAGTAAATGCACCAACAGACAGACAGACAGACAGACAGACAGACCGACAGACAGACAGACAGACAGACTGACGGAATTGAAAAACCTATATTTTCGTAATCTACGTGTTCTGAAACGTCAGAATCCGAAAAAATCTCGGAGGGTGATTTTTTCTCCCTTCGGTATGCGAGGGAAGTAAAAAGAGGTTCTCTCAAATAATTCATTAGAAAAATTTATAATAGGTGTTCGACGTGTTGCCCATTTTGATTGACACACATCTCTATGCAATTTCGAAATGCCATTTAGTGGGAACATTTCTTCGAAACCACTGAAATGAGTAAATAGTATTTAACAGGTCCTTTACTGTAATGTTTGTTTATATGTACAATTTTTTGCCGTTTGCGTTATTCGACAAGCAATAAAACCTCAGTTTGGTATAAATTGTCATGTACAACGGAGCATTTATCACACTTATCGGTCGTTAGTTACAATTTGTATTGAATTTAAAATATTTGGAATTTTACAATATGAATTTTAATAAAGCGGAATTTGTAGACATGACTTTTGTTTTGGGCGAGTCAGAGAGAAATTGTACTTGCCAATAGAAGATATCACCAACGTTATCCTGAAAGAAGGATTCCTGATGTTAGTAATCATGTTAATATCCATCTGCATATTGAATTATTTCAGTAAAAGAATTCATTACATCCAAGTGGTTGGGAGATATTCAATGCTAATATAGGAATGAATAAAGCCTAGGAAGAGGCTTCAAAAAATGTACTGATATACATAGCATTCCATTTAAAAAAGGCACTTGGGCCTGTAAGTTCGTCTTGGGTCGCCTTGTATGTTCGAAAATAATTTCCAGTAATAGATTTTTTATCTAGTTTACTTGCAATTTCTTGAAAAATTTCTATCCATCGTAGCACTTGAATTATCGAGGTTCGTCGCGCTATTGCCCTTCCCTGTATAATGAATATTTCAAAAAATAAAACAACTCTTTACTCAGATTTCATATTGTATGAATTTTTACGAATTATATATTATTCTGTAGCGTAGGAGTTTAGGAAGTTGTCCTCAACCCTCCAACACCTTGTAATAATTAAAATGCAAATCCCAGAAAACGAAAAAAAATTAATAAGTCCTACCCACATGATACAATCATCATAGAATTTTCACTAGAATTATCGCTATGACTAGCCGAACCCATATCTACAGGGAAATTGTTGATTTATTTTTTAAATATTCTTTATATACTGTCTTTTTTAAATATTTCCTACCCTTAAATGGGGACAGTTTTTGCATTTTTTCAAAAAAGTGAAAAATATGCTCATCTTAGTATTTCTCAAAGTTTAATTTGAGCCCCATAGGATGTATTTGGCTCTTTCCATTGGTCCGCTATCTACCATGCGAATTTTGGGCCTTTTTTGCGGTCACTATGTTATTGTTATGTTTCAAGAACATATATTATTTTGCACAAATTTATCCTGTACGGATATTCATTTACTTTATGATATATCAAGTTTTGAATGGAATTTTACTTATAGAATATGAAAAAAAATTGTCGATATGTCTAGCTTTGCCCTATTCCTACATGTTTGATATTTATTATACTCTTCCTTTTCATATGGATCTGTTCGCCTTTGCTTCATCTGGGTAAAGAAATATCAACTAGTGTATAGGTTACAGAAAACTACACCAGTCATTTTTTGTCGAGAATGGTCATGTCTGGTTTTGCATAGGCGCTCCTCGAACAATACACACAGCAAAGTTTAGACCTAAGAAGGTGAGGACTATACTCTTACACTAAAGCACTTAAAATTCTAAGATGCAAATGAATTGTATTGGTACATAAAGAAAAAAATCGGTAAAGGTATTTACACAGAACTTCCCTCTTTATTTGTGCATGGCGGTCACTCTAAAAAATTAATAATTATGAAGTGACATTGAAAATAATAATCGGAATATAGTTATTGCTATTACTACAAAGAAAAGTTTTCGTCAAAAAAATATACAGAGTGCTCATCGAACAGCAAAAGTTAAATACTAAATAACAGGTGCCACATATGGAAGGCTTGCTTACCTTTACAAATGTCCACCATGACAGAATTATTTCTTGGGATGGCCACCCTGTACATTTTTCAAAAAAGTATAATATGCCAAATATTATTGCCATCTGTCACATTTTCAATTCCACATTCACGTAGTGGATGGAAGTAGAGTGGTTTAAAAATTACATTTTTTTGAAATTTTTGAAAAATGTCGATAAAAAAATTTTCAATTTTTTTTTCTCTTCTGAAATAGGTTTAGAATGTCACTAAACATGGAAATTTTAAATTTGAGCAAAGAGGAAAGTTTCCTTCTATTCTCTAGTAGTGGTAATTTTTTTTTAAATAGGTTTAGAATGCCATGAAACGTGAAAATTTTAAATTGGAGCAAAGAAAAAAAATTAGTTTTAAAAAAAAATTCAAAAATGTTGGTGAAAAAAAATTTCAAAATGTTCTTTTCTGAAATAGGTTTAGAATATTAAATGTGAAAATGTTAAATTTGAGCAAAAAAAAATGTTTCTTCTATCCTAGTGGTAAAAATTATTTCCAAAATGGTAAAGAAATGTTGCATATTTTTTTTCCGAAATAGGTTTGGAATGTCATGAAACGTGAAAATTTTAAATTTGAGCAAAAAATCTTTTCATCTACTCTATAGTAAGTAGGGATAGAGATAGATTAATTTTTTTTTTAATTCTTTAAATATATCAAAATTTTCTAAAAATTTGTTTGAATAGGTTTAGAACGCTATGGAAACTTGGAAATTTTAAATTTGAACAAAGAAAAAAATCCGTCTATTTTAGTGGTAAAATTTTTTCAAAAATGGTAAAAAAAGTTTCTAAAATGTATTTTTTTTATATAGGTTTAGAACGTTATGAAACGTAGAACTTTAAAATTTGAACAAACAAAATTTTTTTACCATTTTAGTGGTCACATTAGTGGTCAAAAATTTTTCAAAAATGTTGGTAAAATAAAATTTCAATTTTTGTTTTTTAATAGCTTCAGAATACCTACCATGAAACGTGGAAATTTTAAATTTGAACAAAGATAACAAAATTTTCATCTATTTTAGTGGTAAAAAATGTTTCAAAAATGTTGGTGAAATATTTTTTTCTGAAATAGGTTTAGCGTGTCATGAAACGTGGAAATTTTAAATTTGAGCAAAAAAAGTTTTCATTATTTATTTCCTTTAGGCGGTTCACCATGTATATTTTCTAGTGAAAGTTTAACCATTTCATCGCTGACAGTAGCGTCAACTACCTAGCAAATTTGACTGCTCTCCGTCAATTAGTTTTTTAGTTAATGCTCCAACAGACGGACAGACAGACAGGCAGACTGACTGAGGGAATTGAAAAACCTATATTTTCGTAATCTACGTGATCTGAAACGTCAAAATCCGAAAAAATCTCGGAGGGTGATTTTTTCTCGATTACAATTCTTCGCTTTCGGTATGCAATGGAAGTAAAAACACTCATTTTACATAACAAATCTGTCAAAGTTTGTTACGACTAAGTTCATTATTTCTAAAGTTAAAAATATATTAAGAAACAGCGTTTTTTAGCACTTGTTAATTAAACTATAATGCACTAATTTTCACCAGTTGCATTTTAGGTATAATAGTTATACATATACTGGGAGGTATATGTTTCCGCTGAAAAACCCCACTTAGCAATTTTTTTTACAACTCCCTTTTGCCGAGGCTTTTAAAAGGATTGCGGATTTTTAAAAGAGGAGCAGAGAAGTGTAAATTTTCAGTCTATTTTAAGAATATGATTTTTTGAATAAGGATGTTTCTACATCTTGGTACGTTAACCGTCTCATGTGACCATATATTTACTGATTGCATTCATATATTATGAAACGGACAAAGGATGAGAGGTTCCATATTGCTTTATTACTTAAATTTGTATTACTTATATTTTTTCATAGTTGCAATTTTGTAAAGTTACATTTTACACTATTTTTAGTCTTGTCATTATTTATTTATTTATTAATTTATTTATTTATTTATTTCTCAAACACATAAATCTAATTATATGAGAAATACAAATTATTATACATTATAATTTTTTTCTTTTTTAGTTGTGAAGCTTAACCGTACACAGAATAATAATATTTTAATCTTATATTTCACAATTTAAATTTTTAAATTTCGGGGTAGAAGGAGCTATGGATTAAGCTGTACGTAGTAAGTACATATAAAACAAAAATAAAGCGATAAGATTCAGTCTAAGTTTGGAATGAAACAATTTAATATTTGGTAAAAATTTTTGGAGGGGAGAGCAAAATCTAATTCAGATAACATAAATACATTATTTGTGACTTTTAGAATGGTGGTCAGAGACGATGAGGTGTTTGTAGTCAGTGGTGGTATGTAAAAGAACTGTACTACTCTAGTGTATTTAATGGGTATTATTATTTTTATATGACTTAAAATTTGAGTACAATTTAAGAGGTTGTTGAGTATTTTGTAGCAAACAATTACAATGTATTTTTTTCTTCGAGATTCAAGACTAATGATGCCAAATTCTTTCCGCAGTGCTGCTGTGCGCACAAAGTTATAATTAGGATATGATCCGTATTTCCTCAAGTACAAATACCTCAACAATCTGTTCTGTATTTTTTCTATTATATAATTGTACTTGAAGTAATGCGGATGCCATATTACAGATGCATACACCAGAATTGGTCTCACTAAAGTATTATACAATTTTAATATTGTGGTGATATTTTTAAACTTACCGGACTGTCTGATTATAAAACCTAATACACGCAACGCTT
Organism: Stenurella melanura; assembly: GCA_963583905.1. Taxonomy (NCBI): domain Eukaryota; kingdom Metazoa; phylum Arthropoda; class Insecta; order Coleoptera; family Cerambycidae; genus Stenurella; species Stenurella melanura. The sequence goes on from OY757317.1 coordinate 9,573,927, forward strand.
TTAATGAAGTGTTAGATATATGCTCGTTAAAACACATTTTATTATCATAGAAAACACCCAGATCTTTAGTTTTCATTATCCTTGGCAGATTCTTGTCATTCATTGTATAATTATAATTTATTTGATGATGTTTACGAGTGCATGACATAATTGCGCATTTGGATACGTTAAAATGCAAGTTATTATTGATGCTCCACTGATAAATTTGATCAATATCTTCTTGCAATGACTGGCAGTCGATTAATGTCTCTACTTTTTTGTAAAGTTTCATATCATCAGCAAATAATAGGCATTTGGAACTTTTTAACACATTCGGTATATCGTTAATGAATATGATGAACAACAATGATCCTAAGTTAGAACCCTGTGGCATCCCGGAATTTGCAATTAATTTTCCCGAAGTTTTACCAGCAAATTTGACCGAAAAGATGCGATTTCTAAGGTATGTTGAGAAGAATGCTACTGCGCCTGGGGTTGCACCAAACTCACAAAGCCTCCTCAACATGACATCATGATCGACTTGATCAAATGCCTTCTTAAAATCCGTGTAAATAATATCAATTTGATTTTAATGTTCCAAATTTTCCATAACGTCAGTTGAGAAAACCAGTAAATTTGTTACAGTTGATTTTTTTTTCAACAAACCCATGTTGTTCCTCACATATACTTGATCGCACATCATTCCATAATTTTGCATAGATTATATGTTCCAATAGTTTAGCTATTGCAGAGAGCACTGTTATGGGTCTATAATTTTCTACTTGATATATGATACCGGATTTGTGGATCGGAGTTAAACACACCTCTTTCCACAAATCAGGAAACGTATTTGTTTTTAATGACAGGTTAAATATAAAAAGTAGTGGCATTTCTAGCCAAACTGCACATCCTTTAATAATATATGTATATATCTTATCAGGTCCAGCCGACTTCTTAGGTTTTAACTTTTTAACAGCATCTTTATAGTTGCTTGGAGTAATTTCCCCTAAATTAATTACATCACAATCAGTTTTAACATTGATATTTACATTATAGGATGCTGGCGCATACAGAATAAAAATATTGTGCATTGTATTATGTATTTATCTCTGTTGTTTTATACTGTATGAATATCTCTATATAATTTGGTTTATGTGCGGTCCTTGTAATGTAGTGAATATCTGCTTTATATCTTGCCACAATGGTTTTTATATTTTTGGTTGAATATAGATTCCATTCTAATCTATATTTAAGCAACATAAGATTTCTATTCAAGATATTACCAGGTGATTTTGCGAAGTCCATGTGTAAGCCTAAAACATATATTTTGCATGCCTTAAAATTTTTCAATAAAACCGTTGTTTTCCTCTTTTTATTGCATTTCTTTAACAGATTCAATTGGTATTTAGAACTCTGTCTTTTAAATTATTTATTTACCATTTAAAATTTTTGAACATAGTTTGCTTATTTTATTACACCTCTAATAGACGCGTTTGATTTAATAAAGCTGGTGTACATTAACGTGTAAATGATAAGGTCCGTCTCTGTAAAACCATAATGCAATTATTTAGTTATTGTAGTAAGCTTTACAAGCATACAGCCGACAATTGACAATGAAATTTCTTAGAAAGCCTAACAAGTCCCAGGTGTAAAAATCAAACAACACCTTCGACTTACAGGTAGATTTGTCGGATTATCGGATGAAATGTTCAATTACTGTATTGCCCACAAGGGACTTGAAGTAACACCTATAAAGGAAAATAGCTGAAAGTCGACAGCTAATCCCAACACAAACGATGCGGTAGAATTATATATTTATATTACACTCTTCAGCAAGTCGTAAAGACCCGAATTTTTATCTTTTTATAACTTATTACAGATATTATCTATAATAACTTGTTATCTTATGACTTTTTGAGAAAAAATGCAGTTATAAAATATCATTTCTTCTCACTATTCATTTATACGGGTGGTTGTTAGGGCAGATTGTAAAAATGTATCACCAAAAACTTCTTAAATTTTACAAAGCACTTGATGCTCTTTTATTTTTACCGCCTTTATACATGAAGATATCAAACAGAAAAAACTGTGGCCTTAGTTTCCAGTGTACGCATCGAATATCAAATCTTCAGGCTTTTACACCTTTAATTATTTACCTTTATTTACCCCCCAATTCTAAAAAAAAAAAAAAAATTGAAAAAGCCGCTGCCTAAGGAATCACTACTTCCACATCCAGATTTTGCATCCTAGTCACTTTAAAGGAAACATCTTGACTATATTTGCACTCTACTATGTAGAAACAATTGATCATAGAGTTTTAATAATATATTCTAGCTTACTCTTCTTATTATCACCTAATCACAACCTACCACCACCCACCCTTTCAACAGAATCATCTCAATCAGATGTCATTACAATACATACATGTACTAACTTTAAAGCGAATACTTCAATTTTATGTTACCAATCCCTTTTATAGTGTAGTGGAGGTGGTGGGAGTTTTTTTTTTTTTTTTTTTTAATCACTTATTTAACGTCGGCCTATTTCCGCTACCAAGGCCAATCACCGACGCCAGGAGACGAGCTACCCCCAACCTGGAAATTTTGCCGAACCTCTTCTCTATCGAAGAGTAGGGATCTTTTACTTGCCTAACATTTAATAGACAAGGGACCGACTGCTTTACATCCCCTCCGAAGGATGGTATATCCACTATGTAACCCCCGCCTAAAGTTACATACCTTCTACGCATGCGCTGATATACAAGCCGTTAGAAGACGGAGCGAGAACGCTGTGTTTCCCTGAAGAGGCTCACCCATCCAAGTACTAACCGCGCCCGACGTTGCTGCATTTGCGTATCGAAATACGAGTATATGCAGACGTCTCTACGCTCGCTCCAATGTGGTGGGAGTTGAAAAATATTAGAAAGAAACCTGAGGCTTTGGTTTCTAGTATATACACCAAATCCCTAGTTTCTGTACACGCAATAGCTTGCTTAACTTATTTTTCCCTCTACTTACCCCCCACTCCTTCAACGGAATCATGTCAAAATATAATCCAGTTTCAGATGTCGTTACAATGCATACGTGTACAGAATTTCAAGTGAAAATCTCAATTTGATTTTATCAAACCTTTTAGTGGTGGGGGATGGATGGGATGGGGGGATGGAAAATATTATAAAAATCTTAGGCCTTCGCTTCTAGTATACCGGGTGAGTCACGAATTGCGTTCGCCCCGATATTTCCTAAAATGTTTGGAATAGAAAATTGAAATTTGGAGGCCTTATTACACGAATAAAATGCCATCTTTTCCATGAAAAATCAAGTTTGGTGCACATCCGGTTTGACCGGAAATGCCCACAACTTTCGATTTTTAAATGGAACACCCTATATATTTTTACATTTTTGGAATCTAGAGGAAATTTTGAACACAATACATCCATTTTGGTCACTATTTGATAAACATTAAAACTTTTATTAAAAAATCTATTTCTGAATCCAGAGTGCTGTGGCGCCCAAAATATATTTTAGTTTGTGTGCTACGTTACTATAAAAATTAAAAGAGTAATATGATTGCATTACTTAATTCTCTAGAGGCGTTTAAAATTTTTAAATGTCATTTTTACCCTCTAACTCGGTTTTTTTAATGGGAATTTAATCGTTCACCAACATTTTTAAATACCTCATTTTCATACGAATCTAATGATACCAAAATTTTGAAAATCCGCTCAGAAGTATTTGAGATTTCAGCCAAAATACAATGCAACCAAGCTTTTAGAAACATGCGGCTAATAGATAAGAGATTAGTGGGCTTTGGAAACTAAAATGGCACATTTCTGTGTAAATCTCGTAACCTAATAACATCGGAAAAATTATAGTAGTCATTGAATGGAATAAAACAATGTCAGCTGTCAGACAGACTCGTGTAATTATAGGCAATCTTGAGCTATCAAACATTTAATAATTGTGAGCGCAAAGAACGTTACAATTAAGTTTAGCATAGGTATGTGGAGGTAAACACAATTACATCCACAAGGACATTTGCAATAGAATGCGACATCAGTTCGGTTTTCAGAGTTTTATTTAAATGAACATAAATATCGGGTCTATAAATAAATAAAAATCAATTCCGTTTGAACAATTAAACTTAAACTAGGTAACAGCAGGTATCTTTAAAATAATTAATATAATTAAACCATAAATTGACATTTATAGATATTGTTCAAAATGTCCACCATTTTTTTCTATACACAATTCGGCTCTGCGTACAGTTGCTTGAATGGCTCTACGCAATTTAGCCGGCGTTATTTCATTAAGAGCCCGTACAACTTTATTTTGCAGCTCTTCACGGGTATTTGAAGAAGTCTTATAAACTTTATTTTTGAGAGTGCCCCATACATAATAGTCGAGGGGTGTTAAGTCAGGTGACCTAGGAGGCCACCTGATATGACCTTGATTTGCGATAAGGCGTTCACCATGCAAGTTGTTTAAATATTCCATCACCCTTCTGGAATTATGTGAGGGAGCACCATGGAAAAACAGATTTTGTAAATAGGCAAGAGGAAGTAAGTCAAGAAATTCTGCTGTCTGGTTTTGTAAAAGGAATAAATATCGTTCGCCAGTAACTGTTCCATCAAAAAATATGGGTCCAATTACTCGATCTCCAAGTACTCCAAGCCAACAGTTAAACCCAAATCTTTCCTGAATATTCCCCCGCCCTACCAACCTCGGATTTTCTTGAGCCCAGTACCTAGTATTATTTCTGTTAAACATACCTTGGTTCGTAAATCTACTTTCATGTGAATATAAAATATGAAAAGGAAAACCTGTGTTTTGTTGTACTGTATTTAAGAACCAGTTGCAATATACTAGCCTCATGTCGTTATCATCTCCATAAAGATGTTGGTGTATTTGGTATTTAGAAGACCGAAACTTATGTTTCTTTAAAATTCTGCAAACTGAAGACTGACTAATGTCGCATTCCATTGACAATTGCCTTGTTGATGTTGTTGGTTGTACCATCACAAATCCTAATACATCAATTTCTTTGTCCTCACTTACAATAAATGTTTGATGGTCATCTTGTTGATTGGGTTCGTTTCTTAATTCTTGTTCCACTCTGGCAAACAAGTGTCTGCTTGGATGACGTCTGTTGGGATATCGTTGCTGATACAGTTCTGCAGCTGCAGTTGAATTTTTGAGACGCTCTCCATATATCAGTAACATATCGACCTTTTCATTTCTAGTAAAATTATTAATTTTCTTTAATTTTTACTCAAAGAGATTTCCGCAACGCTTTATTTTGTATCTGCCTGACAGCTGATATTGTTTTATTACATTCAATGGCTACTATGAATTTTCCAATGTTATTACGTTACCAGATTTACTGGTAAATGTGCCATTTTAGTTTCCAAAGCCCACTAATCTATTATCTATTAGCCGCATGTTTCTAAAAGCTTGGTTGCATTGTATTTTGGCTGAAATCTCAAATATTTCTGAGGGGATTTTCACAATTTTGGTATCATTAGATTCGTATGAAAATGAGGTATTTAAAAATGTTGGTGAACGATTAAATTCCCATTTAAAAAAACCGAGTTAGTGGGTAAAAATCACATTTAAAAATTTTAAACGCCTCTAGAGAATTAAGTAATGCAATCATATTGCTCTTTTAATTTTTATAGTAACGTAGCACACAAACTAAAATATATTTTGAGCACCACAGCACTCTGGATTCAGAAATAGATTTTTTAATAAATTTTTTAATGTTTATCAAAAAGTGACCAAAATGGATGTATTGTATTCAAAATTTTCTCTAGATTCCAAAAATGTAAAAATATATAGTTTGTTCCATTTAAAAATCGAAAGTTGTGGGCATTTCCGGTCAAACCGGATGTGCACCAAACTTGATTTTTTATTGAAAAGATGGCATTTTAGTCGTGTAATAAGGCCTCCAAATTTCAATTTTCTATTTCAAATATTTTAGGAAATATCGGGGCGAGCGCAATTCGTGACTCACCAAAACCCAAATTTCTGTATTCTTACCAGCCTGTTTTACTTATTCTCACCCATTTACACCTATTTAACCCCCAAACCTTTAACGCAATCACCTCAAAATATAATCTAGATTCAGATGTCGTTGTAATACATTGTACCAAATTTCAAGTGAATATCTCAATTCTATTAGAAAAAATCGGTAAAGATATTTACACAGAAATTCCCTCGTTATTTGTGCATGACAGTCACTCAAAAAATTATTAATTACGAAATGACATTGGGAATAATAATCGGAATATAATTATTGGTATTATTACAAAGAAAACCTGATAACTTTTGGTCAAAAAAATATACAGAGTGTTCATCCAACAGCAAAAGTTCAATATACTAAATAAAAGGTGCCAAATATGGAAGGCTTGCTCAAATACCTTTATAAATGTCCACCATGCCATTATTCAATAAAAGTATATAATAGGATATGCCAAATATTATTGCCATCTCTCACATTCTCAATCCCACATTCACGTAATGGAGTGGAAGTATAGTGGTGATTAAAATATAGAACAAATTTTGAAAAATGTTTTCTGTCTATTCTAGTGTTCAATTTTTTTCCAAATTGGTGAAAATATGTTGCAATTTTTTTTTTTCCGAAATAGGTTTAGAATGTAATGAAACGTGGAAATTTTAAATTTGAGCAAAAAAAATATTTCGTCTATGCTATAATGGTGATAAATAGATTACATAAACATGTTTTCATTTCTTTTAATTTTTCTAAAACATTTTTAAATTTGTTTTAATAAATTTGGAATGCCATGGAAACGTGGAAATTTTAAATCTGAAAAAAAAAATCCATCTCTTTGTGGTAAAATTTTTTCAAAAATTTTTAATTTTTTTTTTTCTTTAAATAGATTTAGAACACTATGAAACGTGGAAATTTTAAATTTTGAGAAAAAAAAAATTCATCTATTTTGGTGGTAAAAATTTTTTCAAAAATGGTAAAAAATTTTCAAACTTTTGTTTTCTTTTAAATAGGTTTAGAATGCCATGAAACGTGGAAATTTTAAATTTGAACAAAGAAAAAATTTTTTTTTAGTGGTAAAAATTTTTTCAAAAATCGGTAAAGGTATTTACACAGAACTTCCCTCGTTCATGGCAGTCTCTCTAAAAAAATTATAATTACGAAATGACATTGAGAATAATAATCGGAGTAGAGTTATTGCTATTATTACAAAGAAAACTTGATAAGTTTTGGTCAAAAAAATATACAGATTGCTCATCCAACAGCAAAAGTTCAATACTAAATAGCAGGTGCCACATATGGCAGGCATATCAAATATTTTACAAATGTCCACCATGACTGAATTATTTCTTGGGATGACCACCCTGTACATTTTTCAATAAAAGTATAATAGGTGCATATGCCAGATGTTATTGCCATCTGTCACATTTTCAATCCAACATTCACGTAATGGAGTGGAAGTATAGTGGTGGTTAAAAAATTTCTTTTTTTTTAAATTATTCAAAAGATGGTAAAATAATTTTCAAATTTTTTTCTCCTGAAATAGGTTTAAAATGTCAAAGGTAGAAATTTTAAATTAGAGCAAAAAGGAAAGTTTCCTTCTGTTCTATAGTAGTGCTAAAAAAGTTTAAAAATTAAAAATGATGTATTTTTAAAATAGGTTTAGAATGCTATGAAACGTGAAAATTTTAAATTTGAGCAAATAAAAAAAAATCGATCTATTTCAGTGGTAAAAACTTTTTGAAAAATGTTGGTGAAAAAAATTTTCAAATTTTTTTTTCTGAAATACCTAGGTTTAGAATGTCATTTAAATTTGAGCATTCTGGTGTTAAATTTTTTTCCAAACTGGTAACAAAATGTTGCAATTTTTTTTTTTCCGAAATTGGTTTGGAATATCATGAAACGTGGAAATTTTAAATTTGAGCAAAAAAAATTTTTTCGTCTGTTCTATAGTAGTGATACATAAATGGATTAAAAATGTTTTCAAATTTTTAAAAAAATTCTTCAAAAACATTTTTAAATTTGTTTGAATAGTTTTAGAATGTCATGGAAACGTGGATAGTTAAAATCTGAACAAAAAAGAAAAATTCTATCTTAAGTGATAAAAGTTCAAAAAACTTTTTTTTTAATCAGGCTTAGAATGCCATGAAACGTGAAAATTTTAAATTTGAAGAAAGAAAAAAAAAATTAATTTTAGTAGTAAAAATTTTTTCAAAAATATTGGTGAAAAAAATTTCAAAATTTTTTTTCCTGAAATAGGTTAAGCGTGTCATGAAACGTAGAAATTTTAAATTTGAGCAAAAACAAATTTTTTTCATCTTGGTAAAATTTTTTTCAAAAATGTGAAAAAAATTTTCAAAATTTTTTTTTTCTGAAATAGCTTTAGCGCGTCATGAAACGTAGAAATTTTAAATTTGAGCAAAAAAAATTTTTTTTCAACTTGGTAAAAATTTTTTCAAAAATGTTTGAAAAAAATTTTCAAAAATTTTTTTTTCCTGAAATAGGTTTAGAGCGTCATGAAACGTGGAAATTTTAAATTTGAGCAAAAAAAAATTTTTTCATCTTGGTAAAAATTTTTTCAGTTGTGAAAAAAAATTTTCAAAAAATGTTTTTTCCTGAAACAGGTTTAGCGCGCCATGAAACGTGGAAATTTTAAATTTGGGCAAAAAAAATTTTTTTTCACTATTTATTCCGTTTAGACGGTCCACCCTGTATATTTTTCAGTGAAAATTCTACCAGTTCTTCGCTGACAGTAGGGTTAACTACCTACCAAATTTGACTGCTCTCCGTCAAGTAGTTTTTTAGTAAATACACCAACAGACAGACAGACAGACAGACAGACAGACAGACAGACAGACCGACAGACAGACAGACAGACAGACAGACTGACGGAATTGAAAAACCTATATTTTCGGAATCTACGTGTTCTGAAACGTCAGAATCCGAAAAAATCTCGAAGGGTGATTTTTTCTCGAATACAATACTTCCCATCGGTATGCGAGGGAAGTAAAAATGATTGAAAAAAATTTTCAAAAATTTTTTTTTTCCTGAAATAGGTTTAGCGCATCATGAAACGTGGAAATTTTAAATTTGAGCAAAAAAAATTTTTACTTCCCTCGCATACCGAAGGGAAGTATTGTATTCGAGAAAAAATCACCCTCCGAGATTTTTTCGGATTCTGACGTTTCAGAACACGTAGATTCCGAAAATATAGGTTTTTCAATTCCGTCAGTCTGTCTGTCTGTCTGTCTGTCTGTCTGTCTGTCTGTCTGTCTGTCTGTCTGTCTGTTGGTGCATTTACTAAAAAACTACTTGACGGAGAGCAGCCAAATTTGGTAGGTAGTTGACGCTACTGTCAGCGAAGAACTGGTAGAATTTTCACTGAAAAATATACAGGGTGGACCGTCTAAACGGAATAAATAGTGAAAAAAATTTTTTTTTGCTCAAATTTAAAATTTCCACGTTTCATGACGCGCTAAACCTATTTCAGAAAAAAAAATTTTTTGAAAATTTTTTTCAAACATTTTTGAAAAAATTTTTACCAGGATGAAAAAAAATTTTTTTTACTCAAATTTAAAATTTCTACGTTTCATGACCCGCTTAATCAATTTCAGAAAAAAAAAAATTTGAAAATTTTTTTCAAACATTTTTGAAAAAATTTTTACCAAGATGAAAAAATTTTTTTTTGCTCAAATTTAAAATTTCTACGTTTCATGACACGCTTAACCTATTTCAGGAAAAAAAAAATGATTCACCAATATTTTTGAAGAAATTTTTACTACTAAAATGAAATAATTTTTTTTTTCTTTCTTCAAATTTAAAATTTCCACGTTTCATGGCATTCTAAGCCCGATGCAAAAAAAAAATTTTGAAAATTTTTTTTACCATTTTTGAAAATTTATATACTAAAATAGATGGAATTTTTTTTGTTTCTTCAAATTTCAAATTTCCATGTTTCATATCGTTCTAAATCTATTTAAAAGATAAATTAGAAATTTTTCTTACTATTTTTAAAAAATTTTACCACTAAGATAGATTTATTTTTTTTTGTTCAGATTTTAACTATCCACGTTTCCATGACATTCTAAAATTATTCAAACAAATTTAAAAATGTTTTTGAAGAATTTTTTAAAAAATTTGAAAACATTTTTAATCCATTTATGTATCACTACTATAGAACAGACGAAAAAATGTTTTTGCTCAAATTTAAAATTTCCACGTTTCATGATATTCCAAACCAATTTCGGAAAAAAAATTTGCATCATTTCGTTACCAGTTTGGAAAAAAAATTAACACTAGAATGCTCAAATTTAAATGACATTCTAAACCTAGGTATTTCAGAAAAAAAATTTTGAAAATTTTTTCCACCAACATTTTTCAAAGTTTTTACCACTAAAATAGATCGAATTTTTTTTTATTTGCTCAAATTTAAAATTTTCACGTTTCATAGCATTCTAAACCTATTTTAAAAAATATATAATTTTTAATTTTTAAACTTTTTTTAGCATTACTATAGAATATAAGGAAACTTTCCTTTTTGCTCAAATTTAAAATTTCTACGTTTGACATTTTAAACCTATTTCAGAAGAAAAAAAATTGAAAATTATTTTACCAACATCTTTTGAAAAATTAAAAAAAAAATGAAATTTTTTAACCACCACTATACTTCCACTCCATTACGTGAATGTTGGATTGAAAATGTGACAGATGGCAATAATATCTGGCATATGCACCTATTATACTTTTATTGTAAAATGTGCAGTGTGGTCATCCCAAGAAATAATTCAGTCATGGTGGACATTTGTAAAGGTATTTGCGCAAGCCTGCCATATGTGGCACCTGCTATTTAGTATTGAACTTTTGCTGTTGGATGAGCAATCTGTATATTTTTTTGACCAAAACTTATCAAGTTTTCTTTGTAATAATAGCAATAACTCTATTCCGATTATTATTCTCAATGTCATTTCGTAATTATTAATTTTTTAGAGTGACCGCCATGCACAAATAACGAGGGAAGTTCTGTGTAAATACCTTTACCGATTTTTTTTCACTATTTATTCCGTTTAGACGGTCCACCCTGTATATCTTTCAGTGAAAATTCTACCAGTTCTTCGCTGACAGGAGGGTTAACTACCTACCAAATTTGACTGCTCTCCGTCAAGTAGTTTTTTAGTTAATGCACCAACAGACAGACAGACAGACAGACAGACAGACTGACGGAATTGAAAAACCTATATTTTCGGAATCTACGTGTTCTGAAACGTCAGAATCCGAAAAAATCTCGGAGGGTGATTTTTTCTCGAATACAATACTTCCCTTCGGTATGCGAGGGAAGTAAAAATTTTATTTATATTAGAACACACGTCTGAAGTACCAAACAGACAAATATGAAATCAGAACTATCTATGGTTCAGCTTTGCCTTCTGATTTGTTTTCAATAAAGCAGATTCCCACCATGACTACCTCCACTTCACACCAAGGCACTTTTGGGTGTAAATTTAGCAGCTTAAATTTTTAATTTTCCCGAATGAGAAAAATCAATATAATTAGTAATTCTAGACCCGTCTGGGACTGACTAGTATATTTTTGGTCCTCAATGACGTATGAAGAAAACATCAATATCATGTAACTAGCTTCTTTAATAAGTAATAGTGGTAAAAATAAGTTGAAATCTATAACTCCTACAACAATTCATTGAAATATAAATTTATATACAGAGTCGGTGATGTGTATGGGAACGTTCGATTATCTCCTAAAGTAAGATAGCTAGCGAGAAATGTTAAGATACGAAAGTTTTATGGTTTTACTTGACTCGCATACCGAAGGGAAGTAGGTATTGTATTTAAATTGAGTATATAGGATCAGCCAAAAAGTCATGACGACACAAAGTTGATTTTTCTTTAACGGAACACCCTGTCTAGTATTCCATATTTCCATTCTTCAAGAAATTCTAAATATAATTCATGTAGCATATCATATACCTAAACGTAACCATTTTCGAGATATCGAATTTTGAAAATAACTTTTTACCACTCTCTTTATTAAAGAAAAAACTCGAAATGATGAATATTTATAATGAAAATTATACAACGTGGAAGATATGGATATGGATATGATTAAATTTTAACATGATTTTCTTTACAAGACAAAAGCATAATTGTTCAAGGCTGATGAAAATGCATAAACCGAAAAAATGTATTTTTTAAAGAATGTTCTGGATATTTTAAATTTTAAGAAAACAATAGTTGTGCCAGAATAATAATAATAATAATAATAATAATCTTTATTAACCACCAACCAAATGTATATATGAAAATAACACACTAAACATTTAAGTCCAAACTACATAAATAATATATAACAAATAAATATGCAAGAATAAATACAACAAATAATACATGCAAATGGACAGTATAGTGCAAACAGGTAATAAATAAAAGGAGCATAAAATCGTACCCTATATTCACTTAACTAGAGCAAGAATGTATGAATTCTTGAATATTATAAAATGCACCAGTCACTAACAAAGCCTTCAGCTTTTCTTTTTAAAAACCTCACAAAACTTCGACATTTGTATTTCCAATGGTAGCTTATTGTACAGAATTATGCTAGCATAGTTAGGAGATTTTTTTAAATATTCATGATCGTGCCTGATCATGCACATTCTGTTCCGCCATCTAGTGCTGTAGGCATGAAAGTCACCGTTGACTCGAAGTTTACTTTTATTATTATGAACAAAGGTCAACAATTTCATGAGGTAAATCGATGTCACAGTCAATAATTGTGCGTTTTTAAATGTCTCCCTGCACGATTCACGGTAGGGTAAGTCAAACATAAGTCTAATTACCCTTTTTTGAATAACAAAGACCCTATTGATATCGCTTGATTGCCTCCATACATTAATGCTATAAGCTATATGAGAGTAAATGACGGCATAGTATACATTTATTAGTGCATCTCTGTTAAGCACACTTTTTAGCGAGTTAATGACATAAAATGCTTTATTTAATTTGCAGCACACAACATCAATTTGATTATAAAAAATCGGTAAAGGTATTTACACAGAACTTCCCTCGTTATTTGTGCATGGCGGCCACTAAAAAATTATTGAATATGAAATGACATTGAGAATAATAATAGAAATATAGTTATTGTAATTATTACAAAGAAGTCCTGATAACCTTTGGTCAAAAAAATAGTGCTCAACCAACAGCAAAAGTTCAATACTAACTAACAGGTCTACCATGAATTATTTCTTGTGATGACCACCCTGTATATTTTCCAAGAAAAGTATAATAGCATATGCCAAATATTATTGCCATTAGACACATTTTCAGTTCCACTTTCACGCAGTGAAGTGGAACTATAGTAGTGGTTAAAAATTTCAATTTTTTTTGAAATTTTTCAAAACTTGGTTAAAAATTTTCAGTCCTTTTTCTTCTGCAATAGGTTCAGAATGCCATGAAACACGGAAATTTTAAATTTGAGCAAAGAAAAATAATTTTCCATCTGTTTTAGTGGTAAAAATTTTTTTAAAAATGTGTGACAATAATTTTCAAATTTTTTTTTTCTGAAATTGGTTTATAATGTCATGAAACGTAAACATTTTAAATGTCAGCAAAAACAAATTTTTCTGTCTATTCTAATGGTATTTTTTTCCAAAATGGTAAAAAACAATGCAATTTTTTTTTCCGAAATAGGTTTGGAATGTCATGAAACATGGAAATTTTAAATTTAAACAAAAAAAATTTTTCAACTATTCCATAGTTAGTAATGAAATAGATTTTATCAATTTTTTAAAAAAATTGTTTGAATAGGTTTAGAATGCCTTGGAAACGTTGAAATTTTAAATTTGAACAAAGAAAAAAAATATTTTTTTTGAAATTTTTCCAAAATGTTGGTTAAAAAGTTTTCTACATTTTTTCTTCTGAAATAGGTTTAGAATGTCATGAAACGTGTATATTTGAAATTTCAGCAAACAAATTTTTCCATCTATTCTAGTGGTAATTTTTTTCCAAAATGGTAAAAAAATGTTACAATTTTTACTTCCCTCGCATACCGAAGGGAAGTATTGTATTCGAGAAAAAATCACCCTCCGAGATTTTTACGGATTCTGACGTTTCAGATCACGGAGATTACGAAAATATAGGTTTTTCAATTCCGTCAGTCTGTCTGTCTGTCTGTCTGTCTGTTGGTGCATTTACTAAAAAACTACTTGACTGAGAGCAGTCAAATTTGGCAGGTAGTTGGCGCTACTGTCAGCGCAGAAATGGTAGAAATTTCACTGGAAAATATACAGGGTGGACCGTCTAAACCGAATAAATAGTGAAAAAATTTTTTTTTCGCTCAAATTTAAAATTTCCACGTTTCATGACGCGCTAATCCTATTTCGGGAAAAAAAAATTTAAAAATTTTTTTCACCATTTTTGAAAAATTTTTACCAAGATAAAATAAAAATTTTTGTTCAAATTTAAAATTTCCACGTTTCATGACACGCTAAACCTATTTCTAAAAAAAATTTGAAAATTTTTTACCAAGATGAAAAATTTTTTTTCTTGTTCAAATTTAAAATTTCTACGTTTCATGGCATTCTAAAACTATTTAAAAAAAAAATTAAAATATTTTTACCAACATTTTTTTAAAATTTTTTTCTACCAAAATGATAATTTTTTTTTTCTTCAAATTTAAAATTTCCATGTTTCATGGCATTCTAAGCCTGATTAAAAAAAAAAAAATTGAAAATTTTTTGAATTTTTTTTTTACCAACATTTTTGAAATTTTTTTTACCATCAAATTTAAAATTTTCACGTTTCATAGCGTTCTAAATCTATTTAAAAGAAAAATTAGAAATTTTGTTTACTATTTTTAAAAAATTTTACCACTAAGATAGAATTTTTTACTTCCCTCGCATACCGAAGGGAAGTATTTTCTTTGTTCAGATTTAAAGTATCCACGTTTCCATGGCATTCTAAAACTATTCAAACAAATTTAAAAATGTTTTTGAAACATACAGGGTGGTCATCCCAAGAAATAATTCAGTCATGGTGGACATTTGTAAAGGTATTTGCGCAAGCCTGCCATATGTGGCACCTGTTATTTAGTATTCAGCTTTTGCTGTTGGATGAGCAATCTGTATATTTTTTGACCAAAACTTATCAAGTTTTCTTTGTAATAATAGCAATAACTTAATTCCGATTATTATTCTCAATGTCATTTCGTAATAATTATTAATTTTTTAGAGTGACCGCCATGCACAAATAACGAGGGAAGTTCTGTGTAAAGACCTTTACCGATTTTTTTTCTTCCGAAATAGGTTTGGAATGTCATGAAGCGTGGAAATCATAAATTTGAGCAAAAAAAATATTTTCTTCTATTCTATAGTAAGTACTTAGTGATGAATGCATAAATTTTTTCAAGAAAATTTTTCAGAAAAATTTCTAAATTTGTTTTATACGTTTAGAATGCCATGGAAACGTGGAAATTTTAAATTTGAAAAAAAAATTCCACCTATTTCAGTGGTAAAAATTTTTTCAAAAATGTTGGTAAACAAATTTTCAAAACATTTATTTTTTTGAAATACGTTTAGAATGCCATGAAAATTTTAAATTTGAAGAAAGAAAAAAAAAATGTTCCTATATTTTAGTGGTAAAAATTTTTTCAAAATGTTTGAAAAAAATTTTCAAAAATTTTTTTTTCTGAAATAGGTTTAGCGCGTCATGAAACGTGGAAATTTTAAATTTGAGCAAAAAAAAATTTTTTCACTATTTATTCCGTTTAGACGGCCCACCCTGTATATTTTTCTGTGAAAATTCTACCAGTTCTTCGCTGACAGTAGGGTTAACTACCTACCAAATTTGACTGCTCTTCGTCAACTAGTTTTTTTAGTAAATGTACCAACAGACAGACAGACAGACTGACGGAATTGAAAAACCTATATTTTCGGAATCTACGTGTTCTGAAACGTCAGAATCCGAAAAAATTTCGGAGGGTGATTTTTTCTCGAATACAATACTTCCCTTCGGTATGCGAGGGAAGTAAAATTAAAATTTCGATCAAGACATACCAAGAAAAATAGAAGCCTATGAAAGAATTGAAACAATAAAACATAATACCAACAAATAACAACTAAACGTAGGTAAGTGTTCGATGTGTGCTTGAAACCATTCTCTGTCTTAAATCTACATCAGTTGTTGACTATGCTGGTGTTTAATACTATGAATGGACGGCATGCTGCAATGGAAGATTATCGACAAAATGCTGAATTAGTAATGTCTAAATATATGTTCCCATATACATTTTCATCATATATGTGTCAATGTAACCGATTATCCATTACGAAAAAGGAAATATTTATGGAAAATTGAATTTGATTTTCAACTTCAAAGATTAGGTGAGTATTTGAAGCAACCCAAAAACGTCGATTCCTTCAGTTGAAAATTTGCACCTGCGCAAACTGAATTAGGTAGGCAGATATTTACAATGTATGTTCTATTAAACACCTACCTAAGTTTAGTTGTAATTGTTTGTTCTTTTGTTCCTATTGTTTCAATTGTTTCATATGCTTCTGTTTTTTACTTCCCTCGCATACCGAAGGGAAGTATTGTATTCGAGAAAAAATCACCGTCCGAGATTTTTTCAGATTTCGACGTTTCAGAACACGTAGATTACGAAAATATAGGTTTTTCAATTCTGTCTGTCTGTCTGTCTGTTGGTGCATTTACTAGAAAACTACTTGACGGAGAGCAGTCAAATTTGGTAGGTAATTGACGCTACTGTCAGCGGAGAAATGGTTAAAATTTCACTGGAAAATATACAGAGTGGACCGTCTAAAGGGAATAAATAATGAAAAAAATTTTTTTTTGCTGAAATTTAAAATTTCCACGTTTCATGTCACGCTAAACCTATTTCAGAAAAAAAAATTTTTCACCATTTTTAAACAAATTTATTTGTGAGCAATATGATTGCATTACTTAATTCTCTAGAGGCGTTTAAAATTTTTAAATGTGATTTTTACCCACTAACTCGGTTTTTTTAAATGGGAATTTAATCGTTCACCGACATTTTTAAATACCTCATTTTCATACGAATCTAATGATACCAAAATTTTGAAAATCCGCTCAGAAATATTTGAGATTTCAGCCAAATTACAATGCAACCAAGCTTTTAGAAACATGCGGCTAATAGATAATAGATTAGTGGGCTTTGGAAACTAAAATGGCACATTTCTGTGTAAATGTGGTAACCTAATAACATTGGAAAAATCATAGTAGCCATTGAATGTAATAAAACAATATCAGCTGTCAGACAGATACAAAATAAAGCGTTGCGGAAATCTCTTTGAGTAAAAATTAAAGAAAATGAATAATTTTAGTAGAAATGAAAAGGTCGATATGTTACTGATATATGGAGAGTGTCTCAAAAATTCAACTGCAGCTGCAGAACTGTATCAGCAACGATATCCCAACAGACGTCATCCAAGCAGACACTTGTTTGCCAGAGTGGAACAAGAATTAAGAAACGAACCCAATCAACAAGATGACCATAAAACATTTATTGTAAGTGAGGACAAAGAAATAAGATTCGGTCTTATAAATACCAAATACACCAACATCTTTATGGAGATGATAACGACAGGAGGGTAGTATATTGCAACTGGTTCTTAAATGCAGTACAACAAAACCCAGGTTTTCCTTTTCATATTTTATATTCAGATGAAAGTAGATTTACGAACCAAGGCATGTTTAACAGAAATAATACTAGGTACTGGGCTCAAGAAAATCCGAGGTTGGTAGGGCGAGGGAATATTCAGAAAAGATTTGGGTTTAACTGTTGGCTTGGAGTACTTGGAGATCGAATAATTGGACCCATATTTTTTGATGGAACACTTACTGGCGAACGATATTTATTCTTTTTACAAAACCAGACAGCAGAATTTCTTGACTTACTTCCTCTTGCCTATTTACAAAATCTGTTTCTCCAACAAGATGGTGCTACCCCACATAATTCCAGAAGAGTGGTGGAATATTTAAACAACTTGCATGGTGAACGCCTTATCGCAAATCAAGGTCATATCAGGTGGCCTCCTAGGTCACCTGACTTAACACCCCTCGACTCTGAAAAATAAAGTTTATAAAACTTCTTCAAATACCCGTGAAGAGCTGCAAAATAAAGTTGTACGGACTCTTAATGAAATAACGCCGGCTGAATTGCGTAGAGCCATTCAAGCAACTGTACGCAGAGCCTAATTGTGTATAGAAAAAAATAGTGGACATTTTGAACAATATCTATAAATGTCAATTTATGGTTTAATTATATTAATTATTTTAAAGATACCTACTGTTACCTAGTTTAAGTTTAATTGTTCAAACGGAATTGATTTTTATTTATTTATAGGCCCGATATTTATATTCATTTAAATAAAACTCTGAAAACCGAACTGATGTCGCATTCTATTGCAAATGTCCTTGTGGATGTAATTGTGTTTACCTCCACATACCTATGCTAAACTTAATTGTAACGTTCTTTGCGCTCACAATTATTAAATGTTTGATAGCTCAAGATTGCTTATAACTACACGAGTCTGTCTGACAGCTGATACTGTTTTATTACATTCAATGGCTACCATGATTTTTCCAATATTATTAGGTTACCAGATTTACACAGAAATGTGCCATTTTAGTTTCCAAAGCCCACTAATCTATTATCTATTAGCCGCATATTTCTAAAAGCTTGGTTGCATTGTATTTTGGCTGAAATCTCAAATATTTCTGAGCGGATTTTCAAAATTTTGGTATCATTAGATTCGTATGAAAATGAGGTATTTAAAAATGTTGGTCAACGATTAAATTCCCATTTAAAAAAACCGAGTTAGTGGAAAAATCACATTTAAAAATTTTAAACGCCTCTATTGAGTAATGCAATCATATTGCTCTTTTTATTTTTATAGTAACGTAGCATACAAACTAAAACAGCACTCTGGATTCAGAAATAGATTTTTTAATAACATTTTTAATGTTTATCAAAAAGTGACCAAAATGGATGTATGATATTCAAAATTTCCTCTAGATTCCAAAAATGTAAAAATATATAGGGTGTTCCATTTAAAAATCGAAAGTTGTGGGCATTTCCGGTCAAACCAGATGTGCACCAAACTTGATTTTTTATTGAAAAGATGGCATTTTAGTCGTGTAATAAGGCCTATAAATTTCAATTTTCTATTGCAAATATTTTAGGAAATATCGGGGCGAGCGCAATTCGTGACTCACCCGGTATAAGAAAAAAAATTTTTAGTAAATTCTTTTACAATTCTTGAAAAAATTTTACCACTAAAATAGATGGAAATGATTTTCTTTGTTCAAATTAAAATTTCCACGCTTCCATGGCATTCTAAACCTATTTCAACAAAAACAAGTTTAAAAATATTTTTGAAAAATTTAAAAATTTTTTTTTTAAAGTTTTAATATACTATACACTACTATATAATATACGAAAAATTTGTTTTCACTCTAAATTAAAATTTCCACGTTTCATGGCATTTCAAACCTATTTCGGAAAAATTTGCAACATTTCTTTACCATCTTGAAAATATATTTTACCACTAGAATAGATGGAAGAAATTTCTTTTTGCACAAATTTAAAATTTCCACGTTTCATGACATTCTAAACATTTTTCAGAAGAAAAAAATTATGAAAATTTTTTGAAAATTAAAAAAAAATGGAAAGTTTTAACCACCACTATACTTCCACTCCACGTGAACGGGGAATTGAAAATGTGACAGATGGCAATAATATTTGGCATATGCACCTATTATATTTTTATTGAAAATGTACAGGGAGGTCATCCCAAGAAATAATTCAGTCATGGTGGACATTTGTAAAGGTATTTGCGCAACCCTTCCATATTTGGCATGTCGTTTAGTATTGAACTTTTGTTGTTGGATGAGCACTCTGTATATTTTTATGGCCAAAACTTATCAGGTTTTCTTTGTAATAATAGTGATAACTATATTCCAATTATTATTTTCAGTGTCATTTCGTAATTATTAATGTTTAAGAGTGACCGCCATGAACAAATAAAGAGGGAGTTCTGTGTAAACACCTTTACCGATTTTTTTTATAAATTATAATTAAAAAAAAACTGTAAAGGCGGGTTGTATAAAGCATAGTTAAGACTTAACCAGGGTAATTAGTCAAATTCGTGTTGTACAACAATAGATTAGTATTAACTGCCCGTGCTAAAGTTCAATTTCTTAACCGCCGAAAAATAGGAGGTTAAAGTGAGGTAACTGTTGAATTATAACTTCAAAAACAAGGAAGTATCAGAAAATGCTGAAATCATTAAATCAGTTAAGTTAGTTAAATTTTACCACCGGTTAGATAACCGATCAGTAATGTGATTTTTATACAATTCGCCCTAAATAATTCAAAAAGTACATGTGTTAAGTATAGGACATGCTGATATAAGTCCATCTCAAATTTAATTCTACATGGATTGCCAGAATAAAATTTGGCACGTGCAATTTCAAAAAATGGAGTTCTTGACATTTTTTTGTTGTCATTTTCAAAAAAAACGCAGCAACCACTGGAAACTTCGTTGGGCATATCGTGGCCACCCAAATGATTTCTTGCACCTTAGGGAATCGATTGAGAAAAACCATTTTGAAATTATTACTTTTGGACTTGCAATCGTCGACTATGGTACTTTACCAATTCTTAAATGTCTATCTCATTTGCAAGTGGGAAATATTCTAATGGCCATCTTAAAAGAATCACCCTGTATGTTCGATTAAAAAATACTCTTAACAAAAGTTTTTGTAGTATTTTTATTCTACTCGATGACGTACTTTGATTTCCAACATAGCCTATAATGAGGCATCATACTCTCTTTCATTTCCAAATAGACTTTAGCAGAGTAACAGCGATAATCGTCTTCTTCAAATCCGTATTAAAAGGGACTAGGGTTTATTAAAATGTAGGAAGAGAAATTCTGAATAGATTTTACAAGCTTTAGTAAACATTTTAGGATTAATTGATTATATTTTGGGTATTAAGTGAAGTAAGACATGATATACCTCGGACCTCCACGATTCAGTGAACGCCAATAGGTTAATATTCGGAGCATGAATAGATGGGTATGGAGATTACGTATAAATCACTAATTGCAACTCCATAAGGATTATACACTGCATTGCGACGGTGTAAGTCGTCGATTATATACAGGATGTTTCGCTTAAATGCGGAACTTTTTTATTTATTAGACGATTTGTTAGTTTTTCTTTAATGTAGAACGGTAAAAAATCCATCTGTAGGTGACATTAATTCTGTTTTGCACTGAAATATGACTGCCTGTCAGTCACCTTTTATCACCAAGAACCACTAAATAATGAAAGCATTTTTTTTTTTCAAAAAACCATTTACACGTTCTTCTTGAGCATCTTATAAAACGTCCAAGTTTCATCAAAATCTTGAAATACCAAACAGTCACTTTTAAATCATGTAATGGTTTCTAATGAAGTTACTGAGGATTCGCCAACGACCAATATAAAAAATTCGGTTTGTTGACGTAACTACTTAAATGAGAGTGAACTTCATCAATAATCAGTTTGGTGCATTATTATCCTCGTCCGGATTTGCTAGAATTTTCTTCAGAATGGCATACGAATCGATATATCATATGTAAATTCAATGTTTAATATAGGAGTTCCATTAAAAGTAGCGAAGTAATTTGATCCTCAGTCACTTTTCACAGTACTTCCGGTTCAACCGGAAATAATATATAAAATTTTACTAGCCAAAATACTGCCAACTACCAAAAACGGATATAGGGTGTGCTACAAATTCTATACCTAGAATTTCTTAAGCAAGCCATCCAAGGAAGCCCATTTTTAAGTTTTGTCAAAATAACTCAAAAACAATGCAAATCCGAAGATTTTTATAAGAATACTTTTTTTCAGAAAATTAAATTTCCAATGCAAGCACGTGGTCGTACGTTTTTTCCCTATATTTAGAGTCAAAAATCACTCTTTTTTTGTCCATAACTTTCGTCCATAACTATTTTTACGGTATCCTAGGTATACATAAGTGTTAGGAGAAAAAAAATCATTGAAGAAGCAAAGAAATTGCTTTTTTAATCTGCTTCGTCTGACCAACGGTGGCCGAGATATCGCCATTCAAAGATGGCCATTTTTGCCATATTTTACCAATTTATTTTGTGCAATAAAACAATTTTAAGATAATTTAATAATATTGCAAATGTTTCTTTAATGTTCTAAAATAAATATTACGTTTTTACGAAAAAAAAAAAAAAAATTACAAATAATTAATGTTTGTGGTTGAGCTTTGTAATATTAAAATTAAATTTTATTCATTATTTAAAATAAACTGATTTTAAAAAAATAAATATTGTAGGAAAACATTACGAACAATAAACGAACTTTAAAAAAATCGGTAAAGGTATTTAGACAGAACTTCTTTATTTGTGCATGGCGGTCACTCTAAAAAATTAATAATTACGAAATGACACTGAAAATAATAATCGGAACATAGTTATCACTATTATTACAAAGAACACCTGATAAGTTTTGGTCAAAAAGATATACAGAGTGCTCATTCAACAACAAAAGTTCAATACTAAATGACAGGTGCCAAATATGGAAGGGTTGCGCAAATACCTTTACAAATGTCCACCATGACTTAATTATTTTTTGGGATGACCACTCTGTACATTTTTCAATAAAAGTGTAATAGGTGCATATGCCAAAGATTATTGCTATCTGTCACATTTTCAATTCTTCATTCACGTGGAGTGGAATTATAGTGGTGGTTAAAAAATTTCATTTTTTTAAAATTTTTCAAAAATGAAAAAAGTGAATCGGTATCCTGGCGAACAACCCACGGCAAAAAAATGTAACGCGCCGTTGTAATACCTCAGGGGCGGTGGGGAAATGTACAAATTGTAGTCATATTGCACATCAGTTGTCTTTCAGAATATCAAGCCTCCTCTGCAGACAATATCACGAGCCGACACTGATTTTTACGTCAAGTTGTTCTTATAACCGGCTAAACGCAACTGTCAGACGTCAGTTCGTTTTCTTTATGAATCACCCGACTCTTGAATGACCTGTGCACATGCGCTATAAAGAACTGAGATTTGGAGGCTAGCCTCATACTTGGCTATTCCAAGTGTTGCTATTTTACACAGCGCAAAGAAATTCAAGGTCATTCATGTTATAAGTAAATGCGGTAAAGTTGGAAGCTATTTCGTATTAGCCTCCAGCGAACCGCAGTGTTCATTCAGTAAAAGACCGGCCGACCGGGAAATATGCATACACAGACTATCCGGACTGTAACGTTCTAGGTATGTTTGTGGAAAGGAAATGCAAAAATGTTATATATAAACTGAAAATTAATTAATGAATAATAAACAGTAAAAAATATTGAAAATTGAGATATACCTAATAGAAATTTCTTAAGATATTACTTTTGAAGATATGGTGGTTCTTCCAAGGGGAGGCTCAGCCTCCCCTGCCTCCCCTGGCGAGCCGCCACTGGTCCATTTGCATGTATTGTTTGTTGTATTTATTCTTGTATATCTATTTGTTATATATTATTTATGTATTTTAAATGTTTAGTGTGTTATCTTCATATTTACGTTTGTATACTGTTATTTACTATTTCTGTTATTCATTTGTTTTATTTATATATTTTGGACTTAAATGTTTAGTGTGTTATTTTCATATTTACATTTGTATACTATTATTTACCATTTCTGTTGACTTGCCACATGTACAAACTATATATCTAAAGTGGTTAATAAAGATTATTATTATTATTATCATTAAAGAATAAAAACTATTTAACTCAATTTTTCCTTTCTACCCCTTAATTTTGGACTTACTCATTTACTCAGTCGCCTAATAAGGATGTTATTAGAGATTGCTGTCAATAATGAAAATTTTAGTATTTTATTCGTATAAGGTCAAACGTGGAAAAATTCGAGGATGGCAAGACGAATACAATTAGGAATATATTTCTAAGTATATTTGTCTATTCGACACATCCTCGTAAGCACGTGCCGGAGAAAACATTCAAGGATCCAAATTTATACTCAGAAATAACAAGAATGCACTAAAATAATGAAATAGAGATGAATGTCCTGCAATGATGATAAAGTGGATGAGATAGTAAACTATAGTTAAAAATGTATGTAAATTAGTTAGAAAAGCGAGAAGAGAAGTACATTGCTGTTATAGTCCCATTGGGAATATCTAGAAAAAAACATAAATGACATAATTAAAAAAGTATCCGGCGTTCATACTGGCTCCTTTGGCGGTTTGAATTTTGCTGAATACATTCACAAAATTTAATTCATTGCATCATACATCATTAAATATGTCTGGCTTAAATGTTCATAACATTTTTACCCGGTAGTATACCTACTTTGATAGTACTTCTATCATTATTACCAACAAATAAAATATAAGAATTTTTTTTGGAAAACAAGAAAAGTTCCAACGGTCAATAATTTGCACATTTTCCATTAATCTTTATTTCACAAGAAAGTGTAAAAATGCTTAATTCTTTCGAAAAAAATCGGTAAAGGTATTTACACAGAACTTCCCTCGTTATTTGTGCATGGCGGTCACTCTAAAAAATTAATAATTACGAAACGACATTGAAAATAATAATCGGAATATAGTTATCACTATTATTACAAAGAAAACCTGATAAGTTTTGGTCAAAGAAATATACAGAGTGCTCATCCAAGAGCAAAAGTTCAATACTAAATGACAGGTGCTAAATATGGAAGGCTTGCGCAAATACATTTACAAATGTCCACCATGACTGAATTATTTCTTGGGTGCATATGCCAAATATTATTGCCATCTGTCATATTTTCAATTCCACATTCACGTAGTGGAGTGGAAGTATAATGGTGATTAAAAAATTTCACTTTTTTTTAATTTTTCAAAAATGTTGGTAAAAAAATTTTGAAAATTTTTTTCTTATGAAATAGTTTTAGAATGTCATGAAACTTGGAAATTTTAAATTTGAGCAAAAAGGAAAGTTTCCTTCTATTCTATAGTGGTGATAAAAATATATTAAAATTTTTTTTTTTTAATAGGCTTAGAATCCCATGAAACGTGAGAATTTTAAATTTGAGCAAAGAAAAAAAATTGTCCATCTATTTTAGTGGTTAAAAATGATTAAAAAATGTTGGTGAAAAAAAATTTCAATTTTTTTTTCTGAAATAGGTTTAGAATGTCATGAAATGTGAAAATTTTAAATTTGAGCAAAAAAATATTTTTATATCTATCCTACTGGTATTTTTTTTCTAAAATGGTAAAAAAATGTTGCAATTTTTTTTCCGAAATAGCTTTTGAATGTCATGAAACGTGGAAATTTTAAATCTGAGCAAAAAAAATTCATCCATTCTATAGTAGTGATAAATAGATTAATTTTTTTTTCAAAAAATGTTTAAACTTTTTAAAAAAAAATTAAATTTGTTTGAATAGGTTTAGAATGCCATGGAAGAGTTGACATTTTAAATCTGAACGAAGAAAAAAATGTTTCTATCTATTTTAGTGGTAAAATGTTTTCGAAAATGGTAAAAAAAAATTGTATTTTTTTTTTATTATAGATTTAGAATGCTACGAAACGTGAAAATTTTAAAGTTGACAAAGGAAAAACATTTTCCATCTATTTTAGTGGAAAAAAATTTTTCAAAAATGTTGGTAAAAAAAAATTCATATATTTTTTTTCTGAAATAGGTTTAGCGTGTCATGAAACGTGGAAATTTTAAATTTGTGCAAAACAATTTTTTTTTTCATTATTTATTCCCTTTAGACGGCCCACCCTGTATATTTTCTAGTGAAAGTTTAACCATTTCTTCGCTGACAGTAGCGTCAACTACCTACCAAATTTGACCTCTGACTGCTCTCCGTCAAGTATATTTTAGATAATGCACAAACAGACAGACAGACTGACGGAATTGAAAAAACCTATATTTTCGTAATCTACGTGATCCGAGACGTCAAAATCCGAAAAAAAATCGGAGGGTGATTTTTTCTCGAATACAATACTTCCCTTCGGTATGCGAAGGAAGTAAAAATCTTAGTCAGAGTAGAATACTACCTCATTGAAAAGGTAGCTAAATATACCATGTGCCTTGTAATAGCATCAGAAAGACTAAGCTTCACTGTCGGATTTATGCCTTTTTTAGAATACGTCAAACGCTCAATGCAGTGCAGATTATTAACATATTGTATGTGGGTAAAAGAATGAGGTTATATAAGTTTATTTTAAAAGAAAAGCTTCGAGAGCAGTACATGAGAACAAGGTGTCATGCAGTGTGTGTCTTGTCGAACATTCAATATCAACAAGCAAAGGAAGGGGGAAGAAAAGTATTCTCAATGGATTGTAACCAACGACAGAATTGTCTCTTTGCTGGTTAGTGTTAATGGGCCCTTTATCGATCGTATAAGTTAGTGGAAGATAGAAATACTACGAGGAAAATATTAAACCAAGGGTAGTTAGGTGTGGCAGTGGTATAACAATTTGGGAAAATTAGTGGTTATGCACAAGACTTATAGTGTTGCCGAATGAAGCATAAAGTGCTGCCAGATGAAGAGATTTGTACATCCTGGAATTGGATAAAACTGAAAATTATGTTCAAGGTTTCATTTTTGTTAACGACAATGTGTCCACTTAGAGGTCGTGAGCTCGTCACGTACGTTTTTACACAGTATATTTTCGTCAGGATCAACTGACCAGCTCGATTTCCAAACCTCAATCTAATCGAGCATGTATGAAATAGACTGGAACTGAATTTCTAATGTTGTTTATATTTTGTAACTGAACATAAAATATTTAAACCTAATATTATTTACAAAAAAACTGCGAAGAGTCTCACATAGAATGTTCAACAATTATATAAAATGCCCAAGGAATCAGCGAACAGTAAAATATTAACTTAGTTTTGAACGTGAGTTTATCTAAACAATTAATAAAGATATATCTATGTAAAAGTAAAATTTACAACATGAAAGAATCACATATCTGGTGGTGAATCTCACCGATGGAAATTTGTAACAGCTCTAAATGCAGCATATTATGAAAATATGTCCTTATGAATTCCGCATCCTGGCAGTAGTGGCCTTCAACCTCGCGAAGCGTGAAAATCGACTTGCACGTCGCGTCCTTCAACTTAATAATGGAGTGCTTACTTCTTACACAGAATGTCAAGAGGTAATGTTAAACGTTTTTCCAATAATATAAGGTATTACACGACTTTCGTCCTAGTTAAATTTTCCTGGAGTTTGGTACTTAAAACAATAATGATGGTAAAATTAAATTACTTTAAAATACTTACGCCTGTTTCAAAATGAAAACCAACGGTAATATTCAGAATTATTTAACATGTTCAATATTTTACTTCCACATCCACGTAGTGGATTGGAAGTATAGCAATCGTAAAAAAAATTTCAAAAATTTTTTTTCTTGAAATAGGTTTAGAATGTCATGAAACATCGAGATTTTAAATTTGAGCGGAAAAAAATTCTGTCTGTCTGCCTGAACTTTTTTGTCCGCACGCTTTCTCCGAAACGGTTTAAGACATTGACTTGAAATTTTGTACATGTATATATTATAACGAGATCTGGAAATTGATTGTTTTTTGAAGATATCCGGTGAAGGATTGGGAGGTAAATAGGGGTAATATGGGGGAATATGTAAAGCAAGCTGGTAAGAGTACAGAAACTTGAAATTAGATGTATGTACTACAAGCCAAGGCATCAGATTTTTTAATAATATTTTTCAACCCCCCACCTCCCCTAGTCCATTATTAAAGGGGTTGATAAAATAAAATTGAGATACTCATTTGAAATTTGGTACACGTATATATTATAACGGCATCTGGAACTGGATTATATTTTGAGATGATTCCGTTGAAGGGTTGAGGGATAAATAGAGGTAAATAGAGGGAAATAAGTAAGGCAAGCTGGTACGAATACAGAAACTTGAAATTAGTTGTATATCCTAGCCTAAGCTTCAGATTTTTTCATAATATTTTTCAACCACCCACCACCCATACTCCATTATTAAACGGGTTGATAAAATAAAATTGAGATATTCATTTGAAATTTGGTACAGGTATGTATTATAACGACATCTGGTACTAGATTATATTTTAAGATGATTCCGTTGAAGGGTTGGGGGTTAAATTGTAGCATTTGAAAAGGCTACATTAATAATTTCAGTTTGAATACAGTAAATTAACCCTGATTTGTTTGAGTATAGAGGTATGCAACCCTCGATCTAGAATTCGATAGTAAATAGTTGCCTATCTTGATGAGAAATTATGGGTAGTAAACATGTTTTCTTTAAGCATAATTTTGAGTTAGGGGTGTTACTCACATTCTTCTAGTTGAGATATTACATAATTGTAGTCTTTTAAATGCTTAAGTCCTTTGTTGGCGCATTTCTATTGGCTAGAGAAAGAGTTCCCTAGATGCTCAAGTTGGCAACAAGGAGAACTGGAGAAAGGGATTTCCGTCTGGAGGTTCGCTTTCGACAGCGACTAGATAGCTGAATGGCGGCGGTCCCGGTTTTGTGTTGAAAAATTTGGGTTTTACATCGCTTACACTGAAAAGGGATTTGATTTGATGTACCCAATGTTTCTTCACCATCCTGCCAGAAGCATTTTGTAAATGCCAGGAAGGAATTCTGTTGCTTGTCGTAATCTGATCGCCACGTGTCTCGTGAGGTTATGTAATACTCTCCATATGAGGTGAGCTCTTATTTTACTTAGTTTGGGATTTTACTTAATTGTTATTTATTGTAATTATTACAGAGTGTTTAGTAAAAGCATATGTTTGGAGGGGCATATATACTTTGGAGAGGTTTAAGTTCTGGATGAATGGTGCTGCCATTTATGGTTATGTAAGGGGGCCCAGTATTTAGAGGAGTAATAGGAGGAAGTTTATTACTCAGATATTTGGTTTTATGTGGGTCCTGCTGACATTTAGAGAAGTTTTAGTGGGAGAGTTGTTCGCAGCAGTCTCCAAGAGATTTGGGCAGAGATTTAGCAGTGACGCAGAGTCGTAGTCGTAAGCAACGTCGAGAACATCTTAATAAGTGGTGACAGGTCACGCTGCAGTCGTCAGAGAAAACGTCAAGGCCCTAATCAGATTTTATTGTTTCATTCTAGTTATATAATTTTAAAGAAATTATTATAGTTTCATTCAGTGATTTTTTGTTGGAATATTAAAGTAAATTACACAACGATTTTGCAACTACATACCTAGCATGATGAAGTATCTTAAGAATTTTTTTGGTAAGTAATGCATGGTACCACGTGATACTAATTCACCTTCTACTATGTCACATATAAAGTATCTTTAATAGAACATAATTATTTAAGATCATTCTGTAATATTCTAGTGCACACAGCGAGCATTGCGAAAATTGGCTCACAGAATCTTGTTTGTTACGTAATATTTTATTGATGAGCTGTATTTTAATCCATTGTGAATCTTCAATTCGCTGTTGTGAATCTGAAACTCATTGTTGGTATCATTTAAGCCGTAGTTGCATTTCTATAAAGAAAAGGTCAAATCACTGAAACAATTTTAAAAGGAGTCATTTACATATTTTGCATTTCTTTTGCATATATAGATTATGTTTAGGGGATAACAGTGAAACTACTTATTTTTATTGTTGTACATCTCATGTGTGTTGTAATAAATGTCTAATGTCTACATGATCTTATTATTTGCACTGGTACTCCTGATATTTGCTTAAATTTTGAGATTTCATAGAGTAAAGTAGAGTTTTGATATTACAGATATATTTTGAGAATTCCATCGCATGGTTGCTAGTAACTTAATTTTGTTCCGAGCTGGCAAAATTATTTAAATCATATTACGTAACGTACAGCTGGTGGCGCCCTTTTGAGTGTCCACACAATCCTAACCCACGGCCTTGTGCTCTCCACCAAAAATCGGCTGCCGTTCACACCGATGTAACACGTTTTAATATTTAGGTATCAAAATATGTTACACCTACTCCATTATTAAAGGGGTTGATATAATAAAATTGAGATATTCATATGAAACTTGGTACAGGTATGTACTATAACGACATCTGGTACTAAATTATATTTTAAGATGATTCCGTTGAAGGGTTGGGGGATAAATAGGGGTAAATAGCGGATTATAAGTAAATCAAGTTGGTAAGAGTACAGCAACTTTTAAATTCGGTGTATGTACTAGAAGCTAAAGACTCAAATTTTTTTATAATATTTTTCAACCCCCCACCACCTCTAATCCATTATTAAAGGCGTTGATAAAATAAAATTGAGACGTTCATTTCAAATTTGGTACACGTAGGTATTATAACGACATTTGGAACTAGACTATATTTTGAGAATCTTCCGTTGAAGGGTTGGGAGTTAAATAGGAGTAAATAGGGGAAAATAAGTAAATCATGCTGATAAGAGTACATAAATATGGGATTTGGTGTATATACTAGAAGCCTAGGCCCCAAATTTCTTTCTAATATTTTTCAAACACCACCATCTCCGCTCCATTATTAATGGGTTTGATAACATAAAATTGAGATATTTACTTGAAAGTTAGTACACGTATGTATTGTAATGACATCTGATTGAGATGATTCCATTGAAGGGGTGTGACGTGGTAGGTTGTGAATAGGGGAAAATAAGTAGGGTAAACTAAAAACTTTCTTTTTAACGTATACGGTATAAACCAACGCCTCAAACTGTTCTATGCCATCTGCTCCTAATATTATTAAAATTCTATGACCAATAATTTCCACATACTAGAGTGCAAATCTAGTCAAGATGTTTGCTTTGAAGTAATTTGGATGAAAAATCTGGATGTGGAAGTAGTGATTCCTTAGGCAGTGGTTTTTTATTAACGCGAAAAAACGGAAGTCCATTAATATAGAGCTGACAAGTTTCACATATCATACGGTGGGAATAACAAATTTGTTAGTCATAAATATGAAAACAATAACTATGAACAAATATAGATTTTAGACTATAATTTATGAACTATAGTAAAAGAAGTTGAAAATCTGGTGTAATAATATATGAATACATGGCTGGTTGTAATTCTATTTAACGTACACTTTAAGAGAAAAAATCGTTTAAGCAAATCACCTGTCTGCGGGACGTCGGTTTGGAAAAAATATAGGCGGTACTGCGTTTTTTGAGTCTTTTTTTGTAAGCACTTTCTTACACAGCAATTTTTCAAAAATGTGAACAACGCTTTGTTGAGTCTGCAAAATTATATTTGATATGTTTTTTATTATTTTTCGAAAAAGTTGACCGATACTCTTCAGAAAAACAAAGCCACCTTTCAATAACGAACCAAGAAAAAATGTATACATTTTTCTGTAAGAAAGAGAGCTCATAACAAGAGCCAAAGTCGTGTTAAAGGCTAAGAGATAGAGTGAGTGATTATAATTTTAAGGTCAGTCGCTTGAATATACAAGGTTGAAATAGGTTTTGTAAATAAATTCACTTGAGAGCTCTTTGCTCTCTGGCACAACCAGATGTGGGTTGACCCAAAAGTATAAGAATTATTTTTTTATTATTTATTGAATACACCAGTATTTGTGAATATAAGTTAACTTTAAGGTAAATTCCATAATGGCATATCAAGTGTTCTATTTTCCACGTTACATTTTGTCAAATTTAAACCTCAAAACCTTTTTTATTTCAAATGGAACACTCTGTTTTTTTTACATATTATGTAAAACATACCTTGAAGGGGTGAAAACGTTTTTATTTTTGTCCCGGGCGTGTTTACTTGAAATAAATCTGTTTGGCGTGGAGCAATTCTCTGAGCATGAAAAGGAAGCATGTTAAGTATATAAGTGCAGTCGATATTATGTATCAATCTCTACAGAAAAATTGAAAAAGAGACTTTACGGCGATCTGCTAACGATACTAATGAGAACCTCGATAATAGTTCAAATTGGGGAGTACCAATAGGTGGGTATGTTCCATCAACTTTAAATGTGGAATACTTCAAGAACCTACGTTGAATATTTTCCAAGTTATCTACCTATTTGTGTCTTAAAATACGGTGGCCAAATGATTGACGCTTATTCCAAATTAGATCTCATAATAGAAGAATGTAGTAGTTTGAGACCGGAGGCGTTATTGAGGTTAAAAGTATTCCTAATAAGAAATCCTAGAGATTTATAGGATTTCTTGACAATTCGATTAATATGATGGGTACATCACAGCTCTTCATCAAACACTACACCTCAATCAGTAAATGTCTCAGGTTTAGAGAGTACGTTATTTTCCAGCGCATAATCATATCTTATGATATTCCGTTTAGTTGTTACTGATAGAACATTACATTTTGACGAGTTGAGGAATAATTTGTTTCTTGTACACCGCTCATTAATTTTGTCTACATTGTGTTGCAAAAATTTCAGACCATATAGAAGACAGTTCGGGGCGATATCAGTAACAATGACGTTAATAAACATAATGAACAATAGTGGACCTAGATTAGAAGAGTGTGCCTACATTAGGTAGGTTTAAAAATATTTTATTTCTGATTCTCTGTTCACTGGTTTTGAAATCTTTTGTAATGAAATTCAAACCAGTTTACTGAAACTTGCTTAATTTTAACAGGAATGGAGTTATATAACGTTGATGCTGAGTACGTAAAGGATTTTTGGAAAAAAGCTGTTGAATGATGAGAAATTGTTAAATTCTCAGTGTATCTTAAATTTCGCTCGTGAATAGACGACCTGGGAATCAAAAGTTCTCTTAGGTATGGGGGATTTGCTGATTGTACCAATTTACGAGTAAAATTTGCAAGATGAAATTTGAGTCTTGTGGCCATATTTAACCTAACCTAACCTAACCATCCAAGGGTTTATAACTTATGCGATACATGATAATTTCTTTAAATCAAATATAAATCTAATACAAGTATTTTGTACCTTTTGAATCCTATAAGCATTTGTTTGGTCGAGACAGGGTCCATATATAATATCGCCATAGTTAAAAAAAGATAAGACTAGAGATTCGCTTAAAACAATTCTTAATTTTACATTCAAACTATGACGACAAGAATATAATTTTTTTAATGCGCAGTAGGACTTTTTGATAAGGTTATTAACATGTTGAAATTTGAAGTTATGGTAAAAAAATAGGCCCAAATTTTTTATGCTATCCATTAATGCTAGTTTTGATCTTCCACAAGAATACTGGTGTTATCCCTAATGAACTGTCTATTGTCTAATGCTCTCCTTCCCAAATATGATAACAGCAGATTTAACTGCATTAATTTTTAGGCAATTCCGGCAAGAACAATTTACAAGATTTTTAATATCTTGATTTATGTGCTCAATGGACTGAATAGTCTGTGATGAATCAAAGGTGCTATAAATCTGGGTATCGTAGGCATAGAAGTGTGATCTACAGGTTTTTAAGACACTAAAAACATCAGCCGTATACAGGATAAATAACAGCGGTCCCAAAATTGACCCTTGCGGTACACCAGATTCAAGCATCTTTGACTCAGAAAAAGAAGTATTCTTGACTACAACTTTTTGTTTGTGATTAGTAAAGTAAGATTTAAGTATTTAGATGTGTATTATGATTTTTTTGGAAAACACCTGGCATGAAATAAATGTAACATTTCATTGTGAAAAAGGAGAAATATGTTTTTATGCATGACAGCGTAACACCGCATTATACCAGAACATGCAGAACATGGTTACACAACCACTATCCTAATAGATGGATTGACCGTGGTGCAGATGCACCGATTAAGTGGCCTGCCCGGTCTCTTGACCTAACTCTCCTTGATTTCACTGTGTAGAATTGTCTAAAATCACGGGTTTATAATACTCTAATTGACAGAGTTGAACAGTTGAAAGAAAAAATCGATCAAGAGTTTACAATGCCACAGAATGATGAAGGAATTTTACAGGTAATTAATTCAACGCCCCTTAAAAAAAGATTTAGATTGTACATAAGGGAAAATGGCGGACATTTTGAACAATTTTTTTAAATGATAATTACCTATTTTCTACGTTTAGTTATATTTCAAAGCATTCTTTCTGTGTAAAAGTATGTATTAATAAAATGTTGTAAATGCATAAATTACTCGAGAACTGCTTGGTTTATCGAAATGCAAAACAGTACCTTTTTTATTTTTGATGTTTTGAAAATTTGTTTTTTACAAAAATTATTATAAATTTGAAGAAAATAAAAAGTTATGAGGAAAATACTGACATTCACCTTCTAAAACTACACTTTAAAGACAAAAGAAGGTTTGGCAGATACCATGAAAACTAGTGTCCAGATGATCTATGATTAAGCATAAAATATGAGTTTGATATCTTAAAGGAGTCGGAAGGTATCGCAAAAAACTAAAATTTATTGTACCCCATTTAAAAGATATATCTCCCGTATTACTCATTTTCAGAAATAAGTTTTTATAAAAAATACTACCATTACTTTGCGATATACCATCAGCCGCAGAAATATCGGGAGACAATCTGGATCATCTTGTATATAATTTTTTTCTGCATGGGTTTCTTTTACACTTTTCAGGGGAAAAAAGCATTCCACACCCTATATCCTAAAGTAACGCTCAAAAAAATCTGAAAAAATCATGAATATTGAGGAACAAGGTGTTGATTAAATGAAAATTAACAAGATTGCATTACCTTACATAACATTTTTGGTACATGAAGACATACCTCGACGACAAACAAAGTTTGCGGATTGGTATTATTTACTCTAAACGCGTATAGATTATCAATATTAAAACAATATACAGGGTTGGGCAAATGTGTGGAAACACCTGATTTCTGGCTAAACTATAAGTGCGATTAAAAAATAGCCTTAACAAAAGTTTTTGTAGTATTTTTATTCTATTCAGTGATGTACTTTGATTTTCAACAGCTATCCTATTTTTCGAAATGTGAGGTCATTGACAGTTTTTTTAAATGGATAACCCTGTATATTTTTACATTTTCAGATAGACAATTTTTCGTCAATTATAGTGATATAGGGTTTGGTGGGTGTGCGGCTTGTGGTTTTTTAAATATTAAATAAAACAATAAAGCAAAGACATGGCTGTTTACATTTTAATTATTGTCAACAGGACTATCTGATAAAAAAATATTCGTTTTTTTCTTGCCATGCTTTTTGCAAACTTTCTTTAACCGAACTCAAATCATTCGTATTACTGTCAATTGCAGTCAATACTGTTAGAGAGTTTCGGTGTGAAATATTAACATTGTTTTTTAATTATGGCTGAACTAACTGAACGTGAAAGAATTACGTTGTTAATGATGGTTGGTTTTGGAGACAAGCAGAGATCTCTACAAGATGCATGATATTTTTAATGCAACATTCCCTGATAGAAATTCTCATATTTCAAAATCAACAGTTTCAAAGGTTGTGCAAAAGTTTCACGGAAAGGGAAGTGTTAAAATCGGCCAAAATCCGGTCGAAGTAAATCGGATACAAATGAAGATATTTCACTTGATGTTCTTCTTAGCCTACAAGAAGAACCAAAAACTTCAGTACCAAAACTAGCCTTACATCACAATATTAGCTTGAGATCAGTAAGAAGGATATTGTCCAAAAATAAATTTCATCCGTATAAAGTACATTTAGTACAAGAATTAAATGATGATGATCCTGATAGAAGGATGCAGCTTTGCCAGGAAATGATGGATACAATTGAAATTAATGGTAACTTTTTCAATAATATAGTCTTTTCCGATGAAGCGACATTTTGCCTCAGTGGTTTTGTAAATCGACATAACTGTCGCTACTGGGCTGATCAGAATCCTCATTGGATGGAAGAAAGTCACACCCAATACCCTCAAAAATTAAATGTATGGGCGGGGATAATCAGAGGACACATCATCGGACCATTCTTTCTTAGAGAAAATTTAAACTCCAA
Organism: Stenurella melanura; assembly: GCA_963583905.1. NCBI lineage: Eukaryota > Metazoa > Arthropoda > Insecta > Coleoptera > Cerambycidae > Stenurella > Stenurella melanura. The sequence goes on from OY757317.1 coordinate 9,609,890, forward strand.
TCTTTATTTACAACTTTTACGCGAGCAAATTATTCCAGTATTAAATCGTTTATTTCCAAACCAGGCAAATCCTGAACGACTCTCAGATGAAATTTGGTATCAGCAAGATGGAGCTCCGCCTCATTATGGAGTTGACGTGCGTCAATACCTTAATGAAATATTTCCACAGAGATGGGTAGGTCGAAGAGGACATATTGAATGGCCACCGCGATCGTCAGATTTAAGTCCTTTAGACTATTTTCTTTGGGGTCATTTAAAATCTGTTGTCTATAGGACCAAGCCTCAGTCGTTAGACGAGTTGGAAGATCGAATTAGGATGGCTGTTCAAGGAATATCACAGCATGCTATTCAAAACTCTTTAAGAGCTTTCGTTGATCGAATAGGATATTTTCAGGCTGCTGAAGGTTTCCAATTTGAACATTTATTATGAATATTTTCTTCGTTTTTCAATATTAAAGTGCTCAATATTTTGTAATAAGAAATTTAATTATCATTAACTAATAAATATTTATTACACTTTATTTTATTATTTTATTTAATATTTAAAAAACCAGCGGCACACCCACCAAACCCTATATCACTATAATTGATGAAAAATTGTGTATCTGAAAATGTAAAAATATACAGGGTTATTCATTTAAAAAAACTGCCGATGACGTCACATCTCGAAAAATAGGATAGCTGTTGAAAATCAAAGTACATCACTGAATAGAATAAAAATACTACAAAAACTTTTGTTAAAGGTATTTTTCAATCGCACTTATAGTTTGGCCAGAAATCAAGTGTTTCCACACATTTGCCCAACCCTGTATAATAGTAATTAGTAAGTCAAGAGATATGTTTTCTTTAATATTGACGTAGTCGTCACTACAATTTTATCAGCATAACATGTATTAATCAATCAAATTTATATTTAAACATAAGGTGCAAATAGGGCAAAGTAACATACTTTTTTCATAAAAAACAATTACTCCTTTCACTGCTTCCAGAGAATCTAAGATAAGCCACTTTCAAAGAAATAATTTTTTTATTTATTAAATAAAGTTATTATTTGTAACTTAACTGAAAGTGTCAAATGAATATATTTTGTTCAGTGTAAATAAATACTGGACTTTGAACAGTACTAACAGAAAAACAATGACGTCAAAATAAAATTAATACGGCATTGCAAAAATGAGACATTATTTACAACTCGTGGGAAAAACTTGATTGCTAAGCAACTACTTTATCATAAGGGCTTATATCTAAGGACTTCCACCTCGACAATTTCATTAACACTATCAGAAAGAAAAATAGTGAGTTAGCATCCAGAAAACAAATCAGTTACGAAGATGTATGTTGAAAAAACAGAAATACCTGGTTTAAATACTTCGAAATTACGAATTTGTATGCTTTCACAATTCGTTAGCTAAAAAGCAGTGTTCGTTCAAATATTTAGAGAAACCAACTTTCAAAAGATTATCTAAAACGTTCAACACATTTTTTTAACGGCCGCTTTTTGACCTTTTGAATCTCAACTAACCGACAATTTTTAACACATTTTCCCATTTAACAAATGCAATTTTTGTTCCGTATTCACAGATACTGAATCGTAAAAACAATCTACAAATGCTCATTATCCTACCTTTGCTTCTCGTACATGTGTCTATGGAGGCCTCATTTGTCCGAAGCCGCGTGGTCGAACTTCTTTTACCGACCGGTAATGACCTGCTGGGTCGATAAGAGTCGGCACACTGACTGACCCGCTGCCGGCGTCGCCGTCGCGATGCCTTCGATTTCACCCCACTTCGCCCACATACTCGCCGAAAACTAACTTTTAACTTTAACCAGACATTAGTTTTCCGCATTTACGGCCCAACTTTGTATGTGGAACAAAATATCTATTGTGCAGTCCACTATCCAGATAAAAACCCCACCGGTCTAACTATTTTACAACTTACCAGAGAACGTCAGAGTTGAACAACATCACCTACGTGTCTGGTTTTTTGTTTAATAGTCTGGACAAACAATTTTAAAAACGCTTCCCGTTTAGATAGTAGCTTTCTACCTCGTTTTATTCCACAATGATCGTGAATTGACAACTTTCCGAACTTTTAATTTATTATTATAACCCTTTGTTTTATCTGAATTAGGTCCACGACCAAACCCAATGAGTCAACGCCAATCAAGCGGGACTTTGACCGTCTGTTTGATGTACTAATTGTAAGCCATCAGACGAGCAGATTCGAAGTTTTGCAGTTGGAGAAGAGGTCACTCATCTGTTATATAGATGGATCGAAAATGGCTGAAGGGGTTAGCGTGGGCTTAGCGGGGCCTAATTGCAGGCCTTAGCAGAGTCCTAAGCAAGACCCCAACCATCTTTCAAGCAGAGATCAAAGGGCAAAAATCTATATCAAGCCTAAATACACAATGGGCCCTGACAAAATTCCAGCCTTCATACTACATGATTGTGCTAGCGTGCTCACAACTCCTCTTACATTTTTATTTAATTTAGCCATTAAATCTAATGTATTTCCTCATGCACTAAAATGTTCTAAAATAATTCCTGTACATAAAAAAGGCGAAAAAAATTATATTGAGAATTACAAACCTATAACGATTATCAACAATTCCTCAAAAGCGTTCGAAATTCTGTTACATGAACCATCATTTTCTTATGTAAAGAACCGCATTACTGAATACCAGCACGGCTTCTTCAAGTGACGATCTACATCAACTAATCTCTTTTGTATAACAATATATGTCTAATTCTATCGACACTAACTCACAGGTTGACGTAATTTACACAGACTTTACTAAAGCATTTGACAGACTAGATCACAGTATTTTATGTTCTAAATTTCAAAAATTTGGCTTCTCAAGTAATTTGTTGTTATTTTTCAAAACATATCCAGAAAATAGACATCACCGTGTTGAATACCGTGGACTGCGGAATTCATATCTACCTCCGGTGTACGCCAAGGCTCTGTTTTAGGCCTATTATTCTTCAACATTTTCATTAATGACATTGCAGAGGAATTGGGTGTCAATTGTCTTTTATACGCAGATGACTGTGTGGTATTACAAAGTGTCCTTGATAAAATTATTGAATGGTGTAATTTAAACAAATTACAGTTGCGTATAAGAAAGTGTAATGTCATAACTTTTACTAATAAACACCATTATGTAGAATTTAATTATCGTATAGAAGATTCAGTGCTTACACGTCCATCAACATTCCGCGACCTAAGTGTAGTATTTGGCACCAAACTATCATTTAATTGCCATATAAATACCATCACTAATGAAAGTTTCAGAACGCTAGGATTCATAGTACGATGTTCTCGCGATTCTAATGACATTAACACACTGAAACTACTATATCAAACGTTTGTTCGATCCAAATTGGAATATTCGTCAATTATTTGGTCGCCCCATTATAACACACATATACAGAGCATAGAGAGAACACAGAGGCGTTTTTTAAAGACTGAGTCATAAGGATTGGTCTTCCTCAGACTGAACTGTTAAATAGATTCTCGAGTCTGGAGACTCGTAGAACTATTTCACAGCAATTTTTTTTTAAATACATAATATAACTGATTGCGACGCTATCCTAAACTTGCTAAATTTTCGAACTCCTAGACATGGTTCTAGGCATAACTCATTGTTCTATTTGCCGACTCCCCGAACTAACGTCCAGAAATTTTCTCCGCTATACAAAATGTGTGAGAAATATAATAATCTAAAAGACCACTTTGATATATTCCACTGCAATGTAGCTGCGATAAAGAGATTAACTGCATAATTTAAAAATTTTTGTTTTGTTTTATCTTTGTTTTTATCTGTTTACTGTGTATTCTACTCTCATACATTATATATTTGTAAATACTTACTATTTCCTACCCTGTAATTGGAATGCTCTGTTGGGCAGTGTATTGTTAAATAAATAAATAAATGTACTTTCAGATAGTCAGGCTGGTAAAAAACAACAAGGTAGTTAGATGTGGGTGCCAGGACACGAGGGAATAGAAGGAAATGAATTAGCCGACGCGCTTGCAAAGAGAGGTGCTGAAGCTCCATTTTTTTGGCCTTAACTGTTTTGTGGCTTATTTAAGGGACACATAATGGAGGAGAACCTAAAATGGGAAAAGAAATAGAAAGAGTCCTATTGGAGGAATACTCCAGGCCAAAGACAAGCGAAAAAATTCATCACTTATTCGGCAAAGAATGCCACAAGGCTTCTCGAACACGAAAAGTCCGAATTAAGGCTGATAACAAACCTCATTGCTCCTTAAGATATCATCTTAAGAATATGGACAAGGCAGATAATGATATGTGCAGATACTGTGATACTGCCATAGATACTGCGGAACATATTTTTTGTGAATGCAAGTTGTTAGTCCGCACTAGGCTAAAGTACTTAGAAAAAGTGGAATTGGCGCCTGAAGACATAGGGAAAGTACCCCTAGGAAATTCACAAGCTTTGTAAAAAGCAAAATAATCCATCTGTGTGAACAGCGGGATTGCACATAGCTGCCTGAAGTTTTTTGTTTGTATTCAGACCTGCGAAACGAGCACATGATTTCGAATAGTTTTTATGACTTTTAGTGCGTGCGACTGACTCCATTATTTGTTTGCTAGACTTTAGTCACTGATGAGCTGTCAGATCGAACGTTTTTGTGGCCATGAGGGTCCCCTGATTGAACACCAGTGAACTTTTAGTGCGGGTAAGATGAAAGAACTTGTCTACATTGAGGAAATTCAGAGCCGTATTACACTGAAAATAATTGTTTTTTCCGAGCTTTTGCCGCTATTTTCTTCCTGGAATCTGGGCTATACCACCTTTGAAAATAAATGTTTTCTAAGGCAATGTTAGGTAATTAAATTTGTTTTTGTTATCTATTCTGTCAAAAAAATTCCGCACTATTAATAGCCCAGGTTACTAAAGGTTTTAACATCGGAAAAGCAGAAAAACACACTTCACTGTTTGTTAAATTACTGCTATAAAACAACTAAACAACTGTTTTATAAGAGTTTTTAAATCATAATTATTTTAAAAATATGCTGCTTCATACACACTAATAAAATAACATGATTTCTAAAATGTATCCTAAGAGTTCAAGTAGTATTATTGTCACCAAAAGCATATGGTATTGTGGTTAAATACATTTGATATTTTAAATTTTCATATCTTGTGTATTGTGTATTTCATATGTACCATCACGAACACTGGCCCTGCAAGATGGCCTCCCTCTATAAAATACTTTTGTGTTAGAAGCAAGCATTCCACGATGTTTAAATTATTAGACGGTTCCTATAAAACATCTATAAAATAAACTGTCTTATTGCCAGAACCTGATGTTTTTAGTTTGGCATTTATATGATCTGTTAAGATCTGCACCGTTCTTGTCAATGTTAAGAACTAAAATTTTGGGAGAACAATTTTTTATAAACTTGTATATTACAATTATGACGAACTTTCATTAAAAGACTGACTTTAATTATAACTAAATATAAATACACAGCTAACGCAGGAAAGCAATTTACTCAAATATGTTTTATTGTATTGTTAGCCACCACCTTTTTATGTTCAAGTAAACAGTTTTGTTTTGTAATGACTTTGTTGATGTTGATGCTATATGGTAATTATATAATGTATTCTGGAACAACATTTATTCTTAAAAGCCACATTTAGATCTTTAATATAACTGTTTTGTAAGATAATAAGAAATAACTATAAAATAATTCGAATGTATATTTATAAAACGACTTAGTTTTATAAGCTGAAATATTTCAGTCACGAAAACATTTATAAAATAACTTCTTAACTTCAGTATAAGATATTTTATAACTTTGCTGTAGAAACGTTTTAATGATAATTTTATAAAATAGTTCAATTGCAGATAACAAAATAGTATTTTCTGGAACTCTAATATAATCAATCGGCATTTAGAAGCATTAATAAAATAATAATAAAACAAAATATTCGTAGAATATTTAAAAATATTATAAAACAAATTTGCTGGTTGGTTTACTATGATTCATTACTCGCCGATTTTAGGTCTAATTTCAATGGACTAATAACATTTCGTATACTTGAAGCAAAAACATTTAGGAAATACAGTAATTGTCGATTCACCCTATACAGTTGATAAAGTCAGACAATCAGACAAAGAAAACTAAACTAACGAACAATAAATTTTAAGTGAGAACGTGAATTATCTCGCATGTAATTAAATAATTTTTCAGGAAATTAAAACCTAAGACGCTGACTGCAAAATAAAATATGTCGTGTGAAAGATAATGATACCCTCATAAATCTCGCCAAATGCAAAAACGAATATGTTGTGATGGCAAAACGTATGCAAATTTAAAGGCATTTAGCGTATCAGATAAGGCGTTTACTGGAAAATTTATATTACCTCTGACAAAAAGGTTATGCATGCTTGTCAAACTCACTTATTATTTTACTCAGTTACATGTTACGTCATTTGTTTCGATAGCCGCGATCGAAGCATGATATCTGATCAACTTGAGTGGTAAATTTAATAGCTGTTGATAGTTTCCTACCAAAACAACAATAAAATGAAAGAATACAACTCATCGTGAGGCTACTGAATTGCAAAAGAAATTTCATCCAATTACAATATACAGTATGTAACAGGGCGGGGTACCCTATACTTGTAAACTGTTTTATTTTTTATTTTGCGAGAAAGTCACTCTTTCAAACAGTTTTATTTTTAATACACTGGATTGAGTATGTGGTAGGTTCCTTGTGAAACATCTTTAGAATAATTATTTTTAGAAAAGGGAAAAACAATGCTTTTAGATGTTTCAAATAAAAACTGTATTTTTATACACTCTACATATGTTTCGGCTTGTTAGGCCTTTCTCAAGAGCATTACAGATGAATACTAAAGCTATGAGGGTGGTTGTTCTAAAAATAAATGCAGTGATACCCAAACATGTGGAATTACGGGGATTTCAAGTAATAAAACTAAGGATCTACCTACTCGGAATAATTCAATGGGCTATTCTTAGAACCTTGTCTATTATAGGAGTGTTTATGAAATTTAATTGGTCATTGGTGGTACAAGTATTGCTTTTAAGGGATTTTTTTATTTCTAATTGTTCAAGGAGGTTTAAGCGTCTTCCTTTTCTTTCTGAATGGATTAAATTAATATTCTCTGTATCAATAAAATGATTATTTTCAATGCAATGTGTTGAATAAAAAAAAAGTTTCCTTAATTTATTGAATTCATTTAATAGTAAAATACAGTTCACATTAGAGAAAGAAAAAAATGGTCAATTAAACTTTTTAGATATGAATATTTAAAAACATCGTAATCAATTAAAATTTAGTATTTATCGAAAACCCACTACAACAGACACAGTCATACATTAAAATTCACAACAATCTTGGCGAATTAAACTCTCTCCCTTTCATAGCCTAATACATAGACTCACAAATTTCCCCTTAGACGAATATGAGTTTAATAAAGAATTAAACATAATCAAACAGATTTCAATAAATAATGGATATAAGGAGTCACTAATAGAGAACATGGTTAAGAACAAACAGCGAAAATTACTTCAAAAGGAATTTTTTACTGTAACCAACAAAACAACAAAGTACAATTTTATTAATTATATTCCTAGGTTTAGTGATAAAATAAGTAGAAAACTAAATAAGTTAGGCATCTCCACAATAAGTGTAAACAAAACAAATTTAGGAAGTATTTTAGTTAACAATAAAGAAAAAATAAGTAAAGTCAACAAATCGGGGGTTTATGAAATTAAATGTAAGGACTGTAACGCGGTATATATTGGCCAAAGTGGTAGAAGTAAAGCTAATCGGGTAAAAGAACATAAACAATCCATTTTAAATAACACCAAAAACACAGGAATGTCAACTCATTGCATTGAAAATAATCATTTTATTGATACAGAGAATATTAATTTAATCCATTCAGAAAGAAAAGGAAGACGCTTAAACCTCCTTGAACAATTAGAAATAAAAAAATCCCTTAAAAGCAATACTTGTACCACCAATGACCAATTAAATTTCATAAACACTCCTATAATAGACAAGGTTCTAAGAATAGCCCATTGAATTATTCCGAGTAGGTAGATCCTTAGTTTTATTACTTGAAATCCCCGTAATTCCACATGTTTGGGTATCACTGCATTTATTTTTAGAACAACCACCCTCATAGCTTTAGTATTCATCTGTAATCCTCTTGAGAAAGGCCTAACAAGCCGAAACATATGTAGAGTGTATAAAAATACAGTTTTTATTTGAAACAACTAAAAGCATTGTTTTTCCCTTTTCTAAAAATAATTGTTTTATTTTTATTTATTTATTTATTTAATCATACATCATCCAATAGTACAAAATCATTTATAGGATGGAAATATAAACAAACTTAACCTAATCTAACTAAGAAGTACAAATAGAAATTATGAAGGCGGTTCATTTACTGTCGTGTAGTCTACACGACAGTAAATGAAATTATTGGCAGCTAGGCAAATACGTCCAATTCACTGCAATGAGTTTCATAACTAGTGCAAAATATCAAACAGAGGAGAAAACTTTAATACGTTATATCTAGGAGTGGATAAATAAAAGCCATGAGAATGACGAGAATTAATCCGTGGCACACAAAAGTTCAGTTGGCTTAATATTTCACTGCAATCTATTTTATTATGCATAATTTTATCTAGAAAACGCAAAGCAAAGGACTCACGCCTTTCGGAAAGATTGGTAATATCAACTTTTTCAAGTACTTAATTGATTTTGAGAAGCTCCAATTGGTGGATGTGTACCTTCAGTTTTCCAGTTTAAAAATTTCAGGAAGCGACGCCGAATATTTTTCAATTTATCATTATGAGTGTTATACTTAGATTGCCAGACAAGTAAAGCCTACTCCAGCTTAGATCGAGAGAAAGCAAAGCAAAGCATGGCTGTTATGCAAAACCAAGCTTAACATTCTGTATGCATGCGAAATTACAGCATCAATATGGTTAGTGAAGGTTAATTTATTATCAAAAGTTACACCTAGATCCTTGAACGTAGATGGTCTGTTCAGCGTGTCGCCATTAACATTATAATTATATATAATTGGGGACTCCTTGGTTGTATAACTCATCATATTGCACTTGCCAACATTTAGGTGAAGATCATTTTCGTCGCACCAAGCTGATAACTTAGTTAAGTTGTTTTGAAATTTTTCGCAGTCATTAAAATCATTAATCATGTGCAACATCTTGACGTCATCGGCATATATTAAGAAATACGCATCTAAGTGATCGCCGATGTCATTAATAAAAATATTAAAGAAGAGGGGTCCAAGTATTGATCTCTGGGGTACTCTTGACGTGGCTCAGTATACAATAGATTTATATCCATTATAAGAGACGAACTGAACTCTATCAGTCAAGTAACTCTCAAGAAATTGAAGTAAACCGTCAGATAATCCAAATTTGTCAAGTTTACAGAGAAGTTTCCTATAGTTCAGTCTGTCAAATGCCCTAGAAAAGTCAGTATAGACTGAGTCTACCTGTATCTGAGAATCAATTGATTCAGCAATGTACTGAGTAGCGCAGATTAAGTTCGTTACGGTGGAGCGACCTTTCATAAAACCGTATTGTTGCGTAGATATTTTCAGTTGAACACGCAATAGCATTTCGCTTTACCAAAGTTACATATGATTGTTATCAGTCTATAATTGGTAACATCGTGTCTTTCCCCTTTTTTATACACAGGGCACACTTTGGAGTATTTCCAAATATCAGAAAAATAGCATTTCCTAAGACATAAATTAAAACTTATGCAGAGATGATATGCAAAAATGCCGACACAGTCTTTCAGTAGAAATGCTGAAATTCCATCTGGGCCCGCAGTAAGTATAGCTTTAATTCTTTTTAACGCCTTGCAATCTTCAGCCTCGGAGAAGCGTTTAATGTCCAAAAAGTCAAATGAAAGCTTATTAGACCTGGTTACTGGGGCGTCAGAAATGGAAGGAAGTAGGATTGCTCGAAAAAGTTAGAAAATGCATCGACGATATCATTAGGGGTCTCCAGAGGTTCATTGCTATAAGCCATGTCTTCAGGTATGCTAGTTTTCCCCCTTTTTCCATTGATGCAAGCCCAGAATTTATTGGGTTCAGATGTGATATTATTTTCAATCCGATTTGTATAAATTTGAAATGCAATTTTAATATCCTAATTGGTTTGTGATCTAAGTCTATGAAATTCAGTTAGCAATTCATTATTACCATGGCGTTTGCTTGTCTTGGAAACTCATAAGCAGTTGGTAACCTTATAAAGTGTAACATACCAATGGAGTCAGAAAAAGAAATCAGCTCAATTGAATTATCTAATAACAATAAAGATCTGCGTTCTCGCTCCACCTTCTAACGGCTTGTATATCGGCGCCTGTGTAGAAGTTATGCAACTTTAGGCGGGAGTTGCATAGTCCTTCGGAGGCGTCTAAAGCAGTCTGTTTCTTGTCCATCATATGTTAGGCAAGTAAAAAATGTTTACTCTTCGATAGAGAAGAGGCCCGGTAAAATATTTAGGTTGGAAAATAGGCCGATATTAAACAAGTGAATAAAAAAAACAGATATTCGCATTTGAATTAAACTCACTTGGCCAGCCGATGTTCGGCAAGTTGTGTGACATGGCCCTTATACCTACTAGTACTGCAGGCCAGCGCTGAGTTTCGCAGACACAAGTAATTTTTAATTATATAATTCTGCAAAAATTCGATTTTAATTCCAAACATTTAATGGGGAGCCGCTTCCAGTAGCTGCATATACTTTTATTTGATTTTTTTTACTAGGAGAAAACCGCCTATGAAAAGGTTGACCCATGCACTAATGTTAAATGCAAAAACATCGCTAGATCAACCAATGATTCTTGTTTATGTTTGTACAATGCGATCGAGATGAAGGCCACGTGACACAGAATTCAGTAAAATTATTAAAATGTATTTTTATTCTACGTACAATATTAAAACTAATTTCCTATGTTACTATAAACTAGGGAATGCTGAAATACAAATGGCCGCCTGTGATCAGCCGCAAGATAACGTTTTCATGTAGAATTGACCAAGCTTATCAGAAAAAAATATCCACATGGAAAAATGCCAGTGGCATACCACTTTTTTGGTAAGAAATATCAGAGGACATGTTTGCAGAGACGCCACTGGTGGCGCTATAAAGTAACTTTTCTAACTTAAATATGTGGTTTTATATCCCACTAACACAAACCAAAATTCAAAATAATTTCTAAAGTACTTTCTCAGATTAAAAAATAATGATTAAAAGAAAATCAACAGCCTGTAGCAAAAAATTTAAGCCGTTGCGGAAATATGTTCATATGAACTTTTCTTCATAAAATGAAGGAAATGAAGGAATTACACCCTGAAATACTAGCACGTCATTAAGGAACACACTGTATAACTCGCCGTTTCAGCTCGAAAATATACTGTGATTTGATCTCCCTTTTGACAACTTGAATAGAGAGTTGAACTTGAAAATGAGCCTAGTTCGAAGTCGATAACCCATTTTGTTCCCTTTCCACATAGGCAAGAGCGTTGTCAGCTCTAACTCACGTCCTGATCATCTTATTGCCATGATTTTATTTCTCAAATTAAAAATTGAGAAAAGTCCCTCCTTGTGCGAGAAAAATTATTTAAATATAATATTTTTATCGTGCAAAAAACGCGATTTGAAAGAAAAGCAAAATAATTTTTCGAGTGTATCTTCGCAATTTTTTTGGGTAAAGTTACGTAGCTACGAACGTTTTTGCCGTCTCCCATTCTTCCTCCCTCCCTAATTCCTCCACCAACTTCCCACCTTGATCAGAATTAAGCTTTGCACTTTCTCTACTTCCAACAAAAATCTCAGGTACCTGTCGTCCTTCTTTCCTGGAGAAATCATCGGTTTAACACTTGAAACCATTGGAAAAAAAACTTTCTCCTCGAATTCTTTAATCACCCATAACTTGAGATCTAAGTAATATTTTTGAAGAACCCTTGGCTTAGATCACGTATTTTAAAATTTTGTTTAACTTTCAATTTGATTTAACAGCAGAGTAGAAAATTTTGCACAAAACGTGCCACAGATGACGGAAATGAATATCGCCTGGGGGCAAAAATTGCTTTAGAGAGGCAATATAAAATTAAAGAAATTTTAAGCACAGAAGAAAAACGGTCAATATCCTCTTTGAAGAGCGATGAAACCATTAAAATTTTGCCAGCGGACAAAGGTAATGCCACAGTCATTATAAATAAAAATACATATGATGAAAAAATCATGGCACTTTATTTAAATACAAAAATGAATTTAATGACTTTGAACGACGGAAGCTTACACCGCATTATAGCAAGCCTCCTAATTTTTATGGCTTACCAAAAATACATAAACAGAATGTCCCATTAAGACCAATTGTTAGTTCCATTAATTCGCCATGCCACAATTTAGCAAAATTCTTGCTTAAAATTGTTAATCCTTTATCTTGAAATACTGACTCGTATATAAAAATAGTAAACATTTTATCGAAAAATTCTATGAAAACAATATTCATAATACACATCTGATGGTTAATTTTGACGTAGATAGTCTGTTCACTAACGTCCCAGTAGACAAAACGTTAAAAATAATCAAAGATAAATTGTTAAATGAAAATAATTTGGAAGCTAGAACTAAATTGAGTGTAAATACCATAATGGAACTTTTAACTATGTGTATAAAAACAACTTATTTCCAATTAGAAAATGATTTCTAACAGCAGGATTTCGGTATGACAATGGGTTCTCTATTGTCACCGATTTTAAGCAATATATTTATGAAGGATTTTGAGACTAGACAGTAGACATGTTCAAAATTGTGCATAAAAACCGGTTATCTGGTGGAGATACGCAGATGATATCTTTGCAATCTGGCCTCACGGTATTGAGTTACTAGATTGTTTTTTGGAACATTTAAATAATAAAGAACCTTCTATTAAATTCACTTTAGAAAAGGAAACTAGAAATGAATTACCATTTTTAGATGTTTTAATTCAAAGAGTAAATGGTATAATTGAAACAAGTGTTTATAGAAAACCAACACATACCAACAGATATTTAAATTTCAACTCAAATCAGTCGATACACGTTAAGAGGGGTGTTGTAAAATGTTTGTACGATAGGGCCAAAATAATTTCTTCTAATGATGAAATACTAAACAATGAGAAGCAGTTTATAAAAGAAGTTCTTATAAATAACCAATACCCTGGAGGTTTTGCCGATAAAACCTTCATAATTATTGAAAACAACAATCAGGTACGACAAAAACCTGAAAAGCGCTACACAGCGTTAATTCCTTATGTATGCGGATTATCCGAAAAGTTGCGCCGCATTGGTGATAGATTTGATATAAGGACGGCATTTCAAACAAACAATACTTTAAGATCTATTCTGACAAAGACGAAACCGAAGAACCACGAGCAAAATTTAAAAAAACTGCATTTATAGTATTCCGTGTGAGTGCAACAAATATTACGTGGGTGAGTCATCCAGATCATTTAGTGTAAGATTGGGCGAACATCAAAATTATATCAGAAAAAATGAAATTCAGAGGTCCAAGATCTGCGAACACGCTTGGGAGAACGGACATAGAATAAACTGGGACTCGGCAAAAATTTTAACAAAAGAGGCAAATGGTTGCCATTGTTAAAAGAATAACTTCACAAACTTAACATTATACAAAAAACTAAAAAAACTGTTAGCTATATCAACAGTTCTATGGAAATAGTAAGTATCTATGGATATTGAATATAACAAACATTCTTAGAGCTGTGTATTTATCATAAACAGCAAAAAAAGGATTTTTCAAAAAAGCCTTGAAAAAGGAAACAGATTAGATTTCCGAAACGTCGGCGAAATATTTAATTTCAAGTTTTTATACTTATTTGTATTATTTATTTAAAAAAGCAACCTCTAACTGATCCTATGACGTAAAAGTCACAGGCGTAGAGGTTATTTACCAGTAATATACTGGTTAATTGTGATATTTTGTAGATTCCCTGAGCACCGCTGAAAAGAAAAAATACATGTGGCAGGAAGTACCAAAGAATTGAAGAAGGAAAAAGCCGTTCTGCTGTAGTTTCCATTGATTTTCTTCAAGTTTTTCACTACTTTAATAATTCATGAGTATGACGAAAAATATAATATGCACCGCGGGTTGCTCTATGTGGTTCTTTGATGGCGAAACTTGTAAGACTCGGCCTTACGAGCCTCGGATTGCAAGCTCTATTCTCGACCAAAAAAGTGCACCTACTACCCTGGGTACATAAATAACTGTAAATGTGTCTATTGTTTTGATGTTTGTGTAAATGACTTCACACTAGAAGTCTCAATCCTCTCCAGAATTATTGGCAAAAACGAAATAAGAGGAGAAATGCAATGCAACAGCGACAGGTGTTCTTTCCCTTCACATATAACTTGTCTCTGATCTCTAAGCTTAATAATTTGACAACCACTATGGTTTTATTAATGCCGTTAAATTCGATCCTCGTTGTTTGTCGTAACTTGTAAATAATAGCGAATATCGTCGCCATGATGAGAGAATAATACACGTACTGCCACGACGGGTGACCGCAAGTCCTCGTGCGCCTGTTCTTGATTAGATATGGTAATGTAGTGCCCAGTGAGAATGATAAACTCGACATGCCGCATATTGCTGCTGCTTTGTCACAAACAAACCGCGATTAAAGGCACAGTAATTTATAAATGTATGACACATGAATATGGGCCGCTTTTGTTCTTATTTTATCTCTTTGATTTTGGGACTGCCGATGTCGTGTCGTTCCTTCTATATTGGAAAATTTAATTGGATCTCTTGATATGTCCACGGCATTAGGAATTTTAATTAAATTTAATTAAAAATATATATCTCGTATCAGTAGTTAATAATTAATTCAGATGTGAAAATAACCCAATAATATGTATTGTAGTGCAGGCTTACAGACCGGTCGGGTCAAGATCTTAACTGAAATAAATTAGTTGTAAGTGTAAATTTGGTTGGTAGAGAGCATATGCGTACACATGTTTAATGTTAGGTGAGTAACAATCTGAAAGTCCTCCAGCTTGTTCCGTCATCCACAATAATTACCTACAAATCTTAGTAGAGGATGTTTTTTCTTGGAAATTTCATGCGAAGTGGAAAACCATTTAAAGAACCGCTGCCTAAGGAATCACTGCTTCCTCATCCATACTTCCCCTCCTATAGTCTTTTTAAAGGAAAACCAATTTGACTATATTTGCACTCTAGTATGTGAAAATAGTGCGTTTTCCACATCCACGTAGTGGATTGAAAGTATAGTAGTCGTAAAAAAAAATCGATTTTTTTTTAAGTAGGTTTAGAATGAAACATTTTCTTTATAGGATTTTGCAAACAGTGGAAAGAAAAGCTATCTATGAGAACTAAAGGAAAAACTATATATAAAATTATTAATGAAATCTTTGCATTCTTTCGATAACCTGACTTCTGGTTATGCTAACAAGTAAAATTATGATTTGCCATTCTCATTTTAACACTAGCATCCAACCTAGTCCCCCACGGCTAAGCAGGCTAAACTAGTATCTACATGATCCCCTACGATATGCAAATTCAGTTAAAAATGAGAACAAAGGCCTGAAATTAATTTATTTACGTACCTTGTCTTTAAAAAAATTTTCATTCTAATGAATTACATTTTCATAAAATCTCATTCAGTTTCTTGGAAATGCTTAGCCTTTGAAACTACTATAAGCAAACAAATAATAAATAATTCACTTTTAAATAGGTTTAGAATATCACGAAACGTCGAGATTTTAAATTTGAGCGAAAAATATTTTCGGTCTGTCGGTCTGTCTGTATTTTTTTTTGTCCGCACGTTTTCTCCGGATGGGTTTAAGATATTGACTTGAAATTTTGTACACGTATATATTATAATGAGATCTGGAACTGGATTTAAATAGGGGGAAATGAGTAAAGCAGGCTGGTAAGAGTGCAGAAACTTGAAATTCGGTGTATGTATTAGAAGCCAAGGCCTCAAAATTTTTTATAATATTTTTCATCTCCCCACCACCACCTCACCCCATCATTAAAGGGGTTGATAAAATAAAATTGATGTATTCACTTGAAACTTGGTATACCTATATATATTATAATGACATCAGGTGTCGTTTTTGTAAAACTTGTGTAATTAATAAATTTTGAAATCTAAATTTATGTTTGCATTTTTACGTCTCTACGCTGACCGACGCCTAGCGTCGTTTTTGTAACACTTGTGCATTTAATAAATTTTGATACCTAGATTCATATTCTTGCATTCTTACGTGCCGACACTGACCGACGGCTGGCGTCGTCTTTGTACAATTTGTGTAATTAATAAATTTTGATATCTAAATTTATGTTCTTGCATTTTTACGTTTCTACGCTGACCAACGCATAGCGTCGTTTTTTCAAAACTTGTGTAATTAATAAATTTTGGTATCTAAATATATGTTCTGCATTTTTGCGTTTCTACGCTGACCGACGCGTAGCGTCGTTTTTGTAAAACTTGTGTATTTAATAAATTTTGATAGCTAGATTCATATTCTTGCATTCTTACGTATCGACGCTGACTGACGCCTGGCGTCGCTTTTGTACAACTTGTGTAATTAATAAATTTTGATATATAAATTTATGTTTGCATTTTTACGTCTCTACGCTGACCGACGCCTAGCGTCGTTTTTGTAAAACTTGTGTATTTAATACATTTTGATACCTAGATTCATATTCTTGCATTCTTACGTGTCGACGCTGACCGACGCCTGACGTCGTTTTTGTACAACTTGTGTAATTAATAAATTTTGATACCTAGATTCATATTCTTGCATTCTTACGTGTCGACGCTGACCGACGCCTGACGTCGTTTTTGTACAACTTGTGTAATTAATAAATTTTGATATCTAAATTTATGTTCTGCATTTTTACTTTTCTCCGCTGACCGACGCCTAGCGTCGTTTTTGTAAAACTTGTGTAATTTATAAATTTTGATATATAAATTTATGTTTGCATTTCTACGTCTCTACGCTGACCGACGCCTAGTGTCGTTTTTGTAAAACTTGTGTATTTAATAAATTTTGATACCTAGATTCATATTCTTGCATTCTTACGTGTCGACGCTGACCGACGCCTGACGTCGTTTTTGTACAACTTGTGTAATTAATAAATTTTGATACCTAGATTCATATTCTTGCATTCTTACGTATCGACGCTGACCGACGCCTGGCGTCGTTTTTGTACAACTTGTGTAATTAATAAATTTTGATACGAGACGTTAAATTCCGAAATGTATTCCAATCAGTGCGCATGAGCGAAGGGGCTGTCCATATTAAAAAGAAAATGAGGTTATATTTATATGTTGGTCCTTTTCCTTTTAATTCCGAAATGTATTCCAATCAGTGCCCACGAGCGAAGGAGCTGTCAAATTGTCAATAATAAAAAGAAAACTAATGAGGTTATATTTATATGTTCTTTTTACTTTTATCTTCTCGTCCCGAAACATAAAATGCCGATTGCGATAAGATATCATGGCTAGCACTCAATTTATAATTTAAACAAGAATTGTATCGAGGTATCTATTTCTTTGTGAGCGTACATGAAATAATTTACAGTTTATTAAACAATTCACTATATTTGCACAGTGTGACCAAGGTTTCATACAGCTTTAACATTTATCAAACGCAATAAACTATGAATTAGAATTACAAATATTTAAATTTCTAGAAAAACTACCTGTTAGAACATAAATATGTGGAATAACCTAAATCTAGATGTTCGTTAAGTAAATGTATATTTTCTTATGCATAAAGTATTGCTTCTAGACTTGCTAATTTAAACAAACATTGTAGTTAATAGCACAGCAAACAAAAACTGTTCTGAGGATGGATGTGTCGATGTGTGACAGAAAAGAGAATTAATTGGAGGATCGATTGTGGAAGCCGTTACTTTACGATGATTAATCATGACGATATGAGAAAGGACACTACTTTGTTTTCTATGACTGGATTTATTGTAACATACACGTTACTGCAGTTTTGGTACCTTAACGTACTATTTTCAAACGTTGATACATTTGGATCAAAGTTTAAAAATGATATGTTAAGGTGTATGTTACAATAACTTCAGTGATAGAAAACAAGGTAGTATTCTTTCTCATAGGAGAGGATGTTATGGTAGTTAAAAATAAAAAAAAACATTATTTACCAAATAAATATTATAATAAAAATTAAAAATTCACTTTTACAATGGTAAATTCCCTAGCTACCAAAATTATTTGTTTATTAAATAGGTAACATAACAGCCGTATGCACAGTCGTTCGCCAGCGACTCGCTGCATTTTCGCCGTTCGCCAGGTGAAATTCCATTGATGGTCAGTAGCATCTCCCAGAGATATTATCTGTTTACGTTCAAGTAAGAAATAATCAAATTTAAGTTGTTTTCGAGAATATGCTATTATTATTATGTAATGCAAGTTATGCTCTGTTCTTTCGCCAGCGACTCGCCGGGCGATTCGCTGGCGAAATAACAGAACGACTATGCATACGGCTGTAAGAGTGCTTACTTATAGGCACCAGACAATAATTTTTCCTTCTAAGTAAAATAAGTTGTACTTACTTAATTCCTAAAATAAGGAAAAAAAACAAAGCTGCATTTTTAATATTATGAATAGGAGCACTTGCAGTCCAGACATTTAAAATTAAAGATAGTTTCGTTGTAAGAACAGTCCTGCTTATTTTGTTTGCCGTGCTTATTACGACAATGTTTGTTTAGATTAAATTGAGTGCTATATAATTTATTGCAAATTTTACATATAATCGGCATTTTTCTATAAGTGTCGGAGCGAAATATCACAAAATACAAGAGAACTTAACCAATCCCTTCTTTACTGTTGTCGAAGATGACCACTGCTTGACCACAGAGCATAGATAAAATACAACAATAGAGTAGTAGAGTAGTATTATTATGAGAAGATGCTCGCAAAAAATAATGCGCAGAAACGAGTTTGTGTGCTTCCATTGTTCTAGGCCAATGAGAGCGAATTGCGTCATATTTGACGTCGAAGCCAGTGGCACCGTCAACCTGCTGTCACAGGATCTGTGCTGCGATATACTTGTTGTGTTCGCCGTTTCTGATTGAATTAAGTGATATAACCTTACTTTCAGTGAAGAATGTCTTCATCGTAAACACCAGAGTGTGACAAGCTTTAATACTCTACATTACACAGCTCTTCGACCTCGAAAATTTGATTACAATTATTATATATCCTTCTACCCCAGATGATGTGTCACTGGTAAAAATATTCGCGCACGTTAGCTCCGCCCCGAGCATCTTCTCATAATAATACTACTCTAATAACTACTGACTGAACCACAGAGTGGAAATATACTTGACAGCTCCCGTCGCTCATGCGCATTCGTTGGAATGCATTTCAGAATTTAACGTCTCGTAATTTTGATATCTAAATTTATGTTCTTTCATTTTTACGTTGCTACGCTGACCGACGCCTAGCGTCGTTTTTGCAAAACTTGTGTAATTAATAAATTTTGGTATCTAAATATATGTTCTGCATTTTTACGTTTCTACGCTGACCGACGCCTAGCGTCGTTTTTGCAAAACTTGTGTAATTAATAAATTTTGGTATCTAAATATATGTTCTGCATCTTTACGTTTCTGCGCTGACCGACGCCTAGCGTCGTTTTTGTAAAACTTGTGTAAATTATAAATTTTGATATCTAAATTTATGTTTGCATTCTTACGCCTCTACGCTGACCGACGCCTAGCGTCGTTTTTGTAAAACTTGTGTATTCAATAAATTTTGATACCTAGATCCATGTTCTTGTATTCTTAGGTCTCGACGCTGACGGACGAATGGCGTTGTTTTTGTAAAACTTATGTAATTAATAAATTTTGATATCTAAATTTATGTTCTGCATATTTACGTCTCTACGCTGACCGACGCCTAGCGTCGTTTTTGTACAACTTGTGTAATTAATAAATTTTGGTATCTAAATATATGTTCTCCATTTTTACGTTTCTACGCTGACCGACGCCTAGCGTCGTTTTTGCAAAACTTGTGTAATTAATAAATTTTGGTATCTAAATATATGTTCTGCATTTTTACGTTTCTACGCTGACCGACGCCTAGCGTCGTTTTTGCAAAACTTTTGTAATTAATAAATTTTGGTATCTAAATATATGTTCTGCATCTTTACGTTTCTGCGCTGACCGACGCCTAGCGTCGTTTTTGTAAAACTTATGTAATTAATAAATTTTGATATCTAAATTTATGTTCTGCATATTTACGTCTCTACGCTGACCGACGCCTAGCGTCGTTTTTGTACAACTTGTGTAATTATTAAATTTTGATATCTAAATTCATGTTCTTGCATTTTACGTTTCTACGCTGACCGACGCCTAGCGTCGTTTTTGCAAAACTTGTGTATTTAATAAATTTTGATATCTACATTCATATACTTGCATTCTTACGTCCCGACGCTGCCCGACGCCTGGCGTCGTTTTTGTAAAATTTGTGTAATTAACAAATTTTGATACCTAGATTCATATTCTTGCATTCTTACGTGTCGACGCTGACCGACGCCTGACGTTGCTTTTGCACAACTTGTGTAATTAATAAATTTTGATATCTAAATTTATGGTCTTGCATTTTTACGTTTCTACGCTGACCTGCCTAGCGTCGTTTTTGCAAAACTTGTGTATTTAATAAATTTTGACACCTAGGTTCATATTTTTGCATTCTTACGTCTCGACGCTGACCGACGCCTGGCGTCGTTTTTGTAAAACTTGTGTATTTAATAAATTTTGACACCTAGGTTCATATTTTTGCATTCTTACGTCTCGACGCTGACCGACGCCTGGCGTCGTTTTTGTAAAACTTGTGTTATTTATAAATTTTGATATCTAAATTTATGTTTGCATTTTTACGCCTCTACGCTGGCCGACGCCTAGCGTCGTTTTTGTAAAACTTGTGTATTTAATAAATTTTGACACCTAGGTTCATATTTTTGCATTCTTACGTCTCGACGCTGACCGACGCCTGGCGTCGTTTTTGTAAAACTTGTGTTATTTATAAATTTTGATATCTAAATTTATGTTTGCATTTTTACGCCTCTACGCTGGCCGACGCCTAGCGTCGTTTTTGTAAAACTTGTGTATTCAATAAATTTTGATACCTAGATCCATATTCTTGTATTCTTACGTCTCGACGATGACCGACGCCTGGCGTCGTTTTTGTAAAACTTGCGTAATTAAAAAATATTGATATCTAAATTTATGTTCTTGCATTTTACGTTTCTACGCTGACCGACGCCTAGTGTCCTTTTTGTAAAACTTGTGTATTTCATACATTTTGATACCTAGATTCATATTCTTGCATTCTTAGGTCTCGGCGCTGACGGACGAATGGCGTTGTTTTTGTAAAACTTATGTAATTAATAAATTTTGATGTCTAAATTTATGTTCTGCATATTTACGTCTCTACGCTGACCGACGCCTAGCGTCGTTTTTGTACAACTTGTGTAATTAATAAATTTTGATATCTTAATTCATGTTCTTGCATTTTACGTTTCTACGCTGACCGACGCCTAGCGTCGTTTTTGCAAAACTTGTGTATTTAATAAATTTTGATATCTACATTCATATACTTGCATTCTTACGTTTCGACGCTGCCCGACGCCTGGCGTCGTTTTTGTAAAATTTGTGTAATTAACAAATGTTGATATCTAAATTTATGTTCTGCATTTTTACGTTGTGTATTTAATAAATTTTGATACCTAGATTCATATTCTTGCATTCTTACGTGTCGACGCTGACCGACGCCTCGCGTCGTTTTTGTAAAACTTGTGTAATTAATAAATTCTGATACATATTCTTTATAGGAGTTTGCAAACAGCGAAAAGAAAACTATCTATGAGAACTAAAAGAAAAACTATATTTAAAAATATTAATGAAATCTTTGCATTCTTTCGATAACCTGACTTCTGGTTATGCTAACAAGTAAAAATTCTTATTTGCCATTCTCATTATAACACTAGCATCCAACATAGTCCCCTACGGCTAGGCAGGTTAAACTAGTATCTACATGATCCCCTACGATATGTAAATTCAGTTAAAAATGAGAACAAATGCCTGAAATTAATTTATTTACCTACCTTGTCTTTAAAAATCGTAGGGGATCATGTAGACACTAGTTTAACCTGCCTAGCCGTAGGGGACTATGTTGGATGCTAGTGTTATAATGAGAATGGCAAATAAGAATTTTTACTTGTTAGCATAACCAGAAGTCATGTTATCGAAAGAATGCAAAGATTTCATTAATATTTTTACATATAGTTTTGCTTTTAGTTCTCATAGATAGTTTTTATTTCCGCTGTTTGCAAAATCCTATAAAGAATATGTCTCATTACTATAAGCAAACAAATAATAAATAATTCACTTTTAATAAATTTTGATATCTAAATTTATGTTCTTGCATTTTTACGTATCTACGCTAACCGATGCCTAGCGTCGTTTTTGTAAACCTTGTGTATTTGATAAATTTTGATTCCTAGATTCACATTCTTGCATTTTTACGTCTCGACGCCGACCGACGATTAGCTTCGCTTTTTATAAAAATTTTGTATTTGATAAATGTTGATACCTAAATTCATATTCTTGCATTGTTACTTCTCAACGCCGACCGTCGTTTTCGTAAACCTTCTGAATTTGATAAATTTTGGTACGTAGATTCATGTTCTTGAATTTTTACGTCTCGTTGAAGACCGACACGACGCTTAGTCTTGCTTTTGTAAAACTTGTATGTTTGATAAGTTTTAATACTTAGATTCTTATTATTGCAGTTTTACGTCTCCTCGACGCCTAGCATCGTTTTTGTAAAACTTATGTATTTGATAAATTTTGATACCTAGATTCTTATTCTTGCATTTTTACGTCTCGACGCCGACCGACGCCTAGCATCGTTTTTGTAAAACTTGTGTATTTAATAAATTTTGATACCTAGATTCATGTTCTTGCAGTTTTACGAGACCCATCTTTTTGTGGAATATTAATGTAAAGCCTATTACAATTACTCCAAGTTGTGTAACTTCTTAAATTTTTTCTCAGCAACTTAATAAAAAATGTTTCCTTCTTCAATTCTTTGGGACTTTCTGCCACATGTATGATTTCTTTTTAAGCGGTGCTCGGGGAATCTACAAAATATCACAATTAACTAGTATGTTACTGGTAAATAACCTCTACGCCTGACTTTTACGTCAAAGGATCAGTTAAAGGTTGCTTTTTTTAAATAAACAACACAAATAAGTATAAAAACTTGAAATTACTTATTTGTGTTGTATATTTTAAAAAAGCAACCTTTAACTGATCCTTTGACGTAAAAGTCACAGGCGTAGAGGTTATTTACCAGTAACATACTGGTTAAATGTGATATTTTGTAGATTCCCCAAGCACCGCTTAAAAAGAAAACATGCATGTGGTAGGAAGTCCCAAAGAATTGAAGGGAAAAAAATTAAGATAATGCCACAAATAACATTTAGACAACTTAATAAAAGTTGGAAAATTTTTAAAAGTTCTTTATTTCTATCCCCTGTACATTTTGCAGATTTTGTAAATATCATGTCAGGTTTGAAAGTTAGCCAAGTTAATTTTCAATGTTTTAACGAAGCTTCTTCTCTAAATTTTTTTATGACATCTGCCCCAAATATTATTAAAATTCTATGACCAATTATTTCCGCATACTAAAGTCCAAATATAGTCAAGAAGTTTACCTTTAAAGAGACTTGGAAGGAAAATCTGGATGTGGACGTAGTGATTCCTTAGGCATCGGTTTTAATACTTGGCTTGATTTTATATAATGCATAAATACAAAAATCTGTTGATTTACTAATTTTTCCTGCGTAAACTTTGCTTGCCAATGTACCAATCAGATACAAGGATACACGTTCCTTATCTTTACTTGCACTGAATTTTAAACTGAGATAGACGATAGTTGTGAATGTTTCTAACCGAAATTGCTTGTGACAGCCAGAAGAATACCATTCTCTAAAAATTCTGAAACGCAAAGATTTATAACAAAACTGTCCTTGTATAGAAGGAATATTATTACCCACTAAACATTTCATTTCAGACAGCGACAAGTACAATAAACATTTTTATAACTACTAGTACAAACTTACATACTCATTGAATTCTAGACCCAACAATGTGCACCGAGATTTTTATATAACGTTATTGTTGCCAATACGTGTCATTCCATAATCTAAGGTATTAACTTTCTCTGAAGTCATATAATAAATATTTCTCACTATTTCAATATTTTGATATTATATTTACTTTTCAAACGAAGAAAAAATTCAATGTACTTACATTTATCTCGGAAACGAGTTTCTGTATAATACGGTAGCGTCCGTTTTGACGGGTACGTAATCGGTAAAATTATTTGATGATAATTTCGACATTATGTCAGGTGTCTAGTGCTACTTATTCGTTCATAAGGTGTGCACTTGGAAAAAATACGTACAGTTCAAATCACAAATGTTGTCGGTCGCGTCATCGTATTTTAATTTCCGAATCAAATCGATTCAAGGTCACACAAATGGCACGCATGGGCGTACCATTAGAAAAGAGTTTTCTGTAAAATAACAATTGTTGCTTCATATAATTTTGATATTATAATATATTATTCTCGCCAAACGGCAACACTACTTTAGTGGTCGGATAGATTAACTACAAAACTACAGAATCAACTACGCTACAGACTTACTTTTGGAGTACATATTATAAATTGTATCCCACACATCCATCTTCCTTGCCTTCCCAAGTCCTTAGTTTTATTTTTCTTTCGGGGTCCGTATTTCCTGCTCCTCATAGGTTTCCTTACGGATCCGTTGCGCCGTCCGCATATCAATATCCAATTCATTCTAAGTACGCTAAAAAAAATATTTTATAAACATCTGCCATCATGGGCTGCTTGCAAAGGTGAAAGGGGACCTCCGTTGCATTTTTCCTGATTGAAGTACTCTACTAATTTCACCACCATGTCTCTAACCACTGCTTTCTGAGATTAGTTTCTTTACAAACAGTGACAGTAAAGCACTCACAAACTATTTACAAAAGAATTTACATAATTACCGGAAAATTGCAGCACCACAGTAAAAAACACTACAAACATATACAAGGTGTTTCACGAGGAAACGGACATGCTTTAATGGCAGATAGAGGACAGAAAGGGTAATCTTAATCACCCATTGAAAAAGCTAGTTGGGCCCTTATTGCTGAAATACAGTATATTTTATGTATTTTTACCATAATCTCCATTCGCTGATACTCTATAGAGGAATGGAGAAATAAGTTCATATTTTGCACATATAATACACTAGTGATCGTGAATAAGTACCTGTATCACATACGCAAAGAATCCAGGTCCGGACTCAAGAGAAAAGTTTTTGTTGTTCGTCAAGAGAACAATACAATGAAAAATGTTCCAAAAGACTAGGTATGTAAATAAATTCATAGTGGGTTATGTGGATACTGGTTTACTCTGCATAGCTGTAGGAGACTGTGTAGAAACTACCAGCAGAATAATTACCTATTACACGAAAAACAAAAAATGCAGATACTCTGACACTGTTGTAAAACGTATTTACAAATTAGAATCACAATTAAATTTTATGTTCAAAATTACCCCCCTCAGCTTCAGTACATTTTCTGGTGCGATTCACGAGATCTCTAATTGACCTTCTTATCACATCTGAATTGTTTCTAATTTCGCCGCAGCAATCAACAATCCTTTGAATTAACTGACCCCTGTCATTAATTCCCACATTGTAGACCTCACTTTTTAAGTGATTCCATGAAAAACAATCAACAGGGTTGAAATCCGGGGACCTTGTCGGCTATGCATGAGGACCTGCACGACCAATCCATCTGTTTGGATATGTATCATTTAAATGATTTCTAATTTGGTTGAAGAAATGCGGTGGGGCTCCATCATGTTGAAAGAACATAGCTTGGATATTTACATTTTCTGAAAGATTCGGTAATGTATCTTGTAAAAAATTTAGATAAACGCTACCAGTTAGTGTACCTTCAAAAAAACGTGGTCCTAACAAGTGACCGCCTATAAGCCCAATCCAAACGTTGATAACTAAACAAGGCCTGAACAGTTAAAAATCGGTTAGTTGTCTCTATTGATCATAGTGGCCTTATTTCAAAATGACTATTAATAAACTTATAAATAAATGATACGATGCTACTATACAGATTCAGCAAATTTAGTTTAAGGTACGTAAACTTGTTTCTGCGCAGATAAACCACGCCTTGTCGTAGAGCAATGCAGGGCATTGGTATAAAACAATAGCGCCATCGCTTGACCGCGTCGAGCTGAGAACAGCGCACCCATTCTGCTTTTAATAGCGTAGCTGTTTAGACGTGTGGGAATAAAATAAATTAATCTCAATTTCGTTATTAAAATATCGTGTGTTTATGTGTGTGCAGAAAAAGTGCAAATTGTGAAGTGGTGTCGTGAATTATTGTAAAAAATGCTGTCAACCCGAACCCCGTCATCAACAAATGAGCGAAGAACGTGAAATTTGCGAAACTAATGTCTGTGCACTTGTTGAAACTAGTGAACCTTGTTCTAGCAGGCAAATTTCTGATGAAGTTGAAATGAAGGGAAGAACTGTAAGAAACATTTTGAAAATACATGGGTACAGTTGTTTTAAAGTTCAAACAACGCAAGAAATATTTCCCGAGGACAATTTCAAACGGATGGAATTTTGTGAAATCATGATAAATAAAGTGAATGAGAATGAATACTTCTTATAGAATATATTGTTAACAGATGAATCATCCTTTTCATTGTATAGGAAACACAATTCATCCGTAGTACGATATTGGTCTTGGAAAAATAAACATTTGAGTGTTGCTGTGCGAACTCAGTATCCTCAAAAGTTGAACGTTTGGACTGAAATTTTAGACAATCATATTATAGGCCCACTGCTAATCGATGGCAATTTAAATGGCAATAAATATTTAGAGCTTTTACAAAACCAAATAATTCCTGCAGTTCAAAATCTTCCTGTCAACTTTGACGACATTTGGTTTCAACAAGACAGCTGCCTAACCAATGCTATAGAAATTATTTAAACAAAGCGTACCAGAGAAAATGCAGTGTAAACAGCATTTAGAGACATTTTCAAAATTATTGCAGATAGATGCACATTTTTATAATTTGGAATCTGCAGAAAATAATGGAGCGGTTTTTAATGAAATAATTGACTGTATTGCTTTATATCTAATATTTAGTTAATATTTTAAAATGTATAAAATATTATTCAGAGTGTCGCTCAAATTACTGTAATAATTCAAACGAGAAATCAGTCAGAGTATGTTAGAAATGAATATCCAGGGTGACTGCCCATGTAAGCTCACGTACCTAACAGTTCAAATATTAATCTTTCTGGTCTGCTAACTACTAAGCAAGAAGTATAAATGTTTATAAGTTTCTAAATAAAAGCAACGTACAACTATTATCCATTTAAGAGACCACAGTTATGTACACAACAAATCTTGTGCAATGAGGAATATTTCTCGCGGCTACTAAAGAGATTATTGTAGAACTACAAGTGAGGTTAAAATATTACGTACAACTAAGTTTTTAATAATGTGACAGTTTTCTATTGCGGTCATACATTATGAGTGGTTTTATTAATATTTGTTTCTGATGCTCGTCATGAATATTTCCAGGTTCCAAACTTCTAAATAATTACTTTTATTTTAAGATAAATGATCGTATGTAATATTAGGTACTATACTTTTATTGAAACATATTCTTTATAGGATTTTGCAAACAGCAGAAAAAAATAACTATCTATACCTAAAAGAAAAAGTATGTGTAATTTATTAATGAAACAGATGTTTGGAGACAAATAAAATTAATGAAACATGCCAACGCCAATCACACCATAGTAAAACCAGCATCGGATGAACACCTTACTGAATTCTTTAATTCTTTAACGTTAGATATGGTACACCCAGAACCAGTAACTTGGGAACCAGAAGTAAATAATCATCCTCTAACTGTACCATTTTTAATGATCTAGTTAGACAATGTTCTGAATAATAAAATTAATACTTCTCCTGGAGAAGAATATGTCTTTTTTATGGATCCGCATGTAAAACTCTTCTAGGTCGTCGTGACGTTTTGCAGAACAAAGGTTTGCGAATATGCTTGGGTGTGATGAAATCCACTCCAACAGAAGCCCTATATGTGGAGGCAAACGAACCCCCCTTAACACTTAGAAGGGAATGGTTACGCTCAAAATTCGCCCTTAAGTTACGCGCCTACAAATCTCTCCAAACTTAACACAAGTCTACATATTATCTGCATAGAAAATTTAACACATACATTTTGGGAAAAAAAGGTGAGCCCTTCACTAGCTGATGGTTATAGTAACACCTCTGATTACGACAATTTCATAGTCAAGTATAACTTCCCGTATTTTTTTACCTTGAATTATTTCGCCATGCTGATCACTCCCAAAGTGCACTTGCCTGCTTTTACTGACAACCCGATACTCAACAAAAACATATGTTTCGAGCTATTAGATATGTACAATAATAACTTATGTATTTTCACAGATGGATCGAAACACCAGAGCGGTACTGGTAGTACCTTTTTTTTATTCCTAGCTTCAACTTAGAGTACAAATTAAAACTCCAATCAGAAACCTCAATTTTTACTGCCGGAACCATTGCCATTCTTGAGGCCATCAATACAGTCGGTTTGCTAAATTACCCTAACATCACAATTTTTTCCGATGCAAGAAGTGTTTTAAACAGTATTTTCAATTTTGGAATCCACTCCTCATGTAATGTATTAGACGTCGTAAGTAAAGTCTCACAGTTAGCACATCGCAACATTAATATAAACTTTGTGTGGATTAAAGCTCATTGAGCCAAGAGTGCGATTGTAGAGGGCGATACCTCTTTATACAAGATCCCTTCGTCAGATTTACACGTCACATTAAAAAAATCACTATATGTAAAATGGCAACGCAGATACCAAGACGCATATTCAGACAGAACCACTAACTACTTTTTATTAAACCCCGTTATATCTAAGCCCAAGTGGCATAAAGGGCTCTCCATCACCAGGCACTTCTACACGACTGTAACTCGTCTGTAATTTAACCACGGCCGATTTCCTTCCCACCTGCATAAAATTGAAATAATAGGGAGCGATCTCTGCGAATGCGGAGATACTGGTGACGTCAACCATCTTTTATTTAATTGTAGACTCAAACAGAGAGAATCCGATCATTTAATACAACGTCTTCAGAACAATGGACTTGTACTACCTCTCAATGTAAATTGTATTCTTGCAAAACAAAATATTGATGCGCTAAAAATCATCATCATACGAATATTTGCAAACATGCAACTTTGTCATTTAAGAAGTTTAAATATTTGTGAATTTCGATCTCCCATCTACTTTTGTAGTTTCTTCTGTTCTTTCTTTCTCCTCTTAACCGAGGCCTACCTACTTGTACGTTAGTTTATTGAAGTCGCCATGATCGGCCCCTTGGCGTGAAACGTGTGCCCATTATAATTTTCAGGTAGTTTATAGTTTATTCCATTTTTCTCTTCTATTTTGCAAATTGAGACAATCTGAGCAGCTGGCTAATGGGAAATACCCGACACCAATTCAAACCCGGAAAAAAATTATTAATGAAATCTTTGCATTCTTTTGATAACCTGAATTCTGTTTAAAATAAATTAAAATCCTAAAACGAATTTGTCTACTTTCTTATTTGACAATTCTCATTCTAACATTAGCATCCACACAGTCCCCTACGGCCATGCAGATTAAACTTGTATCTACATAACCCGATACGATCATGAAGATTCAGTTAAAAATGAGAATAAAGGCCTAAAATGAATGTATTTATCTTCCTTGTCTTAAAATTTCATTCTAATGGGGACTGTGTAGATTTGCTAGCATAACCAGAATTCAGGTTATCGAAAGAATGCAAAGATTTCATTAATAATTTACACATACTTTTTCTTTTAGTTATAAGATGGGTTTTTTTTCTGCTGTTTGCAAAATCCTATAAAGAATATGTTTCAATACAATTATAAGCAAACAAATAATAATTCAATAACAAAAAAGGGATATTTCTTTAGAATATTTTAGTATTTATTGTATAAAATCTAACCAAGTTTTAATACAGTAACCGCTGCCTAAGGAATCACTACGTCCACATCCAGATTTTCGATCCAAGTTTCTTTAAAGGAAAGCATCTAGATTATATTTGCACACGTGTACCAAATTTCAAGTGGATATCTCAATTCTATTGTATCATCTCCTTTTATAATGGAGTAGAAATGGTGGGAGGGTTGAAAAATATTTATAAGTAAATCTGAGTGCTTGGTGTCTTGTATACAGGGTGATTCACGTAGGCCATTCATTAGAAGTTTTCCAACTTGCAGTTGGATTAGAAACTTGAAATTTCGTATGCAGCCATAATCGATCATGCCCGTTCTATCTAAAATATTTTCAGTCCTCCAACTATACAGGGTGTGCCAAAAATTGGTACCAACTTTCTTATTTTAAATGGAAACCTATATTTTTCTTTACATGGTTCGATTGATCTTCTAATTCTGAGTTTAGAGAACCTAAGTTATGTTAACTTATCTATTATAATTTTTGACATATGTCCAATTTTTTGAAAAAAATTGCCGCTGTAGTAGTTTACAAATAAATTTGTATCTCGCAAACCTTTCAAAATTATGAAACCAAATTTGTGAAGCAGTTAGCTGGAAGTCCAGGCTAACTTTTGATGTCCCATCGGTGGTCCCATTTTGTACCATATGGGCGCAGTCAATTTTCAAATGTCGCAATCAAGAATTGTCAAAAAGTCAATTTTTTCAAATGGCACCTACTATTTTTTTTCACACCATTCGAAATAAAATTGAATTTTAGGGTGAGTTACTTAAGCATTCCCTATACCTAACTTCACCCTATATCGAGTTATTCAATAAAAATCAAGAAATACCTTATCTTGCCGAGAGATTCCTTACTTCATCAAGTATGCCATGGAAACAAAAGACAGTTGTAATAATTTTTAAAGAAAAATATGGATTCTTATTTAATTACACACATCACCAACAAATTATTATTAACGAACAAGAACAATGCTGACGAAATTCTGTCAGTGAAAACGGTGCACACATTGAGTATTGAAATAATTATTTTGTTAATCTGTTTATTTGTTGTTATTTTGTTGTTATTATTTATTATTGCAATACAGTTTTTGAATAAAAATTAAAATGATATGATTATTTCCAAAGCCTTGAGAAAAAAAAACAATATTTTTTTCAAAAAATGCCAATAACTCAAAAACCACTGTAGATAGACATACACAATGTTAATAAAAGTGGCCCTAAAATTCAATTTTGCATTGATTTCTGGCGTCAGAAATGGTAGGCGGCGTAGGCGCAAAGATGTGCTACGCAATCTGTTGAAAGTAGAATAATAGAATATTTGAACAAAAATATGGTGGTCACATTGAACATTTACGTCAGAATTTCGTCAACATTGTTCTTGTTCGTTAATAATAATTTGTTGGTGTTGTGTGTAATTAAATAAGAATCCATATTATTCTTTAAAAATTATTACAACTGTCTTTTGTTTCCATGGCATACTTGATGAAGTAAGGAATCTCTCGGCAAGATAAGGTATTTCTTGATTTTTATTGAATAACTCGATATGGGGTCAAGTTAGGTATAGGGAATGCTTAAGTAACTCACCCTAAAATTCAATTTTCTTTCGAATGGTGTGAAAAAAAATAGTAGGTGCCATTTGAAAAAATTGACTTTTTGACAATTTTTGATTGCGACATTTGAAAATCGACTGCGCCCATATGGTACAAAATGGGACCACCGATGGGACATCAAAAGTTAGCCTGGACTTCCAGCTAACTGCTTCACAAATTTAGTTTCATAATTTTGAAAGGTTTGCGAGATACAAATTTGTTCGTAAACTACTACAGCGGCAATTTTTTTCAAAAATTGGATATGTGTCAAAAATTGTAATAGATAAGTTAACATAACTTAGGTTCTCTAAACTCAGAATTAGAAGACCAATCGAACCATGTAAAGAAAAATATAGGTTTCCATTTAAAATAAGAAAGTTGGTACCAATTTTTGGCACACCCTATATAGTTGGAGGACTGAAAATATTTTAGATAGAACGGGCATGATCGATTATGGCTGTATACCAAATTTCAAGTTTCTAATCCAACTGCAAGTTGAAAAATTTCTAATGAATGGCCTACGTGAATCACCCTGTATACACCAAATTTCAAGTTTCTGTACTCTTACTTAAAATCGTATTTGTGTAAAGTACTGACTGGCATTACATTGGAAATAAATCATAACACGTGGGATAAAAATATACGTAAATAACTAAATAATTTTCTGTCAATTAAAACTTTAGTAAACTGACACACGATTTTTTTTTTCGTAAAATGCAATTATATTTAAAAAATAAAAATCATCAAAGTAGGCGTATATTTTTGAAATTTTGCACAAGGCTATAACTTTTTAATCTGAATAACTTTCCTTAATGACATTTTGCTATAAATTTTACAGAAAAGGTACTTTACCTAACAAGAAATTCATTTTTGCTTAACTGCCATGGCCTACGTGATTTAAAAAAAAACAAAAATACACCCAAAATTACTATTTATATAAGCAGGAGTGAACCCCCAAATATTAAAAAAAATCGAAAATATTTTGTCCATTTCACCTATAGCGAACTCAATCGGAGGACATGCTGTATACTTCACAAATAATGAAACGACTGATTATGCAGTGGAAAATACAATGAACGAGGAACGTGAGAGGAAGAATAATAAGGCTGTGAAACCCAAGAGAATGGTTCAGCCGTTCTTCATGCGAATTTTTCAGAGCAGCAGCCTTCAAAATCATAATAGCCATAATGATTGCCAACCTTCGATGCGGAGATGGCACCTGGAGAAGAAGAAGAAATAATGAATCGAATATGTTTCTTGCATTATTTGATACATACAATTTTTCACAATCATTGTGTGAGTCATAGAATTCTGTCGCTCGATGATTTGTCTCTCAATCTGACCATGTGTCCGTCCATCTGTCTCTCCGTGCGTTAAGTTTCTTGTATGCATGATAATTGAAGAGAGAACAGTCCGACTTTATTGAAACTTACAAATCATTGTGAACAAATCGTTCACCAGCAAGTCGGACAGTTGGTGACTTATTTGCTCAATGTATTATTTATACCCTCTAAAATATTGTAGAAGGATACTTGTCTTTATTCCCAAAGAATGCTTCGACCATCTGGCAAGCCCTGCCTAAAGTGCACATCTATTTTTTTTTTAATTAGTAGTGTACTTCTACCTGGGGTTGCTTAGGAATAAAAAAATTATCCTTCTACAAAATTTCAGCGGGTATAGAACACTTTGAGCAGATCGTTCACCAGCTTTTGTAATTAACAGTTAGCGAGATAGAAGCAAGAAACTTAATGGAATAACCGTTTTTCCGACGGCAGCTCGAGCTCATCAGACTTATGGTGTATTTAATTCAAAAAATTTGCATAACTTGACCGAAAACAATTCTCATGCTATAAGAGAAGCCCATTCTCAACATAAGCTCTCCGTAAATGTTTGGTGTGGTATGATTAATAACAACCTAAATTGCCTACATATTCTTCCAGCAAGACTAACTACAGAGGTTTATTTAGATTTCTTACAAAATATTTAACCTGGTTTAATGCAAGGTATTAATGAAAGAGAACAATACTTCCTGGATGACGAAGCTCCTCCTCATTTTGGTATCAAGGTTAGAAGGCATTTGGATAATGAGTATCCAGATGGATTGGACGTGGGGGGGGGGCTCATCCTTGGTCGGTTAGATCTCCATATTTCAACCCCGTTGATTATTTTATATGGGAATATATCAAAACTGAAATCTACAGTGTCCCAATAAATGCTAGAGATCAGTTACGTTAGCGAGTTTTCCACTATAGTGACCAAATTAGAAACAATCCTGCGCAAATTATAAAATCTATTGGCAATTCAAATAAACGCCAACAAAAGTGTATGGAAGCTGGAGGTTCTCATTTTGAACATTTGCAGAGTATTTGTAATATTTTTAAATAATTTTTGTAAATAATTAATGTGGCCATTCTTAATTATTTGAACAATTAATGTAAGCAAATAAAGCTGTTTTTCTTCAAATTCCCCTTTTTGCCAAATTCAGTGGCTTGTAAAAAAATCAACAAAGGTGTGACAAGAAATCTAATTACATGTTTATGTTTAGTGATGTATGAACTTTTATAATAGGGATGTTTTCTATTTTTTAATTGTAATAAAAAAGGCTAGTTCTAAGGGTACAGAAACACGTAATAACCTTTAAAACGCCTAAAAACTTTTTTCTTGAAAATAAACCGAAAATAAAAACTCCGAAATTAACGAGGTTAGTAAACGATCCCTGCAGTGAGAGTAGCGCGCGTGATGTCATAATGCTCATAGCGAAACTCGTATTCCAACGTGATATGGATTGTTTGTTTCAGTATTGTTTTATCTCTGTTTTTGTAATGATGGGAGACTCAAAATGTGAGAAAGTTAATAGAAACACGTGTTGTTTTGTTCGTGGATGTACAAATCAGTAAATAACCGGGAAAAGGTGCCACAAAATGTAAAAAGAAAGAAGCTTTGGCCGTTTTTTAAACCAATGATATTTTTAAAAAACTTTTGTTACCTTAAGCATTTATCAAAATCGGTCTCCGATTATACAATCCCTGTTTTCAACGTAGCAAAGCACATTTAATATGGAACACACTTTATAATGTACTACTAAAGGTTTGGTACTATATAGTACTTATTACTTATTTATATAAAACAGTACTTACTGTTTCGCTTTTACACCACTAGATTGAGGCTGATTGAAATCTATCACCATGGGCAAAAATTCTGAAACCATGGTAACGTCCACAGTTAGTAGATTATGCGAGTTCGCTTTTTGAAAACCTTCCTCTATTTTAGAAGTATGCCTTAATTAAAATTAAAAGTCGCAAAATGAAGAACTACACGGACACAACAGTTCGCAGAAGTCAGTAAACGCAAACTAATTCTCATTAGGGATGGCAACGAAGTACCGATATAAAATAAATATCGATATATTAATCCTAAACCATGAATATATTCATATCGTTTTTTTGTTGCAATATATTGGGTTGAAATATCGATATTTTTCTAAATATATCGAAAAGGGTCAACTCGCATATTACCAGCCCCCCCCCCTCCCTCTTCGAAATTTTATTCCGAGAATATCACCCGTCGCTCTCTGAAATTTTAATCGAGATAAATATTGTACTATAAGGAATGCCACCCCCCGCTTCCCGAAGTTATACCTTAAGCTATATTCATTAATGTTTGACATTAAATGTTAATCTACAAAATATATCGATACATAGAAATATCGATAATGAATATGTTGATCTGAGTCTTTAGGGGTTTTCACATAGAACGGATTTGTTGATTTTTGTAAAACTTTGTGGATGTTATTATAAGACTATTTTTAACCATTTAATGATGGATTTAATTTTTTGTGAACACTCCTATAGGTACCTGAAAGTTAAAAAAATATTACAGGGTGATCTGTTTTAAGAAAGTCCGGCACTGAAATTTAAAAAAATTATAATATTAATATCAACTGTGATAAGTGTATAAAGTGTAAAATTTAAACAAAAGTAAGGACGTTCTGGCGAAAATAAATTTAGACCAAAATCATTTCATCACCCTGTATCTCAGAAATTAAAAGCGACAGGAAAATTTCAATGGCCCTTCCTGAATACCCAAGTCGTCCTCTACCGCCCCTGGAAGTATGTACAGTTCCTCACGAAACACCCTGTATTAAGTAAATATATTTCCAAAAACATACGTATAAAATATACAATACAAATACTTTCACTATAACAAAGCATTTTTATTATTATTAAAATAATTATATAATAAGCGATTGACGCAAACGCGTATCCAATTACAATACATATTCGAAGAAATTAAAACCAAATCACTTTCTTCGTTTAATGTTATACAAATAACCTCAAGTTCAACGACTTTAATAATGAAATTAACACCTACTATAGATACGTAGAAATATTTTTGTCAGAATGAAACTACCAAGTACAAGTAGTTTCTCCATGTATAAATTATAGTGGCGGGGTCTCAAAGGGCCTGAATGAAACTAGGGTGTATTGTGTTTACCTACACACCAAATATTTAGGATGGATGGTATGCATAATGAATAAATATGTTGTTCAAGAAATAAACACATCTATGTATGCGTGGATTTATTATTAGAATTTGAGAAAATGTGAACATCAAGCGGACAAATACATTTCCAAATAGGGCTTATTCAATTTTCGAGAACAATCCTTCGTGGAAGGTTATAATAATCTTAATAATTATAATAATACTGTCTCTATCAACGGAGATTCAATGGGCTCATTTAGCATTTTTCTAAATTACATTATCTGAAAGATCTTTTAATTCTAGAGCGAAGAAAACAATCGGTAAAGGTATTTACACAGAACTTCCCTCTTTATTTGTGCATGGCGGTCACTCTAAAAAATTAATAATTACGAAATGACATTGAAAATAATAATCGCAATACAGTTATCACTCTTATTACAAAGAATCCTGATAAGTTTTGGTCGAAAAAATATACAGAGTGCTCATCCAACAGCAAAAGTTCAATACTAAATAACGGGTGCCAAATATGGAAGGCTTGCGCAAATACCTTTACAAATGTCCACCATGACTTAATTATTTCTTGGGATGACCACCCTGTACATTTTTCAATAAAAGTGTAATAGGTGCATATGCCAAATATTATTGCCATCTGTCACATTTTCAAATCCACATTCACGTAGTGCAGTGGAAGTATCGTGGTGGTTAAAAAATTACATTTTTTTTTAACTTTTCAAAAATGTTGGTAAAAAAATTTTCAATTTTTTTTTCTTATGAAACAGATTTAGAATGCCATGAACCGTGAAAATTTTAAATTTGAGCAAAGTAAAAAAAACTTTTCGATCTATTTTGGTAGTAAAAGATTTTTCAAAAATGTTGGTGAAAAAATTCTTCAAAATTTTTCTTTTTGAAATAGGTTTTAAAATGTCACAACCCGCGAAAAATTTTAAATTTGAGCAAAACAATTTCTTTTCCATCTATTCTAGTGGTCAAATTTTTTTCCAAAATGATAAAAAAATGTTGCAAATTCAAATTTTTTTTTCGAAATAGGTTTGGAATTTCATGAAATGTGGAAATTTTAAATTTGAGCAAAAAAAAATTTTTCATCTATTCTATATACAGGGTTGGGCAAATGTGTGGAAACACTTGATTTCTGGCCAAACTATAAGTGCGATTGAAAAATACCTTTAACAAAAGTTTTTGTAGTATTTTTATTCTATTCAGTGATGTACTTTGATTTTCAACAGCTATCCTATTTTTCGAGATGTGACGTCATCGGCAGTTTTTTTAAATGAATAACCCTGTATATTTTTACATTTTCAGATACACAATTTTTCATCAATTATAGTGATATAGGGTTTGGTGGGTGTGCCGCTGGTTTTTTAAATATTAAATAAAATAATAAAATAAAGTGTAATAAATATTTATTAGTTAATGATAATTAAATTTCTTATTACAAAATATTGAGCACTTTAATATTGAAAAACGAAGAAAATATTCATAATAAATGTTCAAATTGGAAACCTTCAGCAGCCTGAAAATATCCTATTCGATCAACGAAAGCTCTTAAAGAGTTTTGAATAGCATGCTGTGATATTCCTTGAACAGCCATCCTAATTCGATCTTCCAACTCGTCTAACGACTGAGGCTTGATCCTATAGACAACAGATTTTAAATGACCCCAAAGAAAATAGTCTAAAGGACTTAAATCTGACGATCGCGGTGGCCATTCAATATGTCCTCTTCGACCTACCCATCTCTGTGGAAATATTTCATTAAGGTATTGACGCACGTCAACTCCATAATGAGGCGGAGCTCCATCTTGCTGATACCAAATTTCATCTGAGAGTCGTTCAGGATTTGCCTGGTTTGGAAATAAACGATTTAATACTGGAATAATTTGTTCGCGTAAAAGTTGTAAATAAAGATTGGAGTTTAAATTTTCTCTAAGAAAGAATGGTCCGATGATGTGTCCTCTGATTATCCCCGCCCATACATTTAATTTTTGAGGGTATTGGGTGTGACTTTCTTCCATCCAATGAGGATTCTGATCAGCCCAGTAGCGACAGTTATGTCGATTTACAAAACCACTGAGGCAAAATGTCGCTTCATCGGAAAAGACTATATTATTGAAAAAGTTACCATTAATTTCAATTGTATCCATCATTTCCTGGCAAAGCTGCATCCTTCTATCAGGATCATCATCATTTAATTCTTGTACTAAATGTACTTTATACGGATGAAATTTATTTTTGGACAATATCCTTCTTACTGATCTCAAGCTAATATTGTGATGTAAGGCTAGTTTTGGTACTGAAGTTTTTGGTTCTTCTTGTAGGCTAAGAAGAACATCAAGTGAAATATCTTCATTTGTATCCGATTTACTTCGACCGGATTTTGGCCGATTTTAACACTTCCCTTTCCGTGAAACTTTTGCACAACCTTTGAAACTGTTGATTTTGAAATATGAGAATTTCTATCAGGGAATGTTGCATTAAAAATATCATGCATCTTGTAGAGATCTCTGCTTGTCTCCAAAACCAACCATCATTAACAACGTAATTCTTTCACGTTCAGTTAGTTCAGCCATAATTAAAAAACAATGTTAATATTTCACACCGAAACTCTCTAACAGTATTGACTGCAATTGACAGTAATACGAATGATTTGAGTTCGGTTAAAGAAAGTTTGCAAAAAGCATGGCAAGAAAAAAACGAATATTTTTTTATCAGATAGTCCTGTTGACAATAATTAAAATGTAAACAGCCATGTCTTTGCTTTATTGTTTTATTTAATATTTAAAAAACCACAAGCCGCACACCCACCAAACCCTATATCACTATAATTGACGAAAAATTGTCTATCTGAAAATGTAAAAATATACAGGGTTATCCATTTAAAAAAACTGTCGATGACCTCACATTTCGAAAAATAGGATAGCTGTTGAAAATCAAAGTACATCACTGAATAGAATAAAAATACTACAAAAACTTTTGTTAAGGCTATTTTTTAATCGCACTTATAGTTTAGCCAGAAATCAGGTGTTTCCACACATTTGCCCAACCCTGTATACTTAGTGATAAATTGATTAAAAATGTTTTCAATTTTTTTTAAATATATCAAAAAAAAAAAATTAATTTATTTGAATAGGCTTAGAATGCCATGGAAACGTGGAAATTTTTAATTTGAACAAAGAAAAAAAATTTCCATCTATTTTAGTGGTACAATTTTTTGAAAAATTGTAAAAAAAATCATTTTTTTTTTAAATAGGTTCAGAACACTATGAAACGTGGAAATTTCAAATTTGAATAAAGAAAAAAATTTTTCATCTATTTTAGTGCTAAAAATTTGTCAAAAATGTTGAAAAATTGAAATGAAAAAGCATGGTCATTCCGATGCTATGGAATATGGTAAACTTAAAGAAGCAGTTGCTCTTCAAATATTTACTGCATCGAAACCCCAAGCGAACATTAAAAAATCAGGCATATTCTATTACGAGAAATTTAGATATTTAGCTGCCTCTCCTGATGGTTAGTTTACAAATATAATTGAAAAAGTTTGAATAATATATTCAGGTTTACTAATAGTACTTATTAATAATTCTAAAATATAGTATAGTCACCTAGTAATTGTGGCCGAGGCTCGGAAAGCGGCTTACAGACTGGAATGCGGAGGTCAGTGGAAAAAAGGAGGAGAACAATCAGGTCACACAAGGGCCCTAGCTGATGCGATAGGAGCCCACTCACTTCTGGAGGTCAGGAGTGACGACGTGATGCCTTCCTTCTCCTTCGCACAACCCTTCGAGGTAGTCTTCCCGAAAAGGGCAGACTGGAGACAACTCGAGGACATACTAAGGCCTGCAGATATTGTCTGGTTCACAGACGGATCGAGGCTAGAGGAAAGTACCAGAGCGGGTATATTTGGGGAAAGGCCCAGGGCTGAGCTTTCCTATGGCCTGGGCAAATTCGCCACGGTATTCCAAACCGAGATCTTCGCTATTTTGGTCTGTGCACAGAAGAACATCCGAAGGGAATACTCCAATAAACACATATATATATGTAGCGATAGCCAAGCGGCCCTCAAGGCCCTTGCATCGAATCGGACCAAGTCAAAACTGGTCCAAAACTATAAACAGGCCCTCTGCGAACTTGGCTGATCAAACTGGGTCAGGCTTCTCTGGGTGCCTGGACACAGCAACATTGAGGGTAACGAGCAGGCCGATGCTCTGGCCAGAAGGGGCTCTCGTGAACCTCTGCTCGGTCCGGAGCCGGCTCTCGGCTACCCTAGATCCCAAGCCAAGAGGTTGATAGATAACTGGACTCGCTCCCAGTTCATTGACCTCCTATCCAGGACTCCGACAAGCGAAGCTCCTAATCTCAGGACCCTTGCCGGAGAGAAGAAAGCAATTTCTGCGTCCAAGCAGAAAGCAAATTAGAGCCGTAATAGGCCTCCTGAACGGACATGGCTCTTTTACGAAACACCTACACACAATGGGGGTGGTTGACCACACCGATTGCAGGTTCTCTGAGGACGAGAAGGAAACTTCCATCCACGTTCTCACTTCTTGCCCAGGACTGATGAACCTGAGGCACAAGCTCCTCGGCGCTGGCTTTCCAGTGCTGGAGGAAATAAGAAGTTCTCCCGTGGGAAGGATTTCAGCCTTTGGGCTGGAATCCGGTCTGTACGGGGGAGCTCCTTAATTTGTTAGCGGTAGCACAATGGGCCACAAGGCCTGAGTGCGGCGACTTCCAGGCGCCCCGCTAAAAGAAGAAGAAGAAGAAGAAGGGGTTACTTTAGGGTCACTTGACAGGCTGTTCAGTTAGTTTTTTTTTAAGTATAATAGAAAATTGTCTGGCGTGGGATAGAGTAGCTCTCAGTGCCAGAGACGGCTCTCAAATAGACGTCATTTTATATTGCAAACATTTATTGAAACTTTCAGAAAAACGGCGAAGTGGTGAAATATTTATTATTGCCAGCTACATCGCATTTTTGGAAATAAATTCAACTTAAAAACTGTAATAGTTCTTACAAAAACATATAAAATACATCAAGCAAATAAAAAGACATTTTTTAATCAAACACACACACTTTCCTGTTCTGTTTAATGTGCGGCGTGTTTATTTTGTTTATTTTCATAATAATTAAATATGAAAACCTAATTAACTGCTGGCAACATAAAACATTTTTTCCCAATGAAGTAAACCATTTTCATACTTTTATCGGAAATTTACTACATTTACGAAATGTAGTGACAATTACCTAAAAATATAGTTGCTTTTTTATATTTGCAGTGTTAAAGGCATCCGACCCCGTCCGAGGGTCAACATTAAATATCAGTGTACGGAGGTACTCTTATGTTTTTTACTTATACGGTATTATCTCCTTTAATTATACGACGCCACCGAAATTGTGAAACATTTCACGATCGCTTTTTTAATAGGTTGGTATCTTCCGTTCGCGCACGGCTCTCAACAAATTGAAAAATCGGTAAAATCTAACAATTAGTCTGCATTCTTTTAGGTGACTGAAAGAACACTTACTTGATCACTATAGCGGGGAGAGCGATTCCTATTAAAGGTTGGAAGCATTCCATTTTTTTTTTTAGAAATCAGAGTTCTTCGCTTGTACATATCCACGGAAAGTCCCAATTTTGAACTGAAACAAATAGCTTTATTCATTTTGAACTCATATATGACGGTTTGGTTCGATATTAAGAAGACTAATTCTTTTACCGATGGACCAAAGCATGTTTTCAACAAACACAAACTTTACAATACCTGCTAACTTGCGTCAAGTAGTAGAACCTATAATCGAGCGCAGTTCATTTTTTGCCCATCCTGAAAACCTTCTCCTCTCAATGCTCATGGATAACAGAAAGCACAACAGGGAGCTTGGGTTGAGATGAATAATAAAGTCAAGGCAACGTTCTGCTAGAAGAAAAATCAGTCAGTAATTTTTTCCTCCAAAACTAAACTTTGATGCTGAAAATTACTGAAATAATTGACTGGAGTTCCTGTAAGTTGTGCTCTCCACCTATTTTGCACAATATTGACGATGATACAATTTTATATCACTAATACATTGTAAGACTGCTCCAAATTGAAATATAAGAAGCTTTCCCTGCCACACATAAGCTGTGGAGCGATGTGTGAAGCTTGTCAACGAGGCATCAGGTAAGATCTGTGGTGCGGAGAATAGAGATGGCTACATCAGATCAACTCTACTATCAAGATCCAGAATGCCAGAGTTTGCTAATAAAACAAAATTCAAACTAGCCATTCAGGAAAAATAACTATCAGAGAAAATGTAACCTCTTTACATATACAAATGCAAACCATATTTTACCAAAAATATGTTTTTTAAAGCACATGCGCAAACGGAAGATAAAAATTAAAAATGAGTGCTTTCTACCTTTAATAGGAATCGCCTTCCCCGCTATAGTGACCTAGTAAATGTTCCTTCAGTCACCAAAAAAAATTCAGACTAATTGGTAAATTTTATCGATTTTCCTTTTTTTTTAGAGTCATGCGCAAACGGAAGATACCAGACCAATAAATAAAAAATATTCCTCGTCTTCTCTATACCAAACACAATTTTCTTTTACTATGGCGTTTCGCTCTGACAACTTTGTTGCTTTTCGGCCCACCCTTCTATACCATGTGACTTCCTATGACGCATTATGTTCAATCTTCATCTACTTTTATCTAGTTCCACTGGCCTATTTAGAACATGCTTCCATCTTCCCTTCATCAACTTTGAAACCAGGCTGCATTTTTGTCGATCAGTGTATTTATTCTCAGTACAAGATGACCGATATACGAGAAGTATTTTCCAGGTTTACTTTTATTGTGTTGCAAGTAATATCACCCACGATGGATAACTTCTATTAGTTGACATTTTTTTAAGTACGTGCTTAATAAGAATAGAACTAAGTATATACTCGAACTCAGACGCCACTTCATTGGTACTCGCATGCTATGTTAGAGACCACTCAACAAAGCCCAGTTCTTTTTACTTAATTGCATAGTTTTCAAACATAAAAGTAATTATTAGGTATTTAAAATTGTTATTATCACATGCGGTAATGAAGACCTATCATTACTTCAGATTACGATCTGATATCTAACAATGGGTATTGTTGTCTTGCTCATACGTGAAACGTAGTACACGAGGTTGGGGTAGGGCCCTGCGGGCCAGGGTTGCCCATTTACAGTCGTATATGGGCAACCCAGGGCGCGTCTTGAAATCTGGCCCATATGCGCGGGAGGCATTGTTGGTCGCCCACCCAGCATCACACCTTTCATGGCCTCATCTCCACTTGATTTATAATTTTTTACATAAATTAAATGGCGCCATGTTTAATCTGCCACCTGATTGACTGGCGGAATTGCGTTTAATTATATCTGGAGTAGTTCTTAAATAAGAAAAATATAATATACAGAGTGCTCGAAAATTGTGTGGCCAAACTTGCACAGTAATCGACATTATTAAGAGCATATACAAAACACCAGGTTGATATTGAATATTAAAATATTATGACATTGAAAGTAATATTAAAATCAATCCCAGCAAGTTTTGCAGTTTATCGACAGTAACAATTCTAGTAATAATTTACCTACTATGAGGATAAATACTATGTAGACAACAAGGAAGTGGTTAATGGTTTCGCTGAATACTTTTGTAGTTCATATATTTTTTTTTTTATTTTTTATTTATTTTAACGTCTTATTTATTTTTACGTCCTGGCGAAGTTTAGCTAAAGCTATTCCACCACTTAACCAGGACGGCGAAATGAGATACGGTCACCCATCCGAGTAACGGACTCTCCCGGCGTTGCTTAACTTCGCCGATCGAGTTCTCGCCACTTAAACTGGCACCGTACCTCGCCTCATATAACCTCTGATCTATCAAAAAATTGATTGAAGGAGCCGTTACTCTGTGGTAGTTAATCATTTTGCACAAATAACTAAATAAAACACACTACTATGTTTTCTACCACTATGTATTTATAAAAATTGCGACTGCAGTTTCGACTTACAAAGCCATTGTCAAGCAGTGAATCAAAAATGACTGATTTACAATTATACAGAAATGTAATATATAGACAATATTGGTTGGATAGATAGGTACAATAAGGGCTTAGGCAGGTAGATGACAATAATAAACTTAATTATGAATATTCAATTATGGGTCTGCCGGCTGTAAATAAAGGTGAATATATCAGATCTAATTGATCATTTAACAAATTATAATCCTTGATATTATTGTGTTTATGAATTTCCAGAGATTCTAAAACGTTTAATTTAAAGCTCAACAAAAGGCTTTAAATTAAACGTTTTAGAATCTCTGGAAATTCATAAACACAATAATATCAAGGATTATAATTTGTTAAATGAT
Organism: Stenurella melanura; assembly: GCA_963583905.1. Lineage (NCBI taxonomy): Eukaryota > Metazoa > Arthropoda > Insecta > Coleoptera > Cerambycidae > Stenurella > Stenurella melanura. The sequence goes on from OY757317.1 coordinate 9,654,660, forward strand.
CAATTAGATCTGATATATTCACCTTTATTTACAGCCGGCAGACCCATAATTGAATATTCATAATTAAGTTTATTATTGTCATCTACCTGCCTAAGCCCTTATTGTACCTATCTATCCAACCAATATTGTCTATATATTACATTTCTGTATAATTGTAAATCAGTCATTTTTGATTCACTGCTTGACAATGGCTTTGTAAGTCGAAACTGCAGTCGCAATTTTTATAAATACATAGTGGTAGAAAACATAGTAGTGTGTTTTATTTAGTTCTAATCTATCAACTGAGGGCCTTATAACAATTGAACAGTTTACAGAAGAAGTTTTAAATTTCTTTAAAAAAATCAAGCCTAAATACACAATGGGCCCTGGCAAAATTCCAGCCTTCAAACTACATGATTGTGTTAGCGTGCCATTAAATCTAATAAATTCCCTGATGCACTAAAAGGTTCCAAAATAATTCCTATATAGAAAGGCGCAGAAAAAAATATTGAGAATTACAGACCTATAACCACTATATCAAAAATTGCTCAAAATATTTCGAAATTCTCTTACATGAACCAACATTTTCTTATGCAAAGCGTCCCATTACTGAATACCAGCACAGTTTCTTCAAGGGACTCTTTTATTTAACTCAATATATATCTAATGCTATCGCTAACTCACAGGTTAACGTAATATGCACAGACTTTACTAAAGCATTTGACAGAATAGATCACAGTATTTTATGTTCTAAATTTCAAAAATTTTGGTTTATTAATAAATTTGTTGTTATTCTTGAAATCATATCTATCTTGAAAATAGACATCATCATATTGAATACCGTGGACAACGATCTGAGGAATTGGTATCTACCTCGGGTGTACCTCAAGGCTCTATATTAGGACCACTATTCTTCAATATCTTCATTAATGACATCACAGAGAAATTGGGTGTCAATTGTCTTTTATACGCAGATGATATGAAGCTATACCATAAAGCATATGATATGAGTGATTGTGTGGTATTACAAAGTCCCCTTGATAAAATTAATACATGGAGTAATTTAAACAAATTACAGTTGAATATAAGGAAGTGTAATGTTCTAACTTTTACTAATAGGCGCCAATATGTAGAATTTAATTACCGTATGGAAGATTCAGTACTTACACATCCATCAGCATTCCGCGACGTAGGTGTAACATTTGACACCAAACTATCATTTAATTGCCATATAAATACCCCCTTTTTAAAGACTTTGAGTCATAGGAAAGATGGTGTCTATTCTGCAATTGCTTTTTCTCAGACTGTACTGTTGAATATATTTCACAGCCTCTTTTTAAAATAATACATAATATAACAGATTGCGGCGTTATCTTGAGCTTTCTAAATTCTCGGACACCTAGACCTGCTTCTAGGCTTATCTCATTATTATATTTGCCGACTTCCAAAACTAGCGCCCAGAAATTTTCGCCACTATACAAAATGTGTGAGAACTATAATAATCTACAAGACCAGTTTGATATTGTTCCGTCCTTAGTTATTTACTAGTTTTATTTTTAATTATTTTAGGTGTTATATTACTTTAATTTTATCTTTCATTAACTTTATTTAACGCTAGCTTTAAGTAGGAATAAAATGCACTCGTGCGTCGTTCATTTCGGCTCACCCTGTATCTTTGCGCGCTAGCAAAAAGAGATTTTTTGTGATGCCTAACAAAAGATTCGCTGTCTAACCTCGTGTCACTGTAGACGAGTGTCGTATACCGCAAAGATTATTACTAATCAACTTCGCTTTTATGTTTATATTTCCGCTTGTGTGTGTACAAGGGTCATTTTGATCTTTGAAGATTAACAACATCTTGGGATTCCCTATCTGGAGGCCTCCTGAAGCTGGACCACGGAATTCTGGAAGGAGTAAAGGTAGGATCCATATAAATCTCTTTTTCCGCAACAGTCCACTCTCTCTTTCTTTTTTTAATACATTAAAAATTATTTTTATTCACCGCCCGTTAGCGGATTACTCTCAATTCCCTAACATTTTTTTTGGTCCATCGAGCCAAGGATTGCGTTTTTTTGCTATTCTAGCATATTTCATTCATATATTGTTTTTTCGCATTCAAATTTAGTTTTTTTCATTTTATTTTAAATTACATTTCATTTAAATTATTTAAATTCATTATCATTATCAGTTTTACGTTTTTACTATATCTTTTCGACCATAAGTGTATTTTATTTCGATTTAAAGTTACTTTATTAAATTAACATAATTTCCTTAACATCAAATCTCGCCATTTTTATATTTGATATAAGTACGATTTAGAATTATCAAGGCATCGCGTAAAATATAAAATTTATATCGATTGCGACCACGAGTTCACGGGCTCTTATCAGTTAGGGCAGTTTTTGTGACGCTAAAAATATTGAATACCTTTTATTTCCTATTTACTTTTGCATTTGTTACCGAATTAAGTTTCTTACAATGGAGGACAAATTAAAGAAATTACGCACTTTTCGACAAAACGAAATTACCAAAATGCACGAATTATATAATATTGCACAAATCGCCATTGATAGTCAGGCTTCACGTCGATCTTTTAAGGTTCGCTACGCAGTTATGGAACCGATTAAAAAAGAGTTTGATAGAAATCATAATTCTATTCTCGCCCTGTTAGCTGTTATAGATGGATCTGATTTGGAAGTTGAGGCTCAAGTTCGTGAATCATTTGACAATGAATACTTTGATATCAAAGTAATTTATTCCGATTTATTTGAGAATATGGCCAATTCTGTAAACACGGACGTTCAAGCGCCCGTTATTAACAATTTTTCGCATATTAATTTACCTCAAGTTGAATTGCCTAAATTTAAGGGGGATTTGAAAAATTTTCCATCATTCATAGATATGTATAATTCTAGGGTACACAATAATCAAAATTTAAATGACATTGATAAATTTAACTATTTACTTACTTCTTTAACAGGCCCTCCGCTTAATATCGTAAAATGCGTTCCTATGACCGCAAATAATTATAAAATTGCATATGACCGTTTAGTGCAACGCTATTCGAATAAACGCTTACTCACTACTGCCCATTGGGTGGAAATTGAAAATGCTAAAAAATTACATTCGGAAAATTTTCGGGCTTTGAGATATCTGCTAGACATTTTTCAGGAAAATTTATCCGCTTTGGAAAATTTAGGACTCCCCGTAGAGCACTGGGATTTTATTTTGATGCATATGCTCTTGAGCCGACTTGATACAACGACCATATCACGTTTTGAATTACATTTTAATTCTAATGAAATACCCACTTTTAAGATTTTAATGGATTTTTTAGAAAGTCATTGTAATGCTTTAGAAACCTTAAATTTTTCTGCTTCGCAAAATAAACTAACAAAATCATTAACACCATCTCGGCCATCTAGTTCGTCATTTTTTGCCAATACTAATAATTCGATAGTTTGCCCTCTATGCAAGAAAGGTCACGTACTATATAAATGTCAGGAATTTCATAATAAATCCCCTCAGGATAGATATCATTTTTCAAAACAGAATCGATTGTGTGTAAATTGTTTAAGTTCGTCGCATACTTTTAAAACGTGCAATTCTACATCTACCTGTCGCAAATGTCAGCAGAGACATCATACTCTGTTACATTTCGAAAAAACCGATACTCATATACCGGCTGTCTCAGCTGATACGCCTACGCAACAAGTAGCTAGTATTTCCCCTAATGATGATACTGCGGTTGTCGCTACTTCGACACATTCTTTTTCAGGTTTCACACCACAAACCACCCCCGTTTTACTTTCAACCGCTTTAATAGAAATATCCGATAAATACGGTAATTTTCATAAATGTAGGGCACTTATAGATTCAGGTTCCCAAACAAGCTTTATTTCGCAAAAGTGTGTTCATAGGTTAGGCCTAACACATTTTAATACATCTCTATCAATCCAAGGTTTGGGTCCCATGCATACTTTTACTAGTTCTAGTGGAGTGTCTCTTAAAATCCGCCCGCTGGGAAAATCAACGCCTTATTTAGATTTGATAGCTATAGTACTTCCGAAAATTTGTAATGATCTGCCAACTATTAGTTTTTCTTCCGAAACTTGGTCTCATATTAAACATTTGCAATTAGCTGATCCTACTTTTAATATACCAGGGGCGATTGATATTTTACTTGGAGCTGACGTCTTTCCTAATATCATCGAAACTGGTCGAATTGTTGGAAATGGCGATCATCCTATAGCTTTAAATACAATATTTGGTTATGTTTTAATGGGAAAACTGCCTATCACAGCTTTGACTGTGATTAAATCTTTTTTTTGTTCTCTTTCCACACCCCCCGTAGAAGACGTTCTAAAAAAATTTTGGGAAGTTGAAACTGTCCCGGAAGTCAACTCTCTGTCTCCTGACGATACACTCTGCGAACAAAAATTTATAACAACCTTTTCTCGAAATGAAACGGGTAGATTTATTGTCTCACTTCCTTTTCGTAGTAATGAACCCATTTTTCCCAACTCTCGTAATTTAGCTCTAAAATATTTTCTTTCTTTGGAGCGTAGACTACGTAGAGACCCCGCTTTATATAAACAGTATTCAGATTTCATGCAAGAATATTTAGATCTTGGTCACATGGAGCTTCTTATATCTCCTTCCGATTCTCAAAAAACTTATTATATCCCGCATCATTGTGTTCTTAAACCTTCAAGCAGTACTACGAAACTACGAGTAGTATTTAATGCTTCCGCTAAAATTCCGCCTCATTCTTCACTTAATGATACCCTTTTAACCGGCCCCAAGTTACAAAGAGATATCGTCACCATTTTGTTAAATTTTCGACTTCATAAAATCGCATTTACCGCAGATATCAAACAAATGTACAGACAAATTTTAATAAATTCCGCTCATACAGATTATCAGAGAATATTGTGGCGCTTCACATCTGATGGTCCTGTGCAAGATTTTCGTTTGAAAACCGTTACTTACGGTATTTCTTCGGCCCCCTACCTTGCTATACGTACTTTATTGCAGTTAGCTGAAGAGGGAAAATCTGATTTTCCTTCAGCCGCTAATATTCTTAATTCTGACACTTATATCGATGATGTAGTGACAGGAAGTCCATCGCTGGAAAATGCTTGTCATTTAAAAAATGAACTAGTTGAACTTCTAAAGAGAGGTGGTTTCGAGCTACGAAAGTGGGCTAGTAATGACCCCAATTTATTAAGTGATTTACCTGCCTCTCACTTGTCTAGTAGTCCCCTTTCTTTGGACGACGAGTGTATTTTAAAAATCTTAGGTTTACATTGGCATCCAGCTTTGGATACATTTTCATACAACGTAGAACCTATAGAAAGATCATGTACTAAACGTCATATCTTATCAGAGTTAGCCAGAATTTTCGATCCACTAGGTTTTTTAGCTCCCATTACATTCTTTACTAAATATATTATTCAATTATTGTGGTCTTTAGGTATAAATTGGGATGAAACACCGCCAGATGATGTGCTCTCTCTTTGGTCACGATTCAAATCTGAATTTCCTCTGTTGTCTCGTGTTGCCATTCCCCGTCACTTACGTATATTTGACAGTTTATCTTGTGAAGCACATGGTTTTTGTGATGCATCCATGAAAGGCTACAGTGCAGTAGTATATTTTAAAGTGCTTAATGAAAACGGCGACATTACTACCCTTTTAGTTTGTGCAAAGTCTAAGATAGCGCCACTGCGCCGCATTTCAATACCGCGCCTTGAACTTTGTGGTGCTGTACTTCTTGCCGATTTGTTTTCTTTTGTTTTACGTACGTACCACGATAAGATACATTTCAGTAAGATTTGTGCCTGGACTGATTCCACTATTACTTTATCATGGATAAAGTCCTCTCCACACAGATGGAAAACATTTGTAAGTAATCGTATTACTTTTATACAAGACAAAATCGCATCCGAAAATTGGTTTCACATTTCTTCTGGTGATAATCCAGCAGATCTTGCCTCTAGAGGTTTATTTCCATCCGAGTTACTTAATAACGCTTTATGGTGGGCGGGACCAAGTTTTTTGTCTGACCCACAAGCCTCCTGGCCCTCTCATGTTTCTGACGTTGCGTTATCTTCTGAAGCACTCGCAGAGGAAAGAAAAATTACTTTACATTCTGCAGTTTCTTTAAATATTTTTGATCCTCTGTTAAATAACTACGCTTCCCTTAGCAAACTACAACGCGTGGTCGCGTATGTTCAACGCTTTATATATAATATAAAAAATCTCGCTATTAAAAAAAATTCTTCTTTTTCCTTTCATGAATTACATCAAGCTCTATTAATGTTAGTTAAACGCACCCAACATTTGGTATTTTCTGATATTTTAAATCATCTTAAAGTTGGGAAACCGCTTTCTAAACCTTTTCGAAAACTCAGTGTTTTTCTTGATGATCAAGGTATCATAAGAGTAGGAGGTCGATTACACCATTCTTCATTGTCTTACGATAAAAAACATCCTGTTTTGTTGCCACGTTCTGGTCGTCTTACGGAATTAATTATTGAATATTTTCATAAAAAATACTTACACGCTGGCTTACAATCTGTTCAATTTCTGATTATGCAACAGTTTTGGATAATGTCTTCAAAAAGAGCAATACGTGGCGTCTTATCTAAGTGTCATAATTGTTGGCGACTTCACCCTCTCCCGTGTCAACCTGTAATGGGAAATTTGCCTTCCCCACGCATCTCACAGGTCAAACCATTTTTGCACACTGGTCTGGACTTTGGCGGTCCGTTTCAGATTACTTTGGGTAAACGACGAGGTACTAAGTCCCAGAAGGCATACTTATGTCTATTTGTTTGCTGCGCCACAAAAGCTTTGCACCTAGAGCTTGTGTCCGACCTGACAGCTGATGCATTTCTTGCCGCATTGCGGCGTTTTATTGCCCGTCGCGGACGGTGCAACCATCTTTATAGTGATTGTGGCACCAATTTTGTCGGCGCTTATAATCAACTTTCCGCACTCTTAAAATCCGCTGCTGAATCTGAGGCCATTGAATGGCATTTTAACCCTCCTTCCGCTCCGCATTTCGGGGGACTTTGGGAAGCCGGAATTAAGTCGGTTAAGACACACTTAAACCGCGTTATTGGCCAACAAATTCTGACATACGAGGAATTATACACATTACTGGTTCAAATTGAAGCATTTTTAAATTCGCGTCCCTTAACTCCAATAAGCACTGATCCTAATGATCTCTCCGTTTTAACGCCCGGACATTTTTTAACGCTTGAGCCTCTAACTGCCCTCCCGGAAACTGACCTGACTGCGGTGCCCGTGGGACGTCTAACTCGCTGGCAAATGCTACAACGTTTGCACCAGGATTTCTGGTCGCGGTGGCATTCTGAGTATCTACATACTCTGCTGCAAAAAAGTAAGTGGACTTCGTCCTCTGATTCTGTTATACCAGGATCCATGGTTTTGATAAAAAATTCACTGGCTCGCCCTTTACAATGGCAACTGGGTCGCATTGAATCTGTACATCCTGGTGCAGACGGCGTTGTTCGCGTTGCCACTGTGCGTACAACTAATGGACTCCTAAAGCGCCCTGTTGTTAAATTATGCTTATTGCCCTATTCTAAATCGTAAAATACGTTGTATTTTAGGTGGGCGGTATGTTCCGTCCTTAGTTATTTACTAGTTTTATTTTTAATTATTTTAGGTGTTATATTACTTTAATTTTATCTTTCATTAACTTTATTTAACGCTAGCTTTAAGTAGGAATAAAATGCACTCGTGCGTCGTTCATTTCGGTTCACCCTGTATCTTTGCGCGCTAGCAAAAAGAGATTTTTTGTGATGCCTAACAAAAGATTCGCTGTCTAACCTCGTGTCACTGTAGACGAGTGTCGTATACCGCAAAGATTATTACTAATCAACTTCGCTTTTATGTTTATATTTCCGCTTGTGTGTGTACAAGGGTCATTTTGATCTTTGAAGATTAACAACATCTTGGGATTCCCTATCTGGAGGCCTCCTGAAGCTGGACCACGGAATTCTGGAAGGAGTAAAGGTAGGATCCATATAAATCTCTTTTTCCGCAACAGTCCACTCTCTCTTTCTTTTTTTAATACATTAAAAATTATTTTTATTCACCGCCCGTTAGCGGATTACTCTCAATTCCCTAACAGATATATTCCACTGCAATTGTGACGTAAAATTCATCCGGCAATTGTAGAAGCGTCACTTTGGCACTCGATCTTTGTCAGTCGGTTGATGGTAAGCTCGGACACCAGTTCTTTTCTGCTCGCGGTGAGTCTCCGGCACAAACTAAATAGCTAATTGAAATAAATGCAAATATATGCTACATGACACACTACATTGCGCACGCTTTTACCCGTTCAATATTTTCACTTAGTTACCCAGTCACTACATTTCAGTACATTATAATATAAATATATAACATACTTAATATTAAAACAGACGTGGTTTTGTATATATGAGACGTTTCGTGTCAAACTAATCAAGTGCAGTCCCAAAATTTGTGCTGATGGATTTTGACGTTTGAGGTCTCAAAATGCTCGTTAGGTTAGGTACTTTCAAAAAACTGCTGTAGCTGAAAAAAGGGTTAGAAAAGGCATTTATGCCGCCATATTGGTTCCGTCCGCCATATTGAATGCGCCATTTTGGATTTTGCAATTTCGACGGCACATCTGAATGCAGAGACACGAAAAACCACCATACCAGTAGTTTCGAATTAGCTGGGTTCACACTGCAGCCTAATTGGTTAGAAGGGGCCTACGTCCTCCATATTGGATCCGCTATTTTGAATATTGAAATGTGGATGATACAATAAGACTCAGAGACCCCAAGAACCCCATACCAATATCGGAAACTGATTCGAAATTATCCTGTGCGACAAAATCGTTTTTAAGGGGTTAGATTCGCCATGTTGGATCCACTATTTTGAATATCGTATTTTCGATAGTGGATTCATAATTAGCGATCCTAGAAACTATGTAACATTTAGGTGGTATTTTAAAAAGATTATTAACATTTAATTACACTTTTTAATTAATTTTATCCCGAGAACCGACTTTCTAGGCGCCACATTGGATTCGCCATATCGAATTTTTTTAAAGCCCAGCAGTTTTTTGAAAGTACATAACCTAACGAACCATTTGAGACCTCAAACGTCAAAATCTACCAGCACATATTTTGCGAGTGCACGTGATCCCTGTGACACGAAACGTCCCATATGCACAGAATTGTTCTTTAATTGGCGACTACAACAGACTCTTGGAATATCGCCGAGCATGTTTAAAACGCCCTGTATGAGCAAAAATTGTTATTTGTGCCATTCTGATTCACATTCTTCAATTGGAGTTAAATGCAAGAGAGGGTCGTATAAAATAGCGTCTATAAATGTGACTTTCAAAATATAAATCCATTACAGCAAAACAATTTATATAAATGGAATTAATGACTTACGATGTTTACAACGTCCAAAACTTTTACGGTCACATATTACTAGCAATGCAATCGAAGACTATGCACTCAGAACCATGTATAACATCGGTTTTACAAATATTTTTGAACTGAAGTACTATTGGAGTCGTAAATATTAACAAGTTGGACAATTTGGAGTGAGTTAATGGAGTTCCACACTTATTTCTAAAAGTTAGGTAAGTACATCTTATATTTTCATTGGAATTATATATTTGGTTGAGTAATAGTATTTTGGGTAGAAAGATTACCCCAACTTTAAAAAGTTTAATGAACTTTAACTACTAGAAAACATTGAAACTGATTCATGTAAAGGGCAGGGCATCCCATACCTTTTAGGAGTATTCGAGGTCGCTTTCCCTAGTTGACTAGTTGTTCGCCGCCGACTGTGATAATAATAATAATAATAATAATAATAATAATATTTATTTATTTACAGCAACAACAAGTATCAAATGTACACTGGAAATAGTAGAAAAATCATAGTAAATAAATAAGTTACTCAATAAGTGTATAAAACACTTGTTTCGAGAACGTAATACATTAATATATAGATAGATACATCGTAAAATTATACTATATGAAAATCATACATGTGCAGTATGCATACATTATTTAATGCAATTAAATATAAATACAAAGTAACATTTGGATAAAACTAATTATTTAAAGATTACTAAGCCTACTTCATGGACCAAAACAAATAAATGTACATACAAACATACACATATATACGTACACATATTATTATATAGACGTACACATATACATAAAAATTGAAAAACACAAATCCAATCAACAATTGGAAGCAAAATTACAGTTTTGGAGTAATAAGAACATTTGATGTGACTTCACTAAATGGGGAAGGGTGAATATGACTAAAAGAAACTGTGTTTTATTATCATTTCCAGATATTTAATTATGAATGGTTATATAAACCCACACGGCTAGGCACATATAAATTATGAATGGTTATACAAACTCACACGGCTAGGCACATATAACCATACAATGATAATTATATTTAGAATAAGGCTCTCTATTTTACAGTTAATTATTCGTATTGTTAATGTGGTTATGGATTATTTCTCTTGGTAAAGATAATATAAAAGCTTTCAATTTAGTTTTAAAATAAGAAATGGTCCTCTCTCTCAGAACTTCAGAAACAGTGTTGTATAATTTTGGGCCTAAGAATGCAAAAGATCTCTGTCCTATAGATTTTGCCATAAATGGAGATATATGTTGTTGTTTATTTGGAGTACCATAGTCATGACGATTTAGCAAGAATGGATTTTTCTGTATGTGGTACTTTCCATTGCTATTAAAATAGTATAGCTGTCTTATGTCAAAAACCTTAGCGTCACTGTAAACCAGATTACTCGGGCAGGACATTTTTTGATGTAACATTAGTTTTAAAAACCTTTTTTGTAAAATTTCTAGAGGCTTTATATGATTTTTGGACGTTCCACCCCAGGCTAAAATACCATAAGTCAAATGTGTTTCAACTAAAGCATAATATATAGATTTCATTTGTTTCAGTCCAAGAACATTACTCAATTGTCGAAATTTACAAAGAATACATTGTAGTTTTTTAACAACAAACTGTACGTGTGAATCCCATCTTAAGTGTTGGTCAATGACTATTCCTAGATATTTGACTGTAGTTTCAGGTAGTAAAATGTGGTTTCTTCCTTGGATTTCAATATTCAGAGATTTAAAAGGTGGTAAATTTGATTTATTGCAACTGAATGGTAGGTAGGTTATTTTATCTAGATTTAATGTTAATAATTTTTTATCAAACCAGCTTTTAATATATGACAGATCATTTTCTACTAAGTTCTGCAAATCATCCCATGTTTTAACTTTATAAATAATTGCGGTGTCATCTGCGAATCCTATAATATTTCCTGCGCTAGGTAAAGTGAATAAATCATTTATATAAATAAGGAATAGTACAGGTCCCAAAACTGTACCTTGTGGTACGCCATATTCTATTTTTAAATTTTCGCTACAGACGTCTCCTACTCTTACGTGTTGGTGTCTATTAGATATATAATTTTTAAATAATTCTAAACATTCACCTCTTATTCCAATGTCTTCCAAAGCCTGTAAGAGCAGAGGGTGGCTGACTGTATCAAAAGCTTTGGACAGATCAATAAAAGTACATAAACATGGTGGACCTTTGTCTAGAGAAGCGATTATATTTGATATTAAGTCTAATATAGCATTTTGAGTAAACTTCTTTTCTTTAAAACCGTGTTGCTTGTTGGATAGTATTTCATATTTATTTAAGTAAGACATCAACTTAGTTTTTATAACTTTTTCAAAAATTTTGGAGAAATTTGTTATTAGAGAAATTGGTCTATAGTTCTGACTATGTTGGTATCGCCCTTTTTGTGAATTGGTATTACTAAAGAATCTTTAAAATCCTGTGGCCAATGACCCAGTGCCTTGCAATTATTTATGATAAAAACTATGGGATCTATTAAATATTCCAATATTAGTTTTAGTGTCTCAGCCCTTAAGTTATCCAGACCTGGTGTTTTGTTACTTTTAAGTTCGCTAATAATTTTTTTTATTTCATATCTATCTGTAGGTAATAATACGAATGAGTGCAGTTTAGATGTTCTTTGAAATTTATTATTTACGTTTGTTTTTATTTTTTCAGCGAGCATTTTTCCTGTTTTTACAAATGTTGTATTAAACTGATTTGATACATCTTTTAAATCCTTAATATTTGCCTCTCTTCATTTTGTACAGACAAGATTTCATGTTTTCTGTTCTTTGACTTTGTGATATCTTGTACTATGTTCCATAATGTTTTGGAATTATGTTTATTGTGATTTATAATATTATTATAATAATTTTGTTTCATTTGTCTAATAAGTGATAAAATTTAATAATAATTCCGAAATAACTATCAAATCATAGCTATGATTTCAGTATATTTCTTCATAAAAATATGTTATTGTTTTAGAAGTAAGTCACTTTAAAATAATAAATAATGAAGACTAACCTAGTATTTATAAGAAGAACATTAGCTATCAATTAGTTAGGGTAGTAATCATGGCATTATTTAAGGCCCTTGAGCCCTACTTCAGCATATAATACATGTTTTATGTTGCATACATCCGGGAATTTTACGCATTTTTATTAAATTGTAAATCGGAATTAGAAAACGTAAATTAAAAATGATTACTTCAAAAAACAATATACAGGGTGTACTAAATATTCCATCAGACAAGTTTCTCATAACCCGCTATAATAATGTTAATTATTTTATTTACCGCGAGATAGGGGCCCTCCCAGCACTTCCACCGTAAAAGGATATTTACCTGTGGAACGGTTAATAAATAAAAATAAAAATAAAAGCTGCTAAATTCAGAAACAGATAAAACAGAAAATTTAGAAGAAGAATAAATAAGGAGATGATGATAGATGGAAACTTAAAAGAAGCATGGAAACCTAAAAGAAACGCCTCGAAAAAGCCTACACTTCCCAACTAATGATGACAGATGGGAACTTAAAATAAGCATCTCACAAACACCTACACTTAACATCCTATATTCCTACCCCAAGCGTCATGTGGCTCTCGCTGCTGACAACGAGCATGTCCAATGTCCAATCCAGCGTATGCAGCCAATCCGGCGGTATATAAAACATCTGAGGTTTGATTCCGGCCACGCGATCTGGCCGACCGTTGGGAGTGTTCGACGGACGACGGGGCTGCGTGTTGGAACGAACCTCCAGGCTGGTTGCCGGGAATTGGTAGCAATGCTCACTTACGCTGACAAATCAATCAATCAATCAAATCAAATAGCGCAAAGAGCCTTATTGCTACTCCACAGAGTAATTCTCGAGGGCGACAATGACACACTGCGCTTAAATTACGTACATGATTTTATCTAAGATCATTTTAAAATATCAAAATAAAGAAAATAATTAAGTTTCATTTTGACTATTGGAAACCGAGATTCCTCCACATTTTATAATTGTGGATAGAATAAACAAACGACTAAGAGCCAAGCGCTTTGGACTAAATATATTCCTGCTACATTCTCTCCGTAATCGAGAATGGTTACTATCTATTTAAAATGTTAAGCGAACCATTAATTATAAGTAAACGCCAATTTGCTCTTGTAACAAGAAGTGAGTAATTAAATAGGGGTATACATAAAATTATCAGTAAACTGCTTGTTAGTTTTCTATTACGTAGAAGTAAAATACCTTCGGTGATCATAGTACCATAGAATTCGATTAAGGCAAACTTGATTTATATAAGCGGCTATTTACAATGTATTGGCTATTAGATGACACATCATTATGCAAAAAGTTAATGGTAATTAAAACGGACTTGTAGTTTGTGAGATAAATAGAAATATTGAATAAAAGTGATTAGCGTGAATGCTCTACAACAAATACAAATCTCTTTCAGCTTGTTTATGTGTCTTCTACAAAGAATCATACTTTAGTTGGCTAAAAGTATTTGAGAAATCAGGCGTTTCCATGGTGCGATACCTAAAGATAAAAACCACTGCCTAAGGAGTCACTACTTCCACATCCAGATTTTTCATTCAAGTCACTTTAAAGGAAACATCTCGACTATATTTGCACTCTAGCATGTGGAAGTTATCGACCATAGAATTTTAATTATATTTGGGGCAGTCGTAATAGAAAAATTTGAGGCGTTAGTTTCTACCATATGGATTAAAAATGAAGTGTCGAGCTTGCTCTACTTATTTTCCCCTATTCACAACCTACACTCTCAAACTACACTCCTTCAACGGAATCACCCCAATCAATGTCATTACAATACATATGTGTACTAACTTTCAAGTGAATATCTGAATTTCATGTTATCAATCCCTTTAATGATGGAGTGAAGGTGGTGGGAATGAGGAGGTTGAAAATATTAGAAAGGAATCTGAGGCCTTCGTTTCTAGTTTATACACCAAATTCCAAGTTTCTCTACTCTTACCAGCTTGCTTTACTTATTTTTCCCTATTTGCCTCTACTTACCCCCCCCCCCACTCCCCACTCCTTCAACGGAGTTATGTCAAAATATCTAATTTCTGATGTTATAATAGATTAGATGTTAAATCTTACTCTGAAGGAGCTGGCGATTAGCCTTGCCTACTGCGACCTAGAAGGTATATTGTGGTTGCTCCTTTGTACCACCTCCTTAGGGCTCCTTATGCAGACATTGTCCTCGGTACAGTTATCAGGGGCCTCGGTACAGTTATCAGCCCTTGTCATTCTCTCGCCAAGCCGCCTCAGTCCACTCAGGCCTTTACAGCTCAACATATGGACTGAGATTTCCAACGAGAAGTTGGGTCACCCATCTATGTGCCGGACCCGACCAACGTTGCTTAACTTCGCCGATCGAGTGCCATTTTTTTGCCATTTAAATATTTTTACTGATTTTAGCTATTTTAACATTGCATTCTTGTAAATACCACGTGTCTCATATTTCATTTTACAATCACATAATATACATTCAACTATATTTTACCTTGCCTGGTGACCGTACAAGGAGTTGTGTCGTTATAATATACACGTGTACCAAATTTCAAGTGAGAATCTCAATTTAATTTTATCAACTCTTTTAATAAGGGAGTGGGGGTGGTGGTGGTGGGAGGATGGAAAATATTATATAAAAACCTGAGGCCTTCGCTTCTAGTAGATACACCAAATCCCAAATTTCTGTACTTGCTTGCTTTACTGATTTTTGCCCATTTACCCCTATTTAACCCTCAACCCTTTAACGGAATCATCACTAAATATAATCTAGCTCCAGATCGCATTATAATACACACGTGTATCAAATTTCAAGTGAATATCTCAATTTTATTTTATCAACCACTTTAATAATGGAGTAGGGGTGGTGGAGGGTTGAATAATATTATAAAACAATCTGAGGCCTTGGCTTCTGTACATACACCGAATTTCACGTTTCTATACTCTTACCAGCTTGCTTTACTTTTTTCCCCTATTTACCCCTATTTAACCCCCAGCCCAACGGAATAATCATAAAATATAATCTAGTTCCTGATGTCAATACAATATATATGTGTACCAAATTTAAAGTAAATATCTCAATTATATTTTATCGACCCCTTTAATAATGGAGTACGGGTGGCGGAGGGATGGAAAACATTATTATAAAAAATTTTGAGGCCTTGGCTTCTAGTACATACACGATATTCGTTTGTATCATTACTTTGTAGTTATAAATAAATAAATTATTATTATTATAAATTATTATTTCAAATTTCTCTACTGTTACCAGCTTGCTTTACTTATTTCCCGCTATTTACCCCTATTTACCCCCAACCCTTCACCGGATATATTAAAAAAACAACCCAGTTCCAGATCTCGTTATAATACATACATGTACAGAATTTCAAGTCAATATCTTAAACGGTTCCGAAGAAAACGAGCGGACAAAAAAGTTACAAACAGACAAACAGACCAACAGACAGACAGACATTTTTTCTTCGCTCAAATTTAAAATCTCGACGTTTCAAGACATTTTAAACCTATTTCAAGAAGAACATTTTTTTACGATTACTTTACTTCTAATCTACAGTGTGGATGTGGAAGTAAAATTATTGAAAGAATCGATCCGTCTTAAAAAAAAATCAGCTTGATATGTAAGCTGGGATTTTTCGGTTAGTTCGAATGGAAAACTCTCATATTTCCTTACGTTTCAGTTTATTTAACCATCGTTAGGAAGGGAAATTATTGTAGTTTTCAAATATTTCTACACTTATTAATATACAATATTATATCGATTTTTGTTGAATGTTTTAAAGCAACTGAAGTTGGTTAAAACATTGAACAGAAATAGATATGACAATATGTATAATGGTTTAAAAGTGAATTATTTATTATTTGTTTGCTTATAGTAATGAAACATATTTTTTATAGGATTTTGCAAACAGCGGAAAAAACTATCTATGAGAACTAAAAGAAAAACTGTATGCAAAAAATATTAATGAAATATTTGTATTCATTCGATAACCTGACTTCTGCTTATGCTAGCAAAACAAAAATCCTAAAATAAATTTGTCCAATTCCTTATTTGACATTCTTATTATAACACTATCATCCAACATAGTCCCTTACAGCTAAGCATATTAAGCTGGTATCTACGTGACCCCCTACGGTATGAAGATTCAGTTAGAAATGAGAACAAAGGTCTAAAATGAAATTTATTTACCTACCTTGTCTTAAATTTTTTTTCATTCTGATGGATTGCATTTTCATAAAATCTCTCATTCAGTTCCTTGGAAATGCTTAGCCTTTGAAACGTTTTTCGCCCTTATTCTGAGCTCATCAGAAAGGCTCAAAGTCGCTCATAACGATGTTTCATGCAAAACCAAGGTAATATTCATGAATAAGTATGAAATATTTATATTTGACATTGAGTGATAAAAAACAACAGATCTTCACCTAGCTATTAGCTAACTAGTATTGGAGACTATACCGGGTGAGTCACGAATTGCGCTCGCCCCGCTATTTCCTAAAATATTTGGAATAGAAAATTGAAATTTGAAGGCCTTATTACACGACTAAAATGCCATCTTTTCAATAAAAAACCAAGTTTGGTGCACATCCGGTTTGACCGGAAATGCCCACAACTTTCGATTTTTAAATGGAACACCTTATATATTTTTACATTTTTGGAATCTAGAGGAAATTTTGAATACAATAAATCCATTTAGGTCACTTTTTGATAAACATTAAAAATTTTATTAAAAAATCTATTTCTGAATCCAGAGTGCTGTGGTGCCCAAAATATATTTTAGTTTGTATGCTACCTTACTATAAAAATAAAAAGAGCAATATGATTGCATTACTTAATTCTCTAGAGGCGTTTAAAATTTTTAAATGTGATTTTTACCCACTAACTCGATTTTTTTAAATGGGAATTTAATCGTTCACCAACATTTTTAAATACCTCATTTTCATACGAATCTAATGATACCAATATTTTGAAAATCCGCTCAGAAATATTTGAGATTTCAGCCAAAATACAATGCAACCAAGCTTTTAGAAACATGCGGCTAATAGATAATAGATTAGTGGGCTTTGGAAACTAAAATGGCACATTTCTGTGTAAATCTGGTAACTTAATAACATTGGAAAAATCATAGTAGCCATTGAATGTAATAAAACAATATCAGCTGTCAGACAGACTCGTGTAGTTATAGGCAATCTTGAGCTACCAAACATTTAATAATTGTGAGCGCAAAGAACGTTACAATTAAGTTTAGCATAGGTATGTGGAGGTAAACACAATTACATCCACAAGGACATTAGCAATAGAATGCGACATCAGTTCGGTTTTCAGAGTTTTATTTAAATTAACATAAATATCGGGCCTATTAATAAATAAAAATCAATTCCGTTTGAACAATTAAACTTAAACTAGGTAACAGTAGGTATCTTTAAAATAATTAATATAATTAAACCATAACTTGACATTTATAGATATTGTTCAAAATGTCCACCATTTTTTTCTATACACAATTCGGCTCTGCGTACAGTTGCTTGAATGGCTCTACGCAAATCAGCCGGCGTTATTTCATTAAGAGTCCATACAACTTTATTTTGCAGCTCTTCACGGGTACTTGAAGAAGTTTCATAAACTTTATTTTTGAGAGTGCACCATACATAATAGTCGAGGGGTGTTAAGTCAAGTGATCTAGGAGGCCACCTGATATGACCTTGATTTGCGATAAGGCGTTCACCATGCAAATTGTTTAAATATTCCATCACTCTTCTGGAATTATGTGGGGGAGCACCATCTTGTTAGAAAAACAGATTTTGTAAATAGGCAAGAGGAAGTAAGTCAAGAAATTCTGCTGTCTGGTTTTGTAAAGAGAATAAATATCGTTCGCCAGTAAGTGTTCCATCAAAAAATATGGGTTCAATTATTCGATCTCCAAGTTCTCCAAGTACTCCAAGTCAACAGTTAAACCCAAATATTTCCTGAATATTCCTCCGCCCTACCAACCTCGGATTTTCTTGAACCCAGTACCTAGTATTATTTCTGTTACCTACCATACCTTGGTTCGTAAATCTACTTTCATCTGAATATAAAATATGAAAAGGAAAACCTGGGTTTTGTTGTACTGCATTTAAGAACCAGTTTTAATATACTAGCCTCCTGTCGTTATCATCTCCATAAAGATGTTGGTGTATTTGGTATTTATAAGACAGAAACTTATGTTTCTTTAAAATTCTGCAAACCGAAGACTTACTAATGTCGCATTCCATTGACAATTCCCTTGTTGATGTTGTTGAGTGTACCATCACAAATCCTAATACATCAATTTCTTTATCCTCACTTACAATAAATGTTTGATGGTCATCTTGTTGAATGGGTTCGTTTCTTAATTCTTGTTCCACTCTGGCAAACAAGTGTCTGCTTGGATGACGTCTGTTGGGATATCGTTGCTGATAGTTCTGCAGCTGCAGTTGAATTTTTGAGACGCTCTCCATATATCAGTAACATATCGAACTTTTTATTTCTACTAAAATTATTCATTTTCTTTAATTTTTACTCAAAGAGATTTCCGCAACACTTTATTTTGTATCTGTCTGACCGCTGATATTGTTTTATTACATTCAATGGCTACTATGATTTTTCCAATGTTATTAGGTTACCAGATTTACACAGAAATGTGCCATTTTAGTTTCCAAAGCCTACTAATCTATTATCTATTAGCCGCATGTTTCTAAAAGCTTGGTTGCATTGTATTTTGGCTGAAATCTCAAATATTTCTGAGCGGATTTTCAAAATTTTGGTATCATTAGATTCGTATGAAAATGAGGTATTTAAAAATGTTGGTGAACGATTAAATTCCCATTTAAAAAAATCGAGTTAGTAGGTAAAAATCACATTTAAAAATTTTAAACGCCTCTAGAGAATTAAGTAATGCAATCATATTGCTCTTTTTATTTTTATAGTAAGGTAGCATACAAACTAAAATATATTTTGGGCACCACAGCACTCTGTATTCAGAAATAGATTTTTTAATAAAATTTTTAATGTTTATCAAAAAGTGACCTAAATGGATTTGTTGTATTCAAAATTTCCTCTAGATTCCAAAAATGTAAAAATATATAAGGTGTTCCATTTAAAAATCGAAAGTTGTGGGCATTTCCGGTCAAACCGGATGTGCACCAAACTTGATTTTTTATTGAAAAGATGGCATTTTAGTCGTGTAATAAGGCCTCCAAATTTCAATTTTCTATTCCAAATATTTTAGGAAATAGCGGGGCGAGCGCAATTCATGACTCACCCGGTATACTCTATGTATGTTTAAAAGTAAATTGTGTATTATTTGTTTGTTTATAATAATGAAACATATTTTTTATATGATTTTGCAAAGAGCGAAAGAACAACTATCTATGAGAACTAAAAGAATAATTATATGTAAAAAATCCATGAATAAGTATGAAATATTTATATTTGACATTGTCATTATGTTTTCCATAAATCTTTACTACTTTTGGAACGTTGAATAAATTCCAAATATGATTTTTTTTCTCGTTTAATAGCAGAGTTCGTAGTATTTTGCAACATTTTATAAGACCAATCTCCCGGGTTTTTTGATTTTTTAAATTTTGTTAAAGCTTTTTTTTATTTCTTATCATTATTTTTATGACATCTGTTACCCAAGAAGTTTTGGGTTTTGATATTCTTGCCGTTTTTAATGGTGAACGTGCTTCAAAGAGAAATAGAATATTAAGACTGAAAAATTCAATCTTGCTATTTACATCATATTGGGTATACCGGGTTTAACAGGATCATGATTTACCCCTTTTTCTCCTTTAGTTTTGAAGGTAATGAATTGGAATTAAGAACATACTACATATATAATAAGCAGCACTTTTTGACATACAATTGATTTTTTTTTCACTTCCGGTTTCGCCGGAAGGGACACTAACTTTCGATCTTTAAATGGAACACCCTATATATTATTGCATTTTTGAATTCTGCATAATTTTCTGAATCCAACGATGCCAAATAAGTGACATTTTAAACATCAATTTCTTTTATAATATAATTTTTAGTTTTCCATTTAAGTGGGCCATTACGGTTCCGATTTATTTTAAATGATCCGTGTAATGCTACAAAAATCGAAATCCCGTTTAAAAACACCAAATTACGTGATTTATGAGCAAACAGAATTCACCAAAATTGTTTTTGGGGCAAAATTCAATTTCTTCAAATGAAACCATATCGGTACCGTGGTACCATTTATTAGTACTATTAACAAGGAATTTACTTACATGTCGTATTAAAATGTGTGATAAATACAAACAAAATGACAGTTCAAAGAAAATTAGGAAATATAATTTTATTCTAATTACCTTGTTACACATAAGGTGGTTTTGGAATACAAAGAATTAACACAAAACATGTTGTACAGTTGTTCAAAATGCTGTCCATTAACGTCAACGCACTTCTGAACTCGCATAGCTGTTTCTCGAAGAACGTTCGCCAATTGCTGGGCCGTTATGCTATTAATTGCTCGTCTTACTCGTAGCGCCTGGTCTTGACGGGTTGTAACGGCGGTTGCATATACAATACTTATTAAATGACACCAAACAAGGAAATCACGGGGTGTTAAATCAGGTGACCTTGGAGGCCACCTCACAGGACGATCCGTCGAAATTACGTTTTCGCCGAATCTCTGTTGAAGGTAATCAATTACTAGCCTTGAATTATGGGGAGGAGCGCCATCTTGTTGGAAATATATTCCCTGTTCTAAATCTAAAGGTAACTCATCTAAATCTAAAATGTCCTCAATCTCGAAACATATTCTTTATAGGATTTTGCAAACAGCGGAAAGAAAAACTGTCTATGAGAACTAAAAGAAAAACTATATGTAACAATATTAATGAAATCTTTGAATTCTTTCGATAACCTGACTTCTGGTTATGCTAACAAGTAAAAATTCGTATTTGCCATTCTCATTATAACACTAGCATCCAACATAGTCCCCTACGACTAGGCAGATTAAACTAGTATCTACATGATCCCCTACGATATGTAAATTCAGTTAAAAATGAGAACAAAGGCCTGAAATTAATTTAGTTACCTACCTTGTCTATAAATTTTTTTTCATTCTAATGAATTACATTTTCATAAAATCCCATTCAGTCTCTTGGAAACGTTTTTCGTCCTTATTCCGGACTCATCAGAAAAGCCCAAAGCCACTCATAACGATGTTCCATGCAAAACCAAGGCAATATCCATGAATAAGTATGAAATATTTATATTTGACATTGACTGATAAAAAACAACAGATCTTCACCTATCTATTACCTAACTAGTATTGGAGCCTATATACTCTATGCATGTTTAAAAGTGAATTATTTATTATTTGTTTGCTTATAGTAATAAAACATATTCTTTATAGGATGGCTAATAAGAATTTTTACTTGTTAGCATAACCAGAAGTCAGGTTATCGAGAGAATGCAAAGATTTCATTAATATTTTTACATATAGTTTTTCTTTTAGTTCTCATAGACAGTTTTTCTTTCCGCTGTTTGCAAAATCCTATAAAGAATATGTTTCATTACTATAAGCCAGCAAATAATAAATAATTCACTTTTAAACGTCCTCAATCTCATTTTTCAGAAATCTCAAGTATCTGGCACTAGTCAGAGGTCCTTCAAATATTATTGAACCAATGATTCTACTACCGATTATTAAGCCAAACATTGAAACCGAACCGTATTTGAAAGTTACCCTCTTGTAATAAATTTTGATTTTCTTGTGACCAATATTTTGTATTTTGTCGATTAAATAATCCCAAATTTGTAAACGTTGACTAGTCCGAAAATAAAACCAGTCCCAAAAAATCGTTGTTTGGCTGTACGATATTATACACAATCCAGTTGCAATATTCCATCCTATGTAAAAGATTTATAGTGGTACTTGTGCAAAGTTTGGTTTACTGACTGTTGACTGATGTTCAATTCAAACCCAACTTGCCTTAAAGAAACAGTCTTATCAATTTCTATTCGAGCCAAGACATAATTTCCGTTCCTTCGTCAATAATGAAGTTTTCATCGGGATCATTGTTGGGCTCTCTTCGGAATTGGTTTTCAACATGTTTAAAATAATTTTTCGCTGGACATTGTCTATCAGGATATCGTCGGCCATAAAGGTCCATAGCTGCAATTGCATTTCTTTTACTTTTCCCATAAATAATTAGCATGTCCAATTTTTCATCTCTTGTATAAATTTGCGACATTTTGAACACAATGAACAAGAATTTTAAACATTTTTTAAAGACAATAAAAACACCGTTAAACCAACAAATGTTTGACAAACCAAATATTTCATTGTTTTCAAAACCACCTTAGTTACTTCTTAACATTTAATTAGAACAAAATTGTATTTTTTTGTTTTCTTTTAGCTGTAATTTTGTTTGTATGTATCGCAAATTTTAATACATACGAATAAATTCCTTATTAATAATACTAATAAATGGTACCACGGTACCGGTATGGTTCCATTTGAAAAAATTGAGTTTTGCCCCAAAAACAAGTTTAGTGAATTTTATTTGCTCATAAATCACGTAATTTGGTGTTTTTAACGGAATTTCGATTTTTGTAGCATTACACGGGTCATTTAGAATAAATCGGGCCCGTCATGGCACACTTAAATGGAAATATAAAAATTATGTTATAAAAAAATTGATGTTTGAAATGTCACTTATTTGGTATCGTTGGATTCAGAAAATTATGCAGAATTCAAAAATGCAATAATATATAGGGTGTTCCATTTAAAAATCGAAAGTTAGTGTCACTTGCGGCGAAACCGGAAGTGAAAGAAAAATCAGTTTATGACAAAAAGTGCCTCTTATTATGTGTCTACTATATCCTAAGTTTCAATCTTCAAAACTAAAGGAGAAAAGGGGTGATTCACGTAGGCCATTCATTAGAAGTTTTTCAATTTGCAGTTGGATTAGAAACTTGAAATTTGGTATGCAGCCATAATCGATCATGCCCGTTCCATTTAAAATATTTTCAGTCCGCCAACTATACAGGGTGTGCCAAAAATTGGTACCAACTTTCTTATTTTAAATGGAAACCTATATATTTATTTACATGGTTCGATTGATCTTCTAATTCTGAGTTTAGAGAACCTAAGTTATGTTAACTTATCTATTACAATTTTTGACATATGTCCAATTTTTTGAAAAAAATTGCCGCTGTAGTAGTTTACGAACAAATTTGTATCTCGCAAACCTTTCAAAATTATGAAACCAAATTTGTGAAGCAGTTAGCTGGAAGTGCAGGCTAACTTTTGATGTCCCATTGTTGGTCTCATTTTGTACCATATGGGCGCAGTCGATTTTCAAATGTCGCAATTAAAAATTGTCAAAAAGTCAATTTTTTCAAATGGCACCTACTGTTTTTTTTCACACTATTCGAAAGAAAATTGAATTTTAGGTTGAGTTACTTAAGCATTCCCTATACCTAACTTCACCCCATATCGAGTTATTCAATAAAAATCAAGAAATACCTTATATTGCCGAGAGATTCCATACTTCATCAAGTATGCCATGGAAACAAAAGACAGTTGTAATAATGTTTAAAGAAAAATATGGATTCTTATTTAATTACACACAACACCAACAAATTATTATTAACGAACAAGAACAATGTTGACGAAATTCTGTCAGTGAAGACACATTGAGCATTTGTATTGAAATAATTATTTTGTTAATTTGTCTATTTGTTGTTATTATTTATTATTTCAATACGATTTTTGAATAAAAATTAAAATGAAATGATTGTTTCCAAAGCCTACTACCCTTGAGAAAAAAAAACAATATTTTTTTCAAAAAATGCCAATAACTCAAAAACGACTGTAGATAGACATACACAATGTTAATAAAAGTGGCCCTAAAATTCAATTTTGCATTGATTTCTGGCGTCAGAAATGGTAGACGCAAAGATGTGCTACGCAATCTGTTGAAAGTAGAATAATAGAATATTTCAACAAAAATATGGTGGTCACATTGAACATTTACGTGAGAATTTCGTCAACGTTGTTCTTATTCGTTAATAATAATTTGTTGGTGTTGTGAGTAATTAAATAAGAATCCATATTTTTCTTTAAAAATTATTGCAACTGTCTTTTGTTTCCATGGCATACTTGATGAAGTAAGGAATCTCTCGGCAAGATAAGGTATTTCTAGATTTTACTGAATAACTCGATATGGGGTGAACTTAGGTATAGGGAATGCTTAAGTAACTCACCCTAAAATTCAATTTTCTTTCGAATGGTGTGAAAAAAGATGGTAGGTGCCATTTGAAAAAATTGACTTTTTGATAATTTTTGATTGCGACATTTGAAAATCGACTGTGCCCACATGGTACAAAATGGGACCACCGATGGGACATCGAAAGTTAGCATGGACTTCCAGCTAACTGCTCCACAAATTTGGTTTCATAATTTTGAAAACAAATTTGTTCGTAAACTACTACAGCCGCAATTTTTTTCAAAAAATTGGACATATGTCAAAAATTGCAATAGATAAGTTAACATAACTTAGGTTCTCTAAACTCAGAATTAGAAGACCAATCGAACCCTGTAAAGAAAAATATAGGTTTCCATTTAAAATAGGAAAGTTGGTACCAATTTTTGGCACACCCTGCATAGTTGGAGGACTGAAAATATTTTAGATAGAACGGGCATGATCGATTATGGCTGCATACCAAATTTCAAGTTTCTAATCCAACTGCAAGTTGAAAAACTTCTAATGAATGGCCTACGTGAATCACCCTGTATTGTATCCCAAGAAATATCATTTAAATCACGCAAAAAACGTTCTTTTTTTTTTTTTGCATCAAGGCCATTAGCCATACAGCCAGCCACAACATATTGAAGAATACGAAGAAACCATCATCCTACCGACGACAAAGGAAGAAAGGAAAAACAGGGGGACACACTCTTCACGTCCAGGGGTCTTTCAGGACATTTTACATGACACACTAGACTAGACCACGGATAGGAGGTATAAATAAACAAGAGGTAAAGAACAATGGAGAAACAAAACTAATCTACAGCTTAATTTTAGTCTCATTCACGAAATTAATTAGCGTATCGAAAATTTTTTTTTGGTTTAACGTTAAGAGGTGAAGCATATTATAAGGTGTTGCAATATTACAAACTCTCTGAATATCAGTGTATAACCTATTAGTGTGTATTGCATGCTGTTTACATTCGAAAAATATATGGTCCAAGTCCCCAGTCACATCACAGTATTCACAGGTATCTGTGCGGTAAATACCAATTTTAAATAAGTGCGCAGGGAAACAGGCGTGCCCAAACTTTAAGCGTATGATAGTAGTGGTGTACTTTCTTGAGCATTTATAGTTTTCGTGCCAAAGATCATGGGGCAAATTCGAGTGAATTAATGAGTATCTAGTTGGATTTCTGAAAGTAGATTCTTGCCACATATATTCCCATTTGTTCCTTAGGTTGCTTTTGCGCATGTTAATTACGTCTGTTAGGGGCAATTTGTAATTAGAGCTGGTTCCGGTATCTATACTATTTTTTGCTAGGGTATCGACGTGTTCATTATCTTCCATACCTATATGTGCCTTTATCCATATAAAACAAATTTCTTTTCCGGAGTCATAAATATCTTGTATCAGCTTTTTAATGCTGATAATAAGATGATTTGTTTTTATATTAAAGGAATTAGTATTTTTTATGGCCATAAGGACGGATAGAGAGTCGGATAAAATTACTGTTCTCGGGGTATTAGCGTCAAGTGTGTATATAAGAGCCTCACAGATGGCTGTGGCCTCTGCTGTAAATATGGAGCACTCAGTGATAAGTTTTATTTTGCATTGGATATTTTTTGATGGTATATAATAGGCACACCCTGTACCCCTGTGGCATTTAGAGCCATCTGTGTAAATTAACTCAGAATTTGTAAATTTTTCCAAAACTGTCCTTAATAAGTTTCGGCTAATATTCGCATTTTCGCTGTATTGGGGGGAACGTTCATAATTAAAATGTTTATAATCTCTATAATGTCTGTCTATTATTAACTGCACGAGTACTAGCGTAGATTTTATTGTATAAATCTTTTTTCGGGACGCATTTAAAAAAAAGCGTGCGGACAAAAAAAGTTACAGACAGACAGACAGACAGACCGACAGACAGACCGACAGACAGACAGAAAATTTTTTTTCGCTCAAATTTAAAATCTCGACGTTTCATGACATTCTAAACCTATTTCACGAATAAAAATTTTTGAAATTTTTTTTGCGATTACTATACTTCCAATCCACTACGTGGATGTGGAAGTAATATGCTTTTGCATCTTGCTTTAACTAGTTTTCTAAACGCAGTGTGAAAAATGATTGCACACGTAGCACAATGGCGTGTGAATATTATCTAAATTTTGAAACAATTGCCATGAATTGTCAGTTCCGAGAATACCTCGACCGCTGTAAACTCAAGTCAGTTCAACCTGATTTTACGAGGTGCGATAAGGATCCAAAGGCGCCATTCTCCGACACTGGTAGGCTGTTGAAAATCACTGTTTCACGCGCTATCTTCCCATCTCAAACCGATAAATCGTCTAGTTTTCTTCGGGATGTACTTGATGAAGTTGATGTTTCCAAAAAAAACTCTTTTTAGTTCTTAATTAGTATCTACCGTTACAGGAGCTTAAATTCCCCGCTTAAGTGCGGTAAATAAATACCTTGATTTCGTTTTCGATTTAAATTTATTTATTAAACAGTTTATGCTACATTTTAATGTTACATATTAACATATGAATATGATATTGCTAGACGGTTCCGCCCAAGAATCATTTAGGTATTTAAATTATTCAGAATATGGAAATAGCTGGGCAATCTTATCTGATATCGACTCTGATAGCTAATAAATTTGACAGGAGCTCGTTCCATATAACATATCCTTTAAATTATCATTAGATAGTTACAATGAGTCAACGAAATATTGCAGGAATTCATTTTTAGCTGAAGTAACTTTAATGGAAGATTCCGGGAAGTTAATTTTTGTTATTAGTGTATACCGGGTGAGTCACGAATTGCGCTCGCCCCGATATTTCCTAAAATATTTGGAATAGAAAATTGAAATTTGGAGGCCTTATTACACGACTAAAATGCCATCTTTTCAGTAAAAAATCAAGTTTGGTGCACATCCGGTTTGACCGGAAATGCCCACAACTTTCGATTTTTAAATGGAACACCCTATATATTTTTACATTTTTGGAATCTGGAGGAAATTTTGAATACAATACATCCATTTTGGTCACTTTTTGATAAACATTAAAAATTTTATTAAAAAATCTATTTCTGAATCCAGAGTGCTGTGGTGCCCAAAATATATTTTAGTTTGTGTGCTACGTTACTATAAAAATAAAAAGAGCAATATGATTGCATTACTTAATTCTCTAGAGGCGTTTAAAATTTTTAAATGTGATTTTTACCCACTAATTCAGTTTTTTTAAATGGGAATTTAATCGTTCACCAACATTTTTAAATACCTCATTTTCATACGAATCTAATGATACCAAAATTTTGAAAATCCGCTCAGAAATATTTGAGATTTCAGCCAAAATCCAATGCAACCAAGCTTTTAAAAACATGCGGCTAATAGATAATAGATTAGTGGGCTTTGGAAACTAAAATGGCACATTTCTGTGTAAATCTGGTAACCTAATAACATTGGAAAAATCATAGTAGCCAGTGAATGTAATAAAACAATATCAGCTGTCAGACAGATACAAAATAAAGCGTTGCGAAAATCTCTTTGAGTAAAAATGAAAGAAAATGAATAATTTTAGTAGAAATGAAAAGGTCGATATGTTACTGATATATGGAGAGCGTCTCAAAAATTCAACTGCAGCTGCAGAACTGTATCAGCAACGATATCCAAACAGACGTCATCCAAGCAGACACTTGTTTGCCAGAGTGGAACAAGAATTAAGAAACGAACCCAATCAACAAGATGACCATCAAACATTTATTGTAAGTGAGGACAAAGAAATTGATGTATTAGGATTTGTGTTGGTACACCCAACAACATCAACAAGGGAATTGTCAATGGAATGAGACATTAGTCAGTCTTCGGTTTGCAGAATTTTAAAGAAAAAATATATGATTCGGTCTTATAAATATCAAATACACCAACATCTTTATGGAGATGATAACGACAGGAGGCTAGTATATTGCAACTGGCTCTTAAATGCAGTACAAAACCCAGGTTTTCCATTTCATATTTTATATTCAGATGAAAGTAGATTTACGAACCAAGGTATGTTTAACAGAAATAATACTAGGTACTTTGCTCAAGAAAATCCGAGGTTAGTAGGGCGGGGGAATATTCAGGAAAGATTTGGGTTTAACTGTTGACTTGGAGTACTTGGAGATCGAATAATTGGACCCATATTTTTTTATGGAACACTTACTGGCGAACGATATTTATTCTTTTTACAAAACAGAATTTCTTGACTTACTTCCTCTTGCCTATTTACAAAATCTGTTTTCCCAACAAGAAGGTGCTCCCCCACATAATTTCAGAAGAGTGATGGAATATTTAAACAACTTGCATGGTGAATGCCTTATCGCAAATCAAGGTCATATCAGGTGGCCTCCTAGATCACCTGACTTAACACCCCTCGACTATTATGTATGGGGCACTCTCAAAAATAAAGTTTATAAAACTTCTTCAAATACCCGCGAAGAGTTGCAAAATAAAGTTGTACGGGCTCTTAATGAAATAACGCCGGCTGATTTGCGTAAAGCCATTCAAGCAACTGTACGCAGAGCCGAATTGTGTATAGACAAAAATGGTGCACATTTTGAACAATATCTATAAATGTCAATTTATGGTTTAATTATATTAATTATTTTAAAGATACCTACTGTTACCTAGTTTAAGTTTAATTGTTCAAACGGAATTGATTTTTATTTATTTATAGGCCCGATATTTATGTTCATTTAAATAAAACTCTGAAAACTGAACTGATGTCGCATTCTATCGCAAATGTCCTTGTGGATGTAATTGTGTTTACCTCCACATACCTATGCTAAACTTAATTGTAACGTTCTTTGCGCTCACAATTATTAAATGTTTGATAGCTCAAGATTGCCTATAACTACACGAGTCTGTCTGACAGCTGATATTGTTTTATTACATTCAATGGCTACTATGATTTTTCCAATGTTATTAGGTTATCAGATTTACACAGAAATGTGCCATTTTAGTTTCCAAAGCCCACTAATCTATTATCTATTAGCCGCATGTTTCTAAAAGCTTGGTTGCATTGTATTTTGGCTGAAATCTCAAATATATCTGAGCGGATTTTCAAAATTTTGGTATCATTAGATTCGTATGAAAATGAGGTATTTAAAAATGTTGGTGAACGATTAAATTCCCATTTAAAAAAAGTAAGTTAGTGAGTAAAAATCACATTTAAAAATTTTAAACGCCTCTAGAGAATTAAGTAATACAATCATATTGCTCTTTTTATTTTTATAGTAACGTAGCACACAAACTAAAATATATTTTATGCACCACAGCACTCTGGATTCAGAAATAGATATTTTCATAAAATTTTTAATGTTTATCAAAAAGTGACCAAAATGGATGTATTGTATTCAAAATTTCCTCTAGATTCCAAAAATGTAAAAATATATAGGGTGTTCTATTTAAAAATCGAAAGTTGTGGGCATTTCCGGTCAAACCGGATGTGCACCAAACTTGATTTTTTACTGGAAAGATGGCATTTTAGTCGTGTAATAAGGCCTCCAAATTACAATTTTCTATTCCAAATATTTTAGGAAATATCGGGGCGAGCGCAATTCGTGGCTCACCCGGTATGTTGCAACTAAACTCCATATTACAGAGTGGTTCATGTTGTAATGTTTCATACTGATAATGCAAAGCTCTTCGTGATACTAATATTTTTTATCCACAATCACATTATAATTGGAGGTTTATCCACACTTATAAAGCATATGAAGTACCACTTTATCCACTAGTAGAATAATGAAATTACTTTATTCCACTAGTGAAATAATAAAAAATACAATCTTAAATCAACTACATTTTATTTAATTTTTATTAATATTAATATTAATAGACATTTCCTTATTTGTTTTATCATATTTCACTTCGTTTCCATTAATAACAAACTTGTAGTTGTCATCGGCTTCAGAACGCATAGTGCTTGTAGAAGTTTTTGATAAATCTGTAGGAACAATGGATGTCTCCTCTTGTAAGGAACGACTAATACCAGGAGTACCTTGGATTTTCCTTGCGATATCTAGCTAATTGGATGTAGAATCTTCGATATAACTTTCCGCTATAGCGGAACTTCTAAACCCACCATGTCGTTTAATTAATTAATTAATTTAATATACAACCATTCAACAGGTGTTAACCCAATTACAGAATAGGTACAAAAGTAATACAACTATTAAATATACAATTTACAAAGTAATTCGATATTATATGCACATAAACATAAGTGACATATAAGTAACAATTGAAAATAAAAATAAGCAGGAAAACAGCTTATGACAGTTTTTTTATGGAGGCTACACTGCAGTTGAATATGTCAGTTCTATCTTGAATTTTATGATATTTGTCGCATATTTGATTAATAGGAGAAAACTTTTTGATGTTTGTTCTCGGCGTCGGCAACTGAAAAGTTAGTGAATGCCTAGAGGTAATTCTAGGTACCTGAAAGTTAATACGATGAAGAATATCACTGCAGTCTATTTTACTGTTCAGTAGCTTATATAAGAAGATTATTTGTGATTTCGTACGCCTATTCTAGAGACTTTCGATGGATAACCTGTTCTCCATTCGATCATTAGGAAAGCCAATAGCGGGATATACACCGTCTTCTCTATAGCAGGCATACTTTAAGAATCTTTTTTGTACGTTTTCTACAGTATTCACATGGAGGTCATAATGACACCATATTACTGAAGCATATTCAACACGAGATCTTATAAACGAGATATATAGCAACATGTACTAGTATTAGTGAAGTCTGCAATTCCCAAAGGTAAAGCCTAGCGTTTTATAGGATTCTGATGTTAAATTATTAATATGATTTTTGAAAGTGAGTTTATCAACGAAAGAGACTCCCAGGTCTCGGATGGTGTCAGGTCGAGATAACGTTGATTGATTTATTGAATAGTTGTAATTTATACTATGCAATTTATTTGTGAAAGACATAACATTGTTTTCTGAACACCATAGATTTATCTTGAGAAGATTTTCTTGTAAATTATCGCAGTCAGCTGCGTTGTTAGTGGAAAAGATTTTCATATCATCAACGTAGAGCACAAACGAGACATTTAAGTCAGATCCAATATCATTTATAAATATGTTAATCAATAGTGGACCCAGGTTGGAGCCCTGGGGAACTCCATAGGTAGAGGCTTTTTCAACAGACTGGTAACCACAGCATTGCACGAGTTGCTTTCTGTCGGTAAGATAAGACTTGAAAAATTCAAGGAGTATTGGAGAAAATCCATTATTAGCAAGTTTTTTCAGTAGGATGTTATGATCCAGTCTATGGAAGGCCTTGGAAAAATCTGTATAGATTACGCCCGTCTGCATGCCAGCATCTAATGAGTCAGCTAGAGTTTGATTAATAGATAAGAGATTAGTAACAGTTGACCTGCCACGCGTGAAGCCATGTTGATAAGGACTGATGCGATTTTTCATATAATTAGAAGCATTTCAAGAATTTTGGCAAAGTTTTTCATAATAGTGATAGTGAGGTCAGCACCTTTATTAGCCAGTAAAGTTGTTGAAGTGCGCCTCATGCAATGGCTGCTATAAGCTTCTGCGTTTGCCAGATTAAACAATGAAGCAACTTTTAAAGGAACTTTCGACAAAGTATTGACTCCAACAGGTTGTGAAGTACATTCTTGATTAGTGTATGGTAAAAAGAATCTGTCGTTGGATAACTTCTTCGGACATAAGGACATGTATTTTCTATACGTCTCCACAGTATTGATAGAGAATCCTTCTTGCATTATATGTGAATTTTCGTAAGACGCCGGTCTTGGTATGTGGTCTAGAAACAAGCAGATATGCGCCCCTGTCTTCTACATCATTGATTTTTAAATTCGTCAATTCACAGCAACGACAGGCACCAGACACCCCCAATATTAGTGCAACCTAAAATATTTCAAAGTTTATTATCTACAATGTCCAAAAGGCTCAGAGATATTACCTTAATCATCAAATATTCTTTATCGCAAGCCCTTGTCAAAAATTCTTCCACGTGTGCTCTTTCTAATACTGCAGCTTTCTTCGCTTTGTAGCCTCTCCCATTCTTCAGATAGGCAGTGAGCTTACTATATTTTCCAGTGTCTATATTTTATGGACCGTCAGGATCGAATACTTCGACCACATAGATAAAATTGCATACTTCCTCTTCAAATTTAAGAAATACGATAGCAGAAGCTTCCTCATTTATTGCCATTAACCCCTATTTTTCTTTCCATTCATTAAATTCGGAAAACACTTCTTCATAATGTTCCCTGGACTTCGCAGACAATAATAATGCATTTTTAACCAAATTTTTACAAATGGAATCGTTAAACAATCAAAACTCAATAGCAACCATTCAACAACTTCCAAGTCCTCTTTAATTAATATCTATAATTCTTGACATTACAGTCGTTGACAGAGCGAAATGTCAAATCATTTTTTGATGAAATCTGATTCAAAAT
Source organism: Stenurella melanura (assembly GCA_963583905.1). NCBI lineage: Eukaryota > Metazoa > Arthropoda > Insecta > Coleoptera > Cerambycidae > Stenurella > Stenurella melanura. Next base: position 9,687,909 of record OY757317.1, read on the forward strand.
GACCGGGATTGTGGATAAAACGTTGTATAGCATTCGTCTTTTAGGTGCGTTTTATCCACTCAAGAAAATTAAACACTCGAACTTCGTTCTTGAGTTTAAACTTTCTTTCGTGGATAAAACGATATCTAAAACACGTATACAATAAATAACTACATATTGAACAGATTGGGCCATTATTTGATGAAAATCCATTATAATAATGGGGAAGAAAACCATATTAGTTTTTGAATTTCACTTTACTTTTTGTCAACATGACAATTGTTGAACGAAACATAAATGATTTAAATCACAACAAACCGAAACATTCCAAAGAGAAATTAAATCAACAATTAATAATTCCCTTGGCATTTCAGACAACAACAGGTTATATAAATATGTTTTGATGAACCTCCAAGCACCTAAGTTATATTCTGTAATTAAATTACACAAAAATAATCTGCCAATACGTCCAGCTGTTTCATTTGTAAATGCCCCTACAGTTAGGATTTCTAAGTTTCTTATTAACATTATTAAAGAAAAATGTAATTTCTCTTCACAGTATGATATAAATAATTCTTATGAACTCATTTCAAACATTAAAAACGTGACAGTACCTAATAATGTACAACTAATTTCAGTTGATGTGCAAAATTTATTCCCGAGCATACCTCCTAAAGACGTTAATATAGTGGAAAAATTATTAGATAAAAATAGAGTTAACATAATAGAAAAACAAAATATATTACATTTATTAAAAGTTTGCTTAAAGCAAAATTATTTCCAATTCAACAATAATATTTATACCTGTACAGAAGGCTTAATTATGGTAAATCCATTAAGTCCCCTGCTAACAGAAGCCTTTATGGATGATCTAGAACAAATTATTCATAAAAATATGCTCCTGCACTAAGGCTTTTTGTATTGGTATTGGTATGTAGACGATATTTTAACCTGCTTTGTGGGCACTACAAGACAATGGGATAGTTTTTTAGATTACATTAATTCATTACATTCGAATATTAAATTCACCAGGGAGAGAGAAAGTGGTAATAAACTTAATTTTTTAGATTTAACAATAGAGTTGACAACACACACCAATTCTCCATTTACCGCACATACTGATACCACAATAAATTACATGTCATTACACCCTAGACAGCATAAGCATGCAACTTATCATAGTATGTTACATAGACTATTAAATGTTCCATTATCAGATTACGAATTTAATAAGGAGTTTAACTTTAATTAAGCAAATCGCGGTTAACGACGGATTTCGAGCTTCTTTTTTAGATAACTTATTCCACAAAAAATGGTACAATAACGCGGTAAATGCAGTATATCCGACCTATAAAGGTCATAATAATTCAAAATCTAATTTCAGATCATTAACATTCATTGGCGACCCGTCAGAAAAGATTAGTATGTTTTTAAAGAAGCAAGGTCTGAATATAGCTTATAAAAGTAGTAATACTTTAGGCTCTAATATTAAAAACAATAGAGATAAGAATAAAAGAGAACAATTGTCAGTTTAGTGTTTTTATTTCGTTAGAAATATAGTTTTCTTCCCAATTGCCAATATTTTTATTTTTCTTGTTAACATGCCGATATGGTTTACAACACCTCCGACCAAAGAACAAGTCTAGGTACATAACAACTTCAGTGCTCCTAACATAATCACACTATATAACCACAAAAAATGATAAATTAACATTCCCTAAGCAACAGTGAAGAAAGGTACATATTCAAAATAAATGTTTGTAATTCTTGCATTACCTGCTCTTTATACAACAATGTGCTGTAGGCATGTAAAACTGCGGGTTCAAGGTAGCGAATATTTTAGTGGGTGCATTGGAGGAAAATTGTGCAATGAGCGGACCTTGATTGCCGCTAAATTCAAGTCTGCAAAACTTTTGGGGTGACAAATATGCAGAAAATATGGACAAGTTTTAGGAGTGAATTATATAAAAGCTGCTGGTAGAATTTTGAAGGAAACATATCGGAATATACTGCATGTAACATGTTTAGCACATGGGCTTCATAGGATTGCTGAAACTATTAGGGGGTGCTACCCCAATGTTGACAAAATAATAACTAGTGTAAAGAAAGTTTTTCTTACGGCACCAAGTCGTATAAGATGTTTCACGAAATTCTATTACTGTCATTTTGAAAATATGAAATTCGTAATACAGCAGTTAAATCCACACAGTAGCTATTTCACAGGCGCAACAGACATTTATGGATCCAACTGATCAAGAAAATTTGGAGACCATCCACGGATGTCTTTCACGAATTACTCTAGCCATACGGGATCGTCAACATCAGCAACATCAGTATTTACTACAGTGAAACGTTGTGTTCGATCTTCGTCAATATGTTTAAAAGTAAATTATTTATTATTTGTTTGCTTGTAGTAATGAAACATATTCTTTATAGGATTTTGCAAACAGCGGAAAGAAAAACTATCTATGAGAACTAAAGGAAAAACTATATATTTTCTTGGAAATGCCTTAGCCTTTGAAACGTTTCAAAGGCTAAGCATTTCCAAGAAACTGAATGAGATTTTATGAAAATGTAATTCATTAGAATGAAAAAATTTTTAAAGACAAGGTACGTAAATAAATTAATTTCAGGCCTATGTTCTCATTTTTAACTGAATTTGCATATCGTAGGGGATCATGTAGATACTAGTTTAGCCTGCCTAGCCGTAGGGGACTATGTTGGATGCTAGTGTTAAAATGAGAATGGCAAATAAGAATTTTTACTTGTTAGCATAACCAGAAGTAAGGTTATCGAAAGAATGCAAAGATTTCATTAATATTTTTATACATAGTTTTTCCTTTAGTTCCCATAGATAGTTTTTCTTTTCGGTGTTTGCAAAATCCTATAAAGAATATGTTTCGTCAGTATATCTTTCAATTACAGAGACGAGACGTGTTGCTACGAGGGGACAATGACAATTACAAACTGTTTTAAAAATATTCCGGATGTGTTACGATGACAGGTGTAATCGTGTAATAATAGCCCTTCTAAACTGCAAATAAGTAAACTTTGCTACACCGAGCATGAATGTGGTAACTTTGCGAAAGTTAGAAGAAACATTTAGAACAGATATTACTAACATACTTTTATACTTGTAATCGGCTGTGAAAAATACTTGTGCTTGTTAATTCACTGTTAAGTACGTCTCAGTTCTTTTCGAGTGAGTGCTTATAATAAATTCACGGCTTTAGATAATATGGAATTCGCAAAAAAAAATTTCAAGGTAAGATCCCAACTAAGCACACTGACGTCAATTTGCCGTCATCAGACGTCAGTTTAAGGTCAGTATTGGTCTACGACGTCATTTTCCAACTAAATGACGTAAAAATTACGTCATATTTTAGAACGTTGCAAAGACGTCGTTGACATAATGTTGTTATGACGTCATTCTTGAATCATTTTCTGACGTCATACATTGGATTTAAAAATGACGTAAAAGTTACATCACATTTTAGAACGACGCAGAGACGTTGTAGACAGAACGTTGTTATGACGTCATTTTTGAGACATTATCTGACGTCATATACTGGATTTAAAAATGACGTCGAAGCTACATCACATTTTAGACCGTCACAGAGACGTCGTAGGCTGAACGTTGTTATGACGTAATTTTTAAGTCTTTTAAGTCTTTAATGTTTTGGGTATTATATATAAATACATATCAACGGTCAAATACCTTTTTTTATATTTTAATCTTTTATAACAGTTACCTTTATGTATTAGCTGCATTAAATCACAATAACTCCTTTGTTTTTACTCTATCGCGTATGTAGATACCACAGCTACATGTGAAATCTTTATCGCATATATGCAATGTAATTTCTATTCTACCTTTATTAGGTATTTATGACATTTAAATTCAAACTATACTGCGTCTCTATCACAACTGCAGTATGCATACATCTTTATCGCCACCTCATTGGAAATAGGTCTGACAACCGGTAGCTGACCGCTGACCTATATTTCCCTCAACCTTAACTTACCTATTATATATATGTATATATGCACAGATTAATAACGATCTGTGTATATATGTATTTCAAACCTCAGGGCGAATTAAACAAAAGGGAATGTCTACGCAACCGCCGCGGTGGATCTTTTTCACGACTTATGGAACCGCCGCGCAGAGAAATTGAATTATTTTAGGTTATTTTCTCTCTGCGACGCTAATACTGCCTGCGGCGCAGATAATTTATTAACAATTATTGAGCAAAATAATAATAAACCTAACTAACCCAACCACCTAACCTAACGTAAAAGAATCACATGAAAGAAATAAATTATTATATGAAAAACAAGGAAAACATTATTTCTGCCGTCAAATCCAACCAGAATTTGTGAAAAAGAACGTTAGTCGTTACAAAATAATAACAAAAAAAAGGTCAGTGACCAGCAGTTGAACCCCGGAACCTGTTACTCCCCAACGCGAGAACGTTACGCATACGCCAGCGATCAACCTCGAAAACACCGCTATAGCACAAAATAATTAGTCCGCCGCGGCGGTTACGTATGTAACCAAACCAACCGCCGCGGCGGCTATGTAAATAATTAAAGCAACCGCCGCGGCGGGCAGTTACGTAGACACTTTATAAACAAAAATCGATTATTAAAATGGCAGTCTACCACCACTATAGCAAACATTAGAAAATTTACTCTTATCTTTGACCATAATGCAAAATAGGAGTGCTGCCATCTACATCAAGTGAAAACGCACTTTTTTCTTTTAATTTTAAAACATCTAACTCCCTTTCGCGAATAAGGAATATTTTTAAATACTACCGAACATTCACTATTCGCATAACGTAAGTATTTTATAGAAATTTGCTATTGCACTTGATTTTATTAATACATAAATTGTACACGGTTAAGGCTGAAAGGGAATATTATGTTTAAACCGGATATTCAACTGCAAGTAATAAATACACCCTTTAAAGTAAAATTTACATGAAGGACAATAGCTCAGAGGGAAGAGTACTGGACTATCAAGCGAGAGGCCGATGGTTCCCCACAGCCCGCGGATTTTTCAAGGTAAGTGTTTAAAATTCTGTTACGGTGCTATTTATAATAATATATGTATATTCAAACCATTCCTAATTAATGAAAACGTAAAATTAATAAAAACCGAAAGATTAAATAATGTTCTCAAGTGAACAATGATTTTTATTTGGGCCCGTATTCGTCAAATCAAGGTCATATTAAACGTTAAGTTGACGTCAGTATTAAACCTTGATCGTACGTCAAAACGACGTATGAAAAGAGTTCTTATTTGGGGCCATATTCGTCAAAATAAGGTCATTGAAGGTGACTGTGACGTCAGGATATGACGTCATTAGAATGTGACATTATACCGCCAATTAGACGTATATTGAACGTCGTTATATTGGAACGTGTGACGTAAATCATAACAAATAAATGACGGCAAATTGACGTCAGTGTGCTAGCAGCGATATTATTTCACACGTGCTTGCAAATCTGTTTTATGCGTTGACACATAACCACCTAAAGCCAACCCTGGCTTTACCTCTTATCCGACAGGTAATTCCAACCTCTGCTAATACCGTACCTTCTTCATCTAAATAGTTTTCAATATTGATACGAGAAATGTCAGGAATTCGCGCATGCAACGAAATTGAATCCTAAGAAAGTTTAGTGAACCTCACAGACGAGATAGCAGTGTTTAAATCGCAATATTTATTGTAAAAATGCTCAGTATCCAGTCGTTAGTGCGATCGCCCTGGACATTTATCAACTTAAGTATTGTTTTCGTCGGAAGCAGGAGACTTTAATGTGCCTTTAACTGAACTTAACTTAATTTTATTAGGTTCTCGTCTCGACCCATATAGATGGTAATATTTATACCCAGGTATTTAAAAGTTTCAGCTTCCCGTCGAGATATTGTGTCGTAAATTAAAGCGAACTGCAAAATCATTATACAGCGGGTGGTTTCTTATTTGCGTTGCGTTCTCACGCACATCACCACTGTCTGCACCTTGATAGCATCTATTTTTAATTCCCCAAATAGGCTGCCTTGTATTGTTTATGATTGGAAGAGTTTACTACTTAAGATATCCTCATATTAAATTAAGAAATGTTGTTTATTTGTGTGGTAAAAAGCATTTACGTTTGTTCATTTTTAACCGATTGTAAAAGAAATTGTAGAAGTCTCCATCAAATAATTTTCTGACAGATTGGAAATGAACTTAGTGATCATGAAGGAAATAAAATTCCACATCAACGCTATATAAATAATTTTTTTATTATACCTCTGTTTTTGAAACTAGAAAGCGAGCAAAATCGGGCCTTTAAAGCACTAGTGTTCAAAAGTTGGTTAGGTAACAACCAGTTTTAAACAATGATAAATACACAGGTATTTTGCAACCAAACAAAAAATTTCTAACCGCCTCTATGTTACCGATTAAAAATGAAATTCAGAGATCACCTTGTAAAATGAATCTAGGTACATTGATTAATTTTTCTAATCTTTACTTTGCAGTGCAGGTATAATAAAAAATAGCGTATAATACACGTGCATGAGTATAAGTAGCCTTTAAAGCACTTACTCCTTTAGAACCCTTCTCGTTACGCTCGCCGTGCCCTAGCCCATGCGTGCTTAACGAAATTCATATCTTTGGTATGTGTCATTTGTCAAAAAAATCCTCGAACATGTCGATTTTAGTTTTGTAAATGCTACATTTTGTCACTATACAAAAATTTATGACGTCATTGGTTTTTGAGCTATGGCGTCATCATACATTTTTTTTAATGGAAACAGACATTTTTGTTTACTGTTTTTAGTGGTATATTCCTTTAGCTTTTTGGCGATATGAAAAAAATTGATATTACCTAAGCCATTCTTTTGGAAAAAAATATGTTTATTGATTGATACCTTACATAAGTAATTGTGACAAAAAAATCATCTCCATTGCTCAAATTGCGACCCTCCAACTATTTGGCATTGGCCAAGACGGGTGTAGACACTTTGCACGCTGTTCTGAATCATCTCATGGGCAATTCGTCTCATCTCCAATCCAATTCTGTCTTTCAATTCTTCTATGATATCCGGTCTGTTAAAATACACACTTGACTTTAAGTAACCCCAAGGAAAAAATTCTAAAGGGGGTTAAATCCGGTGAACGCGGAGGTCACTCAATCGGACCTCGATGACCTATCCACCTTCCAGTAAAATTGTCATCTAAAAACTGACGCACTGCTATCCCAAAATGAGGTGGGGCCCCGTATTGCTGAAACCAGACGTTTTCAGCAGGAATATCTTCATCTTCATTGTTCGGAAATATAACTGCTAAGGCTGGCACTAACTCAACTAGCAAAAACTGTAAATATCTCGCGGCCGTAAGATTTTCTTCAAAAAAATAGGTCCCAATAAACGATCACCAATCATACCTGCCCACACGTTTACTTTGCCTCGTCGCTATGTATGGGCTTTTTGAGTCCAATGAGGATTTTCGCGTGACCAATACCTACAGTTATGCCGATGTTTTAAAGAAAATGTAGTTTCATCAGAAAAAACAATGTTCTTTAAAAATTTGGATTTTCATCGCACAAGGTCATCGACTGTTCACAAAACTGTAAGCGCCGATCTGGATCGTCCTCATTCAATTTGTGGATTAATTGTACTTTGTATGGACAGTATTTTTTTTTCAATAGACGTACAACAGACGTTTGACTCACGTTATGATTTAAAGCCAGCTGCCTTGTCGAAAGATGATGGTTCTCCTCACTTTCTAGAAGAATATTTAATTTGGTTTCGTTGCTTGTGCTAGGGCGACCAGATTGAGGGAGGTCAGCCACACTGCCAGATTCATCATATCTTGCCACCAATCTACTTACAGTGATCTAGAAATTTGCTTTTCGGGCTTCTTGGCATTGAAAACATCACATGCTTCCTGATGAGTTCTCAGCCTATCACCATGTCCAACTATCATCAAAAGTTCTACGCGTTCTCTTTCACTTAAACGTGGCATTTTTTTCTATATGAACGATATTACCGGTTTTAGAAATGTGCATCGAATGTTTTGTATTTGCGAAAAGAATAATAATAAGTAATTTAAATACATTTAGGAGGTTGTAAATTCAGATGATGTCATTTATTGGTGCTACAAACATTCCCAACCAGAATTTAAGACTTTCGCAATTATTTAAACCCATACTTATTGTTTAATACCTACGTCAAAATCGTGTCCGTGTCAGATAAAGAAAATGTGAAAAAACCTTCCTGGGTAAAAAAAGTTATGCAAAATTCAAGCGAGTTTGTGACTGTATTCTGTTGCATAAACAAACATTTGCACAACTTTCGCAATTTCTTTCGACAAAATATATCATAATAAAGTTAATAAACAACTATTTGCAATGTTACAGCCATCGCAGCAGGGTGCAAACTTAATAGAAGATGCCTAATAATTATTAAAATGTTCTCCAAAGTGTTCACAAATTTCAGAATTGTTTTCAAAATATTGCAAGGTTATGTTTTCTAATAGTTTAACAACGTCCTGGGGGGCGGGGAAGGGCGCACCAGTCGGATTTATTATTTTTCCTCCAATATTGTCTCAAATATTAAAATCTTTTGAAATTTTTGTCTAACTTTTCACTATAGAAGTCCGCTCTAACAGGCCTATAAAAAAAATCGCAAAAATGAACTGATAGCACAGATAGCGTCACATCCGATCAGTATATATTTTAACGCATATTTTCAACAAACGCAAGTGGAAGGAATTGATGGAGCGGAACAGCTACTGCTATTAATTCACGTTATCATTAGAACTATCTGGGATCTAGGCCCGAAGTAAAGTAAAGCAATTTAGTTAACAAGCTCACGATATCTATCTCCTGTGTAGTGTCGGCGCATAATTTGGCATCATCAAATTAAGAAGGGTAGGCTTAAAACAAAATGAATAGCTGGTTAAGTCGAGTGTCGGTTCCGGCGCCCCTAACTATCAAGAATCCGACTAATAGCTGGTCACGGTCCGAACAATAGCACCCCGGCCTGACACCGTCGTGTCAGCACAAAAGAGGGACATTTTTCAAAAATAGACTTATGACTCTCAATTTGCCAACAAGAGAAGTCGTTTACACGGGACAATCGTTGTATTGTTTAACGTCTAAATAATTAATATGTAGACTGAAGTGATCGGAATCCTTTATAGCCTAGGCTTGTTGATAATTTTGTCTATAAATCTCAAACATGTTCGTAGGCAGATGATTTATTTTTATGAGTTTTCTGAAGTGTGATTAATAAGACCATCTAAAGTTTGCATGATGTCCAGATCGACAACTTAAAAAAATTAAAAACTTTTCTGCTCGGTATTTTTTTGAAAATTATTAACATGAGTCGATGCATGGGAACATAAAAAATACAGGGTGTAATTAGTTTCATGTCATTAAAATAACTGGTAGTAGGGAATAACAAGACAAACAAAAAACCTTATATAACATGGGGTCTAAAGCTCATAGTTTTGGAGAACAAAAATAAACAAAAATTTCCAAAATACTTAATAACATTTTCTTACTTTTTATTGGGTATTTTGCCACTGAAAAATATTTAAAAATTTTAATGAAAAAACCTCTGCGCCAAACGGATCAGACAGAGGTTGGTTCTTGAGTACTTGACTGTTTCAAAAAGTCTCACACCTAAAAATATATAAACTAGAATAATGTTATAAACTAAAAACTCAAAATCAAAGCTATAGGAAGTTAACGTTTCGGAAGAGAATCTACTTCCGTTCTCAAAACTTTTTTGGCCGTCAACCATGACAGTTCTTTGTTTATGTATTTCCATAGTCACGTGAGACATTAAATTATATTTATCTTATTTTTACTTACTTCGTCTCTAAGGATGGGCAACCAACTAGTACAAAAATCTATTGAATAATTAGAAACGCATCTATCCTCGTTTAATAAAATAATCGCGGATTCTTTAAGTTTTCTTTTAGTTCCGTTGCTCTCTTTTTCCAAAATCTTCGCCGAGTCCCATTTAATTCTATGATTATTATCCCATGCGTGTTCACAAATAATAATCATAGAATTAAATGGGACTCGGCGAAGATTTTGGAAAAAGAGAGCAACGGAACTAAAAGAAAACTTAAAGAATCCGCGATTATTTTATTAAACGAGGATAGATGCGTTTCTAATTATTCAATAGATTTTTGTACTAGTTGGTTGCCCATCCTTAGAGACGAAGTAAGTAAAAATAAGATAAATATAATTTAATGTCTCACGTGACTATGGAAATACATAAACAAAGAACTGTCATGGTTGACGGCCAAAAAAGTTTTGAGAACGGAAGTAGATTCTCTTCCGAAACGTTAACTTCCTATAGCTTTGATTTTGAGTTTTTAGTTTATAACATTGTTCTAGTTTATATATTTTTAGGTGTGAGACTTTTTGAAACAGTCAAGTACTCAAGAACCAACCTCTGTCTGATTCGTTTGGCGCAGAGGTTTTTTCATTAAAATTTTTAAATATTTTTCAGTGGCAAAATACTCAATAAAAAGTAAGAAAATCTGAATATGCCACAAATAAACAATTACAGACAATACTTAATAACATAGTTAGAGAACTGCTGGCATATTGGGGTAGGCTTTATTGCCTCGCGTCTTGTCGCACATGATACTCTGACATTCGTGCAAATAAGTATGATGAGTCTAAGAGATAATTGATCCGCGACGGGGGTCATCGAAAACCATGCCGACAAAGCAATTAAACGAGACCGACAGAGGACACCGCCATGTTCTTTGTTTCTTCGAGGTCAAGTTATTTATTACCCGTGCTATACTCTCCCTTGTAATATTCTCAAGTAATAATTTCAGTTTGTGTCCTTACTTGGTAAACAACGTACATACGACGCGACCTACCCGTTCCTTAGTTTTGTATGTTGCTTTTGATCGTTTTGAATTCTGTGCCACTTATGTAATTATTTTATTGACTTATCGTTCAAGTCGTTAGTACTAGGTTACGTAAGACACTACTTCTCGTTCGTGCTTTTTGCGTTACTTTTTGAATTTTGGACCAAGTTTTTCTTTTTGTTTTTTTAATGATCACGTTAATACAGTCTAGTTTTATAACGCAGATATTGGACATTATGAGAAATTATACTTATCCAGAGCTCGCGGATATGCAGTTGGTGTATGGGGAAAGTGGTTGAAATGCAGCTGGTGTGGAAGAGCTTTATCGTTTAAGGTTCCCTAATCGACGTCAACCTTGTGCTCGTATATCTGTTAGTATTGACCAGCGTCTTCGACAAACAGGTCGTCTCGATGGACATGGAGGAGAAGGAGGTCGACAACGCGAATAAAGGGTAATCGACTCAGAGGTACAAATTTTGGAACTTATAGAATAGGATCCAACTTTAAGCGCCAACGATATCGCGAACCGTGTGGGAGTATCCCATTTTGTGGTATGGAGAACATTGAGAAACATGAACTTACATCCCTATCACTATCAAGTTGTCCAAGCACTGGAACCTCAAGATTTTGCAGAGTGAATGCAATTTTGTAGACGGATTTTAAAAAACACTCGGCAGATGAGGATTTTTTAAACGTTCTTTGTATTGTCTAAATGTTATTTGTGGCATTATCTTAATTTTTTTCCTTCTTCAATTCTTTGGGACTTCCTGCCACATGTATGTTTTCTTTTTAAGCGGTGCTCGGGGAATCTACAAAATATCAAAATTAACCAGTATGTTACTGGTAAATAACCTGTGACCTGTGACTTTTACGTCAAAGGATCAGTTAAAGGTTGCTTTTTTTTTAAATAAACAACACAAATAAGTATAAAAACTTGAAATTAAATATTTCGCCGACGTTTCGGAAATCTATTCTGTTTCCTTTTTCAAGGCTTTTCTTGAAAAATATTTTTTGCTGTGTATGATAAATATACAGCTCTAAGAATGTTTGTTATATTCAATATCCATAAATACTTACTATTTACACAGAACTGTTGATATAGTTAACAGTTTTTTTAGTTTTTATTCAATGTTAAGTTTGTGAAGTTCTTGTTTTAACATTGGCAACGAAGTTGTACAGACATCTACGGAACGTTTTGTGTTTTTCCGATGAGTCGTATTTTACCAGAAATGGAGTGTTTAACTTTAAAAATATGCACTATTGGGCAGACGAAAATCCACGTGTAATAAGAAGGGCGCATTTTCAACGACAGTTCATCGTTAATTTGTGGGCTGGAAGTTGCGGTAATGAAATAATTGGGCCTGTACAATTACTCGCTAGATTAAATGGTGATGTATACTTAAATTTTTTGCAACAAACATTGCCAAATTTGCTGGAAGATGTACCCTTGGCTACGCGCAGAAGAATATGGTATTTGCACGATGGCGCGCCAGTCCATTTTAGTCTGGCCGTTTGAAATTTCTTTAACAGAAAGTTTCCTTCGCGTGGCGGACCAGTACCATGACCTGCTAGATCGCCCGATTTAAACCCGATGGACTTTTATTTTTGGGGGCATTTTAAATCTCTGGTTTACCGTGATCCAATTGAAACTTTAGAACAATTGCAACAACGTATTTCAATGTGCATAGAAACCATAGAAAATGATCTTAGTTTACCAAATGTGTTGAATGGAGTGCGTATGTCCTTAGTTCGACGTGCCGAAATGTGTATACGTGGAGATAGAGGTCATTTCGAACAATATTTGTGAAAAATTCAAAAGAATTGTTCAGTTATTGGGTGTTACCTATTGGGCATTAAAGGTATGATTATTATTAGTATTCGCTGTCTTGTTTTGATGTGTTTATTATTATTTACATTGGTTTTCATAGAGACCAAAGACTCGATTTTTAATTTTCGATACCTGATTGGGGAAAACTTATGCGCTCAATTCGTTAAAAAAATCAGAGTTTTTCCTAACTTAAAATACACAATTATTTTCTGTTATCGTATCTCGGACTGTTCGTTTTCCAATTTCATAAAATATTTACAATTTTTTAAGCTTTTAACACAATGTTATAAATGTTTATATACCACTTTTAAAATTTTATAAAGACTCTGAGTAATCCTGTTAAATTACTCCCCTCCTCGCCTAGGTTTGGGCTTCAGGTAAACTGCTGTATATAAGAGTTTAACGCAACTAAGTAGTTGCATAATATTTTTCACAATGTTAGCTTTCAATCATTTTTTTTTCATCTCTCTAAGTTAAGTAGTATACGAGAAATACATTTTTGATAAAAGTCCCCAATTTTTATTTTTTTTAAGTATCTCCGCAGCAGCTGAATGTTGAACTGAAGAACCTATATACATCGTTTATCCATTAACTTGCCTACACGACAGCATAGATATTATTAGGTAGTTCCTATCGAGGGCATATTGCCAATTCTAATCTGGCTATACCCTTTTTTGCACAAATTCTAGGCTGGCTAATTCAGTGAAATTTTGTTTTGGTAACCATACTGACAATTAGTAAATGGCTGATTTTTTTTTCTCTAGATGATTATATAATCTTGTGGAAACTGATTATTTAGCTAATATACTGAATTTGAAATAATCTATTACGCATTACGTTCTTATTTAAAATGGTGCACTTTTCGATAAAACTAAGTTAGGCATTAACATTGCAAAATAAATTTAATTTAGTATGTTGTACGACTTTCTGTTTTTAACTTAGGGAATGATTCAGTACTTGTTCACAATATACAGTGAGCACGTAAAGGTTGGAATAAATTCATTAAAATAATTACAAAACAAGTGACAAAAATTCGCTCAGACCCGTCGATTTTTAAGAACATTTCTCAATCTGTTCATTTAAAAAAAAGTGCTGCAAATATATTTTTTTAAGTTATGACGTCGTCGCCATTTTTTTAAATGGCAACCCCTAGTTCTATCGAGAAAAAATATTTAACATTAATAGAACACATTCATTACTTATCGTCGAACCTTTTTACAACTTACACTTTTTTTGTGTTTACGCTTTTTTTCATTTACTTAGCAACGCGGACCTGGCTCTAACACATTAGTTGGTTACGCGCCTTGTAGTATTATACCTAGAAAAACATATGTTTTGAATTCTTTATGGTAATACTAAGAAGTTTTTTTAGTTAGTTTTTTTTTTAGCGCCGTGTGGGTCGAGCGCAACCCGCATAGAGACAGTAGTATGATAGTAAGTAAGACAATAGTCACTTACGCCGCAGAACGCTATAGTTATTTATTAGTGATAAGTGAATTATAATTGTCCTTTCTTAAATTAATGTAATAATTGTTACGTTAATTGTATGTGTCAAAGATTTATTTCTTTTTCCTTTGGCCCCCTTTGTCCCTCCTATTGCTTGGGCCGACATCGACGACGGAGAATCCACCAAACCTACTGTGTAAGTTTCCGACACATTCTTTTTTTTTATTATATCTAAATACAGTTCACTAAATTATATTAGCCTCACCACGCTGAAAAGGGGTAGGCCCATTCATTAGTATTTACTTGTGATATCGTATTGAAAGTGCAGATAATGCAACGTTTAAGTGAGACAGAACGAATTGAAATTTTGATAATGATTAGCTATGGAGACAAGTCCCGAACACAAACTATGGTTTGTGAATTATTTAATGGTAAATACCCTACTCGACCTATTACACAATCAACTGTTAGCAAAATAGAAAAGAAGTTCCGAGATTGTGGTCATGTAAGAGATAATTTCACGAAAGGTCGTCCTACAATTTCAGAAAATAAACAGTTAGATGTTTTACTGACAATGGAGGAGACTCCTCACAAACCAAGTCCCGAAGTTGCAGCAGAACAGTCAATTAGTCAGTCGACTGTTTTAAAATATTTGAAGAAGAATAAATGGCACCCATATAAAGTGAATTTAGTTCAAGAGCTTAACGAAGACGATTTCGACCGCAGAGTAGATTTTTGCGAGACCATGATGGAACGATGTAATATCAATCCACATTTCTTAAGTCGAGTACTTTTCTCCGACAAGTCCACCTGTCTGTGGAGGTCCATAATCAGTTTCCACAGAAAGTTAACATGTGGGCTGGAATTGTTGGAACTACAATATTAGGTCCATTTTTTATTCAAGGTCCATTAGATGGCGAAAAATATTTGAAGCTGCTCTAACAAAACATAATTCCAGAACTTGTCGTACTGTATCCAAATGGTGAAAACCCTAATGTACCGGAAAACTCCATATGGTTTTAACAGGATGGCGCACCGCCACATTATTCGGTAATAGTGCGTAATTATTTAGACTAAATTTTCCCACGCAGATGGATTGGTAGATGCGGATCAATAGAATGGCCAGCTAGATCTCCGGACCTAACCCCATTGGATTATTTTTTATGGGGTTACCTTAAATCCAAAGTTTATTTTAATAGACCGAACAATATTGAGGACTTAAAAGACAGAATCACTTACGAAATTGGAAGAATTGGACCCGAAACAATTATTAACGTTTTGCGAGAATTTTAGTTTCGACTTGGACATTGTCAAGAAGCAAATGGCGTGCAATTTGAACATTTAATCTAATTATCTTTTGCTGTATTCTTAAATTCTTGTATTTTTGTTTTAATACATTGTTATAAGTAGTTAAGATTTTTTTCTCGATAATTTCGTCATGCAATACCTTCCTAGAATTTAACGTACTGTATGCAGAAAAATGTGCTATCTCAAATGGAATTTTAAAAAATGGGGGTTGCCAATAAAAAAAATGGCGATGACGTCATAAGTTAAATGTATTTCAAAATCGACGGGTCTGAGCGAATTTTTGTCACTATTTTAATGAATTTATTCTAACCTTTACGTGCTCACTGTATAATATCTGTAAAAGCCAACCCTACAATCCGATAGGTAAATCCGACCTCTGCAAATATTCATAAATAATAAAAGAAATATACGTATTCGATTTTTTTGTTGTCGATTTGTGTTTCAGAAAAGTTCAAAGTTGATCAAATCACAATAATAATGGAGTGAGGGTCGACATAGATCAGATGTAAGGTTTTATTGCTATAATAAGCAGCAAGTAATGTGTTTGTAACATAGAAAAATTGCGGACGAATATGGACACATGGAAGAAGGCAAGAAAACTGTATTTCTCCAATGTACCGAAAACGATTAGTTTAAGTAAGAAATATTAAGAGAAGAAATTTGAAGATCAATAAATTATGTAATGCAATTTTCACACTCATGTTTTACAAGTTTTGGAATTTACTATTCAGCGCTATTAGTTAACTAAAAACTCAATGAAATGGATAGGAATGAGTGGATAAACTAAGTGTACACCCTGTATGAGACAACTTGTAAAACAATAAGATTCGTCCATTTGAGTGGTAATATTTTAAAAAGCCAAACTTTCAACATGTAATTTTAATGCAATGAAAGAAGGCAGAATTGTGTAAAGCAATAAAATCTTGTGTTTATAGTTTTCAAATAGTTTATTTTCATTTACATATCTTTATTTTAATGTTACATGGTTATTCATTGGCCTCTCGGTAGATTATTTTTATACCCAAAATGGTAGAATTATATTTTATATTGTTTGTATTTTTTGTTAACAACCAACTAAAATAAACTTTTTATTTCTCCAAATCAATTTAGTTTAATCTTTGAGTGCCTGGAACCTTTGCCTAACACACATTTGTTTCATTTATTTTTATTGTCGTATTGAAGTTTCGATAAGTTAGTGTTACCTGAGGAAAGCAGCCTTCTTCTTATTCACGTCTTGTCAGACGTCATTTGCCTCTGTTTACTATATGGTACGACTGAGAGCATTGTGGACGAACCACCTCGCGACTTCTCACAATGACCCCGCGCGCCAATATTCTTGACTGTAGTTTTCGGTCTCGGGTGATTAAGGGTCGAGCTTGCGCTCTGCCCCAATCATCGCTGGACCGGCCTCGTCGGAAGCCCAGGGTGCCAATTGGCATCATGTGCTCCGAGTTCGTCGGAAAGGAAGGTTGGGCTGTGTAGCTCAAGGATTGTGTTTGGCCAAAGACGCGTTCTTAGCGTCTGAGGCCGGCACGGGCTAAGGTTAAGGGTATCAAGCTGGTTGTTTGCTAGGTACCCCCGGGATCGGGAACGAAACTACAACAATATCTCGGAGCCCGAGTTTTAAGAAAATATTTTCCTTTTTTATTATTTTAAGTTAAAAGCCAGATTTTGTTTTACTTCCCTCGCATACCGAAGGGAAGTATTTTAATAATTTTTTATATAATTATACTGAATATTATTATACGTAGTCCAGTCAACGGGGGGTTTCATCTCTAACTTGAGTGCTAGTAAATGGATTTTGATGAAACCTTGTGCAATGTGTTTGTAATGAAGTGTGTTTGTAATGAAGTTAATAAAAAATTAGAGTAGGAAATGATCAGAAGCGGTAGAAAACACAACATCCCTTTTATCACGGGTACAGTTACTTGTAGAATTAGACCAAAAATAAAAAAACAATATGTTTACTTTTTTGGCCCAAAATAAATTTTTTTACTCTGGTGAATTTTTTTCGAGATATGGTCATTCGAAAATTCCTAAAAGTGGGGGAAGCAAAATGTAAAAGTTGAGAAAAAATCTGAAAAAATTCAGTTGAGCGCAATGACTTCAGAATCTATCTGAAGTCATTGGTTGAGCGTGTATCATCGAAATACAAGACTTATTATTATTTTATTTGCAACTTTTCCGTAAAATGCGTTTTCACCGAGTTCTTCCGGAAAATCATGAAAGACTAGCCATTTCTTTGAAATTGAAGCGCTTTAAAAACATTGCAACTTAAAAATTTGCCCAAACACTGACACGTAGATTATGAAAATATAGGTTTTTCAATTTCGTCTGTCTGTCTGTCTGTCTGTTGGTGCATTAACTAAAAAACTACTTGACGGAGAGCAGTCAAATTTGGTAGGAAAAATTTTTTACCACCAAGATGAAAAATTTTTTTCTTTGTTCAACTTGAAAATTTCCACGTTTCATGGCATTCTAAACCAATTTAAAATAAAATGTTTTTTAATTTTTTTAACCATTTTTGAACAATTTTTTACCCACTAAAATAGACGGAAATTTTTTTTCGTTGTTCAAATTTAAAATTTTCACGTTTCCATGGCATTCTAAACCTATTTCAACAAAAACAAATTTAAAAATATTTTTGAAAAATTAAAAATGTTTTTGCAAAAAGTTTTAATCTATTTATCACTACTATAGAATAGATGAAAAATTTGTTTTTGTCCAAAATTAAAATGTCCATGACATTCTAAACATTCCAAACCTATTTCGGAAAAAAAATTGCAACATTTTTTTACCACCTTTGAAAAATATTTTACCACTAGAATAGATGGAAAAAATTTCTTCTTGCACAAATTTAAAATTTCCACATTTCATGACATTCTAAACATATTTCAGAAGAAAAAAATTATGAACATTTTTGAAAAATAAAAAAAAAAGGAAATGAAATTTTTTAACCACCACTCCACGTGAATGAGGAATTGAAAATGTGACAGATGGCAATAATATTTGGCATATGCACCTATTATACTTTTATTGAAAAATGTACAGCGTGGTCATCCCAAGAAATATTTCAGTCATGGTGGACATTTGTAAAGGTATTCGCAACCCTTCCACATTTGGCACTTGTCATTTAGTATTGAACTTTTGTTGTTGGATGAGCACTCTGTATATTTTTTTGACCAAAATTTATCAGGTTTTCTTTGAAATAATAGTGATAACTATATTCCGATTATTAATTTCAGTGTCATTTCGTAATTACTAATTTTTTAGAATGACCGCAATGCACAAATAAAGAGGGAAGTTCTGTGTAAACAACTCTACCGATTTTTTATCTCTTGAAATTTTCTTGTAACTTGCAAATTTTCCGAGTTACAGGCAGTTTTTCATAATGAATAATGAACTACATTTTTTGCAAATCTTCCATTAAAAAATACATGAAAATTCAAAAAATGAGTGTGATTTATATATATTGTTGATTGATTGATTGATTTGCCAGCGTAAGGTGGGCATTGCTGCCGATTCCGGTGCATGGAGATTTGTTCCACCACGCAGCCCGATCGCCCACCGATCATCCCACCGTGTGCCGGAACAAACCCCCGGTGCTTTTATATACCGCCGGGCCACCTGCATACGCTGGATTGGACATTGGACATGCTTGTTGTCAGCAGCGAAAGCCGCATGACGCATGGGGTAGGAGTATAGGATGAAGCGTGTAGGTGTTTGTGAGATGTTTCTTCTTGTTTTCCTTCCGTCTTCATCGGATGGAAAGTGTAGGCGTTTGTGAGATGCGTCTTTTAGGTTTTCGTGCTTCTTTTTGCTTTCAGGTTTTTGTGTTATGCTTCTTCTTAGTTTCTGTCTGTGATCATCTTTTCTCCTATTCTATTTCTGAGTTTTCTATATCTTCTGTTTCTGAGTCTGGCAGTGTGTATATCCTTGATATTTCTTTATTGTATTCCATTTTTTGCTGTGCCAGCGTTTCTCAGTGTGTATAATCCTTTCCTAGCTTATTCATAATCCTCTCGATTGTTGTTATCCATGTGTAGCATGGCCTCCCTATTTTCAGTTTGTTGCTGTTCATTCGCAGCGTTTTCTTTAGTAGGTGTGTCGTGTCCCGTCTTTGGACGTGTTCCCTGTATTTCATTGCGTATGATTCTATTCTTTTGATTATTGTTCTTCCCTCTAGTAATGTTGACGTTTTCTGTCGTTTTTGTGATTTTCCTGTTTTTGCTAGCAGTTGGATAATGTCCCTTTCAGCTCTTCTCAGGCTTCTTCTGTTGGCCTTTGTCGTTGCTGCGTTTTTGACTCCATATGTCATCGTAGGCATTATGATGGTCGTGTATACCTTTTTGGTTAGGCACCATGGTGGTTTGTTGTTCTCAATGAAGGATAGTAGAGCTCTTGTGACTCTGTAGGCTGTTTTGATTCTTTCCCTTACTGTCTCCCTCCTTTAGTGTGATTTATATATATTGTTGTAAAAAAATTCATAGATTTCGCAATTCTTGCAACCATCGGGATATTGGAAATAATAACGCCATACATAAAACACATAAACTTTTTCCGGACGAGGCGAAGATGTTATACACACACACACACACACATATATATATAACATCAATCAGGTTGGGATAAGGTGTGGACAATATTAAAAAACATACAACGCATCTTCGAAAAAAAAAAGAAAAAATATAATACATTAAACATGAATCCTAACAATCGGTTACACTAATTGGGGAAGACAGGGGGGGGGAGGTCAGAATGAAATTAATCGCTAAAGTTGTTGCTTGCTAAACAATGAACTCCTGTATTTATACTTAAACTTATTTATGATGAAACATTTAAATTCCTCGGGTAATGAGTTGTATAGTTGGATCGCATTATACACGAAGCATCTTTTGTACATGGCGGAATAATGCCGTGGGATATTGAACCTGTTACCATGTCCTATAATTTTGGAATGTAGAAACGATCATACAACAAATTTATTTCTTAAGGGGAGACAGAAAGGTGTAGAATTGAAAATATTATGCCCAAAATTTCCTAAATGTAGTTTTCTGCGACTCTCCATATTGAGCCAGTTAACCTCGAGCAATGTATGCGACATATGATCGTATTTTCTTAAACCAGAAATTAATCTTTTTTTTTTAATCACTTATTTAACGTCGGCCTATTTCCGCTACCAAGGCCAATCACCGACGCCAGGAGACGAGCTACCCCCAACCTGGAAATTTTGCCGAACCTCTTCTCTATCGAAGAGTAGGGATCTTTTACTTGCCTAACATTTAATAGACAAGGGACCGACTGCTTTACATCCCCTCCGAAGGATGGTATATCTACTATGTAACCCCCGCCTAAAGTTACATACCTTCTACGCATGCGCTGATATACAAACCGTTAGAAGACGGAGCGAGAACGCTGTGTTTTCCTGGAGAGGCTTACCCATCCAAGTATTAACCGCGCCTGACGTTGCTGCATTTGCGTATCGAAATACGAGTATATGCAGACGTCTCTAAGCTCGCTCCCAGAAATTAATCTTAAACAGGAGTTTTGTGCTATTTGGATGCGATTTTTATCATTGAGGTCTAAGCAATATCCATATACAAAATCACAGTAGTTAAACTGTGACAGAACTAACGACTCACAAAGCATTTTCTTTAAATTAAAATTAAGAGTATGGCGATTAGAATATAACAATTTCAGAGAAGAATACGCTTTCTGCATTAATTCATTTAGATGATCTCTAAGCCTCAATTCACCATCGATAATCATTCTAAAGTTTTTTGCTGTTTTAACAATCGGCAGAGGGACACCATCAATACTAATATTTAATAAATTGTTTACCCTGTCTAATTTATTTTTACTGCCAAATAACATCACGTTGGAATTACTAGAGTATAAGCGCAAATCGTGTTCCTGAGAAAGAATTTTAATTTTTTGTAACTCACAGTTGATATTGACACATGCCTGCTGTGTATCGTTTGCATGAAAACTAAAAATCAGTTGTGTATCATCAGCGCAAGCATAAGCTTTGGAATTAAGAACAGAGCTTATTATATCAGATGTGTATATAATAAAAAACAAGGGACCCAAAACGGACCCTTGGGGCACTCCAGAAAATATATTTAAAATGGATGAAAAGGCATTATTGTGAGAAGTACACTATATTAACAAGGCCTCATTAAACCCAAGATAATTAACTTTAGCACCTAAAAGTTTATGGTATCGAATGCCTTCGAGAAATCCAACAACACGAGCACACTTACTAACCCTTGATCGTAGGCAATAAAGAGGTCATCCATTACATTGACTAACGCTGTTGATGTACCAAACCCTTTGCTAAAATCACATTGGTAGTCCGGTAAGTTTTTTTATGAGTAAAGTATTCATAAATTTGACGACATAAGATTTTTTCAAATATTTTTGACATAACAGATAAGATACTAATAATTCTTAAATCGGAGAATGTTCTTAGACTACAATTTTTTGGGAGAGGTTTGCTAATTGCCGTCTTCTAGGCACTTGGAAATTTTTTTTTTCTACGCAACATTTATTGTCTCAAAAGCTCTGCAGAAATCTAAAGACAGTACCACAATGATCTATTGCTCATTTAAGGGAAAAGTATATTATAAGAAATTTGTTATACTTGATGTTTTTAAAAAATTGCACTATGCATTAATTAGTGATTAATTCTAATACTATAGGAATAAAACAACTTACCATTAATGATAATTAAAAACGCCAAAATCTCATGTCTATTTGGGAACCCCTTATTAAAAACTATCAAGTTTTCGCCTGCTAACTTTTGTCCATAAATACGAGTGGCATACGCGATAATCACAGGTTTCACAAAAACCACGCTGTTGTATAATCTTTTTCGTTACAATCCATAGCTGAAACGCACACAAATCCACAAACTTGAAACAGCAAATAACAACAAAAATATTGAATCATCATAACTACAAACAAAAGAAAAGTACGCAATAGATGTCAGTATAACAGAAAAGTAAACGTTGTATATTGGTTCCTGTCTTAGTTATTCCAGTGACCGTCAAACAATATTTTTGTAAAAGTTTTTAAAAATTTAATCCAATGATTATCAAACAATTTCCCAGAAAATACAGGGTGTAATTAGTTTCATGTCATTAAAAACACTGGTGGTAGGGAACGACAAGATACACAAAAAAACCTTATATAATATGGGGTCTAAAGCTCATAGTTTTGGAGAAAAAATATTAACATAAATTTCCAAAATACTTAATAACATAGTTCGGGAACTACTGGCATATTGGGGTAGGCTTTATTGCCTCGCGTCTTGTCGCACATGATACTCTGACATTCGTGCAAATGAGTATGGAGAGCCTAAGAGATAATTAGGCCGCGACGGGGGTTATCGAGAAGCAGTTAAAAAGCGACCGACAGAGGGCACCGCCATATTTTTTGTTTCTTCGCGGCCAAAGTATCTTATCACGTCTGCTATACTCTCCCTTGTAATATTCTCAAGTATCTAAAGAGTTCAGTTTGTGTCCTTACTTGGTAAACAACGTACACACGACGCGATCTACACGTTCCTTGGTTTTGTATGTTGCTTTTGTGCTTTTTGAATTTTGTCCCACCTATGTAATTATTTTATTGACTTATATTTCAAGTCGTTAGTACTTGGTTACGTAAGACACTTCTCGTTCGTGCTTTTTGTGTTACTTTTTGGATTATGGACCAAGTTTTTCTCTTTATTTTCTTTATTGATAAAGTTAATTCACAGTTTAGTGTGGTGTTTTAAAACGCAGAGTTTGGACATTATTGGAGATTACACTTATCCAGAGCTCGCGGATATGCACTTGGTGCATGGAGAAAGTGGTGGAAATGCAGCTGGTGCGGAAGAGCTTTATCGTTTACGGTTCCCTAATTGACGTCATCCTTATGCTCGTACATTTGTTAGTATTGTTCAAGTTTTTGAACTTGTAGAAGAGGATCCAACTTTAAGCGCCCGCAATATCGCGAACCATGTGGGAGTGTCTCATTTTGTGGTATGAAGGACATTGAGAGATATGAAGTTACATCCATATCACTATCAACGTGTCCAAGCACTAGAACCTCAAGATTTTGCAGAGCGAATGCAATTTTGTGGGTGGATTTTAAGAAAACACGAGGAAAATGAGGATTTTTTAAACGTTCTGTATTTCTCCGATGAGTCGTGTTTTACCAGAAATGGAGTGTGCAATTTTAAAAATATGCACCTTTGGGCAGACGAAAATCCACGTGTAATAAGAAGGGCGCATTTTCAACGACGGTTCAGCGTTAATTTGTGGGCAGGAATTTGCGGTAATGAAATGATTGGACCTATACAATTACCCGCTAGATTAAATGGTGATGTACTACTTAAATCTTTTGCAACAAACATTGCCAAATTTGCTGGAAGATGTACCCTTGGCTACGCGTGGAAGAATGTGGTATTTGCACGATGACGTGCCAGTCCATTTTAGTCTGGCTATTCGAAATTTTTTGAAGAGAAAGTGTCCTCGTCGATGGATTGGACGTAGCGGACCTGTTCCATGGCCTGCAAGATCGCCCGACTTCAATCCGATGGACTTTTATTCTTGGGGGCATTTTAAATCTCTGTTTCACCGTGATCCAATTGACACTTTAGAGCAATTGTAACAACGTATTTTAATGTGCATAGAAACCGTAAAAAAGATCCCAATTTACCAAATGTGTTGAACGGAGTGCGTATGTTCTTAGTTCGACGTGCCGAAATGTGTATACGTGGAGATGGAGGTCATTTCGAATATTTTTTGTGAAAAATTCAAAAGACTTGTTCAGTTACTGGGTGTTACCTATTGGGCATTAAAGGTATTATTATTATTATTATTGTTTTCTCGACTACGTGTCGGTTTGCTGCCAGGACTCAACAAGATTCCTAAGGCGTCTCCCTTCTTACGTTATTGTTCTCCGAAGTATATGTGCAGACCCCAACAGCGCGATCTTCTGCACTTCGTAAGCGCTTGGTGTTCCCGGAATCTGTTCCAGATGTTTGTGAAATCCTTTCTTAATGGTTCCCAGTGTTCCCATTATTATTATTATTATTATTATTCGCTGTCCTGTTTTGATCTGTTTATTATTGTTTACATTAGTTTCCATATAGACCAAAGATTCGATTTTTAGTTTTCGATGCCTGATTGGGAAAAATTATGCGCTCAATTCCTTTAAAAATGAGTTTTTCCTAACTTAAAATAAACAGCTATTTTCTCTTATCGTATCTCGGACGTTTAACTCTTCGTTTTCCAATTTCATAAAATAATAATTAATTTTTTAAGCTTTTAACACAATGTTAGAAATGTTAATAAATCACTTTTAAATTTTATAAATTCTTATAAACGACAATAAAAGCTACAATAACTTTGTTCCAAATTAAAATGACATGTAAACAAATCCCGTTTAAACCCTTGCGGCCGTGCTATGCTTGCGTTGTGCCGAAAGAGAAGGAATTATTTACGTTCTCATAATTAATGGTATAAAAAGTTCGGTACAAGTAATCCCTTCAAAGAACCGCACTTCTTCCGGCGGGAACACAAGTCGGGTATTGCAGTTTTTTATTATTTCTAATATTCGGCACTATAACATCCACTGACCCTGAAAAACAGTCGTTCTCAAATGTTTCCTACCTTAACATTCAAATTTTAAACCTAGGTCAGTATTTTTCAAAGTGCCCCTAGAGAAAAAAGTCATAGGATTTTTGTTTGTCTAGTCGGTCCCTATCACCAGTTTTTTTAATGACACGAAACTAATTACACCCTGTATATTGAGTAGGATAAATTAATGTCGTTTAATTCGGCTATGAACTTTGTATATTTTTTTAACTATTTAAAGGACGAGTTGTACAAGGGAAGTAAGAAAATCAATAAACAATGGAAATATTTATTTACAACATGTCATACGGCCAAAGTATTTCAAATGTCATTATTATTATATGTTATAATTAATTCTCCAGTTTGAAAATTAGAAGTTGAACTCTCATCGTTAATAAAATAAAAATAAATATGTTAAAATAATATTATTTATTCCTAAATCGTCCAATGGGTAAACTTTACTTGTTCACGCAATCACTGTGAGAAATTCTGATAAGTATTTGTGTTTAAAAAAATAATATAAATTTTATTTCAAAGAATATTGATTGGATGGAAATAGTCCGGAAGTTCACAGAAAAAGAATTTACTATTCATCGATTTTCTGACTCATGCCTAATCATCACCCGGACAATCTGAGTGATTCAGCCCTAAAAGGGCAAAAAGATTTTTGGGCGTTGAAAAAATGAGAAAAAAATCATTTATTTCTTATTTTGGGACATCTAATTTTTTGAGTAAAAACAAAAAAAAATGTCTTGAGATTTTTTCTAAAAACCTGTCAGTAAGCGTCAAAAAAATTTTCAACACTAAAACTTTGAGAATTTTTAACTTCAAAACAACGCACTTTATGAAAAAAAATGTTTGTAAGAGGCCAAAGAATAACTGTGAATTTTTCAGAAGTTGGATCAATATTTGGAAATTTCAATTTTTCTATTTTTTCATTGCATTTATTGCTAGAAATTGTTTTGTAAGTGGTCAAAGAATAACTGCACTTTTCAGAATTTTTTGATCAATTTTTGAAAATTTAAATTGTTTGATTTTTTCTTTCATAGCCATTATTGCTAGAAATTTCAAAAAATTGACCAAGAAGTCCTGAAGAAATTCACAGCTATCATTGTTTGGCCTCTTACAAACTATTTTTGTTCTATAAACTTTTTCCATAAAGGGGCCATCCATTAATTACGTCCCACATTGAAAGGGGACGAGAGTGTCCACATAGTGTGACAAAAGGGGAGGGGTGGGTCAAACACATTATTTACATCTACGTATACCACTGTCTTAATTGATGAAATTCAAAAAAATATAAAAATCAGAAAATTCTACCCCAAAATTTAATGCTTTAAAATGTGTGACGTCACAACGGGGGGAGAGGGGTTGACTCCAATGTGACATAGGGGGAGGGAGGGGTAGAAAAACCTTGAAATTAGCGTGACGTAATTAATGGATGGTTCCAAAGTGTGTGGGTTTGGAGTTAAAAATTCTCAAAATTTATGACCCAGACTTACTGAAAAAGGTTAACTTATTAGAAAAAATCTCAAGAAACATTTTGTTATCTTTACTCAAAAAATAAGATGCCGTCCCAAAAATAAAAAAATACATTTTTTTCTAATTTTCTTCAACGTCAAAAATATATTTGAAAAATCTGTTTGCCTTTTTAGGGCTGAATCATCCAAAAGATAAAAATTTCTTCATGCCCTACAACAATATTTTTGAAGCTTCGAATTTTAGAGATAGTGGGGTCGCATTTCCCCAAAGAATGCCCCAAATATATAAAAAATACCGTTTTACGTTCCTTTCAAAAATTTAAGTATTAGATTACCACCACTGTATAAAACACCCTGTAGATTTAAATTTAATTTTAAAACATGTCGCTTTTCGCCTTACGCATTTTTTTAAAATTTCAGATGATTGAGGATATGTTGACCGTCCACTAGTGACTCACCCTGTGTACGAATTACAATATTAACTAGTTAATCTAATATTAACACAGCGAACTTACGTTGAATGTTATTGATGATGATTTCATATGAGCCGAATAGTCGACTACGCTAAGAATTAGTTTTCTGTACACTCTTGGCCTATTTCAATCAAATCAACATCCTACAAACACAATTATTTATTATTCTATTTAAAATTTTGTTTACATCAAGGACGTTCTCTCCAGTTTCGGCTGGAACTTGATGAGTTGCGATCTTGATTTTCAGAGTCGCGTTTGTATGACCGCCACGATTTCCATGCATCAATATGCCTTTGCCGTGCGTCAACGTGACTAGAAGAAATCGGATTTTCGCGTGTTCTTCTCCATTGGTAATTAGAATCATATTCTCGGTTTGTTCGATCGTTGTAGCTTCTACCTCCAACTGTAAAAAAAAACAGTTATAATATAGTAAGATCTCAGAGCCCCCAGACCGACGTCATTTTAGCAAAGCCAATATTTTGAAAATAATTAGTGTGATATGTAGTTAAGAATGTGTGCATATTTTCTAGCTTGAAAGAGGGGCCCATTTACAGATAACAGGTACAAAAAAACCTTACTAACCTACTAGTCGAGTCGCTGTGTCAAAATTTATAAAAAAACCCAAAAAACGTTCAACTTTACCGATTTTTTTGAAACTTCATTTCTTCATTTCTTCATTTTGCATTTTATTTCATTAAAAAATTCGAAACAGTTTTCTAGATACTGAAAAGAAACAGCAATTTTCCGAACTCACGCCGGTGGGACAGGTGCTTGTGAGGGGTCACATTTGAAAACAATTATGGATATCGACTTCAAACAAAAAACAGTCGAAAGGTACGTTTATTAGCTTAACTTTGCATTTTATTGCATTAAAATATTCTGAACCGTTTTCCAGAACTTCCAAAAAAAAAAAAACGGGACGAGTAGATGCTTATTAGTAACGGCCTTTGAATACAATAACTGATTTGGACTCCAAACCAATAACATTTGAAACGTACGTTAAGCATGGTCATATTTAACATGTTGTTATATTAAAAAATTCGGTTTCTCTGAGAGTTATTGTTGCAGGGCTCCCAGATAAAAGGGGAATATATATGTAAAAAAAAAAAAACTTTAGAGGCTGATATATCAGCAATACAGCAGGGTAGGGTGGTCACCCTGTGCCCTGAACAAAATTTTTATGCTTTACGTGCAGTCCCCTCTCTGCATTTAATTGGTGGCGAAAGAGGCTCACACGGCCGACTAGACAAGTACCTGGGGAGTGGCTTCGACCAAATTGGGGCTTTAAATGTACGCTGGTGAAAACAAATAAGCTTCTTACTATAACAGATTTAATAATTATATATAGGTACGCTTACAGCCAGAGATAACATTACACACAATCGATATTCTTAGATGTGTGGCCCACACTTAACCTAACACAAAACATATGATAACTTAAAACTAATAAAATCTTAACTAATAATAGGCAAAATATGACCCCCAAAATATATTAGCTTAGACGGTTACATTAAAATACTGAAAAATAACACGAAATGAACAAAATAATGTGAATTAAGTAAGTGACGATAGGTTCAAGCGTGGTGTTCAAAACTACTAAAACTTAATTGGTCATATGCAAAATATGTACTGATAATTTACATTTAATGTGTACCGTAAGAAAGCCGACGGGCTCTCTACGCCTCACGTAGAAGGTGGTATGTGATATAAGGTCCCTCATTAGGTAATTCAAAGACGCTTACCTCCAGCAGGTTTCAAAATGTAACCACTAGGCCTACCAGGGGAGCGTAGCTTCCAAGGGACCAGGCAGGAGAGTCTCACCGGTACACTCAGGATTCCAAATTCGCCAAATATCAAGCCAACCAAGTTTCAGCAACCCCAAAGTTCACATATAGATGTACAAATCCAACAGGTAAGATGTGGGGTCAAACATACATGATGCGATGCCAGTAAAAGTCCAAGATAAAATGAAACCAAAAGAACAAAAGGTACAAAAGAACAAAAAAACCCAAAAAGAACAAAAAAAGCCCTGCAATAAAGAAATAACGAATATTACAAATCTATTTTCTAAATAGATTTCAGAGGTATACCTTAGATGTTGAGTGGGCTTTCAGAATTCCTTTGCCACGTGCTTCCAGCAAGTTGATTTATCCGGAAAATTCCGTAGCAGTATTTCTCAACAGAAAATAATAAAAATATCAAAATAAAATACTGCTAATTTGTCACTACAGCACTAAATCCCATTAAAGGAGCAAATTAACAAAATGCTATCCACGTGCTCAGTGACACAACTTCTCTTCGAGCCGGCAAACAGAAAAAATCCCCAAAAATGGCCCAGACGGAAACCTCTGTCAAAATCTGAGAATGACTAAAACTTTGTCCATGGGTACGTTCCGAATGAACACTATACAACATAACCCACAAATCTGATAAATCTCCCTTAATGACGTTTATATTCCACACATAATACAGTATTTTATAATTCCATTAACAAAACAATAGGTTTAATTGATAATAACGGTCTTGAAAAGGTTATAACCGAGACGTTCGAAACTCGCTTCCTAAGAAATTAGGTACAGTTACGGTGCGTTGCTAGCAATGCGTTGCCAGCAACTCGCTGCTAACATGCGTGGCTCACATGGAGCACGAACGGTAGGCAACCAGTTATACTATACTAACATATTACGATATTCAAATTTAAATGTACAGATACGAAAATAGACTGTAACATTATCATTTTTTTAGAATGACAGATTTACAAAAATATTTAAAATAATGGATGATGTTTCGTCCATTTTAAATCCGCCATTTTCAATTCTGACTTTTCCATCTTAAAATAATAATTCGCGACCTAAGAAGCTTTTCTGGAAATTTTCCGATAGAATTATGAATATTCATAGAGAATATTCCAAATAATTAGTGTCAAAACCGTCATTTTGATTTTGGACTCTTTAATATCAAATTCGTAATCAGCGATCTCTGACCCCCCCCCCCCCTCAAAATATGCACCATTTTAATTCCGCCATCTTGAATTTATATATCAATATCGTAATCAGCGACCCCCAAAACACCCATAAAAAAATTCAGCAATTTTGAATAATTATTCAGGAAGTTATTCAATTGTTAACTTAATTTGTTTATTTAACAATGTCGGAGGTTCTACCGATAAAAAAACTCTTAACTTTTCGATTTATGGACCCAAGAAGATTAAAAAAATCGGTAAAGAATGAAACATTTTCTGGATTTTTTGAAAAATTTGATACAGCGACTCGACTATACGTTAAAATATGATAGCTGATTTTCATATATGTTGGACAGAACACTGTTAAAAATCAACAGTCATTATTGCCAGACACTCTCCATGGATCCTAACTTCCGCCAGACGTCTTAAAGGTCGAGAAATGCACAACCTAACCTAATATAACATAGCCGTAGAATCATAGCTATTACCAACTATGTAAAAATGAAACAAAACAAAAAATTCGTTAGGTTAGGTTGGGTTTTTTTTTGGAGCTTTAAAGCATCTGGCAGAAGTTAAGGCCCATGAAAAGTGTCTAATGAATATTGTTTTTTAACAATATTCTGTCAAACATACAGGGTGGGGCAATAGTGCGCCGGACTTCTATAGCTCGAGTTCTGCGATAGCTAGAAATTTAAATAAAAATCTGCAAGTAAACTAGATAAAAAAATCGGTAAAGGTATTTACACAGAACTTCCCTCGTTATTTGCGCATGGCAGTCCCTTTAAAAAATTAATAATTACGAAATGACATTGAAAATAATAATCGGAATATAGTTATTGCTATTATTACAAAGAAAACTTGATAAGTTTTGTTTAAAAAAATATACAGATTGCTCACCCAACAGCAAAAGTTCAAAACTAAATAGCAGGTGCCATATATGGCAGGCTTGCGCAAATACCTTTACAAATGTCCACCATGACTGAATTATTTCTTGGGATGACCACCCTGTACATTTTTCAATAAATGTATAATAGGTGCATATGCCAGATATTATTGCCATCTGTCACATTTTCAATCCAACATTCACGTAATGGAGTAGAAGTATAGTGGTCGTTAAAAAATTTCATTTTTTTTTTAATTTTCAAAAGATGTTGATAAAATAATTTTCAAAATTTTTTCTTCTGAAATAGGTTTAAAATGTCAAACGTAGAAATTTTAAATTTGAGCAAAAAGGAAAGTTTCCTTCTATTCTATAGTAGTGCTAAAAAACGGTTAAAAATTAAACATTATATATTTTTTAAAATAGGTTTAGAATGCTATGAAATGTGAAAATTTTAAATTTGAGCAAATAAAAAAAAATCGATCTATTTTAGTGGTAAAAACTTTTTGAAAAATGTTGGTGAAAAAAAAAATTCAAAAATTTTTTTCTGAAATACCTAGGTTTAGAATGTCATGAGACGTGAAACTTTTAAATTTGACCATTCTAGTGTTGAATTTTTTTCCAAACTGGTAACAAAATGTTGCAAAATTTTTTTCCGAAATTGGTTTGGAATATCATGAAACGAGGAAATTTTAAATTTGAGCAAAAAAATTTTTTTCGTCTGTTCTATAGTAGTGATACATAAATGGATTAAAAATGTTTTCAAATTTTTTAAAAAATGTTTCAAAAACATTTTAAAATTTGTTTGAATAGTTTTAGAATGCCATGGAATAGTGGATAGTTAAAAATTTTCAACTAATTTTTTTTTTAATCAGGCTTAGAATGCCATGAAACGTGGAAATTTTCAATTTGAAGAAAAAAAAAAAAATTCATTTTAGTAGTAAAAAATTTTTCAAAAATATTGATGAAAAAAATTTTCAATTTTGTTTTTCCTGAAATAGGCGTGTCATGAAACGTAGAAATTTTAAATTTGAGCAAACAATTTTTTTTTTATCTTGGTAAAAATTTTTTCAAAAATGGTGAAAAAAATTTTCAAAAATTTTTTTTTTCTGAAATAGTTTTAGCGCGTCATGAAACGTAGAAATTTTAAATTTGAGCAAACAAAATTTTTTTTATCTTGGTAAAAATTTTTTCAAAAATGGTGAAAAAAATTTTCAAAACATTTTTTTTCTGAAATAAGTTTAGTGCGTCATGAAACGTGAAAATTTTAAATTTGAGCAAAAAAAAATTTTTATCGTGGTAAAAATTTTTTCAAAAATGGTGAAAAAAATTTTCAAACATTTTTTTTGCTGAAATAGGTTTAGCGCGTCATGAAACGTGGAAATTTTAAATTTGAGCAAAAAAATTTTTTTTTCACTATTTATTCCGTTTAGACGGTCCACCCTGTATATTTTCCAGTGAAAATTCTACCATTTCTTCGCTGTCAGTAGGGTCAACTACCTACCAAATTTGACTGCTCTCCGTCAAGTAGTTTTTTAGTAAATGCACCAACAGACAGACAGACAGACAGACAGACAGACTGACGGAATTGAAAAACCTATATTTTCGAAATCTACATGTTCTGAAACGTCAGAATCCGAAAAAATCTCGGAGGGTGATTTTTTCTCGAATACAATACTTCCCATCGGTATGCGAGGGAAGTAAAAGTCTATAACTTGAAATTATTTTCGAACATACAGGGCGAACCAAGACGAAATTGCAAGACCAAGTGCCTTTTTTTTAAATGGAATGCTATGTTTATCAGTACATTTTTTGAAGCCTCTTTCTTGGCTCTATTCATTCCTATATTAGCATTGAATATCTCCCAACCCCTTGGATGTAATGATTTTTTTGGTTGAAATAATGGAATCTGCAGATCTATATTAAAAAAATCGGTAAAGGTATTTACACAGAACTTCCCTCGTTCATGGCAGTCTCTCTAAAAAAATAATAATTACGAAATGACATTGAGAATAATAATCGGAGTAGAGTTATTGCTATTATTACAAAGAAAACTTGATAAGTTTTGGTCAAAAAAATATACAGATTGCTCATCCAACAGCAAAAGTTCAATACT
The DNA here is from genome assembly GCA_963583905.1 of Stenurella melanura. Taxonomy (NCBI): domain Eukaryota; kingdom Metazoa; phylum Arthropoda; class Insecta; order Coleoptera; family Cerambycidae; genus Stenurella; species Stenurella melanura. The sequence goes on from OY757317.1 coordinate 9,720,906, forward strand.
AAATAGCAGGTGCCACATATGGCAGGCTTGCGCAAATACCTTTACAAATGTCCACCATGACTGAATTATTTCTTGGGATGACCACCCTGTACATTTTTCAATAAAAGTATAAAAGGTGCATATGCCAGATGTTATTGCCATCTGTCACATTTTCAATCCAACATTCACGTAATGGAGTGGAAGTATAGTGGTGGTTAAAAAATTTCATTTTTTTAAAATTTTTCAAAAGATGGTAAAATAATTATCAAATTTTTTTCTTCTGAAATAGGTTTAAAATGTCAAAGGTAGAAATTTTAAATTAGAGCAAAAAGGAAAGTTTCCTTCTGTTCTATAGTAGTGCTAAAAAAAGTTTAAAAATTAAAAATGATGTATTTTTAAAATAGGTTTAGAATGCTATGAAACGTGAAAATTTTAAATTTGAGCAAATAAAAAAAAATCGATCTATTTTAGTGGTAAAAACTTTTTGAAAAATGTTGGTGAAAAAAATTTTCAAAATTTTTTTTCTGAAATACCTAGGTTTAGAATGTCATTTAAATTTGAGCATTCTGGTGTTAAATTTTTTTCCAAACTGGTAACAAAATGTTGCAAATTTTTTTTTCCGAAATTGGTTTGGAATATCATGAAACGTGGAAATTTTAAATTTGAGCAAAAAAAAATTTTTCGTCTGTTCTATAGTGATACATAAATGGATTAAAAATGTTTTCAAATTTTTTTAAAAATTCTTCAAAAACATTTTTAAATTTGTTTGAATAGTTTTAGAATGTCATGGAAACGTGGATAGTTAAAATCTGAACAAAGAAAGAAAAATTCTATCTTAGTGATAAAATTTCAAAAAACTTTTTTTTTAATCAGGCTTAGAATGCCATGAAACGTGAAAATTTTAAATTTGAAGAAAGAAAAAAAAAATTCATTTTAGTAGTAAAAATTTTTTCAAAAATATTGGTGAAAAAAATTTTCAAATTTTTTTTTCCTGAAATAGGTTAAGCGTGTCATGAAACGTAGAAATTTTAAATTTGAGCAAAAACAAATTTTTTTCATCTTGGTAAAAATTTTTTCAAAAATGTGAAAAAAATTTTCAAAAATTTTTTTTTTCTGAAATAGATTTAGCGCGTCATGAAACGTGGAAATTTTAAATTTGAGCAAAAAAAAATTTTTTTCAACTTGGTAAAAATTTTTTCAAAAATGTTTGAAAAAAATTTTCAAAAAATTTTTTTTCCTGAAATAGGTTTAGCGCGTCATGAAACGTGGAAATTTTAAATTTGAGCAAAAAAAATTTTTTTTCAACTTGGTAAAAATTTTTTCAAAAATGTTTGAAAAAAATTTTCAAATTTTTTTTTTTCCTGAAACAGGTTTAGCGCGTCATGAAACGAGGAAATTTTAAATTTGAGCAAAAAAAAATTTTTTTCACTATTTATTCCGTTTAGACGGTCCACCCTGTATATTTTTCAATGAAAATTCTACCAGTTCTTCGCTGACAGTAGGGTTAACTACCTACCAAATTTGACTGCTCTCCGTCAAGTAGTTTTTTAGTAAATACACCAACAGACAGACAGACAGACAGACAGACAGACAGACCGACAGACAGACAGACAGACAGACTGACGGAATTGAAAAACCTATATTTTCGGAATCTACGTGTTCTGAAACGTCAGAATCCGAAAAAATCTCGGAGGGTGATTTTTTCTCGAATACAATACTTCCCTTCGGTATGCGAGGGAAGTAAAAATCAGTGGTCCTTTACTGTAATGCTTTTTTGAACATTTTTTGCCATTTGCGTTATTCGACAAATGTCAGTTTGGTTTAAATTGTCGTGTACAATGGAGCATTTATCACACTTATCGGTCGTTACTTATAATTTGTATTGAATTTAAAATATTTGGAATTTTACAATATCAATTTGACAAAGCGGAACTTGTAGACATGACTTTTGTTTTGGGCTAGTCAGACAAAAATTGTTTACTTGCCAATAGAATTTATCACCAACGTTATCCTGAAAGAAGGATTCCATATGTTAGCAGCTTCCAAAACCTTCTCAATAGATTTCTGGAAACTGGAAATGTCGAATATAAAAAAGTGAAAGAATTAAACGTGTAGTGCACGAAGAAAATGAGTTCTCTGTGGTGCTGGCAACAGTTGAGAATCCCCATGTTAGTAAAAGATAAGTGAACTCATTAGTAGGAATAAGTAGAAGGTCTGTGGGTCGAATCTTGATTGATTGATTTGCCAGCGTAAGGTGGGCATTGCTGCCGATTCAGGTGCAGGGAGATTTGTTCCACCACGTAGCCCGATCGCAGACCGGTCATCCCACCGTGTGCCGGAACAAACCCCCGGTGCTTTTATATACCGCCGGACCAGCTGCATACGCTCGATTGGACATTGGACATGCTTGTTGTCAGCAGCGAGAGCCGCATGACGCATGGGGTAGGAGTATAGGATGGAGCGTGTAGGTGTTTGTGAGATGTTTCTTCTTGTTTTCCTTCTGTCTTCATCGGTTGGAAAGTGTAGGCGTTCGTGAGATGCTTCTTTTAGGTTTTCGTGCTCCTTTTTACTTTCAGGTTTTTGTGATATGCTTCTTCTTAGTTTCTGTCTGTGATCATCTTCTCTCCTATTCTACTTCTGAGTTTTCTGTTTCTTCTGTTTCTGAGTCTGGCAGTGTGTATATCCCTGATATTTCTTTATTGTATTCCATTTTTTTGTTGTGCCAACTTTCCCAGTGTGTATAATCCTTTCCTAGCTTATTCATAATCCTCTCGATTGTTGTAATCCATGTGTAGCATGGCCTCCCTATTTTCAGTTTGTTGCTGTTCATTCGCAGCGCTTTCTTCAGTAGGTGTGTCGTGTCCCGTCTTTGGACGTGTCCCCAGTATTTTATTGCGTATGATTCTATTCTTTTGATTATTGTTCTTCCCTCTAGTAATGTTGACGTTTTCTGTCGTTTTTGTGGTTTTCCTGTTTTTGCTAGCAGTTGGATAATGTCCCTTTCAGCTCTTCTCAGGCTTCTTCTGGTGGCCTTTGTCGTTGCTGCGTTTTTGACTCCATATATCATCGTAGGCATTATGATGGTCGTGTATACCTTTTTGGTTAGGCACCATGGTGGTCTGTTGTCCTCAATGAAGGGTAGTAGAGCTTTTGTGACTCTGTAGGCTGTTTTGATTCTTTCCCTTACTGTCTCCTTCCTTTTTAGTTGATTCGTTAGGTATGTTCCTAGGCATTTCATTCTATTCGTGGTTCTCAGGGTGTAGTCTCCTATTTTGTATTCTTCCCCACTTGTTGGACTTGCTTTTGTCAATGGGCCTCGGACCATTATTAGGCTCTTCTTGAAGTTTATTTTCATTCCAGAGGAATCCAGATGTGGTGTCATGTTTCTTAGAAATTTAACGATGTCTTGTTCTTCCTCGGTGATGATGAGTATATCGTTGGCGTATGCAAGTACGATGGGGGGCTTTATCGTTCCATCGTTTCCATTGAAGTTCTGATTCTCCTTTATTGTGCTTTCTATCACTTGGTCCAGGACTGTGGTGAATAGTCGGGGGGATATGGGACATCCTTGTTTGACTCCTATATTCTTCATTTTTGATTCCGTCGTCTGTTCAAACCATTGTATTGCAGTGTTTTCGTGTAGGCATGCTTTTATTATTCTGTTTAAGTAGTGCGGTATTCCCCTGTTGAGCAAAGTGTTGACTATAGCCTCATGCCTTATGGTATCAAATACCCTTTGGAGGTCAATTGAGACTATATATAGTTTTGTTCCTTCTTTCCACTTTTCTTCCAGGATCCGTCTGGTGGTGTACATGTGGTCGTCTGTCCATCTACCCTTGATAAATGCCGGTTGATAATCTGGTAGTTCGCCGACGTATTTTTCCATTTCTCCGAGGAGGAATTGTGCGTAGTATTTGTACCTTACACTGCAGAGTGTTATTTTTCTGTAATCGTCCACGTTTTGTGGTGATTTGATTTTAGGGAGCGGTATCTGCATGGTTGTATTCCATTCCTCAGGCAGGGGTGTGGTTTCCGTCCATGCGTTGGTGATGATTTCTAGGATTAGCTGTTTTATGTTGTCCGGTCCATAGTATACTAGTTCGTTATTTATTTTATCTATTTCCGGGGCCGTGTTTTTTTTTTAGCTCTGGCCATTATTTCTAATAGTTCGTCTTTTGACGGTGGCTTTCCCAGAGGCCAGTGGTCCATTTCTTGTATTGGTTCTATTTGACTTCTCTCTGCGTTTCCTTCTTCTAGTTTCCTGACCCAATGCTGCAGTGGTATGTATTTTCTTGACTGCGTATTGCTGTTTCTCCTGTATGTTTTGAGATGTCTAAAAGTTTGGTTTAATCTCTGTCCTGCTGGAGTGGATTCTATGTTTTCGAAGAATTCCCTGCATTTTTTCTGTTCGTGCCTCCTCTCTGTGTCTCTTTTTTCTTTCCTCGCTTCTATTATCTTTTTGTCTATGTTTGGTGTATATTGTGTTCCTGTGGCCTTTATTTTCTTTAGTTTTTCGTAATTTCTTTTCGTGTCTTTTCTTGTTGGGCTCTTAGGGGATTTGTTCCTTTTCAACGTTTTCCTCGCCGCTATTTTGATTTTTAAACCCATTGTTGACCAATTTAGTTCCTTTCCTGTTAACTGTTTTTCCATCTCCTCCTGGTATTTATTTTTTATTTCTTCGTTCTGTAGCAGTGAGATGTTCCATGTGTCATTTGCTGTTTTGTTGTGCCTTTTTTTTGCTTCTTGTTTCTTTATTACTAGTGTTCCATATAATATTTTGTGATCTGTTTTGACGTTTGTTGCTTGTTTTCCCTTAATGTTTTTGACCCTGTCCCTTATTTTTCTATCCACTAGGATATGGTCTATTTGAGAGTTAATGTTTCCTTTACTCCAGGTATTAAGGCAGGTTAGGTTCTTGCTCCATGTGTTTCTAACTGTAAAACAAATAAGTTGCATGCATATCATATTCAAATGCACCAGGAATTATCTGATGACGATTTTCAAAAGCGCCTACAATTTTGTAATTGAGCCAGAGGTAAAATGCAAGATGATGTCAACTTCTTCAATAATGTTTTATTCACTGATGAAGCAACTTTTCATAAAAATGAATTTGTTAATAGGCACAATTTCTATTATTATGCTTCGGAAAATCCTCACTTTTTTATGCAAGTTGATAACCAACACAGATGGTCTATAAACGTTTGGGGAGGAATTATTGGAGAACATGTAATAGTACCACATTTCTTTGATGGTACATTGACTGGAGCTATTTATCTTCATTTTTTGGAAAACTATCTACCACAATTGAAGAGGCAAGTGGATAAAGGTATTATGTGACATTTTTTGAAATTTTGAGATTTTCAGTGCAAGAAGGTGGTGTGAGTCCCTTCTACATACATCCATCATTCATCTTCCTATTAGCTATATTTTGCAAGATACTAATGTATGAAGGTGCTATATGTACACTAGTTTTAAGTATAATAATAGTTGATGTTGGTGTCAAGTGCACATAACACCTTCATTCGGCATAATTTACAAAAAATATATCAAACTCTCACTACATGTGCTAACTTAGACAGAGGTTCAACTGTTTAGGTTATACATTTGGTGAGGTAACAAATAACAAAAAATTCACACAACAATTTACTAAACATCAATTATTTCAGAACTTAAAATTTGTAAGACAATACCTTCATCCACTTACCCCTTCAATTATTGGTAAATCTCCCTGAAAGAATTCGAAATAGGACGTGGTTTCAGAAAGATGATGCTGCACTACATGATTTAAATGCAGTTAGAGATCACTTAAATAATATCTACCCTCATCAGTGGTGGGAGAAATGGACCCACTAAATGGCCTGCTAGATCGCCAGATCTTACAAAAATGGATCTCTTCTTATGGGGATACGCGAAGGAAATTGTTTATAGAGACACACCAACAACAGTACAAAATATGAAGGAAAGGATAATAACTGCCTTTAGATCTATCACACCGGCAGTTTTAGGAACAGTGGGAACCTCATTTCAAAAGCGCATAGAGATGTGTGTCAATCAAAATGTGCAACATGAAACATTTATTATAATTATTTCTACTCAGTTATTTGAAGAAATTGGTTGCAATTAGCCATAGGGAAGTACTTACAAAAAATGTTTGTTTTTAATTTCTACATCACATCGTTGAAAAATATACATAGTGTTCCATTTGAAAAAGTTCTTAATTGAAAAATAATGTTTGGCCATCCTGTATACTATTATCAATTACACCCCTTTGGAACTGGAAATTGATACGCCTATGCCTACTAGTGGCTGACTGGAAGCTAGTAGAAAGAAATGGACTTTTCTGGAGTGTGGTAAGAGAAGATTGAATGTTTCTAGATGGATCTAGAGAGTTAAATTCGGAGTATATAAGGCGCGATTACCAGCGCGGAAGAGGAAGTTTATTAAGAAGGCAGTTTATAAAAGTGAACAAGTTGAAAAGTGAAAAGTGAGGTTAAATATCAAGTAAACAAAGTGTAAAGGTTATTTTGAATTTGAAGTATTGTATAGCCAGTAAATTGTTAAATAAAGTGTTAGTGGTGTTTATCTCTTGTTGAAATTATTTAGAACCCACGGATTCATACAGGGTGTTTCCTAAGAGGTGGAAAACACGCAACAATACTTTTAGGAAATGAAAATGATCCAAAAACACTAATTAGATGTCTCGTGTACTCACATAAGTTTTTCTTAAAACTCCTAATTGTGACTGTGGTGAGTGAATAGAGTCTAGAAAGAAGATTCAAAAAAATGTACTGATATACATAGCATTTCATTAAAAAAAAAGGCACTTGGTCCTGTAATTTCGTCTTGACTCGCCCCAGTTATAGACTTTTTTATCTAGTTTACTTGCAATTTTTTAAAAAAATTCCAGCTATCGTAGAACTCGGGATATCGAGGTCCGGCGCACATTGCCCCATCCTGTATATGAAAACCAGCTATCATACTTTAAGGTAGGTTAGTAGGGCCTTTTTTGTATCTTTTGCACCTATTATGTATAAAAGGACCCCATGTTCAAGCTAGCAAACATGCATACGTTCTGAACTACATATCACACTATTTATTGTCAAAATATTACCTTTGCTAAAATGACGTAGGTCTGGGGGCTCTGGAATCTTGGTCTATAAGTCATAGTTATAAAACTATTTATTTAATACTGTCATGGGCAACAAATAATAGGACAAATCTTATAATATATTTTTGATAAAAGTTAGTTGTGTAGATCCAACTTTAATGTTTGTGACGTTACATGTTTGTCAAAATAGTGCAAGTGTGTAAAAACCAATATGCCCCGCTTCCTTTGGCAGCGTAAGTTCATATCCTATCGACTGCGCCATGTCACAAAGATCACGTGTATACTGCTTTATTATCATTATCATGTATCAATACATAGAGTGGGGTTAATACTAGACACCTCATATAAGCGATTTAGTTAAAGCTGGCATTATTGCTAAAATAGATGGTTGGTCAATGAGACAAACTGCACTGTGTTATAACATTAACAAAACGTGTAGTGGAGCATAAACGACACAATTAGTAGAAATGTTAAATCATATCGATGAAGGATATCAACTAACCAAGATTTGCAATTGATGAATACATCAAGAGAACATCCATTGTACTCATTTACTCAAGTTGATGACGAAACTAATTTTACTGAGTCGAGTCGTACTAGTCGCCGGCGAGTAAGATATGCGAGAGCAGCACAGAAATACTTACACAGAAAAGCTCGAGCGCGATTTGCTCTAGAATGTTTGGTGTAAATAAATAAATAAATATTGTAACCTTTACAGACGTAAAGTGTTTCCAGTAAACACACACTGGTCGCACTCGTATTTATCGACCCACCAATACTCGATTCGATGAGAAATATATGTCCACCAATGACAAAAGAGGCAGATTTGCTGATAATACGTGGACTGGATATCGGCACGTCGCGTCGCCGTCGTGTTTTCTGGTCTATTGAGGAATGATTTAATAGTGAAACGTACATTAGGGTTTTGGGTAATATGCTCCCTTCTGTGTCGCAATTATTTCCTAATAATGAGTTCATATTTCAACAAGATAATTGTTCAATTCATACTACTTGCACCGTAACTAACTGGTTTCGAGGCAACAACATTAATGTTCTTAACTGGCCCAGTCGTAGTCCAGACCTTAACCCTGTGGAAGAAGTACGGGGACTACTCGTAAGAAATATTCAGAACCGAGATGGGAAATCACGGGATACTCAAGAATTACTGGAATTAAAAAATAATGCATGGGACAATATTACCGATGATTACTGCATGAGTTTATTGAATTCCATGTCAAACAGACCAATAGAAGACATTTTTGAATACCTTCGTTCTCAAGGGTGGCCGCTAAAATAATTCTTATTCAAAATGCTCGCAACGACTCAGCGGATAAATCATGATATAGCCTAATTAGTCATCAAAGAAAAGCCAACAGAGATTTCAGAGAAAAAAACTGCCTTACAAATTTGTTTTGTTGTCTCACAAAGTTTGAACAAGATGATGATAGTCTTACAAAGTCATGAACCTCTTCACATATCTGATTTGTAACTTACCACAATCTTACTCAACCAAGAGACATTCTCCAGTCAAATAGACAAAATCCTACTGGTATTTATTCAAGCGGGTGTACCACAGGGTAGCGTTCTTGGACCTATTCTATATCTGATATATGTATATATTAATAGTACTCAAAAACAAACACTACCACAAATTAAGCTTTATATTAAATTTTTTGTAAAACCATCTAAACAAATAAGAATGGATTTAAGAAGTGGCACTTAAAAGTCAATATTTTTAAATTTGCACATGTCACTCTTACCTCAAAAACGGCATATAATAATCTAATCCACAGAAAGAAGTCTAGACCCAAGTACGTAGAACTCGTTGATAGTCGTCTAAAATGATTAGAGCACGATGAAAGAAACAAACATGGTGTATTGAATTATGGGTTGTATCTACGAGTTAATCAGACAAAATTAATTTTTACTACAGAAAGTAGTAACACTCATCCAAACATTCGGTATTCAATAATAGAGAATATATTAGAATATCGTAAGGTAACAGCAATTTCAATACAAAGCAGGGTAACTATAACATGCCAAGGCAGTGTCCAATGATATCATCTAATGTGGCCTTCAAACATAGACGGTTAGAGAAGGTTAGAGAAACCCAATGAATGCGCGATTATTGTCTTAAGAATCGTCCATATCCCTGGCGGTGGAAATTCCAAGTTGTCCTAGTCTAAAGAGACACTTACTCCGAGTTTAAAAATTGAGCTTTTGGAAACCATGCAGTCATAAATAGATGTAGGGCCATCTAACAGTGAAGCTTGAGACATATAGTAGTGTATGACAAGGCAACGCACTCTTTACGGTTCTTCAATCTGTCATTAGAAGTGGGAGTAGAAGGAGAGTCGAGGGCTCAGTACAAAAAAAGTGCCAACATCTGTGGATACGGTGATATTGGGTATCGTAGCTCGAGATAGTAGAAACTCAAACAAGCCCTCGTGTTTCTAAGTTATGAAGCTAAAGATAGATGCTTACAGATAAATGAGGATAAGACCAAATGTGTGTACTGTTCTAATGCGGAATTTCAACCGCAATGTTGACACAGGAGAAACAATTCTGGAAGGTGCAGATCTTCCAAATTCTGATTTCTTCTCTAAGTTCACTTATTACAGAAAATAACAGATGCCTCGCCTGGGCAACTGCCGTGACTGCCGATGGCTGTCTAAGCCCTGACTGTCGACCACGTGACCAGGTTGGTCATACGTCGGCATTACGAGAAACTTATCGGCTCGAGAAAATAACCGTCGATAGATAATTAAATTAAATTATATATAAAACTTACTTTCTCTTCTATATGGATCACGAGAAAAGCCCGGTCTACTTCGCATGTCAAGCCTTCTTGGCTCATCTTCATAGCCGCCATACAATGGCGAAGAATATTCATCAGAGCCTCTTCTAGTAGGTCTTGATTTCTTCTCAGGCATCGGCTTGATATTTTTAATGTAATTTCTTCGCTCCATTGGATAACCTCGAGCAGATTCAAATTCTGGAATGGATACACAATAATGTTTGGTATTCTTATGAATAACTTTAATCTTATTTGTCTTAGGACGGGTTGTGTCAACCAAGTTTAAACCAAAATCAGCTTGATTCAAGTTGATTTTGAGGTCAACTGAGTCGATACAACCCGCCGTTCATAGTTGTCATTTAGCACAGTAGAGAAGATGCAACTTATAAATAATGGCACATATTATGATGTAACGAAGTGAATTTTCCGTAGCCAAAAATGCAGTTTAATTAACAATATACTTCGTTATTTGCTCCGCTTACATTCGAATCATAGGTATTGTAAATTAATATTATAGATTTCTCCTAATTTAGCTAGCTGAAACCGCGAAACAGATTTCTACTTTAAATAGAAATTTTGATAAACCTGGTGGTGAGAGGGCTGTCTATAATATTAATATTAATTACAAGATTTGATACTGAGGGCGTTGATAAGTCAGCTGCGTAAATCAGTTTCATTAGACCACATTTGAATATCACTTCAGTTCGATCCGTCAAACAGCCCAGTCGGGTATTATTCCGTATCTCCAACACATGTAAGTACACCGTTTTATCACCGCCGCTGGTTTCTTGTCGACTTTTTTATATTAACACCGATAAGAATAAATCACTAAATTGTGTGTTTTAAAGCAATAATTTGAAACCGATTCCGTTTAAATGTATCAGAATATAATTATTATTTCCCGACTCAGCCGAAATTAAATAAATTTATTAAATTATTACAATATAGTAAGAGAGTCCGAGTTAGGACATGTCAACTTCTCCGATTTTATCCAAATAGCTATGTTCGCAAGAATTTCCAAATGGGAAAAAGAACGTAGATGATATTTCGAGAGAAAATGTGTACCGTTTACCGTTTATATTATTTTAATCGAGACCATTTGTGATGGTACTGCGATAAAATAATATGTTGTTCTACCAAATGTGTAGAAGTTATATGTACCGTATATTTTATTTTAGCTAGTGCGTAGCAAAATAAAATCAGTATTTGCAAAAATTATTTTTGTGAAATTTATTGTAGTGTTATTGTTAATTTACCGTTCATTTTGTTTCCAATATTTCGTATTGATACGAAATGGAACAAAATTCCTTACTTTGAAATAATTTATAGAAATTTATTATAGTCCGGGAATTGAGAATAAAATCTAGGCTACCGTAAATAAAATAACTAACATTATATTCTGATACATATACATTTTCCGCATAAAATCCGACAAGATACCACGTGGCCGAACCGAAATGCATTTAATGAAGGCACCCAGCTCTGGGGTTTGAGGCGCTTGGCAAACACCGCATCAAGTGTTGATGTAATTTCAACATTTCCGAACCGAACCGAAATACCACCGTTCTGATTATTGCTGTCTGTCCGTCAAGGCAGAATAATCTCCGCCGTAAGCTGATACCAAATCCGATAACCGTTTTATTTTCCGAACCGAGTGTAACCAAGGTTACACACCGCTCCGAATCCGATAACCGTTTTACTTTCCGATCCGAGTGTGACTTAAGTTACACACCGCACCGAATCCGAAACCCGTTTTATTTATTTGGTATCAGTCTAATTTAGTTTTGCCAAGTTCTTCACACTTACACGCTGACCGTCCCTGTAGGCATGATTATTTCCGTAGATAACCGCTTGCTTTGCCTGGTACTTGCATACTGCCTGCTTTTATTACTTACTGTGGTGTTGTTTCTTACCGTTTACCGTTTTTTTCCGCTTACTGTTTTTCTACCGATTTTATTTTTTTCTTTACCGCCTTCACCGTTTGCTTGCTTACCACCGCTTGCTTCCGTATTAATGAGTAACTAGTAGCTAACTAGCTTCTCACCGCCTGGTTACCTGTACCAAAGATTAAGGAATTAACAAGATAGGACAGCCGGCGGAAAACCTTTTATCTTTTAGCAATGGCGCCATTGACCTCGGCAATTAAATTGGAGTGCTCGCGCAGTTGCCACAATGTGATAATCAGACGGAGAAGGTAACATTAGAGCGAGAGACCAACCGTTCTAGTTAAATGTCCACGGCTGTTCTGCCACGTGTTCGCATGTGACGTGTTTTGTTTTGTTTACATCCTCGTGTTAAAACAGCTGACGACATTCCCGGTTTTTCTTTGCGCTTAATATTACGTCCAAATTATACAAAGTTTAGATTGAAGTGTGTGAAAGCTATCATCAGTGGAACTTGTTGCATATACAAAAAGTGTGATAGGGGCGTTAGGTCTTTTTAGAATTGCCAAAGACAATAAGTATTTTATTGTTTACAACAATAACGATGAATTACTATTGTGCCGATAGCGGAATACGCACCTACAATTTATAAGGCTCTTGTTGTAGCCGACAATCAATATTATTTATGTTTATTTTGGGGACTTCCAATATTTATAATTGTAGACACTTTAGTTTAATACTTATTTATGCCCTCATTCCAGGTAATTCATTACAACAAATAATATATTGCAAACATTTGTGATAAGTAATAATAAATGAGATTAGCTTTAACAGAGAAGTATTTACGTGTACTTACATACCTATATACTCATTTCCCTTAATTTTTATAAGCATTCCAAGTTACGCTTTCGTAGATAACGGGCATCCTTCAAGTGGTTATTAAACTAGATTATACTTTAGAAAAAGATTACAGAATTAACTCTATAACACAGCCCCACAAATAAAAAAAAATGTTTGGAACTGCTACCGAGACAAGTGTATCGTGTATCTCTATGTAATTTTCGACGCTGAATCCGAATCCGGGGCCAAAAAAAATCGTACACCCTCAAAATCAACCCCTTGCGCTAAATAACACTCCCTAAACAGGGTAAAAATTACTATTAACGCTCCACGAATAGCCTTAAATATCAATAAATCGAATTAAATGTAAACATTCAAGTATATATAACACACAAATACAGAGTTAACACTACTTTCCATTGAAAATCACCCCCATGAATGGGTGAAAACTACCCCTCACATAACAGGAAATTTAAAAAAGCTCAGTGATTGCAAAAAAGCTTACGAGGCCCAGTTATTTTAGAAACAGTACGTTACTGCATTAGTTTCGATGCGATGCTCAAAATTTGCCCCAATAGAGTGGCGGAAAACACCCCTATATCGGGAAAAAATGTTGTACTCGTGATTTCTATTTTAATCAATGCTAAATATATGCAGCACTGCAGTTTGGAGGTGAATACTTGCATTGCACCAAAGTCATTCAGTGACATCCCCATGAGAGGGTGAAAATTACTCCTCACATAACAAAAAATTCAAAAAATAGTTGCAGTATCTTTTAGAAAAGCTCAAAACATCTGCATGTTCTTATTTAAGAAGAATCTTAGACAACGTACTTGAAAAGTACCCATATTATGAAGTAACAAAAATTTACCCGTAGTCTAAACTCAATTAAATTTATACTTTCTTTTTGTAATATCTTTTGGATTTGTTTTCGAATGATCTTCTGACCGACTGTGGTTTATGCTTTTCAGACGTCTCTCTTTTTAAGGACCAACAGTAATATGCCAATATGTAAATTTTCTGGGAATCGAGAAAATGAAGTTTCATGCTCATATTGCACCCTAAAGATTTAAAATGTTTAATAATTTTATCAATTTAAATTTAGGGGTGATTTCCGCCACTCTATGGGGGTGTAGTTTTTGAACATCACATCGAAACTAATGCAGTTACATACTGTTTCTAATATAACTGGGCATCGTAAGCTTTTTTCAATCACTGCAGTTCTTTTAAATTTCCTGTTGTGTGAGGGGTAGTTTTCACCCACTCATGGAGGTGATTTTCAATGGAAAGTAGTGTTAACTCTGTATTTATGCGTTATATACTTGAATGTTTATATTTAATTCGATTTATTGAGATTCAAGACTATTCGTGGAGCGTTAAAACATTTTGACCCAGGAGTGTTTTTTAGCGCTAGGGGTTGATTTTGGGGGTGTACGATTTTTTTTTACCACGGATTCGGATAGGGATACAGTTGTCTCGATAGCAGTTCCAAAAAAATATTTTTTTTGTGGGGCTGTGTAATCTTTGCTTTAGCTGCACTTTAATTTTGCCTGGTTGTAATTAATTTTAGATTTTCCTTTATCAGTTTCATGGCTCAAATAATTTACTGTTTAAAATTATATACATACCTGTAGGTATATATGTTTAAAGTTTATATGATATATATAATTTTAATTGTGTGAATAAATAAAATAATATTATTTACTGTTATTTAGATGTGCCAGATGTACCTATACTTTAAAAAAGGAGTAAAAAAAAATCTGTTTTATTGATCTCACAAAATTTATTTGTTTTGAAGGACCACCTTTTAGTAAACCAAAATGAAGTACCTAAGTATGTCTATCTTGTTGCATATTTTTTTCATGAGCACACTGTGGATGTATGAAAGTTTTGAGAAAATTGTACGCTTATGCATATCTTTTCATTTGGATAATATCCCTGAAGCCGATAATAAGAATTTAATCAATTATCCACTAGACTTAAAAATATTTTAACAGTGTCAGATGTCACATCATTTCAAAAGTTCAGTACATTTATCTTTCATCTTAAATTTTTATTTTATATTATACTTCTTATCAAGCAAAGAAGACAAAAGTGAAATAATCTTGTATTTAAATTCATATACCTATATATATCTACCTAGAAGAATATATACTTTATTTAAAACGTTAGTAAACATTGAACACTGCATATATTTGTAATTTCCAGTTTTATAAAACAAATCCTACTTTGGCTTTAAAAAGCAATAGGCTATCACTATTAATACATAACATAGACAAAGATTAGAGAATTCTTTAATTTTTAGGTACTCTAAAAAATATGTTTTACTTGGACTTAACCTTTCTTTTTTTACAACCCTTGAAAATGCAGTGCATTCCACCCACTCCTCGTTTACTAATATTATTGTCTTTATATTCCATTTTATTTTGAAAATATCACACAGCAAAGAAAATCCGAACACTCCTAACAAAAGATCTAACTCAGCTGATCAAGCATCAGCTGATTGTCAAAACCATATTATACGCATGTATAAATAATGTCGTGTCCCTTTAACTGTGCTTTAACTCAGTAGAGAAATCCCTTTAAATTGGAGTGCGCAACTGTCTTCGTCTATTTGGTCTTCTCCGTCTGACTGTCCTATCTTGTTAATTCTCTAATCTTTGCCTGTACGTCACAAAATGGCGCCCTACCTAATTCAAATTAGACTAAAATGACATATCTTAAGTTTTTCTATTTTATTTATGAGGAACTCCGTATTTTGGTACCCTAACCGTTTTTTATTGTTTTGTAAAAATTTCGTTGTATGTTAATAAACTTTGTTATTTACCGACCTCTGCCTTTTACTGTTGAATGTGAGTGAAAGTCTAATCTGCCGTCCAGACCCCTGGACATACCGTGTCTCCACTGTAGCTATCCCAGCCCTACTGCAACAGGCTGCGTTTAGGAGGCTAATGTGGGACCTTTGCCCCACATAAAAATTGCGAAGGTGGCGCTCGAGATTACCGAATTTAACCAAAATATAGCTCAGTGCCAAAGTGACGCTTCCACTTGCCTATGCGCTAGGCAACTGGAAGAAACCACGTCACAATGATTATGACATTTTACTTCCACATCCACATAGTGGTTATTTTTTTTTTTGTTGTTGTTGAAATCGGCTTAGAATGTCACAAAACGTCGAGATTTTAAATTTGAGTGAAAGAAATTTTTCTGTTTGTCGGTCAGTCTGTAACTGTTTTTGTGCGCACGATATCTCTGGAAAGGTTTAAGATATTGACTTGAAATTTTCTACACGTATGTACTATAACGGGATCTGGACTTGGATTGTTTTCTGAACTTATGCGGTGATAGGCGAGTCTGCCTGGAATTTTTCCCAAAAATGTTCTATACCATTTAAGTTAGCCATGGATTTTTATAGGAAAAATTTCGCTGAACAAGATTTTCTTATGAAAAATTTTCCTAAACCGCGAGCTTCATGGTCAAATAATTGTTTAAACTATTTTTTTTTTATTTAATAAAATGAAAACGGTTTGACGGATTCGAAAAAATATTGATTCAACCGAAATACATTTTCAATACGCGTCGTTTGGCGCCAGGCACAACTCATTTTTTCAAACCGTTCATTTGGTATAGCCAAAATAAATTTCTTAATTAACAAATTGATTACTCCGAAACTAATGAGGTCAGGATATTGTTTCATTCAAAATATATGCCTTTTATACCAAAGAATATACCTTTTTTTTGGCCCGATATCTTCAATACTTGTTAATTGCTTAAACAATTGGCATAATTTGTTAATTAGCAAATAGGTTTTTTTTCGATAGTTTGATCGACTTCAAACCAACTTTAAACGATAAATATTGATGTCGGGCAAAACCCCCATAGAGGTCTGCACCAATGCAACTTTTGCTTTTGATTATTTAAAGTTTAAATTAATTTTGCAAATTACCAAATGGAATCTCTCGGCTCTGGGTATCGAAATGGGATTTTTGCATATGAAAGTGCTTGCAAAAAGGAAAATTTTGAGACCAGAAAGATCTTGATCGGATAACCGGAACCGGAAATAAAAGTGACACAGTGAGAGGCTCTAATTTGTTTATTAACAACTTTTTGGACAGGAGGTTCGGTGCAACTGAGACAAGTTTTTCCACCAACCGCAAAAAGTTCTACAAAAAATATTCAATCCCTGAAGAGTTATACGCATTTTTGACCCTTAACAAAATTTCTTCCGCAACGTGAAAATAGTAAGATTTGACGAGCAATGGGGTGGCGGGTTCGATCCTCGATGTGGGCAAATTTTTTTTTTTAACATTTTCTTTTTTTTCATGTAACCAAGTATTTTTTATGATAATAAATGTCTTTACTATCTGAGACATTTTTTAAAACGTCGCAAATAATTTTTTTTGCAATTTTCATTAAATAAATGGTTATCTTGCAACAAACACAACGAGAGTTTGTCGGTAGTTCTCGTTTTTTTTCTTACTACTTTTTGTGAAAGGGAAGGCTTGTTTTACTTTATTTGAGGGGGTGCCTGTCGAAAAAAGACCAAACATAAAAAAGAAACATTTTTTTTCACTTTTTTCTTATCATGAAAAAAAGTTCACGTCTAATGAAAAAACACAGACTTTGTTATTTGTAAATGAGAAATAATCAAAAGATTTATTTTTTTGGCATTATTTTATTGCCTTAATAATGAAAAAAATTTTTTTTTGCTCAAATTAAAAATTTTCACGTTTCATGACGTTCTATCTATTTCAGCAAAAAAAAAATTATTTTTTTTTTACCAACATTTTTGAAAAATTTTGTACCACTAAAACAGATGGAGAAAAAAAATTTGTTTGCTCAAATTTAAAATGTCCACGTTTCATGACATTCTAAACCTATTTCAGGAAAAAAAATTGAAATTTTTTTTTCCAATATTTTGGAAAAAAAATTTACCATTAAAATAGATGGAAAAAAATTTCTTTGTTCAAATTTAAATTTTCCAACAAAAAAAATACAAAATTTGCAAATTTTTACCCACTACAACATACAAAATAGATGACAAAATTGTTTTTGCTCAAATTTAAAATTTCCACGTTTCATGGCATTCTAAACCTATACAAAAAAAAAATTGAAAGAATCTAATTTTTTTTTTCACCGCTTTAGAATTAATATAAAAATAGTTTTTTGCTCAAATTTAAAATTTCCACGTTACATGACAGTCTAAGCCTATTCCAAAAACTTTTGAAAATAAAAAAAAACAAATTGCAAATTTTTGCCCACTACAAAATACAAAATAGAAGACGGAAAAAAATTGTTTTTGCTCAAATTTAAAATTTCCACGTTACATGACATTCTAACAGCCTATTCCAAAAACTTTTGAAAAAAAAAATTGCAAATTTTTGCCCACTACAAAATACAAAACAGATGACGGAAAAAATTTTTTTTGGTCAAATTTACAATTTCCACGTATCATGGCATTCTAAACCTATTTAAAAAAAATAATTTTTTTTGAAAAAAATCTAATTTGTTTCCACCACCACTATAGAATTGATGTAAAATTGTTTTTTGGCTCAAATTAAAAATTTCCGCGTTTCATGACATTCTAAACCTACTAAAAAAAAAATTAAAAAATTTAATGTAAAAACAAATAACTACTATAGAACAGCTGATAAAAAATTATTTACCACTAGAATAGATAATATTCTAAACCTATTTTTTTAAAAATTAAATTCTTTAACCACTACTATACTTCCATTCCACTACGTGACATCTATTATAGTTTTATTGAAAAATGTACAGGGTGGCCATCCCAAGAAATAATTCCACCATGGTGGACATTTGTAAAGGTATTAGCGCAAGCCTTTCATATTTGACACCTGTTATTTAGTACTAAATTTTTGCTGTTAGACGACCACTCTGTGTATTTTTTTGACTAAAAACTGTCAGGTTCTCTGTGTAATAATAGTGATAACTATATTCCGATTATTATTCTCTATGTCATTTCGCAATTAGTAATTTTTTAGAGTGACCGCCATGCACAAATAAAGAGGGAAGTTCTGTGTAAATACCTTTACCGATTTTTTTTGGTTTTAGACTCATGTGCATGTATGAAATTCAAAGAAACAAAAAATTTTACTTCCCGACTACATCACTTATAAATTCTAATTTGCTGGTTAAATATTTGGAGCGAAACAACCCCCAATCATTTACAACATACCGTTCTTTATAATTCGACCTGTATAATAAACATATAAGAAATAGGCATGACTATAAATAACTCTTACCTATCACCTTAGAAAAATAGAACTCTAAAAATACCTACGCGATATAGCATCTTCCGGAGATATCTTCAATCGATTCACCATGTAATTACAAATGAAATAACCCGTCCTATTTAAGCCGTGCGTGCAGTGAACTCCTATAAGTGCATCTGTAAACAAACAGAAGAAAAATCAAATACATGACTAAATACTACAACAAAATCATACAGTCACAACTATAGTGTTACAGTAATTTAAAACACATTTTCAAGTTGGCAAATATGCAGTTTTAAAGATATACGGGGTAAATCGGGAAACAAGTGTCAAATCCCGGGAGTGTATGCTACATATAATAATAATAATAATAATAATAATAATTTTATTAGTCAAAATTGATTGCACCGTGGTGTATTGACATGTCAAATAGAACAAATTAAACAGATAAATAGATGAGAATAATATAACTTATAACATTAGGAAATAGTCCTAATATAGTCAAGAATTTATGTCAAATATGAAGTAAATGTAAATAGTATAATATAAGTAAGCGACATACATAATACACAAAAGAATATAACAAACAATAAATATATATATACTTACATACATACACATATATATATATATATAATCAATATTATAAAAGACGTATGATATATAAAAATATAAGTTTATATATAATTAAAATCTGTAAAATTATAATAAGCATTGGCCAAAAGGTGAAGCTTTAATTTTGTTTTAAATTGTGTGATAGGCAATTCCTTAAAACTATTTGGAAGTAAATTGAACAAATTAATTCCGAAGTTCATTCGCTTTGTAAAGCCAATCTCTGACGTGGTGTCTGTATTTTATCTCGATTACGAGTGTTGTAGTCATGGGTTTCACCGTTCTTGATATACTCGCTTAGATGTACTTTAATATGTAATAGGTGGCAGTAGATTATCTCTGATGGTAAAGTCATTATGTTAAACTTAACAAACCATGGTTTACAACTTTCAAGTTGATTCACGCTCGCTAAAGTTCTTATGGCTCTTTTTTGAACAACAAAGACGTCTAGAATTTGGTTGGATGTACCCCAGTTAATCAAACCATATCTCATAATACTGTGAAATAGCGAGTGATATGCAATAAGTGCAGCATCTAGATTCGCTTTGTTTTTTATTTGTCTAATAGCATATATTTTCTTTGACAATTTCGTAATTAGAACACTGATATGTGAATGCCAAGTTAACCTACTGTCCAAAGTCAGGCCTAAAAATTTTACAGTGTCCGAGGAATTACTCTTCGTAGAGAAAAGTGCTGTGTTTGTTTTGTTCGTATTTAAGCATAACTTGTTTGCATTAAACCAGTCAGAGGCTCTATTTATGATGTCTGTTTTTGAGTCCGCAACGTTACTGCCAGTATCTTTTAACTGTGTCGCGAAAGTGGTATCATCCGCAAAAAGAACCGTAAAAATTGACATAACATCAGGTAAGTCATTTATGTAAATTAAAAATAGTAGTGGCCCCAATACACATATGCAGGGTTATTCAGGGAAAGCGGATATTGGACGTTTCTTGTGGTCTGTTCAGTTTAGAAATTTGAAAATTGGGCTAAGGGGTTTTTGGATATAGCCGCAAAAAGAACCGTAAAAATTGACATAACATCAGGTAAGTCATTTATGTAAATTAAAAATAGTAGTGGCCCCAATACACATATGCAGGGTTATTCAGGGAAAGCGGATATTGGACGTTTCTTGTGGTCTGTTCAGTTTAGAAATTTGAAAATTGGGCTAAGGGGTTTTTGGATATAGCGGATCTAACGACAATATTTTCATGTATGTGTTACTTAGGCTTATATCGGATGTAGCTAAGATGGCCATTCCCTAGAAAGAGACATCCGATAGGGATGTATCTATTATTTTTGCCCATAAATTTTCTTTCTTAGTATGTATATTTAAAAAAACTATAAGAGTACCTAAGTAGAACGACAATAAAACTATTACTGTGAATTTTTACTCAATAATTTCTGTGGTTTGCAAAATAGCTAGATATAAAACTACGAAATAGAAAGATTGACATAATTCTTAAATTTAAATTTAGCTATTTTGCAATCCGCTGAAATTATTGAGTGAAAATTCATAGTAACAGTCTTGTTATGGTTCTACTTAGGTACTCTTATAGTTTTCATAAATATACGTACTAAGGAAAGAAAGTTATGGCCAAAAATAATAAACATTTCCCTATCGGATATCTCTTTCTAGGGAATGACCACCTTACTATATTTTATTTCACATTTGGATTCCTCATGAAATTTTATCTTGGGTTTATGTAACAATATATAATATAAGAGTAGGTATGCCTCGACAAGCTGCTAAAATTTGCAACAGGGGAGCTGGAACGGAAACTCCAGTGAGCGGTCCTTTAAAAACGATAAAATATTATTTTATGTCTTTTATAGTACTATGTAGTAAATAGAAATGAATGACCGTGATTCAACATACGTATAGCTCGTAGTTAGTTCATGAGTTGTATATAAATTCTACCTGCCAAAGCTGAAAGGTTACGCCGACACATCTATCCTATCATTCTAACCTAAATGCGTTCTTAACATATTATTCCATTAATAAATATAGTATTTACAATTTAAGCGGCTAAAGTAGTATTATTATGAGAAGATGCTTGCAAAAAATGATGCGCAGAAACGAGTTTGTGTACATTCATTGATTTAAACCAATGAGAGCGATTTGCGTCATATTTGACCTCGAATCTGTTCTGTACTTGTTGTGTTCGCCGTTTCTGATTTGAATTAAATGAAATAACCTTATTTTCAGTAAAACATGTCTTCATCGTAAACAACAGAGTGTGACGAGGTTTTAGTCTACTGCGTTACACAGCTCGTCGACCTCGAAAATTTGATTACAATTATTATACATCTTTCTACCCCAGATGATGCTGTCACTGGTAAAAATATTCGCGCACGTTGGCTCCGCCCCAAGCATCTTCTCATAATAATACTACTCTACATACTTCCCTAGAATTTTAATTTGTAATATGAGGTATAGGAGTATATCTATATTTTTGCATGATGGAAAAGATATTCAATAATTAGTAATCTGCATTAATTAATAATAACACAGCCACACAAAAAAAACAAAATTTCGCTTCCACCAACGAAACCTAGTACACCCTCGGTTTTTGAGGTCGCTGAATTCGAATCCAAGGTCGGCTTGTCGGTATCAGGTCGCGTTAAGGTCATATCAAGGTCAAATCGTTAGATTTCGACAGAAAAATTTGAAACAAAATTGTATGTAGGTTCTTGATGTCGCCGAATCCAAATCCGACGTCGGCTTGTCGGTATCAGGTTGCGTTAAGGTCATTTCAACGTCAAGTCATTAGATTTCGGTATGAACATTTTAGAAAATTAGTCTATAGGTTTTTGAGATCGATGAATCCAAATCCGAGGTCGGTTTGTCGGTTTCAGGTCGCGTTAAGGTCATTTCAAGGTCGAATGGTGGAAAACCTGACGATATATTCACCTGTTATTTCGCGATTTTTCCAACTCTCTTATTAGATCCTTAAGTTACTCTCACGTTGTGAACTTGATCTATTTTTCAAATCAAATACATTTAATTTTACGAGTTATGCAAGAATGTGTCCATATTTTGTAATCGAGGGTGTTGTAGTCCTAATGTCCACTTTATTCTCATATGCTACAAAAAAATGAATTCTTTTGCCTGCCTGAACCATTTTGCTTTTCTAGACATTTGGTCGAAAATAACTTATTTGGACAAAGTGTCCGATTTTAATATACAGCTATTCTCGTAGCTTCAGCAATACCTTTTATGAGACCACTTTGAAGATAAAAATATATTTACGGTAGATGTACTCCTATTTATGAAATCGTTCTTTTGTAAATTTTTTAAAGTGCATTTTGATTTCATTAAGCATTTTTAAACATGTTTTAAGTCATTCCGTATGCATTTTTAAATTTTATAAATGAATTATGTAATAAATAAGAATAAATCTACTGCAAAGCATTTTTTTCAGCAAATTAGTCTTTACCTGCTGCCTCGTCAAGTGCGATGTCGGTGACAACTGTCCCAAATGGGAATATGTAGAATGATCCGCTCATCAGCTTGTCGAGGTAACGATGCCAGTGGAAGCGCACTGTCTTGCAGGGGAGCGATAGGGAGTTAGAATGAGGCCGTAGTGTGTCCGACGATGAGTTGACATTGTTCTCGTCAAAGTCGGAAAGCTCTTATACTTAGCCCTGGATAAGGGTATATTTTTATCAGATTTTCCACCATTCGACCTAGAAATGTCCTTAACGCGACCCGATACCTACAAACCGATCTCAGATATGGATTCAGCAACCTCAAAAACCTATACACAAGTATTTTAAAAATTTTCTGTCGAAATCTAATGATTTGACCTTGAAATGATCTTAACGCGACCTGATACCGACACAGCGACCTCGGATTTGGATTCAGCGATCTCAAAATCCTATACACAATTTTTTTCGAAAATTTTCTGTGGAAATCTAATGATTTGACCTTGAAATGACCTTAACGCGATCTAATACCAACAAACCGACCCCGGATTTGTATTCAGCAACCTCAAAAACCTATACACAAGTCTTTTAAACATTTTCTGGCGAAATCTAATGATTTGACCTTGAAATGATCTTAACGCGACCTGATACCGACACAGCGACCTTGGATATGGATTCAGCGACCTCAAAATCAAATACACATTTTTTTTAAATTTTCTGTGGAAATCTAATTATTTGACCTTGAAGTGAACTTAACGCGATCTAATACCAACAATCCGACCCCGGATTTGTATTCAGCAACCTCAAAAACCTATGCACAAGTCTTAAAAATTTTCTGTCGAAATCTAATGATTTGACCTTGAAATGATCTTAACGCGACCTGATACCGACACAGCGACCTCGGATTTGGATTCAGCGACCTCAAAATCCTATACACAATATTTTTCGAAATTTTTCTGTGGATATCTAATGATTTGACCTTGAAATGACCTTAACGCGATCTAATACCAACAAACCGACCCCGGATTTGTATTCAGCAACCTCAAAAACCTATACACAAGTCTTTTAAACATTTTCTGGCGAAATCTAATGATTTGACCTTGAAATGATCTTAACGCGACCTGATACCGACACAGCGACCTCGGATATGGATTCAGCGACCTCAAAATCAAATACACATTTTTTTTTTTATTTTCTGTGGAAATCTAATTATTTGACCTTGAAATGAACTTAACGCGATCTAATACCAACAATCCGACCCCGGATTTGTATTCAGCAACCTCAAAAACCTATGCACAAGTCTTTTAAAAATTTTCTGTCGAAATCTAATGATTTGACCTTGAAATGATCTTAACGCGACCCGATACCGACACAGCGACCTCGGATTTGGATTCAGCGACCTCAAAATCCTATACACAATTTTTTTCGAATTTTTTTTGTGGAAATCTAATCATTTGACCTTGAAATGACCTTAACGCGATCTAATACCAACAAACCGACCCCGGATTTGTACTCAGCAATCTCAAAAACCTATACACAAGTCTTTTAATTTTTTTCTGTCGAAATCTAATGATTTGACCTTGAAATGATCTTAACGCGACCTGATTCCGACACAGCGACCTCGGATTTGGATTCAGCGACCTCAAAATCCCATACACAATTTTTTTCGATTTTTTTCTGTGGAAATTTAATGATTTGACCTTGAAATGAGCTTAACGCGATCTAATACCAACAAACCGACCCCGGATTTGTATTCAGCAACCTCAAAAACCTATACACAAGTCTTTTAAAATTTTTCTGTCGAAATCTAACTTGACCTTGAAATGATCTTAACGCGACCTGATACCGACACAGCGACCTCGGATTTGGATTCAGCGACCTCAAAATCCTATACACACTTTTTTTAAAACTTTCTGTGGAAATATAATGATTTGACCTTGAAATGACCTTAACGCGATCTAATATCAACAAACCGACCCCGGATTTGTATTCAGCGACCTCAAAAACCTATACACAAGTCTTTTAAAAATTTTCTGTCGAAATCTAATGATTTGACCTTGACATGATCTTAACGCGACCTGATACCGACACAGCGACCTCGGATTTGGATTCAGCTAAATCAAAATCCTATACACAATTTTTTTCGAAATTTTTCTGTGGAAGTCCATTGATTTGACCTTGAAATGACCTTAACGCGATCTAAGACCAACAAACCGACTCCGGATTTGTATTCAGCAACCTCAAAAACCAATACACAAGTCTTTTAAAATTTTTCTGTCGAAATCTAATGATTTGACCTTAAAATGATCTTAACGCGACCTGATACCGACACAGCGACCTCGGATTTGGATTCAGCGACCTCAAAATTCTATACACATTTTCTTTCGAAATTTTTCTGTGGAAATCTAATGATTTGACCCTGAAATGACCTTAACGCGACCTAATACCAACAAACCGACCCCGGATTTGTATTCAGCAACCTCAAAATTCTATACACAAGTCTTTTAAAAATTTTCTGTCGAAATCTAATGATTTGACCTTGAAATGATCTTAACGCGACCTGATACCGACACAGCGAACTCGGATTTGGATTCAGGGACCTCAAAATATTATACAATATTTTTTTCGAAATTTTTCTGTGGAAATCTAATGATTTGATCTTGAAATGACCTTAACGCCATCTAATTCCAACAAACCGACCCCGGATTTGTATTCAGCAAACCTCAAAAACATACACGCAAGTCTTTTAAAAATTTTCTGTCGAAATCTAATGATTTGACCTTGAAATGATCTTAGCGCGACCTGATACCGACACAGCGACCTCGGATTTGGATTCAGCGACCTCAAAATCCTATACACATTTTTTTTCGAAATTTTTCTGTGGAAATCTAATGATTTGACCCTGGAATGACCTTAACGCGATCTAATACCAATAACCCGACCCCGGATTTGTATTCAGCAACCTCAAAAACCTATGCACAAGTCTTTTAAAAATTTTCTGTCGAAATCTAATGATTTGACCTTGAAATGATCTTAACGCGACCCGATACCGACACAGCGACCTCGGATTTGGATTCAGCGACCTCAAAATCCTATACACAATTTTTTTCGAATTTTTTTTGTGGAAATCTAATCATTTGACCTTGAAATGACCTTAACGCGATCTAATACCAACAAACCGACCCCGGATTTGTACTCAGCAATCTCAAAAACCTATACACAAGTCTTTTAATTTTTTTCTGTCGAAATCTAATGATTTGACCTTGAAATGATCTTAACGCGACCTGATTCCGACACAGCGACCTCGGATTTGGATTCAGCGACCTCAAAATCCTATACACAATTTTTTTCGATTTTTTTCTGTGGAAATTTAATGATTTGACCTTGAAATGAGCTTAACGCGATCTAATACCAACAAACCGACCCCGGATTTGTATTCAGCAACCTCAAAAACCTATACACAAGTCTTTTAAAAATTTTCTGTCGAAATCTAATGATTTGACCTTGAAATGATATTAACGCGACCTGATACCGACACAGCGGCCTCGGATTTGGATTCAGAGACCTCAAAATCCTATACACATTTTTTTTCGAAATTTTTCTGTGGAAATTTAATGATTTGACCTTGCAATGAGCTTAACGCGATCTAATACCAACAAACCGACCCCGGATTTGTATTCAGCAACCTCAAAAACCTATACACAAGTCTTTTAAAATTTTTCTGTCGAAATCTAACTTGACCTTGAAATGATCTTAACGCGACCTGATACCGACACAGCGACCTCGGATTTGGATTCAGCGACCTCAAAATCCTATGCACAAGTCTTTTAAAAAATTTCTGTCGAAATCTAATGATTTGACCTTGAAATGATCTTAACGCGACCTGATACCGACTCAGCGACCTCGGATTTGGATTCAGCGACCTCAAAATCCTATACACACTTTGTTCGAAATTTTTCTGTGGAAATCTAATGATTTGACCTTGAAATGACCTTAACGCGATCTAATACCAACAAACCGACCCCAGATTTGTATTCAGCAACCTCAAAAACCTATACACAAGTCTTTTAAAAAATTTCTGTCGAAATCTAATGATTTGACCTTGAAATGATCTTAACGAGAACTGATACCGACACAGCGACCTCGGATTTGGATTCAGCGGCCTCAAAATCCTATACACACTTTTTTTCGAAATTTTTCTGTGGAAATCTAACGATTTGACCTTGAAATGACCTTAACGCGATCTAATACCAACAAACCGACCCCAGATTTGTATTCAGCAACCTCAAAAACCTATACACAAGTCTTTTAAAACATTTCTGTCGAAATCTAATGATTTGACCTTGAAATGATCTTAGCGCGACCTGATACCGACACAGTGACCTCGGATTTGGATTCAGCGACCTCAAAATCCTATACACACTTTTTTTCGAAATTTTTCTGTGGAAATCTAATGATTTGACCTTGAAATGACCTTAACGCGATCTAATACCAACAAACCGACCCCAGATTTGTATTCAGCAACCTCAAAAACCTATACACAAGTCTTAAAAAATTTCTGTCGAAATCTAATGATTTGACCTTGAAATGATCTTAACGAGACCTGATACCGACACAGCGACCTCGGATTTGGATTCAGCGACCTCAAAATCCTATACACTTTTTTCGAAATTTTTCTGTGGAAATCTAATAATTTGACCTTGAAATGACCTTAACGCGATCTAATACCAACAAACCGACCCCGGAATTGTATTCAGCAACCTCAAAAACCTATACACAAGTCTTAAAAAATTTCTGTCGAAATCTAATGATTTGACCTTGAAATGATCTTAACGCGACCTGATACCGACACAGCGACCTCGGATTTGGATTCAGCGACCTCAAAATCCTATCCACAATTTTTTTCAAAATTTTTCTGCGGAAATCTAATGATTTGACCTTGAAATGACCTTAACGCGATCTAATGCCAACAAACCGACCCCGGATTTGCATTCAGCAACCTCAAAAACCTATACACAAGTCTTTTAAAAATTTTCTGTCGAAATCTAATGATTTGACCTTGAAATGATCTTAACGCGACCTGATACCGACACAGCGACCTCGGATTTGGATTCAGCGTGTGACGTTCTCCCCGAGACAATCTTACCTTCAACACTTACCCTGAATTGCTAAAGTAGAGGCAGCGGCCTGCCAGCTGCAGTGGAGACGGGCCGGGTCAAAAATAAAAGTAATACTAAACTTGGGGCGCCACTTGGTTTAACGCTACCACTACTTCAATATCAAATATAACCAAGAAAACCCCAGGTAAGTTTGTTTTCAATGCTATGAGGTAAGTACTTGTATCAATTAAATAAGTTAAAGGCTAAATTTTGCTATACAAATATACAGTTGTTTATTAGAAGTAATACGTTTCAAATTTTACAAGAAATTCAGTTCAATAATTCAAGTATATTGCGAAGCTGATGATACATTAAGCTAAAATAAACATTCCAAGCGTAACTTTAG
This sequence comes from Stenurella melanura, assembly GCA_963583905.1. NCBI lineage: Eukaryota > Metazoa > Arthropoda > Insecta > Coleoptera > Cerambycidae > Stenurella > Stenurella melanura. The sequence goes on from OY757317.1 coordinate 9,749,292, forward strand.
CGCAAGCTTTACCGAACGTGTATACACGCGCAGCGTACAGTCGCAAAAAAGTGTAAAATAATGAAAGTATTATCTAAAGAAAACTTATCTACTAAAAAAAAGATTAGACACATAAATTAATAGGGAGCAAACTTTTGCTCTGATATACTAAATTTAAAAAATAAGCAAAGTCCACTGAGCTCTATTATAAATAGTACTAAGAAAATATTTAAAAAAAAATTATCAGCTATACTAAATATCGAAATAATTAAAGTTACTTAATTATTGTTTATCGTGTGCATGAGCAGCTAGAAGTAGAGAGCTCTTCACTTTAATACGTAACCATGGACTATAAAAAAAGATGTATATATACAATTATGAGCTCTAATATACAATAAAATATTATGTTTAAACAAAAAAAATATAAGGCGAACTGATATGCAATCAATCAATTCAATAAGCAAAACATAAGATCGATAAGCATGCAAACTTAGCTGGTCCCAAGGTCAATCAGTAGGTAGCTGGTGGAAAATCCTGCAAATGGCGATATACATGCAGCAAAGCGAATAAAAGCAGCAAAGTCCTACAGCAAAGCAAAAGCAAGAGAATCCTTAACCAATAACATTCCAAACTCTATATGTAACCAGTCTGGACCAATATGGCAACTTCTCTTCCTTGCCAGAAAATAAAGGAAAAACCAAAACAACAGCGATAAAAAAAAAACCCTAAAATAGGATAAACAAGTATGAGTATCCCTATTCAAGGAAAAGATATAGAATTATACTTTAAACTAGGTAAGTATCCGCTTAAATGATTTTTCATAAATCTGTAGCACTCAAAAAAAATGATATAAGCTCTCATGCAATTTACTTTCAAAAGAAATTATATTTACCAACAAAAAGATGAGTACAGTTTGATTTCTATTCGAGTAAGTATATGATATTAATTGCTTATTATTATTATTATTCTAATAAAATATAGAAAGCAAATCATAGAAGTTTAGCCACTAAAGCAATAGTAACTGTAACAAATAAATCGGTTACCTTAATTTTGTCGAGCAGTGTATACTCGAAAAATTATTAATAAAATGATTTTCACGAGATACATGTACTAATTAAATCTATTGATCACCACAAATTGTTAAATATAAAATGTGTAAATTGTATGAGCTGTTTTAACCAAAATTAAAGTAAAATAAAGCATTACCTCCTAACAACTAGAGGGTTTTCTTTCGAATTTTTCCTCCAACAGGTTTACTCCAGATGTTTTTGTGGATTCTAGTGTGAATGTGGTATACAAAAGGCAGCAAATAATCCCGTTAAAACGGCTTGGAATTCCACAAAACTGAGCAAGTATTCAACTTTTTCAGTCACCAAAAATACTACCAATGGAACTTCCAATTTGCGTATAGCGTGGCTAATTCTCCCTTTTCAAAAAGGATGAGTGCTAATACTCATTTTAATTATTAATAAACCAACACCAACGTTAAAACCACCTTTTTAAAAACACCCACGTGTACAATCTAAAATTCGCGACACTCCTTATCGCCTTACCACAAAAAGATCTTCCCACAAAAACTATTAGAAATAATATTTGATTTGCTTCGACATTTATTGACTGGAATAGCCATCTACCAACAACAATGGAGACTAACAAAAGATTATAGAGACTTCATATCAAGGAGACTACTTTAAAAAGTAATGTGTGAACTATTTTAAAATATATTGTGATTTAGTTATCAAATAAATATAACTTATTTTACGAACTTTGTGTTAATCAAATACACCACGTAACACTCCCCCCTTGCCAGAAGAAAATTTACTCCGGTAAATTTTCGTCCGCGCTAGCGGTAGACTTAAGGTCTTTCGCATTCCATACTCCTGCCGAATTTCCATATTTATCCTCAAGCTCGTAAGTCCAAGGAGAGAATTTCTTTTTTACGATAAAAGGACCGATATAACGAGGAGCTAGTTTTTTCGAGAAATATTTTGCTGCATCTGATAATACGAAGTTGCGCTTCCATACTTCTTGATGCGGGAAAAATTCCTCTGCCCTCCTTCTAAGGTTGTACGTTTTCTCAGCCTTTTTGGAAGCCAAATCCTATCTTCTCCTAACATCGATGAAAAGACTCTTAAAGTCCTTCTCTCTTTTGTCCATATCCTCGACCTCATTTTTATCGAGTCGTGCCGGTATTCCATCAAATTCGTCTCCATAGAGTATCATCCTTCTACCAAAGTTAATGAAGTATGGAATTTGTCCAGTGGCATCGTGTTTGGCTGTCCTTATAGCACATCCTATTTTAGCAAGGTTAACATCCCATACTCTTTGATTATCTGTGATATAACTCGCCAGCATAGTCTTTATTGTACGATTAACCCTTTCTGTTGGGTTTGCCTGAGGGTGATAGTAAGAATTGAACCTAATCTTGCTTTTATACCTCTTGGCTAATGATTCAAATTGGCGAGAACGATATTGTTTTCCGTTATCGCAGATGATAATGCGAGGAGCTCCGTATATTAAAAATACCTCCTCCTCTATCTTTCTAGAGACTGTATCGGCATTCGCAGTCCTCAGTGGAAATAAAAGAGAGTACTTCGAAAAATAATCCGTGACAACCAAGATATAACGATGTCCTTTCATTGAGCGGGGTAACGGACCCATAAGGTCGGTAGAAACCATTTCCCAGGGTCTAGTTACCTTAGGTTGTGGAACCATATGGCCAACAGGACCTTTCTGATCAGGCTTGTGAGAGGCACAGACGTTACAATTCCTAATAAATCGAGCCACATCATATCTCATCTTCGGCCAAAAGTACCGTTCCGTAAGACGACCGTATGACCGTATGTCTTAGTGACTCCCATATGTCCAGCTGTCGGTGGTTCATGATACTTGGCTATGACTTCTTTCCGTCGTTCTTTAGGAACAGCTTCTCTCCACTGATCTTGAAGATCTTGTAGACCTGGATACGGTGACCTAACGTTCTTAAAGAGACGTCCATTCTCCAATCTCCAGTTTGCAAATCGAACAGGCTTCTCACGGACCTTCTTTACCATACCCAAATACCACCGGTCTGTTGTGTCCGTGTTGACATTAAATATTTGCATTTCGTCGATAATTGGGACACTTCTACTTAACATATCTGGTACAACTAAATCTTTACCTTTACGATGAACTATTTTACAGTCGTAGTTACTCAGTTTGAGACTCCAGCGTGCCAATCTTCCAGTCGGATCCTTCAAATTTTGAAGCCAAACTAGTGAGTGATGATCTGTCACTACCTTAAATGGTACTCCCTCCAGATATGGACGCAATTTTTCCACGGCCCATAGTACGGCGAGACATTCCCTCTCGGTAGTGGTAAAGTTTCTTTCTTGCTTCGTAAGAGACCGACTTAAGTAACTTATTACCCTATCACCATCTGGATTTGGTTGCAGAACAGCGCCAATACCGTATGCAGATGCATCTGTTTCTACTACAAAAGGAAGTCCATAATCTGGGCAACACAATACTGGTGCAGATATGAGGCACTCCTTTATTCTATTAAATGCATCTTCACATTCCTGAGTCCACACAAATTTCCGTGATTTCTTTAAAAGGGCTGTCAGAGGTGATACTATTGTTGCAAACTCTGGCACGAACCTTCTATACCAAGAGAACGTTCCAATCACTCGTCTGACTTCCTTGACTGTCTTAGGAATCGGTATCTTCAACATTGCTTCAACTTTTTCAGGATCTACGTGAATACCGTTTCTATCAACTACATATCCTAAATAACGCATACTAGGGCAGCAGAACTTACATTTCTCTGTGCTAACAGTTAAGTTGGCTTCCCTCAATCTTTTGAACACTTCATCCAGAATTTGGAGGTGTTTCTCAAAGGTTTGTGTGACAATTACCACGTCGTCGAGGTACACAAAAACGAAGGGTTCTAACTCTGGACCCAATACTTTGTCGATTAGACGTTGCCATGTTGCCGGGCTGTTATGAAGACCGAATGGCATGCGCCGAAATTGAAACAAGCCCCGACCGGGTACAGTGAAAGCTGTATATTGCCTCGAATATTCTTCCACACTTACTTGCCAAAATGCACTTTTTATATCAAGTGATGACAGGTAGTGTGCGTCCCTCAATTTGTCAAGCGTGTGTGCTACATATGGAAGAGGATATGAGTCACGTTCTGTCACTGCGTTGAGCTTCCTGAAATCAACACAGAACCTATATCCACCATCCTTCTTTTTGACTAGGAGGATAGGTGATGACCAAGCACTAGTGGATGGTTCCACTATGCCTTGTTTCAACATCTCGTCCAATTCGATATTAATCTGCCGTTGGATGATAGGCGAAACAGGGTAATACCTCTGTTTTATTGGAACTGCCTCGGTTTTAATCACGTGTTGTACCAGCGTGGTACACCCCAAACTATTTCCCATAAGTGACATGTTCCTATCAACTAACTTTCTAAGTCTCTGTTCCTCTTCTGGTGACAAGACAGTTTTGTCTCTCAAATGTTCAGTAACCTCCATGACCTGTGGTTCCTTTGAAAAATGCCATTCATTGTGACGAAGGTCAGGCACAATCCCCATCTGTCGCCAAAAGTTCGCCCCTAAAATTAACGTATGAGGAAGGTCTGTAACTACCAAAGCTCTAACCATCTTTATCCTATTCCTTAAGCCAAATGGTATCTCACAGCTACCTAAACTCTCACACTTTTCTCCATTTGCCACTTTAATTTCCGTCTTCGTCTTAATAAGTCGTACGCCTAAGTTCTTCACTTGCTCCCAACCTGGTTTACCTAAAATAGTTACCGATGCTCCACTGTCTAACAAACCCATCAATGTCTTACCCAATACACTAACTTTTAAATATGGTCGCTCATCGCCTTCACATTGATCTAAAATATAATCTAAAACAGGTCTAAAACTTATGGTCGAATTCTTGGAATCGACGCGCTTATCTCGACCAGTTAAGAGCGTCGCGGTTCGTTTCCCTGTCTGGTACAATTAGGACAATTTAGAGTTGTGACACCTTCCTTTTTGCATTTATAACAATGAAGCTTTTTCTTTTCCAAACAACCAATAGCCTTGTGTCCAGGTTTGTTACAATTATAACAAGGAAACTGTTGAGATGGTCCACCTCCTCTGGAGTTGGATACTGTGCTACAAGTTCCTGCAGTATCACTAGCTGCAACTTCTACATAAGCTAAATCCGGTTCTAAAGTGTTTGTATTTTTCTTGTTGGGTAGACAAAATGCTTCTACTGATTCACGACGAGCTTCAAGCCTTCGTCCCAAAGTCCGCAGTTGTGCAATCGAAGTGACGTCAGTTAAGCCTAATTGCGTTTGGTAGAACGGTGAGATGTTCCTTAAAATAATTTTAAGTTGAACGTCTTCAGATACAGGACAAGTAAGTCTACCGAACATAGCAGACATAATGGAAAGATATATACCAATCGATTCACCGACTCCTTGAGTACGACGTTTAATCTCTTCAAAAAGCTTTTCGTTGTAGTCACTGGGCTGAAACTCTTCTCTAAGAAGCGTAACCAGAGAATTCCAGTTGTCTACTTCTCTACGTACGGCTCTGTACCAAATCAAAGCTTTTCCCTTAAATAAATCAACAGCAGTGTCAAAGAGTTCTTCTCTACTAACATGTCTTGCCACCCGTAATTCTTCTACTCTTTGGAGAAAGGCATTTAATGACATTCCCTTCTTATCCCCAGAAAAACATAACTCCCATCTAGCAACGGGGGTAGACTTAACTCTTCTGACTGCGCCAGCATTACTTGAGGTAGCACCAAATGATTCATCTTGCCTACCATCGTCTTCACTGTTACCAGACAATTCATTCATTTCCAGAATTGAAATTTCAGCGGGTGTAGGATTCTGCACCTCGTACTGTTCCGCTGTGGTCCAATTCAGACAACAGTCCCAAAATTTTCGCAACAAAGTCCGACTTTATCTTCTGTTTCTCGCCATCTCCATCCGGTATCTTAATTAACTCAACTCTTCCTAAAACATGGTTAAGTTTTGTCTGCCATTTCACATACTGGACGCCAGTATTTCCTTCCCTAAATGTCTCCATGCCAACCTTAATATCTTTGAGCTTATCAGTAACAGCAGCAACGTCCTGATCAAAAGTGTAAGGGTGGGGTGGTCTTCTCACACTAGTGCCTGCTTTCTCCATCTGGATCGCTCTCGACAAAGAGGTCCTCATTTGCTCACAAGTTCCAGTACCAATTCCACGAATGGTCAATTCGTACGTGAGCTCATCTTGAGTAAGCCGATTTACTTGTGGTTTCCTAGACATTTTGTTTTATATGTAAATACGTATAGTAATATGCGAACTATATAAAGAAATTGCTGGTTGTCGATATATACCTATACCTTTGTACGTTATGTCACCCTTAATGTTGGAAGTTAAGCAAAGAAGATAAGTGTAAAAATGCACATAAATATTTACCAACATATACCGTTACCTATATACACTATATACAGAAACAAACAAAAACAAACGTCATCCCCCTTTATCACTAGAAATCTACTGCTCTATTAAATAACTACTAATGACCTACAGACTACCTATTGACCTACTAATGACCTAACTAGCTATTAACGTCCTATTAAATATCTGCAATCAACCTATTAACTCTTGTACCTACTTTTCCTAGCCTATTAACTTTTCTACCAATCAATTTTTTTTTCTTCCATGCCCCACGTTGGGCGCCAAAATGTGACGTTCTCCCCGAGACAATCTTACCTTCAACACTTACCCTGAATTGCTAAAGTAGAGGCAGCGGCCTGCCAGCTGCAGTGGAGACGGGCCGGGTCAAAAATAAAAGTAATACTAAACTTGGGGCGCCACTTGGTTTAACGCTACCACTACTTCAATATCAAATATAACCAAGAAAAACCCAGGTAAGTTTGTTTTCAATGCTATGAGGTAAGTACTTGTATCAATTAAATAAGTTAAAGGCTAAATTTTGCTATACAAATATACAGTTGTTTATTAGAAGCAATACGTTTCAAATTTTACAAGAAATTCAGTTCAATAATTCAAGTATATTGCGAAGCTGATGATACATTAAGCTAAAATAAACATTCCAAGCGTAACTTTAGCGCAAGCTTTACCGAACGTGTATACACGCGCAGCGTACAGTCGCAAAAAAGTGTAAAATAATGAAAGTATTATCTAAAGAAAACTTATCTACTAAAAAAAAGATTAGACACATAAATTAATAGGGAGCAAACTTTTGCTCTGATATACTAAATTTAAAAAATAAGCAAAGTCCACTGAGCTCTACTATAAATAGTACTAAGAAAATATTTAAAAAAAAATTATCAGCTATACTAAATATCGAAATAATTAAAGTTACTTAATTATTGTTTTTCGTGTGCATGAGCAGCTAGAAGTAGAGAGCTCTTCACTTTAATACGTAACCATGGACTATAAAAAAAGATGTATATATACAATTATGAGCTCTAATATACAATAAAATATTATGTTTAAACAAAAAAAATATAAGGCGAACTGATATGCAATCAATCAATTCAATAAGCAAAACATAAGATCGATAAGCATGCAAACTTAGCTGGGCCCAAGGTCAATCAGTAGGTAGCTGGTGGAAAATCCTGCAAATGGCGATATACATGCAGCAAAGCGAATAAAAGCAGCAAAGTCCTACAGCAAAGCAAAAGCAAGAGAATCCTTAACCAATAACATTCCAAACTCTATATGTAACCAGTCTGGACCAATATGGCAACTTCTCTTCCTTGCCAGAAAATAAAGGAAAAACCAAAACAACAGCGATAAAAAAAACCCTAAAATAGGATAAACAAGTATGAGTATCCCTATTCAAGGAAAAGATATAGAATTATACTTTAAACTAGGTAAGTATCCGCTTAAATGATTTTTCATAAATCTGTAGCACTCAAAAAAAATGATATAACAAGCTCTCATGCAATTTACTTTCAAAAGAAATTATATTTACCAACAAAAAGATGAGTACAGTTTGATTTCTATTCGAGTAAGTATATGATATTAATTGCTTATTATTATTATTATTCTAATAAAATATAGAAAGCAAATCATAGAAGTTTAGCCACTAAAGCAATAGTAACTGTAACAAATAAATCGGTTACCTTAATTTTGTCGAGCAGTGTATACTCGAAAAATTATTAATAAAATGATTTTCACGAGATACATGTACTAATTAAATCTATTGATCACCACAAATTGTTAAATATAAAATGTGTAAATTGTATGAGCTGTTTTAACCAAAATTAAAGTAAAATAAAGCATTACCTCCTAACAACTAGAGGGTTTTCTTTCGAATTTTTCCTCCAACAGGTTTACTCCAGATGTTTTTGTGGATTCTAGTGTGAATGTGGTATACAAAAGGCAGCAAATAATCCCGTTAAAACGGCTTGGAATTCCACAAAACTGAGCAAGTATTCAACTTTTTCAGTCACCAAAAATACTACCAATGGAACTTCCAATTTGCGTATAGCGTGGCTAATTCTCCCTTTTCAAAAAGGATGAGTGCTAATACTCATTTTAATTATTAATAAACCAACACCAACGTTAAAACCACCTTTTTAAAAACACCCACGTGTACAATCTAAAATTCGCGACACTCCTTATCGCCTTACCACAAAAAGATCTTCCCACAAAAACTATTAGAAATAATATTTGATTTGCTTCGACATTTATTGACTGGAATAGCCATCTACCAACAACAATGGAGACTAACAAAAGATTATAGAGACTTCATATCAAGGAGACTACTTTAAAAAGTAATGTGTGAACTATTTTAAAATATATTGTGATTTAGTTATCAAATAAATATAACTTATTTTACGAACTTTGTGTTAATCAAATACACCACGTAACAAGCGACCTCAAAATCCTATACACATTTTTTTTCGATTATTTTCTGTGGAAATTTAATGATTTGACCTTGCAATGAGCTTAACGCGATCTAATACCAACAAACCGACCCCGGATTTGTATTCAGCAACCTCAAAAACCTATACACAAGTCTTTTAAAACATTTCTGTCGAAATCTAATGATTTGACCTTGAAATGATCTTAGCGCGACCTGATACCGACACAGCGACCTCGGATTTGGATTCAGCGGCCTCAAAATCCTATACACACTTTTTTTCGAAATTTTTCTGTGGAAATCTAATGATTTGACCTTGAAATGACCTTAACGCGATCTAATACCAACAAACCGACCCCAGATTTGTATTCAGCAACCTCAAAAACCTATACACAAGTCTTTTAAAACATTTCTGTCGAAATCTAATGATTTGACCTTGAAATGATATTAGCGCGACCTGATACCGACACAGCGACCTCGGATTTGGATTCAGCGACCTCAAAATCCTATACACAATTTTTTTCGAAATTTTTCTGTGGAAATCTAATGATTTGACCTTGAAATGACCTTAACGCGATCTAATGCCAACAAACCGACTGCCGATTTGTATTCAGCAACCTCAAAAACCTATACACAAGTCTTTTAAAAATTTTCTGTCGAAATCTAATGATTTGACCTTGAAATGATCTTAACGCGACCTGATACCGACACAGTGACCTCGGATTTGGATTCAGCGACCTCAAAATCCTATACACAATTTTTTTCAAAATTTTTCTGTGGAAATCTAATGATTTGACCTTGAAATGACCTTAACGCGATCTAATACCAACAAACAGACCCCGGATTTGCATTCAGCAACCTCAAAACCCTATACACAAGTCTTTTAAAAATATTTTGTCGAAATCTAATGATTTGACCTTGAAATGATCTTAACGCGACCTGATACCGACACAGCGACCTCGGATTTGGATTCAGCGACCTCAAAATCCTATACACATTTGCTTTCTAAATTTGTCTGTGGAAATCTAATGATTTGACCTTGAAATGACCTTAACGCTATCTAATACCAACAAACCGACCCCGGATTTGTATTCAGTAACCTCAAAAACCTATACACAAGTCGTTTAAAATTTTTCTGTCGAAATCTACTGATTTGAACTTGAAATGAACTTAACGCGACCTGATACCGACACAGCGACCTCGGATTTGGATTCAGCGACCTCAAAATCCTATACACAATTTTTTTCGAAATTTTTCTGTGGAAATCTAATAATTTGACCTTGAAATGACCTTAACGCGATCTAATACCAACAAACCGACCCCGGAATTGTATTCAGCAACCTCAAAAACCTATACACAAGTCTTAAAAATTTTCTGTAGAAATCTAATGATTTGACCTTGAAATGATCTTAACGCGACCTGATACCGACACAGCGACTTCGGATTTGGATTCAGCGACCTCAAAATCCTATCCACAATTTTTTTCAAAATTTTTCTGTGAAATCTAATGATTTGACCTTGAAATGACCTTAACGCGATCTAATGCCAACAAACCGACCCCGGATTTGCATTCAGCAACCTCAAAAACCTATACACAAGTCTTTTAAAAATTTTCTGTCGAAATCTAATGATTTGACCTTGAAATGATCTTAACGCGACCTGATACCGACACAGCGACCTCGGATTTGGATTCAGCGACCTCAAAATCCTATACACACTTTTTTTCGAAATTTTTCTGTGGAAATCTAATGATTTGACCTTGAAATGACCTTAACGCTATCTAATACCAACAAACCGACCCCAGATTTGTATTCAGCAACCTCAAAAACCTATACACAAGTCTTTTAAAAAATTTCTGTCAAAATCTAATGATTTGACCTTGAAATGATCTTAACGAGACCTGATACCGACGCAGCGACCTCGGATTTGGATTCAGCGGCCTCAAAATCCTATACACACTTTTTTTCGAAATTTTTCTGTGGAAATCTAATGATTTGACCTTGAAATGACCTTAACGCGATCTAATACCAACAAACCGACCCCAGATTTGTATTCAGCAACCTCAAAAACCTATACACAAGTCTTTTAAAACATTTCTGTCAAAATCTAATGATTTGACCTTGAAATAATCTTAGCGCGACCTGATACCGACACAGCGACCTCGGATTTGGATTCAGCGGCCTCAAAATCCTATACACACTTTTTTTCGAAATTTTTCTGTGTAAATCTAATGATTTGACCTTGAAATGACCTTAACGCGATCTAATACCAACAAACCGACCCCAGATTTGTATTCAGCAACCTCAAAAACCTATACACAAGTCTTTCAAAACATTTCTGTCGAAATCTAATGATTTGACCTTGAAATGATATTAGCGCGACCTGATACCGACACAGCGACCTCGGATTTGGATTCAGCGACCTCAAAATCCTATACACAATTTTTTTCGAAATTTTTCTGTGGAAATCTAATGATTTGACCTTGAAATGACCTTAACGCGATCTAATACCAACAAACCGACTGCGGATTTGTATTCAGCAACCTCAAAAACCTATACACAAGTCTTTTAAAAATTTTCTGTCGAAATCTAATGATTTGACCTTGAAATGATCTTAACGCGACCTGATACCGACACAGTGACCTCGGATTTGGATTCAGCGACCTCAAAATCCTATACACAATTTTTTTTTAAATTTTTCTGTGGAAATCTAATGATTTGACCTTGAAATGACCTTAACGCGATCTAATACCAACAAACAGACCCCGGATTTGCATTCAGCAACCTCAAAACCCTATACACAAGTCTTTTAAAAATATTCTGTCGAAATCTAATGATTTGACCTTGAAATGATCTTAACGCGACCTGATACCGACACAGCGACCTCGGATTTGGATTCAGCGACCTCAAAATCCTATACACATTTGCATTCTAAATTTGTCTGTGGAAATCTAATGATTTGACCTTGAAATGACCTTAACGCTATCTAATACCAACAAACCGACCCCGGATTTGTATTCAGTAACCTCAAAAACCTATACACAAGTCTTTTAAAATTTTTCTGTCGAAATCTACTGATTTGACCTTGAAATGATCTTAACGCGACCTGATACCGACACAGCGACCTCGGATTTGGATTCAGCGACCTCAAAATCCTATACACAATTTTTTTCGAAATTTTTCTGTGGAAATCTAATCATTTGACCTTGAAATGACCTTAACGCGATCTAATACCAACAAACCGACCCCGGAATTGTATTCAGCAACCTCAAAAACCTATACACAAGTCTTAAAAATTTTCTGTCGAAATCTAATGATTTGACCTTGAAATAATCTTAACGCGACCTGATACCGACACAGCGACCTCGGATTTGGATTCAGCGACCTCAAAACCCTATACACAAGTCTTTTAAAAATATTCTGTCGAAATCTAATGATTTGACCTTGAAATGACCTTAACGCGACCTAATACCGACAAACCGACCTCGGATTTGGATTCAGAGACCTCAAAAACCTATACACTATTTTTTTTGAAATTTTTCTGTCGAAATCTTATGACTTGACCTTGAAATGACCTTAACGCGACCTGATACCAACAAACTGACCTCGAATTTGAATTCAACGATCCCAAAAACCTAGGGTATACTAGGTTTCGTTGGTGGAAGCGAACATTTTTTTTGTGTGGCTGTGTAATCTGCCCTTAAATATTTATAATTCTATGTATTATCGAATGGATGTTGCGGTCCGCATAATACATGGGTAGTGTATGGCCAGCAAAGTCACCTGATTTGATCCCATTAAACTTTACTTTTGGGGTAATATCAAAAATATTGTATATACCACCCCGGTTACTGCCAAAGAAGTCATGAAGAACAGAGTACGGGCTGCATTTCAGGAAATAAGTTCACTGAGCCACTGTAAATGCCGTAAATTCCAGGATATTGGCTTGTTAGCAGGAAAGTAGAGGGCATTTTGAACAGTTGTTGCATTAAATAGTTACATTCAATGTAATTATTAATTACACAGGCTTGCATGAAATTTGTGATGACGTAATATTTGTTTGTTAAGCTCAGTTTTTATATAGAAATAACTAATTAAATACCATTGGGCTCTATCACCCACAGAATTTTTTTCTCCCAAAAAAAAAGAAAAAAATATTAAAAACATCTTCTTTTACATAATGGCAATGTTTTTGCTTCTGTTCCTGTCGGCCATTCAGTTCATTTAAAGGAAAACTATGAAAATTTAGAGGAATTACTTTTAAGAATACAATATAAAGATCACAACTGGGAATTGTGTGGAGATCTAAAAATTTTAGGTCTTCTCTTGGGTCATCAGTCTGGATTTACTAAATTTCCATGCTTCCTGTGCGAGTGGGATAGCAGGAACCGAGAACAGCATTGGATAAAAAGAGACTGGCCAAAAATGTAATTCGCGAAAGTCTTATTGACCCTAAAAAAGTTTTACTTCCACCACTTCACATAAAATTTGGACTTATGAAACAATTTGTTAAGGCATTAAACAAAGAAGGAAATTGTTTTAAATATTTGTGTAACACATTTACGGCTCTGTCAGAGGCAAAATTAAAGGAGGGAATCTTTGTAGGACCGCAGATTAGGAGCTTGATGAAAGATAGAGAATTTGAAAATGTAATGGAAGATGAGGAAAAACATGCATGGAATGCTTTTAAAGAAGTTTTACATAAATTTCTAGGGAATTATAAAGACACAAACTATGTTGAGATCGTTGAAAATCTGCTGGAAAAATTCAGGATTCTTGGTTGCAATATGAGCATAAAAATTCACTTTTTACATTCCCATTTGGACTATTTCCCGGAAAATCTTGGGGACGTGAGTGAAGAGCAAGGTGAAAGATTTCATCAAGATATTAAAGAGGTGGAAAAAAGATACCAGGGGCGCTGGGACACAAAAATGATGGCCGATTACTGTTGGACATTGAGGAGAGATCTTCCTTTAGCTGAATATGACAGAAAAACAACAAAAAGAAGCTTTTCTGAAAAAAGAAAACAGTTTTTTAAGAAACGTAAAGAATAAACAACTATTCTAAATAGTTTCAATGTCTATATCTTGTATGTTTTTGTATTTTTCTCTTTAATATGTTATAAAACTAGCTTATAAATGAAATAAATCGTGTTTTTCTAAATTTCTTGATTTTGCTGGTTTGAAAAATAACCTTACGTGATACAAAAAAACTGAAAGCAGATTTGAAATCAGTGCTACCCAATTACCAAAAAACAGTTAAAATTTTTAAATCAACTTTGAAACTGTTATCAAATGCAGGCCTGTGTTATCTATACGACTATTCTCGTTTGTGATAAATAAGAAACAAGTTAGGTGACTTGTATTGGCTACTAACAAACAGTGCTGACTGCATGTACATTTTACAAAAATTCGTGCATAATAAAAAAATAAGGATCATAGGGAATGCTAATATTAATTGATGCAGAATTTAATACTCTATTGAATTATGTGAAAATATACAGGGGGTTCCATTTGAAAAATTTGACTTGGACCTTTGAACTAAACACAATGTTCGACTGAAAATAAAATACCCTGTATGATATTGTGATAAGACAACTTTTAATTAGACAATATGGTATGAGTTTGAAAAGAAAGTTTCTATATCGGTCACATGATAGAAGCTATTTATTTTTTTTCGGAGGAAGGGTAGGAACAGTCAAAACTATTAATTATTTCGAAAACTGGTAAGTTTAAGGGCATATTATGGTTCATAAACCCAAGCTAAAATTTTATGAGGAATGCAAATATGAAATCAAATAATAGAGTGTTCCAAAAATAACAAAGTTAGGTACTACATCCGGTGTAAGCGGAAGTAACACATGCAAGAAAATATTTTCGTTAGATCCGCCATTTACATAAAATCCCTTAGACCAATTTTCAAAGTTTTAAACTGAACAGATAACAAGAAACATTTAATACCCGCTTTTCTTGAATAACCCTGTATGTGTATGACTAAACACAAAACAATTGCGAACAGCTCGTATCGCTCTTTTTAAGTTTAATCAAGTAGGCTAGGTACTTCTAAATTGTCCAACATTAACTTGCCATTTTTGTTGACTGTTTACGATTTTATAAAAGTGATAAAAAGATAGAAAGGAGTTCCTTTAAACTAACAATATTTAGATCACCTAATAAAAAGTAATTAGCATATATTTTTTAGAAATTTTTCATTGGCATATTTAGCATTACTTATCTTACTGCAAGACAATTATTATAATAAAAACAGGTTAATAAAAATAAACTGACCAATATTACACCATGTCACATGAATAAAAATATCAGCAGGAGACAGTTCCGTGGCTATATTTCATATGAAACTCTAATACAACCTGTACAAGATCGTCTCATAACTACTTTCTCATTCGACTATACGTACAAAATATGACATTTAACAGTTGTTGGGACTGCAGTAGTAGTCGTAGCAGTTTTGTGTATAGAAAATATACATAACAATACATCAAATAAATGTTGATGTGTAGGAAATAGTCATGTTCGAAGCGCTAAAGATGTTAATAAAATCATGAATGGAGATGCTACCTATTAGTAAAATAAACTCTCGGTAACTTTTTTTCCTTCAAATAACTGTTAGGTACCTTATTTCTGTTCGCTTACTTATGTAATATTTTGTAAATAAAAGTTATTGTATTTAAAATTATAATTTGCTTCACTCCCAGTAACTTCGTAGTAACAAGCATTAATTTTATATCTGTATAATATTTGTTACAGTTAAAAATGATTCGTAATGCTTGGTTCTATTTTTTCTGTAACATTTATTTCAGCATTACTAAGCAGAAAACAATTGTTGAGCAGAAGTTAAAATGTGGTAAAATAATTGCTTTACATATGGTTATTTTCGTCCATGTACCAAAATTCAAATCCTTTTCTATGCGTCCCATAAAATTAACTTCTTTAGCTATTTTTTTGGCATTATAAAGAGCATGTCCGGAGGACGTTAAAGAATCTTCTATAATTACACCTAAATACTTGAGTTTATCAACTTGCTCAATTTTTGTTCCATTATTGGTTACTCCCTGTGTTTGCTCGGCTGTATTTATTTTTAATTATCATAAACTTAGTTTTATCTGCATTTAACCTTAAGCTATTCATATTCAACCATTTTTTTATTCCTTTAAGCTCACTGTTTATTATGTTTAAAATCAAGTCTACATTATTTAACGTACTTCATAATGTTATTTATATACAGAACCAACAGGTTATGCCCCATAACAATTCACTGCGGTACACCCGAATATTGTCTGTCCGAATAATGTGGTATTTTTACTTCCCTCGCATACCGAAGGGAAGTATTGTATTCGAGAAAAAATCACCCTTCGAGATTTTTTCGGATTCTGACGTTTCAGATCACGTAGATTACGAAAATATAGGTTTTTCAATTCCATCAGTCTGTCTGTCTGTTGGTGCATTAACTAAAAAACCACTTGACGGAGAGCAGTCAAATTTGGTAGGTAGTTGACGCTACTGTCAGCGAAGAAATGGTTAAACTTTCACTGGAACATATACAGGGTGGACTCGTCTAAAGGGAATAAATAATGAAAAAAATTGTTTTTGCTCAAATTTAAAATTTCCACGTTTCATGACACTCTAAAAAACCTATTTCAGAATAAAAAAAAATGGAAAATTTTTTTCAATAACATTTATGAACAATTTTTTACCACTAAAACAGATGAATACATTTTTTTTCTTTGTTCAAATTTACAATTTCCACGTTTCATGCCACTCTAAAAATATTAAAAAAAAAAATAGACATTTTTTTACCATTTTTGAAAAAATTTTACCACTAAAATAGATGAATTTTTTTTCCTTTGCTCAAATTTAAAATTTTCACGTTTCCATGGCATTCTAAACTTATTTAAACAAAAACAAATCTAAAAACTTTTTTTTTAATATTTTTAATCTAATTATCACTACTATAGAATAGATGAAAAATTTGTTTATGCTCAAATTTAAAATTTCCACGTTTCATGACATTCCAAACCTATTTCGGAAAATAAAATTTGCAACATTTTTTTAACATTTTGGAAAAATATTTTACCACTAGATGGAAAAAAATTTTTTTTTGCTGAAATTTCAAATTCTCGTTTCATGGCATTCTAAACCTATTTCAGAAAAAAATTTTGAGAATTTCTTTCACCAACATTTTTGGAAAATTCTTTACCACTAAGATAGATGGAAAAAATTTTTTCTTTGCTCAAATTTAAAATTTTCACGTTTCATGGCATTCTAAACCTATTTTTTTTTTAAATTCTCTTTTTTTACCACTACTAGAATAGAAGGAAACTTTCCTTTTTGCTCAAATTTAAAATATGCACGTTTCATGACAATTTAAACTCATTTCAGAAGAAAACAAATTTGAAAATGTTTTACCAACATTTTTGAAAAATGTGAAAAAAAATTAAATTTTTTGACCACCACTATACTTCCACTCCACTACGTGAATGTGGAATTGAAAATGTGACAGATGGCAATAATATTTGGTATATGCACCTATTACACTTTTATTGAAAAATGTACAGGGTGGTCATCCCAAGAAATAATTCAGTAATGGTGGACATTTGTAAAGGTATTTGCACAAGCCTTCCATATTTGGCATCTGTCATTTAGTATTGAACTTTTGTTGTTGGATGAGAACTCTGTATAATTTTTTGACCAAAACTTATCAGGTTTTCTTTGTAATAATAGTGATAACTATATTCCGATTATTATTTTCAATGCCATTTCGTAATTATTAATTTTTTAGAGTGACCACCATGCACAAATAAACAGGGAAGTTCTGTGTAAATACCTTTACCGATTTTTTTAGCTTACTTTTATCAAACTGCTCTAAGTGTACAACCTCTAAATATTGTCAAATCTTCTTGAAATTGGGCATACATGTTATTATTATTACTGAGACTTGGGACGTAAGCAAAGTCTCCAAAAATTTCAGATTTTAATCCTTATCCTACAAAATGAAACCTATTATCTCTATAGACGAACCAATTCCTGTTAGTCCTGGAGTCCTGTACATAGCAAGTTATTGCCCTATTATCGAGTTTTTTAATAGCATCATGAATTACACCGATAAATTTGTAGGTAAAATTTCAAACAATATATCTATGATTCCTAACCGCCCATAACACATGTTAAACCATCCGAACATTATGTTGCCGGTGAATAAATGATCTGTTTAAATTTATACAATTTAAAATGACAGAAATTTATTGTCCCTCCGACAATAAACATATTTAGCTTTTTACCCACAACCGAATCGATCGATACCCAACGTGTAAGTAGTTATAACGGTATAACACAACAGTAACCTGTAATAAATGCACCAGTAACTGACAAGTAAATGGACACCCCTTGGAGATATCGAGAATCAAAGTCGATATCAAACGATCAGTTGTCGGTAAATCTTGGGAGGGCCGACTTGTCAGCACTTATTTGTACATATGCATCTCTAGTCTGATTTACATTGTTGAGGAGCTGAATACATTATAGACATGCAGTTCACCCTTGTTTTCTTGACGAAAGCGAAACCGTCGAGATAACTCGTCTTCTAGTAAAAATCGTTGAAAACATACTTTGGGAGACACAAAAAGGGTGTGTTGACCAGCAAAGCTTTCTGGAGACAAAATTTTTTTATTAATTTTATTATTATTTATTTATGTGCGGTTTGAGAATAGACAGAACTTGTAACGATGAGTTTAGCGCTCTTATATAAAGCATACGATAAAAATCTGAATTTCTTCAAAATACGATTTTTAAAATTTTGATTTTTTATATTGAAAACACAAACATACTTAAGGCATGATAGGTTTAATCTCGGAGCAGATTTTTGTTTTTATTTCCCTCGCATACCGAAGGCAAGTATTGTATTCGAGAAAAAATCACCCTCCGAGATTTTTTCTGATTTTCACGTTTCAGAACATGTAGATTACGAAAGTATAGGTTTTCAATTCCGTCTGTCTGTCTGTCGGTTTGTTGCTGCATGTAACGAAAAAATAATTTTTTCGTTTAAGCACCCGTGCTAAATAAATTTGAATTACCCGCCGAAATAGCGACCGGAAGTCAACAAGTGCGCAAACGCGGTAGAAGCATCATTTGAAATATCCCTGCTAGTTCACTTTTGATTTCGACCTAGGTGAGTGAAGACTGTTACTTGTTCTTTAACGAATTTTCACGTTTATTTCTTTAATCCTTTGATATTTTGAATATATTTGATTATTAAATGATGTCATATTATTGAGTTAACGTTGCTGTATAGTTATTTTTGGGAATTAAAGGATATTCCGTATAATAATTAATTTTTATTAACACACATGTTTGTGTGATGTCGGCGTCCATTTGGACACATGCTAATTCATTAATTATCGCGGCAATTTTGTATTTTGTGGTCGCTTGAGACACAATACCGTGGTGTTTTGTCATTATTTAGATTATTTGTACGAGGATTAAACTCGGAAATTAATCAAAGGATAAATTAGAATCTTTGTTTCTTAATCGTGTGTAGACAATCTTATCTCATTAAAAGTCGAAACCTAAAGTCATTTTGTCGCATTTAGTTAACCTCGTGTTAGTACAAGAGGTTAAGATATCATTTTTTATTAGTTAATTTTTTTGGGAGATTAAACCCATAATTTTGTTTGCTATATTTGTTACAGTATTAGTTTTTTTTCAGATAGTAATTGAGATATTTTCTCTCTAATTCTAACTAAATTTTGTTACCTTCATTCAAATTTTTGGTCATAACCAGTCAGCCATTTTGTAAACGGCTAAAATTTCATGAGAGTAGAGTTTTCTTATTTATTAATTTCATATATTATATTAATCAGTAGTTTATTCATATATTTTCAGTAGTAGAGTAAAGTAAAATTTTATCAAGACTCAGGTTTTTCATTAAATTGCTGATAGTTTGGTTTTGCAGTGACCTTCGTCACCATAGTTTTTGTAGTTTTCTTGTATCTCTTTTTTCTCACCATTTTAAAGTTTTTATATTATCAACTGGTTCTTTACATTCCCCTTTTTCATGTAAAATCCTGGACCAAACCACCATTGAAGCAAGGCACAAGGCATAACTTGAATATTTGGAGTTATCCTAAAAGTATTGGATACTATTCCGACGCAGCGTCTCCTGGAAATCAGCGTTGTCAGGACCTGAATATTACGTCCTTCCCGGGTACCCGTGGCCATCTTCAGGAACAGACCTCGTCGGGATTCCACGTCTCCGCTAAGCTAAGTAGCCAAATTTATGTGCAAAATTCAACTTTTGGTCAGAAGAAAATTTGTAAACCAGTTGATCGTTTCATTGTAATTTTTTTGTTAATATTTAAATTTAATTTTTTTTCTAAACTAAATTTTTGTTGTTTAACTAATTAAATTAAATTTCACCATTAATATTTCTACTAAATTGTAAAGTGTTGTAAAATTTTCGCTCTTTTATACTTATGTTAATATATTATTTGTTTTATATTTGATGTTGATTGTTTTCTCCCCCTGATAAAGTTTGCAAGAGTGTTATTTACTGAATACGCTGGCGTCCAAATTTGTATAGTTTATTAAAGTTTTGTTTGGTAAATTTGACAAGCAAATAATTGTTAAGAAACAAAAATATATAACTCTTCTCGCCACCTAGTGACCCTCGACCAGCCCTGAGCTAACTGGTTGCTACGCTTTCATAGCTTCCTCAGCAGCCAGCTGAGAAGTTGTGGTTGCATGCATGAACTAAAAAACTACTTGACGGAGAACAGGCAAATTTAATAGGTAGCTGACGCCACTGCCACTGAAGAAATGGTTAGACTTTCACTGGAAAATATACAGGTCTAACGGAAATGGATAAAAGTAAATTTATTTTTCGCTCAAATTTAAAATTTCCATGTTTCGTGACATTCTAAACCTATTTAATTTTTTTTTTGAAAATTTAAAAGAGAAAAAAATTTGAAATTTTGAAAATATTGTATAAAATATATGGTAAAACTTTTTTGTTTGCTCAAATTTAAAATATCCACCTTTCATGACATCCTAAATATAAGTATTTAAAAATATATATATTTTTTGAAAATCAAAAACAGAAAAATTTTGAAAATTTGTTATAAAATGGATGGAAAAAAATTTCTTTTTTCTCAAATTTAAAATTTCCACGTTTCATGACATTATAAACACATTTAAAAAAATAATTTGTTTTGGAAATAAGAAAAATGTTTTTCATATTTTTCCCTACTACATGGAAAAATTTCTTTTTTCAATTTCAATATTTCCACATTTCATTACATTCTAAACCTATTAAACAAAAAAATGTTTTGAAAATTAAAAAAAAAAATGAAAATTTTATCCCCCACCACGGTAGAGTAGATGATGGAAAAAGGTTTTCTATGTAATAATATGGCGAACTACATTGCGATCCTAATTCTTATGTCGTTTCTTAATTCATAATTTTTTAAAGTGGCCACCCTGTATAAATAAAGAGTTTTTTTTTTTTGTTGATCTGTGTTGTATAAAAAGCATAATAAGTCGGTGAAAATTATAATAGCTAGTTATTTTTCAGTAGTTTTCCTCTAAACTACTCATTTGGTATAATTTCGACTATTAAGTAGAGCCAGTTAACTCAAAGTTTCAGGTAGTTGATGTAAACCAAGCAAATTTAGTGATATTAAATTCGAGTAATTTTAGAAAGCCTAGGATCTTCACTTTTCCCGAGATATGATGTAAATATTATTAGGTTCAATTTATACATCTCAAATTTGAGTGACCGCAAGATCCGCCTGTCTTTGCGTGGCGGACTGCGAGCTTGAGAAAAATCGTAAAAATGTTTAGCACGTTTCAAATTAATAGTCATTATAAACCAAAACAGGCATTGTTCTTGGTTTATTGAAAATGTTCAGTAATTACCCCAATTCTGAGGTTGAAATTTAATAAATATCAATAAATCTTAAAACAATTCTATTTGTATTATTTCAATTAAATCAATCTTAAAAAAGAGAAATTATGTATTTTCTATCAAGAAGTGTTAAACATTCACCCATAGGACCTTGAAGGGTGTGAAATCAACCCCAAAATATCAACAAAATCAAGAACATTTTTAGAAATTCTGAAAATAAAATATTTAAATATTTCAAGTCGTCACAAATATGAAAAATATATTTCTCGTCAGTTTTGATAAAAAACAAAGTCTACGAACGGTAAAGTTATCCCCAAATACGAAACCATGAAAAAAATCGGTGTTTACACAGAACTTCCCTCTTTATTTGTGCATGGCGGTCACTCTAAAAAATTAATAATTACGAAATGACACTGAAAATAATAATCGGAATATAGTTATCACTATTATTACAAATAAAATCTGATAAGTTTTGGTAAAAAAAATATACAGAGTGCTCATCCAACAACAAAACTTCAATACTAAATGGCAGGTGCCAAATATGGAAGGGTTGCGCAAATACCTTTACAAATGTCCACCATGACTGAATTATTTCTTGGGATGACCACCCTGTACATTTTTCAATAAAAGTATAATAGGCGCATATGCCAAATAATATTGCCATCTGTCACATTTTCAATTCCTCATTCACGTGGAGTGGAAGTATAGTAATGGTTAAAAAATTTCATTTTTTAAACATTTTTCAAAAATGTTGGTAAAAAAATTTTCATAATTTTTTTCTTCTGAAATATGTTTAGAATGTCATGAAACGGGGAAATTTTAAATTTGTGCAAAGAGAAATGTTTTCCATCTATTCTAGTGGTAAAATATTTTTCCAAGATGGTAAAAAAATGTTGCAATTTTTTTTTCCGAAATAGGTTTGGAATGTCATGAAACGTGGATATTTTAATTTTGAGCAAATACAAATTTTTCATCTATTCTATAGTAGTGATAAATAGATTAAAACTTTTTTTCAAAAAAAAATTTAAATTTTTCAAAAATATTTTTAAATTTGTTTTTGTTGAAATAGGTTTAGAACGCCATGGAAACGTGGAAATTTTAAATTTGAAGAAAGAAAAAAATTTTCTATCTATTTTAGTGGTAAAATTTTTTCAAAAATTGTAAAACAATTTTCTAATTTTTTTTCTTAAATAGGTTTAGAATGCTATGAAACGTGAACATTGTAAATTTGAGAAAAGAAAGATAATTTTTCCAGCTATTTTAGTGGTAAAAATTTTTTCAAAAATGTTGGTAAAAAAAATTCAAAAAAATCTTACGTGTTCTGAAAAAAGCAAAAACATTGAAATTTTTCCTTTATTTTTTTAATAGTTTTTTTTATTTTATTCATTTTTTTTTTACTTTGTAAAGTGCCATAGGAAATTTGATTTTCTACAAAAAATCGTATTGTGTGTATATGTATAATAAAAATGTATAATTTTTGAGTTATAGTTAAAAAACTAAAAAGTGGACAAATTTACTTCGTTCTCAAAAATCCAAGCCTAAATTTAATAGCACTTTGTGGAGTTTTCATCTTTTGGGTACAATTGAACAAATGAAACAACAAAAAACCTTTAACGAATTAGTCTCTTATTCAATTACATAGTCAATAGCCTATACTGTTTGTAAAGGACTTTACGCAACGAGCTGCTGGCCTATTAAGGATTGTTAACTCGTAGAAGTAAAATAATCCTACCTTTTTTTTATTATAATAGCGTAAGAGATGGAAGATATCAACACCTCAAGTGACAACAGTATGATTGATTGTAGTCAAATGTTAAGGTGTTTATTAGTTCTCCGACATTTTTCCCACGAATCTACATATTATTTATTGCATTTTAAACCATCGGCATTTAAATTTAACTAGATCCATTACATTAACAGGCGAGCAATTCCACAAATCTATTAGAAACTATTCGGTTTACATTCTTTCAACGCCACATAAACAAAATAATAAAATAGTTTACGCGTAAGCGAAAGTGTTTTTATTACGGAATTCTTCATTTCGGTAACCTCAAACGTTATAATTTAGGATAATAGTTTGGATTAGTGGAAACCGGTTCTTCCTGATGCGAATTAACAGATTCCAGAGCTGCATTTTATTAGAACCCATATGGCGTACTGTCAATTTGCTTTAATCAAGATTAATTCTCTAATTACTTTAACTAATTCGACAGATCTACCTAACTTACTGTTATGATTTAGCCGACTTCAAAAAATTTTAAAAGGGGGAGGTTTTTAATTCAACCAAGGGCTAGTGGCCCGTGACTTTTAGCTGTGGGTAGGCAGTAGTAGTTGAAAATGTTTTGAGACTTCAAGGTTATCGGTTAACCTTGACCTTCCTTTTCTTTACAGTTCAAGGTTATGGGATAACCTAATAGTAATCGAGTTAAGCGTGCACTTTCACAAACGAAGTTATTTAAAAAGAATTGCTGAAGATTACTAATCACTACTAAAACCTATATCTGTTGCACTTGATAGGCTTCAAAGAAACGATGCAATTTTATCAGGTCGTAGAACAATTTAAAATAATTGAGTCGCATTTTGACGAAACTGAAATTACCTTAATGCAAATGCAGATATTTAGATACCGATACGACCAGTGTATCACCTCATACCATTTGCTAGCCTTCATTCTAGAACCTACGAAAACAAAGCATAAATTAACAGAAAGCTAAAAGAATCGTGCTTTAGAAGCCGCTAATGAATTATATCCCGAAAGTGATTTACTAACCACTGATTATTGAACAGATTGGGTCGTTACTTGATGAAAATCCAAGATAATCATTGGGAAGAAAACTATATTAGTTTTTGATTTTCACTTTATTTCTTGTCAACACGACAATTGTTTCGCCACACAGTGGCTTCTTCGGATGTTGAGTACTGGTATACTAATTTTACAATGCATAAACTATATGGTTTTATACAATTTCAATCTAATCCTAATCTTAATTGCTAAGCGGAAAAGTACAATATAATTTTAATTACTAAATGGAAAGGTACATATGTATATTTCTAGGTAATTTATTGAATCTAATTTTAATAGTCTAAGTAAATAAATTTACTAAGGGAGATGACTGTGTTTCAATTTGGCCATTTAATAAAATATCAGACGACTTTAGTTTATTTATTTCTAGAGATTCTAGTAAATCGAGTGTTAACCCTTTTTTCTCGGTGTGTAAAATTTTAAACTCTTCGTTGAACACGTGACCTAATTCTATTAGGTGGTTAGCATAAGTTGAGTCTGTTTTATTACAGATGTAACTTCTTTTATGTTCTGATAACCGTTTACCAAAATTTCTTCCTGTTTGTCCAATATATACCTTAGGACAAGTCAACTTATAGACGCCTGATTTATTTTCTGATGAAATTTTGTCTTTTGCATTTGTTAAATGTTTTCCTATTGTGTTATTAGTTTTGAAAGCTACATTAATATTACGTTTTTTAAAAAAGAGGAAGTTTTTTCTGTTGGGTAGCCGATGTAAGTGAGAACTTTCAAACTGTTGTTTTGATCTTTTATTGTTGGATATACTTCTTTAATTGCTTTATTGTAAGATTTTTTCACAATGATATTGTGTATTACTTCGGGGTTGTAACCATTGTTGAATGCAATTTGTTTTATTATTTGTGGTTCTTTGATATAATTTTCTTCTGATAAGGGGGCAGTCAAAAGCCTGTGTATCATGCTGTTGTATGCTGCTATTTTATGTTGGCGAGGATGTTCTGAGATGTTGTGTATTGTTATGTCAGGGTGGGATGGTTTATGAAAAATTGAAAAAACATGTTTTTTATTTAGTCTTTTAATAGTCAAATCTAGAAAGTTAATAGTGTTTTCGGTTTCAGTTTTGAGAGTAAATTTAATTTTAGGGTGAAGTGAGTTTACGAAACTTAGGAAATTGTTGAGTTGTCGTTTAGTTTAGTATAGTTTGTGCATTGTAAAATTAGTATACCAGTACTCAACATCCGAAGAAGCCACTGTGTGGCATGTCATGTTGACATATTGACAAGAAATAAAGTGAAAATCAAAAACTAATATAGTTTTCTTCCCAATTATTATCACTGATTATTAAATTTCTGGCACAATCTGAGCCTTTTGCCGATATTATGTTTCACGAAGAAATTCTTAAAAACACAAAACCCTTGGACCGGTGGAAATCCCAAAGAAATATTGATACTATTGACAAATTATTCGCGATTATCAAATAATTATTTTCTGCTGCAGCTAGTTCAGCCTCGGTTTAGGGAATATTTTCAACATTTAGTTTGATTCATTCTAAGATTCGAAATTGTTTAGGGACCGAAAAAGCAACTAAATCAGTTTTTTTGTACAAACTTTACAATAATGAACCTAACTTAAAATTTTTGTTTTGGACTAAATCCTATTTTATTACTTCCACATCCACGTAGTGGATTGGAAGTATAGTAATCGCAAAAAAATTTTCAAAAATTTTTATTCGTGAAATAGGTTTAGAATGTCATGAAACGTCGAGATTTTAAATTTGAGCGAAAAAAAAATTTCTGTCTGTCTGTCGGTCTGTCGGTCTGTCTGTAACTTTTTTTGTCCGCACGTTTTCTCCGAAACGGTTTGAGATATTGACTTGAAATTTTGTACACGTATATATTATGACGAGATCTGGAACTGGATTGTTTTTTGAGGAAATCCGGTGAAGGGTTGGGGGTTAAATAGGGGAAAATAGGGAAAAATAAGTAAAGCAAGCTTGTAAGAGAACAGACACTTGAAATTTGGTGTATGTACTAGAAGTTAAGGCCTAAGATTTTTTTATAACATCTTTCAACCCCCCACCACCCCTACCCCATTAATGGGGTTGATAAAATAAAGTTGAGATTTTCATTTGAAATTTCGTACACGTATGTATTATAACGACATCTGGAACTAGATTATAATTTGAGATGATTCCGTTGAAGGGTTGGGGGTTAAATAGGGGTAAATAGGGAAAAATAAGTAAAGCAAGCTGGTAAGACTACAGAAACTTTAAATTCGGTGCATATACTAGAAGCCAAGGTCTCAGATTATTTATAATATTTTTCAACCCCCACCACCCCTACTTCATTATTACAAGGGCTGATAAAATAAAATTGAGATATTCATTTGAAATTTGATACACGTATGAATTATAACGACATCTGGAACTAGATTATTCTTTGAGATGATTCCTTTGAAGGGTTCGGGGTTATTTAGGGGTAAATAGGGGGAAATAAGTAAAGCAAGCAGGTATGAGTACAGAAACTTGAAATTCGGTGTAAGTACAAGAGGCAAAGGCCCCAGATTTTTTGATAATTTATTTCAGCCCCCCACCACCCCTACTCCATTATTCAAGGGGTTGATAAAATAAAATTGAGATATTCACATGAAATTTAGTACGCATATGTACCATAACGACATCTGGAACTAGATTATATTTTGAGATGATTCCGTTGAAGGGTTAGGGGTTAAATAGGGGTAAATAGGGGAAAATAAGTAAAGCAAGCTGGTAAGACTACAGAAACTTGAATTTCGGTGTATGTACTAGAAGCGAAGGTCTCAGGTTTTTTTTATTAGTATTTTCTATTTCTCCCCACCACCCCCACTCCCTTATTAAGAGTTGATAAAATTAAATTTAAATTTTCACTTGAAATTTGGCACATTTATATATTATAATTATATGTGAAACTAGATTATATTTTGACATGATTGCGTTGAAGGAGTGGGGGTAAGTAGAGGTAAATAGGGAAAAATAAGTAAAGCAAGCTGGTAAGAGTATTGCAACTTGAAATTCGGTGTATGTGCTAGAAGCCAAGACCTCAAATTTTTTAACAATATGTTTCAACCCTTCCACTACCCTTACTGCATTATTAAAGGGGTTGATAAAATAAAATTGAGATATTCACTTGTAATTTGGTAGAGGTATGTATTATAACGACATCTGGAACTAGATTATATTTTGGGATGATTCCGTAGAAGGGTTAGGGTTAATAGGAGTGACTAGGGGAAAATAAGTAAATCAAGGTGATAAGAGTACAGAAATTTGGGATTCGGTGTATATACTAGAAACCAAGGCCTCAGATTTCTTTCTAATATTTTTCAAACTCCACCACCTCCGCTTCATTATTAATGGGATTGATAACATCAAATTGAGATATTCACTTGAGATTAGTACACGTATGTATTGTAGTGATATCTGATTGAGATGCCTCCATTGAAGGGGTGGGAGGTGAATAGTAGAAAATAAGTAGGGTGAACTAAAAACTTCATTTCTAACGTATATGGTAGAAACCAACTCCTCAAACTTCTCTATGACATCTGCCCCAAATATTATTAAAATTCTATGACCAATAATTTCCACATACTAGAGTGCAAATATAGTCAAGATGTTTCCTTTAAAACGACTTGAATGAAGAATCTGGATGTGGAAGTAGTGATTCCTTAGGCAGCGGTTTTTAATTTTCACTTTATTTCTTGTCAACACGACAATTGTTTCGCCACAGTGGCTTCTTCGGATGTTGAGTGCTGGTATACTAATTTTACAATGCACAAACTATATGGTTTTATAGAATTTCAATCTAATCCTAATCTTAATTGCTAAGCGGAAAAGTACAATATAATTTTAATTACTAAATGGAAAGGTACATATGTATATTTCTAGGTAATTTATTGAATCTAATTTTAATAGTCTAAGTAAATAAATTTACTAAGGGAGATGAGTGTGTTTCAATTTGGCCATTTAATAAAATATCAGACGACTTTAGTTTATTTATTTCTAGAAATTCTAGTAAATCAAGTTTTAACCCTATTTTCTCGGTGTGTAAAATTTTAAATTCTTCGTTGAACACGTGACCTACTTCTATTAGGTGATTAGCATCAGTTGAGTCTGTTTTATTACTGATGTAACTTATTTTACGTTCTGATAACCGCTTACAAAAATGTCTTCCTGTTTGTCCAATATATACCTTAGGACAAGCCAACTTATAGACGCCTGATTTATTTTCTGATGAAATTTTGTCTTTTGCATTTGTTAAATGTTTTCCTATTGTGTTATTAGTTTTGAAAGCTACATTAATATTACGTTTTTTAAAAAAGAGGAAATTTTTTCTGTTGAGTAGCCGATGTAAGTGAGAACTTTGAAACTGTTATTTTGATCTTTTATTGTTGGATATACTTCTTTAATGGCTTTATTGAAAGATTTTATCACAATGATATTGTCTATTGCGTCGGGGTTGTAACCATTGTTGAATGCAATTTGTTTTATTATTAGTAGTTCTTTAATATAATTTTCTTCTGATAAGGGGGTAGTCAAAAGCCTGTGTATCATGCTGTTATATGCTGCTATTTTGTGTTGGCGAGGATGTTCTGAGGTGTCGTGTATTGTTATGTCAGGGTGGGATGGTTTATGAAAAATTGAAAAAACATGTTTTTTATTGAGTCTTTTAATAGTCAAATCTAGAAAGTTAATAGTGTTTTCGATTTCAGTTTCGAGAGTAAATTTAATTTTAGGGTGAAGTGAGTTTATGAAATTTAGGAAATTGTTGAGTTGTCGTTTAGTTTAGTATAGTTTGTGCATTGTAAAATTAGTATACCAGTACTCAACATCCGAAGAAGCCACTGTGTGGCATGTCATGTTGACATGTTGACAAGAAATAAAGTGAAAATCAAAAACTAATATAGTTTTCTTCCCAATTATTATCACTGATTATTACATTTCTGGCACAATATGAGTCTTTTGCCGATATTATGTTTCACGAAGAAATTCTTAAAAACACAAAATCCTTGGACTGGTGGAAATCCCAAAGAAATATTCATATTATTGACAAATTATTCCCGATTATCAAACAAATATTTTCTGCTGCAGCTAGTTCAGC
The DNA here is from genome assembly GCA_963583905.1 of Stenurella melanura. Lineage (NCBI taxonomy): Eukaryota > Metazoa > Arthropoda > Insecta > Coleoptera > Cerambycidae > Stenurella > Stenurella melanura. The sequence continues at coordinate 9,778,961 of OY757317.1, forward strand.
CTCGGTTCAGAGAATATTTTCAAAATTTGGTTTGATTTATTCTAAGATTCGAAATGGTTTAGGGGCCGAAAAAGCAACTAAATTATTATTTTTTGTACAAACTTTACAATAGTGAACCTAACTTAAAATTTTTGTTTTGAACTAAATCCTGTTTTACTTTCTTTTAGAGTTGGTTCTGTTTAATTTGTTTACTTTATGTTTCTGCTCTCAAGTAGGCACTTAATTTATAATGCACATTTAAGAAGGTAACTTTTGGAAATTGATTGAGGAAGCCGTTACTCTGTGGTAATCCATGACAATAACGAAATTGAGTAAAACACTACTATGTTTTTTACCACTATATTTGCACAAAAACGTGACTGCAGTTTCGACCCTTTTTAGGTCATTTTCAAACAATGATTCAATTAAGAATGAAATACAAAAATTATATTATATTCAAAACAGCGGTCTACCGATGGGATCACCTCTAAGCCCTTTATTAGCAGATATTTTTATGTCTAATTTAGAGGAAAGTATACTGAATTCGCAACCAGGCAAGAATCACATTCATTTTTGGTATAGATATGTCCACGACGTTTTGGCATGCGTTAAGGGTACTACTAGACAATTACACACTTTTCTAGATTCTATTAATAACATACACCCAAAAATTAAATTTACATTAGAACGAGAAACAAATCATACAATAAATTTTCTAGACCTAACTATCACACACAAAAATAACCAATTCAAATTTGATATTTTTGGAAAACCTACATATACTGATATAACTATTCCCTTTGATTCTTGCCATCCATACGCACATAAACTGGCAGCATATAATTCAATGCTACATAGAGTTTTTTCATTGCCTTTATCAGAAACGCAAATAAAAACAGAGCTTTCAATAATTCAAAAAATAGCCAAGAACAATGGCTTCCCCACAGAAGTTATCGCAAAATTAATAAACAAGAAACAAAACCAGTATACTTTTAAAGCAATTTATCCCATAGTCAGAGAAGAAACACAAACACCTCACGCTACACTCACATACTGTGATACACTGACAGAGAAAATATCAAATATTCTCAAAGCACATAATATCAAGATAGCATTTAAACCCCAACAAAAATTATCAAATTTAATTTACAACGCCAAGGATAAAACAAATAAATACGAAAAATCTGGACTCTATAGGTTAAATTGCTCGGAGTGCAATAGCGTATATATAGGTCAGACTGGACGTAATTTTAGAACAAGATACCTCGATCATGATAAGTCCTTCAGACTACAAAAAACAGATTCTGCTTTTTCTGATCGCATATTAGAGAGTGGACATAACTTCCCTGATATTAATAATATGGAAATCCTACACTATGCCAGCAAAGGTTTTAAACTTAATTTGTTAGAAGCATTGGAAATATACAAATACAATAATAAAGATGATTTAATTTTGTTTAAATGATGAATTAGATATTATGTACTCACCTCTTTTTACTGCTACCAAGATGTAATTAAAATTTCTGAGAAACCCCACCCTTAGATAGTTAGGATATCATAAAATACCTGTATACTTTCATAATTCTCTAATCTGTTTAAATCCAGAAACATATTTAAATAGGGACCAAATCTTTTGTATTTCATTCTTAATTGAATCATTGTTTGAAAATGACCTAAAAAGGGTCGAAACTGCAGTCACGTTTTTGTGCAAATATAGTGGTAAAAAACATAGTAGTGCTTTACTCAATTTCGTTAAGGTAACTTTTGTTTTATATGTGTAACCTAACTGTTCTTTTCTTCTTTTTAACTGTTTTTTTTGTAATTTGTATCTAGTTTTTAAATAAACTGTACTTCTTATTTGAATTTGTCGAACTTTGATTTACTTAGATTATACTGGCTTTACACAACTTGATTTAAATTAAAAAAATCAGTTGATTTAAATCAAACTGATTTAAATCGTCGCAACCCTGAATAAAACACCTTCCTTACTGTAGCAAACACATAAATACAAATATGTTCCACTCTACTATCAGAGGCTTAAATCATGTTCGTTGAAATAATATTATGACGTACGTTGGAAATAATATTTCCATTTTTTACGGCGTTCTCAATAGCGGATCGTTGGCCTCTCGTAATCTATACAGCAGGTTGTTCAATAACAGTGGATTAAAACAACCAATAGCCAAAGAATGTTCTATGCACACGCTCGCGGTGTTGCCGGTCAGTGATTAGAATAATTTTTCGATATCTCTGACAATAAATGATAATACAATATAGAGATTGGTGATTGAAAATGGTAGACATCATTTATTTTCGTCAATGTCGTCAAATCCGTTTTGAAAAGTTAGAAAATTTTAATAATTTGAAAATCAACAACAAACCGTCAACGTGGAACAATAATAATAATAATAATAAACGGCTTTATTCAAAGAGTGTAGATGTACATTTACAAGTACATTACAAATAGCAATTTACAAGGCGAAGTTTAGCCATGTGGCTATTCTTACACTTAACCTTATAAATCACTTACCTAACTAATTAAGTTAAAAATAAAACATTAAAATGCAAAAATACAATACAATATTACAATAGTCCAATGTAATAGGCGGACGGTATACACTTTATAAAATATATTTATAGAAATACTAAAAAATTTATTACTGAAAATAACTAAATAAAAAATCGATCATAAACACAGTGCAAAATGGTGCCCAAGAATATATTCTAGTTTTTGTTGGAATTAATGAACCAGGCTTTGATTTTTTTAAGGAAGATATTAACTGTCGATAGATTTTTGTATATGGGATCAATAGAGTTATATAAGGCTGGGGATGTGTAAGAAAAGCTACGTTGGAAGAGGGCTGTACGATGTTGTGGCACTGTTAGCACGTACCGATGTCTGATGTTTACAGTATGTACTGACGATCTGAAAATTAACTTGTCTCTTAAGTAACTTGGAATAGAATATTTTATTAAAGAAAATAAGAAAACTGCATAGTGGAATTTAACGAGTTGTTCCATTTTTAACCAACGCAACTCAACATATTTGCTTGAAACATGATCAAATTTTCTTAAGTTGTAAATAAAACGACAACAACAGTTTTGCAAAACTTGTAGTCGATTTTTTGTAGCTTGATCCAGGCAGTAAAAATACATAAAATTGCAATAATTGAATACAGGCATGACTAAAGTTTCAGAAAGTTATTTACGTTATTTAAAGTTCAAGATATGCCTGTTTGCATACAGTACTTTTAGCCGGGAGTAAAATTTTTGTAAAAGAATTTTTATGTGCTGCATAAAACGTAATTTTTCGTCTATTATTATCCCATGATTTTTGGCATGAGTAGAAAATGACAAATTTTCTTGATTAATATTTAGTTGAATAGTAGCCTTTAAGTGATCTCGAGTATGTTCTGAGCAGAATAAAATAACAACTGATTTGGTAGGGTTAATTTTAAGGTTATGTTGATGCGAATATTGACAGATGTTGTCTAAATCTTGGTTGATCAAATTAGTGGCAATAGCTGCATTAGATGGCTCAAAACAGTGAAGAAGTTGGGTATCGTCAGCATATACTTGCACATGCGAACTAGTTACTACATTAAATATATCTTCTGTATATACAAGAAACAAAAGAGAACCAAGAATGGACCCTTGAGGAACACCTGACGAGATAATTTTCTAAATCAGATATATTTCCTGCGACTGATACGCATTGGCGACGTTCGCTCAAATAAGAATTGAAAAACCGCACTGATATCGCGTTGAAACCATAGTAATTTAGCTTTGCACAAAGAAGCGTGTGATCAATGGTGTCAAATGCCTTGGAGTAGTCTAGGGATACAAGAATAGCTGCCATACGTTTGTTTAGTGCGCTGATGATATTATCACTAAGGTTCAACAAAGCAGTAGTGGTGCTATGTGCTTTACGAAATCCCGATTGATGTAATGGGTATAAGTTATGCAGTAAAAGATATTCGGTAATCTGGTCGTGAACTATTCTTTCTAGTATTTTGGAAAGAATTGGCAACAAGCTGATAGGCCTCAGATCCTCCACGGTTGTAGGATTTGCTGTTTTTGGTATTGGACAGATAATTGCATCTTTCCATTCTGTAGGAAAGTAACCCTGTTCAAGACAGCAGTTAATAATATGAGTGATATACTTTATGATTATTGGGATGCATAATTTTAACATGTTTAGAGTTATTTTATCTTTTCCGGCAGTGTTCGACTTTATACTCTTAATAGCATTATAAACGGTATCGGTAGTAACAAGTGTGAAGATGAACAGTAAATTATCTTTAAATTTGGCGTTAGCATAGAAGTTTATCGTCCTATTGCAGTTATCGTTCTTGCAGAATACACTAAGAAAGAAGTCGTTAATATCTGCAGCATTCTGTAAATTAGGAGGTATGATGTTATCACGTTTAAATCGAATATTTAGTTGTTGTAGCCGTTTCCAAAACCCGCGATTAGAAGTTTGATTTTGTAACGAACTTAAATACGCGGCTTTTTCTCTTCGCACCGATGCTAAGGCGAAATTACGAATATTTTTATAAGCTTCCCATGATTGTGTCTGCTAATACTATAGTATACGCCTATACAAAAAAAAAACCGCTGCCTCAGGAATCACTAGTTTCACATCCAGATTTTCCTTTCAAGTTTCTTTAAAGGAAAACATCTTGACTACATTTGCACTTTAGTATGTGGAAATAATTGGTCATAGAACTTTAATATTTGAGGAGGATGTCATAAAAAAATTTGAGGCAGTGATTTCTAGCGTATACTCTGAAAATGAAGTTCATGGACTCTTCTTAGCTTGCCCTAATTATTTTCCCCAATACATCCCCCAGTCCTTGAACGAAATCATCTCGATCAGATGTCATTACAATACATACGTGTATCAAATTTCAAGTGAATATCTCAATTTATTTTATCGAGCCCTTCGATAATGGAGTGGCAGCCAGTCTAAGTATACTTGGACCTGGCCCTTCTAACATACTGCCGACCTCAGCAATAATGCTAATGATTAACGAAAACACCCACAGAAAATTTAAAAAACTGTGGGACGAAACGCATAGTTGTCAGTTGGCCAGGGATCTGCTTAGATACCCCGACAAGGATACAACGATGATCTACCTGGGAATGTCCAGGAAGACCCTGCGCTTCGCGACAGGAATTCTTACTGGTCATTGTCAGCTGAGAATGCACCTTTATAACATGAAGTTAAACGACAGACCCCTATGCAGAGGTTGTGAACAAGAAGACGAGACTGTCCAACACGTACTCTGTGAGTGCCCGGCAGTCTCCTCTAGGAGAGAATCCATTTTGGGAGAACGTTGGCCTACTTTGGCCGACTTGAGGGATATTCCCCTAGGCAGCTTCACGAGATTAGGATGGTTGGACGCCTAGGTGGAATCTTGTATCCCTCGGGAGGATGTACAAGGGGCCCAATGGGGCCTAGGTGCTGCGGTCACTTAAATGTGACTGCCCTCCCACAAACTCCAAACTCCAAAATGGGGTGGAGGTGGTGAGGGAGTTGAAAAATATTACAAAGAAATCAATAATTTTCCCTATTTAGAAACCCACAGGTATTCACATACCACATAGGTGTTGAAAAATATTATAAAAAAAAATGATAACTTCGCTTCTCATGTACAGGCTGTCCATTATCAGGGCCATCGAGAATATCTCATTTAATAGCAGTAGTGCAAAACAACTGTTGTTATGAAAATTGTATCGATTTTTATAAGCTACAAGATGGTTTAAAGACATTTGAAATCCACGGCCTACTTTAAGAGTTATGACGGAAAATGTCGAAAATGCGGAATATGTGTAAGTAAAATGTCTCCGTTATTTGAAGCGATACGACGAAAATTTTGAAGCGAAAGTTTTTTGCAAAATACAGTATTTCAACGAGGTTTGGTCTACATTTTTTCAAAACCGCTGCATTTTGAGATTTACTCTTCAAAGTGTTATACAAAAATTTTTAACCAGGCGAGAAACAAGGACATTAAATACAGTATTTTTATCCTTTCCAACGATACATCACATGCCATATTTATTTATTTATTTATTTATTTATTTATTTATTTATTTATTGGAACTAAGCAAGTAATTATAAAAACATTTTTCAAACTTATATTTTTTTTAACTAGCATGATACTTGACGTGGAGAAGCACGATTAAATAAAACAATAAAAAAATTTCAGCAAGTTTTTCAAATCTTTACTATATTCAAACATTAACACAATTGAAAAGTATAAAGTCAATTCAGCTAACAAAGAAAATTAATAATAAAAATGAATATAGCACACTTATTTAATCCTCAAAATAATTTTTAAAATGTCATATCAAGTGTTCAAACTATCCACTGCGATTTCTTATGCACAATCGAGTGCTGCGAGGTTTTTATGGATGATCTCTATACATTGACATAACTGCGAAACTTCCCATATAATTGCTCCATGTTGCTTTCCTGATTATTAATTTTTGTTTGTTTACTGAATTTACTTTATTCTTTTTAACTGTGTTAATGCCTGATTCTACCAAAGGCTCGAAGAACTTATTGGATATTTTAATCGTTTTATTTAATAATAATTCTCTATAGCAAGTATGATGCTAGAATATTTTCCAACACCATATCGACATCTGGAACTAGATTATATTTTGAGATTATTCCTTTGAAGGGTTGGGGTTAAAAGAGAAAAATAAGTAAAGTGCGCTGAAACAGAAACTTGGTATTCGGTGTACATCCTAGAAGACAAGGCCTCGGATTCCTTATAATATTTTTCAACTCCCTCATTATTAAAAGGGTTGATAAAATAAAATAAACATTTTTACTTGAAATTTGGTACATGCTGTATAACAACATATGTAATTAGATTATATTTTGAAATGATTCCGTTCAAGAATTGGGGGTTAAACAGGGGTAAATAGGGGAACATAGGTAAATTCAGACGGTAAGAGTACAGAAACTTGGGATTTGGTGTATATCGGGCATAACTGGATCATGGTATACCCCCATTTTCTCCTTTATAATATAATAAGGCACTTTTTGACATACAATTCATTTTTTTTTTCACTTCCGGCACTAACTTTCTATTTTTAAGTGAAACACCCTATATATTATTGCATTTTAGAATTCTGCATATTTCTCTGAATCCAACGATGCCAAATACATAACAATTCCAAGCACATTTTTTTTATAATACAATTTTTTGTTTTCCATTTAAGTGTGCCATGACGGTTGCGATTTATTCTAAATGGCCCGTGTAATGCTACAAAATTCGAAATCCCGTTAAAAACACTAAATTACGTGATTTATGAGCAAATAAAATTCACTAAAATTGTTTTTGTGGCAAAACCCAATTTTTCCAAATTTTTCCAAATGGAACCATATCGGTACCGTAGTACCATTTATTACCAGTATTAGTAATAAGAAATTTATTCATATGTCGTATTAAAATGTGCGATAAATATAAACAAAATTACAGCTAAAAGAAAATAAGAAAATACAATTTTGTTCTAATTAAATGTTAAGGAATAACTAAGGTGGCTTTGAAAACAATGAAATATTTAGCTGGTTTAAGGGTGTTTTAATCGTCTTTAAAAATTATTTAAAATTCTTGTTGATTCTGTTCAAAATGCCGCAAATTTATACAAGATGAAAAATTGGACATTTTAATTATTTATGGTGAAAGTAAAAAAATTCAATTGCAGCTATGGATCTTTATGGCCGACGATATCCTGATAGACAATGTCCAGCGATAAATTATTTTAAACGTGTTGAAAACCAATTCCAAAGAGAGCCCAACAATGATCCCGAAGAAAACTTCATTATTGACGAAGGAATGGAAATTAATGTTTTGATTCGAATAGAAGTTTATAAGACTGTTTCTTTACGGCAAGTTGGGTTTGAATTAAACACCAGTCAATATAATTATATGCAAATGCAACTTCCTGGAACTGTAAAATCTCTATAACAATAGAAACAAATGAAAATATATTACCAGAAAATACTAATAATTATTCAAACTTTTACAAAATACTTATCACAAATAAGTTTAAAACATATATCTTTCTTATAACAATTATAACAAAGAAAATATGCCCATTATGAACAGTACAACTGTTATCATAATGTTATTTTTAATTTAAATTATCCTGCTCAATGAAACCCAAAGATAATCAAAACAAAAGTACTTACCGATATAGCAGTAACACAAAACTTTAGAACATCCACAGACACGTGTTTCGACATCTATGTCTCTTCGGTGCGGCTTTTCCTAAAGTTCACAATCTTTACGGGGAATTTCCTATAATCTAATTTTAATTTTTAATATCCTGTTCTGGTAATCCTTTGATGGTTATAACACGAGTATTTGCTTACATATTTCAGTTGATTGTGAACTTTAGGAAAAGCCGCACCGAAGAGACATAGATGTCGAAACACGTGTCTGTGGATGTTCTAAAGTTTTGTGTTACTGCTATATCGGTAAGTGCTTTTGTTTTGATTATCTTTGGGTTTCATTGAGCAGGATAATTTAAATTAAAAATAACATTATGATAACAGTTGTACTGTTCATAATGGGCATATTTTCTTTGTTATAATTGTTATAAGAAAGATATATGTTTTAAACTTATTTGTGATAAGTATTTTGTAAAAGTTTGAATAATTACTAGTATTTTCTGGTAATATATTTTCATTTGTTTCTATTTTAAACACCAGTCACCAAACAGTAATCCGAATTTTGCATAAATACCACTATAAATCTTTTAAATACCAATTGCACCAGCATTTGTATAAAAGTGATTACGAACGTAGGATGGAATATTGGAATTAGATTTTGTATAATAATGTGCAGCCAAACAAAGATTTTTTGGGACTGACAAAATACAAAATATTGGTCACAAGAAAATCAAAATTTATTACGGGAGGGTAACTTTCAGGTGCGGTTTGGTTTCAATGTTTGGTTTGGAATAATCGGTAGTAGAATCATTGGTCCAATAATATTAGAAGGACATCGGACTGGTGCCATACTTGAAATTCCTGAAAAATGAGATTCTGGACATTTTAGATGAGTTACCTTTAGATTTAGGACAGGGAATGTATTTCGAACAAGATGGTGCTCCTCCCCATAATTCAAGGACAGTAATTGATTACCTTCAACGGAGATTCGGGGAAAACGTAATTTCGACGAATGGTCCTGTGAGGTGGCCCCCAAGGTGACCTGATTTAAAGCCCTTTAATTTCTTTGTTTGGGGTCATTTAAAAAACATTGTCTATGCAACCGCCGTTACAACCCGTGAAGACCTGAAGCTACGAGAAAGACGAGCAATTAATAGCATAACGGCCCAGCAATTGGCGAACGTTCTTCGAGAAACAGCTATGCGAGTTCAGAAGTGCATTGACGTTAATGGGTAGCATATTGAACAACTGTTGTAATGTTTTGTGTTAATTTTTTGTATTCCAAAATTCGGCGAAACCGGAAGTGAAAAAAATTGAATTGTATGTCAAAACGTGCCACTCATTATGTATGTATGTATCCTAAATTTTAATCAATTATCTTCAAAGCTAAAGGAGAAAACGGGGGAATACCACGATCCTGTTACACTCGGTATACTATAAGTCAAGACCTCATATTTTTTTAATATTTTCCACCTCCCACCAGCATCACTCCATTATTAAAGGGGTTGATAAAATAAAATTGAGATATTCACTTGAAATTTGGTACACGTATATATTATAATGACATATGGAATTAGGTTATATTTTGAGATGATTTCGTTGAACTGGTGGGGGGTATGTAGAGGTAAATAGAGGAAAATGAGTAAAGCAAGCTGTACCTACACAAACTTGAGCTTTGGTGTACATACTAAACACCAAGGCCTCAAATTTCTTTATAGTATTTTGCAACCCCCACCCACCACATCCACTCCATTATTAAATGGGTTAATAAAGTACAACTGAGATAATCCCTTGAAATTTGGTACATGTATGTATTTTAATGACATCTTATTGAGATTCCTCCGTCGTAGGGCTGGGGGTGGGGGGTGAGTAGAGGTAAATAGGGAAAAATGAGTAAAGCAAGCTGGTAAGAGTACAGAAATTTGAGATTTGGTGTATATACTGGATACTCAGGCCTCAGGTTTCTCAATATTTCTTTAACATTTCCACCCTCCCAACAACACAACGACTCTTATTAAAGGGAAATTGAGAAATTCACTTGAAATTTGGCACACGTATGTATTTTAATGACATCAGATTGAGATGATTCCGTTGAAGCGATGGGGGGTGTAAATTGGGGAAAATAAATAAAGCAAGCTAATAACAGTGCAAAAACTTCATTTTTGGAGTATATGAGTATATGACATCGGCCGCAAATATACAAATTCTATGACCAATTATTTTTACATACTAGAGTATAAATATAGTCAAGATGCTTTTCCAATGGTCCACCGACAATGATAAAAATTAATGAAAAATTCCGAACTACCTGTACGATAATATTTTATTGTCTTAAAAGTAAGCATTTTAAAATAATAAATATGCACACTAACCTAGTATCTATAACAAGAACATTGTCAATTAGTTAGGTTTCGTGCCGGTTGTCCTCTAAAACGTTTCATTTTGACAAAACTATGGACCAAAACAACAACTTTGGAACAAAATAATAATTATAGAAACAAATGAAAATATATTACCAGAAAATACTAGTAATTTATTCAAACTTTTACAAAATACTTATCACAAATAAGTTTAAAACATATATCTTTCTTATATCAATTATAACAAAGAATATGCCCATTATGAATAGTACAACTGTTATCATAATGTTATTTTTAATTTAAATTATCCTGCTCAATGAAACCCAAAGATAATCAAAACAAAAGCACTTACCGATATAGCAGTAACACAAAACTTTAGAACATCCACAGACACGTGTTTCGGCATCTATGCCTCTTCGGTGCGGCTTTTTCAAAAGTTCACAATTGTTATAATTGATATAAGAAAGATATATGTTTTAAACTTATTTGTGATAAGTATTTTGTAAAAGTTTGAATAAATTACTAGTATTTTCTGGTAATATATTTTCATTTGTTTCTATTGTTATAGAGCTTTTACAGTTCCAGGAAGTTGCATTTGCATATAATTATATTAAAAATAATTATTATTACGGTATTATTTGAGGTCCTTCAGCCCTATTTGCAGCATCTAATACATAAGTTAATAAACCAGATGATGGGTATTTCACTGCTTGGTGGTCTCTCGGATAACCCAATGGGCTTGTTCCATGATATTCTTTTTATATGGTTCTTATACTTTTTCATATAGTACACGATATTCTCATTACGCACTTTAAATTTCGTCTTATTAACTTTTTCCGATTTCGAGATATAAGGAGTTGAAATTAGTAATAGTTGCAAAAACCGACCGCTCATTTGTGACGTCACTATACGCAGGTGGCTTTCTGGGATCTTTCAAATTTAACCTGAAAACATGGAATTTTGAAACGTTGGTAACTAAATAAATACATCGAGTGGAAGTTCGCTCTATGTCTCTACGGAAAGGAGAAAGTCGGCGATGAATCCTAATTGTAAATTGCAGGGTCAAAATCGAAAATTTGTCCCGGCAGCAGCGAGAGAAAATTGTAATTTTTTGACATTTCACCAAATTGTACTCCCCTACTGTCAAGAAGTAAGCAAAACAAACAATACTTCGAAAACACTTGTAATTATAACAACTAAGGAGCATCAAGTCTACTGAGATCGCCGAGTCTATGCGTATAGTGACGTAGCGCCTGGCAACGCCCCATTTTCGCGAGGTGGAGATTTGTAATAGTTTTTAAGATACTAAACGTGCGAATAAGATTCTGATTTTTTGCAGATCCATTATTTTATACTTGCACTTTCGACTTAGGAAATTAAAAAAAATGCCGAACAAGCCCATTCCATATTATGCTAGCGACATGAGCACAGACACCAAGCGTTCTTGCACCCACTTTACAGGCACAATAGATACCAGTGATAGGATCAAGCTGGCCATCATCAATTGAAGGAAACAAATATGATATAAAAATACTATGTTTTACAGCTTGAGTAAATCTAGAAAATATTTTGGCTCTTTAAGAGGAATGCCCTTAGTAGTTCCCCTGCGAAGTTTCAAGGATTACCGTTTAGTTTACCCCCGGCAACACCATTTGTAGGAGAAATAACTTTACATTTTATTTGCTAGTGAAGAGAGAACGGATACGTCTTCTCTTTCAACCGCAGGCGCAGTGAGAAGAGGGCAAGAGATTTATTTCATAGCATTATTACCTGAGAACCTATAATTTATATGATACGAATCACATTTGAAGTGAAAACCGTGTAAACAGATAACCACTGGACACGAACAGGTGGTGGGTCTGATGTAGCATCAGACTTTCAATCGCGGGGTTCTGGGTTCAAAACCTAGTGCCTTCTGCTTTTTTTCTTATTTGTTTGTAGAAAAGTTATAGGCATTTATATATAAAAAAAACATTATGGGTATTTATGTAAGATATAAAATACTATAAAGAATTTTTTTAGTAAATTTGACGAAAGTTTACCGTATTGCCAGATACTAACTTTTATATTTTATTCAGTATCCTGAAATACATCATTCTATAAATATTTGTTTGTTATTATTATATATTATATATATTTGTTTTGTTTGTTTTATACCTATTATTGAACAAAAACCAGAATTGAGTGGCATTCCCCCATTTAAATATTTTATTGCATGAATATCAAAATTTTTACAAATTACCCGGAAATTTGCTTTTATAGTTATGAAAAAGAATGTTAACATTTTCCTACCAACATATTATACAGTTATACACCTACCAGGACAGGTGGCAGCAAAAACAGGGACGTCCTCACTTATGCATTTACTTTTTAAGAAATTACGTACAGGACGTATTTGATTTAAACATTCATTTTTTCGTAATCTTGTTAAAAAAAAGTGTAATATGTACTTAGCAAATGTCCAGTATTTTTATCCCAAATGTCTTTTTAAATTCTTTTTACCCAAAACAAATGTCAGTTTTCGCAATTTAATTAATTTATTACCGTTTTCTTAAATGTTTTTTATATTTCAAATAAGCCGCCGGACATTACTTAAATTGCCAAAGCTCACATTTGCATTTAGTGAAAAATATTAAAAAATATCTCTCAAAAAAAATACTGCCTTAACATATTTTATTCAATAATTAAAATATACAACATTGCCGGAGCCAACCGCACAACCACGTCGCGCAGCGTCGTAGTGTTAGTGCGGTTGGGCGGTTGATTAATTATATTCCATTGCATTTTTCTAAGGTTATTTCTAGTTTGATTTTCATTAAAATGAAAGTATTGGTAAATCAAACAAGGTAGTCTTGTTGTCACATGGTATTTAATATATCCATACCTATTGTTATTAAAATTAGAATATTACAGAAACGACGCTAGACGTCGGTCTACGTCGAAACGAAAAAATGAAAGAATATGATTCTCAGTATTAAAATTTATCAAATTCAGAAGGTTCACAACAATGACGTTAGGCATCAGTCAGCGTCGAGACGTAAGAATATGAATCTAGGAATTAAAATTTATCAAATACACGAGTTTTACAAAAATGACGCTAGGCGTCGGTCGGCGTCGAGGCGTAAAAATGCGAGAACATAGATTTAGATATCAGATGAAAAATATTATAAAGAAATCTGAGGGCTTGGCTTCCCGTATAGGTGCGCACCAAACCTCAAGTATTTATACTCTACACAGCTTGCTTTTACACATTTTCCCCTATTCATATACCTATACTTACATCGCCACCCCTTCAACGGATTCATCTCAAAATATGATTTAGTTCCAATTGTCGTTATAATACAGATGTACCAAATTTCAAGCGAATATCTCAATTTTATTGTATCAACCTCTTTAATAATGGAGTAGGGGGGGTGGGGGGTTAAAAAATATTATAAAAAAATCTCAGGCCTTGGCTCCAAATACATACACCGTACTTCAAGTTTCTGTACTCTTATCAGCTTGCTTTAATTATTTTCCCCTATTTACCCCTATTTAACCCCCAACCCTTCGACGGAATAAACTAAAAATATAATTTAGTTCCAGATGTCATTATAATATATACGTGTACCAAATTTCAAGTGAATAAGTCAATTTTATTTTATCAACCCCTTTAATAATGGAGTAGGGGTGGTGGGGGGGGGGTTGAAATTTGTTATTAAAAAATCTGAGACCTCGGCTTCTAAATATAAAAAATTGGAGGCCTTGGCTGCTAGTATACATACACCAAATTTCAAGTTTCTGTACTCTTACCAGCTTGCTTTACCTATTTCCCCCCATTTATCCCTAATTACCCCCAACCCTTCATCGGATATGTTCAAAAAACAATCCATCCACTACGTGGATGTGGAAGTAATTCTTCTTTTTTTTCTTGTACCATATTGATACACTGTGCGCCTTTAACTATTGTTTATACCCATTACGCGATTAAATGTGTTCCGGTAAAAATTGAATTAAAATAGGTACGCAATAAGCTCAGTTTATATATTTCTCTACTGTAGTAAGAGTCAAAGCCTGGAGAATGAGAAGTCAAGTTAGACAAAGAGCCAATGCATATATGATCCGCCTCTCTGGCTAGGTGGAGATGGAAAACATGTCTAAACAATTTTTAAATTACATGCGTAATTGCCCTGAAGTATAACTCATTAAAAAATTGACATTTTTGAATTATGTTTAAACGAATGTGTAAACAAAAGATGATAGAATTATCTGACCGATACTTTTTTGAGAATGATATCTAGAAGTATGTGAAAATTAAATAAATATCAGACAATCAAATGATAAAGTTTGTGATTTTTTTCTTAAGATTTGTTCACCGGATTTGAAAAAGCAATGGTCACATTGTAGAGCTAACTTCTTCTAAAAAAAAAAATGAGTGTGATACTTGTAAAAATAAAGCTGCTAGACCTCAGCGCGTTTGTTATATTTCACGTATATTTCCCGCATGCGAGGATTCCTCTTAACAATCCAGGTTCAAACTGTTGAACTTGGAAAATAAATTCGTTATTTGCTTCCCTTTCCGCGGTGTCTTGACTGTATGCTGGAGCTAGTTTTACTTGAAATGTGCCAAGTGTTTTGTAAACTACATACTCTAAAGGTAAAATATGAAACGCGACATTTTATCACTGTCGGTGGACCACTGGAAAAGTGAGCTACATCCTCACCCCCCCCCTCAAAGAAAACGCCACTGTCTAAAATAATATATACACATTTTTTTTTTTTTTAATACAAAATAATAATAGGCATGTTTTGCCGGAAAAGTATGGCGCTAAATGAACTTATATTATGAGATCTCACAACTGATAATTCATACTTTGAACCGAATTTTCTATATCACTCTGTATAGATAAATCGGTCCAATTCAACAAACTGTTATATTTTGACAACTCCAACAACATTCTAAAATTTTAAGAAATTCTGTCGGTATTTGAAAACCCCTTAGAGCTGTGTGATGTCCTTTAATCTTTTATGTCATTTATTCTAAGCTTCCTACTTTGTAAACTAATGATGTAAATAACAACTGTACTAAGCAAAGATGAAGTAAGTAATATCAATAATAACGATTACAATTTGTTAAAATCAACATTATGATATAATGAGACCAGTCTATTTGTGAAATGCTCGATCAAATCACTCAAATAGTGGTTTTGGCATGTGAAGGATATATAATGTCTGCACTTATAATTGATCTTTCGCAACACCTGTTTCTTTTAAATAAAAGCAAATAGAACACAAATCCATAAAAAGGTATTATTCGTTTAAAAAACCTACCCTATGGATATGAAACGTCGTTACTTGGCAACAATGCACATAAAAACATTGTAGGTTCCGAACTCTAAGAAACACTAAACTTGATAAGGCTTTTAGATAATTAGAGAGTAGAAAGATAAGTAAGTGTCCAGTCCTAGTCCGCCTACGTGAATTCTTCATATACCGAATCGACTCTCGGTCGAAGAAATGTTAATATTTGAAAAATGTACTTTTACCTATATTAGTACAGTGTAATTTTGGAAAAATTTTAATGACGAATTTTTAAGTTCGTTTTACCCAATTAATTTAAAAAAAAATCGTATCCTTTTATTAATGAACCGAGTGTTAGTCAAGTTCATTAATTTAGCTATATAGATTGTTTATTTTATCGGGCCTCTGGGCATATCTCGCATAGTATCCAAAAAATGTCTGCACACAAGAATTGCAACAATTACTTCAACATCCATATAGTGAAGTGGAAGTATAGTAATTGCAAACAATTTTTTTTAAATGTTTTTTGTTGAAATAGGCTTAAAATGTCATAAAGGGTCGAGATTTAAAATCTGGTACAAAAAAAAAAATTCTGCCTGTCTGTCGATTGGTTGGTGTGTCTGAAACTACATTTGCATTTTTTTACTTTCCCCATAAATGATTGACACATGTCCACTTTTTTATTTCTTGTATAAATTTGCGGCGTTTTGAACACAATTAACAAGAATTTTTAAAGACACCATAAAAACACCGTTAAACCAACAAATGTTTGACAAGCTAAATATTTTATTGTTTTCAAAGCCACCTTAATTACTTCTTAACATTTAATTAGAACAAAATTGTATTTTCTTATTTTCTTTTAGCTGTAATTTTCTTACTTTTAATTGGGTATTTTGCCACTGAAAAATATTTAAAAATTTTAATAAAAAAACCTCTGCGCCAAACGGATCAGACAGAGGTTGGTTCTTGAACACTTGACTGTTTCAAAAAGTCTCACACCTAAAAATATATAAACTAGAACAATGTAATTAACGTTTCGGAAGAGAATCTACTTCCGTTATCAAAACTTTTTTGGCCGTCAACCATGACAGTTCTTTGTTTTTGTATTTCCATAGTCACGTGAGACATAAAATTATATTTATCTTATTTTTAGTTACTTCGTCTCTAAGGATGGGCAATCAACTAGTACAAAAATCTATTGAATAATTCGAAACGCATCTATCCTCGTTTAACAAAATAATCGCGGATTCTTTAAGTTTTCTTTTTGTTCCGTTGCTCTCTTTTTCCAAAATCTTCGCCGAGTCCAATTTAATTCTGTGATTATTATCCCACGCGTGTTCACAAATTTTGGATTTTTCAAATTCTCCTCTTCTAGCGTAATTTCTATGTTCACCAAGCCTTACGTTGAAAGGTCTAGATGATTCACCTACGTAATATTTTCCGCACTCACACCGAACACTATAAATCCAATTTTTTGAATTTTGGACAATATTTAGAGGCTTGGTTTTTGATCAAACCGATCTTAGCGTGGAACCCGTTTGAAAAACCGTTCGTACGGAAAACCTATTCCCAATTTTCCGTAATTTATTCGATAAACTATGTATATATGGAATTACTGCCATTGACCTAAATACTTCAGGTTGTGATAGTATATTTTCTCTACTACCAATATTCAATAACTGACTATCAACAAAACTATCAGGATATTGATTATTTAATAAGACAGTTTTTATAAATGTAATTGTAATTTTGTTTGTATTTATCGCACATTTTAATACGACACATGAATAAATTCCTTAGTAATAGTACTAATAAATGGTACTACGATACTGATATGGTTCCATTTGAAAAAATAGAGTTTTGCTCCAAAAACAATTTTGGAAAATTTTATTTGCTCATAAATCACGTAATTTAGTGGTTTTAATGGGATTTGGATTTTTGTAGCATTACACGAGTCATTTAGAATAAATCGGAACCGTCATGGCACACTTAAATAGAAAACTAAAAATTGTATTATAAAAATATTGATGTTTGAAATGTCACTTATTTGGTATCGTTGGATTCAGAAAATTATGCAGAATTCAAAAATGCAATAATAGGGTGTTCCGTTTAAGAATCAAAAATTAGTGTCACTTCTGGCGAAACCGGCAGTGAAAAAAAATCAATTGTATGTCAAAAAGTGCCGCTTATTATGTATGTAGCATATCCTAAATTTCAATCATCAATTATCATCAAAACTAAATGAGAAAAGAGGGATATACCATGATCTTGTTACACCCGGTATATTAGAAGAAAAGGTATCAGATTTTTATAATATTTTCCAACTACTCCATTGATATGATGATGATAATGATTATATTTTGAGATGATTTCATGGAAGGGTTAAATAGGGGCAAATAAGGGAAAATAAGTAAAGCAAGCTGGTAACAGTACAGAAACTTGGGATTTGGTGTATGTACTAGAGGACAAGGCCTCAGATTCTTTCAATATTTATATATATTTTTCAGTATTGACTCTTTAGGATTTTTTTTTTTACAAGCTGCAATAGTTACTTATGTTCTGGGAGTAAGGGACCGGAAGTAAATACTATTTTACTAATAGAGTCCGAGACTGGCCAAAAGAACTACTCCCGATTTGCATATTACACTTTCCCATTCCCAGAAAATAAAACTTAAAAAAAAATAGCAACAATTTCACATTTTAAGAAAGATTTTGCAAATATGGCTTAAATCATCCCAGAGAAATCAATGCACAAACATAAAAAAAAACATACATTATTGAATAGAAATAAATACATAAATAAAATATAAGTGGGTTTTCACATCAATTATGGTCTGTAAAGTAGAAAATAAACCAGAAGCTCGCAAAAAATATTTTTTGAGATTTTCCTTCCGTAACTGTTAGTGCGAGGATTAAACATCACAAAACCACAAAAATCAGTTTTGGGGTGCCGCGCAACCCACTAAAAAAACCACCCCTTCGGAGAAAAAAGCCTTATTTTA
Source organism: Stenurella melanura (assembly GCA_963583905.1). Classification (NCBI taxonomy): domain Eukaryota; kingdom Metazoa; phylum Arthropoda; class Insecta; order Coleoptera; family Cerambycidae; genus Stenurella; species Stenurella melanura. The sequence continues at coordinate 9,797,773 of OY757317.1, forward strand.
CTGATAACTTGTTAGATATAAAAAAATTGCTCATCATGAAAAAAAGCTTGACTAACTTTCTGAAAAAAAGTTCTCTTCTAATTTTCTTGTATATGTCATGATTTTCGAGAAAATCTATCGAAAAAATTGAAAATTTGTATTTATAATGCGCGCGAATTTTCGTTTATTTGAAATTTTTTGCACGCAGCCTATAGAAAAAATTGAATTGCTCAAAAACCAAACAAGCTAGGAAGAAAAATCAAAATGGGTTTTAAAGGGGATATAAAATACTCTCTGGTGTTGCTATTTTTGATGGCTATTGATATTTATTAGTATATAAAAATATAATATAGTTATCTCTTGATTTTTTGTGCATCTAACTTTTCACAGGCCCATAAAAAAATGCTGGCTATAATACAAGACAAGTAATAAATGCATCATATTTTAGTTCAATGCAGAAAAAATTAGGAACAAAAATATTCACATTTACAAATTTAGCAGTATGTTAAAGATAGCCAAAAAAAATATAAAACATTCACACACAATATTCATTTTTTTAATATTTTTTTAATAAAATTTTTTAAACTATTAAATGATTAGAAACAATAGTTATATGATATATAAACAAAAAAAAATTGAGCTGAATTCTCAAGATGCCTGGGTCTTCTTTTTATTTGGCCAAAATGTGGCTAACTTCAACATGCTGGTAAATTTGAAAATGCGAATATTTTTATTCCTAACCTTTTCTGCATTGAAGTACTATCTTGATCTAAAAGATAACGCATTTATAACTTATATTAAAGTCAGTTATTTTTCATGGGCCTGTGAATAGTTAAAAGTGCAAAAAAACAAGAGGAATCTAAATTATATTGTTATTTTTATATACTAATATATATCAATAGCCATCAAAAATGGAAACACAAGAGAGTATTTTATAACCCCTTTAAATTTTGATTTCTCTTCCTAGCATGTTTGCTTTTCGAGCAATTCAGTTTTGCAATTTTTTTCAGTATCGATTTTCTCGAAAACCATGGCATATACAAGAAAATTGCAAGAGTAATTAGTCAGGCTTTCTTTTTTATAATGATCAATTTTTTTATATCTTCAACGGTTAACGGGTTATCAGTAAAATGAGGCTTTTTTCATCGAAGGGGTGGTTTTTTGGAAGGGTTGCGCGATACCCCCATAACTGATTTTTGTGGTTTTGTGATGTATAATCCCTCCACTAACAGTTACTGAAGGAAAACCTCAGATAACATTTTTTGGTATCGAAATCTTTATAATTATTGGACTATTAACAAACTACATTAATAAGATTTTTTAAACAATCGAACGTAAAAATATACGATTTGGCATAACTTAACGGGTACCTATTATGAAATTTTCCTATGAAAGTTAAAATTTATTGACAAGCATCACAGTGAAACGCCGCATACGCTGATGAGCAGCTTCTCTGGTAGCTTCTAAGCATATAAATGTGACTACCAGCTTACAGGTTCACAGACAATGAATTAAAATTCTTAGAAACTCATACTTGTGTGATTATTTATGTTACGGCTCGGTATGTCTTGAAATATTGAATTTGATCTTATCTCTCGATCGTGGTTTGGTCGGGCAAAACCTTCAACTTCTTGAATATGAAGGCGACTGGACCTATAACGACGTCCTCAAAGCCAACTTGCGAGACGATGAATGTTCAAATAAATATGAAGGCAGAGCCGTCGATAAAATAGAAATTGTACAGGGTGTAAGAAACGGACGGCGATTGAAGTATGTAAGCCGATATTTTGTAATCATTATCATGATGCAATAAAATCTTCACACTACACAATTAACACTTCACATTGTTTTTTATCACTTATTTATTTATTGTAACTGGATGATTTGAAAATGGCACGTTCAATGCCGAAACCGCAATAACGTGAAACTTACCATGACTTATAGTAGACAGTAGAAGTAACGGATAAATTCATTTATCTACATAATTTTCAATTTATGAGCAAAATTCTAAAATTACATTTTTTGAGCATAATTTTATACCTACCCCTTCATCCCCCTTCGAGAGACAACTACCCGTTTAAAATTTTTAAATGGGACGAGGGAGCATGTAATAGCTCATTTGAAAAGGTTTTCAATTATCTATTCAGCAATATAAGATTTTTTGAATTTCTCTAATTTTTTTTTAAATCATTACATTATTACACGTAATGTAAGTGAACAAGAGAACATGACACAGTTTAAACCAAATGTTCAAAATGGGCGCCCGTTGCTTCCTTACAATAATGGAGACCTTGCTAAAATTCTTCTACATTAATGCATTCATCGTCCTTCCCTACTGAAATAAAGGATGTTTGACAATATGTTGTACGACAAAATTTTGTAGATCTGTTTGGATATTCGAAAAGAGCGGAAAAAATTTAATAGAGTAGCTCACTTAATTTGTTTGCGCATTTCATTCATCAACGTTGATTACTTGCCGTAAATTCAATTTCATTAAAATGGTTGAGCCACTTGGAACTTGAATATTTATTTCAGGGTTTAATTAACAAAAAAAAAATAATTTGCAGCAGTGACAATTCTTACACTTCTAGACTAAGTAAGTGAACTATTGTAAAATAAATTACAGAACAATGTAGTTCACCTGATAATCTATCAAGAAGGACATGTGGCCTAATCAAATGTATTAACAGCAAATCGATGGTGGGATTTATTCTGTCTTATAGCATGTGGATTTTTTTCTGTCCAAACATGTAAATTTTTAAAATTATAAATACCATCTCTTGTAAATTGTAACTCATTTGTAAACAGACATCTGTTAAGAGTGCTTAGATTCCGAATAATCCATTTACTAAAACTTAAAAGATGATTTCTTAACATAGCTGCTTTGTCGTTGGCATTTGACAGTTCATAGTTACTGGTTCGACATACTTGGGCTTTGCTATTCTAAAATATTTGTTATTTGAATTAATATTATTATCCGCATTACAAAGTACATAATGCCTTACCAATTTTCAAATGGTGAATATGCGGATATAATCTATGTATATGGATTTTGTGATGGCAACGGACGGGCTGCTGTGAGAGAATATCAAAGAAGATTTCCTGGACGCCGAATTCCTGATCATAAAACTTTTGCTAGAATTGTCAATTATTCTAAAAACTGTAATATATGGGGTTTTATTCCCCTAATTACATGATTTAATCAGACATTACTATTGGCAGAGTACGGAGTGTCTCAATTATTTTATTACTTTTGAAGACTCCGTCGATATTATAGTATATCCATCGAAATAAAAACTGTGCTTACCCTTTTCCTTCTAGGTGTTTATATCCTTTTGGTGTCCCTCAACCAGGTTACTTCACAAACAAACTTTACTGAATATAAAATGAACTTAATTTCATGACAAGCAAATAAAACACGTGATTTCTCAAAACACTTAAACCCCTATATTTACATAAGAAAATGAAAGCAAATGAAATTGACAATCACAAACACTTAAACACGATTAAATAAATTAACAAACAGTAATTACACAACATCAAGAAAAGAAATGGTCCGCGGCAATTTCAAATCTTTAGCTAAATCGCGACCGAATATTCCTAGATCAATAATTACAACACATTAATTTTCTACTTATTAAAACCGGCAAAATACTGAACAAATGTACTTAAACTTTAAAATTGAAAAATGTTCGCAAAACGAGAATTTACTATACCCCGTAGGTAGATGATGGCCGAACAGAAGTTAAGCCAAAAGTGGTGATAATCTCTCCATCGAAATAATACGTTTCAAAAGTGGGCCGTGAACTTTACACCCTCGACCAATTAGGATCTTCTTTACTTTAAACCGTACGCATTTGAAATTACCTAACGGACCATGGTATTTATCATATGGCCTATCTTTAACATTTTAATACCAGTCCAGCAGATGGAAAACCCCTTTTGTTCCTGGCTTTGCCTTTGTATAGGGGAAAAAATCTGCCTTCTTTGGTCTATCTATCTTAGTCTATTACATATGTTCCTGGAAGCCTCTATCAACTTGCTTTAGTCTTGAAAATCTAACTAGAACCCCGCGGTGAGCTCGTATTTAACAAGTGTCCATAACTGCAAGTAAGAAAGGCGAATGGGACATAAAATAATTTGGATGGTTATTTATTGTTTACAAGTGGCTAACGTCGACTAATAAAGAGTAAAGTTAACAAAGCACGTTTCCTGGGCTCTAAAGTTTGCAAGATAAAACAGATGTTTCTATGACCAGTATTTTATTGTACTAAAATCTCGACCCTTAAAATGTTACAGAAATCAGAAGTAAGAAAATACGGTGGTTCTATGAGCCAGGGCCGGACTTGGCACCCTTAATTTGACTTTTGTTACAAAACTATGGTCGGTATCCAACGGCCGCCTTAAATGACCATCAAGTAAGGCAACCTATAGCTGTAGAAGAGAATATACTAAATAGTGTTGCAAATAATCCAAAAATTTGCATAAGAAGAGTGGGTCATGCTTTCGGTGTTCACATGTCAGTGTTTGGAGAACAGTAGAAAAAATTATTTCTATCCATTTCATCTTCAATAGGTTCAGAGGTTAGAGGAAGGGGATGAAGTTCATCGGTTAAATTTTAGTAATTTGATTATTCGAAATAGAACAATTCTTAACAGATGTCTGTTTACATATGAGGCACAATTTACAAGATATGGTGTTTATAATTTAAGAAATCCACAAGATGTATCCTATATCTTGCGCCCAGTAGTATATACTAAAACAATCACCTGAACAGTGAGATACAAGCCTTTTTGTGTAAAGTATCGATAACTTTTTTATTCCTGGCACGTGTGGAACCTCAGTTTTGTGACACATCTGAGACACTGTAAAACTAGTGAATGCAATGATACGTTTAAGTGAAAGAGAACGCGTAGAACTTTTGATGATGGTTGGATATGGTGATAGGCTGAGAACTCATCAGGAAGCATGTGATGATTTCAATGCCAAGTATCCCGAAAAGCAAATTTCTAGATCCACTGTAAGTAGAATGGTGGCTAGATATGATGAATGGCACTGTAGCTGACCTCCCTCGATCTGGTCGCCCTAGCACAAGCAACGAAACCAAATTAAATATTCTTCTAGAAAGTGAGGAAAACCACCATCTTTCGACAAGACAGCTGGCTTTAAATCATAACGTGAGTGAAAATTCTGTTTTACGTCTATTGAAAAAAGAAAAATACCATCCATATAAAGTGCAATTAATCCACGTATTGAATGAGGACGATCCAGATCGGCGCTTACAGTTTTGTGAAAAGTTGATCACCTTGTGCGATGAAAACCCAAATTTTTTAAAGAATATTGTTTTTTCTGATGATGCTACATTTTCTTTAAAGGGGACTGTACATCGGCATAACTGTAGGTATTGGTCACGCAATAATTCTCATTGGACTCAAGAAGCCCATACACAGCGACGAGGCAAAGTAAACGTGTGGGCAGGAATGATTGGTGATGGTTTACTGGGACCTTTTTTTTAAGAAAATCTTACGGCCGCAAGATATTTACAGTTTTTGCGAGTTGAGTTAGTGCCAGCCTAAGCAGTTGTTTCCGAACAATGAAGATGAAGATATTCCTGCTGAAAACGTCTGGTTTCAGTAAGACGGGGCCCTACCTCATTTTGGGATAGCGGTGCGTCAGTTTTTAGATGACACTCTGAATGGAAGGTGGATCGGTCGTCGAGGTCCGATTGAGTGGCCCCCGCGTTCACCGGATTTAACCCCCTTAGACTTCTTTCTTTGGGGTTGCTTAAAGTCAAGGGTGTATTTTAACAGACCGGATACCATAGAAGAATTGAAAGACAGAATTGGCTTGGAGATGAGACGAATTGCCCATGAGATAATTTAGTACAGCATGCAAAGTGTCTACACTCGTCTTGGTCAATGCCAAATGGTTGGAGGGTCGCAATTTGAGCAATGGATATGATTTCTTTCTCACAATTACTTATGTAAGGTATCAATCAATAAAAATATTTTTTTCCAAAAGAATAGCTTAGGTAATATAATTTTTTTTCATATCACCAGAAAGCTAAAGAAATATACCACAAAAAACAGTACACCAAAATGTCTGTTTCCATTTGAAAAACAATACGATGACGTCATAACCCAAAAATCAATGACGTCATTCAAAACTAAAATCGACCCGTTCGAGGATTTTTTTGTCAAATGACACATACCAAAGATATGAATTTTGTGAATTTCTTTAGATTCACACTGTATATAAAAATCTATCTCTCAAAGCCACGAGCCCTCAAATACAAAATTAATAATCATGTTAATAATAATAAAAATCATTTACCTTGACCCGTTGAAACTGATTAGTTTAGCAAGGAGCACAATGAACTGAAAATCAAGAAAATTAATTTGAAAACTACGTTGTGTGGCGTTAAAAATGATTGCTTACTAATATTATTATTTACTACCAACTTAGTAAAAAAAAAATATTAATAGTAAAAAGAAAATCAAACCAAAATAAATATCAATACCCCTTGTACGAATACTAACTGAACTGACTGCCTGCTAGCTAACAGTTGGAGGTTGGGGCAGGTTCAAATTTAAAAAAGTGTATATTAGAGAGGGCGCCACATGATTTGAGCCAGTCAGTATTGTGTTGTTATGTGTTGCCAGTTCGCCGTAAACCATGAAATTAGCAAAAGACAAATTATTAGATTTGGGCTCGTACAAGTAAATTTAGTTTCGTTAAAACCAACAAAAAATATATGGAAAGATTAAATGAACAACTCTATAAAAAAAATGTATAATATATTACTGTATGTAAAAATTCACATAAACAAAAAAAGTGACTTGAAAATCAAAGAAAATTACTTAAAGTGAATATCACTACCTATGTAACTAGTAGCAATAAAAAAAACTAACCTACTTATATAACAACGAATATACCCGCATTCAGATATTAATTAATAATAATAAAAAAAAATAACCTCGCAATACTCAGATGTTAGTATGAACGCACCGCAATATAGCTATATGTTGGCTCACAAATATGTATAAAAGTGTACCCAAATTTTGGGGTAGAGTGTATATAATCGTATTTAAAATGTTCATAGATTTTTACGCTGAGTATATATATGCACAATAAAGATGGAACCTAAATTATGTCGTTGAGTATATAAAGATTTTAAAGAAAAATTTGAACCTAAATTTTTAAGCGGGGTATATATACAACATATATGCTAAATGATGTAACAAAAAGGAGTAATAATAATGATTAAATTAATGCTCCAAAATATACTATTATAAGTATTACTGGTTAATAAATTACACAAAAATTAATATGACTCTATGATTTGAGCACACATAATTAGATATAAAATCATCAAGAATTTTAGCAAAATCAATCAATCATAAGCAAATAATCAAATCAGTAGTAATAAAAAGAAAACTTGCGTGACTCCTGGTGTGACTAGTGGGTGGTGATGGCTGAACTGTGGTTGTAGGATGAAACTCGTGCAGCAAAATAAACTCCAAACTCAAACTTCCAATATATCTCCGGAAAAATTCCTCTCAATAAACTAACCATAAAATGGTAGAACCATAAAACCATAAAGCAAATCCAAATATAAAAATCCGGGAACAAAATCCAGAAATTAAAAAAAAAAACCTTTTACAAAGGGTTTTATTCCAAAATATCCCAAAAAACGACTGTCTCATTAAATGACACGGCGTGGTGATGGTAATGGTAGTGTTTAATCCCCAATTTGGGTGTGATTTTCTTCAAAATATACTATCTAATAGCTTCTCCACCAAAAATAACAACCGAAAATCACAGTGGCACAACTCTAGATACTATTCCCATAAAGGATGATTTAAGATCACAAATTTACTAGGCGGCCGAACTACCTTTGCCGAAATCAAGACAGGAAATGAATATATATGTCAAAAAGACAAAAGATTGAAGGATTTTGCCACCCACATTAAAGCCTATTTGAAAAAAAGAATAAAGAGAAGAGTTCCCTTGATCTACAGATGGCGCACGAACGATAAGAATAATTTTATGCAAATGCCTATTAAAAATTGTAATCACATTATAAAATGTTGTGACCTTAAACACACTTAAGTCCTATAGTAAATAAATAATTTAGTTGTTCATATTTAAATAAATGATTTCACAGATCCTCCAGAAGAAATAGTAGCAATTTGACAGATTGATATGACGTCATTACTCGCATTGTTTACAATAATAAATTGTTGTTAATGCTCTATTACAATTGCAATTACTGAGGTGAGTATGTACTATTTCGATAGGAAATATATTTTAGGGCCTATCTGTTCAAAATCACTAAATTTGAATGAAACAGTAACTAGAGGTAAAAATGTTAAAATTGTAAATTATTAATAATTTATTTTTCAGGGACCTGTGAATGGATTCTCACTTTACTTATGTCGATATTCTAGTTAGGGTAAGTACTTTAATTATTAAATAAATTAACTAGTAAGAATACTCGATTAATCAATTTTGGAAGTATTTTTCCACATAACCTTATTTTTTTATTTTTCCAATTTTAGGCATTCACACAAGATTAACTCATTGTGTAACTAGTCCAGACTTTAGACTAGACACAACTAAAGGAAACAATACCAAAACAACCTATAGAAAACCTTTCCTACACAGCCAAACTAGTAAGTGAAAATTTATACTACGATAGCTACGATGAGGTTCGCAGCCATATTTTGGTGAAATGGTCTTGGGCAAAATGGGATGCTAGCAGAGCAGACAGGTAAGTAAATATAAACAATTTAAGTTAGGTAGCCTAATATTAATACATTTTACAGGGTGTTACCAGAAAAATTGTCCATTTGTGCAGAAAAATCACTTATATTTCCTACAGAAATTAATCAGCACTGGTATACTTAGTAAATTATTGTTGTTAACTTGCATCTAATTATGTTGTACTGTATGTCCAAATAAATTAGGCTAAACAAATTGTAATAAATAATGTATTTGTTTAATAATTATTTCTAATGGAAAATCTGACTGCAACAGTTGCTCATATTTTTATTGTACCCAGTAAAATAAAAATAATCACCGTAAAATGGAATAGGCTATTCTCGTTAAAAGCAAGAAAATCTCAAAAACTGAAGTTCAATATTTCCTTTGACTGAGAAGATACTCTACCTCAAATTTGTTCTTGAATTTATATTACCCAGACGCTTTTTTCCTTTGATTGAGTAATTACCACTTGTTGAAGTGAGGGTAGGTCAATTTGATTCACACTGTACATATATCAACTATTGTCAAAAGACAATCAAAAATACAAACAAAAGACAAAAGTCAAAAAATTAACTGTTTTAAAAGTTTATAAATAATTTTTTAGTTACATCGTAATTTCTTAACGATACTATACGAATATTTGGGTAACTTCAACGATACATCAGGCAACAAACACACTTGTACAGGATATTTTAAAAATATATTCAAATCTGTCGCATTGTGTTGCCTAAGCGAAAATAAAAAAGTTCCTGAATGTTGGTCAGTCAATGCCGCGTGAAGGTGATTAAAATGATGAGTAGTCCTATTTTTACTAAGAAAATACGACTTAAAAAATTATTTCAAAATTTTGGTACCACTTTTTTCTAGTACATTTTGATGAAATAAAGTGATATGAAAAGTTATCACAGGTAGTAAATAGGGGACTCCCACCTTATTATTTTGATAAAAAGCCATGAATGCTTGCTTATTCATTGACAAAAAGGATAGGTACTTGTGTATCGTGGGAGTCAACGGTTTTTAATAATGCAATATCATATTCACTATTCTCAGATGCACTTAAACATTAAATTTAATTCATAAAGAGTAAAATAACGTAAGCCGACAATGTAAATAATACTACTCCAACATTTATCAATATCATTTTCCCTTTTATACACACGTTGCCAAAATTTTAAATGTTCAATTAACGATGAAAAATTGTTATCATAATATAATGATATACAAAAGTCTATGTTAGCAAAGGTTGAGTGAGAATCACATTTAAAATTACTAGCCATAAGAAGCAAATAATATTGTCCCCAACTAAATCATATTAAAAAACTTATGTAGGAACTTTGGTAATTGATAAATATCTCTTTTATTATTGTATGTTCATGAGTCTTACACTTTTTACGATCAACTTATTAACAATAATATTTTGAAATACACTGTGTTGCATTTTCTATACCACATAGTATAAGATATTTACGTACTGATAAAATTGCAATCTTAGGCAAATTCTCATCTGTATGAATTAGGCAGTATTGAATATGTATTACACCACTCTATTTTTATAATAGCGTAAATTATAACTCTTCTAAATGATAATAATATAAGTAGGTAAATATTGTTATCATAATCTCTTACAAACAAATTTAATGCTTATTGTCATTTAGCGCAAGAAATCCTTCCTCATTCAATATTTATTTCAAACCAGACCACAAAAATGTAGTAAACATCATAAATTCCACGTAAGGAACGAAAACAGGTAAACAGAAATGGCATAAATTGATAAGTACTTTACTTACAAAACTCGAGAATAGAGAACATTTGTTTTTAACTTACCATACAAGGTGAGTATATTGGGTAACTTTCTTACTATTGGTCACTTTTATACATAATATATAACAGGGGCTATATAAGGAAGTCTATTTTCTGTATGTCTTTCGATTCCTTTTGCGAATGTTTAAACAATTTTTAAGAATTTTTAACACAAATACTTTCTTACAGATCTGATATAAGATTTATCGAGATCGGTACAAACTTGATAAAAGCAGTAAAGAGAACAGCCTGGAATGTTATTAGAAATACACCGGATAGTGAAGTACAAATTCGTTCACCAAGCTGGAGTCATCCTGTAGTATATTTACGGAAAAAAATTGTCACCATGGATATCATCATGTAAAAATATACCACAACTATATTTTTACACGCTGGGCATCACTCGTGATGCCCTCAGCAATGGAAATTTTCCAAGTCTCGGTGGTTTTATTAGTTGTTGACCTGCAAGGTTTCCAGACCTCACGCCATTAGAATTTTTTTTGTGGGGTTGAATGAAAAGTGAAGTGCATAAATCAAAAGTGGAGAATGACAATGCATCAATTCTTCGTATTTTCAATGTTGGTTCAAATATATAAAGATCGAAATGAACTCGGGACAGCAACATTCTCTCTTCGTAAACGAGCTACGGAATATCTGGAGGTACTTCGAAACATATTTGAAATTTTATTGTACAATTATCTATTATATTTCAATTTTTTCTTGTCAATCATTTAAGGCGCTGTATTTAAAAATTAAATAAAAACGGATTATATATAACTTTTGGGATTATTGGTAATACACTTACGTGTAGGCTTGCTGGAATTTACTTTTATTGATTTTAGTGTAGCTTTTCACTCGATAGAAACTGATATATTTATATATAAACCAAATAATCTAGGCATACAGGGAAACTTATCTAATTTACAAATGTCCTTTTTATTCAACCATAAAATTATTGTGCAAATGAACAAAACTAGGTCGGAAAATTATAATATAGATTTAGGAGTTATCCAAGGGTCTGTTCTTCGACCTCTGTTCTTCTTTCTGTTTGCAAATGATTTACCGAATCACATGGTACTCAGAATATGGTAGAATAATAATGAATGTATGTATGCAGATGATACCAGCTTAATTGTGTCATCCTTAGATCCAGATGTTATTAAAATTCAACTCAAAACAATAGGGTTTAATCAATGGGTAACAAAAAATCGTCTTATTCTAGACACCGAGAAGACGGTATGTATCAATTTTTTTAACAAAAAGGAACATATATCAGATACAAACTTAACAATGGACGATCTACCAATCACATTTTCCAAAACATCAAAGTAATTATAGATTTACCTTGATGAACAATTAAGCTGGTCAGAGCAAATTTATAATTTAGCTAAAAAAATTAAACAGCTGTTATTTCGCCCTTCTCAATTTAAGAAGATGCTTTGAAATAAAATGCCTCATCAATATTTACTATGCTCTAGGATATCTTCACATTAGTTATAATATTCAGCTGTGCGGCTACTCCGCTAACGCCGAATATTTGTCAGTCAAAAGAGAATCATTAGATTAATATTTAATCTAAAATTTCAAGTAAAATTTCATGTAAACCTTATTTTATAAAATATTCGATTTTAACTGTGCCCTGTATTTTCATTTTAAAATTACCAACAGATGTGAAACAAAACCATGTAATTTTCTGTAAAAAATAATGACTCCCACGAAGATCCTAATGGCTCTTTAATAAAATTCGCCCAGCACAACACAACTTTATTCGAAAAGCCACCTCATTACATCGGTCCCAAATTATATAATAAGCTTCCTTAATCAATTCGCGAGAAAGAAATCATACAAACTTTTAAATCCAGTGTGAAAAAAATTTTGCTTAAAAAGTGCCATAATAGCGTGGCGAATATTTGTGCGATTTATTAATTTTATAATTACATCTACGAACATTCATAAATTTCAGTTATTGATTAAATATATGACAGCATATTAACACATATTTATATTATGTTTTATACACTCATGGACAAAATTATCGAATATTTTTTGTTATCACTATTACTTGAATATTGTTTCAAATCGTCGTTGTAAATTTATATATGTGCTGATGTTATTCATCCAGTAGGTGAATATATTCAATTGTTTTAAAATATTTTGACGTTTAATTCATTTTAATGGCGTATATTTTTTAACGGGCGCAAAAGGTGCACAACAGCAATTAATGATGAATGATCGCACACTTACATCCACACATCTCAAAAATGAGTTATTAAATATAAGACAAGTGAATGTTAGTTGGAAAACGGTTAGACGAAGATTAAGAGAGGTAGGTTTAAAGTCGAGACGGCCTGCCAAAGTTCCACAAAACTCGTCGATTACAATTTGCCAGAGCACATACTCAGTGGAATATCGAGAATTACAAAAATGTTCTATTCACTGATGAGATTAGAATACAGTTATGAAAGCCAGATGGACGAAATCATGTCTATAGAAGAGTTGGGGAACGATACACTAGTTGCAATCTCGTACAAACTGTTAGTTTTGAGGGTGTCGGCATAATGCTTTGGGGAGGTATTAGTTGGGAAGGATGCACCCAACTCGTGGAAGTTGTTGGACGAATGACTAGTGACTGGTATATCGAAAACATTCTCCAAGATCATGTTTTGCCATATGTGGGCCAGATTGGATACGATAGGTTCGTATTTATGCACGATAACGCTCGACCCCACGCAGCTGGCACAGTGACTAATTACCTTGATGCAGTCCAGATTCAAAAATTAAATTGGCCACCGTATAGTCCGGACTTGAATCCCATAGAACATATGGGGGATCAGCTAAAACTTCGTATACCACAAAGAAATCCTGTTCCAAATACCCTAGAAGAACTTCGAATTGCAGCACAATATGAATGGAATGCAATTCCTCAAGAATACGTTCAAAATCTAATTAGGAGTATGTCAAGAGGGATGCAAGCAGCCATTAGAGCTCGAGGTGAGAATACTCGTTATTAACCATGGCCTATCATTCTAATCAAAAGAATAATTTGCTTAACAACCAGCATTTAAGTTGAAACTAATTATTCTTAATTTTTATAACATTTTGTATTAATTTTTTTTTTAAGAAAACTTAATATTCTTTACTTAAAATGTGGGAAATGAACTATTTGTTTCTTGTGTAATGCGTTTCTTTCATTAAAATTTATAAATACAAACGAATTGGGAAACTTTAAAATATTCAATAATTTTGTAAATGAGTGTATATGTATCTTGTTTTGTGATTATAAGAAAGTAATTAACAGTGCTTTTATTGACTACTTATATTAACTAAGGTTTTATGACTTGTTCTATCCATTGTTTTAATGGCACTGAATTAATAAATTATGATTATCCTTATTATTATTATTAGACTCTCGGGGTTTGTACATTCCTGCCGACTCACCCTGTATAACAAGAAGGAGTATTTTATTTCAGAACAAAAGATATTACTCTCAAACATTTCAATTTAAAATTCCGCTTAGGTGGACCACCCTGCAAAGTAAGTACATTTTAAACGTAAAAATCAAGGTAAAAATATAACATGGTAAACATCCTTTTTTTTACATAAACGACAAAAAATAATTACCCTATATTAATATAATAAGCACAACATATACAAGATTAATATTGATTCTACTCGAGATACGAAACTTGTTTTTAAACGGCCAGCTAATAACATCTTAATTATAGGTATCGATTAATTTGAATCACCAGTGAGTATAATCATCCCCGGCATTCGTATTGTATTCACCCTATATACATCTTGATATGGAAAGTGGAACAGACAACGCTTCAACTCCCGAAGAGTTTCCTATAGATCATACGGCATTGGGAATATGAATAATTATGTCGGTTCAAAACAAACGTTTTCGTCTGTTGTATTTGTATCCCATCCATCTTGCTTCGAGATGCTTGAGACACACCTACCTTTACTATTAAAATTTGTACTTATTTGATGTTACACGTTGTTCCAGATGGTACATCGAACGAGCATTGCCACATGTTGAAATATTTGCTAAAATTAACATAGTTTTAAATAATTTTCCCAGTTCTTTCGCTCATTCAGCCACGAATATATTATTATTGTAACTAACCTAACACAGAGCCAAAAACTGGACAATACTTAGGGCAACAAGGGAGAATAAACTGGGACACACACTTCACGCCAAGATGCCGTTCAGGGCAACTTTTCTTACAACATGGTAGGTAACGGTATACAGGTTAACCCACAAAGGATATTTAACATGAGGGAACTACAGCTAAAGGAAATAAAATAAACTAATTAAATTTTACGTTTAGTAAGTTTTAAAATTCATAAAATATCGTTTTTAGGTGATCGCTCCTGGCAATGAGGTACCAAAAAGATGTGTTATGATTATACATGGTGTCTCACCCGGAACTGAATCGATCGATATAGAGAAAAGCACGCATCAGAAATTTTTGAAAATTTAGATAGTCATTAATGTCGGTGTAGCCAATCTAGCTAAAATAATTAAAAGCATGGGGTACTTCCGGTTATAATGTAAGTCGATACCAACTTGCTTATTTTAAATGGAACACTCTATATATTTTACACTTTTCGAGATGACAATAAAATTCGGAGTTCAGGTATGTCGCACACCCTATATCTAAACCCAGTAGTTTCGAAGATATTTGACAGTTTATAAAAAATTTGACAGGTGCAACGGTTTGCAAGAATCGTTATAACTTTTTCTGTGTAGGACATCCTCATTTGCTCTTTGGCACGGAGAAAGAACACAAGAAGAACTATGTTTTGCAAATGAAATAAATTCAATAATATCATACCAAGTGTTCCGTCTTTCGCGTTACATTTTGTCAACCCGCGAAAACTTGTTTAGGTCAAATGGAACACCTTGTATTTTTTGCGTCAAATTGTGTAAAATTGAATTCCCTTTTTTCTGATATTAGCATTGAGGGGTTAAAGTTTTCAACTTTTTGAAATATTTGCGATTTTATTAGAAATTCATGAATTGTAATCATTTCATCAAAATAGCCATGATTAGAAACAATCAGTCATTATCTTATGTAAAATAATCCCAGCACGTTTAAATTGCACCCACGAAGACTTTCTAAATTTGTTTATTATTTATGGAGAATGTGATAAGGTAATATTAAGACCTTGCAGCACATTTGCTACTCAAGGTCCAGAAAAACGGAAACCGTCACCAAGCACTGTAAAACGCATACTGGAAAATTTTAAAAATTATGGCTCTGTCAAGGCAACAATGCAAAGAAGAAAGCCTATTGTTGATGACGAAAACATTGAAAGAGTCATTCTAGGATATTTTCATGCCTTTATAAGGATGTCATTAAGACAAGCTGCTCTGGAATCGTGACTATGCAAGGATTCAATTTACAGCATCTTAAAACATGAGTTTCCCCGTTCACATTCCATATGGTTCAAGGATTAAAAGAAACAGATTTCCTAATAAGACAGAATATTTGTGAGTTTATTCTAATAAGGTCTGAGGGTGACGATTCTTATTTGGGAAATATTATATGGACAGATGAAGCAAAATTGACTAAAAATGGACTTTTTAATAGACACAATTCGCATTATTGGAGTGACTCAAATCCTCATATGTTCAGAATAGTTGGCTGTTCAATGTTTACTGTCCCATAAGAAACGATAGAGTGGTGGCATTACAATTTTATCAGGAAAATTTAAACGGTAAATTAAATGTTCTCTTCTGCTAATATGTATAGGCAAATTTTTGTTTTTTTTTTTTTAGGTGAAAGATATCTGAATATCTTACAAAATTTGAATAATAACTATTTGGAAAATTTACCTCTCACCGAACACAGAAACATTTTTTATCAGCACGACGGTGCTCCCCCACATAACGCATATTTAATTAATAGTTATTTACAAGAAACTTTTTATGATCAATGGATTGCCAATAATGGACCTTCCTTATGGCCTCCTCGCTCGCCCGACTTATAAGTTCTGGATTATTTTTAGCTAGGGAACTATTAAAAATAAAAGTTATGAGAGCCCATTAACAACCATTGAAGATTGTATGCAGAGAGTAAGAAATGCATTTCAAAACATATCACAGGATTCAATTAGAACCATGAAGAACTAACCCAAAGGTGCAGAAAATGTGTCAAGGTTCGAGGGCGGAATTTTGAGCAATTATTAAATTAAAATGGAATCATGTTTTAAATTGATCTTATCTCTGCTATTTTAGTTCATGCCATATCTTCAATTCGATTAATACGCATGTTACAGTGTTAGTGTTATTTTCCGTTTTTGTGGATATCGCGTAGCAAATGTGCTGCACATTCTTGATATTACCTTATCACGTTCTGCATAAATAATAAACAAATTTAAAAAGTCTTCGCAGGTGTAATTTAAACATGCTGGCATTTTTTGACATAAGATAACTGATTGTTTCCAATCATGGCTATTTTGATGAAATGATTACAACAATTCATGAATTTCTAATAAAATCGCAAATATTTCAAAAAGTTGAAAACTTTAACCTCTCAATGCTAATATCAGAAAAAAGGAAATTCAATTTTACATAACTTGACGTAAAAAAATATGGAGTGTTCTATTTGACCTAAACAAGTTTTTGCGGTTTGAAGTTGACAAAATGTAATGCGAAAGACTTGGTACGATATTATTGAATTTATTTCAGTTGTAGAACGTAGTTCTCCTTGTGTTCTTTCTCCGTGCCAAAGAGCAATGAGGATGTCCTACACAAAGAAAGTTATAACGGTTCTTGCAAACCGTTGCACCTTTCAAATTTTTTATAATATGTCAAATATTTTCGAAACTACTGGGTTTAGATATAGGGTGTGCTACATGCCTGAACTCAGAATTTTATTGTCATCTCGAAAAGTTGAAAATATATAGACTGTTCCATTTAAAATAAGCAAGCTGGTATCGACTTCCGGTATAACCAGAAGTACCCCATGCTTCTAATTATTTTAGTTGGATTGGCCACACCGACATTAGTAACTATCTAAATTTTCAGAAGTTTCTGATGCATACTTTTCTCTATCGATCGATTCAGTTCCCGGTAAGACACCCTGTATACTAGTTTTGCATTGAAAAACTGGTTGCATGTGTGTTGAAGCCACACTCAAAAATCCAGTGGTTTATATCATCTAAGTACCCTTTGCAATCACAAAAGGGTGCCTCTGATAATTTCATTTTATATAGGTGAGAGTAGACAGCTCCATGTACAAACACACATCTCACGTATTTAATATTAACATATCTGTTTGGATGGCTTTTACAGGCCAGAGGGGAACTAGGAAGCTTGTTGTTGATTTTGCAATACATACCCATATAAATGTTACACTTTTACTAGGATTCTTTAAATATAGTCCCTTCAAATTAGGAAAAACATGTTTAGACAACCCAAATGCTTCACTTTTACTTCCACATCCACGTAGTGGATTGGAAGTATAGTAATCGCAAAAAAAATTTCAAAAATTTTTATTCGTGAAATAGGTTTAGAATGTCATGAAACGTCGAGATTTTAAATTTGAGCGAAAAAAAATTTTCTGTCTGTCTGTCGGTCTGTCTGTCTGTAACTTTTTTTGTCCGCACGCTTTCTCCGGAACGGTTTAAGATATTGACCTGAAATTTTGTACACGTATATATTATAACGAGATCTGGAACTGGATTGTTTTTTGAGGAAATCCGGTGAAGGGTTGGGGGTTAAATAGGGGTAAATAGGGGAAATAAGTAAAGCAAGCTTGTAAGAGTACAGAAACTTGAAATTCGGTGTATGTACTAGAAGTTAAGGCCTCAGATTTTTTTATAATATTTTTCAACCCCCCACCACCCCTACCCCATTAATGGGGTTGATAAAATAAAGTTGAGATATTCATTTGAAATTTCGTACACGTATGTATTATAACGATGTCTAGAATTAGATTATATTTTGGGATGATTCCGTTGAAGGGTTGGGGGTTAATTTGGGGTAAATAGAGAAATATAAGTAAAACAAGTTGGTAAGAGTACAGAAACTTGAAATTCGGTGTATGTACTAGAAGCCAAAGCGTCAGATTTTTTAATAATATTTTTCAACCCCCACCACCCCTACTCCAATTTGAAAAGGGTTGATAAAATAAAATTGAGATATCCATTTGAAATTTTCTACACGTATGTATTATAACGACATCTGGAACTAGATTATATTTTGAGATAATTCCGTTGAAGGGTTGGGGGTTAAATAGGGGTAAATAGGGGAAAATAAGTAAAGCAAGCTGGTAAGACTACAGGAACTTGAAATTCGGTGTATGTACTAGAAGCCAAGGTCTCAGATTATTTATAATATTTTTCAACCCCCACCAACCCTACTTCATTATTAAAAGGGTTGATAAAATAAAATCGAGATATTCATTTGAAATTTGGTACACGTATGAATTATAACGACGTCTGGAATTAGTTTATATTTTGAGATGATTCCGTTGAACGGCTGGGAGTTAATTTGGGGTAAATAGAGGACTATAAGTAAAACGTTGGTAAGACTACAGAAACTTGAAATTCGGTGTATGTACTAGAAGCCACAGCGTCAGATTTTCTTATAATATTTTTCAACCCAACCACCCCTACTCCAATATGAAAAGGGTTGATAAATTAAAATTGAGATATTCATTTGAAATTTGGTACACGTATGTATTATAACGACGTCTGAAACTAGATCATAATTTGAGATGATGCCGTTGAAGGGTTGGGGGTTAAATAGGGGCAAATAGGGGAAAATAAGTAAAGCAAGCTGGTAAGACTACAGAAATTTGAGATTCGGTGTATATACTAGAAACCAAGGCCTCAGATTTCTTTCTAATATTTTTCAAACTCTACCACCTCCGCTTCATTATTAATGGGATTGATCATCACATCAAATTGAGATATTCACTTGAAAGTTAGTACACGTATGTATTGTAGTGACATCTGATTGAGATGACTCCATTGAGGTGGTAGGTTGTAAATAGTGGAAAATAAGTACGGTAAACTAGAAACTTCATTTTTAACGTATATGGTAGAAACCAACTCCTCAAACTTTTCTGTGACAGCTACCCCAAATATTATTAAAATTCTATGACCAATAATTTCCACATACTAGAGTGCAAATATAGTCAAGATGTTTCCTTTAAAGTGACTTGGACGAATAATCTGGATGTGGAAGTAGTGATTCCTTAGGCAGCGGTTTTACATTATTGTAGGAAGTTTTTTCATAAAACAGTGATTTTTTGACTAATATGAGTATTAGTTGTTAGTAAAAGGTTTTGTTTAATCAAACATACCGGTCCCACATATCGGTTTTTTCGATAAAAGCTACTAAGAATTAAGACGATTTGAGTCAATGACACCTCCCCTTAGAAATCTGGTAAGATGGTAGCAGTGGGATGTACTTAAAGGAAGTAGGTAGATAGAGGCTTTTTTTCGCCTATTATGATTAAGAAAATAAAAAGCTTCTATTTGAGTCATTTTTTTATTTCACCTCAAGTTTTAGATTTAGATTTCTTTTACATCTGATTGGCCTTGACCACCGCGAAACCCATGGTGCTCCCATTTGTTTTCCTTAGAACTCCTTATCCAGCTTTGTCCTTTCTATCAGGCACCACAACCTTGATAAGGGCCCCTCAGTATAGTCTACCAGCCAAGTATTTGCAATCTCAGTCTAACAAATCCTTCACAATGGCACGGCACATCCATACTTTGTATATTTTTCATTTTTCGACATTTTGCAATAGTTAAACATTTTTTTTATTTTTCGGACAAGTTCGATTTTATGTAAAATTTAATAACAAACAAGAAAGTACAAAACAACTTTTGTCTCAGCAGTCAACGAAATAATATGTTTCACTTCTGCGACTCAGAGTTACATATAAATCTCATATGCGACACTGAAAATGACAGCGGTATTTTGTGCACTAGCAGAGATATATCCATGTTAAAGAGCCGAGACTCATATACAGTTGAACGTTAACTAACAGTTTATCTGCAATAAAAGATTGAATTATCGTAAGACGCACAAATTTCATTTTTATTTTAAAATAAGCCTTACAAATGATACAAATAGGCAATGTAAGGAATTATGCGATGTAGGTAAATGTACTTGTTTGGAGTTTGGAGTTTGTGGGAGGGCAGTCACATTTAGGTGACCGCAGCACCTAGGCCCCATTGGGCCCCTTGTACGTCCTCCCGAGGGATAATGGTAAATGTACTATACGATGCAGATATTATAATTATACGATTAAAATTCTTTATTACCTACTTCAATCAGATACTAAAATTCCGATTCGGATTATCCGAATCATCCCGAGTGTATTTAATCTTGACGTGTCAAATCCACAGTAAAAGTCCGAGGTCAACGGCGGCATTTCTGCTAGATCAAAGGAGTGTCGCATATGGGATTTATATGTGTCAGAGTCTCATTTTTAGTAACAAATTGTCTGATAACAAATTTAGCACAGCTTCTTTACCAATACCAAAGAGGTTTCCTTATTCTAAACGCAATTACCAACTATTAAGAAAAACCGCCATTTGTCTCGACCCTCCACCACAGAATATATCTCGCCCTGACTAAATGGTAATATATTATTTTGACCCTATTTTGCTTAATTTTCAAGACATTAACGAAAGAACATAAAACTACTTCAATTTTACCTATATTTGTTACTATTATAATTAATAACCTCCCTCTCCCAAAAAAGGAGTAGTACATATCCCACAATAAATATGGAACATTAAAACAATTTTATTTTTTATAACGGCAACTTGCAAAGAGTAATGTCATACGCAAACATCTAATATGCTTGGCCTAAGCGGTTCACTTAAATCTTTAAGTAGTTCAGTTTAATGATAGGGGATTAGATTATTATATTATTACAGTTATAATTCAAATGCCGACTAAGAAACCGTGGGGTGGTCTACTTGTAATGATTTCCCTACACATACAAGTGATCTATGGACTATTTGTTTACAAAAAACCCACACACGCCGACCGACAAGTCAATTGATTTCCCCATCATTTATCTCAGAAACAATTACTAGTCCTTTAACACTTATAACAACAAAATGATGAGGAGTTTGCTTATGGAAATGAAGAATACTATACGGGACGTTCGATTTCTATACAATATACAGGAATAATAGGCCATAATCCATGGGTACATTCTTTGGCCCAAAAGATGAGGATATAACCAAACATGCTTTAGTAAATTGTTGCTGAGGAAAAAGATACAGGGTGTTAAAGCTGTACTTTCTTTATCTTACCCACAAAATTTTGGGAGGCTACTAAAATTGGTCCAAAATCGAAAATTGAAATAACATCAAATCTTTACGTTCTGAGGTCCCAGAAACACAAAATGGAAATTTTTGAAAAATGTCTGTCTGTGTGTATGTGTGCTAGCACGAAAGCGGCGAAACTATTAAACGAATTTGGATGAAACTTTGCATGAGGGTTTCTTTAGTGCTCAAGAAGGCCTGAAAAGGTTTTGATTCAGATTGGATTACGTTTAGTGCCGTTTTGGCACAATAAGTTGTTTATTTCATAATTACTTACAATTTGTAATCGAACCATTGAAAATCAGATAAAATTTCGATTTCAACGATATATCACACTTGTACCCTTTCGATTTGGTTCGAAAAAAACTAAAAAACAAAGCAAATGTGAAACTTAAGATCCTTTTCGCGTGGCACGTTCGATGCACGGAGCCGTTTGAATCATAGTGGTGCTCCATAAAACCAAATAAACACAGTGCGTCGAAATTAAAACTGTGTCCGCGTATTTAAGAGCAAGTGTTGTGTATGCAACGGCAGCGCATATCAGCAGGGGCAACGCATATCAACAAGGACAGCTTTCGACGAGACAGAGTAAGCAATAAAAAATAATTTTAAATATCGATAGGTTGCAACCATTGCGCACAAATACGGCGCACCACGTATTTCATTGGGGAAATAAATAATTGGGTTGGTTATTTCATAATTTTACATTTGTTAGTGTTCAAGTTCTTTCTATTTATAGGTCTGTGTAATTTGGTGCTTGATATTATAGACCGAGAGCTAGCGTCACAAGGGATGTACTATTTGTAAATGGACAGAATATGTCTTAATAGGTTGTCGATGATCCATTGAATACCCGTCCATCACTCTGACGGGCTGGGAGCCCTGCGTTTGGCGGCGAGGGGCGGTTTAGTCAATGACCTGAGAGCGGTACTGTCACAAATGTCAAAAAATCCGTTTTTGATTATCTCGTACCGAGCCGAATTTCAGGTCTTGCCGTCGCAATTTACGACACCGACAAAATACCAATCTTTCTTTTTCCGTAGAGATATCTCACGATCCTCGACCCGACGTATTTATTTAGTTCTTAACGTTTCAAAAATTGATGTTTTTGAAGTTTTGCCTTCTCCGAAATTATAGTCAATTTTAAGTTTGGGATCCGCCGTAGCCGAACGTGCTAAGCGGCGACTACTTTTAAGTGGATTCCCGACTTCGAATCCCGCCCAGGGCTACTTTTTTTTTATTTTCGGCTTATTTCTATGCGACTAACGTGCTAAAACGGTTTTTTTCGTTGAATTTTTCCCGTATCAACATCCAACATCAGCAGTGCGGTAGTGATGGTTTTAAAATTAGTTCTTAATTATCTTAATGTTTAATTTAAAACAATGTTCAATTTTAATGTTAAATTTAAGCCGTCACAGACGACAGGTGTTTTAGCTATTGTTTTTTTTTTGTTGTTCCATTATATTAAACCGAACCGGTCGTGATCCGTCCAACCTAACGTCCGCCACGACGTCACGCGCCGTGGTTGTCTGGTTGGCTCCGGATCGCGGTCCGAGGAGGCAATGTTTGTACCATTTTAATATTTAATAAATCTGTTAAAGTAAAAGTAAAGTAAGTCCTGATTCCCAAACAGGAAATCCGGGTTCAAACCACGCACCCTTTTTTTTACCTTTTTTACATTTCCGGTCATATTTTGATAAATGATAAAATTTGTCAGCCACGTTGACGCCGTCATTTTGAACTTTTAAGTTTCACATACCGAATTTCAGTCGAATCCGACCATAAAGATCAAATGTTTTAATTTCGTTTTTCATTTTGACGAACCCTATATGTTTTCTTCAACAAAAATGCATCCAGTTTTTGTAAATTCGGCTTCTATCGATTGATTAAATCCCAATTTAAATTATACATTTTCTCGCACAATTTCTTGTATTGATTTCCAACAAAATTATTTTGAAACTGAATGAAGCTCCGAGAAACCCTCTTTAATTAAGCAAATATGAAAATAAAAAAAATTACTCATGTGAGATATAGGTAATATTTGAGCATCAAATTATGACTAGAAATGTAAAAAAAGGTAAAAAAAAAAATCTCCGAGCGCGAGATTCGAACCCGGATCTTCTGTTTCATCATCATCAACATAACAAATTTAATATGGAATTAAAAATACAAAGCATTGCCTCCCCGGATCGAGATCCGGAACCAACCGCACAACCACGTCGCGCAGCGCCGTGGTGTTAGTACGGTTGGGTGGATCACGACCGGTTCGGCTCAATAAAATTAAATAAAAGTTAAAACTCCTGCCACCTGTGGCGGCTTAAAATTAACATTAAAATTTTTTCTTATACCTAAAGAATAGATTTAAAAACACTGAAAAATTAAACACAACAAGAAGATATGGAAAAAATTAATAAATTTCGGTTATTGGCACGGGAAAAACTTAACGAAAAAACCCGTTCGAGGTAAATTTACCATAACAGTCTGCCCGCCGGTAGGAAGTTATGATTGGGAAAGGAAGATCTGAGTTTTAAATGATTTGGATTTTACAAAGTTTCTTGGTCTAAAGTGAATTTAGAACAAAAAATGACAAAATAACAAAAAGGACAAAAAGACAAACATATGACAAACACATAGAGAGACAGGGGGGAAGGTATAGAATAAGAGATATGATGGTGAAAGTTTGGGAATCTGGACTTCTAGTCGGTACACCAGCGAACCTAGTGAGGAATGGAAGAGTAGAAAGAGTATTTAAAGATTATTACCCTATGTATCATAAAAAAAATGAGAAAAAATGACAAAAACTTATAATTTTAACACGCTAGTTGCATAGAAATAAGCCAAGAGCAATTATAGAATAAAAAATATGTGCCAAAAATAAAAAAAATAAATAAAAAAGTAGCACTGGGCGGGATTCGAAGTCGGGAATCCACTTAAAAGTAGTCGCCGCTTAGCACGTTCGGCTACGGCGGATCTCAAACCCAAAATTGACTATAATCTCGGAGAAGTCAAAACTTCTAAAACATCAATTTTTGAAACGTTAAAACCTAAATAAATACGTCGGGTGGAGGATCGTGTGATATCTCTACGGAAAGAGGAAGATTAGTATTTTGTCGGTGTTGAAAATTGCGATGGCAACACCGGAAATTCGGCTCGGCACGAGATAATCAAAACCGGGTTTTTTGACATTTGTAACAGTACCGCTGTCAGGTCATTGACAAACCGCCCCTCGCCGCCAAACGCAGCGCTCCCAGCCCGTCAGAGTGATGGACGGGTATTCAATGGATCATCGACAACCTATTAAGACATATTCTGTCCATTTACAAGTAGTACAAATTTCTGTGACGCTAGCTCTCGGGGAATTAGATTATAATATATAGATTTTTCTTCAAACTTAAAACATCGCCCTTTTTCAATATTTGTGAAAATTTTGAATTTGCTTCTGAGTTAAGAGTCACAGTTCCTGAAAGCTCGTTGGTTTACGTCCACCATACGGACATTGGCGCCCATTTAATTCAAATTAAGTAATAAATATCATAATTAAATTCACTTTATTAATCAACTATTCATTTTTCAAAATTGTGTCGTGCGAAAAGCTCAACAGCATCCTGCTTTACATCTCCAATATTTATTAGAACAGTTATAAATTATCGGAAATGTTATTCCCACAAACCCTTGGACTAATAAAGTCAGACCAAAGATTAGAGAATTAACAAGATATGACAGCCGGCGGAAAACCTTTTATCTTTTAGTAATGGCGCCATTGACCTCGACATTTAAATTAAAGTTCACGCGCAGTTGCCACAATGTGACAATCAGGCGGAGAAGGTAACATTAGAAAGAGAGGCCAACAGTGAAAATGGACAACACTGTCCTGATAGAGCGACCGAACTCAGCTGACTGTCGGTATCCAAGGTCACGAAAACAACAGGTTGCTTTGTAATATATGTAACATGAAGTATTTCTATGTTTATATGTAAGGTATCTATTTGGTTAGGATAGAATTGTACATTGAAAGAACAGTTTTAATTTTTTTTTCTATAAAGTGAGGAAAAAACAGCCACACGCAGCTGTCATCCAGGTCTATACGTGACGTAGCACTTGTCGATTTTAATGCGCTAACGTATCTTTTAGTAAGCTTGGTTAAATTCATTTAATGCGTAGCCGACAAATTCCGAAACCGTTTCCGCTGCATGTCGTGTCTTTTTAAATTGGAGTTCACAACTGTCTTCGTCTATTTCGTCTTCTCCGTCTGACTGCCCTATCTTGTTAGTTCTCTAATCTTTGGTCAGACTATAATGACCATCTATCAGTTGTTGACGCTCACGAACAATAGATAGCGCACCAAGCATGATAATTCAACTAAATACGCCGGGTGAAACTCTTTCTCGTTGAACCATCGAACTAGCTAGATGTATTCAAAATTTTGTTTGACCTCTAAGGGTGATATAATAATTTGAAAAACCTCGTGGACATATGAGGTAAGAATTCTAATAATTATACCAGTGAATACCATCTAACATTTAACAAATTGCTTTAGGTTTTTCTTTAGAACAAAATATTTTTAAACTACGTTTAATTTCTCTTTATAAGAACAAAATTCTATTTAACGTTCAAGTATCTCAACGTTACACTTTTGCTTTAAGCAAGATTATCTACGTTCGATTTTGATGCCACGTTTTTCTATTAAGAGCTAATTTTTAACGTCATGTTATATTACGCGTTTTTTGGATAACAATACTGCGTTTGTTTTTATCACGAAACTTTTCGACACAACACATTTAATATTTTCTACCAAGTAAACGAAAACCTGTGCAAAGAAATTTCCTTAATTTTGTCTCGGCGACAAATTATGTACGAGCTCGTTTCTACAAGTTCATAACCTCAAAATGGGATTAAGGCAGCTATGTGTGAAACATTCAAGATGAGCAAAATGGAGGTCTTCTGACATCGAACCATCTACACAATTATTAAATCTATAATCATCGTGGAACAGGGGCATGTCTAGGAATTTCTTTCATCAGGATATTGAAACTAAAGTACCTTTAATTATGTCATCACATAAAAGGGATTATTTTCACATGTACATTTAGGTCATAAAGGCCAAGTGTCTAAATTTAAAATATTAGATTCAAGCGAAATCTATTATTTTTTGTTAGATTACATTTTAAATCCGTTGTTATAATTAATTCATTATTGTACATTAATTCGTAGTTACCTATATCTTAAAGGGTCTAGCCGGGTAAGCATATGAAAACTGCACTCGCGTCTGATGAAGGGTTCTTACCTTGTTTTTATTGTTCTTCATCTAAAATAGCCATACAATTAATCTCATATCCCTAACCCCTATAGTAAGAGAATAATGGGGGTGACAACCCTCAACATAAAAATTTTTTTTTCAGTACCTATTGAAGATATCTTTATGAAATTTAAACTGTATATGACTCTCCATAAACTAATTATAACATATTTTTTTAGGAATTTTTACGATATTAGAAACTGTAAAAAACGAGAAGTATACTTTTTGGGGGTGGTTTTTTATACTAACCCTCAAAGTGACACCTACCAAAAAATATATCTTATTTGTTCATTAGTTAGCTATTACATGTTAAAATTACAAAAGGGTCGAATTGGTGAAACATATCTTTAAACAATAAAAACCAATTAAGAGACGTGGATGAAATAATGTATATATATAATAAATTCAATCATACGAAATATAGACATAATTAGGGATAAAGTTATTATACTGAACATTTAATTACCGTCACTATTTTCTTCAACAGTAGTAATTATATTAGTCACATCAAACATGGAGGTCAATATTTCAGCTGGTTTTATAATTTTTGCTATATAACGAGCGAGAGTTCAATCTTTTACCAAAAGTGTTGTTTAAAAATTCAGCTAATCTGAGCAATGATTGTGATACAGGTAAAAGCTTGTTGTCCAAAACATTATGTAATAAATGGTGTTTTTGCCAATAGTGTCATGTACAGCTTCAACAGTCCAACGTAACTTACGTAAAAATCATGATGCATTTGCTTCTTCTACTGTTAATTGTGCTCTTTTTCCCTTCAAAGGTGGCATAAGTACATGGTTACCTTGATATTTTAAATAATCAACCACGTCCCGGAAACCGCGATCAATAATGCAGATGTCACCTGGTTGTAGAAGCGTTCTTAATCGGTTCTTCTAATATACTTTTGATTATAGATGCGTCGTTCATCGTTCCAATTTAGGGACCTGCTATGTAAACTATATAACCATTTGTTGTGCAAATGGTAAAGGGTTTACACAGTGGTGTTTTCTTCTGTCAAGTGTAAGGTTTTCTTTGGTAAACATTGTTCCTACTTCTTTCATGCCTGTATATAAGTACCGTCAAAAATTAAACCAAGAGAAGATTCTCCAAATCCGAGTAGATGTTTTGCGAGATAAGATGATTTATTCTTAATAAGACCTTCTCTACGTTTCGCATTTATTCCAAAATGTGCTGGTAAAATATCTCATTCAAAACTTTCGATTACCTGAAGGAAATAATGTGAGACTTGTTGAGAACATTTCAATCCAAATATTTTCTGAATTATCTCGTCTGAATTACCAGCTCTGAATTTAGATAGAAACACTAACATTGCTTGTATTACTGACCCTTCTCCACTATCTCTCATGCTAGTAAGCATTTTTGCTAATCTAATAATATTTTGCCATTCAAGACCTGTGTATGTAAATATTCCTTCTTCAGAAACACAAAATTCGCCAACTTTATTGTGTAGTGTTGCATCAGCATTATTAGCTAAAACATTTAAAAACTGAGAGACTTCGCTTTTTTTCTAGAAATTATGATTAGAATAAACTCATAGTGGCTGTAATTCATCGTCAAAGAATCGATTTTTTATCAGATGGCTTGGGCAACATCTATTTCCTTTTGGAATAAAAATTCTTCGTTTAATAAATGCTTGAAGGCGAGCTTCCAAAGGTACAATAGTAAGATTTTTTTTTTTAGATTAACAAATGTGCAGTAAATATGTGTTGTTTTAACTCTTTTGATTTGAAACTCTACATATTATTTTTGGCGTGAGCTATTGCGGCAGAACACTTGAAAGTCCAGGTTGGACCCTGCCAGCTGAGTCGTTTCTTCTGGCGCTCTTCTGTCTTGAGTTTCATTCTTCGCTGGCATGTCAGCCCCGGGAGCGTCTTTCGTCTATCGTGAGAGGGAACGGCTGTTGCCGCACCCTCTCGGAGTTTGGAAGGGTTTGGGGGTGTGTGACTAGTCGGAGCCCAGGGTGCCAATTGGCATCATGTGCTCCGATTTCGTCGGAAGAAAGTTTAAGGCTGTGTAGCTTAAGGATTGTGCTGACAAAATACAGACCCAATGTGTGAAGTATTTCTACAATAAGGTTGATATCTATTTAAATCTTCATTTGTAATGATACGGTTTAACTTCCCACTAGTTTTTCTGAGATTTATTTTACAATTAACACATTTGCCATCTTTATGACGTTCAATTGTTTCCTCCATTATTTCCTATCGTAAATGTTATAATGAAATATAGAACTGCACTTAATACACAATTGATATTCGAAACTCCCGCAAAATACTTAATAAGACAATTTAACTTTCATTAACACAATTTTCTTTTCCCTAAATCTACGTATACGTGGCCTGCCAACTATCTTTTGACTCGCTACTGAACTTCTTATGACTTGAAAAAACTTGCATGAAAATTGAATCATCGGCGGAACAGGTCACTACATGCTCATTTTAGCGCATTATAAGATAACATTGTACCGAGTCTACATCACGAGTTTGAAATTCGTGCGCTCGAATGCCGTCAAATTCGTCAAAGTCGAGTATAGTATAGAGTAGTCATCATCGTATCCGATGAGTTACGAAATATTAATTGTTTATAGTTTATTTGTAGGTCTATATATTTTGTTGACATTTATGAGTTATAAGAACGTATTTATGACGATAGATATAGAGATAGTTCACCGGTGTTAATATAGTTTTTGTTAAAAATTGATGCATATTTACGTATCCATAATTGTTTTTTTTATGTTCCACCAATTCGACCCTTTTGTAATTTTCACATGTAATAGCTAACTAATGAGTAAATAAGATATATTTTTTTGGTAGGTGTCACTTTGAGGGTTAGTATAAAAAACCACCCCCAAAAAGTATACTTCTCGTTTTTTACAGTTTCTAATATCGTAAAAATTCCTAAAAAAATATATTATAATTAGATTATGGAGAGTCATATACAGTTTAAATTTCATAAAGATATCTTCAATAGGTACTGAAAAAAAAAATTTTTTTGATAAGGGTTGTCACCCCCATTATTCTCTTACTATGGGGGTTGGGGATATGAGATTAATTGTATGGCTATTTTAGATGAAGAACAATAAAAACAAGGTAAGAACCCTTCATCAGATGCTAGTGCAGTTTTCATATGCTTACCCGGCTAGACCCTTTGCTGTTGAAAATATTTCGTCTTAGTATCGATTTCGTAGGTACTTTTATCTTTATTCCTTATTGTCAATATTTTATCGTAGTATTGTAATGCATTTTCGTTGGTAATATAGTCGTGGTGCATTTTTGTTGTAACGAGTGTGTCTAAATTTACGAATTTTGAGCTAATTTACCAGACATATTTTTATTTTGTCTCTCGTAAAAATGCCAAGTTCACTTTGAAGTTAGGTAATGGTAAAGCCAAGGGGTATATCGTTGTAATATATGTTTTATGAGCACTGAGACAACGTTACGAGACAAACTTTTGTAATATAGTTATTTTGTCTCTCGTAAAAGTCTCAAGTTTACCTCGAAGTTGGCAAAGCCCCAGGACTTTTATTGTAATATATGATTTTTCAACATTGAGGCAACGTTACGAGACGTATCTTTTGATATGTTTTTTTTGTCTCTCGTAAACGCCTCAAATTTACTTTGCTGTTAAGCAAATTGTAATATAGTGTATCTTGTAATATAGTATATTTTGCAAATATTTCTTTCTATCTGATATCGAATTTAGCAGTGCAGTATCATTGATGCTGTGATAGTTTAATTTTTGGTGTAATATAATATTTTGTAATATAGTACTACTGTATATATGTAATATGTGTCTATTGTTTATCTCTAGCTTTCTTTATTCTTGATTACACTAGTTAATCATGGCGCCCAAGCCTTGAACTCACTACCCTATTTGCTATCCGTACCTTTACTGTGCTAGTTAACTAAAAGCAGTGACGCTAACCAAGTCGCTCGTAGGGTGGCCCACATTTAAACAACAAAATTCAATTTCATTTTTCTTTTGCCATATAACAATACATATCAATACATACATTATGTAGACAAAAACTTACAATAATAATAATTCATAATTATTATAACTATAATAATAATTAGTGCTCTTTATAGCACTGGTAGCATTTTCCAAAAACCCGAAGTGGCGATGAAATAAGCTGGAAAACTACACAGTGTACCACTCTGAATTTTTCACAGTATTTCTAGAATAAAGTGCTCTTTATAGCACTGGTAGTGCCATTTTCCAAAAACCCATAGTGGCGATGAAATAAGCCAGATAACAATATTTGGTACGCCGCTAATTTAGCAGTGCAGTATTATTGATGCTGTGTCAGTTTAATTTTTGGTGTAATATAATATTTTGTAATATAGTACTACTGTATATATGTAATATGTGTCTATTGTTTATCTCTAGCTTTCTTTATTCTTGATTACACTAGTTAATCATGGCGCCCAAGCCTTGAACTCACTACCCTATTTGCTATCCGTACCTTTACTGTGCTAGTTAACTAAAAGCAGTGACGCTAACCAAGTCGCTCGTAGGGTGGCCCACATTTAAACAACAAAATTCAATTTCATTTTTCTTTTGCCATATAACAATACATATCAATACATACATTATGTAGACAAAAACTTACAATAATAATAATTCATAATTATTATAACTATAATAATAATTAGTGCTCTTTATAGCACTGGTAGCATTTTCCAAACACCCGAAGTGGCGATGAAATAAGCTGGAAAACTACACAGTGTACCACTCTGAATTTTTCACAGTATTTCTAGAATAAAGTGCTCTTTATAGCACTGGTAGTGCCATTTTCCAAAAACCCATAGTGGCGATGAAATAAGCCAGATAACAATATTTGGTACGCCGCTAATTTAGCAGTGCAGTATTATTGATGCTGTGTCAGTTTAATTTTTGGTGTAATATAATATTTTGTAATATAGTACTACTGTATATATGTAATATGTGTCTATTGTTTATCTCTAGCTTTCTTTATTCTTGATTACACTAGTTAATCATGGCGCCCAAGCCTTGAACTCACTACCCTATTTGCTATCCGTACCTTTACTGTGCTAGTCAACTAAAAGCAGTGACGCTAACCAAGTCGCTCGTAGGGTGGCCCACATTTAAACAACAAAATTCAATTTCATTTTTCTTTTGCCATATAACAATACATATCAATACATACATTATGTAGACAAAAACTTACAATAATAATTTATAATTATTATAACTATAATAATAATTAGTGCTCTTTATAGCACTAGTAGTGCCATTTTCCAAAAACGCGTAATGGCGATGAAATAAGCCACAGATAACAATATTTGGTACGCCGCTGCGCTCGGAATATATTTGTTTACTGGAAAACTACAAAGTGTGCCACTCTGAATTTTTCACAGTATATCTAGAATAAAGTGCTCTTTATAGCATTGGTAGTGCCATTTTCCAAAAACCCGTAGTGGCGATGAAATAAGCCAAAGATAACGCTGCGTTCGAGACATATTTGTTTGCTGGAAAACTACACCACTCTGAATTTTTCACAGTATATCTAGAATAAAGTGCTCTTTATAGCACTGGTAGTGCCATTTTCCAAAAACCCGTAGTGGCGATGAAATACACCAGATAACAATATTTGGTACGCCGCTAATTTAGCAGTGCAGTATTATTGATGCTGTGATATTTTAATTTTTGGTGTAATATAATATTTTGTAATATAGTACTACTGTATATATGTAATATGTGTCTATTGTTTATCTTTAGTTTTCTTTATTCTTGATTACACTAGTTAATCATGGCGCCCAAGCCTTGAACTCACTACCCTATTTGCCATCCGTACCTTTACTGTGCTAGTCATCTAAAAGCAGTGACGCTAACCAAGACGCTCGTAGGGTGGCCCACATTTAAACAACAAAATTCAATTTCATTTTTCTTTTGCCATATAACAATACATATCAATACATACATTATGTAGACAAAAACTTACAATAATAATAATTCATAATTATTATAACTATAATAATAATTAGTGCTCTTTATAGCACTGGTAGCATTTTCCAAAAACCAGAAGTGGCGATGAAATAAGCTGGAAAACTACACAGTGTACCACTCTGAATTTTTCACAGTATTTCTAGAATAAAGTGCTCTTTATAGCACTGGTAGTGCTATTTTCCAAAAACCCATAGTGGCGATTAAATAAGCCAGATAACAATATTTGGTACGCCGCTAATTTAGCAGTGCAGTATTATTGATGCAGTGATAGTTTAATTTTTTGTGTAATATAATATTTTGTAATATAGTACTACTGTATATATGTAATATGTGTCTATTGTTTATCTCTAACTTTCTTTATTCTT
Organism: Stenurella melanura; assembly: GCA_963583905.1. Lineage (NCBI taxonomy): Eukaryota > Metazoa > Arthropoda > Insecta > Coleoptera > Cerambycidae > Stenurella > Stenurella melanura. The sequence continues at coordinate 9,831,280 of OY757317.1, forward strand.
GATTACACTAGTTAATCATGGCGCCCAAGCCTTGAACTCACTACCCTATTTGCTATCCGTACCTTTACTGTGCTAGTTAACTAAAAGCAGTGACGCTAACCAAGTCGCTCGTAGGGTGGCCCACATTTAAACAACAAAATTCAATTTCATTTTTCTTTTGCCCATATAACAATACATATCAATACATACATTATGTAGACAAAAACTTACAATAATAATTTATAAATATTATAACTATAATAATAATTAGTGCTCTTTATAGCACCGGTAGCATTTTCCAAAAACCCGTAGTGGCGATGAAATAAGCCAAAGATAACAATATTTGGTACGCCGCCGCCGTTGCGCTCGGAATATATTTGCTTACTGGAAAACTACAAAGTGTGCCACTCTAAATTTTTCTCAGTATATCTAGAATAAAGTGCTCTTTATAGCACTGGTAGTGCCAATTTCCAAAAACCCGTAGTGGCGATGAAATAAGCCAAAGATAACGCTGCGTTCGAAACATATTTGTTTGCTGGAAAACTACACAGTGTGCCACTCTGAATTTTTCACAGTATATCTAGAATAAAGTGCCCCATATAGCACTGGTAGTGCCATTTTCCAAAAATCCGTAGTGGCGATGAAATAAGCCAGATAACAATATTTGGTACGCCGCTAATTTAGCAGTGCAGTATTATTGATGCTGTGATAGTTTAATTTTTTGTGTAATATAATATTTTGTAATATAGTACTACTGTATATATGTAATATGTGTCTATTGTTTATCTCTAACTTTCTTTATTCTTGATTACACTAGTTAATCATGGCGCCCAAGCCTTGAACTCACTACTCTATTTGCTATCCGTACCTTTACTGTGCTAGTTAACTAAAAGCAGTGACGCTAACCAAGTCGCTCGTAGGGTGGCCCACATTTAAACAACAAAATTCAATTTCATTTTTCTTTTGCCCATATAACAATACATATCAATACATACATTATGTAGACAAAAACTTACAATAATAATAATTTATAAATATTATAACTATAATAATAATTAGTGCTCTTTATAGCACTGGTAGCATTTTCCAAAAACCCGTAGTGGCGATGAAATAAGCCAAAGATAACAATATTTGGTACGCCGCCGCCGTTGCGCTCGGAATATATTTGCTTACTGGAAAACTACAAAGTGTGCCACTCTAAATTTTTCTCAGTATATCTAGAATAAAGTGCTCTTTATAGCACTGGTAGTGCCAATTTCCAAAATCCCGTAGTGGCGATGAAATAAGCCAAAGATAACGCTGCGTTCGAAACATATTTGTTTGCTGGAAAACTACACAGTGTGCCACTCTGAATTTTTCACAGTATATCTAGAATAAAGTGCCCCATATAGCACTGGTAGTGCCATTTTCCAAAAATTCGTAGTGGCGATGAAATAAGCCAGATAACAATATTTGGTACGCCGCTAATTTAGCAGTGCAGTATTATTGATGCTGTGATAGTTTAATTTTTTGTGTAATATAATATTTTGTAATATAGTACTATTGTATATATGTAATATGTGTCTTTTGTTTATCTCTAGCTTTCCTTATTCTTGATTACACTAGTTAATCATGGCGCCCAAGCCTTGAACTCACTACCCTATTTGCTATCCGTACCTTTACTGTGCTAGTTAACTAAAAGCAGTGACGCTAACCAAGTCGCTCGTAGGGTGGCCCACATTTAAACAACAAAATTCAATTTCATTTTTCTCTTGCCCATATAGCAATGCACATCAATACATAAGCACATTATGTACACAAAAACTTATTATAATAACAATAATTATAATAATGATATAGAGGACAAAGATAAAAACTCTATGGTGTTATTTATTATAATAAAAATAAATTTACCGTATTATGAATTACTTGCATTATTAATATGTAATGTGTGGCTATTTTTTTTTCAGTATGCCTGTCCTGCTATACCCTTTAATATAATGAGTTGTATGCAAAAAATTGCATCGATTGAAGCTAGGCTACTGTGTAAAAGGATCATACTATTGATATATTATTTATTGCTTATTTGCTTTTAAACAATTAAACGATAGTTTATAGGCTAGAGGAATAAAGACAAAAATTTATTCCGAGAAAAGTAAACGTATCCATCATGAAGATATTTTGTATTCTATTTAAATCGATTTGCATAAGGAAATAGTGTTAATTGTTTGATCAATTTATATTTCCAGGAAATGTGTAAGTGGTGAAGAAGACTATTCTACATAGTAGCATTTTCTAATAAATAATCTAACGCTTATTGAATATTCATTAGAAACGAAAACAAATTATGCATGAGGATAATGCAAAATTGTTGAGATAATACCTGACTTTTTAGTTTTCGCTAACTAAATAATATTTCTCATGTAATTAATATAATTCTCAAGGAACAATTATATTTTTGTCGAAAAATATGCCTATGTGGTCACTCAAATAACTAATTAATTAAAAAACGATGTTAAATACACATCCAGATTTTCCCTCCAAGTCTTTTGATAGGTAAACTTCTTGACCATATTTGCACTTTAAAATGAGGAAATAATTGGTAATAGAATTTCAATAATATTTGGGGTAAATGTCATAAGGAAGTTTAGAAAAAGTTGCAATTTAGCAAGCTTGGTTAAGACATTGAAAATCAACATGGCTAACTTTTAAGCCTCACATGATATTTACAAAATATGCTAAATGTACAGGAGATAGAAATAAAGAAAAGTTTAATATTACATTAACATTAATATCCCACAAAAATGGATTTTGTAAAAATGCGAGAACATCAATCTAGGTATCAAAATTTATCAAACATACAAGTTTTATAAAAACAACGTTAGGCGTCGGTCGGCGTCGGTCGGCGTCGAGACGTAATAATGCAAGAACATGAGTTTAGATATACAAATTAATCAAAAACAGGTTTTACAGAAACAACGCAAAGCATTGGTCGGCGTCGAGACGTGAAGATACAAGAATCCCACACAGCACATGACATCCCTGGGATATCTTCATTTGGTCCTGTATATCCCAATCGAGGACAACATTCCTCAGGATATTCTTAGGATATCCCAATAAAATATATACAACCTGAGAATATCCCAAATGGGGATATCCTAGACAAATCCTGGCAGGATGTCCTAGTAATATCCTGCAAAGATATTAAAATATCCACTGTGGGAATATTCTGGGCAAGTCCTAGAGTCATCCTATTGAAGATATTATTTAGGAGATTTCAACAACAAAAATAATGAAAGGCATACATATTATTTTGAGGCTATTTATTGTCTTTTATTGGTTTGTAAAATTTGCTTCTAAAAGCTTATTTGTTTGTTCTATTTGATAATCCCCTCCAGTACAAATAATTCATTACAAATGTATATCTTATTTAAATAGCAGTTATTTATCATTTGCTTTTATTTCATTTACTGTGTTCTGAATTAGCCGCCTTTTTGTGACAAGTCGAAAGTTCTAAGAAATCCGCCGGGCGTCGATGTCTTTTCCACGTTCATTTTAAAGTTCTTTCGACAAATAAGATTACGTTAAATATTTCATAAATATAATACTGCTATCTTTGTATTTATTATATTATCTAAAAGGGGAAAATGTGATTAGTTATTGTCTGCAAATATTATTGTCAGATACGTAATCCTTTATATTTATCTGAGTGAATAATTTTTTTATCTCCCTCGCATACCGAAGGGAAGTATTTTAATTCATTATAACTTTGCAGCACGCTGATTTTTACTTCCCTCGCATACCGAAGGGAAGTATTGTATTCGAGAAAAAATCACCCTCCGAGATTTTTTCGGATTCTGACGTTTCAGAACACGTAGATTCCGAAAATATAGGTTTTTCAATTCCGTCAGTCTGTCTGTCTGTCTGTCTGTTGGTGTATTTACTAAAAAACTACTTGACGGAGAGCAGTCAAATTTGGTAGGCAGTTAACCCTACTGTCAGCGAAGAACTGGTAGAATTTTCACTGAAAAATATACAGGGTGGACCGTCTAAACGGAATAAATAGTGAAAAAAATTTTTTTTTGCTAAAATTTAAAATTTCCACGTTTCATGGCGTGCTAAACCTATTTCAGAAAAAAAAAATTTTTGAACAAAATTTTTACCACTAAAAAAATTTTTTTCTTTGTTCAAATTTAAAATTTCCACGTTTCATGGCATTCTAAACCTATTTAAAAGAAAAAAAAAATTTGAAAATTTTTTACCATTTTTGAAAAAATTTTTACCACCAAAATAGATGAATTTTTTTTCTCAAAATTTAAAATTTCCCCGTTTCATAGCGTTCTAAATCTATTTAAAGAAAAATAAAAAAAATTTAAAAATTTTTGAAAAAATTTTAAAAATTTTTGAAAAATTTTTGAAAAAATTTTACCACAAATAGATGGAATCTTTTTTTCCGATTTAAAATTTCCACGTTTCCATGGCATACCAAATTTATTAAAACAAATTTAAAAATGTTTTAGAAAAATAAAAAAAAATGAAAACATGTTTTAGTAATCTATTTATCACCATTATAGAATAGACGAAATATTTGTTTGCTCACATTTAAAATTTCCACGTTTCATGGCATTCTAAACCTATTTAAAAGCAAAAAAATTTTTGAAAATTTTTTACCAACATTTTTGAAAAAATTTTTACCACCAAAATAGATGAATTTTCTTTTCTCAAAATTTAAAATTTCCACGTTTCATAGCGTTCTAAATCTATTTAAAGAAAAATAAAAAAAAAATTAAAAATTTTTGAAAAAATTTTACCACAAATGGAATTTTTTTTCCGATTTAAAATTTCCACGTTTCCATGGCATTCCAAATTTATTAAAACAAATTTAAAAATGTTTTAGAAAAATAAAAAAAAAATGAAAACATGTTTTAGTAATCTATTTATCACCATTATAGAATAGACGAAATATTTTTTTGCTCAAATTTAAAATTTCCACGTTTCATAACATTCTAAACCTATTTCGGAAAAAAAATTTGCAACATATTTTCACCAATTTGGACAAAAATTTAACACTAGAATAGACAGAAAACATTTTTGAAAATTTGTTCTATATTTTAATCACCACTATACTTCCACTCCATTACGTGAATGTGGGATTGAAAATGTGAGAGATGGCAATAATATTTGGCATATCCTATTATATACTTTTATTGAATGATGGCATCCCAAGAAATAATTGAGGCATGGTGGACATTTATAAAGGTATTTGCGCAAGCCTTCCATATTTGGCACCTGTTATTTAGTATATTGAACTTTTGCTGTTGGATGAACACTCTGTATATTTTTTTGACCAAAAGTTATCAAGTTTTCTTTGTAATAATACCAATAATTATATTCCGATTATTATTCCCAATGTCATTTCGTAATTAATAATTTTTATGAGTGACTGTCATGCAAAAATAACGAGGGAAGTTCTGTGTAAATAATTTTACCGATTTTTTAAAGTTGTTCATATCATCGCTTATAACTTCTAACCACCCTAAACTCTGTTGATTTTAATAATACCAAAAAAAGGCAAGAGCTCATTTTTATGTAATTTATGTAATGTATTTCATGCATTTACAATTTTTATTTGAAACTTTTTTACTAGCCTTTACACATTTTGAGTAATTTTGAAAAAACACTTTGTTATATTTTTTACCCCTTCTCGGGGTTGAAAAAAATATTTCTTTCATTAATCGTGTTCATATACTTCAAGGTAACTTATATAAAAAATTCAAGTATTTACCGCAAAATTTTGTCTTTGCTTATTGGCTCAGTTTAAAAGTAATGATACTATATCATAAAATAATATGTATTTTTTGCTGTCTTAGGAAATATCCAATAAACCCTAAAAGAACTGGGGATAAAGTCCAATCAATGTCCTCAGGTTGTTCATAGTAAAGGCCAGGCATAACCCATATAAGAACTGATGATGTCCTGTACATACCCGTACTGATGTCCTGAGGACAACATCAGCAAAGCCCGAACTGTCCCATTTGGATGTCTTACGGACATCCTAAGGTGATAATGGGATCTTCCCAGGATATCCCATATGTCCTGAAAAGTTGTCGCCAGTATGTTCTAAGGATGTCCTTGTGCTGTATGGGATATGAATCTAGGTGTGAAAATTGATCAAATGGAAGAATAGGAATCTAGGTATCAAAATTTATCAAATATATATATATCATTCTTACGTCTCGACGCTCTCCGACGCCTAGCCTCATTTTTAAGACTTGTGTATTTAATAAATTTTGATATCTAAATCTTTGTTCTTGCATTTTTACGTCTCGACGCTGACCGACGCCTAGCGTGGTTGTTGTAAAACTCGTGTATTTGATACATTTTGATACCTAGATTTTTATTCTTGCATTTTTACGTCTCGACGCTGACCGATGCCTAGCGTCGTTTTTGTAAAATTTGTCTATTTGATAAATTGTGATGTCTAAATCTGTGCTGGAATTTTTACGTCTCGGCGCCGACCGACGCCCAGTGTCGTTTTTGTATAACTTGTGTATTTGATAACCCTGATAACACCAAACGTCCCCAGGACGTTCACTTAGGTCCTCGTTTGGTCTGAACGTCCCGGGTTTACATGATACGTCCGTTTGCTATCGTCCCTAAAACGTTCTGAATAAAACGTTTTGAGGACATCCTGCTAGAGTCTAGTCAAGACAAACCTAAACACATTTGTGAAATAACCTCCAGGAGTGATGTTTTTTTTGAGCAGATGAGGATATGATTAAAAAATCGGTAAAGGTATTTACACAGAACTTCCCTCGTTCATGGCAGTCTCTCTAAAAAAATAATAATTACGAAATGACATTGAGAATAATAATCGGAGTAGAGTTATTGCTATTATTACAAAGAAAACTTGATAGGTTTTGGTCAAAAAAATATACAGATTGCTCATCCAACAGCAAAAGTTCAATACTAAATACCAGGTGCCACATATGGCAGGCTTGCGCAAATACCTTTACAAATGTCCACCATGACTGAATTATTTCTTGGGATGACCACCCTGTACATTTTTCAATAAAAGTATAATAGGTGCATATGCAAGATGTTACTGCCATCTGTCACATTTTCAATCCAACATTCACGTAATGGAGTGGAAGTATAGTGGTGGTTAAAAAATTTCATTTTTTTTAAATTTTTCAAAAGATGGTAAAATAATTTTCAAATTTTTTGCTTCTGAAATAGGTTTAAAATGTCAAAGGTAGAAATTTTAAATTAGAGCAAAAAGGAAAGTTTCCTTCTGTTCTATACTAGTGCTAAAAAAAGTTTAAAAATTAAAAATGATGTATTTTTAAAATAGGTTTAGAATGCTATGAAACGTGAAAATTTTAAATTTGAGCAAATAAAAAAAATTCGATCTATTTTAGTGGTAAAAACTTTTTGAAAAATGTTGGTGAAAAAAATTTTCAAATTTTTTTTTCTGAAATACCTAGGTTTAGAATGTCATTTAAATTTGAGCATTCTGGTGTTAATTTTTTTTCCAAACTGGTAACAAAATGCTGCAAATTTTTTTTTCCGAAATTGGTTTGGAATATGAAACGTGGAAATTTTAAATTTGAGCAAAAAAAATTTTTTCGTCTGTTCTGTAGTAGTGATACATAAATGGATTAAAAATGTTTTAAAATTTTTTTAAAAATTCTTCAAAAACATTTTTAAATTTGTTTGAATAGTTTTAGAATGCCATGGAAACGTGGATAGTTAAAATCTGAACAAAGAAAGAAAAATTCTATCTTAGTGATAAAATTTCAAAAAACTTTTTTTTTTAATCAGGCTTAGAATGCCATGAAACGTGAAAATTTTAAATTTGAAGAAAGAAAAAAAAATTCATTTTAGTAGTAAAAATTTTTTCAAAAATATTGGTGAAAAAAATTTTCAAAATTTTTTTTCCTGAAATAGGTTAAGCGTGTCATGAAACGTAGAAATTTTAAATTTGAGCAAAAACAAATTTTTTTCATCTTGGTAAAAATTTTTTCAAAAATGTTTGAAAAAAATTTTCAAAAATTTTTTTTTTCTGAAATAGGTTTAGCGCGTCATGAAACGTGGAAATTTTAAATTTGAGCAAAAAAAATTTTTTTCATCTTGGTAAAAATTTTTTCAAAAATTTTCAAAAATTTTTTTTTCCTGAAACAGGTTTAGCGCGTCATGAAACGTGGAAATTTTAAATTTGAGCAAAAAAAAATTTTTTTCACTATTTATTCCGTTTAGACGGTCCACCCTGTATATTTTTCAGTGAAAATTCTACCAGTTCTTCGCTGACAGTAGGGTTAACTACCTACCAAATTTGGCTGCTCTCCGTCAAGTAGTTTTTTAGTAAATACACCAACAGACAGACAGACAGACAGACAGACCGACAGACAGACAGACAGACAGACAGACAGACTGACGGAATTGAAAAACCTATATTTTCGGAATCTACGTGTTCTGAAACGTCAGAATCCGAAAAAATCTCGGAGGGTGATTTTTTCTCGAATACAATACTTCCCTTCGGTATGCGAGGGAAGTAAAAGGAAATTAAAAACTGTAAAAATGAAATTACAATCCTTAAAAAGTTTTGCTAACAAAATTTCTTTTGATAAAATATTTTCATATTTCATGGTCCATTTAAATTTTGTCAATTTGATTTTTCTGATTTCAGAAATCTTATATTTGTTTCAACTATTTTTTTCATGAGTTTCGGTTATATTACAGCCATTTTCACCGCAATATTTAAGCAGAGCTTATGTAATGTTACCACATACTTAAAGTATGTGAATGTTACTCAGTTGCTGTCAACCTGGGAAATTCAATTTGGCAGGCATTGCATCATTTTTACAAAGAATTTTATATATTCTTTGCATTTTTATTTCTTCCGCACACTGGCACTAGTCACTTTTAACGGCTACAAAAGAAAGTACCAAAAACAGGTAAGTCTATTTAATTGATGTATTAATATATGTCTTTAGATCGATATTTTATTCTAGATAAATTTGGTGCGGCTTATTTGTAGGTTATAATAAATATACTACCACCCACCTTATTTGGATCTGTTAAAATTCTATGGGAGATCACCTGTGAACCTGAGTATGTAGTTTTTAGTTGTTTATCATGGAGCGAACTTATTCACTTAAAAGAAGATTGTTGGTTAAACATTATAAATACAATACTTCCCTTCGGTATGCGAGGGAAGTAAAAATTGAAAAGAAGTACCTACTCATGCAGTGTGTTAAACGAAGTGTTATATATAGTTCGACATCTCTGTTGAACAAGTGGAGGTGATGAAACTTTTAATAGGTAAGGTTTGATACATCGAGTAACAAAAACATTCGCCAGAAAACATCAACAAACTTGTAAAGTATATTTAGGGATTTCAGTAAATTAATATAAGGAAAAAACTAATAAAGGTACTTTTTGAGGAAAATTTACAAATTTGTAACTTATATGCCCTATTTGTTATATTTTTCTGAAATTATGCTGTACGTACGTACAAAAACTTTTATACATCATCAATGTTCAACCTAATAAACCTGCTTCTAACCGTAAATCCTAATGCATCTTAACCCATAGCCATTTTCTTTACTTGAATTCTGTAATAATATTGCCAAAAAATATAACGTTAAACTTATAATAATGTTATTAATCTGCGGTAGCATTAGTCAACATATATTTCTGCTTCTCTCGGTCTTTGGTATTATTTGTAGAATCAATCATTCATATAAAGAGGAGGTGTTCTTAAAATTTTTAAATGAACAAGGGAACCTTTCAAATGCAAAAGTCAGTTAAACAAAAAAATGTTCAAATTTAAACTGTGATTTTTTTTTAAATAGGACACCAAGAAAATTATAACAATTTATTTTAAATATAAGCTTGCCATCAAGTGGCATATATTAGTCTTAATGTTTTTTGCCAAGATTTCATCTGAAATGTTAATTTTTCTTTTATTTGCACAGGGGCTGCTGCAGTCGCTAACGCTTCAAAGTCTTGGAAGGACACCGAAATGGCTATTACATCGTGATTGAAGCGGGCAAAAGAAAGAACAGAGAGGGTGTCAAAAAAGAGAGAATATTAGAAAATAATATAAATTAAGATAATTATAAAAAGACGAAATGTGCAAAATGTTAAGAAAAGGTGTGATATACATTTATCTTACGTTTTATTGCATACTTGGCTTATTTCTTATAATATTCAATATGACTTAATGTATATATAACTATATTATACTGTACTAGGTATTATAATATATAACTTTTAAATCCCATAAAAATTGTATTTTTGACACTTGACACTTAAATTTGTAGAGTAAGAAGTTAATTTAAAAAAAATACAAATGCCATAACTTATTTTTCAATAGCACAATAGAAATAAAATGTTCGCATAAATTTGTCATTTGGTGTTGATAAATAAAAGTACTAAGTTTTAAAATCAATCTAATATTGAATAATTTTTCTACATGGTAATTATATATTGTTATTTTTTTATCTTTTTGGCTTTTCTAACCACATTTATTCCCTTCGAAATAGAATCCAATCACTGGATTCTATTTCGAAAGAAATGCATGTGGTTAGAAAACCCAAAAACGAACATAAATACCCTCTGCTGTGAATACACCTTAAAAGTGGTGGAGGGGGAGGTACCTATGTTTTGCATAGTATGTCCCAACAACGTTTTCAGGACGTCCTCTCTAGACCTACATTCGTCCCACATAAGTCCTGGGTGGGACGTACTCGGGACACCCCGTTTTGCTGACACGGAACGTCCCTCAAACGTCCTCGGTACGTCTTCCGTCGGTAGAGTACGTCCTCGGGACGTTTTCATGTCCTGTGAGTACGTTCTTGGGACGTTTTCGGGACGTCCATGTGCTATTAGGGAAACTTTGATATGTAAATATATGTTCTTGCATTTTTACGTCTCGACGCCGACCAGCGCTTAGGTCGTTGTTGTAAACCTTGTGAGTTTGACTAATTTTGATACCTAGATTCGTATTCTTCCATTGCCTCGTCTCGGCGTCGACCAGCGCCTAGCGTAGTTTTTGTAAAACTTGTGTGTTTGATCAATTTTGGTACCCTAGATTAATGTTCTCGCATTTTTGTGAAACCCATTTTTTGTGGAATAATAGTGCTAATGTAATATTAAACTTTTCTTTATTTCTATCCCCTGTACAGTTTGCAGATTTTGTAAATACCATGTCAGAATTGAAATTTAGCCAAGTTCATTTTCCATGTTTTAACGAAGCTTGCTAAATTGCAACTTCTGTAAAAATTTTTAAAACATCTGTCCCTAATATAATTAAAATTCTATGACCAATTATTTCCTCATACTGAAGTGGAAATATAGATAAGAAGTTTACCTTTAAAGAGACTTGGAAGGAAAATCTGTATGTGGAAGTAGCGATTCCTTAGGCAGCGGTTATCTTAGAAACATGTTCAATTTTTTACATAATGACAGCATCTAGCTTCTATATTTTAGTTATGAAAAAGGTACGAGATGATTATTACTAGCCAGAATTAAGAAGCGTACAAACCTGGATCATTTGAGTACTTTTCCATAAATTCATCGACTGCTTCAAAGAATCTGAAAATAAAAAAACTGTTATTTTATCTCGAATAAACAACAAATGTATTATTTTTCTTGCTATTTCCTCAATTTCAGCAATAATATTTATAATAACATGAAAAATAAATGCCTTTTCAAATAAAACTTCTTTGCCACCGATATAATTATCTTGAATTTAAAAAATTGATTGATGGAGCCGTTACTCTGTGGTAATTAATCATTTTGCACAAATAACTAAGTAACGCACACTACAATGTTTTCTAACACTATGTATTTATAAAAATTGCGACTGCAGTTACGACTTACAAAGCCATTGTCAAGCAGTGAATCAAAAATGACTGATTTACAATTATACAGAAATATTATATACAGACTGTCTATTTTACGAGGGTCACACCAAATATCTCGCTTAATATCTATTGTAGAAGAATAAAGTTTTAGAAACAGTTATCCCATTTTTTGTGAGCTATATTTCAGTAAAAAGAAATTTGAAATCCATAGCCTACTTTATGAGATATATTACAAAAACCTGAAAAATAGGAAAACCGCAAACGGTTATAGCTTCCTTATTTGAGGAGATACGAAAAAAAGTTAAAGGAATGAAAGTTGACGGCAAAGACAATAAGAATAATAACGTGTAACAAAAAAATCGAAAAATGCAGTTGGCTTTGACATACGCTATTGTGCAAAAATGAAAAATACATATCTCAAAGTAGGCCATGACGTCATTAATTCCGTTATTTTTTTCTCATTCCAACGATATAAAACATGTCACAGAAATTTTAACCGATAGTGTCAATATTTAATATTTTACGAATACCACAATTCATATAATTGAATCGTAACAATCAGCTGTGCCATAATAGTAAAAATTCACTATATAATAATTATAATTCCGCAATTATTTATTACAATTTAATACAAACCAACAAATATCTCATAAATAAAAATACAAGTACAAAACGAACATCCAAAGAAAAAAACGAAAAACTATGTATAACAGTACTACCTACTACTATATTGCAAAGAAATTGTGTGTATTTATTTTTCTGACTACAAATGCTCAAACTGTGCACCATGCATTCTGACACATAAACGTGCTCTACGAGACACGTCTCGCATTACATTTTGGAGCATTTCAGGAGTAATTGCCTCACATGCGTTTCGAATTCTGGTTTTGATGTCAATATTTTCAGGGGCAGTTTGAAATACCTTGTCTTTAATGTAACCCCAGACGAAAAAATCCAAGGGAGTAATATCTGGTGATCGAGCTCTCCATAGAATGGGTCCATAGGTGCCTATCCAGCTATCTGACATAACTTGATTTAAATAATTTGTACACATTACAGCAGTGTGAGGTGGAGCCCCATCTTGTTGAAAATATGAATAATTTAATCTTTCTGCCACTGTTAATTCATAAAGAAAATCTTGAAATTCGTTTTGCAGGAAATTAAGGTATCTACGAGCGGTTAATTTGCCATCATAAAAATAAGGTCCAATTACTTTAGTCCCTAAAAGACCCAACCAAACATTCGTAGAAAATCTTTCTAGGAAAGCAGTCTCTCTGCACCAATGTGTATTTTCTCGTGTCCACTTATAATGCATATTTCTATTGACAAATCCATTATTAGAAAAATTTGATTCGTCCGACCAAAGAATTTTGCTACATATCAGCGCGTCATTCCTTTTCTTATTTAATAACCATCTACAAAATCTTACTCTCATTGGCTTATCTCCCTCATATAAATGTTGAAATTTCCTCATTTTGTAGCATCGAAATCCGTTTTTTTTCAATATTTTTCTTGCACTGTCTTTTTTCATGCGACAGTTTCTCTGAATTTGTCTCAAAGAGGTTTCCTCATTTTGGTTAACATAATTCATTACTCTATTCACTTTTCTTACATTATCCGCAACATGCGCTCGCCTTACTACTTTTTTGAAAATGAACCGTGCGTTTTTAGATTTTGAACTAACTTCCTAAACATAGTTCGATTTGGCTGCGGAGCATCTGGAAATCTATCTCCGTAAACCGTGACTGCCATCTCAGCGTCAAAATTGCACTGACAATAAATGCTAATCATATCGAATTTGTTATTATTGGTGTACACCATAATTACTGATATAAAATTTGTCTTAGAACTCGACAACGCAACATACAACATACAGCAGTGACAATCTGTCAAATTTATTAATAACTATACATTGTTTTTCACTAATTATGGCACAGCTGATTGTTACGATTCAATTATATGAATTGTGGTATTCGTAAAATATTAAATATTGACACTGTCGGTTAAAATGTCTGTGACATGTTTTATATCGTTGGAATGAGAAAAAAATAACCTAATTAATGGCGTCATGGCCTACTTTGAGATATGTATTTTTCATTTTTGCACAATAGCGTATGTCAAAGCCAACTGCATTTTTCGATTTTTTTGTTACACGTTATTATTCTTATTGTCTTTGCCGTCAACTTTCATTCCTTTAACTTTTTTCGTATCTCCTCAAATAAGGAAGCTATAACCGTTTGTGGTTTTCCTATTTTTCAGGTTTTTGTAATATATCTCATAAAGTAGGCTATGGATTTCAAATTTCTTTTTACTGAAATATAGCTCACAAAAAATGGGATAACTGTTTCTAAAACTTTATTCTTCTACAATAGATATTAAGCGAGATATTTGGTGTGGCCCTCGTAAAATAGACAGTCTGTATATAGACAATTTTGGTTGGATAGATAGGTACAATAAGGGCTTAGGCAGGTAGATGACAATAATAAACTTAATTATGAATATTCAATTATGGGTCTGCCGGCTGTAAATGAAGGTGAATATATCAGATCTAATTGATCATTTAACAAATTATATTCCTTGATATTATTGTGTTTATGAATTTCCAGAGATTCTAAAATGTTTAATTTAAAGCCTTTTGTTGAGAAATGTAAAATTTCAATGTCGTCTAATTCTGGAAAACTATGGTTGTTTTCGAGGCAGTGGTTCGCGAAAGATGAATCAGTTTTCTGTAACCTGTATGATCTAAGATGTTCTTGATACCGTATTTTGAAATTTCTATCGCTTTGCCCTATATAGATACTATTACACTCTGTACATTTGAACTTATAAACTCCAGATTTGTTAAATTTACGTGTTGGGTCTTTTGCATTATATAATATGTATATTGTGTTCAGAGAGAACATTAGCTATTTTTTCGGATAAATGGCCACAGTAAGTAATTGTTGTGTAAGTAAATTTTGTGGTTTCTTTTATTTTTGGATATATTAATTGAAAAGTGAATTTACTTTTCAATTAATATATCCAAAATACTAGTTTGTTTTACTTATTTCCCCTATTTACCCCCCAACCCTTGAACGGAATCAACCAAGTGTATATATCAATTTCATATTATTGTTAACCCCTTTAGTTTTCAAAATATAAATTTTAAATTACAGTTCAGAATATTTGACAGTAACACAGGTTTACAAAAAGAAAAAAGTTTTCTGGATCTGGGGTCAGACCATACGTTTCTTATGTATTTTTCGACGCTCAGCAAAACTAAAAACAGATTCTAGTTTTTAGTTTTGCTCTATAACGTCAGGATTTTGAGATATTCTAACCTAAAAGTTGGACATATTTGAGGTTATGTAGCTTTGAGAATTATTTTTCTCAAGAAACCATGTGTGGGATCTTAAAGTACAAGTCTTCACCTTTAAAATACCGTTGAGTTTGCTCAAATATCTTTTTTTTTTCGCCGAGATATTGCAATTTAAATAATTACTATAAGGTTTCCGTACTAATTAAATGTATTGGGAAAGATATGATATGAACACAGTTTTAAAAATTCCATATCTCAGACAACTTTTTTTTTTGTAAACCTGTGTAATTTTTTTAAAAATCCGAACCCAACAGTTCACTTTAACCAGAAGTAATACTGACTTTCTTATTTCAAATATCGTTCTAAATATTTTTTTATCTTATCCGATGATGGTTTAAATTACGTTTACAAATACAGTGCTTGTACCTAGTTAATTACTGACAAAAATGCGAAATCCTCAGTGTCATCTACAACTTTAAATTGTAGTTTCACATTCATTTATGGATCGATTTTAAATTTAAAAATTGCATTAGAAAGCCAATTTAAAGCTCGACTGAAAGCACGTAAAAAATATACAGGGTGTCCTTTAGAAAAAGGAAGTTTTTGGCCGTTAACTACCTATAAAAAACTTATTTAGAAAAATTAATTAAATCGCCAAATAATCATTTGCATTGGACGAAAAATGTGTAAAAGTACCTTTCAATTAAATACTGTGGGTATTTATTAGGCATTATATACTTAAACTTTCTTTTCATTTTCAAGGTCATGATTCGATATTGATTTTGGAAAAACTATTGTATAGATAATTCATACGTCTATCAGACAAGATTTAAAAAATCGGTAAAGGTGTTTACACAGAACTTCCTTCTTTATTTGTGCATGGCGGTCACTCTAAAGAATTCATAATTAGGGAATGACACTGAAAATAATAATCGGAATATAGTTATCAGTATTATTACAAAGAAAACCTGATAAGCTTTGGTCAAAAAATATACAGAGTACTCATCCAACAACAAAAGTTCAATATTAAATGACAGGTACCAAATATGGAAGAGTTGTGCAAATACCTTTACAAATGTCCACCATGACTGAATTATTTTTTGGGTTGACCACCCTGTACAATTTACAATAAAAGTATAATAGGTGCATATGCCAAATATTATTGCCATCTGTCACATTTTCAATTCCTCATTCACGTGGAGTGGAAGTGTAGTGGTGGTTAAAAAATTAATTTTTTTTAATTTTTCAAAAATGTTGGTAAAAAAATTTTCATAATTTTTTTTTCTGAAATATGTTTAGAATGTCATGAAACGTGGACATTTTAAATTTGTGCAAAAAGAAATTTTTTCCATCTAAGTATTCTAGTGGTAAAATATTTTTTCAACATGGTAAAAAATTGTTGCATTTTTTTCCGAAATAGGTTTGGAATGTCATGAAGCGTGGAAATTTTAATTGTGAGCAAAAACAAATTTTTCATCTATTGAGTAGTGATACACAGATTAAAACTTTTTTCATAAAAATTTTTAAATTTTTCAAAAATATTTTTAAATTTGTTTTTGTTGAAATAGGTTTAGAATGCCATGGAAATTTAAATTTTCATCTATTTTAGTGGTAAATTTTTTTCAAAAATTGTAAAAGAATTTTCTGAAATGTTTTTTCTTAAATAGGTTTAGAACGCTATAAAACGTGAACATTTTACATTTGAAATAAGAAAAAAAAATTGCATCTGTTTTAGTAGTAAAAAATATTTCAAAAATTCGAAAAAAATTTTTTTTGCAATAGGTTTAGAATGCCACGAAACATGGAAATTTTAAATTTGAACAAAGAAAAATTTTATTCGTCTTAGTGGTAAAAAAATTTTTCAAAAATGTTGGTGGAAAAAAAAAATTTCTTTTTTCTGAAATAGGTTTAGCGTGTCATGAAATGTGTAAATTTGAAATTTGAGCAAAAAAATGTTTTTTCATTATTAATTCCACCGAAATTTTAACCATTTCTTCGCTGACAGTAGCGTCAACTACCTACTGCTCTCCGTCAAGTAGTTTTTTTTAGTTAATGCACCAACAGACAGACAGACAGACAGACTGACGGAATTGAAAAACCTATATTTTCGTAACCTACATGTTCTGAAACGTCAAAATCCGAAAAAATCTCGGAGGGTGATTTTTTTCTCGAATACAATACTTCCCTTCGGTATGCGAGGGAAGTAAAAACATACAGAGTGCTGTTTAAAATAAAGAAGTTTGTAGTATTTCCGGTTAAACCAAAATTGTTATTTTGAGTCCGGTTATGTTAGAAAATTTATATTTGTGTTTAATATCCTGTATCCTATTTCAAGTTTTTCTCTTAAAGAACAAAGAAGAAAGTGGGGGTGTACTTGGTCTCGTGGGCACCGGTATACACCAAATTCCAAGTATCTGGACTACTACTGTCATTCCTCATGGCTCACCCTGTATACGCCAAATTAACTATTTTTTTTTTACTTTTAACATCTAAGGTTACGTCATCTAGAATATTACTTATATGCCCGCATCCCATTAAGATTTCACCAGAAATATTTACCCGTTAAATTACCTAACCAAAGGTCAAATAATATTCAAGAAAAGAAACAAAAAAATCAAAAATATTCACCCACCGTTACTGACTCAGCGGCTTTGCAATGTATTTATACACCTAAAATTAATAGTATAGTTAACGCCATGTCAGTGCACAATAAGCTGATCGTTTAGTTTAGATAATCAAGTTAGCTGCAGGCGCGGCAGACTGAAGTCCTGCCGTTTTTCAGATTGCCTACCACTCTGCCAATAATTATTCCATCCCTCTGTCAATGCTGCTGCCATTTATTTCAAAACCGATCTAAACAAAGGCCTGCTAGGAAATACGACAGGCCTGCTTCGTATTGCATGGGATAATACAATTTGGATGTGAATACAGGAGGCGAATCTAAGAATAAAAAATCGGTAAAGGTATTTACACAAAACTTCCCTCGTTACTTGTGCATGGCGGTCACTCTAAAAAATTTTTTTTGAAATAATTTTAGAATGCCATAAAACATGAAAGTTTTAAACTTGAGCAGAGGAAAAAAATGTTCCATTTATTTTAGTGGTAGGTAAAAAAATTTTCAAAAATGTTGGTGAAAAAAATTTTCATTTTTTTTTTTTAATAGGTTTAGAATGCCATGAAACGTGAAAATTTTAAATTTGAGCAAAAAAAAATGTTTTCCATCTATTCTAGTGATAATTTTTTTTTCAAAATGGTAAAATGTTGCAATTTTTTTTCCGAAATAGGTTTGGAATGTTATGAAACGAGGAAATTTTAAAATTAAGCAAAAAAATGTTTTCATCTATTCTATATTAAGTAGTGATAGACTAAAAATAAATTTTCTTTTTTAATTATTTCAAAAAATGTTTTTAATTTGTTTGAATAGGTCATGAAAACGTGGAAATTTTAAATTAGAAAAAAAAAGAAAATCCATCTTTTAGTGGTCAAATTTTTTCAAAAATGGTAAATAAAATTTCATTTTTTGTTTTTTTTTTAATAGGTTTAGAACGCTACGAAACGTGGAAATTTTAAATTTGAAGAAAGAAAAAAAAAATTTCCATCTAATTTTGTGATAAAAAATGTTTCAAAAATGTTGGTACAAAAAAAAAAAATTAAATAGGTTCAGAATTCAATGAAACGTGGACATTTTAAATTTGAACAAAGAAAAAAAATTTTTTTCATCAATTTTAGTGGTAAATTTTTTTTCAAAAATGGTGAAAGAAATTAATTTTTTTTCCTGAAATAGGTTTAGCGTGTCCCGAAACATGGAAGTTTCAAATTTGAGCAAAAAAATTTTTTTATTATTTATTCCCTTTAGACAGTCCACCCTGTATATTTTCCAGTGAAAGTTTAACCATTTCTTCGCTGTAGTAGAGTCAAGTACCTACCAAATTTGACTGCTCTCTGTCAAGTAGTTTTTTAGTTAATGCACCAACAGACAGACAGACTGACGGAATTGAAAAACCTATATTTTCGTAATCTATGTGATCGGAAAGGTCAAAATCCGAAAAAATCTCGGAGGGTGATTTTTTCTCGAATACAATACTTCCCTTCGGTATGCGAGAGAAGTAAAAACAGACCAACTACAAGTCGTATTTGCGCAATTAGGTTTTGGATCAACAGTGGTCTTTAATCTAATACTGGATAGATGTATACAAATTTTGCCGAAAAACAAAGTTTGTCATCGAGCTATTCATAAACCAAGTGAAAACAGTGCTTTAGAATAAATTATCTTTACTATTTCGGAAACTACAAATTCCACAACTAAAAATTGTGTCGGAACCAGCATCATTTCAACGCACTGTTATGGTATAATACCGCACGATTCCGACAAATCAGAAGCCGTTAAGCCACACTTAGTGGTTCGGTTGCTATGGTTACGTATAACTCGCATTTGACGTTTTAAACCGTTTTGAAGTTTTTTGTGTAATTTCTAAAATCTTGTTAGAGAAAGTATAGTCTACAACACGTTTGGAATGGCATATGCCACACTCGCGAACCGTAATCCTCGCCTTCGGCTCGAACTACAAACTTTTCGCTCGTGTGGAATATGGGACATTCCAGAACTTTTTGTAGAATACACTATTTTTACATTCTTTTTGACGGACTATAAGTTTAGTTGCTTTATATCAGGTGGTAAATGATTATACAAATTTAGGTTGGGAGAACTTTTGTCGCTTAGAATTAGTCCAGCGGCATATGTGTTATGTTCATGACAATCAGAGTGGATAGAGAATTAGTAGCAACCCTCTTCCCAACACGAGCTACAACAGTCTGGAAGCCCATAGAGAAGGACGTCCCCCCTCCACCAATTACGGAAGAGGAGATTATCAAGGCGGCCGTGAGGCTGAAACCGAACAAGGTGCCGGGGCCCGACGGCATCCCACCGGAAGCCGTCAAGATGGCCGTTAACTCACACCCACAGGTTTTTGTATTCAACGACAATGTCACCAAGGGGGTAATCCCGACGGAATGGAAAACGGCAAAGCTGGTGCTGGTACCAAAACCCGGCAAACCGATAGACTCCGCCCCAGGACCCATATGCCTCCTCGACACCTCTGCCAAACTCCTCGAGCGCACCATCGTCACGCGGCTGACCGAGGAACTCGACCAACGAGGAGGACTATCCGATAGCCAGTACGGATTCCGTGAAGGCAGATCGACTGTGAAAGCCATTCAAGAAGTCGTCCGCGTTACCCGCTTTGCTAAGGAGGGCAACTGGAGGTAGCGTGAGATCTGCATCGCCACGGCGATTGTTGTCAAGAAGGCCTCCAACTCTGCTCCGTGGAAGCCTATAGTAGAAACACTGCATGCACCACAGGGGGGTACCAGGGTACCTCGTCCGTCTCATCATGAGTTATTTTACGAACAGGAGTCTGCTGACCGAGTGAAAGCAGCGCCGTCACCTGTGGAGTCCCACAGGGATCGGTCCTGGGCCCTCTGCTATGGAACGAGGTCTATGACGGGGTACTAGACATCGAGACACCGGTACCCAGAGCAGACTACCGCATGGTGGCGTTTGCTGATTAGCTGATACTGATAGCTATGGACAAGACGGAGGACGGAGTGGTCGCTCAAACGAAAGCGATCGTCGATGCTGTCGGCAACTGGATGGCAACTAACTCCCTTGAAATCGCACCGGAGAAATCAGAAGTAATTTCCCTCAATGGCAGAAAGAAAATCCGAGACATTACGGTCAACGTACTGGGTGTTAATATTCTAGCCAAGAAACAACTAAAATATCTCAGAGTACACCTTGACCACAGGCTCTCCTGGAACACGCACATCGAGAGAACAACAGTAAAAGCTGAAAAATCGGCAATGGCCTTATCTAATTTAATGCCAAGAGTGTAGGGCCGCACCACCGGAACCCGCCGCCTCATAAGTGCCGTAGTGACTTCGATCCTGCTGTATGCTGCTCCAGCGTGAGTCGAGGGCTCAAGACGGAAGTAAACCGGAGAAAATTAATTAGAGCTCAACGCTGTGTGCTAATCAGAATGATTAGCGCATACCGCACTGTTTCAACCGTTGCGTTGCAAGTAATCGCCGCGACTCCACCTATTGA
Organism: Stenurella melanura; assembly: GCA_963583905.1. NCBI lineage: Eukaryota > Metazoa > Arthropoda > Insecta > Coleoptera > Cerambycidae > Stenurella > Stenurella melanura. The sequence goes on from OY757317.1 coordinate 9,852,512, forward strand.
CCTCATGGCTAAAGAGCGTGCTTATAATCATGGCGCCGACGACGCAGCTCGGGCTTATAATTATACCTGTCTAATGGAACGCTGGCAGGCTCGCTGGACTAGTGCGGCAGAAGGTCGCTGGACCAGGACTCTCATTCCAAACATAAAACCGTGGGTAGAGCGAAAGCAAGGCAATCTGGGATATTACCTTACGCAAGTCCTGAGTGGATATGGCAACTTCGGCTCCTATCTACCCAGAATAGGAAAGAGGGAAACAGACAACTGTTCCTACTGCCCCATGGCTGACACCGTGACCCACACGATGTTCGGCTGTTCCCGATGGAACGCCGAACGCGACAACGTCACCAGGAACCTCGAGCAAGAATTAAACGAAGGCAACTTAGTCACAACCATGCTCAGCTCAGAGCAACGATGGTGCGCGATCAGCGACCTATGTATAACCATAATGAGTGCTAAGGATCAAGATGAACGTGAAAGAGCGGCCTAACATCGTGGCCGCACTGCACAGCACCTGAGGTAATGCTGACGCGGTTCCGGGCTGTCTGTGCTGAAGATGGAGGGGTTTTAGCCGGTAGAAGTCCGGCACTCCCCGGAGCGCCAGACCTCTTGCGCCGGGGGTCCATGAGGATTTCCCCTCCGTACATAAAAAAGACTGGATAGAGAGGCTGGGCACACTCCTGTGGATCTCCACAAGATTATAAAAAACAAATAGTGAAGGCAAAGGCATAACGCCCAGTTTAATGAAAATAGATTGACAGTGATCCATCCGTAAACCCAGCACTAATGACTATTGTTATAACCTTCTTTTATGGAAGAAAAACTTTTGATGCGTGGTAGGAGTTACCTCATAGGAGCACTGCGTAGGAAAGTCTAGAGTGGAAAAGAGAAAAATAAGCCTTTTATTTAAATGGTAAATATGGTTTACCAGCTAAGGTTGTCATTTAGATACATGCCTGGGAGTTTAACATGAGAGCCTTTTGATAAATTTAAATTTGAAGATATTATATCTCTGAATTTATTTAAAGTGGACCAGTTTCTTGCCTCGAGTTCTATGTCAGAGCTTAGTAGAATCAGATTAGTAATATTGCGGTCAGAGCACAAGAAAGTGGTATCATTACCATTTAGTAGGCAACATAAATTGCAGAGTCATTAATATAGATTAAAAATAACAGCGGCCCCAAAATAAAGCCCTGGGATAAACAATGATTAATACCGGGAAAATCCGAAATGTTATGTCCTACAACTATGCATTGTCGACGCTTGTGCAAATAAGAATTAAGAAGGGAGAAAGGTAACCCTTTAACGCCATCTAATTGCATTTTTTCGATTAGTGTATCGCGAGTCACAATCGATGGCCTTAGGAAGATCACACAAAGTAATTGCAATGTAATGGCCTCCTTCAAGACCCCCGACTATGTCACTAATGATCTTTATGGCCACGTGCGTGTTTGAGCGTCCAGAGCGGAAATCATATTGACAGACTGAAGTGATTTGTGTTCCAGATACCTTGATAATCTTTCTGTCAGGATAAGTTCAAACGTTTTGCCAAAAATAGGGATAATGGTTATTGGTCGGTAGTTGCCTAACAAGAAGTCGACTCCTTTTTTAAATACAGGTATGACGCAGGCAACTTTAAATATATCTGGGTAGACACCTTCAGCGATACAACTATTACACAGAGTGGCCAGCGGAGCAGTAATGATATCTTCCGTAAACTTAATTATTTTCTGATTTAAGTGATGTATATCTAGAAAATTTGGCGGCGAGAACGATTTTTAAGCGCTTTTTAAGAAACGTTTGAGAGAAAATGCAGGGACAAAAACGTTATATATCTTTGTTCTTTAACAAGCTTTCATTTGACACCCCACACGATGACCTTGAAAAATATTTTTCCTTTTCTCTCGACTCTTGAAGCTGATCCCCAAAATGCTCTGTACAATCTGATGGCAAGGAATAGTAGACTGGACAAGTTAAAAATTAAAAATAATATACACGCCTGTCGTGAGGCTGGCCCCAGCATACGCGGCGCCAGTGTGGCGCAGCGCATCGGCCACGACACTTAACAAACTATTTGTTCTGGAATAAAAATTGCTGCACCACATCTTAAATTTAAGCAGATACACATCTCTCAGAGAGATATACCCCCGTTGGTATGACATCGGTCCACTAGCGGTTTACATCAAGGATATTTCTAAAACATTTTACTGACGCAAACTTGGTGATACTTCGCAACAAGCAACATAACATGAAAAAGAGAGTATAACGCAGTTTCCAGAACTTAAATATCTATATTATTGTCCGATCAAATTTTATTTGCATCTAAAATTTTTGTGTGCATTTACCAAATATTAATATCAGAATCCTCCTGTCCTATGGTATTCAGTCCAGTACCTGTTGGGTAAGGCATGAAATAAAAAACTTGTATCTATTTGTACGTTTTAATTATTTATTCGAAGCAATATATTAATATTTTTTTCGCAAATTAATAATATTACTGATTTTCTGTGTATTTGTATACAGTATAAACCTTTACATTAAAAACTGAAATGGATTCTTGTTTGAGTAATTGCAAGATAAATACAAAATTAGTTTTCTAATTTTGGGTATAAAAGTTAGTGATTAAGTAGTGTAGAATAAGATGCAATCTTCCTTTCAATGAAGTCAAAGTTACGTATTACTTATTCAAAGCCATAAAAAAATACATTTATATAAATATAACCGATTCGGTATTACAAAAAATTCAAATATATCTCGGTATGAGATGAAAGAAATGTAAATAACTTTTGCTAGTATCTGATTACATCCATATGACACTGTTAAAGTTTATATGTGATGGTCATTTATCTTGTATAATCTCATTGAACATCCTTTATTGAAAAATATACTACTGCATGGGTGGTCACTGGTCACTGGCTATTCTTGATCAATACTTTGAAATGATATCGATATCTGTAATGCTAAGAAGATTTACCAAATTGGAATTCAACTGGAATTTAGCAAAATACTATCAGTACACTTTCTGTGCGCTTTAACCCAAAAATAATTTGCCAGTGAAGCAAATTTTGTGCACGCGTGTAGTTCTTTACCATACAGGGTGTTCGTTGAATCATGAAAGGGACATAGAGGGAATTGAAGGTAGAAAACATCAGCGGTAATCAGACCCTCCCATAGATCATTGGGCCTTCACTACGAAGTTACAGGGTGTTTCATGATTTTTGGCAGAGAATACTTTTTGTCACTACTTTGTACATTTAACGCCGCATTTGAATAACTACAAAGGTGTAACAAAAAAATGAAACAGGCCACCTTGCTTATTCTTTTGTGTTATTTTCTAAGATCCATAGAAGTTTAAAAAAATATATACAGGGTCATGTTTTTTAGAGGTAAAGAAGAAACATAGATTTTAGTGAACTGTTTTTTTTTCGTGTCTTATATGTACTTCTGAAGGATCGTTACTGCATTAGCTGAACCAAATATGAATCCACTATTCCATTCACTGTCAAAGTAATAACAAAACGTAATATTTAATTTATTTAAACAATTACATTCTGCCATAAATTTGTAATATTTCCACTTCTCTTTTAATTTGTCCGGTTAGTTATTTAATTTTGTTGATTAAGAGTTTGCTAATGGAATCTACAAATTATTTTAACAATTTATTATTATATTATATTATTGTTTATTACCACGTTTCTGCAGAACAAAACTAGAGAGTTGTAGCTTTTTAAAAATATTTAAAACAGAGAACATTTTTCTAAAACAATCGATAATTGTTTGAACAATTATCTATTGTCTATCAAATAAATATTCTGTATTTTGTAAATTTGACCAGGGAATAGAAGAGGTTAACATTTTTTTAAATCTACATCTATCTAGAGTTATCCTGAAGAAAGATTAGCATCTCTGAATGAAATTACAATTTTTAAAACAATTTGAAAAACATGAAATTCCACATGTTTCGGGAAGACCATACACAGTATCCCGAGAAGATCAATGTGGGGCCAGGTATTCTGGGGGACGGGGTAATCGGGCCTATTTTCATTTTACAAAATCTGATAACGACTTAGAACTTTTGGAAAATGTAGTAAATCCATTAACTCTAAGACGCTATAAAATCAGATCGATGAAGACGGAAACGCTATGCTGGAACAGCACAATTTGCATTTTCAACAAAATGGAACTTCTCCTCATTACCCTTTACCCGTGAGGCATACATAGCCTGGATGAAACAAATTCTAGAAAATGGATGGTGGCCGCCAAGATCTCTAGATTTGACGCCAATTTATTTCTTTCTCTGAGGTACTTAAGAAATCAGCCAGAAGACATGGATGATGTCAAAGATAGAGTAACGTGACAATGTAGACGGGAAACATTTCGAAAAGTCCGACAAGAATTCGAAAATAGGCTGTATTATTGTTTCGCAAATAATGGACCTCACTTTGAACATTTAATAAAATAATTTTCTGATTTTCTGTCTAGTTTTTTTTAAGTCATTAAAGAATTAATTTATGCCTTTACCTCAGAAACGGATTGAACAATTTCGTTTCTCTTTGGTATACTTTTTAAGCCGTTTGAAATGACAGGTCACATGAAAGGGCGTGCCATTTGATATCATAGATAGTTTCGTCCTACAACCCCGCAAACACAACCATTTCATCGCATGGGGTTTATTGTGTTAGATGTGTATTAATTGTAAAAAATCACTTCAGCTGTGCAGTTTTTATTTTATGTATTGTTAAGCAAATTATTCTTCAATTCATTTATTTATCAATAATCATTTCGGGTATTGGTAACCAGATAAACGTGGGTTCATTTTCAACTTCAGCAAAAAATAGTTTAAAGTATCCACAACATTATAATAAAAAAACTATTTGCTCTAAGTGTAAACTTTGAAAAATGTTGAATTAATATTGCGTCTGAGCAAGAATTTATGACAAATACATCGAAAGCAATGTGATTGAAAATATTTCAGACATTATTTAGTGAAAAAGGCAGTTTATTTCTATTGAAAATTATACTTTCCATAAGTTTACATGAACATAAAGTTGATACCCAGAGTTAGCACCCCAGATTCACACTAGGTCTGAAACGGCAAAGTAAAGAGCGGCCGCTGGCGAGGTTTATCTTGTTTCGAGGAGTAGAAGAGGCCTGTCTGGGGTGGAAAGCAGCAACTCGTAGCCGGACCGAATTTTCCGATTTAAAAAAAATTTCCGGCTCTGAAATGCACATGCATAGAGCTGCCGCGATTCAGGTTGTGGCAATTCTCATGATTCAGTGTAAACTAACCGCCCTCCAATTTTCAGTACGGCAGCTCCATGCCAAGTCGAGTTTTCCGGGGGAAAGAGTTTTGCGACCGTGGAAGGGAGGGGCCAAGAGCTGCCGCGATTTTCGCTCTGTGGATGCTTCTCTATTACCGATAAGTACCTTATGACCTATTTTCAGCGCGGCAGATCAATGCCAAGTCGAGTTTTCCGGCGGGAGGGGGGGAGGAGTTTTCCGATCGTGGAAGGGAAGGGCCACGAGCTGCTGCGAATTTCTCTCTGTGGATGCTTCTCTTTTAATAGGTACCTTTTGACGTATTTTCAGCGCGGCAGCTCAACGCCAAGTCGTGTTTTCCGGGGGAAAAGGGTTTTCCGAGCGTGGAAGATAAGGACAACGAGCTGCCGCGATTTTCTCTCTGGGGATGCCTTTCTTTTAACAATAGGTATCCTTTGACCCACATTCAGCGCGGCCGCTCAACGCCAAGTCGAGTTTCCTGACCGTGGAAGGGAGGGGCCACGAGCTGCCGCGATTTTTTTCTCTCTGGATGCTTTTATTTTAACTATAGGTACCCTTTGACCCCACGTCTAGCTCGGCAACTCAACGCCAAGTCGAGGTTTCCGGGGGAAAATGGTTTTCCTTCAGTGGAAGGGAAGGGCCACGAGATGCCGCGATTTTCTCTCTGCGGATACTTTTCTTTTAACAATAGATACCCTTTGACCCACTCTCAGCGCGGCAGCTGAATCATGATGATTGCTATAACCTGAATCGCGGCAGCTCTTTGCATGTGCATTTCAGAGTCGGAAAATTTTTTTACATCGGAAAATTCGGTCCGGCTACGAGCTGCCGCTTTCCACCCCCGACAGGTCTCTTCTACTCCTCGAAATAAAATAAGCCCCGCCAGCGGCAGCGCGGCCGCTCTTTACGTTGTCGTTTCAGGCCTAGTGTGAATCTGGGATGTTAACTCTGAGTGCCAACTTCATGTTCATTAAGTTTACTAGTTTGATTATAATTTTGCTTTATTGTTTATTTTTTCATGGACATCTGAGCGTTTGATCGTTGGATTTGTCGTGATACAAAGAGTAGCATTAGGCCCGCATTACATCAGTTCACGATAATAGAGCAACAAGTAATATGCTAACAAGACGACAACTTTTCGATATTATATCAAAAGGATCGGAGAAAGTCGAATTATTCAATCTGAACATTTGTACAACTTATTGGTTTAGTACTTCAAAATAGAAGATAACACAGATGCACAAAGATGCCTTAAAAAGGTTTCGCTAGTTCTTGTAGTAAACTTTATAAAAAGTTTGACAACTGTGAAAGCATTGTTGATAGATTTTTATACAAAAATGATTCTTTGGCTTCAAAGTTTCTGCACCTATAACACTAAGCTCTGAGTAGTTTGAGGAAGTAGACCCACTACCAGGAACATCCAAAGAAAATGTTGGTCGTCCAAAACAATCGTTTTCAGACGTAGAAGATGGAGCAAAGAGAAAGCAATTAGCAAACTTAACAGAAACATATGCAGCTAAAGAACCTACCTTTGCTGCGAAGAAAAGTCTGAAAGAAGAGGGTCAACAATCAGCTTCTGAATTATTATCAGAAGCGGTATTTACAACCCCTACTCAACTGAAAAAAGTTGGACTTCATGGCTCAACAGCAGTCAACACAAAAACGTTATGCCATTTCGTGAAGATGAAGCCGTGCCACTAATAAAAATTGCCAAAGCACCATTATTAATGAGACAAGAAGGAAAAAAAGACTTGTGATATTTATCCAAATTACAAGTTCTGGCGGCTAAAAAAGGTGCTGCCATTCGCTAGAGGTATTTACTGTTACGAAAACCTTCGCAGATGTTCGTGTACAAGCCCTTTTGGATTATACCTCCAGTCGTTTACACAAATTACAGAGACCCATTCTACCAGATTTGTTTGACGACTATTTGAAGAATTCTATTCTGTAGGTGAATGGGATGGGAACACGGGACATTCTATGTTCTAATGTGAAAAAGTAAACTATAGTATTTTATTAAAAATAATAATTAAGTATAAGATTGTGTATATCTATGTGCCTCATTCTTCCTTTATATACGTGGAAGTTTGAAAACTACTCCACAAGCATACTTGTAAATTTCGCTTTTCACATTTCCTAATTTGTATTCCTTAAAACAAGATCGAATTGTTAACATTTGCAATAGATAACCTGTATTTCAAAAACACATTTTCTACAAACCACCCCCTTTTGACAAAATTTTTCTCGGTCTTTCCCGTGATTCTTGTATACTTAAGAGCCAGTTAAGTGAAAAAAAAAAAATAGTTAGTACCTTTTTTTTAATCCGGACCACTGTGTAGTGTGTATTCCCTTAATAACGAATGGACAGGGCCAGTAAGGTAGGCTAGGTAGCGTGGGCAGTTCGATATATGCGAAGAATTGATTCATTGGAATGTTTAGTTTGGACATTAGCCGAAACACTCAAACCTTAATCGAATACTATTCCTTTTAATTCACAGCATGCGTGAAAATCTAAAATTATTACATTTCATTAGTGAGGCAGAACGATATTTATTTTTACCATTTTAATAGAGATTGAAAAGTAATATTAATGGCGTGAATTATTAGGGACGCGGACGGACGTTAGGAATATTGATGTGGGTAATACCATTTGCATCTATATAGTTTATTAAACAACGATGGCTCAAGAAACTAAAACTATTGTTAACTTTAGAATGCCTATTAAAAAATTAATGCAATGTTTTTAAAGTTCCCCACACAATCCGTAATTAATGAATTGTAATATTTCTATTTGACGAAAAATATGTTAGCTAAATTAAATAGAGATATTATGCATCTTTTTTTTACATAACGTTCACACGACTCCAGCCTGTAAATTAATCGGAATTGAAAATATCATTTACAAGAACCTCCTTTCTAATCATCACTAATTTTTCTTTTTACGATAACCTCGAAAGACGTACCCTAGTAGCACCAATATTGCACCAACGTACAATCCATATAGGACCAATATATGAATATTGATCCTATATAGGACCAATTTATGAGTATTGGTCCTATATAGGACCAATTTATGAGTATTGGTCCAACATTTTGTGCTAGGGGAGTTCGAGAGTGGCTGGCGTCTAAGGTAGATGTGCCGTGGGACGCTACCGGTCTATTAATTTATTTCTAATAAAGAAATCGCTAAAAAAGCGGTAAACACCACGTCAAACTCGAAAAAATTTAAGCCATCGATATATTAAGAAATTCTGCGCGAAATGAAACGCCATAACAAAGTTCATATGGAATTAATTATTACGCGTACAGTTTTCTAAATAATATCAAATAAAGCAAGTGTATGTAAGTGCCCATGCAAGACCACCGACCCTTTCTAAAGTGGTTAGTGCGTCAAAGTATACATCTGCAACATAATACATCAGCAGTGAAAGCAATGGACTGGTTTCTAACGAGTCGAAGTAGTAAGATAAGAAAAGGATGAAAAGATTAGTTTTATTTTTAATTTCTATTTAATGGTTTATTAATCCTTGTCACAGTACAATTTATTACACATCAGAGAAAAAAGTAAAGTAAAAATGAAAAGGTATTAAATATAGGTAATGAAATAGAAAATACCCGAAATTGGAAAGAGGCAGTTGAAAGTAATTACTGCGAAAACACACTAATATACAGGGTGTGCAAAATATTCTCTCGGGCCTCTTTCTCATAACCAACCCGCCATAAAAAGCTTTTTATCACGAGGTAGGACACCTCCACTGTAAATGGATATTTACCTGTGGAACGGTTAATTAAAAAAAGCTTTCTGCGGCGAGCGATTGCATGTCTGCATATTTATTATATCAGTCAATGTCAAATGTAATTATTTTATACTTATTCATAGAAATTGTCTTGGTTTTGCATGAAACATCTTTATGAGTGGCTTTGTGCCTTTCTGATGATCTTCAGAATAAGGGTGAAAAATGTTTCAAAGGCTAAGCATTTCCAAAAACAGAATGATAGATTTCATGAAAATGTAATCCATTAGAATGAAGGTAGGTAAATAAATTTATTTTAGGCCTTTGTTCTCATTTCTAACTAAATCTTCATGGCCGTAGGGGTTATGTAGATACTAGTTTAATCCGCATGGCCGTAGGGGACTGTGTGGATTCTAGTTGTTGAATGAGAACTTTCAAATAAGAATTTATACAAATTCATTTTTGGATTTTAATTTGCTAGCATAACCAGAATTCAGGTTATCGAAAGAATGCAAAGATTTCATTAACACTTTTACACATAGTTTTTCTTTCAGTTCTCATAGATAATTATTTTTTCTGCTGTTTGCAAAATCCTATAAAGAATATGTTTCATTACAATCATAAGCAAACAATTAATAATTCACTTTTAAATCAACAATTCTATTACGAAAACACGTGTTTTTTTTCATTTTGAGTTGGTGACAGTTTATTCAATAATTTCATCATTGGAATTGAATAAGACATAAAACTTGTTATCAGAAAGAGATGAAGATCTACAATGTGAAGTGTCTGAAGCAGCGAAAAGCGCAAGTTCTGAACTTATTCCCAACAAATCGATCAGGCAATATGAATCTGCTTACAAAGACTATGGAATGGTATAATTCTATGAAATTAAAAAATGTGTCTGAAAGTGTGATATTAGCATATTATGAATATAAAATTAAGAGAATGCAGCCCACAACGTTAACAAAATCGGAGGTTGAGAAACGAAGTAGAATCAGTTTCATGTCATTAAAAAAACTGACCTAGGTCAACATTTTCAATATCTTTTTTTTTTTAATATTAATGTAGAAAATAATTGAGAATCACTGCTTTTCTTGGTCAATGGACTTGTAGTTCCCAATAATACAACTTTTAAATTTTCATAAAAAAGTGCAGTCCTCGTCGCCACACGCGGTGTCAAAGCAAAGGCCTTGGATCATCGACCGCCTTTGATGGACAGCCTCAACCGAATTGAGGCAATTATAAAGAGGCAAATAATTCGTTACCTTTTCCTGCACAACTGCAAACAAATAATGGCCATAGAAGTTTAAACAGAGCATTTCTTTACATGTGTGCCTTTTAATTTGGAACAAAATATTGAATTAATGTATAATTTAGAATATTTAAATGTGATTTATTAACGTTTGTAACATAAATGAGTGTTCTGGATTAAAAGCTTACCACCTAAGTAAATTATTCCAAATCTCTGCATCTGCATCAATACACAGTTCAGTACGTCAAATTAAGGACATACGTAATCCGTTCAACACTAAACAATAAACTATAAACTAACGTGGCCAATAAAGAAAAATAAAGGAAAAATTTGGTCCAAAATCCAAAACGGAATACAAAAAGAACGAACAAGTAAGTTGTTTCTGTACGTAATCAAGAATTTAACGACTTGAATGGTAAAGTCAATAAAATAAATCTTAACTATAAATACACAATGACCCGAAATTCAAAAATAACAAAAACAACGAACTGCGCCGGCGGGTTGGACGTGTGTACATAACGAAACACCCACAGTAACTAAAATATTGCACAAGGGAGAGTCAGACTATAGTTTTCTTCAGATCAGATGTACACTCGCATCGCTAAAGACCACCGACATTTTATAGCTATCTACACATATATTGAGTATCATAGACAAAGACACGCGCGACGATCTAAACCTACCTCAATATTCCAGCAGATCTCAAAAGATTTTATTGAAAATTTGCGCAATTTTTGTTTATTTTTTTTCTCCAAAACTATGAGCTTTAAACCCCATGTTATATAAGGTTTTTTTGTTTGTCTTGTCGTTCCCTACCACCAGTTTTTTTTAATGACATGAAAGTAATTACACCCTGTATATTATGACATGAATTCTTCTTAGATTGGAGAAATGACATGAAGATGAATTAAATAAATATAAAATATTAAATAGTCGTGGACAAAGTACAGTGTTCTACTCGCATATAATGGCTGTTATTCACTCTGATGATTTACGACACTCGCCTGCGGCTCGTGTCTTAAACTTCACCCTCGTGAACAATAGCCATCATTATACGCTCCTTGAATAATATACCATTATGTCAAGATTTTTGTAGGTAAAGGGTAGTTTTGTAGTTGTCTAGAAATCTGTATTAATTAAGATGTGAAGAAAATGCAACCCGCATAAAATTCTTCATTTTGCGCTTGTTGCATAATATACTTATTTCTATGGATCGCACAAAAGTTACATCATTTCTTAGAAATTAGCAATGAACACCAGCGAACTTGAGATGAATCGAATTCACAGAAAGTATGAGAAATTTAAGGGTCAAAGAGTGAAACTTCAACTTGACAAACACAACAACCGCACCTTCGTGCAGGTGAACGAGTGAGGTAATGCCTGTTCAATGTCGTTTTTTTTTTTGATTGTTAAATAGGTCTTGTGTTCGGTAACACATTTCGTCACAATATCCACTATTGTATTTTTAACTTGGAATTGATTTTCATATCAATTAGAGTTATGTCATCCAAGAAGCGCTTCGGAATAATCCGATTTAAATACACTATACAATACACTCTATCATACAAACAACTTAGGGGTAGTTTATATGCACAGGTATTTCTGGTTTACAGCCGGAATTGTTTACTTATGTTTGCTAAAAATAGGCATCTCTATTAGCGGAGTCGATATAAGTTTCGATAAATGGATTTCAGGAACAAAAATGTTAAAGTTGAATTAATGGTTCAGGACAGTGCATCTAACTCCTACAGTGTCTACTCGAAAAACGCACTTTTAAAAAAATTTTGCCGTGTTTTTTGGCAATAAGAAAGGACCCCGCAATTTTTTATAGTAAAAATGGGTTTGAGTCGAGGGTCCTGAAGCTTGGGGAAAATGTTCTCCTGGGCCCCCTGATTGAAATTCTCTTTGACCACCAGTCCGACCGAGGCACTTTGGTAGCTGAAAATTGGCAGGCAGGATTTTTTTTTTATATTCCAAAGAATGCATCAACAAAATAAATATTACCCCGTGTATGCTGCTTCTTAATTTTTTTGTGGCTAACCTAGTGGACCAAAAAGCACCTGACGGTTTGGAAATATTCGTCTATCGATTTCGCATGATCCTGTATTTCGTTTACAATCCGTTTAGACTGATAGAAACAGTGAATTTTGTATTGACTAAATTCGGTAACATATTAAAAAAATCGGTAAAGGTATTTACACAGAACTTCCCTCTTTATTTGTGCATGGCGGTCACTCTACAAAATTAATAATTACGAAATGACACTGAAAATAATAATCGGAATATAGTCATCACTATTATATTACAAAGAAAACCTGATAAGTTTTGGTAAAAAAAATATACAGAGTGCTCATCCAACAACAAAAGTTCAATACTAAATGACTGGTGCCCAATATGGAAGGGTTGCGCAAATACCTTTACAAATATCCACCATGCCTAAATTATTTCTTGGGATGACCACCCTGTACATTTTTCAATAAAAGTATAATAGGTGCATATGCCAAACATTATTGCCATCTGTCACATTTTCAATTCCTCATTCACGTAGAGTGGAAGTATAGTGGTGGTTAAAAATTTCATTTATTTTTAATTTTTCAAAAATGTTGGTAACAAAATTTTCATAATTTTTTCCTTCTGGAATATGTTTAGAACGTCATAAAACGTGGAAATTTGAAATTTGTGCGAGAAGAAATTTTTTCCATCTATTCTAGTAGTAAAATGTTTTTCCAAGATGGTAAAAAAATGTTTTTTCCGAAATAGGTTTGGAACGTCATGAAACGTGGAAATTTTAATTTTGATCAAAAACAAATTTTTCATCCATTCTATAGTAGTGATAAATAGATTAAAACTTTTTCAAAAAAATTTTTAAATTTTTCAAAAATATTTTTAAATTTGTTTTTGTTGAAATAGGTTTAGAATGCCATGGAAACGTGGAAATTTTAAATTTGAACAAAGAAAAAAAAATTGCGCACAAGGTGCAAAATCAACTTTTTCGGCGATAACTCGGAAAATAATACCTGTATGAGAAAAAAGTCTAAGTCAAAGTTAAAGAGAATTTGAAAAATACGTGATCTGGAAATATATTAATTAGATCCCGAATTATGGTCTTTTGAAGAATGAGCTCAAAAAGTTTTCTTGCCGGTGGTTTCAAGTATTAAATGGATGATTTCTCCAGAAAAGAGGGATGATAGGAATCTGATATTTTTGGTGGATGTAGGGAGAGTGTAAAAGCTTAATTCTGGTGAAGGTGGGAAGTTGCTGGGAGAATTATGGAGAGAGGGAGACGGTAAAAATCTCGGCAATTTGATGGCCATAGGTTTTTGACTTAAAAAATTGCGAAGCTACAACCGAAAAACGATTTTGCATTTTTTTCAAATCACGTTTTTGCACGAAGAAAAGGTTATATTTAAATCATTTGTTTTGCACATGGAGGAATTCTTGTTCTTTTTAATTTGAAAAAATCACTCACTCACCCAGATCACGTATTCTCAAACTCTCTTTAACTTCAAATTAGACTCTTTTTTCATACAGGCATTATTTCCCGAGTTATCGTCAAAAAAGTAGTTTTTGCAAACTCTGTGTGCAAATATCCCCCCTCCCTCTCAACTAAGAGAGATAGAGAAAAGAGGATAATTGCAAGACACAAACTCAAAAAATGGCATTTTTTTTTCAAATTTCATTGTTGGTTTACGCTCCTTTTCCCTGCGAGATCCGCTTCACCAGTAGTATGATGATTAATTATTTTAATATGTATAAAGCGGTATGCGCTTTGTACATATTACATTGTTAATTTTCAAAACGATCCATTTAAACACATGAATATTTAACAGGTTTCGAAAACTAGCGCGCTCTTTGTACTGCCAATATTTTCATGGTCTTCCATGTGGCAACAACTATTATAACTATTTAATTCAGAAAAACTAAATTATTCACAACTAAATTCTCTACAACCCTGTGGTCGATTTTTTTCTCTGGCTTATAGATAGCCTCAAAAAAATTCTAGATAGAGGCAATTAAAATGTTCTGATCCTATACATATTTCTAAATAAAACTGTATTAAAATATAGTAGCAATAGTGATTAATAAGTGTGCCAAATTTTGTTTGGAAATATTAAAAGGAACGATCACAAATGGCGTTAGTATGAAAACCGTATTTTGCTTCCCAGTTTTGGGCAGTTTTGGCCATTTTTCAACCATGTTTTCCCGGCAACTTGCCGCTATCAAACATCCATTTTTATACTTGTATGTACTCTTAATGAGTGTTGTAAGGCAGCCTCTTTAGTTGGTGGAAGAACCGTTAATTTGCAGTTTCTCTTGTGCGATTAGTAAAAATTTGGTATCGCAAAATGGGTAATTCTTGTTTTTTTTTGTGAACTAAATCCATACAGTGCATTGAACAAACACACGTCTGTCGCAGTTGCGTCGTAGAAGCTTTCAGTTAGTTCAGTCATTGAAACATTTTACCTCGTACTCCGGTTGGGAAAGATCGATTTTTATAAAATAAACGGCATTCGATTCGTAATTAATCGATAGAATTGCACTAAAAAGTCTACATGATCCAAAGGTGTGCTTTTACCCTGGGGGTGGAAATTAGTACACTCAAAATAGGATTAAAAAATCAATAGGGGGATTAATTCTAAGCACTAAGTCTGTTTTTGTAAAACTGAGTAATTCTTAAATGCATTAGAAAAAGTATTTTGAAACATCTAAGAAAAAAATATTTTCAACTATGCCATATTTTTTCGATAAGTACTATAAGGTACTTATGATTGGTATACAGCCAAACATAGGATGTGGAGTGACCAGATGCCGGCTGTGGAATGAGGCAATTAAACAAATGCCACTTCTGCAGGTACGTGCAGATGGTATTTCTCCACAGTTCATCTTTGATAGACCCTATGAAATACACACCAACACTAGCAATGAGGCTGTCAGTGAAGGAACAGTTAACATCTTCACAGACGGATCGAAAAAGAAAGAAGGAACAGGTTGTGGGGTATACTCCAGGAACCTGCAAATTCAAATTAAATGGGCTATGGACAAACAAGCCAGTATAATACAAACAGAACTGGCGGGAATAACCATAGCCGCAAAAGAAATTTCCCGTAGACAAATAACGGGAAAAACAATAAGAATCTACACTGATAGTAGACAATCACTACTGGCCCTACAGAGACACAAAATAAAAACAGGGTCAGTATGGGAATGCCATCAGGCACTCGTGGGCGCCTCCAGCATGAACAGTGTCATTCTATGCTGGGTCAAAGGGCATGCACAGTGCAGAGGCAACAGAAAAGCTGACAGTCTGGCTAAGAAGGCAGCCAGTCTAAGTATACTTGGACCTGGCCCTTCCAACATACTGCCGACCTCAGCGATAATGCTAATGAAAAGAAAACACCCACAGAAAATTTAAAAAACTGTGGGATGAAACTCACAGTTGTCAGTTGGCCACGGATCTGCTTAGATACCCTGACAAGGACACAACGATGATCTACCTGGGAATGTCCAGGAAGAACCTGCGGTTCGCGACAGGAATTCTTACTGGTCATTGCCAGCTGAGGAAGCACCTTTATAACATGAAGTTAAATGGCACACCCCTATGCAGAGGTTGTGAACAAGAAGACGAGACTGTCCAACACGTACTCTGTGAGTGCCCGGCAGTCTCCTCTAGCAGAGAATCCATTTTGGGAGAACGTTGGCCTACTTTGGCCGACTTGAGGGATATTCCCCTAGGCAGCTTCACAAGATTAGGATGGTTGGAGGCCTAGGTGGAATCTTGTATCCCTCGGGAGGATGTACAAGGGGCCCAATGGGGCCTAAGTGCTGCGGTCACCTAAATGTGACTGCCCTCCCACAAACTCCAAACTCCAAGGTACTTATGAAAAGCTACAATTCAATAATAAAAGAATTGCTCTACGCTGGATTGGCCAAAACTGGGAAACATACGGTTTTCACACTAACGCCATCTGTGATCGTTCCTCCTAATATTTTCACAACAAAATTTGCCACATTTATTAATCACTATTAGTACTATATTTTCTTACAGTTTTATTTAAAATATGTATATGGACAGAATACTTCAATAATGTAATTGCGGCCATCTTGAATTTTTTTGAGGTTATCTATAAGCTAGGGGAAAACACACAGGGTTGTAGAGAAATTAATTGTGAACAATTTGGTTTCTTTTATATTTCTGATGTAAGGAGCCGAGATATTTGATTGATTGATTGATTTTCCAGGGTAAGGTGGGCATTACTGCCAATTCCAGGCATCCATGGAGGTTCGTTCCAACACGGAGCTTGGTCGTTCGTCAAACACGACCAACTGACGGTTAAACTGCGTGCCGGTACCAAATCTCGGATGTTTTATATACCGCCGGACCGGCTGCCTACGCCGGGTTGGACATTGGACATGCTTGTTGTCAGCAATGAGAGTCGCATGACGCATGGGGTGGGAATATAGCATAGAAAGTTTAGGTGTTTGTGAGATGCTTCTTTTAAGTTTCCATGCTTCTTTTAAGTTTCCATCTATCGTCGTCTCATTATTTTTCTTCTTCTAAGTTTTCTGTTTCTTCTGTTTCTGAATCTGGCAGCTTCCATTTTTTTTATTTGTTTTGTTTTTATTTATTAACCGTTCCACAGGTAAATATCCATCTACGGTGGAGTTGCTGGGAAGGGCCCTATCTCGCAGTAACAATTATTTTTGCACGTTATGAGATAAAAGAGGTCCGAAGGGATAGTTGGCTCATCCTGTATGTCGTTTCTTTGAGACAATCGGTTTCAATTTCCGTCTTCCAAATTAATAATAAAATTGATAGATAGTTAGATTCTTTATTAATTCCAAAGCCAATTACAGAAACTGGATAGAATAAGTCAAAAATTGTAAATTACACAAACATACAAAGTAATGTATAACAAATATAAACAGCACAGTATAAACCAGTGGGTCGAAATAAATAAATGATAATATGATATTACAATGTATATGATGTATACAACTAAACGAGTTAAAATTACATACAAAAGTATTCATCCAGTCTATAAAAACATTTATCAGCCTAATATGTCTTTAACCGTTTCTTAAATTCAAAAAAGATACTACTTTCTTTGATGTCGAGGTAAATTATTGTTAGCCTTAAGCCCAAGACTATTGGGGGAATTAGATGTTACATTTAATCTTCGAAATGGTATATGAAAAGAATTTTTTTGCCTAGTATTAATAGCGTGCACATTTTTGTTATATAAAAATCTATCCTTATTTTTGAATATATACAAACAAAGCTCATATATAAAAAGAGACGGCACTGATAAAATTTTATATTCCTTAAATATACTCTTACACGAGTGAGTATTTAATATACAGGTCATGCATCTTATAACCCTCTTTTGAGCTATAAAAACATTATGTGATGAAGTAGAGGCGCCCCAGAAGCATATTCCATAACGAAGTCTTGAATCGACTTGAGCGTAATATAATTTTAGCAACTGATCAATATTTAATACATTTCTTATACTTCTGAACTGAAAGACTATGGAATTTAATTTGGATATAACACCTTCACAATGAATCTTCCAATTTAGACATTCATCCACGTGTATTCCTAAAAATTTTACATGCTCATCTTTACATGACAATATCTGAGTGTCTATTTGCAATTCCAGATTGTCACATGTTTTTTGCCTGTTGTGAAATCTCAGTACCTGAGTTTTATTAGTATTAAAATGAAGACTGTTGTGGCTAAACCATTCATTTAATTTATGTAATATTGTGTTACATTTGATTTTTAACGATTCTTCATTTTTGTCAGATATAATAATAGATGTATCGTCAGCGTAAATGGTGAAGTTAGCGGAAGTTGTCAAGGCATCAAGATCGTTCATATAAAGCAAGAATAACACCGGGCCCAAGATTGAGCCCTGTGGTACTCCTGTCCTAATATCGACATACTCTGAATTAACATATTCAACAGTGCTGGCTTCGTTATCAATAAGTGACACATATTGTTTACGATTAAGAAGATAACTCTTAATCCATTTCAATGATATGCCTCTTACACCATACATAGACAGCTTGGTGAGTAGTATTTCGTGATCGATGCAGTCGAATGCCCTGCTAAGGTCACAAAAGATCCCAACGGGGCACTTGCCTGCCTCGATATATTTTATTACTTCTCCATAAAACGAGTGAACAGCAGTTATGGTAGACTTCCCTGATAGAAATCCATGTTGATTATTTGAAACTATATCATAGCTATTTAGAAAAGACAATAATCCGTTCAAGAAACAATATTCAATAATTTTTGAGAAACCTGTAGGGATGGTTATTTTTCTATAATTTTCCAGTGTTTGAGTATCATTTTTTTATGAATAGGAATCACTTTTCCAACTTTTAAACATTCAGGAAACGTTCCAGTTGAAAATGATAGATTTACCAAATAAACTAAAGGTAACGCTAAAACATTTAGTATTCGTTTTATTAAGAATACAGGTACATCATCATACCCTGAGGAGTGTTTATTTTTAAGTTTTTTCATCAACAACTCGCACATTTCCATTTCAGTATACGGTTTTAGTACTATTGTGTTTAGTTGTGGCAAAATATTTTGTGTAATTGTATTCTCATTATTATTTTGTGGAATTTGGTTTAATACATCTGTGGGAGAATTTTTAAAATACATGTTAAGTTTGTTGGCAACCTCCATTTGGTGTTCTATAACGTCACCATTATTTTTTATTGAAATATTCTTTAGATGTTTTGTTTTATTAGAGAGTTCGGAAAGTATTCTCCAGGCTGACCTTGCCGGATCGTTAGAATTATTTATTTTCTTTTGATAATATAATTTCTTAGTAGTTTTGATTAAAATATTATGTTTAATTTTTTCTGTTTTATAGACTGATTTCAGTTCAGGGTATGTATTTGTCGAGGTATTTGTTAAAACGAATATATATATTATGTTTTAAATCAATAAATCGAGCTGATAAAAATTAAGATGGTAAAGATCAGATAGAAAGAGTAGATTAATATCAAATATATCAGATAAAATAAAATAAATATTATCTGCCTTTCTGCAGCGTCTTGTGATTGCTGTTTTATTTTATTTCCTTTCCTTTCTTTCTTGGGTTGAGTTAATTTTGTTCATTTAAAAACTTTGCACTGTATACAATTACTTTAGGTCACAACAAAGCTAATTATATTGCTTTGTAAACATATGTGCTTCATTTTGACACTGACTGTGTTATTATTTATTGCCCATGAACCACTTAAAAAGTATCTTGTTGGGCAGTCTAGGGTGTACAAAACTAAAAGAAAACACAAAAATGTTGAAAAATAGCCACAAAATGGCCAATACGAGTGCCTTCTGGCAAGCTGTGTCGTTTGAAAGTTAGCAGGAAAAGTAAGCCTTGACGTTTAGAAACGATTAAAATTATTATTATTCCAGCAGTTTTCCCTAGGTCACTAATATTTATGACCATATGACTCCACTATTACAAATTACTAAGAGTTTCTTTTAAATCGACATCAATGTTGACTAGGAAGCTCTTAATACCTTCCCTATTAATTAAACAAGTACAATGCGTATTTTTCATGTTCATTGATTTATGCATTTCCTTCAGATTAGCGTATAATTCGCCTCTCCTCTTTGATGCGATGCGGATAAAAACGTAAAATGTATTGAAATAATGACTGCTAGTGACCTAAGGTGAAGGTAATATGATTATTGTAGCTAGCAATGAGTAATTGTTTCAATACGTTTCATTGCCAGACCACCTTACAGTGAAATATAAATTTAATAAAGATTAATAATTCCCATAGTTATCTTCAGTGAAAGATATACCTTTCAGATAATTATAAATGATAGTTATGAACCATTTGTTTAATAAGGAAAAATGGAGGTATAGCCGGTATATAGACGCGATAGGTATATACGCTAAAGGTTAAAGATTACATCTATGACCTCATATTGTCATGGATCACTGGTTCAATCATGGCATGAATATTAATAAAATCAACAGTAAAATTATTGGTGAGGTGATAAATTTGGTCTCGGGTTACATTGTTTATGTTTATAAAAGTCCTTAATAATATATTTTGTAAATATTATGAGCTCATTGGAATGCCCAGGTGATTAAGGAGTAATTACAGAGTCTTTAAAAAAGCAGATGACAGCGAGACGTAACGGATTTAATTAACTGAGACGAAAGCCAAACAAGAAAATCATGATTTATTATAGCTTCTGATGGAAGTCAAATAAAGCGTAAATAATAACTTTCTTAAAAATCCCGAGGAAAATAATTATGACGGGTACACGTTACCCATCCGCCCACTACAATGAATGAATTTGAACTGATGAATCTTAAAATCGATTGTACCTTGCAGACTATCTGAAAATATAACAGATATGTGTAACACATCTGATGAAAAATATGTTGATGAACCCAGTAAAATGCTCCTAACTAATATATAAAAATATTTAAGAAACACTAATTTCAGACCAACTTCTCATTAAAATTGACTTTAAAATTGTCACTTCACGAAAGTCCGAAAAACAGCTTTTGGCATCGTGTTCCGTCAAATTCCTAATAAAAAAATCGGTAAAGGTATTTAACCTTCCCTCTTTATTTGTGCATGGCAGTCACTCTAAAAAGTTAATAATTACGAAGTGACATTGAAAATAATAATCGGAATATAGTTACCACTATTATTACAAAGAATACCTGTTAAGTTTAGTATATACAGAGTGCTCATATAACGGCAAAAGTTCAATACTAAATAACAGGTGCCAAATATGGAAGGTTTGGGCAAATACCTTTATAAATGTCCACCATGACTGAATTATTTCTTGGAATGACCACCCTGTACATTTTTCAATAATAGTATAATAGGTGCATATGCCTAATATTATTGCCATCTGTCACATTTTCAATTCCACATACACGTAGTGGAGTGGAAGTATAGTGGTGGTTAAAAAATTTCATTTTTTTTTTCAATTTTTCAAAAATGTCGATAAAAAAAAATTCAAATTTTTTTTCTTCTGAATACCATGAAGCGTGGAAATTTTTAATTTGAGCAAAAGGGAAAGTTTCCTACTATTCTACAGTGGTATTTTTTTTGAAATTGGTTTAGAATGCCATGAACCGTGAAAATTTTAAATTTGAGCAAAGAAAAAAAAATTTCAATCTATTTTAGTGGTAAATTTTTTTCAAAAATGGTAAAAAAAAATTACATTTTTTTTTAAATAGATTTAGAACGCTATGAAACGTGGAAATTTTAAATTTGAAGAAAAAAAAATTCCATATATTTTAGTGGCAAAATTTTTTTCAGAAATGTTAAGTAAAAAAAATTTGATTTTTTTTTTTAATAGCTTTAGAATGCCATGAAACGTGGAAATTTTAAATTTGGGCAAAGAAAAAAAATTTTCATCAATTTTAGTGTTAAAAAATTTTTCAAAAATGTTGGTGAAAAAAATTTTCTTTTTTTTCTGAAATAGGTTTTGCGTGTCATGAAACGTGGAAATTTTAAATTTGAGCAAAAAACTTACTTATTCATGCTAGACGGTCCACCCTGTATATTTTCCAGTGAAAATTTAACCGTTTCTTCGCTGACAGTAGCGTCAACTACCTACCAAATTTGACTGCTCTCCGTCAAGTAGTTTTTTTTAGTTAATGCACCAACAGACAGACAGACAGACAGAGACGGAATTGAAAAACCTATATTTTCGTAATCTTCGCGTTCTGAAACGTCAAAATCCGAAAAAATCTCGGAGGGTGATTTTTTCTCGAATACAATACTTCCCTTCGGTATGCGAGAGAAGTAAAAGACCCCAACATCTTGAAAATTCAGCTCAAAAAATTTTTTTTAGTTAAGAAAATGTATTGAAAATATAGTATCAAAAAATTAAAAAATCGGTAAATTAATTTACACAGAACTTCCCTCGTTATTTGTGCATGGCGGTCACTCTAAAAAATTATTAATTACGAAATGAAAATAATAATCGGAATATAGTTATGACTATTATTACAAAGAAAACTTGATAACTTTTGGTAAAAAAAATATACACAGTACTCATCCAACAGCTGTTACATTTTCAATTCCACATTCACGTAGTGGAGTGGAAGTATAGTGGTGGTTAAAAAATTTCACTTTTTTGAAAATGTTTAAAAATCTCGGTAAAAAAATTTTCAAAATTTTGTTCTTCTAAAATAGGTTTAGAATGTCATGAAACGTGGAAATTTTAAATTTGAGAACAAAGGAAAGTTTCCTTCTATTCTATAGTAGTGGTAACAAAAAAAAATTCTTTGAAATAGGCTTAGAATGCGATGAAACGTGAAAATTTTAAATTTGAGCAAAAAAAAATTTTTGTACCTACCTATTCTAGTCTTAAATTTTTTTTCCAAGGTGCTAAAAAGACGTTGCAAATTTTTTTTTCCGAAATAGGTTTGGAGAGTCATGAAACGTGGAAATTTTAAATTTGAGTAAAAAAAAATGTTTCATCTATTCTGTAGTAAGTAGTGATAAATCAAAAAATGTTTGAAAAAATGTGTTAAACATTTCAAAAAAATTTTTATTTTGTTTGAATAGGTTTAGAATGCCGTGGAAATTTTAAATTTGAAAGAAAAAAAAATCCATCCATTTTAGTGGTAATTTTTTTTTTTATGTTAAAAAAGAATTAATTTTTTTTTTGAAATAGGTTTAAAATGCCATGAAACGTGAAAATTTTAAATTTGAACAAAAAAAGTTTTTTCTTTATCTATTTTAGTGGTAAAAAATCGGTAAAGGTGTTTACACAGAACTTTATTTGTAGATGGCGGTCACTCTAAATAATTACGAAATGACACTGAAAATAATAATCGGAATATAGTTATCACTATTATTACAAAGAAAACCTGATAAGTTTTGGTCAAAAAAATATACAGAGTGCTCATCCAGCAACAAAAGTTCAATACTAAATGACAGGTACCAAATATGGAAGGGTTGCGCAAATACCTTTACAATGTCCACCATAGTTGAATTATTTCTTGGGATGACCACCCTGTACATTTTTCAATAAAAGTATAATAGGTGCATATGCCAAATATTATTGCCATCTGTTACATTTTCAATTCCTCATTCACGTGGAGTGGAAGTATAGCGGTGGTTACAACATTTTTTTTGTTTTAAATTTTTCAAAAATGTTAAAAATAATTTCATAATTTTTTTCTTCTGAAATATGTTTAGAATGTCATGAAAGGTGAAAATATTAAATTTGTGCGAAGAAAAATTTTTTCCATCTATTCTAGTGGTAACATATTTTTCCAAGATGGTAAAAAAATGATGCAATATTTTTTTTCCGAAATAGGTTTGGAATGTCATGAAACATGGAAATTTTAATTTTGAGCCAAAACAAATTTTTCATCTATTCTATAGTAGTGATAAATAGATTAAAACTTTTAAAATTTTTTTTTAAATTTTTGAAAAATATATTTAAATTTGTTTTTGTTGAAATAGGTTTAGAATGCTATGGAAATGTGGAAATTTTAAATTTGAACAAAGAAAAAATTTTTTCCATCTATTTTAGTGGTAAAACTTTTTGAAAAATTGTAAAAGAATTTTCTAAAATTTTGTTTTCTTAAATAGGTTTAGAACGCTATGAAACATGAAAATTTTAAATTTGAAAATAGAAAAAAAATTTCCATCAATTTTAGTGGTAAAATTTTTTTCAAAAATGTTGGTAAAAATAAATTCTAAAAAAATTTGTGTTTGAAATAGGTTTAGAAAGCCATGAATCGTGGAAACTTTAAATTTGAACAAAGAAACATTTTTTTCATGGTAAAAAATTTTTCAATATTGGTGAAAAAAATTTTCAATTTTTTTTTTCTGAAATAGGGAAATATTAATTTTCCGCTTCATAATTTTCACAAGATTTATGCAATTATATAAAAACGTTTTTGACCTTTTGGCCTCCAATTTTTTTAAGAGTGAACACTAATGAGGAGATATCTGTATCCTGTGTCCAATGTAATACCTACGGCTACACCTTTATTAACAAATATATTATTTTCATAGTATTAAGCTGAAATTAGGTTTTGAAACGCTATAATTAAATGGTAAGATAAACGATTTCGTTACAAAATTAGATCAATGATGACGTCTCTATTAAAAGCTTGTAAGATATTGTTTACAGAGTGGATTCGAGAATCCTATCATTGCTAAAGCCAATATCTTACTGGGTGCACTTTACTCAAGTGAAATGGCTTTTCAAAATTTATGTCAATTCCAAGTAAACCACGGATTATACGTTGTCTTAGTTAGAATATTTGAAGATAGCCATGTGACAATCATTTTATCTGTCGGAAAATAAATTATAAACATTCTTAGCCAATTTAAAAGATAACGAGATGGTGTTTTTTGTGATTCGGTATATGTTCAATAGGGATGTTTTCTATTTTCTAATTGTAATAAAAAATGATAGTTCTAAGGCTATAGAAACACGTAGTAACTATCAAAACGTCTAAAAACTTTTTCTCTTGAAAATAAACTAAAAATAAAAACTAAAATTAACGAGTCTAGTAAACGATCCCTGCAGTGAGAGTAGGGCGCGTGATGTCATAATGCTCATAGCGGAACTCGTATACCAACGTTATATGGATTGTTTGTTTCAGTATTGTTTTATCTCTGTTTTTGTAATGATGGGAGACTCAAAAAGTGTGAAAGTTAATAGAAACAAGTCTTGTTTTGTTCCTGGATGTACAAATACATCAGTAAATAACGCAGAAAAGGTTTTTATGTCTGTGCCACAAAATGTAAAAAGAAAGAAGCTTTGGTCCTTTTTTAAACCAACGATTTTTTTTTTATCTTAAATGCATTTATCGAAATCGGTCTCCGATTATTAGGGATGACAACAATGTATCGATATAAAATAAATATCAATATATTAATCCTATACCATGAATATAATGAATATATTCATATCGTTTTTTTGTTGCAATATATCGGGTTGAAGTATGGATATTTTTCTAAATATATCGAAAACGGTCAACTTGCATATTACTCCCCCGCTCTTCGAAATTTCAATCGAGATAGAAATTTTATTGCGAGAATGTCACCTCCCGCTTTTCAAAATTTATTTTAATCAAGATAAATATTGTACTGTAAAGAATGCCACCCCCCCGCTTTCCGAAGTTATACCTTAAGCAATATTCATTAATTTTTGACATTAAATGTTAATCTACAAAATATATCGATACATAGAAAGATCGATAATTTTTTGTTGATATATCGATTATATTGATCTGAGCCCTGTGATGTATCAAATGATTCATATATCGACATATTAAATTTTTTTGCCATCCCTAATTCTCATATGAAACGTGCATGAAAGCCTACTCATTATATTCGCGCGCGTTTAACTATGAGCAACATGACGTCACACCAGTCAAGGAGCGTTTCGCGTATTCAAATGAATATTCCTATTTTTAACCATTTTGTGATGTTAAAACAGGATTTAATTTTTTTGTGAACATTCCTATTCTTTAACTTCTGATTGGTGATATATACGGGGCGTTTGATAAAGCTATGCCGACCCTGAACAGCGAGATATAAGAGGTCATTTGCCATCTATATCACTAAACGTATTTACATAAAAAATGCCACGGTTTTTTTCATGATGCCGAATTTGTAATTTTTAAATCTCCATTTTTCATCATACAGCGCGATCGAGAAAGAACGAACATCACGTGACACAGAAAAATCACTAAAATTGTCAAAATTGATTTCTGTTCTTCGTATATTATTAGAACTAATTTCGTGTTACTAGACTAGGGAATACTGAAGAAATGCAAATGGGCGCCACTTCGTCATCAGCTGATCGAACGGCTTGAGTTAACTGTAGTTTACAGATTTTGCTAATGTTTTAAATCTTAATTTCGGATCATTTAACATCTACAATTATCCTTAACCAGTGGTCAATTTTGTTTGTTAAGATGGAGACGAGTTATATTTTATGAAATTGTCTTATGAATTATGATGTACAGGAGGTGTATGGAAAGAAGTTGGTGCTATCAGTTTAAATTCCTATATATTAAATAAAGACGATTTTATTACAGATGCTGATGTATTTCCGAATATTAGAAAAACATACACTGTAATTACAGTGAATTGGACATATATTTTCCTAGCAGCCAGAACTTTCATCTACTGTAGTGCAGTCTAAATGCCTTCATAATTTCTATTTGTATTTTTTAGTTAGGTTAGGTTAAGTTAGTTTAGATTTCCATTCTATAAATGGTGTTGTACTGTTGGATGATGGATGATTAAATAAATAAAATAAAATAAATAAAATTTTTGAGTGCATAGTTAAAAGAATAAGTACAAAGCATTCAAAAGTCGAGGATTACAACCGTTTGTTAGTGGTTGAGTGAAAGAAGTTCTCACCAAGAAATATGCAGGATAACAGCTTACTGTCGCAAAGGTAAGGATTACTTGGTAATAAATTATAAATCATTTTTGCCATGTACTTTCATAATTAGATGCTGTTTTATAAATAATTACTAGTGCAAATTAAACAAAGGACTTAAAGTTATAGTAAGGTAGACACAATTTATCTAGCGGTTGACCCTTCGTCTATGGTATATTTATGCACCGAGCTGTGTAAACCATTGTAATTTCTGTAAGATCTTGTTTAATGTTATTATGGTCTAACTCATGTGCTTTATTAAATATTCTCCTTTCCTCTTATTGTTTTATTCATCACTTACTACTATCGTTAGCAGTAGCTTGAATGTCGACTACGCTGAACTTGTGCATACATGCTTGTAAATGAGAAGAAAACAAAACATATTTACCAAATATGGAATTATTTATTACCACCAAGTTTAACATTTGTAATATAACTAGATGGCACTTATACTTAATTACAATTCATCAAGTGATCTGGAGAGTTTATGTACTGTTTTAAAATATATCGTGCGGTGTTTAAAAACTACTCAATTCTTTAGTTTAACATTACAAAACTGTGAAAATGGATTAAATAAAGTCAGCGATCAGACTCAGTTTTCAAATATTAGACAACCCAACACAGTTGTTTTTAAACAACTACAATATAGACTTTAAAACAATACATTTAGTCCGCAGATCATCGAATACAACTAAACTATACTTTGCACTTTCATTCTTAATTGATACACTTCATCAGATTTTATGTAATATGTAGCATATATTTGAAGTTCCTCTTGAATTGTACCATATTATTTAGAATGATTGTCTCTGCAACATTTTTCTCTATCGGCACGAGCCTCTTCTTTGCTAAACTCAAGTTTAGGCACAAGAAATATCAGTCAAACCAATATAAATTGTTAATTTCTATACCGAACTGTTTATAGATTGCTCTAGCAGCACTTATTTTAGCACAACCACTTTCAGTTTCATATCTGGGTTCTAAGTTGGATCTCATGTTAAGAGAGAAAACATTTTGGTCTTGTAACACAGCAGTGTGCCCTACAATATAAATCCACGTTAAAAATAGAATTCTTACATTAACAAACAAAAATTTACCATTAAAAAAATGCTTGAAATACTCCTATAAAATTATTTCTTTTACGGCTTGCAATCAATTCACGTGTTCCAACCTCAACTTTTCCTAGTTGAAAAATCGATGATATTTAATAAAAACTGGTGTCATCTCATACTGCCACACTTCCACAATTAATAGTATAGCCAAAACTTGGCATTTTGTATAATATAATGTCCGCAAAATTAGTAATTTAATGAAAAATTCGGTTAGTTGTGATCTAATCTTAAAATCTCACATCGACGTCTTGAGATATCACGTCAACTTGATGATATCTTAAGAATGCATAAGTCGATTGCTCTGAAATTTGGCACATTTATCGAGAACACAACTGTCTTTCTCACAAAGTGCGAAAAATAAAATACATACAGAACTTTGCTTTTAATCATAAAAAATGCGAAGAGAAAAAAGTAATTATTTTTTCAAACGTCGTAGTGTCCTCATTTTTTGAAAAAAGAAATTCTCCGAAGTTCATGCCATACCCATATTCAAGAAGTAAAAAGAAATTTGATCTTTTTGTTTTAGGTGGATTGAAGAGAAGGAATTGTGTCAGCCAGCAACCGAGACATTTTGTGAAGTGTCTCACTTCAAGGGGCAACCAAACCCACAATTCTCATTATAATCACATAAAAATTTGAATGTAGTTGCTTTAATGTATAATAAATATATCTACAAAGTTTGAGAATGACTTGTCTAATATTATTCCCAATAAAAATTCCTAAAAAACGCGATTTATCAGCTCGGTTAATGGGAATCCCCCCGTGATTGTTTATTATTTAATTTGAATTTTTCAACATCTTTCGTTAAAATAATCAAGTTATTTATATTTTCTACATTATGTAATTTCTTATTTCCGAATCAATTTTTAATATTTTTATGGCAACCCGGTATGATGAGGTGATTCGGCGTTAAGCCTATTAGTAGATTAAGTCGGTGCCTCCCTTTAAACAGCCCACGCTAAACTACCCCATTAACTCTATCGTCACGGTTATTAAAAAATCACAAAAGCTCACCGCACCGTCCGCTGGCATCGTCACATCTTGTAAGTGGATGCTATAGGAATCTCATTAACGCTGGTAGATTTTGCCTTCCGGTCATAATAATCAAATTTATACAGATGAATCTATATCTTATAAGAACTTGGAGGTAATTGACAGAAATATTTCCTTTAATTATTCTACCCGTTTGAACTTTTAATTCGCAAAAATATTTTTCAAAATATTCTTAAATGAACTCACTTCGTTCCTTGTAGTTTCCACATTTTTTTATAATTTATTTTCTATAATGACATCACAATTGTATAGGAATAGTCAAATTACAACATTCAGGGTGTCCCGAATTGAATAGGCCAAACTTCACTAAGTAATACAACTTTTCAAAATAAGAAAAAAAGTTCCTATGAACATGGATCGGGAAGTTATTAGTTTCCGAGATACAGGGTGTTCAAGCAATTCTCCTGAAAATGTTTTTTTATGAATATTTTCGAAACGTCTAAAGATAAACAAATGATAATTTACACAGAAATTTAACATTTTATGGTTTTTAAGAATAAATGACAACTATGTACGAAAACCATTCATGAACGGGTGAAACTGAGGGGTCTAGGTATAATTTAGCCCCAAATTTATTGTATGACACTTTTAAGTTAATTTATGAACAGAACTCAAAAATTTTAAGTTTTCTACACAAAAAAAGTCTCTTGTGTTTTCTCTAAAATTATCAGTTTTTGAGGTAATCTTATCTGAACTTTATTAATTAGTAACATTATTACCAGCATTCCTGGTAAGGTCACTTGGGGTATTTGGGCCATGATTTTACAACCTGAGCGAGAAGATTAAACTTTGAACTTGCCTGAGAACCACTAATAAGTTATATTAATATCTAAAATATTTTTTTATATATAATACAATATACAGTCTTTAAATACATAATATTCAAATCCCGAGTCAAATTTAATTTTCTTTATAATTACAATTAAATAATAAAAAGTCTGATGGGCCCAGTTACCCCTAGAAATTGGGGCAACTGGACCATACGGGTCTTGGTTTCATACAAACGATTGTTACTTGAACTGGGGTAAGTGGGCGTGTTGGTAAACATGTAAACTTCGTACAAAAATTACCACAAGTCATTTAAACCACACCATAGTCGAGTTGTCGACGATGTAAGAGAACAACTACATAACAATTAGGTGTGAAATTTATTCTTTAGGAATAACACAACTTCTGTTAAAGTAAAAAGGGCAAAATTAAATGTAAAAACATCCAATTTCAAGTAAGCATAAATAACACAGGCCCACAAAAAAAAGTGATCTGCATCACGGATCTGACATATTAATCCTATATATTTCGACGTGTTGAACACGAATCCAATGTCCATTTAGCTCCGTTGCCCACCAACTTTTTGTAAATCGCGAAAATAATCTAAAGAAATGAGGTTGCTTAAGCTATTTTCGCGATTTACAAAAAAATGGTGGGTGATGGAGCTAAACGAACATCAGATTCGTGTTCAACACATCAAAATACATAGGGATTAATATGTCGGGTCCCGGGTTCAGATCGCTATTTTTTATGTGACTGTGCGCAGTGATCTACATCTACCTAATAAATAAAAACAAAAATAACATACTTAATGTGCTTGGGGTAACTTGGTCCCAGCCGTGCCCAGATGCCCCAATTAACTGGCCCACTTACCCCATTTTTGAAAAATTGTGGGGGTAACTGGGCCACCTACTCAAGCTTATGACCTAACGCAGAATACATGCTTGCAATAACATTTTAGGGATATAACATGCTTCTAATTTATGCTAAATTAACTGTGACGTTGATAATATACCGGGTGCCACAAGTAAGTGGCTCACCCTTATCTTTTCTCTATTTTTTAACTTATTCATTTGAAATTTGGGGTGCATAAACTACCTGTAAAAATTGATTTTTGGACATGAAAAATGGCATGAGACCATTTCCGGTTTACCCGGAAATGACCGCAACTTTCGAATTTTAAATGGAACACCCTGTATATTTTTACATATTTGGATTCAAGACAACATTCTAAATACACCATGAGAATTTCGCGAGTTTTTGAGTCGATGTTCAGTTTTTTTAAGCATTTTAAGATATTCGTCTAGAGTGCTTTGAAACACCAAAATTTGTTCTACGGTATGTAAAGTCCAAGGGAAAAATATAATTTTTCATTTAATTTCATTAATAACCATTTACGAAGCCTCCAAAGTTGAACACATCACTTTTTTATCGAAAACTTTTTTTTTTATGGAAAGGTGGTAGCTCATTATGTTCAATAAATTATAGATTTTTTTCTGAATTTTTTGACATATATTGACAAATTTAATACCACTTCCGGTTTCGCAGGAAATAATCCTAACTTCTGATTTTCGAATGGAACACCCTGTATATTATTACATTTTTGAATTCAGAATGAATTTTTTAACATGTGTGGTGATTTTTATAAATTTGTGGCAAGTTGGTATTTTTTATAGCAATTATAAATTTTAATCTAGACTGCTATGAAATAAAAAAATAAGTACTTTGTCATTTTAGATTGTACAGAAAAAAATATTTATACATAGTTACTATTATTAACCATTTTGTAGGCATTTTAATGCAAGTAATGTAGTTTTTTTGAAATAACTCTTTTTTTCAGATGGGACGGTGGTGGGTCCTTATATCCATTAAATTTCCTTTTTCTACGAATCCATTGATATCACTATGCTTGGGTTTTTATTAAAATTTATTTAAAAAACTGTAAAAATAGATTGTACTTGTGGTATTTTAAATCTATAGTTATTATTATACGGCTATCAAAAAATTTCGCATCAAGTTACCTTTGCATTTAAAAGAAAAAAAAACGTATGTTTATTATTATTCAAAATTCTAAATCAAAATTTTTAAATAATAACACATTGTAAGAAAACTGAATCAAAATTAAAATATTTACAATTAACAAAAATTACAAGTATTGTTCAAAGTCGCCTCCCCCACGAGCTATACTACTCTCTTGCTCGGTGTTCTGTCTCTCGAATGACGTTTTCCAATATTTCAGATGTTATAGTATTGAATGCAGCTCCTATTCTATTTTCTAGATTTTCTAATGTCAAAACTGGTATCCCGTACACTTTATCCTTGAGACATCCCTATAAACAAAAATCCAAACAGGTTAAGTCCGGAAACCTGGCAGGCCACCTTACCGGACCATGAGTTGCTATCACTTGTTCACCATACGTCTCAGTGAGATGATTTAAAACAATTCTGCTATTGCGCGGAGGAGCACCATCTTGTTGAAAGTATAAGTTCCTAAAATCAGCTAATGGTAGCTCTGCAACTTCATCCCATATCTCATTTTGTAGAAACTCGAGGTATCTTTCACCCGATAATGTTCCTTGAAACAAAATAGGCCCTACTATGCGGCTTCCATAAATTCCAGCCCATGCATTTATGCCAAAACGTTCTTGAAAATTATTGGTTCTGACTAAATGTTGATTTTCTTGAGACTAGTATCTAGTGTTGTGTCGATTTGTCTCGTAGAAGCAATTTGATCATAGTTTACTATGGCTAGCACATTAATTTCCAACTTTTTCATTATTTGTATACACCATTATTGCAATACTTAACTAAAAGTTTCAATTAGAGAACTGTCATTTAATTTATTTTGTTTCTCTTTTAAAATACAAGGGTTACTTGATGCGAAATTGCAATAGTTAACTAAAAGTTTCAGTTAGAGAACTGTCATTTCGTTTATTTTGTTTCTCTTTTAAAATGCAAGGGTAACTTGATGTGAAATTTCTTGATAGCCGTATAATAACAACTGCAGATTTAAAATACCACAAGTACAATCGGTTTTTACAGTTTTTTAAATAAATGTTAATAAAAACCCAAGCATAGTGATATCAATGGATTCGTAGAAAAGGACAATTTAATGGATATAAGGAGCCACCGCCGTCCCATTTGAAAAAAAGAGTTATTTCAAAAAAACTAAATTACTTGCACTAACATGCCTGCAAAATGGTTAATAATAGTAACTATGTATAAATATTTTTTCCTGTACAATCTAAAATGACAAAGTACGTATTTTTTTATTTCATAGCATTCTAGATTAAAATTTATAATTGCTATAAAAAACAACAACTTGCCATAAATCTATAAAAATCACTACACATGTTCAAAAATTCATTCTGAATCCAAAAATTTAATAATATACAGGGTCTTCCATTTGAAAATCAGAAGTTAGGGTTATTTCCTGCAAAACCGGAAGTAGTATTAAATTACTTCATATGTCAAAAAATTCAGAAAAAAATCTATAATTTATTGAACATAATGAGCCACCACCTTTCCATTTGAAAAAAAAAAGTTTTCGATAAAAAAGTGATATGTTCAACTTTGGAGGCTTCGTAAATGGTTATTAATGAAATAAAATGAAAAATTGTATTTTTCCCTTGGACTTTACATACCGTAGAACAAATTTTGGTATTCCAAAGCACTCTAGACGAATATCTTAAAATGCTTAAAAAAACTGAACATCGACTCAAAAATTCGCGAAATTCTCATGGTATATTTAGAATGTTGTCTTGTATCCAAATATGTAAAAATATACAGGGTGTTCCATTTAAAATTCGAAAGTTGGGGTCATTTCCGGGTAAACCGGAAATGGTCTCATACCATTTTTCATGTACAAAAATCCATTTTTACAGGTAGTTTATGCACCCCAAATTTCAAATGAATAAGTTAAAAAATAAAGGAGATATAAGGGTGAGCCACTTACTTGTGGCACCCGGTATACAGTAAACCTGTAGATATTTCATAAAAATCAAGACTACATCACGTTGCTACGAAAATTTTGCACTGCAAAATTTAAAAAATTGCTACATGAAAGCAACAACACTCAGAAACATGAGACTAATTGTTGTAGTGAGATGACATTGTCCTTCAGTGCTGTTAACTGCTTCAAGTGAAATTACCCCCACAAGTTCTACGGAAAGAAACCATGGCCCAGTTACCCCCTGGGCCCAGATACCCCAACTGACCTTATGCAGGAGTGTGCCGTGATTGTAATGTTTGTAACAAATGAAAAATAATCATGCAATGCCAGAATGACAATAATGACATTGTTGTTTTTTTTGGTTTTCTGTAGTTCATTGTTCTCCAGTTTTATTATTTCCTTTTGGAAAAAGTGTTCTATTGAAAAGTAAAAAATGGTCATCTTTAGTGATGTGGAGTACGCGGATATTCCTTTTATTTATGGATATTGCAATGGAAACGCGAATATCGCGGAAGATTTCCTAATAGAAGGAAACCATATAAAGATGTTTTTATTCGAATCCACCTAAACTTTAGAAATGTTGGACTTAAAAGAGGTCCAAGAAATGAAAACAGCGAAATGGGCGATTTAAAAACATAATTTTTGCCCAAATTTAACAATAATAATAAATTAAGTATCAGAAGAGCGGCCAACAGCTGCGTGGGCAAGCTGTGCATGTTTTCAAAAACAAAATATTTCGGATTTTGAAAAAGACCACAGAAAACATTTTCGAATGCAGCCAGTCCAGAACCTTCAACCAGGTGATCCCGAAAGGCGTATCAATTTTTGTATATGGTTTATAAATGCCATGGAACAAGATCCCGATTTCGGAAGTAAAATTATTTGGACTGATGAAGCTACCTTTAACCATATTGGATCGGTTAATTTTAATAATTTAAGAATCTGGGGTCATCAGAATCCTCATATAATTCACCCTAGGGCATTTCAACAGGAGTTTAGAGTTAATATATGGTGTGGTGTTATAATCCGGACTTTTTGTGGGCTCCACATCCCTCCTCCCAGTTTAAATAGACCATTATATAATGATTTTTTAAATAAACATTTCTTTCAACATCTCGAGGATATTCCTCTTAATTTAATAAATGAATGCTGGTTTCAAATAGACGGAGCTCCTGCATATTTTGCTGTTGAGAACCGTTTGTGGGTAAGCAATAATTATCCTGAATGGTGGATCGGTCGATTAGGTGCAAGAACCTGGCCACCCCGTTCACCGGATTTAACTCCAGTTGATATTTTGTGTGTGGGGCTATTTAAAGAGCAAAGTCTACGCAATCCCTGTGAACACGAGAGAAGAGTTAATAGAAAGAATTCTCGAAGATTGTGAAAATTTGCGGGATAATCCTGATTTCATTCGTAAAGCTACACACCCTGTACGGTGCACATGTCAGAAATGTGTTGAAGTTGGTGGAATTCACTTTGAACAACTCCTGTAATTTGTAATTTACCTTACTTTAATCTAATTAATTGTTGTCTAATAAAAAATAATGTAATCAAATTTTGTTTTACTGTCATTGTTTTTTCTGCTCTGCTAAAATTATCCATAAAAAACTATTCCCAAATAAAGTTCAGATAAGATTTACTCAAAAACTGATAATTTTAGAGAAAAACACAAGAGATTTTTTTATGTAGAAATCTGCGAATTTTTAAGTTCTGCTTATAAATTAATTTAAAAGTGTCACACAAGAATGTTGGGGCTAAATTATACCTAGACCCCCCAGTTTCACCCGCTCCTGAATGATTTTCGTATATAGCTCTCATTTTTTATTAAAAAACATGAAAAGTTAAATTCCTGTGTAAATTATCATTTGTTTATCTTCAGACGTTTCGAAAATATTCATAAAAAAAACATTTTTAGGAGAATTACTTGAACACCCTGTATCTCGGAAACTATAATCACTTTCCGACCCATGTTTATAGGAACTTTTTTTCTTATTTTGAAAAGTTGTATTGCTTAGTGAAGTTTGGCCTATGCAATTCGGGACACCCTGTATACCTTAAATACTAGGTAAAAAATCGCATACCGGATAAGAACACTTTGACAGCAAAAATAATTTTAGTTTAGTTTCAAAATTCAGTAAGTTTCTAGCCGCTTGACATTCAGAGAGTACGTTGTTGAGCAATTTTGGCCCCGTGTAATTTGGGGAATTGTAAGATAAATTAAGTCTTGCATATGGTATTCGAAACTCTTTCTTGCTACGCGTATTTACCTTATGAATATTTTTATTCACAGTGAACATATTCTGTTTCGAGAAACATACGCACACATTTCGAAAATGTGTAAGCATGGTAAAGTTAAAATATCATACTCTCTAAATATCTCCTTGTAAGAAAGGGTACTAGAAACATGAGCTATACAACGCATTATCCGTTTTTTAGCAATGAAAATATTCTGAGATAGAGTGGAGATCTCCCAGAACCAGACACCATACCTTAATCTAGACTCCACTTGGGTATAGTATAAATTAACTAATTGCTCTCTGGTAAGCGCGGTTTTAGTATTAAATAAAAATTAAATTGACGCTAGCTTGGAAATTAGATATTCATAATGTGATTTCCAAGTCAAACTCTCATCGATATCGTTAATATTTCCATGGGTGCTCGGTATAATAGACTCATTGACCTGAAAAGAAATAGACTCGAATTTTTTTTGTCTGTTATGAACCTGAGGTAAGTGAGTTTTATCTACATTGAAGTACCGACTGTTGATTGAAAAATGTAGATACCATTTCTACAATATTATTATATTTACTTTCTAACATATTATGCACAGGATCTGAAATAATCATAGAAAGATAATCAGCATACATTGAAAACAAATTATTACGTAAAATTCAATCGAGATTATTAATCTATAATATGAATAACACAGGGCCCAATATTGAACCCCCATGGAACTCCCACACTTAAAGACGAATTGGCTCAGAATTGGCTCTAAATGTTTTCTAAATGTTGTATAGAGTTGTCTGGTTGCGGACTTCATTGTAAGTTCAGTAAACAATGTAAACGGTTGAATTTGAAGAAATAAACAAAATGATTTGCTATTTTTGATATAATCAAAAATTCATCAACAAGTTCGAACTAGGTATATTTATTATATGTTACATTTCGAAGGAATCATAAATGGGATTTGAAAAACATATCTCAACTATTCTCACTCATACTTAATTTATAACTTGGCAAAACATTTACAGTCTGCTCAAATGTTACAGTTCGGTACATAAACTTTTTTTGGTACTATCCAGACAAGATAGAGCCATAACAGAGATGTCATCTGAGGCCACATCTTTTTAAAGATGGTGAATGATGAATGATGATGATGAAAGTGCACTAAAACATAAGCGCCTTTAGATAAATTGTCCACAGTAGGAATTATTTTAGGGATGTCATCATCCTCAGCCTCCATTTCCCACAAAGAACTTTTACCTTTTTACAGTGACTTTCTTTTTACTGTCCCTTCTTTGCGTGTTCTTGACTGATTCTTTTTTATTTTCCATCGACTCGTTGCATTTTTCTGTCACATTATTTTTCTAATTTAAATTTTTCTTCTTTCTTTAGATTTTGTAGATAGTCAGCTTCTGTTATTACTCCCGAAATATCTATTATAATTTTAGTCTTCTTTTCTGTACTGGTTTGTTTAATGGTAGAGAGTAAAATTTTTTCGAAAGTCTTGGTAGGGATCCCAATTTTCTTTTCGTGGATGTTCGCTCTTCTCGGAAACGTAATATTTTGTGAGATAAACGAGTTGACACACCGAACAAAACAAAAACCCTTTAACACATTACAATATAGCAATCACATGCACGTTAATACAGCACATATAATATAGCCTCACTTACCCATAACATTGCTGCTACACTTGCCCAACCAAACTCTTATTAGTGGGTAAACGCGGCATTAATTTTAATACATAATGTTTAAATTAAATACGAAATTCTATATACGTTTCTATATTTGTTTAACACTATTTTACTGTGTTGTAACGGTCACGTTTTGTAAGAACACTCAGTACCTTAAATTAGATAAGGCGCGCGACTATTCTATTTAATATTTAAATTTAAATTATATTCGTTTAAATTTTATCAGCTAGTCATGACAAATGCTTGACCAATAGCGTAGTAGTCTAGCGAATAGTAGACGATATACGCGCCGACTCTGGCTGGAGAGACGCTAAAAAGATGGCGTAGAGGCTGGTGGCCGTGTATGGCGCTAAGAATTAAAAGCCGCCATACATTTGTAAATATCTGTATATAGTGATGAATAACTGCGAATAGAATCAGTAAAGCAGTTATTATAGTTTATATGTTGTGTTATTGTGCTCCATTGCCCATAACTATAGTAAGGCAATGTTTTCGTCGAATTAGCTGTAAGTACATACTTTTATATTATGTATGCCTCTCGTAATGCTAATGTTCCTGTTGGAAGCCGATTGCGAAAATGCAGAATTATTGACGGCTTTCAACACCTCATTCCACGTTTGGCCAGTAATATTCTTTGTTGTATCCAGTGTTACCGTCCGGTAAAGACTTCTCTTACCCCATGAGAAGATTATAATAGTGCGTGAATAATTTCATGTGAACGTTATGTTTGCTCTGTTTTTAGACATCTCCCGTGTGTTTTGGGCATAAAAACCTAATGTACGACTACCGAACCAGTCCATATCGAAAATATTAATTGTCGGGCCATTTTTTGTTATTAACTTTACATACAGTTAGTAATATTTTCATTTTGTGTGTCTTAATTATGTTATCGTAAAAATTCTTTGTTTTACAGCTCTGGCCAGATCGTGTTTAGTTTAGTTTAATTATTTGCCGTATACGGATTCTTATTGTGTACAGTTTGCTTTGTATTTTGTTCTATGTCAGATGGACTAATGATTCGTTGATATGATTATTCTGACGAAAGTTTTTGTAAAGTTTACTCACCGCCCTGATGTCTGTAACGAAGCAAATTTTATTTTATAAATCCGCATGTTTATTATATACTATTTCTACACACAGAAAGCAAATAGTTGTTTAAATTTAATTATCCGGTTGGAGAGAGCTCCGCTAGATGGCGCTAGTTCTCCAACACCAATTAATTATGTTCCATCTGTATCGAATACTCAGCCGAGCCAGCGATATAGTAAGGGAATCAGGAGTAGGAAATACGAAATTAAGAAGACCACCGGCAAGGAAGTGAGTATATTAGGAACGTTGGTAAACAACTTGGCCAGTGTTAAGCACAGGCCTGCTAATCATACTTTCTTTTCCAGTTGTGTGTCTGGTATGCCACGGACGTTCGAGTGAGTATAGAAATATCCAGGACAGAAAAAGGTTCTGAGGTTTCTGACTGGCCTAGTCCCTTCAGCTGGTCAGATACCAACGGCTTTTAGATATCC
Organism: Stenurella melanura; assembly: GCA_963583905.1. Classification (NCBI taxonomy): domain Eukaryota; kingdom Metazoa; phylum Arthropoda; class Insecta; order Coleoptera; family Cerambycidae; genus Stenurella; species Stenurella melanura. Next base: position 9,891,532 of record OY757317.1, read on the forward strand.
TGGATATTATCTATCCTTACTGCCCGTAGCGTATGTACGCAGGGTGGAGGTATCCTGGGTAGACTCGGGTGTGGTTTGCTGGCCTAGTCCCTTCAGCTGGTTGACCACACGGGCTCGCTGATACCCCGCATCTCCTCCACTCTCGTGTCCGTAAACCCTGGAGGTTGGTCTATCCCTGCGGGGGGATTAACCAAGAGGGAACCGTGAGCCGGAGTGTTTCTGGTTGTAGACCGTCGAAGGGGATATCTTGAGTGATTCACTGGCCTAGTCCCTTCAGCTGGGTAATCACTTGAGATATTTCTTTCTAAACTCACTGTTGAGTACGCACGCCTGGTTCTGAGGTGTTTTGGGTAGATAGGGTGACTTGCTAGCCTAGTCCCTTCAGCCGGTTTATCACATAAGCCCTCGGCTACCCAAAATATCCCCCGTACTGGAGTGAGTACATCCTAGAGGGCAATTTATGCCTAGGTATAAATTGGCCGACAGGGAACAGTGAGCAGGAGTGGGTGATTTATCTACGTTAGCATGCTAACTCTTGTATCTTTCTTTTCCGCTGCGCACTAGCCAAGTTGCATAGGTATTGTGCCATATTGCATGTAGATTTGGTAATTGCTTCCTCCCCGCTTGGTAATCACCGCCGTGCTTGTTATAGTAATTTAACCGTAGTAACCTCCCCCCTCGATTACGCCGTCTAAATATTGTTTTTGTTTGTTTTATGCAATATACGTTAGGGTAGTAGAATTGTAGCTAGTAGGACTTTGGTTATAATAAATATGTAGATTATTTAAACTGTGCCTTTTACTGTGTGTGTGTGTGTGTGTGTGTGTGTGTGTGTGTGTGTGTGAAGTCTGACCTCCCTAGACCCCTGGACATACCGTGTCTCCTCTGACGCTATCCCAGCCCTACCGAAACAGGCTGTGTTAAGAGGCTAGTGTGAGTCCTTTACCTCACGAAAAACAATTGTAAAGGTGGCGCCCGAGCTTACCGTCACCGCCGACTGAAGGCTCGAGTGTCAAAGTGACGATTCACTACTCGAGAGTGTGAATAAAACGTCACATGTCAAATTGCTCTGCTTTGTTTGTGTAAATCATTAAAGTAAGTTAAATTCAATGATTCGTTTTATTTACCCTAAAGAAATTATTACGTTTCAGTGTTTATATAAAGTTGGCTAATGATTACTTTAAAAAAAATTACCTCTTTGTTTGACAAATACATTGCTTGTCGCAATCTCAGTTTTATTTCGAATGTATCTTTGTTTTTATATATAAATAAATATTCTTGTGTTCACTATAATTCCAATTCATATTTTACTTACATTAAGAACAGATTAATTTTCAACATATTACAGTTGGTTTACAAAAACCTGTGATTTTTAAATAGGCTAGGGGATGGTGCCACACTTACCTCAATTCCACACTTATCCTGGATGTCCCTATCTGAAGTAGTCGACACGTCAATTCGAACTGAATGATTGTTAATATTTAGCACTCTGTATATAAATTTTGCAAGTAAGTATAATTTTCGTACTTTTCATAAAAAACAGGCGTTTTATATAAATCAAAAAAATAACTTTTCTTCGAAACTTCAAAATAAAAACAATCTTAGGCATTAACAATAATGTAATTTCAACTACATTCTAACAATTATTCGGAAAATTTTGTTTAATGCAATCACCTTACATATATCAGCTAGTATAGTAGACAAACGTATGGGTAGAAAAAGGTGAAATGGGCGTATGTGAAACATTGTATTCAGACACATTATGGTCATATGTTAATAGCATAGGGTCAATGAGGTACTAAGGTGGTAATGAAAGCATTATGTTAATGAACAGCCTAACGACAAGTAATAACAGATTCATTTGTTCATTATACTATCAGATGTAAATATAAATCCATTTGACCGCGGCGATCTTGTGAATAACTAAGTGCTAGCTTTTATATAGTGGATATGGCTAAACCATGTATTTATCTGTTTCTTACTTTTTCATTCAGGAACGCGAAAATTATTAAATTCTACGATTTTAATGTATTTAATGTATTTTGTGAGGCATATATTTGGGGATAAAAGATTTTATTTTAGTCAAATATTTTGCATGATAGTTTATACACTGCTGGCCACTCGAACTTACACATAGAGACTTTTAGGCAAAATTTAAAGTTCAATATTTTCAACAGGAATGCAAATTTTTGAACGCGGCTTGCAAATTTTAAGAGCTAGTTTTTTTCGGATTAAGCTGCATGACGTATATTTATCGTAGGACCATAAGTTTATTATATACGGGGTGATCAATGAAGTCATGCAAAAAATCAAAAAGTTTGTATGAGTGAAATTTCCGCAAAAAATTTTATGGTCTTTGCAATATGGTTCCTTACTAAGGTAACATCAATATCTCTAGACGGTTTTGTCAGTTTTTGGATTAAGGCCCTTAGGCCTTGTACACACTACTCAACATAAAATTTTGATACCGAAATCTTTAAAACTTAACATTGGATTGACGGTTCTTGATGATTTTTGCGAATTTGGAATCCTTATTTCACGTAGATTTTCTATGGTCTAAGCATTTTATTTGAGGGTTGAAATTTACACATTATACCGGGTCGATAATAAACAAAAACGTAGCGACAAGAACAAGTTTATTATATTAAATTCTACAATATACAACATTGCTTAACAACGACCAAAAGTCAATTCCAAAAAAATTTATAATTCTAGTTCTGGTAATTTTTAATAACTGAAAAAAAAATTAACTAAAAAATTAAAAATTAATTTAATTTAAACTTAAATTAAAATTAAATTAAAATTACCTAATTAAAATTAGGTACATTAATTAAAAAAAAGAGAAGCTAATATTTTGTTGGTCCTCCTGCTCGGAATATTACTTCCCGACATCGATTTGGTAGAGTATCCACAAGATTATTTATAAAATCTTGTGGAATATTCTCCCATTCTTCACGAATGGCCTCACCGAGCGTTTCTAAGGTTTCAGGGGGTACATCAAGAGATCTTACTTTAAGTTTTAAATAAGACCAAACGTGTTCGATGACATTAAGATCCGGAGACTTTGCAGGCCAGTCCATCCTATTGATGTTTTGTGCCTGCAAAAACTCTGTGATCCTTGGCGCTGTGTGAGGTCGAGCGTTGTCATCCACCAATAGAATTTCTGGGCCGAATGTCGAGCAAAAGGAACAACAATAGGTTCCAAAATTTCCTCCTGATAAACAGTAGCATTAATGGTTTGGTTGGCAATGAATAGCTCAGTTTTACCATTTCTTATGATACCTCCCCACACTGTAACACCTCCGCCACCAAATGCTTCTTGAGGGGCCATATTTTCCTCCAAATATCGCTGATTTGGCCTTCTCCAAACTAACATTCGGCCATCGGAATGAAACAAATTAAATCTTGTTTCGTCAGTAAATAAACAATGGCTCCACTCTGCATTACCCCAATTCGCATGCCGATTTGCCCATGCCCGTCTATTCGCTCTATGGCGTTGTAATAACCGCACACATTTTGCTCTGCGACGGGCTCTATAATTTAAAATGTTTGGCATTATGTTGTTTAAAAAAAAAAAAATCTCACCTCAAATTGTTTTTATTTAATGTTCTTCTCACTGTTCTGTCCGAATCTCTCACCCCAGTTTGTTGTCTTAAAGGGTCATTTAGTTTTCTAAAGTTCTTTGTTCTATTCCGCATAGTTTCTCTCATTAAAATTCTGTCGGTTCTTTGGTTTATTTTTTTTGTATGTCCACCCCCATGCCCATAATTATGATCACCAGTAGTTTCGACGCGGCGGTTCAAATTATAAATTGTCTTTCGGCTGACATTGTAAATGTGCGCAACTTGCTGTTTTGACATTCCTTCGTTGAGAAGTCGAATGCAATTTTCCCTTTCTGCCGTGGTTAAACGCTCAAAATTATAACATTGAAATATGTCAGATTATTTCTAAAATAATGTAAACAGTTTTTAATTCCACAGCAACAAATTTGTTTTTCCAATGCCTACTTTGAAATTGACGCGTCGCGTAGAAATTACAGCCGATCATAATTATGGGCATGGGAGTGGACAAAGAACTCTGTAAAACTGAATGATTCTTTGAGATAACAAACTGGGGTGTGAGTTTCGGACAGAACAGTGAGAAGAACATTAAATAAAAACAACTTGAGGTGAGAATTTATTTTTACAAAAACTTAAATAATGCCAAACTTTAGAGCGCGTCGTACCCTACGTTTTTGTTTATTATCGACCCGGTATAATGTGTAAATTTCAACCCTCAAATAAAATACTTAGACCATAGAAAATCTACGTGAAATAAGGATTCCAAATCCGCAAAAATCATCAAGAACCGTCAATCCAATGTCAAGTTATAGCATTTTAAAGATTTCGGTATCCAAATTTAATGTTGAGTAGTGTGTACAAGGCCTAAGGGCCTTAATCCAAAAACTGACAAAACGGTCTAGAGATATTGATGTTACCTTAGTAAGGAACCATATTGCAACGACCAAAAAAATTTTTTGCGGAAATTTCATTCATACAAACTTTTTGATTTTTTGCATGACTTCATTGATCACCCCGTATATAATAAACTTATGGTCCTACGATAAATATACGTCATGCAGCTTAATCCGAAAAAAACTAGCTCTTAAAATTTGCAAGCCGCGTTCAAAAATTTGCATTCCTGTTGAAAATATTGAACTTTAAATTTTGCCTAAAAGTCTCAATGTGTAAGTTCGAGTGGCCAGCAGTTTAGATGTCAAAAAAATTAATATAATAAATTTCGTAATCGCTAATAATTAGAAAGATATAAGCAAATAACTGAATTGGCACACCATTTTCCAAGATGGCGGCTCAAGCGTGATGATAGAGATGGGGACTTTCAGCACATTTAGTAGTATGCCTGGATGAACATCTCTGCCAAATTGCAAAACTGTATCAGGTTTCGTTTCTTTCATATACACATATTTTTAACTAGACTATCGCTTTGATCCAAAATACTATGCCTAATACATAAAACTCATGTTATCTAACTTGTGCACAAATAGCTCATTTAAATGTTAAATTTGACATTGAAAAGTGTTTGAAATTACTTGCTTGGCACTGGTAGTAAACAATATTCAAATTAAAAACGCCAAGTGGTCGAATGCAATTAGGCTTTTATCTGGAAACCCGTCTATAGTGAATCGATTTTTTACATTAAGTTTCTAATACTAAATACAAAAAAGTTTACCCTTTAAAAATCGACGCTATTTACTTGGGGGGGTGGTTCCCACCACTTCTGGATGGTGTACAAAAAAGTAAAATAGTAACCACCGAATCTGATATAGAATCATATTGTTAGAGAAAAAGGTAGTGTACAATTTTTTATGAATATTTTATTTTCCAAGTTAAAACAATTTGTAAAATACAATATTAGCTTTACCAAATTAGTGCCTTGAGACTGTTTTTCGCAAAAAAAAATCAAAAGTCTTACATTTATGGAAAAAGTGGTATGATACAAAAATAAGATTATGAAATTACAAATATTTTGTTTTTTGTTTATTTCTGTTCGATGAATAGTTTCTAATAAAAGCATATAACGAAAATATTTTTAGGAAAAAGCTATTATTTGAAAAAACTACTAAAAAGTAGGTGATCGTTTATTGGGACCTATTTTTTTTTAAGAAAATCTTACGGCCGCAAGATATTTACAGTTTTTGCGAGTTAAGTTAGTGCCAGCCTTAGCAGTTTCCGAACAATGAAGATGGAGATATTCTTGCTGAGAACGTCTGGTTTCAGCAAGACGAGGCCCCACCTCATTTTGGGACAGCAGTGCGTCAGTTTCTAGACGACCCTTTTACTGGAAGGTGGATAGGTAGTCGAGGTCCGATTGAGTGGCCCCCGCGATCACCGGATTTAACCCCCTTAGACTTTTTTCTTTGGGGTTACTTAAAGGGTGTATTTTAACAGACCGGATACCATAGAAGAATTGAAAGACAGTATTGGCTCGGAGATGAGACGAATTGCCCATGAGATGATTCAGAACAACGTGCAAAGTTAGACATCCGTCTTGATCAATGCCAAATGGTTGGAGGGTCGCAATTTGAGCAACGGAGATGATTTTTTTCTCACAATTACTTATGTAAGGTACCAATCAATAAAAATATCTTTTTCCAAAAGAATGGCTTGGGTAATATCAATTTTTTTCATATCACCAGAAAGCTAAAGGAATGTACCAACAAAAATAGTAAACAAAAATGTCTGTTTCCATTAAAAAAAAATATGTTGACGTCATAACTCAAAAACCAGTGACGTCATAAATTTTGGTATAGTGACAAAATGTAGCTTTTATTTACAAAACTAAAATCGATCTGTTCGAGGATTTTTTTTGATAAATGACATACAAAAGATATGAATTTTGTGCGTTTCTTTAGGTTCACACTGTGTGAAAGAAATTAAAGGCTTTGAAGTTCCCTTTAATACATTTTTTTTCTATCTGTACAGCTTGAAAGATAATAATGTTATACGCAAAACAATGAGTGCGTTGTAATTTTTTTTAAGAAAAAAATTAGGAGTTTCCTGCTGTCATTGGCCATACAATGGAAATTAAAAAAAATCTGTACCGGTTATTAATATTTAGCATTATTAACACGCTATAATTTTTTTGGAATTTTAAGGCAGTCCTTTTTTACCTTAAATTAAGAAAAATTTTACGATTTTGTTGAAAAAAATGTCTTTTTATGTAAATAACTCCAAAACAATTGTGTCGAATTGTTCCGTAGATGTCTGTACAACTCCAAAACAATTGCATTAGAGAAAAATATGAGAATATAGAAAAATAAAGCTTAAGAAGTGATATATTAATTTGTTTTTTAAAATATTTGTAAAATTAATAGTTTAGGAAATAAAAAGACAGTACAAATGTGGGGGTTTGGTTTTTAGTGGCAAAGAAATATTTTATATATTTTATATTTAAATCTCTTATTTCTGGAAAACTTTCGATAAATTGAAGTTCTTAAAATTAGAATTATGTTGGTAATACTTTATATTAATAAAAACTTGTACATATTTCTTGAATTTCCATTCTATGGCCAATGACAGCAGGAAAATCCTAATTTCTTTTATTTAAAAAAATTACAAAGCAATCATTGATTCGCACATAACATCGTTATTTTTCTATCTGCACGGATAGAAAAAAACTTCTATCAAAGAGTACTTCAAGCCCCTTAATTTTTATTATACCATGCTGATTGTTTCTGACATATTTGATATTTAAACATTATATCTCGACTGATAAACGTTCGAACACCATTTTTATACTATCATATTTTTAGAACTATTAATCGTACAAAAATAAACAAAAAAACCCGCTGCTAAGGAATCACTACTTCCACATCCAGATTTTCCTTCCAAGTCTGTTTAAAGGTAAACTTCTTGACTATATTTATTTTGCACTTTAGTATGCGGAAACAATTGGTCATAGAATTTTAATAACATTAGGGGCAGATGTCATAAAAAAATGTACAGGAGATAAAACAATTCGGTTATTACTCAGATTATACATTGTATGATTTTTTTACGGATTATATATTATTCTGTAGCGTATTTGGAAGAATTTAGGAAATTGTCCAACAACCCTCTAATACTTTGTAATAATTAAAATACCAACACCAGAAAACGAAAATATTCATATATGATACAATCATGGGATTTTTTCACTAAAAAACATTTTTTTATGAAATATGTTTAGAATGTCATAAAACGTGGAAATTTTAAATTTGAGCAAGAAAAATTTTTTTCCATTTATTCTTGGTAGGTATAGTAGTAAGAGAATTTTCAAAAAATGTTTGCTTTTGAAATTTTTTTTTCTGAAATAAGTTTAGAATGTCATGAAATGTGGAAATTTTAAATTTGAGCAAAAGAATTTTTCCATCATATATTCTAGTAGTGAGAATATATTTTAAAATATTTAAAAAATGTTTCTTTGAAAAAATTTTCAAATTTTTCTTTTTGAAATTATTTTTTTATGAAATAAATTTAGAATGTCATGAAACGTGGAAAATATAAATTTGAGCAAATAAAAATTCCCATCCTTCTACTGGTAAAAAAAAATTCAAAAACTTTTGATTTTTTTTTTCTGAAATATATTTAGAATGTCATGAAACATGGAAATTTTAAATTTGAGCAAAAAAACATTTTTCCACCATTTATTCTTGGTACAGTAAAAGAATTTTCAAAACATTTTTGCTTTTGAATGTTTAATTTTTTGAAATAACTTTAGAATGTTATGAAATGTGGAAATTTTAAATTTGAGCAAAAACTTTTTTCATCGTATATTCTATTAGTAAAAATATATTTTAAAATATTTTAAAAATTTTTCTTTCAATTTTTTTAAATTTTGTTTATGAAATAAAATTAGAATGTCATGAAACGTGGAAATATCAAATTTGAGCAAAAAAATTTCGTTTCTCTGCTGGTAAAAAAATGTTCAAAAAGTTTTGATTTTTACTTCCCTCGCATACCGAAGGGAAGTATTGTATTTCAGAAAAAATCACCCTCCGAGATTTTTTCGGATTTTGACGTTTTAGAACACGTAGATCACAAAAATATAGGTTTTTCAATTCCGTCAATCTGTCTTGTCTGTCTGTCTGTTGGTGTATTAACTAAAAAGACTACTTGACGGAGAGAAGTCAAACTTGGCAGGTAGTTGACGCTACTGTCGGCGAAGAAATGGTAGAATTTTCAGTAGAAAATATACAGGGTGGACCGTCTAAATTGAATAAATAATGAAAAAATTTTTTTTCTTGCTCAAATTTAAAATTTCCACGTTTCATGACACGCTAAACCTATTTCAGAAAAAAAAAATTGAAAATTTTTTTCACCAAGATTTTTGAAAAATTTTTTACCACTAAAATAGATGAAATTTTTTTTATCTTTTTTCAAATTTAAAATTTCCACGTTTCATGGCATTCTAAACCTATTTAAAAAATAATTTTTTTTTTCAACTTTTTGTTACCAACATTTTTGAACAATTTTTACCACTAAAATAAATGGAAAATTTTGTTGTCTTTGTTCAAATTTAAAATTTCACGTTTCATAGCGTTCTAAACTAAAAAAAATATATTAGAATTTTTTTTACCATTTTTGAAAAACTTTTACCACTAAAGCAGATTGAAACATTTTTTTCATTTGTTCAAATTTAAAATTTGCACGTTTCCACGGCATTCTAAACCTATTCAAACGAATTTAAAAAAAATTTTGAAAATTTTAAAAATTGTTTACCATTAGAATAGATGGAATACATTTTTTCTTGCTCAAATTTAAATTTTTTACGTTTCATGCATGACATTCTAAACCTATTTCAGAAAAAGAAATTTTGATAATTTTTTTCACCATTTTCGAAAAAAATTTTACCACTAAAATACATGGAAATTTTTTTTTATTTGCTGAAATTTAAAATTTTCACGTTTCATGGCATTCTAAACCCATTTCAGAAGAAAAAAAATTAAATTTTTTAACCACCTCTATACTTCCACTCCACTACGTGAATGTGGAATTGAAAATGTGACAGATGGCAATAATATTTGGCATATGCACCTATTGTACTTTTATTGAAAAATGTACAGGGTGGTCATCCCAAGAAATAATTCAGTCATGGTGGACGTTTGTAAAGGTATTTGCGCAAGCCTTCCATATTTGGCACCTACTATTTAGTATTGAACTTTTGCTGTTGGATGAGCACTCTGTATATTTTTTTGATCAAAACTAATCAGGTTTTCTCTGTAATAATAGTGATAACTATATTCCGATTATTATTTTCAATGTTATTTCGTAATTATTAATTTTGTAGTGACCCGCGCACAATTAAAGAGCGAAGTTCTGTGTAAATACCTTTACCGATTTTTTTTTTCTGAAATAGATTTAGAATGTCATGAAACGCAGAACTTTTAAATTTGAGCAAAACATTTTTTTTTCATTATTTATTATTTATTTCCACCCTGTATATTTTCCAGTGAAAGTTCAACCATTTCATCGCTGGTAGTAGTGTCAGCTACCTACCAAATTTAACTACTATCCATCAAGTAGTTTTTTAGATAATGCACCAACAGACAGACAAACAGACTGACGGAATTAGTAAACCTATATTTTCGTAATATATGTGATCTGAAACGTGTAAATGCGAAAAAATCTCGGAGAGTAATTTTTTTCTCGAATGCAATACTTAGAAGTAAAAATCATGAAAATCCCTTCAGTATAACTCGGCTCCGACATTTTTTATTTTTCTGTGTCTAATTGCACTCGACTAAAGGTTTCAGTCTTGAGTTGTCTGATGGACTAGAAATATTTATTTGTCAAACAATGAATTAAAATCTAATCGAGTCTTGGACTTTCTTTAAATAAGAATGTAATTCTCACTTGCATCTGATTTAAAGAAGCACCTGAAATACGAATTAAAAACACTCGCCCTACTAGACAAACCCAGACAAACATAAATCCGGAGGTTATTGTACCCACCTATTTTCTCCTTTCAGCTTTGCAAAGTAAGGAAGTAGTAAACAACATACCTATGTGTCAGCTTTCTAACTTCCTAAACTGAAAATTATTGTTAAAAGTACTTACTGTCGCATTTTAAAGGACGGGGGTAGTCTGCCTCCTCCTGTAATGTTGATTTTTATGTGCGTGACGCCGTTGCCCTCGAACTCCTGAAAAATAGTTGGAAATTTAGTGTAACTTGAACGTTACTAAAATAACTGAAAGGGGAACAGTGGCAATTATTTTTCATCGATTATAGAGGCGGTATACAGGGTGATTCTTTTAAGGCGGCCATTAGAATATTTCCCACTTACAAATGAGATACACATTTGAGATTTGGGACCCTACCAAAGACCGACCATGGCGAGTCCGAAAATAATAATTTCAAAATGGTGTAGCATTTGAAAAGGCTACATGATTAATTTGTATAGATGGGTGACTTGACTAATTCGCTTGTTCGAGCAGAGAAAGGCAACCACCCATACTTTAACGGGGTATAACAGGTCGCATATCTGCAAGTCCTATGATTCAGAAAGCAAGCGTGTTTTCTTTTAAGTATAATTTTGAGTTAGAGGTGTTACTCACATATTCTTGTAGTGGAAATATTACACAATCGTGCAATTCAGTCTTTTAATTGCAAAGTCCTTTGTTGGCGCATTTTTATTGGCTAGAGAAAGAGTTCTCTAGATGCTCCAGTGTCTCTTTACCGTCCTGCCAGAAGCATTTTGTAAATTCCAGGAAGGTATTCTGATGCTTGTCATAATCTGATCGCCACGTATCTCGTGAGGTTATGTAATACTCTCTATATAAGAATGTTTGGAGGAACTGGCCCTTTGAAAATAAGTTATGTTTGGAAGGGCATATATGTTTGGAGAGGCTTACAATTGGGATAAGCACATGTTTGGTGTTGTCATTTTGGTTATGTAAGGGGGCCCAGTATTTAGAGGAGTAATAGGAGGAAGTCTATTAGTCAGATATTTGGTTTTAGGTGGGTCCTGCTGACATTTAGAGGAGTTTTGGTTGGAGAGTTGTCCGCAGCAGTCTCCAAGAGATTTAGGCAGAATTTTAGGAGTGACGCAGAGTCATAGTCGTAAGCAACGTCCAGAACATCGTAGGAAGTGGTGACAGGTCACGCTGCAGTCGTCGCAGAAAACGCCAAGTCTCTGACCAGGTTTTATTGTTTCATTTTAGTTACACAATTTTAAAGAAATTATTATAGTTTCATTCAGTGATATTTTGTTGAAATATTAGAGTAAATTGAATAACGATTTTGCAACTACATACCCAACATGATAAAATATCTTAAGATTTTTTTGTAAGTAACGCATGGTACCACGTGATACTAAATTACCTTCTACTATGTCACATATGAAGTATTTTTAATAGAACATGATTATTTTAGATCATTCTGTAATATTCTAGTGCACACAGCGAGCATTGCGAAACTTAGCTCACATAATCTTGTTTGTTACGTAATAATTCAGTGATGAGCTGTAATTTTAATCCATTGTGAATCTTTAACTCGCTGTTGTAAATCCAAAACTCATTGTTGGTATCATTAAAGTCGTAGCTGCATTTCTATAAAAAAGGTCAAATCACTGAAACAATTTTAGATGGGGTGATATACATATTCTGAATTTCTTTTGTGTATATAGATTATGTTCAGGGGGCAATTGGGAAACTATTTGTTTTTTATTGTTGTACATCTCATGTGTGTTGTAATAAATGTCTAATGTCTACATGTTCTTATTATTTGCACTGGTACACCTGATATTTGTTTAAATTTTGAGATTTGAGAGAGTAAAGTAAGAGTTTTGATATCATAGAGATATTTTGAGAATTCCATCGCATGGTTGCTAATAACTTAATTTCGTTCCTGGCTGGCAAAATTATTTAAATGACATTACGTAACATACAGCCGGTGGCGCCCTTTTGAGTGTCCACACAGTCCTAACCCACGGCCCTATGCTCTCCAACAAAAATCGGCTGCCGTTCGCACCGGAATAACATATTTTAATATTTAGGTATTAAAATAGGTTACAATGGCGGCACTATCGGAAATACCGGAAGTTCACACCATATTTGTTTTTTTTTAATCGACACACCCAATGTTTACATCCTTTTTGAATTTGGCCTTTAATTCTGAGTATAAGGTGTTTAAGTTGTCGGTACTTATGTGTTAATAGTTTTTGACGTATGACAGTTTTTCTCTTTTTTTAGAGACGTAAAGGTCTATTAAAAAATGTATATATTCTAAACTTCAAAAAGTGTCAAAAATTGCATTTTTTCAAGTGCCACAATTACTCACAGTTTTAAAAGTGAACTATTTATTATTTGTTTGCTTATAGTAATAAAACATATTCTTTACAGCATTTTGAAAATAGCGGAAAGAAAAACTATCTATGAGAACTAAAAAAAGAACTATATGTAAAAATATTAATGAAATCTTTGCATTCTTTCGATAACCTGACTTCTGGTTATGCTAGCAAGTTAAAATTCTGAAATAAATTTGTCCAATTTCTTATTTGACATTCTCATTATAACACTAGCATCCAACAAGGTCCCCTACGGCTAAGCAGATTAAACTAGTATCTACGTGACCCCCTACGGTATGTAAATTCAGGTAAAAATGAGAACAAAGGCCTGAAATTAATTTGTTTACCTACTCTCCAGTATCGGAATTTTTTTTTTTTTTTATTATAAAAACAAAGTACCTACTCTCCAGTATTGGAAAAAAAATTATAAAAACAAAGTAGGTAAATAAATTAATCTTATAAAGAATATGTTTCATTACTATAAGCAAACAAATAATAAATAATTCACTTTTAAACATGCATAGAGTATACCGGGTGACACAGGAGACATGTAACACCCCGTAGCATGTTTATTTAAAAAGACATTATTTTGAAATTTGGTACACTTATATAATGCGTGATTGTCCTTTTTTAAGTACAAAAAATGTATGTCCATCACTTCCGGTTTCACCGGAAGTGACATCTACTCTGTTATTTTAAATTTCACCCTGTATATATTTTTACTACCTATCTGATTCGTCCCTAGATTCTCTTTTCAACCATGTATGGGAACATGGCATTTGTCTTTAAAATTACAGTTAATATCAATTTTATTTTGTTAAGTCTAGGTGGTTCTGATATGAACCTTGGCAGATATTGATGCGTAGTGTGCCGTGATATCGAGAGACCTCTGGCATGCAACTTTGTGCCTCATATTTTTTTGGGAATAACCAGTAGCTGAACAGACTAATAAGATCTAACTTATTTAAAAAAAATATCTTTAAACAATCCACGATATCTTAAAAACCAAGATAGGAACCCCATTTTTTTACTTCACCTCGTTAAAAAATACTTATTTATCTTTATTTCTGTCCAATACAATTGCTGTGCCTATCATATTTTGCTCTTTTCATTAAAATTAGTATCGAATGTTATTGCATAGTAATGAATATTGTACTGCAACAAAAATATTTACTAAGCAGTCGGTGGAAACAAAATAAAAGTAGGTAAAACGATTTTTTTAATAAATAAGAAACATCAGTAAAACACATTTGAACAAAATTGATGAAAAACCATTACACTATGTAATACATTTTTACAACGAATGAATGAAATTAAAATAAAATATTTACTGAAGGGCTACATACAAAAAACATTTTTTTATTACAGATGTTCAAAATGTTGTCCATTATTATTATCTCTGCAAAATCGTGTTTTTGTGACGGTAGCCCTAAGTACGTTATCTAACTGTAATTCAGTAATCCCATCGATTGCGATTCAGACTCTCATTTAAATGTCTTCTCTGTTTGTTGTTGGAGTCCTATAAACGTTTTCCTTGAGGTGGCCCCATACAAAAAAATCAAGCGGCGTAAGGTCTGGTGACCTTGCAGGCCATCGAACGGGCCTATTTGTTCCCATCCAGTTTTCTCCAAACCTTTCGTTTAAATAATTCACCACAACTCTGCTGTTATGTGGTGGAGCCCCATCCTATTGAAAAATTATTGAGTTAACATTAGGTGGGAGTTCTTCCAAAAAATCCTGTATCTGGTTTTGCAAAAATCTCAAACATCTTTCTCCATTTAATGGAGCATCAAAAATTATTGGCCCAATAATTCTTCTGCCAATTACTCCTAACCATACATTAAAACTAAATCGCACTTTCTCTCATATTTCTGGGATTTTCTTGTGCCCAATAACAGGTGTTGTTACGATTAAATAATCCCAAATTAGTGAACCTGGACTCGTCGGAAAATAAAATTTGTTCATGAAAATTATTATCCAAATTGTGTCTGTTCAGAAACCAATTGCAATAGGTAGTTCAATCTTCTTTGAAAATCATTTTCGGATAAATGCTGGTGTATTTGGTACTTGTACGATTTAAGTTGATGTTTTTTCAAAATGCGTCGAGCTGATTCCCGATTTACACCGGTTTGGTCCTCAATCTGTCTTATCGAAATCGTGAGATCTACCTCGACAATTGCAAGTACATTGATTTCCGACACTTCATCGATAATGAAATTATTTTCCGGTACTTCTGGTTCACTTCTGAATTGCCGTTCAACTCTTACAAAATAGTTGTTTGGTGGATGAAATCCTTCGGGAAATCTTTCTTCATGTAAGTTAGCAGCCTGCCTGCTATTTTTTTGACATTCGCCATAGATTAGTAGCATATCTACTTTTTCATTTCGTGAATACATGGTAAAATAAAGTTAAAAACGTGATAACTTAGGTATAATTTAATGAAAAATACTTAATTTGCTGCCAAGTAAACAATTCTTAATTGTCAAATCAAAATGACGCGTCGTTTTACCTTCTTCTATTTCCACCGCCTGCTTAGTAAATATTTTTGTTGCAGTACAATATTCATTACTATGCAATAACATTCGATACTAATTTTAATGAAGAAAGCAAAATATGATAGGCACAGCAATTGTATTAAACAAAAATAAAAGATAAATAAGTATTTTTTAACTAAGTGAAGTAAAAAAATGGGGTTCCTATCTTGGTTTTTAAGATATCGTGGGTTGTTTAAAGATATTTTTTTTACATAAGTTAGATCTTATTAGTCTGTTCAGCTACTGGTTATTCCCAAAAAAATATGAGGCACAAAGTTGCATGCCAGAGGTCTTTCGATATCACGGCACGCTACGCATCAATATCTGCCAAGGTTCATATCAGGGCCACCTAGACTTAACAAACTAAAATCGATATTAACTGTCATTTTAGAAACAAATGCTATGTTCCGATACATGGTTGAAAAGAGAATCTAGGGACGAATCAGATATGTAAGAAAAATATACAGGGTGCCATTTAAAATAACAGAGGAGATATCACTTCCGGTGAAACCGGAAGTGGTGGGCAAAAATTTTTTGTACTTAAAAAAGTACAATCACGCATTATATAAGTGTACCAAATTTCAAAATAACATATTTTTAAATAAACATGCTACGGGGTGTTACATGTCTCCTGTGTCACCCGGTATAGGATCCAATACTAGTTAGCTAATAGATAGGTGAAGATCTGTTGTTTTTTATCAGTCAATGTCAAATATAAATATTTCATACTTATTCATGGATATTGCCTTGGTTTTGCATGGAACATCGTTATAAGTGGCTTTGTGCCTTTCTGAAGAATTGGGTGTGTCCAGTTAAAAAAAATAAAGATGGCATCAACTTCCGGTATTCCGGAATTTTGAAAGTATTATTTTCAGACTCGCAAAAGTCGAATATGGTAGGGTACCAAATCTCACATGAATGGCCGCCTTAAAACAATTATCCTGTATAACTATAATGTCTTTATAAAAAAGAATGGATAATATAGAATTATTTGATCAATTTTTGGAAATTTCCAGCAATAATGGTGAAGAAACAAAAAATAAAAAAATTGAAATTTCCAAGATTGATCAAACAATTCTGAACAAATTCATTCTATGACTTCCTACAAACAATTTTTGTTCTATAAATTTTTTTCATAAAGTGCGATGTTTTGGAGTAAAAAATTCTGAGAGTTTTAAATCGAACATTTTTTTGGCCCAGTTTTACGGGAAAAGGTTCACTTTTTAGAAAAAAATCACATTTCACATCACATCTTAACATTGGAAATGTTTATGTTTTCGTATATGGGGTAGAGTTCCCAGTTTTTGTTCAAGGTCAAAAGACAGCGGTGTTGCGGTCGACTGAAACTAGCGTATGCAACGGCTGATATACGCAAATGTAATATGGGTTGCATATATCACAGGTGATCAAGTTACCAGTTTTCAATTAAGGTAGAAATACAGCGGTGTAGTGGATTGTGCTCTTTCCGGACGCGGCGAAGCCGAAGCGAAGACGCGGTTCCAAAAATAAAAAAATATATAATTTTAACATTGGAAATGTTAATACTCGGGTATAGGACAAAAGTCACGAGTTTCTTCCAAGGCCGCTGACATGAAAGTATCAAGGTGAGATGATGTAATACTGAGCGAGACCCTGTTACTATGTGGGGAACGATGCGGTATAGTCGGTCAGCGTCGATCGATATTGTACCGCCTGTTCGACTATTTATTCGGTCTTAATAGCGTTGTTTGTCAACTTCTGGGCACGCCGAATTTTTATTTTTATTTTGTAACTAATGAATTTTTTCACAAATTCAGGTTTGATTTGACGGCAGAAATAATGTTTTCCTTCTTTTTCATATAATGATTTCAATCTTTCACGGGACAGTTAGGTGGTTAGGTTAGTTAGGTTGATTTTTATTTTGCTATCTAATTGTCAAATTTTGATAAATAGCAAATAGTTATTTTTGTAACAAGTACCCAAAATCATGTTTTTTGGGATGGATGGTAGCTGTTTATATTTTATGTATGGTGTTATCATTTCCAGTGTCCCGATGGTTGCAAGGGTTGCGAAATATGTTTTTTACTTCCCTCGCACACCGAAGGGAAGTAATTGTATTCGAGAAAAAATCATCCAAATTTTTTTCGGATTTCACGTTTCAGATCACGTAGATTACGAAAATATGTTTTTCAATTCCGTCTGTCTGTCTGTCTGTCTGTTGGTGCATTAACTAAAAAACTACTTGACTGAGAACAGTCAAATGGTAGGTAGCTAACGCTACTGTCAGCGGAGAAATGGTGAAACTTTCATTGGAAAATATACAGGGTGGACCGTCTAAAGGGAATAAATACATATTTTTTAATTTCCACGTTTCATGACATTCTAAACCGATTTCAAAAAAAAAAAATTTTTTACCAATATTTTTGAAAACTGTTTTACCACTAGAATAGAAGGAAAAAAAATCTTTTTGCTCAAATTGAAAATTTCCACGTTTCAGGAGATTCTAAACCTATTTCAGAAAAAACTATTTTCAAAATTTGTTTGCCATTTAAAAAATTATTACCACTAGAATACGTAGAAAAATATTTTTTTGCTCAAATTGAAAATTGCTATTTAAAAAAAAATGTTTCAAAAAATTTCAAACATTTTTGAAATTTTTTTACCAATACAATAGATGGAAACATTTCTTTTTTTGCTAAAATTTAAAATGTCCACATTTCATGGTATTCTACTAAACCTATTTTTTTTTAAATGAAAACAAATTTGTAATTTTTTCCTACAATTTTTTTTTTCCTTTGAAAATTTAAAATAGAAAAAAAAATTATAAAATGGGTGATAGAAACAACATTTTGCTCAAATTTAAAATTTCCACGTTTCGTGACATTCTAAATCTATTTTAAAAAATCGGTAAAGGTGTTCACACAGAACTTCCCTCGTTATTTGTGCATGGCGGTCACTCTAAAAAATTATTAAATACGAAATAACATTGAGAATAATAATGGAAATATAGTTATTGTAATTATTACAAAGAAATCCTGATAACTTTTGGTCAAAAAAATAGTGCTCATCCAACAGCAAAAGTTCAATACTAAATAACAGGTCTACCATGAATTATTTCTTGGGATGACCACCCTGTATATTTTCCAATGAAACTATAATAGCATATGTCAAATATTATTGCCATTAGACACATTTTCAGTTCCACACTCACGCAGTGACGTGGAAATATAGTGGTGGTTAAATTTCATTATCATTTCATTATTTTTGAAATTTTTCAAAACTGTTGGTTAAAAATTTTCAGTCTTTTTTCTTCTGCAATAAGTTCTGAATGTCATGAAACATGTAAATTTTAAATTTGAGCAAAGAAAAAAAATTTTCCATCTGTTTTAGTGGTAAAAAATTTTTCAATGTGTGAAAAAAATTTTCAATGAAATAGGGTTAGAATGTCATGAAACGTGAAAATTTTAAATTTCAGCAAAAACAAATTTTTTCGTCTATTCTAATGGTAATTTTTGTTCCAAAATGGTAAAAAAATGATGCAATTTTTTTTCCGAAATAGATTTGGAATGTCGTGAAACGTGGAAAATTGAAATTTAAGCAAAAAAAATTTTTCGTCCATTCTATAGTAAGTAGTGAAATAGATTTTATAATTTTTTTTTAAATTTCTTTGAATAGGTTTAGAATGCTCTGGAAACGTTGGAATTTTAAATTTAAACAAAGGTAAAAAAAAATTTTTTTTTAATTTTTCCAAAATGTTGGTTAAAAAATTTTCTAAATTTTTTCTTCTGAAATAGGTTTAGAATATCATGAAACGTGTATATTTTAAATTTGAGCAAAAAAATGTTTCCATCTATTCTAGTGGTAATTTTTTTTTCCAAAATGGTAAAAAAATGTTACAATTTTTTTTCCGAAATAGGTTTGGAATGTCATGAAGCGTGGAAATTTTAAATTTGAGCAGAAAAAATATTTTCTTCTATTTTCAGTGAAAATTCTACCATTTCTTTGCTGATAGTAGGGTTAACTACATACCAAATTTGACTGCTCTCCGTCAAGTAGTTATTTAGTTAATGCACCAACAGACAGACAGACAGACAGACAGACAGACTGACGGAATTGAAAAACCTATATTTTCGGAATCTACGTGTTCTGAAACGTCAGAATCCGAAAAAATCTGGGAAGGTGATTTTTTCTCGAATACAATACTTCCCTTCGGTATGCGAGGGAAGTAAAAAGACAAATTTTGAAAATTTAAAATTGAAAAAAATTTTGTAATTTTGAAAATTTTGTATAAAATTGATGATGAAAAAAAATGTTTTTTGCTCAAATTTAAAACGTTCACGTTTCATGACATTCTAAACACATTTTAAAACCATTTTTTTTTAATTTAACATTTTTTTTTATAAAATGGGTCATGGAAAAAAATTTTATGCTCAAATATAAAATTTCCACGTTTCGCGACATTCTAAACTCATAAAAAAAAAATGAAAATTTTAAATGGAAAAAATTGAAATTTTGAAAATTTTGTATCATAAAATGGATGAAAAAAATGCTTTTTGATCAAATTTAAGATTTCCATGTTTCGTGACATTCTAAACATTTCAAAAACAATTTTTTCAGAAAATAAAAAAAACAAATTTGAAAATTTTTTATCAAATGGGTGATGGAAAAAAAATTTTGCTCAAATTTAAAATTTCCACGTTTTATGACATTCTAAAAAAAGAAATTTGTTTTGAAAATTTTAAAAAATATAAGTACTTATATTTTTTTTAAATTTTTACCACTACAATGGAATAGATGATGGAAAAAACATGTTTTCTTCAATTTTTAAATTTGCACGTTTCATTATATTCTTAGCCTATTTCAACACAAAAATGTTTCGTAAATTTAAAAAAAAAACAAAAATTTGAAAAAAAAATTCCCCCGCCATACAGTAGATGATGGAAAAAAGTTATCAGGTTTTCTCTGTAATAATAGGGATAACTACGTGGCGATTGTAATTCTCATATGTCAATAATAATTTTTCAGAGTGACCGTCTTTTACGAATAAAGAGGGTTCAAGTTCTGTGTAAATACCTTTACCGATTTTATAATTTTTTCCACATGAAACATTTTTTGAAAAATCTTTTTGTCTTTATAGGGCTGATTCACACATAAAACATAAAAACTATACATTGCGCCACACAGATTCGTAAAGTAGACATTTTTTCCAAACTTTTCATGCCATGAAACAATATTTTTCTAGATCCGAATTTTGGAGAAAGTTAGCTCGCATTTTCCAAGAGAATGGCCCATGTACATATTCCCAACCAACACTTCAAACTATTCGGATACCAGATAGGCGAGATATGAGGGTGTCTTCAGCTTAAATGAGTAACACTGTATGCCTAATTTTACTGAACATACGATCTCTTTACTAATTTGGTGTATTCTTTTTTGGGACACCATATAACTGCTAGCTGGGCGTATGCCGGGAATTATAATAATTATAATGTTGTCGGATCTATAATGTTATGCAAGCGATGAAGTTCTTATTTAGATAATTACTATTTTATTAATTTGGTAATTTTGTTTTAGTAAATAAGTCGCTTACTTGAAAAGAATTCGTGCTGCGGAACTAGTTCGTTACTTTTTTTAAATATAGCTTTGATTAAACATCCAATACCTAATTAATAACAGTGTTAAAACTACGAAGGAAATTATACCAGAATAAATTATCCATTAAAATATTATAATACGCGTTTGAATTTAAAGATTATGTTAGCTTGATTCGCCTAATGAAATATGCAGCTTAAAATGTGGTGCGATTTTATAATTAATATATAGAGTATCTAGTAATAAATGATTTTACCATGATGTCAAAAATTATTTTGGTCAAAAATAGTCAAGATAATTCTTGACATCACAGTTCAATACAATACACTAAGTTTATTTATATACTGTTGTATAGCATTGTAGCAAAAATACACAACCCTTAGCAAGGCTACCATTGGGGCAAAGATGAATACAGGCCACCCTCAAGGAGGAGTACTATCTCCACTAGTATGGACAACTCTTATTATTAATGATCTCCTTTAAAATATTTCTTAGGGAAAGCTTTTAGTATTAGATATGCTAACAATCTTGAAGTAGTAGTCAGGGGGCAATTTGCGAACATAATATCCGAGCCCTAAATATTGTCAACAGGTAGTGTAATTAGAAGTGACTCTCCTTATATCATCATAGAATCAGTCGTCACTTTTATACGAAAAAGAGCCTTCTAAAGGAGGTCTAAAAACTCCTAATGCTTAATAGTGTGGACATTTCATTTGCCAGAGAGGTAAAACACCCAGGGTTCGTCGTTGACCAATTACTGACATGTAATGCCCACATCCAAAAAGTTACACTGAAAGCAACAAAAAAACCTGGGTTGGTGCGGAGAGATGCGTGGAAAAATCGGAGATTAAATCCCAAAATGACCCTATCATTATGTACTAGGGTAGTAAGACCCATGATAACCTACGGATCCGTAGCACAGTGGACCAAGACACTGCAGTTGGAAGCAATAGGGCTCTTAAGTAACGTACAGAGGCTCACTTGACTGTGCGCTACGGGGGTCGTAAAAACTGCTCCCATAGCTCCGTTGGAAGTTCTTTTAGACTTACCACCACTACATGCACTTGTCCGGCGAGAAGTATCAGAGCTGCAGACGGATCCTATTCTAAGAATGCCCACAGATACAGACCCAAAGTATAACTTCAATAAAAAGTTCCAAATTAAATTACCTGACTGGAAACACTGGAAGAACGGTCTCCAATATAGACACAAACAGAGAGTCGAAGCTGGAATTTACGGGATACGGTCAAAAACTAAAATCCCGATAAGTCTAGGAAGCTACCGCCATAGTATTTCGGGGCGAAGTGGCCGCAGTACAGCGGTGTTGCAACGAAAATTATAAGGCGGGTAACTGTTAACCACTTGATTGCCATTTTGACCTAGGAGGTTAAAGTGACAGTGGCGTGAGTACCATAATGCAAGTGACATATGATGAGCTGACAAGAGAAGAGAAACGTCTTATGCCCTAATAGGACCCGAATCTTTTTGCGGTGTGGTCAAGTCACACATACGAGCATCCATTGATAAATGGGTACAAGCTATATCTCTGTAATGGTGGAAAAGTTTCCCACGACAAAGATAGGCCCAAGACTTCATTAAAGAATGGTCGGGAAAATTTACGGAAGACCTATTATATCATAGTATATAATAGACCATAAGAATATGTAATGAAGCATCCTAAAGTCATACCTCATTACTAATAAGTTTCAGTGTAGTGCCGTGTTCACATTTGCCACACGAGGGCGATTCATACTCGATATACTAAATTTGCACACCACCCGACCACGACCGTCTCAAAAAGGAGGGATAGTTTCGTGTATAAAAGCCCAGCCGCGAATCGAGAAGAGCACTGGATACATCTCTCCGTAAATTGCCGATGGCGCGCTGAGCGGAAGACACTTTGCTGATTTATGCACCAAGTGACGTGACTCTCCGGAGCGAATATATCTTGACCTAGAGAAGTCTTACGGCACGTTGAGCCGGGGGACAGAACTTGTGCCGAATGTTATTTAGTCCAGCGATGTCCCGTCGTCCCGACGAAACCGACCCGGAGCAAATATAAATTAACAGAGGAGTGCCCGGCGAGTTGAGCCGATAGCTTGCTCGGGTTGACGGTTATTAGCCCGCCGCCGTTTCCGCCGTCAAAACCCCTACTCGTCGCATCACTGCATTACACTCTCGTCGTCTCTCTCACTCATACGATTTAAATGTCACCTGATTACCAATAACCGTAAAAGATACGGACCTGAAAACCGATAACCTGTAACTATTGCATATTATGTAAACCTGCATACCTTTACCTGCTGAAATTAATAAAATTGTTAATTTTGATTGGGTTGTATTATTAAACTAATCTGGATCCTGAACTAATCTCCGACTCCAGCTACCCAGAGCAAAACACCGTTACAAATAGTAGATAGATAGACAGTCTTTATTTCACCACTATGTACAGATACCTATGAACATTTGCAGCAAGTCAGGGAAGTAACTACTGAACAACAGATTTTCAATATACAGTAAATTTGTAAAATACAGACACTTTATGTATTTGTGTAACATTTAAATAAAAAAACAAACAATATATTTTTAAAACACAACAACATTGACATACAGATAACTAAAAAAGTATAAATACAAAAATATACAAATACAAAAATATGTAGAGTATAGATTGTAGGTTGTAGATTGTAGATTGTAGATTGTAGATGTAGAGTATAAAAGCATTCATAAACATGAGCTTTCAAATACTCGAGTGAAGATTTAAAAAATTCATCAACCGAGTAAAAACAGTGCTCTAGCATGAAATGTTTTACACAGTGGATAAAACTTGATAAGGAACTTTAAGGAAAAGTCGCGGTAATCAAGACAAATCAAGCAGCTCCTCTATTCTAAACCTAATCTACATCTAAGGATACGCAATAGAAATAATCATTTTTGATACTAGATTGCGAAATGCCATTTTTGCATTCGAGAATGAAAGTTTCTTTTGCGAGCCACAGTGAGAAAAAAAAATCATTGAAGAACGCAAAACAAACAACATTTTTTTCGAAAACTGTCTATCACAGTTCAAAAATTACTAAAAATGTGAAGATAAAATTTTGAAATAATTAATTTATTTGACATGTATGTCATCTACAACTTGCTGCACATATTTTGATATCAAATATTCCTTAACGCGTCAGTAACGATAGCAACGCAACAAACTTTAGTAAACAGTCGACAATTCTATTAAGAAAACACGCGTTTCTTTAAATCTTGGGTTGGTGGCACCTTATTCAATAATTTTATCATGGGAATCGAATAAAAACATAGAACATGTTATCAGAAAGTGATGAAGATCTATCATGTGAAGTGCCTGAAGCAGCGAAGAGTGACTTATTCCCAGCAAATCGATCAGGCAACATGAATTTACTTACAAAGACTTTATGGAATGATTCTAAGAAATTAGAAACTGTGTCTGAAAGTGCAACATTGGCATATTTTGAGTATATAATTAAGAGACTGCAGCCGACAACGTTATGGTCTATATATATGCTAAAGGGAATAGTAAACGTCAAGCAAAATACCGATATAGAAAAGTATTCCAAGTTAGTACCGCATTTGAAAAACAAAAGTGGAGATTGGTAAATTCTACCAAGAGACACCAGATGAACGCTTCTTATTGATGAAAGTGAGTCATATTAATTCATTAGTACATACTTCTATATATTTGTTGGTAAAGCACCTATATTGTTTTAGGTTATTTTAATATTTGGCATATATGGGGGCATGTAAAAGAAATCCAAACGACTATCCAAGTGGAAAACTTGGTCCCCCTGATGCTGGAAGGAGAGGGAAACTGGGAGAAAATAGAGGTCATGATAAGGTACACGCTGAAGGCCAAAGAAGAGGAAGAAAGAGACGAGAGCTGGTAACAAACGAAGAACCGAAAGCCCCCCTCTGAAGAAGATGCGACAGCGGTACCAGAGGGCAGGGTCGAACAGGGGAGAGGTTTTCGCCGGTAAAAGTCCGGCACTACCCGACGCGGCAGATCCGTGCGTCGGATGTCCATGAGGATTTCCCCTCCTCCTCCCCAAAGAAAAAAAATAGTATCTTATCTACTTCCGAATCTGGTGCTTTTTCAATAATTACCCAGTGCCTTAATCAAGAAACTATTGCAGTGAGCCACTAACCATCCTCGACTGGAGTCAGTTTTCACAATTGTACAGTTACGACTTTAAATTTAAACGGTAAAAGAAACGATTTACTGTTAAATTGATTATTAATGACTGATTGTAGTCCAATAATTTATAAAGGATTTCCATAACAAAAAATGTTATCTGAGAATTTCCTTCAGTAACTGTTAGTGGAGGGATCACACATCACAGAACCACAACAATCAGGGGTACCGCGCAACCTTCCACCCCCCCGCCCAAAAAAACCACCCCTTCGGTGAAAAAAGCCTCATTTTACTGATCACTCGTTAACCGTTGAAGATGTAAAAAAATTGCACATGATAAAGAAGAAAGCTTGACTAATTGCCTAAAAAAAGTCTTCTTGTAATTTTCTTGTATATGCCATGGTTTTCGAGAAAATCGATATTGAAAAAAATTGCAAAATTTGTATTTTTAATGCGCACGAATAGTTACCTCTTAATTTTTTGCACTTTTAACTATTCACAGGCCCATAAAAAAAAACTGACTTTGCTACAAGTTACAAATTCATTATCTTCTAGATCAAGGTAGTACTTCAATGCAGAAAAAGTTAGAAATTTACCAGCATCTTGAAGTTAGCCAAATTTTGACCAATTTTTTACTGTTTCCTAAAAATAAAAAAAAGACCCAAACATCTTGAAAATTTAGCTCAATTTTTTGTTTGAGTTTATACAGACTGTCTATTTTACGAGGGCCACACCAAATATCTCGCTTAATATCTATCGTAGAAGAATAAAGTTTTAGAAACAGTTATCCCATTTTTTGTGAGCTATATTTCAGTAAAAAGAAATTTGAATTCCATAGCCTACTTTATGAGATATATTACAAAAACCTGAAAAATAGGAAAACCACAAACGGTTATAGCTTCCTTATTTGAGGAGATACGAAAAAAGTTAAAGGAATGAAAGTTGACGGCAAAGACAATAAGAATAATAACGTGTAACAAAAAAATCGAAAAATGCAGTTGGCTTTGACATACGCTATTGTGCAAAAATGAAAAATTCATATCTCAAAGTAGGCCATGACGCCATTAATTCTGTTATTTTTTTCTCATTCCAACGATATAAAACATGTCACAGAAATTTTAACCGATAGTGTCAATATTTAATATTTTGCGAATACCACAATTCATATAATTGAATCGTAACAATCAGCTGTGCCATAATTAGTGAAAAACAATGTATACAGTTATTAATAAATTTGACAGATTGTCACTGTTGTATGTTGTATGTTGCGTTGTCGAGTTCTAAGACAAATTTTATATCAGTAATTATGGTGTACACCAATAATAACAAATTAGATATGATTAGCATTTATTGTCAGTGCAATTTTGACGCTGAGATGGCAGTCACGGTTTACGGAGATAGATTTCCAGATGCTCCGCAGCCAAATCGAACTATGTTTAGGAAGTTAGTTCAAAATCTAAAAACGCACGGTTCATTTTCAGAAAAAGTAGTAAGGCGAGCGCATGTTGCGGATAATGTAAGAAAAGTGAATAGAGTAATGATTATGTTAACCAAAATGAGGAAACCTCTTTGAGACAAATTCAGAGAAACTGTCGCATAAAAAAAGACAGTGCAAGAAAAATATTGAAAAAAAAACGGATTTCGATGCTACAAAATGAGGAAAGTTCAACATTTAAATGAGGGAGATAAGCCAAGGAGAGTAAGATTTTGTAGATGGTTAAATAAGAAAAGGAATGACGCGCTGATATGTAGCAAAATTCTTTGGTCGGACGAATCAAATTTTTCTAATAATGGATTTTTCAATAGAAATTTGCATTATAAGTGGACACGAGAAAATGCACATTGGTGCAGAGAGACTGCTTTCCAAGAAAGATTTTCTACGAATGTTTGGTTGGGCCTTTTAGGGACTAAAGTAATTGGACCTTATTTTTATGATGGCAAATTAACCGCTCGTAGATATCTTAGTTTCCTGCAAAACGAATTTCAAGATTTTCTTTATGAATTAATAGTGGCAGAAAGATTAAATTATTCATATTTTCAACAAGATGGGGCTCCACCTCACACTGCTGTAATATGTACAAATTATTTAAATCAAGTTATGCCAGATAGCTGGATAGGCACCTATGGACCCATTCTATGGCCAGCTCGATCACCAGATATTACTCCCTTGGATTTTTTCGTCTGGGGTTACATTAAAGACAAGGTATTTCAAACTGCCCCTGAAAATATTGAGGACATCAAAACCAGAATTCGAAACGCATGTGAGGCAATTACTCCTGAAATGCTCCAAAATGTAATGCGTGGCGTGTCTCGTAGAGCACGTTTATGTGTCAGAATGCATGGTGCACAATTTGAGCATTTGTAGTTAGAAAAATAAATACACACAATTTCTTTTCAATATAGTAGTAGGTAGTACTGTTATACATAGTTTTTCGTTTTTTTCTTTGGAAGTTCGTTTTGTACTTGTATTTTTATTTATGAGATATTTATTGGTTTGTATTAAATTGTAATAAATAATTATGGAATTATAATTATTATAAAGTGAATTTTTACTATTATGGCACAGCTGATTGTTACGATTCAATTATATGAATTGTGGTATTCGTAAAATATTAAATATTGACACTATCGGTTAAAATTTCTATGACATGTTTTATATCGTTGGAATGAGAAAAAAATAACGGAATTAATTGCGTCATGGCCTACTTTGAGATATGTATTTTTCATTTTTGCACAATAGCGTATGTCAAAGCCAACTGCATTTGTCGATTTTTTGTTACACGTTATTATTCTTACTGTCTTTGCCGTCAACTTTCATTCCTTTAACTTTTTTCGTATCTCCTCAAATAAGGAAGCTATAACCATTTGTGGTTTTCCTATTTTTCAGGTTTTTGTAATATATCTCATAAAGTAGGCTATGGATTTCAAATTTCTTTTTACTGAAATATAGCTCACAAAAAATTGGATAACTGTTTCTAAAACTTTATTCTTCTACAATAGATATTAAGCGAGATTTTTGGTGTGGCCCTCGTAAAATAGACAGTCTGTATATCATATAACTATTGTTTCTAATCATTTAATAGTTAAAAAGTTGTACTAAAAAAATATCATAAAAAAATCGAATGTGCAGCCTCGTTTGAATTTTTTTTTCGGCTAACTTTAACATGCTGCTAAATTTGTAAATGTGAATATTTTTATTCCTAACTTTTTCTGCATTAAGCACTAATTATTGAATTAATAACTTATATTATAGTCAGCTATTTTTCATGGGCCTGTGAATAGTTAGATGCACAAAAAATCAAGAGAAAACTATATTATATTGTTATTTTTATATACTAATAAATATCAATGGCCCTCAACAATGGCCACATAAGAGAGTATTTTATATCCCCTTTAAAACCCATTTTGATTTCTCTTCCTAGCTCGTTTGGTTTTCGAGCAATTCAATTTTTTCTATAGGTCGCGCACAAAAATTTTTCAATTTTGGTCAATATCGATTTTCTCGAAAACCAAGGCATATACAAGAAAATTACAAGAGGACTTATTTTAGGCAATTAGTCAAGCTTTCTTTTTTATGATGAGCAATTTTTTTATATCTTCAACGGTTAACGAGTTATCAGTAAAATAGGGCTTATTTCGCACTAACAGTTACTGAAGGAAAATCTCAGATAACATTTTTTGCGAGCTTCTGGTGTATTTTTTACTTTATCAACTGGATTATTGTTAAAATTTATGTGTTTGTTGACAATATTAAATAAACTGGATATCTGATTCTATCATCTATATTTTCATTGATTTCTGTAGGTGGATGTTAAGGACTTTTACGTCCAGTAGACAAAAAACTGTCGCTTAGTCATATAATAAATATTATGTAAAAGTAAATGTTTAATGAGTTTTTGGAAAAAAAAATTTACATCGCCATAAATTTTTTTAATCCGTAATGAGAGGTAAATCACCACGTCGATAAGACGCCGGTGATTTAGATGTTGCTAAGGCAAACCATCAGATGACATAATGCTGTTAGACGTGACATACAGTAAAATAATGCATAGGTGATAAAACGTTTGTTAAGTCATTTATGTCCAAAAATGAAAAAAAGACAAATAAAAATTATTATTATAGTGTTATGATCAATTATTTTATTCACCACATGAGCAGTATGAGCGTGAAATAAATAAAAATTACAAATCGTTTTGCCACAAGACACATAATTTATTTATATGAGAGATGATTGTCGAAATGGCAAAATAAACCTACCTGCGGATCGTAATATCGCTGGGTATCTGTGAGGTCGATAATTGTTTTTAGTCGAGGCTGCTTCTGAAGAAGTATGGCCGGTGTAAACCTACAAATAAAAAACAACGCATTATGTCGGGGCATAAGAACAAGATGTAACAGTAGAAATTCAACAACGCTGTCTTGATAAATTGATAAATTAGTTATTGTGTTCGAACTGCGAACAGCCTTCTTGGTTTGGCGTGGTAACACCACAGTCATTGTTTTGATTTTATTGTACCCACTGTATGATTTGTTATACACATGGTGATTCAGCTAAAACAACTATAATGCACGTCAAGTATAATAATACACAATGCGCTATTATTGTAGGGTTACTAGTAATTATTATGCTTATATGAAGTGGGAATTATTTAAAAATACACCATTGTTGTTTCGTGAAGTTATGATCACGCTGATTCTCATAGGATGTACCACGAAAGCTGATGGTTTTTTGACAATTTCTATTCATTACTGCTAATAAAAAAATCATAAACATTTCAAAACTGCGGAATTTTGAAATACAGAACAAGCCTCGGCAAGTTGTATAACTGTTACTCATTCTACAACATACTCTGCAGTTTTTTGTGCATATCCTTTGAAAAAACACTCATCATTTATCAACTTTTGTTTAAAACATTATGGAGGTACTTTTATTAACACCGTTACGGATTAAAACGGAGTCTAATTAATTTAATTTAAAACATCAATTGTGGAAGTCGTTGCATTGTGATTTTTAATCATAACAATATGAGAAAGAACACTACTTTGTTTTCTATCACTGAATTCATTGTAACAGACACGTTACTGCAGTTTCGGTACCTTAGCCTACCATTTTCAAGTATTACGTTAATTCAAATGAAACATTTACTATTAAATCTAATATTTTTACAGTGAAGGCAGAGAAAAATAAAATCAATTTTCTGTATCTAACCCACAAAAATAAAATTCATTTTAATGCTTATAGAAAGCCAACTTCCACGGGTACAACAATCTCAAATTTTTCACGTAGCCCCAAATCACATAAATTAGCAGCATAATAATTCCATGATACACAGAGCTTTATTATTACCTCTTTCCGAAGAAAATTTAAGAATTAAATTGGACACCATAAAGTCAATAAGCTCTAAGTAACGGTTTTCAAGTAGGAACTTCTACACTGAATTAACAAAAGTCAATTCAAATTAGCTTGTTTCTGTATACAGGGTCTCCCAATAAAAACTCCCAGGCCGGATATATTCTGAACGAATAGAGATATTTTAATTCTTTAAAAACCAATTTGTAGAGCATAAAGAGAGCTTCATTTCTTAATATAATTGTTTTTTTAATGTATCAGCGCTGTGCTCTAAAGAAATATTTCGATGGGAGAAACTTTGAAATGGGGTTTATGTGAAAGAAAATGCATTTCTAAGCAGATTTTGTTCTAAAAAAATATCATAAAACTAACCGTTTTCGAAATATTCGAGTCCAAATGTTGGCATTTGCCAATATTGAATAATTGTAATCTCTTCAACATTTCAATCCAAGTGGGACAATCTGTATTTAATTTACAAATTTTAGAAGAACATATTTAAATAATTTTTCATATAATTGCTTTGTTATTAGGTTAGATTATAATTCAAAATATTTGATATCATCATTGGATTCCAGGGGACAATGAGCAGAGATTAGATTTTTAGGAGCAATTTTCAGTTCTCTCAGAAGAAAATCCAAATCTTTTAGATACAATGATGTGGAGTGATGAAAGTCAATTCCACAACAATGGAGTAATCATAACACATAGTCGTTACTGGTCTAAAGAAAATCCTAGGTGGATTAGACATACCCGATCCCAGAATCGTATTGGAGTAAATGTTTGGTGTGGTATCGTTAATGGTTACATTGTTGGCCCATACCTCCACCATGAGAATTTAACAGGTGAAAGATATTTACAATTTTTGCAAAATGATTTACAATTACTATTAAGGAATTTGTCCGCTCAGTTGGATAATATGTGGTTTCATCAGGCTGGATTAGGCCCATATAATCATCACAACGTTGTTAATTATTTAAATCAAACATACCCAGGAAGAGGGATTGGTACCAATGGAGTACTTAGATGGCCCGCTCGGTCTCCTAACATTACTCCATTAGACTTTTATTTATGGGGATTTTTAAAAAGTGAAGTGTGCAAAGAACCAATAGAAGACATGGCAGATCTTTATAATAAAAGTTATGCTAGTGTTGCCGCCATTAATCGGCATACATTATTAAAAGTTTGTAGATCTGAACTAATTAATAGGTTTACGATGTGTTAATGAAAATGGCAATAATTTTGAACACCTATTAAAATAGTTATCTTAATTGCATTAGTTCGTAAAAATTGTTTTATGTTCGTAACTGTTTTTTTATTGCTTAAATGTTTGAGTTATATAATAAATAATATTTTTAGTTTTTATTTCCCAAGGGTTGCTTCAAATATATGTAATTCATAAGATGTGAAAAATTCTTTAAATATTTTCTTCTAAAATTTGTAAATTAAATACAGATTGTCCCACTTAAAGGACTGAAATGTTGAAGAGATTACAATTATTAAATATTGGCAAATGCCAACATTTAAACTTAAATATCTCGAAAACAATTAGTTTTACGGTATCTTTTTAAAACACAATCTGCTTAGAAATGCATTTTCTTTCACATAAACCCCATTTCAAAGTTTCTCCCATCGAATTGTTTCTTTGGGGCACAGCGCCATCTATAAGTATATATTAAAAAAACAAATATATTCAAAAATTAAGCTTTCTTTATGCTCTACAAATTGGCTTTTACAGAGTTAAAATATCTCTATTCGTTTAGAACATATCCGGCCTGGGAGTTTTTATTGGGACACCCTGTATAGGCCAAGTCGAGGGTAACTTCTGATCATTTTATTTGATATTATCCTATCTTATTGTATGGTTCCAAAATCTTAGTGTTTCTTCGATTTTATTCTAAAAGTGTACAATAATAAATCATTTACCACAGCACATCTATTTCTGAAGAAATTAACATATACAAATATTAATACAATATATAAAGATGCTAAGTAAAGTGATTATGAAAAATGATTTGTTAAAATTTAGCATATCGCTTATTCATGTTTTATTTTTGGATTACACGCCAAATGCACAAACAGAAAAAAAATTGAAGAGAACAAAATTTGAGAAGTATCAAACCAAAACTTTTTGATTAGTTCAATAGAAATTTTGAAATTTTAAATTTTTTAAATCTAAATGTCCGACAGTGGTCATATTTACATTTAAGATTCTTTTAATTTGAATTATTTATTTGCTAAACCTAAAATATAACTCGAAAAATTTAAGAAGCATTAGAGATCATTCATTATAATAGCGAGTTTCTGTAGCAGGATATCTAGATACAGTCTGTCGAGAGGATTGAAAAAATCTGTATCAATTACAACTGCCTGTATACCAGCATTTAATAAGTCACCTAGAGTTTGTGAGATAGATAAGAGATTAGTAACGGTGAACCTGCCACGCATGATACCGTGTATCGAGCAATGCGATTTTTACAATTTTTAAATAATTACTGCTGATGTAAACTTCGGTAGCTTTATATTCTATGTTCAATTTTTTTTTTATTATAATTATGAGACAAGTTCTCTTTCCCGTCTGTGATATGCGACGTTTGTTTGTCACACCTGTGGTACGTGGAGTTTTGCTCCTTGATATAATAATACACAACCAGTTCAATATCCACACCTTACCAGTCCTCGGCTAGCTTCCATCAATCTCAGTGTGAGTTCCCAGTACATACAGACGTACTGGTTGCCTAACTATCTGTCTAGGTACCTAAGTGAACAATAGATGAATAAATTATTAAATTAATTTATAGTACGAGAAAGAAAACCCAATGAGTGGAGCTTATAACAAATTTGTTTATTTATAAAACATTTACATATACCAAGTCAATAATAAAAGAAGAAATGCTTATCAAATTTATAAGTATCAGTTAATTTTCTTTTCCTTAGCAATATCAAAAAGTGATGAGTAAAAATGAGTTAAATTTAGATAAAATTTATTAACACGTGAAATTCAATAATAATAATACCAAATGCAATTGCACGCAGTTTACATACTTTTCAAAACGGTGGTTATGGGTACAGAAAATTTAATATTATTACAAATAAATAACAAATACCTTTAATTTTTTATAACAAATATCTGGACTACCTATATTCTAATCTAGATAGCCAGTTCTTGACTTTAATATAAACAAGGTAGGTATTTAAATCGTCAACTTATGAAATAATTACAATACATACACACATATATATATACAAAGAAAATTTATACAAGTTATGACTTACGGTTGAATTTTGAAATACCCCCAAAAGAAAATGTGAGAATGCTGAACTTCTCCCAGGAGTGGAAAGGTATGAGCGTTGAACGGTCTTCTTGTATTCTAGGGTAATCGATAGACTCTGCCAAATTTCAACTCAACTATAACCAGTTACAACCATCTAAAGTCACGAAAAGAATCCAACAAAAAGAAACAAAACCATCCATCATCGGTATAAGCTCCAAAATTTTTCAACCATTCCTTCCAATACTAATAACTACATCTATTACTAATGCTTCTTAAATAAAACTAACGATAAAAAGCCTAAAAGTTTTAAAATCCAAATTAATATACTATTTACATTTTCGGAAATTTAATGACTCACCCTTTTAGGGCTTAACAAAATGCCGACCATGCGCTCGACCCAACACGTGCTTTGTAGCTATACATCCAGCAATCATGCTGATCAGATTTTTCACAAATCATTCTTATTATTGGTAAATACGGAAATCCCACCATAACAAATATTTAACAAAATAACCAAAACGTGGATAAAGATTATTCTCACCAAATTTACCAAGCTACACTGCAACGTCTAATCGTCTCAAAGGTCACGTCAAGAAGAAAGTACTAGAGAACCTCTGACCCCTTACAGGACAGGTGCCTAGCGCAGTCGTACTACGCAGACGAAACGACAAAAAGAATAGAATTTTCGTGATACCATTCGACCTTGAAAGACCATAGAAAAGTAATCACAAAAATGATTTATTTGAAACATAAAAACACAACACGACATCTGTAATTTGGATAGATTTCGAGTTCTGTTACAGACGTCCCTTTCGATAAAGACAACCCCGACATAGATCAACCTGTTGATCGGAGATTTGATAAGAAGCGATATAATATTAAGACAATCTAACTATAAAAATTATCCCCTTATTATTGTTTCAAAATGAATTTAATTGAAGAAATACTAACTTATTAAAGCAAAATATTTTAAGTTAAAACATTCATCGAGCTACTCCGAACAGCAACCGTTCAGTGAGCGAGTATTCGGTTAAGACTGAATCGAACTCTGCCAATCAGCTGATTAATAGCTGTCAATTCCTATAACCTACTGTGTTCGTTCTATTTATTATTATAAACAATTATTGAATGAAATTTAATAAGCAAATAACACAAAGGTACAGAAGGTAAGTGATACATTTGAACTAGTCGTTTTCATAGACTGAACTACTTAAGTTATGGTTATGTTATAGGTTTGTTTATCGTTCCTATTTATTCCAGATACCACACTATGTATGAGAACTAGCAAATTACAAGGAATAATAATGTACCACACAACAATGTGATTGATGCAGGTAAAGTACTTATTTAAATATTATACTCGAAACATTTGTATTAAAATTTATGTTTATTTTTAGACAAGTTAGCTGGACGACAGTCGATAAATGTGACAATTTTATTAAACAAATTTAAGAATCAAAAGGATTATTAAAGTATACAAATGTGGATGGAAATACTATTAATATATAACCACTTTATTAACACAAGACCTTTTTATTTATTTATTACTAGATGATGATACCTTTAAAAAATGAACTACCTAAAGTTAACGTATAGATTTAGTGATTGAATTTTTACAGTTAAACATCTAATAATGCTGTATTTACACATACACTCCTTAAGCCAAAATGACAGGTTATATTACAACGTCTACTTGAACAAAAGCAACCGTAACAGATATAGGACGCTTCCTTGATAGATAGATATAGATAATAGATAATATTTAACCAAATTACATAGTACAACATTTTTGGCAAATCAAAAGAAAAACAATATAATATATCTCTATATAGAGTTATCGAATGCATACTGAAAGGCATGTAATTGTAAACACATTAAAATTAAAAAAAAGACATAAAAAGTTTGTAGCTACAAGAACGATTTACAAAAAATTTGTAAAAACTCAAACAATTATCAATTTATAAAATTGTGATGACGATAAGCATTTCTCAGTATATAATTATATATAAATATTTAATTAATTAAAAGGGGATATAATATCAAACGGGGTTTGCATATATTCCACAATTGAATAAAGACAATGTTTAAGCAAATGTTTTTTGATTATCCCCTTGAATTTATTAGGATTAGACAAGGATTTTAAATAGTAAGGTAGATAATTGAACAATATAAAACCCAAAGAACTCTTTATGGTTTCCGAAAGTCGATAGCGTGGTGTTCGAAGATCTCTATTTGCAGTATCATAGTAATAAACTTCAGCATTTTTTGTAAACTGAATTTTATTTTTATAAATTTCTAATAACGTAACATAAATACAGGGTGTAATTAGTTTCATGTCATTAAAGAAAATTGGTGGTAGGGAACGACAAGACAAACAAACAAAACCTTATATAACATGGGGTCTAAAGCTCATAGTTTTGGAAAAAAAAAATAACAAAAATTTCCAAAATAATTGATAACATAGTTTGAGAACTGCTGGCATACTCTGACATTCGTGCAAATAAGTATGGTGCACCTAAGAGATCATCGAAAAGCATGCCGACAAAGCAGTTAAAAGAGACCGACAGAGGACACCGCTATGTTTCTTGCTTCTTCACGGCCAAATTATCTTATTATGCGTGCTATACTTTCCCTTGTAATATTCTCAAATAATAATTTCAGTTTGTATCCTTACTTCGTAAACAACGTACACACGGTACGACCTAGCCATTCCTTGGTTTTGTCTGTTGCTTTTGTTCTTTTTTAATTTTGTGCCACTTATGTTAAGATTTATTTGATTGATTTATCGTTCAAGTAGTTAGTACTTGGTTACGTAAGACACTACTTCTCGTTCGTGCTTTTTCTGCTACTTTTTGGATTTTGGACCAAGTTTTCCTTTTTGTTTTCTTTATTTATAACGTTAATTCACAGTTTAGTGTGGTATTTTAAAACGCAGATTTTGGACATTATGAGAGATTACACTTATCCAGAGCTCGCGGATATGCACTTGGTGTATGGAGAAAGTGGTGGAAATGCAGCTGGTGCGGAAGAGCTTTATCGTTTAAGGTTCCTCAATCGACGTCATCCTTGTGCTCGTATATTTGTTAGTATCGACCAGCGTCTTCGAGAAACAGGTCGTTTCGATGGACATGGAGGAGAACGAGGTCCACAACGCGAAGAAAGGATAATTGACGCAGAGGTACAAATTCTGGAACTTGTAGAAGAGGATCCAACTTTAAGCACCCGCGATATCGCGAACCATGTGGGAGTATACCATTTTGTGGTATGGAGGACATTGAGAGACATCCCTATCACTATAAACGTGTCCAAATACTAGAACCTCAAGATTTTGAAGAGCGAATACAATTTTGTAAGTGGATTTTAAGAGAACATGCGGCAAATGAGCATTTTTTAAACGTTCTATGTTTCTCCGATGAGACGTGTATTACTAGCAATGGAGTGCTTAATTTTAAAAATAAGCACTATTGGGCAGACGAAAATCCACGCGCAATAAGAAGGGCGCATTTGAAATGACGGTTCAGCGTTAATTTGTGGCCAGGAATTTGCGGTAATGAAATAATTGGACCTATACCCGCTAGATTAAATGGTGATGTATACTTAAATTTTCTGCAACAAACATTGCTCAAATTCTGGAACATGTATCCTTGGCTACGCGCAGAAGAATGTGGCATTTGCACGATGGCGCGCCAGTCGACTTTAGTCTGGCTGTTCGAAATTTTTTTAACAGAAACTTTCCTCGACGATTAATTGGACGTGGCGGACCAGTATCATGGCCCGCTAGATCGCCCGACTTAAATCCGATGGACTTTAATTTTTGGGGGCATTTTAAATCTCTAGTTTACCGTGATCCAACTGACACTTTAGAACAATTGCAGCAACGTATTTTAATGTGCATAGAAACCATAAAAAATAATCCTAATTTACCAAATGTGTTGAACGGAGTGCGTACGTCCTTAGTTCGATGTGCCGAAATATGTATACGTGGAGATGGAGGTTATTTCGAACAATTTTAGTGAAAAATTCAAAATAATTGTTCAGTTATTGGGTGTTACCTATTGGGCATTAAAGGTATGATTTATTATTATTATTACTTTTCCTCCAAATGGGTTATCACTTAGTGGGGTCAGTTGACCAATCACTAAGTTGAGGTATTTGATTCGACAGTCAACAGTCTCGGATTCCGCTTCAAGGTAATGTATTAGGCTCCCGTGTATTCAGGTAAGTTTAACGTCTTCCTCACTATCCGACAAGTCTCTAGTATTACCGACTAGTTGTAAGTATGCCTCTTTCTGTAAGATTGATCTTTTGTAGGTTCGTCTTCAAGTTTTTAGTCGCTAGTCCAGTCGCTGAGATCACTAGTGGAATGGTAAGTACTGTTTTTAATTTATACAGTTTTC
The DNA here is from genome assembly GCA_963583905.1 of Stenurella melanura. Lineage (NCBI taxonomy): Eukaryota > Metazoa > Arthropoda > Insecta > Coleoptera > Cerambycidae > Stenurella > Stenurella melanura. The sequence goes on from OY757317.1 coordinate 9,929,641, forward strand.
GAAATTATTATTATTATTATTTTTATTATATAAATTAAATCTCCACTAATAGTGGGTACGCAAACAAGTATCGGCCGCAGCAAGATACTTGTGATTATAGTGTTGAATTTAGGAATGAGCGGACGATTGAGGTAGTCGACAGGATTACGGCTTTCTGGATGGCTGCATTTTTTTTTTTTAAACCAGTCACCCTTCTCTGTGGCTCCGATTCTCACCGAGGGGAGCTGGTAGTACCGGCAGCCACTCCCCACACCGTGGGGTAAGTGACTACTGGGTCCGGGAATCGTGTGCCCTGAGTAGACGTAGCGAACCGAGGATGACGGCCTTCTGCATCCTACCGGCTAAGATCTCTGCCGAGTTTCGGCATGCCGGTATGATCTTCAGTTCTGAAAGCAGTGTGTGCCTCATTCCACCTAGAGCTCCTATGATCAGTACCACCAACTTAACATTATGGTCCGGATAAAGTCTGCGGAGTTCGAAGAGCAAGTCTCGATATTTTGTCCGTTTTTTCTCCTCCTTCAAGACAATGTTGTTTTCCGCGGGAGCCGAGAACTCCACGACAAACATTGTCTTGAGTTGGTGATCGAGGAGTACTACGTCAGGCTTGTTGGCTTGTATTTGCCTGACGGTGGGAAATGAATAGTTCCAATAAATTAGACACTTCTCATTCCCCACAACGGACTCGATATCCCCCGGAGCATAAGGCAGCACTGGTGTCTCGTCGATCCCATACGAGTGCCTTAAATGGTAATAAAGCACTCGTAATGCTCCGTCGTGCCTTTGGATATAGGCCGAGACTGCATATGTCGGGCAAGCCGACAGCAAGTGCATTACAGTCTCTGGCGCCCTGCGGCAGGCCCTGCATCTGACATCCGGGACCTCTATACCCATAACACGACTTCGATAGACCAGAGTGTTGAATACACCATCCTGGCAAGCCATTATGAATCCCTCGGTCTCAGACTTCAGCCCGGCTGACCTTAAAAAGGCAAAGGTCAGCCTTTCGGATAAGCCAAGGTTTTCTATATTTTTATAGAAGACTCCGTGCATTGGCTTATCCATGTGGAGCTGCAGAAAGATGTTGTGTTCTGCAGCTTTAATTCGGGCTTTTCGCCGAGCAGGTTCCAACTCGGTGATAGAGTCGCGATTTACCCGCTCGACGTCGAAGGAGAGACCAAGTTCATCAGCGGCTCTCTGTGCTGCCTTAAAGAGAAAGGCTCCTACCCCTGCATTTTCATGATCCCGGACCATGCAGAGGAGGGGCTCCGAACTCCTGATGATCTTACAGGCTCCATCCAGAACCATCCTGTTGTGGAGACTCTCCAAACTTAAGAGTCCACGCCCTCCCCGATGTCGCGGGAGGTATAGCCGTGGAACGGACGATTTGGGATGTAAACTCCTATTGAGATACATCTTCTTGCGGGTTCCTACATCGAGTTGACGCAACTCCTCTCGAGTCCACTTCACTATTCCAAAGGAGTAGAGAAGGATCGGAACGGCAAGCATGTTAGTTGCAGACACCTTGTTCTTCCCCGACAGTTCTGAAGACCAGATCTGTCGGAGTCGGTGCTGATACTTGCCGCGGAGAGCGTTTTTCACTACACTTACTTCTTGGGTAGAGTGTTGCTCGACACTTAAGTAAGTGTACGACTCTCCGGCATCTAGATGATGTAGGATGCTTCCATCTACGAGCTGCGCGTCCTCTCCGTAGTCTCCGCATCGTCCTCTCTTAAGATGGACCAGTGCACATTTGTCTAACCCGAACTCCATACCGACAGTGCGTGTACTCCTGTACCACCCTGAGGGACTGGTGTAGGTCCCTTTCTCCGGAGGCATAAAGTTTAAGGTCATCCATATAAAACAGATGGGTGACCTTATGCCTCCTGTCGCCGGGGGTACCGCAGTTGTAACCACGGGTTTTCCGGAGCGAAACGGATAATGGCAGCAGTGAGATGCAAAACAGAAGGGGGCTGAGGGAGTCTCCCTGAAATACTCCCCTTCTGAATGTTACCGGCTCTGTCTGGACTCGATTGTTACCCGATGTAATGGTAAAGCGAGTCCTCCAGAGCGGCATCAGTTCTTCAATACACCTCACTACGGGACCGGGGACCGCAAGACATTGGAGCAAGTGTAGAATTAGCTCATGAGATGACATGTCAAATGCCTTGCGGTAATCGATCCAGGCCATCGAAAGATTCCGCTTATACTGCATGGAGTCCTGCGTGACACACCTGTCAATCAGCAGATTCTCCTTGCAGCGATACCTCTCTTCGACCCTCGTTGCTCATATATCCGTTCGTATACCGGTTCAACTGCGTGGAGCACCCGCATGTACAAAATGCGTGTGAACACCTTGTAGCATACGTTTAAGCAGGTTATCGGCCGGTAATTCTTTGGGTCAGACAAATCTCCGTTCTTCGGGATTAGCACTGTCCGCCCCTCAACAACCCAAGAAGGAATTTGCTGCTCCCCACTTAGCCAGGCATTAAAATTTCTGGCCAAATGGTGGTGGATACTCGGTAATTTTTTCCACCAAAAGTTATTAATCCCGTCGGGACCTGGAGCAGCAAAGTTCTTAGAGCCTTCAAGAGCTCTTCGAACCTCTTCTGGGGTTATTGGTTGGCACACCTCTTGTGGTTGTCGAAACCTTTGGCAAAAGGTTTCAAAGTGTGCGAGGGCTGGAGAATGAGTGGAAGCTTCTCTTCGTACAACGTTTTCCAGAAGTTTTCCACCTGGTCTGCAGTCGGCGGATTCTCAGCAACACGCTGAGGCGGTTCGAAAAGGCGCGAGGGCTTTTTGCGGAAAAGTTGATTTTCCGCCAGCCCCCTCGCCCGCCCCACTAGTGACTTCTTACAAGTCACTAGCATTCGTATCCTATCGAGACAGTGCTGTTTGGTGGTTTGCAGCACTGTCCCATTGAGGGTGTTATGGACGCGTCTTAAGTTGGCAGCTACTCGCCGTACTTTAGGCGTAAAAGGCCTATTGGCTGCCATATAGTCCATCACACACTGGATACGGGATGCGTGTTGCCTCGCCGACCGGATCTTGGCTTCCATCTTCTGTATGCGCCGTCCCGCTCTTTCCTGTGGAGAGACAGTGTTCCGCCTCTCCACCTGAGACGAGCGTTGAGTGGCGGCATACACGGCACAATTAATGTGCCAGATGTCAGCCTCTTCTGGTAGCGTTGCACGAAGTTCTGCATCCACTCTGGCCAGATCTTGCGGCCCAGGGGGTTCCTTGTTGTGCAACCCCCTTCTGGTACTGAGAGCTTCTGGTGTTCGTGGAACAGCAGGGACCGCTTCCTCAACCAGTTCATTCGGTCGCCCTTCGGCCACCTCATTCATCGGCCGAGGAGCAGTTCTTACATAGCCCCTGCGACGAAGGTGGGATACATAATCACGCAGGTTTTGTGGCGTGAAGGCGTTGTGCTCTGGGTGCCTTGCACACCACAGCACATGCATTCGCCCCATGTATCCCCTTCGTGTGGGCTCACTGCTTTCGTGGCACTGCATCAGGTCGTCTCTCAGTTCATCTGTCCACTCAAAGCGTCCTTGATCGTCGCGGTCGTCAACAATGGGCTGTCGATCTTGTTGGGCCCCACCACCTTGCCCTTGACCCCTATCCGAGCGGGGTCGATTGTGGGGGCCCTGTCCTCGGCCAATAGGAACCGGGTATTGGGCTTGTGGGTGGTTAGCCCAGCAGGCCCACGACCGACACCAGAGGGGAAGAGCTTTCCCCTCCCGGGTGTGCTAGGGCTGCCGGTTCGATTTTACACCCCTAGCTGGAGTAAGTGGTGGCGCTACTCACCAAAGGCTGGGTGGATGGCGGTTAGCCTCTCCTGCTTCTCAATTATTATTATTATTATTATTATTATTATTCGCGTCTTGTTTTGATCTGTTTATTATTGTTTACATTGATTTTCATAGAGACCAAAGACCCGATTTTTAGTTTTCGATACCTGAATGGGAAAAATTGCGCATCAATTCGTTAAAAAAATCAGATTTTTTCCTAACTTAAAATACACAACAATTTTGTGCTATCGTATCTCGGACGTCTAACTGTTCGTTTTCCAATCTCATAAAATAATTACTAAATTTTTAAGCTTTTAACACAATGTTACAAATGTTAATAAACCACTTTTAAATTTTATAAATTCTTATAAACGACAATTGTTATTAAGCTACAATTGTTCCAAATTAAAAAACACATGTAAACAAATCCTATTTAAACCCCTGAGGCCAAGATATGCTTGCGTTGTGCCGAAAGAGAAGGAATTATTTACATTTTCATAATTAGTGGTATAAAAAGTTCGGTACAAGTAATCCCATCAAAGTGCCGCACTTCTACCGGCGGGAACAGTGGTTCTCAAATGTTTCCTACCTTAACATTAAAAATGTAAAACCAGGTCAGTTTATTCAAAGTGCCCCTAGAGAAAAATGTCAAGTAGATTTTTTGTTTGTCTAGCCGGTCCCTATTACCAGTTTTTTAAATGACATGAAACTAATTACACCCTATATATAGAGAGGGAAGAGGCACTATTTTGAAATTTTTAAAAATAGGCTTACAGTGGTTTCTGAACATAGTCAAACACCCTTGAAAAGTCACTAGTGTAACAGCGTAGATAAGAAAAGGAAATGCATGACATTTATACGAGATGAAAACACTTGATTCTTTAAAACATATTTTCCAACTGCCTCTCTTAATAAGTTGTTTAATTGGAAATATGTAGAATGTATAAAGCAGATACCGAGGAATATATCAAATATCAAGGTAAAAACATCTATTTGTGTAAATTCGTACCATCCTATATAATAATTTCTAGATTTATGACATTAATTACCATTTAACGATGTTGCTGACAAAAATCCGCATTTAATTCATCGGAGATGATTAATTTCCACGGTATAACCTTTAATGACCATAGTATAATTTATATTTAATTTAAAGTTTACATACTGATATCGGCATATCGACGTAATTGCTTTTAATCAAGTTGTTGGTTATTAAATTACTACTAGATGGCATTTGAGATTCTTGACGAAGACATAAAATGCCTGGGAATCGCTCAAAGAATTCCTTATTGCATACTTAAAACTCACTCTGTTGCTTACCTGAAGTTGACATGTGCGACTCGGACAAATGTTAAAATTATATAATAGGAATAATAATAATAACCTCTTTATTATTTTCCATCTAAAAATATAATTAATTATTGAATTTATAAAACAAACCATGAAAAATAAATGTTGTCATCATTTGCGAGGATCCCTTTTCGTTTGACCACGTATGGAGTAAGATTTGTCCTATGAAGTGTACTTGGTATATGTTTTTTTCTGCTACCTTGATCTTCTTTAGTTGTTCGTATTTATTGTGTGCTCATGGGCGATTTCTTCCGCATCAGCGTCGCTATTTTAATTTTAGAACTCATTGTTGGCCAGTTAAGTTTATCCCCTGTCTATTGTTTTCCATTTCTCCCGGGTATTTCTTTTTTATTGCCTTCTTTCTATAGGAGGAAAATGTTCCAAATGTTATTTGTTGTTTTGTTGTATTCTTTACGTACTTGCAGTCTCTTTGTCTCTAAATTTTGTAACGAAAAAATTATTTTTTTCGTTTAAGCACCCGTGCTAAATAAATTTGAATTACCCGCGGAAATGCCGACCGGAAGTCAAGAAGTGCGCATACGCGGTAGAAGCATCATTTGAAATATCCATGCTACTTTGACATTCGCTTTCGACACTGGTGAATTAAGTCGTTTACTTATTCTTTAACGGATTTTCACGTTTATTTCTTTAATTCTTTGATATTTTGAATATATTTGATTATTAAATGATGTCATATTATAGAGTTCACGTTGCTGTATAGTTATTTTTGGAAATTAAAGGATATTCCGTGTAATAATTAATTTTTATTAACACACCTGTTTGTGTGATGTCGGCGTCCATTGGACACATGTTAACTCATTAATTATCGTGGCAATTTTGTATTTTGTGGTCGCTTGAGACACAATACCGTGGTGTTTTGCCATTATTTAGATTCTTGTGTACGAGGATTAAACTCGGAAATTAATCAAAGGATAAATTAGAATCTTGGTTTCTTAATCGTGTGTAGACAATCTTATCTCATTAGAAGTCGAAACCTAAAGTCGCATTTAGTTCAACTCGTCTTAGTACCAGAGATTAAGAGATCATTTTTTATTAGTTTATTTTTTTTGGGAGATTAAACCCATAATTTTGTTTGCTAGATTTGTTACAGTATTAGTTTTTTTCAGATAGTAATTCAGACATTTTCTCTCTAATTCTAACTAAATTTTGTTACCTTTATTCAAATTTTAGTAGAGTTTTCTCATTTATTCATTTCATTTATTATATTAATCAGTAACTTATTCATATATTTTCAGAAGTAAAGTTTTATCAATACTCGGGTTTTTGTTAAATTACTAATAGTATGGTTTTGCAGTGACCTTCGTCACCATAGTTTTTTTGTAGTTTTCTTGTATCTCTTTTTTCTCACCATTTTAAATTTTTTATATTATCAATTGGTTCTTTACATTCCCCTTTTTCATGTAAAATCCTGGACCAAACCACCATTGAAGCAAGGCACAAGGCATAAATTGAGTATTTGGAGTTATCCTAAAAGTATTTGATATCATTCCGACGCAGCGTCTCCTGGAAATCAGCGTTGTCAGGACCTGAATATTACGTCCTCCTTCCCGGGTACCCGTGGCCATCTTCAGGAACAGACCTCATCGGGATTCCACGTCTCCGCTAAGCTAAGTAGCCAAATTTATGTGCAAAATTCAACTTTTGGTGAGAAGAAAAATTGTAAACCAGTTGATCGTTTCTTTTTGTAATTTGTTTGTTACTCTTCAAATTTAATTTTTTTATAACTAAATTTTTTGTCTGTTAATTAATTCAAATTTCACCATATTTGTAGTCATTTGTAAAGTGTTGTAAAATTTTCACTCTTTTATACTTATGTTAATATATTATTTGTTTTATATTTGATTTTGATTGTTTTCTCCCCCTGATAAAGTTTGCAAGAGTATTATTTACTGAATACGCTGGCGTCCAAATTTTTATAGTTTATTAAAGTTTTGTTTGGTAAATTTGACATGCAAATAATTGTTAGAAAAAACAAAAATATATAACTCTTCTCGCCACCTAGTGACCCTTGACCAGCCCTGAGCTAACCGGTTGCTACGCTTTCATAGCTTCCTCAGCAGCCAGCTGAGAAGTTGTGGTTGCAATTTTCATTTGGTATTTGATGGGCTGTGTCGCTATTTGTTGTTCTTCAATATTTCTAGCCTCCTTCCTTATTTTTATATCCACCAGGAAATGGTCTAATTAGGAGTTGGTGTTTGTGTTGCTCCATGTATTTAGTCAGGTTTGGTGCTTGCTCCATGTGTTGCTTATTGTCCCATCGAAGAGCTCAAGACGCCTTTTTCGTGCGAGAAATTGGCTAGTGCGTACGTATATCGGTGTTCTAGTAAACAGCGCGATAAAAGAGTGGTTAATTAGTAATAATTTCTCACCAAATTTGGTGCATTTATTAATTCATAGACATGAGTGTCGACACTGGGGGGAAACCCCCTCCTAATAGTGATGTTAGTGATATAATACACGTAATAAGCAATGATGTAGGAAGTGATCAAGCTGACATGGATAAAGACCCGGATAAAAACCTAAACAAAAACGCCGGCGATAAGGTGGTAAATAAATATCGAACAGAAGATTCAGGTCCGTATTATGTTTTTGTGGAGCACAAATTCTTAAATATTGGAAACTTGCATCCTATGAGGCTAGGACATTTGTTGGAACAGATAAGTGAATATGATTGTTATATTAAAGAGTTTTCGGCCGTTGGTCGCAACAGAGTTAAAATAGAAGTAACTTCACCAGTAGTGGCAAATAATTTAGTACAACATAAAATATTTGCAGATAATAATTTAATAGCATATGTCCCACAGCATTGTATCGAAAAAAAAGGTGTGATACGTTTTGTAGATACATACTTTACGGAAGAACAAATTATCTCTCGTATAAAGAGTAAAGTTGCTATTAAAAGTTTGAAACGTATAACACGCTTAGCTGACAAGAATAACAAATCTTCAGAACAAATACCAACTCAAACCGTAATTGTCACTTTTGTTGGAACTGAAATACCGCAGCATGTTTATATAAACAAGGTGCGCTATGAAGTGCAAAGTTATATTTCTCCCGTCATACAATGTTTTAAATGTTTGCTGTTTGGACATACCTCCAAACAATGTAGATCTAATACCAATAAATGTCATAAATGTAGTATCTCTCATGACGGCGATTGCCCTAACCCCTATAATGTATTATGTATTCACTGTCAATCAAACACACATAGCTCCTTATCAAGAGACTGCCCTATGTATGTCAAACAGCAAGAAATCAAGAAAACAATGTCCAGATTAAATTTATCATTTAAGGAAGCTGAGAAGGTTCATTCGAACCCATCTTATGCTAACACGCTTAAAATCAATAGGTTTGCACCACTTATTGATGATAACAATGCTTTCCCACCATTGCCAACACAAAAATATAATAAAAACAACTCTTTGCCCTCTACCAGTACAAGAGTACTACATCCACCTAGCAACCCACCTAAAAAAAGAAAAGCACCCGAATCACCGCACTTTGAACCAATTCAAAGAGAATATCCTAGGTCTTTTTGTGGACCACCAATTCAAAATAACCCCCATACGTTTTCGTCGGTGGGTAATATAACAGTGGAAGACGTTAAAAATGAAATAATAAAAGGTGTTTTAAATTTAATCCAAACTATATTTTCGCAATCAGGCATACAAAATTTAGATTTTTCGGGGCTCACAAGCAATATTGAACACTCTATTAACAGTTTGTTTTCCAATTTAACTGATACCTAATTATGGGTTTTCCCAAAATACTGCAATGGAATATTCGTTCAGCAAATTCCAATTCTAAGTTTTTTGCCCAATTAAAAGCAGAACAAAAATTTGACATAGCTATCATCCAAGAAACCTGGTTAAAGCCAGCTCAGGCAATGAACATAAAAGGCTACAACAGTATACGCAAAGACCGTCCTGATGGAAAAGGCGGAGTAGCAATATTTATCTCCACCAAATTTGACTTTAACGCTATTCGCTTTATTCCTAATTACAATCCTGGAATAGAATTGTGCGCGGTAGCTATAAAAATTGATAAAAAAGATGTAGCTATTATATCTCTTTATAAACCTCCAAATATTAATGCCACAGTTACAGACTGGCAGAATATATTTAAACAACTCCCATCTGAATTTATTGTAGGTGGTGATTTCAACACACACCATGCGCTTTGGGGTTCTTCCATAGAGAATTCCCAAGGAAAATTATTTAATGATGCACTTAGTTATTTTAGTAATATAATTATTTTAAATACTGGTTCCCGAACGAGACTTTCGTCTCCATACATCACGAACTCTGTACCTGACATTACTTGTGCTTCACCTTACATAGCTAATACTGTAATCTGGGAGACACTTGACAATACCTATGGCTCAGATCATTACCCAATAATGATACACAGTGGACAAAATAAGCGTCCCCAACGTATATATCCGTCTGTTAAGTGGATTACGAAAAAAGCAAATTGGGAACTGTATAGAAATGTATTGCAGGGCATTTTCAACAATATTCCAAACTTCACAAATACCTCCGAAAAAATTGAATTCCTGCTCGAGTCCATAGAAACTGCGGCAAATTCTAGCATTCCTATCAATAAACCATTTGTTCCACATAATTCGCACCCGCCTTGGTGGGATGATGAATGTACAAAGTTAGATATAGAAAAAAAGAAAAATTTTAAAGAGTATAAACAAACAAGGTCCCTAACAAATTTCTTGAAATGCAAGAGTATTACCGCCAAGTGCAAATATACCTACAAGCAAAAAGCTAAAGAAACTTGGAAAAAATTTTGCAGTGAAATAAATCCTTCCACCCCTCCCACTAAAATATGGAACATGGCTCGAAGCATTAATAACAATAAAGATAATTACTGCCCCCTTAATAATGAACAAATTGAGCAGTTCCTGGATAATTTATCCCCAGACAGTGTGGAAAATGAATTACCTAGTTATCCTCCCAACACAGACCACTTTCTAACGAGACCTATTACACTTTCTGAATTGGAGTATACTTTAAAACACAATCGTAATACTTCTCCAGGTATTGATTGTGTTACATACAGCATGATTTTGAACCTACCTTTAAGCACAAAGTTACTGCTTGTGGAAATTTACACTGACATATATTTATATGGTCAAGATTGCTCGATGTTCAAGAAATCCATCCTTATTTTAATTCATAAGGCTGGAAAAAATCATAGCGATATCAAATCATATCGTCCAATAACACTTATGTCATGCTTGCTAAAAACCCTAGAGAGAATAATAAAAAATCGATTAGAGTGGTGGCTGGAAAACAATCACATGCTACCAGATACCCAATATGGTTTCAGAAGAGGAAAAGGCACTTTAAACTGCCTTTCACATTTAGTCACTGACATACAAAATTGTTATTCAGAGAACTCATATTTATCTGCCGTATTTCTGGACATAACGAGTGCGTATGACAATGTCAACCTAAGTATACTCGTAGAAAAACTAATGGCTCTCAAAATACCCAAAGTTTGTGCTACTAATATCGTTAAACTTTTTATAAATCGAGAAGTGTCTCTCAAAGTCAATAATATCATATACGGTCCCCGAACATCATCGCAAGGTTTGCCACAGGGCTCCGTGCTAAGTCCTCTTCTTTTTAATGTGTATACTTTCGATTTTCATCTTCTCTGGGACAACAGAATTCGTTTTTTACAATATGCAGATGACTTTGTAATTCACTGCACTGATAAATCAACATCAAACTGTCATAAGGTTCTGAGGCACATCGTAAACAATATTTTTCTGAATTAAATCTTAATCTTTCGATTGAAAAATCGGCTGTGGTATATTTTACGAGACACAGATTACCTGCAACTAGTTATTTTAATATAGGAGAATTGCAAATACCAGTCCATAGCTCATTTAAATACCTTGGGCTTATTTTAGACACGAAACTCACTTGGAAAAAACAAATTATATCATGTCTTGATAAATGTGAGAAAAGTATAAATATTTTGAAATTAACTGCAAACAAAAGATGGGGAGCACACCCAGAAACGTGTTTGATTCTCTATAGATCTTACACACGTTCTATTATGGATTACGGCTGCATATTCTATGGAGGTGCTTGCAATACACTGTTACGCAAGCTAGACACGGTCCAATATAAGGCGATACGCATATCTTTAGGAGCCCTTCGATCAACCCCTGTGGAGTCATTATTAGTAGAGGCTGGAGAAGTCCCACTATTCATCAGGAGGCAATACCTAGCAGAAAAATTTCTTTTAAAAATAAGAAGTTTTGACGTAAAATGTGTTGAGAAAATTAGTATTTTAAATACACACGTCTTGACTAATAGCTTCTGGACAAAAAAAAATTCTCCACCACTAACACATGCCTTCATTGAAACAAGCATACATGAACCACATTTGCTAAACTCCGATATGCTACCTATTTATTCCATACAATACGAGTCGATCTTTCAGGAGATAAATATTATATTTCCCAAATACTCGGATTCACCAATAATTAATGCACTAACGGTAAAGACTTTATTAAATCAATATGCAAATTATTACCATGTGTACACAGACGGGTCCAAATCTGTCGGGGGGGTTGGATACGGTGTATATATCTCAACAACTAACGAAACTGAAAAAAGAACACTGCCTATATATACTAGTATATACACTGCCGAAGCTTCAGCAATTTCGCTTGCACTCGACTGGATAATAGATAGTCGCCACGACAAGTTTTTAATATTAACGGACTCTATGTCAGTATTGAAGACCCTTGAAAACCGCTCTCCCAAACTTTATAATAACAAAATTATGTGCGACATTATAATGAAACACATGATTTTATCATCCAGAAATAAATCTATCACTTTCATATGGGTCAAAGCGCACTGTGGTATACAAGGGAATGACAAAGCCGATCTACTTGCCAAGGAAGCGTCCAATATGGACGTGTTCACAGGAGTGGAGAAAGTATTCTATGGGGACTTGATAGCTGTTTTAAAGAAGCGTATGTATGAAAAATGGCAAGCTCACTGGACTAACATTCTTACAACGAAGAAATACAAATATGGTTTGATTTATCCCATTGTAAGAAAACAACCTTTATATAAAACAATTAAGCTATCCAGGGCGGGCTATGTTTCCTTAGCTAGAATAGCATTTAACCATGGTAATTTTAGACAACATCTTTACAAGATGCACCTTGCAGATTCCCCTCTATGCACATGCGACAACATATCGATATGTGATTTGAATCACATATTCTTTCGGTGTGGAAATCATACTATAGAAATTAATCGGTTTCTTACGAATTTTGCAGGCTTATCGTTAATGCTCCCAACAAATATATCAAACATGGTAGCTTTAATTAATGAAAACCCGTCACTAGGTAAAATGGTACTGGACTTCCTATATCTGATAAGAGTTAAACTATAGATTGGCGTAGGTTTAGAGTTGTATCCTATTGTTTAACCTTATGTTGTGAACACCTACCAACCGTGGTCTCCAATTTTGTGTGTTTATATAAAGTCGCCTTGAAAGACCCCTGGGCGTGAAGAGTGTGTCCTTGTTTATTCCTTGATTGTTTCTCTTCTTTTTCTCTTTCTCATTCTCGATTAGGTTAGAATAGACATAATGACTTTCGCAATACCCACAATTGTCGTGGCTATACGGGCTACGTTCCCAAAGCCATTTCCTTAGGGAAAAAAAAAAAAAAAAAAAGAGCTCAAGCGTTCCAATTTTTTAGCAGGCTTGCTTTTAAGTTTTCTATGTCTGAGGGAGGGTTTTCCAGTGATGTTCTTATGTGTATGTGCTTGATTGTCTTTTCTTGCGTGAGCGCTGAAATTGCCTAACATTATGATAGTTATTTTTCTGTTCTTTATTTGTGTGAAAAATTTCATATTTTCAAGTTTTGTTCAAAATTTTATGCAAAAGGTATCACAAAATTTGTTGTAAGATTAGTTAAGTGTTACCTATTAGGTGCTTTTATATGAGCTAGTCAAATAAAATTGGTTTATTATTATTACAGGGTGCTAATATCACAGTGCATATACAAAAATTTTTACTTACCAGTCTTCTTCAGGAATTCTACCATCGCAGAGTTGCTGAAAAATAAAAAATTATTTTAGAATATTAGTAAAGTAAATATGCCTACGTTCTATTTACACAAGGTGGGCCAGTAGTGGGTGGATGCTCAACATTTCGTCATCCCTTTCAAATTCAAAGAAATATCTCAGATAAAAATTGTAGAAGATCAAGACTGGCATAGTTTAAAATGATTTTTTAATGTACAGGGTGCTTCTTATAATTTGGAATCTTTTAATGGAACAACTATCTTTTTTACATTTTACATTTAATTCTCTATCCTGGCATATATTATTTTTGGATTTGCACTACGGCGTTGCCATGTTATTTTCCCTTTCCTGTTAAAAATGAATTTTCAAAGAGTAAATCTGCAAGAAACGTATTGTTTCACTTTGAAAGTTAGTTAAGGTCAGGATCGAAATGTCAAAAAGTGTATATGTGGTTGCCTAATAATTATTAAAATTCCGTCAAATCGACACTTGGTATTTCATAAATAACTTTTTTATAAGTAATTCAAACGAAGTTTTAAAGTGAGCAGTATTATAACAGAAGTCGGCCAAATACAACTGACCTGTTTGTTTCTTTTTAAAGTGCACGATAAATTCGGAATAAATTTTCAAAATTACCTAATTATCAGACGATACATTTGTAGCTATATTAGATAATCAGAGTTATTTAAGCACATTTAATTAGGTCGTGTTGATGCGTATTACAGTCATTATCTCTTATCTGTGTAAAAAATTGCATAAAATTGCTTTTGTACATTGTGATGTATGAAATTAATTTTCAACACAAATCGATGAGTCATCAGAATAATTGTAAAGAATATTTAGAATAAGTTCATCATGTAACTAGAAGATGGCGCCAATAGTCTTATGAATGAAAAGGGTAATGATTTTGATTTATGAATGAAATGAAAAGTGACAAATTTAAATTTGTTAAATAAACAATGAAAGTATTATTAAATAAATGGTCAACAGTTTGCAACTGTATTCAAGGACTAAAATGTCACTATATCCCAAGTATATAATATATACAATAAATTCTGTTAATTTTTGTCAAAAATTAGGTGAATTTTCAATGAATGTAAATACATAAATTTGGTTCGAACCCTGAATATGGTTCATGGCATTGGTGTTTTAATCAACTGCCCATAACTTTATCTCGTTTATGCTTCCACCACATATCTTCCACAGAAAAGAATATCTTATATTTCATTGTGTGACTGCTTCACCGAGAGGAAACAACGTGTAACCTAAACCCTGAAGTTACGGGTTCAATCAGCCAGTTTTGGCAAATTTTTATTGTGATGATTAACCCAATATACTTACTCAGATATTGATTATGTTCTTTTCTTAGATATGTGCAAAAGCATATGTTAATTTTTTTGGAAAATAGGATAATGATTCACTATATCTAGAGGTCAGACAAAAATTAGAGACCTAACAAGATAGGATAGTCAGACGGAGAAGACGAAACAGACGGAGACAGTTGTGTACTCCAATTTAAAGGGACACGACATCCAGCGGAAACGGTTTCGGGATTTGTCGGTTATGCATTAAACGAATTTGACCAAGCTTAGTAAAAGATAGGTTGGCTCATCAAAATCGACAAGTGCTACGTCACGTATAGACCTCGATGACAGCTGCGTGTGGCTGTTTTTCCTCATTTTATAGAAAAAAGTTTCCAAATTATTCTTTCAATGTACAATTCTATCCTAACCAAATAGATACCTTACATATAAACATAGAAATACTTCGTGTGACATATATTACTAAGCAACCTGTTTTTTAGTGACCTTGGCTACTGACAGTCAGCTGAGTTCGGTCATTCTATCAGGAGACAGTGTTGTCCAATTTTCACTATTGGCGTTTCTTTCTAATGTCACCTTCTCCGTCTGATTGTCACATTGTGTCAACTGCGCGAAAACTCCAATTTAAATGCCGAGGTCAATGGCGCCATTGCTAAAAGATACAAGGTTTTCCGCTGGCTGTCCTATCTTGTTAATTCCCTAATCTTTGCCGAAAGTCCGGAGTTTCGAGCGTGCGCATTACCTTGTAAATATGTAATAAATTCTACAAGTCGAGAAATTGTCGAAATTGAAGTAGTTCGTGTTATTTTGTGAAAAAAAAAGGTGGTGGGGGGGGCACCCCCGCACCCTCCATTTCTTTATCAGCGACGATTATACTGCCTGCGGCGCTAATAATTATTATAACAATTAGATATCAGAATAAAAACCTACTAATCTAACCTAAAGAAATCACACGAAAAAATGAAATTATTTTAAGCAGAATAAAAACCTCTAACCTAACGTAAAGAAATCATAGAAAAGAATTAGCGAAAAAATATATTAATCATTACAAAATTTAAGAAAAAAAAATTCAGCGGACGTAGGAGTTTCTTAAGGAGTTTGAACCCGGGACCTTCCATGGTTTTATCTATGCGCTAGCCACTCGGCTGACGGCGAACGCTAGAACAAGGAATAATATTAAATAGTCAGATAAATGATATCACGTTTTGCGCAAGGTCGAAGCCTCGGACTTTTGGTGTACCTAGACGCTTGTCACACACACTACGTTCATATTTACAACTGTTAGGTAGAATAAAAATTAGATGATGAACAGTTGCCAAATTTAAATACATGTTATCTTTACCATTTTCAATAATTAAAACGTTGATGTGTTCCCTTAATTTGGATAAAAGGTTCTTGCTGTTTAATTCGAAATTAATAATGTGGTTAACAATTTCATTTTAAAATTTAAACAATATCCCTATATGATATTAGTTGTACAAGGCATAAATTATGCACACCTACATTTTAGAATTTGCCTAACCAGATACTAGCTATTTTATGACTATTTATATCATTGGGTAATATTTATAATTATAATTTGTAACATTTATTATATCTTATACTAAAGAAATTTCTGTACATGTGGCAATGCGGACAACATTCCGACAAATATTGAAACTTGCCAATAAAATAAGATAAGATACACACTGTGCCATCTAGGATTAACATAAGTACTAGCTTACGAGTTTTTGACATTTCCATCCTGTCCTTAAGACCCTTTACTAATTTCGGGTGACTGGACTTTATGTGCCTCTGTATTTGCACCTGTATGTGCCAAATATTACGCAATATAACACAGCGTTGTTTTCTCCTAGTCGGGGTTAATAAACCGCGGATTAGCATTTTTTGTATAGCCGACAACCACAAACATCGTACGCACATCAACAATGAGCTTTTACAAGAATATAATTTTGTAGCAGATGAATCATAAAAGAAACCTTGTAAAGTTAATTTATGAGTCTGCCAAAAGTTAACGAGGTTAAATTAATATTTCTATTCTTTTTCATTTGGAACAGACACAATGTTGAGAAACCTCGACAGGGCGGCTACGTTAGTGGGAGTGCGGGCCAGGGTGTGTGACTACAGATTTGTAAACAGCAGACCACCAAATAATTTGGATGCGTCTCATTCAAACGCGTCGGAAATAATGTCCCTTAACGACAATCGTCGTTAGTAGACTTGCGTATACGGGGTTCAACAACTGTTATGACATCCCAAGTAACAATTGTAGTTTTAAAATAATCTATAAGTTAATCTAAAAACCTATTTTCAAGACTATTTATAAACATAAGTAGTGTGGAAGGACTCTCTATGAAGCTGATTTAAAACCGTTATAAGAGTACGGGGGTCCACCTAGAGAAGGGTCTACACGCCTCTTTTTAAAACTACTATTAAAACCTTCAAGTTTTAATGAATTATCTAAAGCTTGACTCACAGAGTATCTGAAGAGTATTATAAAAACCATACTTGGTTTTAGATAGGCTCTATATCAAAAGTTAAAAGGCACACAAATGCTTTGAGCGGAATTTTCGTATTTAATGAAGTAAAAATAAATACAAATAAATCTACTCTACATGCACTATGGGCCGCTGTAGTTATATACATTCTGTCTATTTTACGAGGGCCACACCAAATATCTCGCTTAATATCTATTGTAGAAGAATAAAGTTTTAGAAACAGTTATCCCATTTTTTGTGAGCTATATTTCAGTAAAAAGAAATTTGAAATCCATAGCCTACTTTATGAGATATATTACAAATACCTGAAAAATAGGAAAACCACAAACGGTTATAGCTTCCTTATTTGAGGGGATACGAAAAAAGTTAAAGGAATGGAAGTTGACGGCAAAGACAATAAGAATAATAACGTGTAACAAAAAAATCGAAAAATGCAGTTGGCTTTGACATACGCTATTGTGCAAAAATGAAAAATACATATCTCAAAGTAGGCCATGACGCCATTAATTCCGTTATTTTTTTCTCACTCCAACGGTATAAAACATGTCACAGAAATTTTAACCGATAGTGTCAATAATTAATATTTTACGAATACCACAATTCATATAATTGAATCGTAACAAACGTTTTTATTTTAACAAAAGCGAAAACAAAAATTAAACTTAAAAACAACTCAGGAACATAGGACTTAGGAACTTATGCTATTATCCATTTTAAATATTATTTTAATCTGAACAAAATAAGAGGGATAAGATACAGTATAGAAAATATTGAAACAAAATAAAAAAACATTGTTCTAGTATATATTACTCTATATTAGTAAGTATGTGATGTATTACAGTACATCACATACCACAATTTTATATGATTGTTCATATTTGAGGTATTAGCTGCTTTTCCGCGGCCACCGCGAGAAATTAACTAATAGCATTGATTACACCTCACTTTATTGCCATTGTCTCCTTCAGTTTCATCAAAGAATAACCAAACACGTGACGTTTTTTTACTTGTTTTCGACATATCTATATCTAATAGTTCTGCAGCTAAAATTAAATCCAATACACACAAAAACTAACCTTAAAACAACCGGCAAAGCAAACAATGTTCTAAGTGAAGTGAAGTAAACAACAAAACAGAAAATGCGTGTACGTGACGCGTATTTTGCTGCCATTTAAAAATAGTCGGCCCGGTCGACTAGTCGGCTTTATGAAAAGCCGATTAGTCGGCTACTGACTAGTCAGCAAGAACCCTAGTTGGTACATCTCTAGAAATTATCAGAAAATCCTTATTTTGACAACGTGTTCGTAATCAGCAATCAAAAACCTCCTAGATTGTATTTTCTTGTAGAAAATCGGAACCAATAATATATGAAATCTAAGTAACACAGAACATTTTAAAACGACAAAATTTTCAAAATTAGGTTCCAAGGAGTTTAATTCGACCACTGGAATGTTCCAGATTTCAAATTATGTAGTATGACAAACGTTCTAAAAGAACTTCATAGAAATTGGTTCTATTTTTATGAGTCCCAAAGTTTTCACGTTTTTTTTTGGCCTCATTGACGCGACTATAAAACAAAAAAATATGTGTCTAAAATGGGTACATTACATATTCATTATTTATGAAACGTTTATTTTTCAACTTCATAATTCATCTAAACTGAGACAATGCCGAACAGATCTCCGGAATTTCGTAGCGAAAACAATATTTATAGTAAAACATTCTTTAACAATATGCCGAGAATACTCCGTTTGTCATTTTATTTTTCACATGGGCAATAAATATAATTTAATGTTGTTGCAATACGTGAGAGCTGTGGCGCTGGGCAAGTGCACCGTATTTGGAAAGACGAGTCTGTCGAGAAGATGAGCCCATCTTGTGTCCGTTTCACGGCCCACGCTGATGCCTCTAAGTCGAAAGACTCTGTAATCGTATATTAATTCGTTTTTAGGACATAAGGTTAAATGGTTGAGTATTTTTATTAATATGTTTATGTTATTCGGTTTAAGCAGAAATAACGATAATCAATATAAAATGCGGTTTGGGTGGCCCTACGAGTTTATAGATTTTTTTGAGTATATGGACATATTACCAATTTAATGAACATATTTTGTTGTTATACAGGGATATAATCATAATAAAAGCACAGTTGATCTTATCTATTATAACTATCGTAAAGCCAATTTAGTTAAGCTTTATCAAAATTTAGCAAATATTGATTGGAATTTTGTATTCAATATTCAGGATGTTAATTATGCTTTCGAAAAGTTTTATGAAAAAATGTATATCGTTCTTGATAGAGTTGTCCCTAAAACCGTAATTAAAGGCAAGAGTTACACACCGTGAAATAATTCCAATATAATTAAAAGTCTTAAATTAAAACATAGAGCGTGGTGTGATTACAAGAACCTTGAGGATCCTCTTGCACTCGATGAGTTTAAATTATTAAGAACATATATCAAAGAGCAGGTTGATATTGAATATAAAAAATATTGTCGCGATTTTGAAAGTAATATTAAACTCAATCCCAGTAATTGTTAATAAATTAAACACTGCTTTTAGATGAATCAATCAATATATTATAAATACTCTACATATGTTTCGGCTTATTAGGCCTTTATCAAGAGTATTACATAGTGAATACTAAAGTTTTCGACGTGCATATTAAATTTATACCTAAAAGTATTTATGTCTTAATCTATTTATGACTTAAGCTATTTAAGATTTAATTTAACATCTTTAATTATTTGAAAGTTTGGAGTGGACCTAAGCTGATTATATAAATCAAAGGATATTTCTTAACAATTGGTTTATTATAGGGGTATTTAGGAAATTCTGCTGGTCATTTGTGGTACAAGGGTTGTACTTGAAAGATTTTTTTATTTCTAGTTGTTCTAGCAGATCTAAACGTTTACCTTTTCTTTCTGAATGAAGTAAATTTATGTTATCAGTATCTATGAAATGGTTGTTTTCAATACAGTGTGTTGACATTCCTGTATTTTTATTGTTATTTAAGATTGATTTTTTGTGTTCTTTTACCCGGTTGACAACGCTTCTACCACTCTGACCGATATAGACAGCATCGCAATCCTTACAATTAATTTTATATACAACTGATTTATCAATTTTATTTAGTTTTTCTTTGTTATTAACCAAAATGTTTCCTATATTTGTTTTGTTCACACTTATTGTAGAGATACCCAAATTATTCAATTTTTTAGAAATTTTGTTACTATATTTCGGAACATAATTAATAAAACTATATTTTGTAGGTTTGTTAGGCACAGTGAAAAATTCTTTTTGAAGCATTTTGCGTTGTTTGTTTTTGACCATGTTATCTATTAGTGACTCGTTGTATCCGTTATTTCTTGCAATTTGTTTAATTATATTTAATTCTCTATATGACTGTTTGGATGAGTGGTAAGCGCGCTTGACTCTCAGCCAGGAGTTCTGGGTTCGATTCCCGGTCGTGGCACTGGGATTTTTTTCCGAAAGAAATTAATCCTAGTATACTCGGATATTGGATGTGTGTCCCTTGTCTCTAAATGTGTAGCCCTCTCCCGCACAAGGCTCTTTCAGAGCTTTCAGGGATAAAGGGGGTTGTATTACCTGTGGTGTTTATTATTATTATATTATTATTAAAATCACTTTGATCTAAAGGAAAATTCGTCAGTCTATGTATTAGACTATGAAAGGGTGAAATCTTAATTTGCCATGATTGCTGCGAATTATAATGTATTACTGTATCTGTGGTAGTAGGTTTGCGGTAGATACTAAATTTCAACTGATTGTTATGTTTTTTGATATTCATATCTAGGAAGTTTAATTGACTATTTTGCTCCGATTCCATTGTAAACTGAATTTTACTATTAAAAGAATTTAAGAAATTAAGGTAATTACTTAGGTTTCTTTCTGTACCGGTCCATATACAAAAAATATCGTCTACATATCGAGTCCAATAAAACACATGTGTATTTAAACTATTATTGCTATTAAAAATTAAATTTTCTAGGTTTGACATAAATATTTCAGCTAACAAAGGAGAAATTGGTGAACCCATTGGTAGCCCGTCTTTTTGTCTAAAGAATTCACCATTAAACTGAAAATAGTTTTGTTCAATACAAACTCTCGAAAGATTTTTTAACTCTGTTTTTTCGGTTTCGCTGATTTGTGAATTATCTATTAAATTATTTAATATTAATTTTAGTTCTGTGAGCGGAACTGAGGTGAACAGACTTTTAACGTCAAAGGAGAATAATTTTGCGTTATTTGGTATTATTAAATTTTTTGTATTTTCAATAAATTCAAAGGAATTTTTTATGGAATATTTAGATTTAAAATTTATTAATTTTGGTAAAATATAATTTAGTTTTTTACATAATTTATAAGATGGAGCATTGATGTAAGACACTATGGGGCGTATAGGGTTATCTACTTTGTGAATTTTTGGAAGACCATAGAGAATGGGGGCCGAAGGGTTCATAACTTTCAATTTATACGCCTCATTACTTGGAATAACAGTATTACATTTCTTTAAGTTAGATACAATTTCAGACTGGAATTTATTGGTAGGGTTTTTATTGATTTTTTCAAACTCTTCACTATTTAAGATTGCTTGTATTTTTTCATTATATTCTGATTTTGTTAAAATTGTTATGGTGTTACCCTTATCCGCTTTACAGAGAACCAAATCATAATTTACCAGTTTTTGTTTAATGCTGTTCAACAGGTTTATTTCTCCCTTGTTAGTGTTACATTTTGTCGAGGTAAATATATTAGCTAGATTATGTCTTTCCAATTCTGAGATTTCCTCCACTGAGAATGTAGCTAGCTCTGTATTAACGGCAAGAAGTTCAAAATCTTTTTTACTTACATTATGTGGAGAATATTTTAAACCTTTTTGAAGGAGGTTTAATTCTTGGTCCGAAAAACTAACATTGGTTAAGTTACTTACTCTGGCAAAAAATGTGAAATGATCCTCAGTTTGAGGGGAATTCCTAGCAACTGCGATATTATTACTTTTTTCCCGCTTTAAACTATTAATTTTGGCTAATTGTCTCTGCTGTAGAACATGCACTATTTCTTTAATATGCACGTCGAAAACTTTAGTATTCACTATGTAATACTCTTGATAAAGGCCTAATAAGCCGAAACATATGTAGAGTATTTATAATATATTGATTGATTCATCTAAAAGCAGTGTTTAATTTATTAACAATTATTTTCAAGATGTTTCACAAGGTACCTACCACAAGTTCAGTTCAGTGTATCAATCCCAGTAAGTTCTGGCAGTTTATCGACAGTAAGAAATCTAGTAATAATTTACCAACAGCTATGAACTATGAAGATAAACATTATGTAGGCAACAAGGAAGTAGTTAACGATTTCGCTGAATACTTTTGTACTTCATATATTACCTCTAATCCATCAATCGAGGACCCTCCTGTTGACTCAGAAACAGATTTTTTAACAATCGAACGGTTTACAGAAAAAGAAGTTTTAAATTCCTTGAAAAAAATCTAGCCTAAATACACAATGGGCCCTGATAAAATTCCAGCCTTCATACTAGATGATTGTGCTGGCGTGCTCACAACTTCTCTTACGTCTTTATTTAATTTAGCCATTAAATCTAATATATTTCCTGATGCACTAAAATGTTCTAAAATAATTCCTGTATATAAAAAAGGCGAAAAAATAATATTGAGAATTACAGACCTATAACGATTATCAACAATTTCTCAAAAGCGTTCGAAATTCTGTTACATGAACCGACATTTTCTTATGCAAAAAATCGTATTACTGAACACCAGCACGATTTCTTCAAGGGACGATCTATATCAACTAATCTCTTTTGTATAACTCAATATATATCTAATGCTATCGACACTAACTCACATGTTGACGTAATTTACACAGACTTTACTAAAGCATTTGACAGACTAGATCACAGTATTTTATGTTATAAATTTCAAAAATTTGGCTTCTCAAGAAATTTGTTGTTATTTTTCAAATCATATCTTGAAAATAGACATCACCATGTTGAATACCGTGGGCAACGATTTGCGGAATTTATATCTACCTCCGGTGTACCTCAAGGTTCTGTTTTGGGCCCATTATTCTTCAACATTTTCATTAATGTCATTGCAGAGGAATTGGGTGTCAATTGTCTTTTATACGCAGATGATATGAAGTTATACAATAAAGTAAATGATGTGAGTGACTGTGTAGTATTACAAAGTGCCCTTGATAAAATTAATGAATGGTGTAATTTAAACAAATTACAGTTGAATATATGAAAGTGTAATGTCCTAACTTTTACTAATAAACATCAATATGTAGAATTTAATTACCGTAGAGAAGATTCCGTGCTTACACGTCCACCAACATTCCGCGACCTAGGTGTAACATTTGACACCAAACTATCATTTAATTGACATCACTAATGAAAGTTTCAGAACGCTGGGATTCATAATACGATGTTCTCGCGATTTTAACGACTTTAACACACTGAAACTACTATATCAATCATTTGTTCGATCCAAATTGGAATATTCGTCAATTATTTGGTCGCCCCATTATAACACACATATACAGAGCATAGAAAGAATTCAGAGGCGTTTTTTTAAAGACTTTGAGTCATAAGGAAGATGGTGTCTATCCTGCTACTGGTTTTCCTCAGACTGAACTGTTAAATAGATTCTCGCTCTGGAGTCTGGAGGCTCGTAGAACTATTTCACATCAAATTTTTCTTTTTAAAATAATACATAATATAACTGATTGCAGCGCTTTCTTAAACTTACTAAATTTTCGAACTCCTAGACCTGGTTCTAGGCATAACTCATTGTTCTATTTTGCCGACTCCCCGAACCAACGTCCAGAAATTTTCGCCGCAATATAAAATGTGTGAGAATTATATATAATAATCTACAATCAGTTTGATATATTCCACTGCAATATAGCTGCGATAAAATTTGTACTCTATTCTTATACGTTATATATTTGTAAATACTTACTATTTCCTACCCTGTAATTGGAATGCTCTGTTGAGTAGTGTATTGTTAAAGAAATAAAAAAATAAGTAAATAAAAGCAGTGAAATGCTTGGTGTCGAGTGATGTTAAATTATTGTAAGTAAACCAGCGACTGTCTTGTTTATTTAATGTTAGGCCATGATACTATGAACTTTGCAGTATCATGATGTTAGGCAGGTAGAAAATTTCTACTGTAAAAGAAAGACTCGGCAAAATTTTAAAGAGTAACTCGTTTCCTGGCATCGGTAGTTGGTCTCAGTAGCGGAAATTGGTCGAAGTTAAATAAATAAATTTCAAAAAAGCTTTGTCTATGAACTTTAAGTAAGCAATATTTTATTCATCACTATCCGAGTTTTCAGAACTTGAATCGGTGTTTACATTAATAATAATTGGATTAATAGGTGATAATATAGAATATTCATTTTCCTCTTTTAACACTTCCTCCATATATCGCTTTTGCCTATTTCGTCTACTATTATCTTTATATTCTTTAAGACAGACTCACTTAATTGTGGGAATTGATTAAATAGACGTAGATTTGTTTTTACGTCAGCTCACACCATTTCTATGGGATTGAAAACGCAATAATATGGATGCAGACGTAAAATAGTATGATCGTATGCCTCAAAAATTTTTTTAACAGCATATTCCTTTTTAAAATTTTGCTTTCCAATCAATTCTAATAGTCTTTTTTGTGTTCTTTTCTGGTATTTCCAAGCCTTTACCTTAATTACAGAATTTGATGGGATATTTGGTAACAGCTGTTCCATTGCCCACTTCTCAAATAATTCGGCTGTCATATCCTCGTGGTAGTCGGCAGAAGATTGCTTGATATTTTTAGCAGACACGAACAACGCATTTGAAATAAAACCGTTTTTACTTCCAGCATGTAGAATTATAATAACTTTTCCCCTAGAACATGGAGCATTTAAATTACTCTTTTTGATGTTATCTACCCAAGCGTATTGAACTACATCATGGGTGTCAAACCATGTTTCGTCAAGTTAAATTAAGTCTCTATTTGCATCTCGGTACTAATTTATTTTACGCAGGTACTCGTGTCGATGATGAACGATGTGTGTTGATTCCATAACTATCATTCATTTCTTCAATTTTTTGTACCTAAAACCGCAATCGAGCAAAACGTTTCGAAAAGTATCTAATAATTTATAGTTATAATCTGGAAAGTCGCATAGCTTATCCCTAATCATTTCTAATGTGGGCAATTTCTTGTATAGCTTGTATAGGCTCTATATCAAAATCGTCCATTTCGTTATCACTACTATCGAAAGGCCCCCAAAATTCCATTTAAAACAATTAATTGCAAAAAATCACTCAAACACAGTAATAAAACTAATAACTTGTTCAAATATTCACTAAAATTAAGCAAAAGGTAAACGTTTAGATCTGCCAGAACAACTAGAAATCAAAAAATCTTTCAAGTACAACCCTTGTACCACGAATGACCAACAAAATTTCTTGAATACTCTTATAATAAACAAATGCTAAGAACTATCCATTGATTTATATAATCAGTTTAGGTCCACTCCAAACATTTCCATAATTACGGATGTTCAATTAAGTCTTAAATAGATTAGGTTATAAATAGTTTAAGGCATAAATACTTTTAGGTATAAATTAGAATAAGCACGTCGGAAACTTTAGTATTCACTATGTAATACTCTTGATAAAGGCCTAATAAGCCGAAACATGTAGAATATCTATATTAAATTGATTGAAATTTTTTACTCTACTGTTCACTCTTTATGAACCTACTATAGCTTCCGCTCCCGCACTATTGGATTTTGTCTATTTAGTCGAGTCGCTGTATCGAAATTTTTAAAAAACCCAAAAAAATGTTTAATACTTTACCGATTTTTTTGAAACTTTGGAAATATTTTCTTGGGTCCATAAATCGAAAAGTTAAGAGTTTTTTTTTGTCGGTCGAACCTCCGACATTGTTAAATAAACAAATTAAGTTAACAATTGAGTAACTTCCTGAATAATTATTCAAAATGGCTGGATTATTTTTTTGGGGGGTTTTGGGGGTCGCTGATTTCGAATTTGATATCAAAGAGTCCAAAATCAAAATGGCGGTTGTGACACTAATTGTTTGGAATATTCTCTGTGAATATTCATCGGAAAATATCCAGAAAAGCTTCTTAGGTCGCGAATTATTAATTTAACAAGGAAAAGTCAGAATTGAAAATGGCGGATATAAAATGGCCGAAATATCATCCATTATTTTAAAAATTTTTGTAAATCTGTCATTCTAAAAAAATGATAACTCTCACAGAAACCGAATTTTTTAATATAACAAAATGTTATTTTCTTACTTTTTATTGGGTATTTTGCCACTGAAAAATATTTAAAAATTTTAATGAAAAAACCTCTGCGCCAAACGGATCAGACAGAGGTTGGTTCTTGAGTACTTGACTGTCAATCAAAAAGTCTCACACCTAAAAATATATAAACTAGAACAATGTTATGAACTAAAAACTGAAAATCAAAGCTATAGGTAGTTAACGTTTCGGAAGAGAATCTACTTCCGTTCTCAAAACTTTTTTGACCGTCAACCATGACAGTTCTTTGTTTATGTATTTCCATAGTCACGTGAGACATTAAATTATATTTATCTTATTTTTACTTACTTCGTCTCTAAGGATGGGCAACCAACTAGTACAAAAATCTATTGAATAATTAGAAACGCATCTATCCTTGTTTAATAAAATAATCGCGGATTCTTTAAGTTATCTTTTAGTTCCGTTGCTCTCTTTTTCCAAAATCTTCGCCGAGTCCCATTTAATTCTATGATTATTATCCCACGCGTGTTCACAAATTTTGGATTTTTCAAATTCTCCCCTTCTAGCGTAATTTCTATGTTCACCAAGCCTTACGTTGAAAGGTCTAGATGATTCACCTATGTAATGTTTTCCGCACTCACACGGAACACTATAAATACAATTTTTTGAACTTTGAACAATATTTGGAGATTTGGTTCTTGATAAAACCGATCTTAGCGTGGAGCCCGTTCGTATGGAAAACCTGTTCCCAATTTTTCGTAATTTATCCGATAAACCATGTATATATGGAATTACTGCCATTGACCTAAATACCTCAGGTTGTGATAGTATATTCTCTCTACTACCAATGTTCAATAACTGACTATCAACAAAACTCTCAGGATATTGATTATTTAATAAGACAGTTTTTATAAATTGTTTTTCGTTCCTTAATATTACATCATTTGAAGAAATAATTTTGGCCCTGTCGTACAAACACTTAACAACACCTTTCTTAACACTAATATGTTGATTTGAATTGAAATTTAAGTATCTGTTTGTGTGTGTTTGTTTTCTATACACACTGGTTTGGTATGTGTTATCTAATTTTTTAATTAAAATATCTAAGAAAGGTAATTCATTATTATTCTCTATTTCTATTGTAAATTTAATTGAAGGTTCTTTTTCGTTAATCTGATTCAAAAAATTACTTACACATTCTTTACTATAAGGCCATATAGCAAAAATGTCATCTACATATCTCCACCATACAATGGGTTTATAAGCTAGATTATTAATATTACTTTCCTCGAAATTTTCCATGAAAATGTTACTTAATATTGGAGATAATGAAGAACCCATGGCCATCCCAAAGTCTTGTTGATAGAAGTCATTATTTAATTGAAAGTATGTTGTTTTAATGCAAAGTGTAAGTAATTCCATTATAGTTTCAATGCTTAACTTAGTTCTATTCGCCAAATTCCCATCTTGTTGCAATTTGTTTTTAATTATTATTAATGTTTTATCTACAGGAACATTTGTAAATAGGCTTACTACATCAAAACTGACCATTAGATGATTATTGTTAAAATGATTTTCTGACAGCTTTTCCAAAAAATGTTTGCTATTTTTAATATAAGACTCGGAGGAACCTGATAAAGGATTTAGGATTTTTAATAAATATTTTGAGAGTTTACTACATGGAGAATTAATTGAACTCACAATTGGTCTTAAGGGGATGTCAGGTTTATGAATTTTTGGCAAACCATAGAAATGAGGAGGCTTGCTGTGATGTGGAGTTAACATCTTTCGTTCAATATCTGTAAATTCGTTTTTGTGTTTAAATAAGATTCTATATATTTTGTTTTCTAAAGAATTTGTAGGATCTTTATTTAATTTCGAATAATTTCCATCATTTATCAAGTTCGTAATTTTTGTATCATATATAGCTGTATCTAAGATTACCGTGGCATTGCCTTTATCAGCTGGTAAAATTTTAATGCTATGATCATTTTTTAGAGATGAAATGGAACGTTTTTCATCGGATGTTAAATTATCTTTAGTCTTATATTGTTTCTCTAATTCAATTTTAGACCGAATTCGGTATTCATTAGCATCATCTAATGGAAGCTTCTGTGCAGCCTGTTCAATTGCAGTTATTATATCAAATTTAGGAATAGCCTTTGGTGTTAACGCATAATTCAAGCCTTTAGTTAATACTAAAATAGGCCAATTGTATTTATAGTGTTCCGTGTGAGTGCGGAAAACATTACGTAGGTGAATCATCTAGACCTTTCAACGTAAGGCTTGGTGAACATAGAAATTACGCTAGAAGGGGAGAATTTGAAAAATCCAAAATTTGTGAACACGCGTGGGATAATAATCATAGAATTAAATGGGACCCGGCGAAGATTTTGGAAAAAGAGAGCAACGGAACTAAAAGAAAACTTAAAGAATCTGCGATTATTTTATTAAACGAGGATAGATGCGTTTCTAATTATTCAATAGATTTTTGTACTAGTTGGTTGCCCATCCTTAGAGACGAAGTAAGTAAAAATAAGATAAATATAATTTAATGTCTCACGTGACTATGGAAATACATAAACAAAGAACTGTCATGGTTGACGGCCAAAAAAGTTTTGAGAACGGAAGTAGATTCTCTTCCGAAACGTTAACTACCTATAGCTTTGATTTTCAGTTTTTAGTTCATAACATTGTTCTAGTTTATATATTTTTAGGTGTGAGACTTTTTGATTGACAGTCAAGCACTCAAGAACCAACCTCTGTCTGATCCGTTTGGCGCAGAGGTTTTTTCATTAAAATTTTTAAATATTTTTCAGTGGCAAAATACCCAATAAAAAGTAAGAAAATCTGAACATGCCACAAATAAACAATTACAGACAATATAACAAAATGTTAAATATGACCATGCTTAACGTACGTTTAAAATGTTATTGGTTTGGAGTCCAAATCAGTTATTGTACTCAAAGGCCGTTACTAATAAGCATCTACTCCGCGAGCGTACGGCCGGAAAATCGCTCCGTTTTCTTTGAATTTCTGGAAAACGGTTTAGAAATTTTGAATAAAATAAAATGCAAAGTTAAGCCAATAAACATACCTTTCGACTATTTTTTGTTTGAAATCGACATCTATAATTGTTTTCAAATGCGACCCCTCACAAGCACCTATCACACCAGCGTGTGGTCGGAAAATCGCTCCGTTTTTTAGAATTTCTGGAAAACGGTTCAGAATTTTTGAATTAAATAAAATGCAAAGTTAAGCTAATAGACGTACGTTTCGACTGTTTTTTGTTTGAAGTCGATATCTATAATTGTTTTCAAATGTGACCCCTTACAAGCACCTACCCCACCGGCGTGAGGTCGGAAAATTGCTGTTTTTTTTTCAATATCTAGAGAACGGTTTCGAATTTTTTAATGAAATAAAATGCAAAATGAAGCCAATAAACGTAGTTTTCGACTGTTTTTTGTTTGGAGCCAATAAGTGTAATTGTTTTCAAACGCGACTTCTCATAAGCACCCATTCCACCAGCGTACAGCTGGAAAACCGCTCGTTATTCTTTTTAATTTCTGGAAAACAGATTCGATTTTTTGAGTGAAACAAAAAACAAAATGTTTCTAATGAACGCACCCTCGAGTATTCTTAATTTCTAGCAGATTTTTATCATTTGTTGTTGTTATAGTCCAAAATCACGTTGAGTTCTTTAATTATTTAAGTTCACTTTTCCAAAGAAAAATTTTTATATGTTTTCCAGAATATGTGGTATATGTGGAATTTTATTTTTGATGTATACCTACATACGACGTATCTATGAGATTCACATAAATATATGCCTGATATATATCTTAATAAATTTTTTGTTAATGAACAAATACTTTTTATGAATTTTTAAATTTATATATGTAATCAGCGACCCCCAAAAACACCCCTAAAAAATTTCAGCCAATTTGAATAATTATTCGGGAAATTATTCAATTGTTAACTTAATTTCTTTATTTAACAATGTCGGAGGTTCGACCGACAAAGAAGACACTCTTAACTTTTCGACTTATGGACTCAAGAAAATATTTCCAAAGTTTCAAAAAAATCGGTAAAGTATTGAAAATTTTTTGGGTTTTTTATAAATTTCGATACAGCGACTGGACTAATTGAATAGTGTACCAAATAAATAAACAAAAAATTACTAATAAATTAGTACTGTTATTGATGAAAACCAACGTGTGTCGACAGTGTTGTATAATTAATTAATTTAAAAATACACGCTTTGATAAATGTAGACAAGACCCACAATAGTTCTGGGGGAGATGAATATTTATCAAACCTCAAAACGGTTGTTTAATAACGCAAAGGCGCCGCGCCGCCAAAAATCACCGGTAAATAATAAAATTCGAAACCTCTCTCGGCCAAGACATGGGGCGTTCGTGATTTACATTTTCGGCGCGGCGGGTCGTCTTCGGCAACTAAAATGAAAATGCAACCTTTGCGAGCCCAGACCTTCTTGTTTGTTTTTTAATACTCCAGAAACAACAGGCAAACACATAAAAATCAAATCAACTTTGTGTCATCACTACACTTTAAGTGTTTTATCTAATTTATTTTATGTGGCTTACTTCTTCGACTTTTAGTTTAGTCGGGACGAGTCAAAGAACTTCAGAAGTAGTCGCTAAAATGGCACAGTTAGGATGGAGCGAAGCCAATCAAATCGACCTTTAACGACTTGGTAATGTAATGGCGAGAGACGTTCAATGATACTTCGATTTTTATTGCTAGAAGTATTAAAAATGTAAATGTTTGCCATAATTTATTTTCTTTCATGTTAAATTGAATTAAGTTAATTGCATGATCGGCTGAAAATCATTTACAAGATCTGAAACATAGGTTATATGGCCAGTTTTAATATACAGGGTGTAATTAGTTTCATGTCATTAAAAAAACTGGTGGTAGGGTGCAACAAGACGAACAAGAAAACCTTATACAACATGGGGTCTAAAGCTCATAGTTTTGGAGAAAAAAAATAAACAAAAATTTCGCAAATTTTCAATAAAATTTTTTGAGAACTGCTGGAATATTGAGGTAGGTTTATAGATTATTTAAAAAAAAATTAGTGCATATTAGAGTTAATGGCAAAATTAAATAAAAATGTAAGAGGAGTTGTGAGCACGCTAGAGCAATCATGTAGTATGAAGGCTGGAATTTAGTCAGGACCCATTGTGTATTTAGGCTTGATTTTTACTTCCCTCGCATACCGAAGGGAAGTATTGTATTCGAGAAAAAATCACCCTCCGAGATTTTTTCGGATTCTGACGTTTCAGAACACGTAGATTACGAAAATATAGGTTTTTAAATTCCGTCAGTCTGTCTGTCTGTCTGTCTGTCTGTTGGTGCATTTACTAAAAAACTACTTGAAGGATAGCAGTCAAATTTGGTAGATAGTTGACGCTACTGTCAGCGAAGAAATGGTAGAAATTTCACTGGAAAATATACAGGGTGGACCGTCTAAACGGAATAAATTGTGAAAAAAAATTTTTTTTGCTCAAATTTAAAATTTCCACGTTTCATGACGCGCTAAACCTATTTCAGAAAAAAATTGAAAATTGTGTGAAAATTTTAAATTTGAGCAAAAAAAAATTTTTTTCACTATTTATTCCGTTTAGACGGTCCACCCTGTATATTTTCCAGTGAAAATTCTACCATTTCTTCGCTGACAGTAGGGTCAACTACCTACCAAATTTGACTGCTCTCCGTCAAGTAGTTTTTTAGTAAATGCACCAACAGACAGACAGACAGACAGACAGACTGACTGACGGAATTGAAAAACCTATATTTTCGGAATCTGCGTGTTCTGAAACGTCAGAATCCGAAAAAATCTCGGAGGGTGATTTTTTCTCGAATACAATACTTCCCTTCGGTATGCGAGGGAAGTAAAATTTTTAAAAAAATGAAATTTTTTAACCACCACTATACTTCCATTCCATTACGTGAATGTTGGATTGAAAATGTGACAGATAGCAATAATTTCTGGCATATGCACCTATTATACTTTTATTGAAAAATGTACAGGGTGGTCATCCCAAGAAATAATTCAGTCATGGTGGACATTTGTAAAGGTGTTTGCGCAAGCCTGCCATATGTGGCACCTGTTATTTAGTATTGAACTTTTGCTGTTGGATGAATATCTGTATATTTTTTTGACCAAAACTTATCAAGTTTTCTTTGTAATAATAGCAATAACTATATTCCGATTATTATTCTCAATGTCATTTCGTAATTATTAATTTTTTAGAGTGACCGCCATGCACAAATAACGAGGGAAGTTCTGTGTAAATACCTTTACCGATTTTTTCAAGGAATTTAAAACTTCTTGTTCTGTACACTAATGTAAAAATCTGCTTCTGCGTCCACAGGAAGGTCTCCAATTGATAGATTAGAGGTAATATATGAACAAATGTATTCAGCGAAACATTAACCACTTCCTTGTTGCCTGCATAATGTTTATCCTCGCAGTACATAGCATTATTATTGTTAATAACTTGTTTACCCGTTCTCACAGTCTCACAGTGAATACGGTGACCTATAAAGACTATAGTCACTTATGTAATTTTTATGAATTGAATAATGAAATATTCTTAAATTCAAATTTTACTGTTGAGCAATTAATAATCATGTTTTTACCAAATTCCGTTGTCCGCATTAATTAATGACTCATTAATCCAGAATATTTACAAAATTAACATAGACGTGCTAGATACAAGGCGCATTAAATATTTATTTCATAATAGTGTACTGGACGATGTTATATTAACATTCACGACACACAGCTTCAAATTATTCCCCTCTGGTTAT
This sequence comes from Stenurella melanura, assembly GCA_963583905.1. Lineage (NCBI taxonomy): Eukaryota > Metazoa > Arthropoda > Insecta > Coleoptera > Cerambycidae > Stenurella > Stenurella melanura. The sequence continues at coordinate 9,962,871 of OY757317.1, forward strand.
TAGGTACCTGATATTGGCCAACAGATGTAGATAATTAACTCTGATTAATTCGAAAATATAAAGCACACGCTGACATGCAAATGAAACACGGTCTATATAATTATTTATTTGTAGCATATTCATCTCTTCTCATCCTTTACTGAAAATAGCTACTTGAGACCACAATTGTACGGGGATCTAATTAAGGATGAATATAGGATTTTTGCATCCGCTACCTTGACAATAGCTACCCGAAAGATTGAAAAAATTCAAGATTCTTGAAGGAAGTCTCAAGTAGCTTTTACAAGCGGTATTAAATCCGTGATTATCATCTTTCGTATACGAGTTCGGCGAATCGCAAATTGTGGAATATAGCCTAGGCAAAAGGGAATTTTAGAAAAAAAATCCAAACCCAGGGTTTTCCAGCGAAAATATGTATCCCTCAGCATGTATAACTATTGTAACTGAAATTCAATAGCTTAAAATTAGTAAGTTTTCGGTTTGTATAAATTTATCTTTAAGTTTTACGAAAATATATCCGTAGAAGAAATTGTGGGTATTAAAATTATCTACAAAACGAGCCCAACCGTATTAAATTCGGTTAACTGGTTCATTAACAAAATGCAAAATACTGCTAAAAGTCGCTATTTCTTTATAAATGTTTAATTTTAAAAATAAAATGAACGTGGACGTAACAAACTTTGATAGATTACAGGTAGTAGGAGACGTAGTCTCCACAACAGAATTCTTGAATATAACCACTCGACGCGCGTTTCGCTAACCACGCTATCATCATCGGGAGATGATTCAAACAAAAGTACATCTGAGAACATGCCTATATTTATAGTAAAATATTATCATGGTTATGCGAATTTCACCAATGTTGTCATCCCTACCAAAGTATAAAATCTTGAAATTTAATTTAATTTCAAGATTTTATACTTATTTGTGTTGTTTATTTATCAAAACCAACCTTTAACTGATCCTTTGACGTAAACGTCACGGGCGTAGAGGTTTTTTTACCAGTAACATACTGGTTAATTGTGATATATTTTGTAGATTTCCCTAGCACCGCTTAGAAAGAAAACATACATGTGGCAGTGAAATTCCCAAAGAATTGAAGAAGGAAAAAAATTAAGATAATGCCACAAATAACATTTAGACAATGTTCTAAACCTATTTCAGAAAAAAGAAATTTTGAAAATTTTTTCCAACATTTTTGACAAAATTTTTACCACTAAAATAGAGGGAAAATTTTTATTTATTTACTCGAATTTAAAATTTTCCCGTTTCATGGCATTCTAAACCTATTTCAGAAGAAAAAAATTTTAAAATGTTTTACCATTTTTGAAATATTAAAAAAAAAAAAAATTTAACCACCACTATCCTTCCACTCCATTACGTGAATGTGAGATTGAAAATGTGACACATGGCAATAATATCTGGCATGTGCACCTATTATACTTTTATTGAAAAATGTACAGGGTAGTTATCCCAAGAAATAATTCAGTCATGGTGGACATTTGTAAAGGTATTTGCGCAAGCCTTCCATATTTGGCACATGTTATTTAGTATTGAACTTTTGCTGTTGGATGAGCAGTGTGTATATTTTTTTGACCAAAAGTTATCAGGTTTTCTTTGTAATAATAGCAACAGTTATATTCCGGTTCTTAATTTCAATGTCATCTCGTAATTAATAATTTTTAGAGTGACCGCCATGCACAATGAACGAGGGAAGTTCGGTGTAAATACCTTTACAGATTTTTTATTGTTGGCTATGAGTCTGTCCGTTGTAAAAGGGAGTGCCCAACCAATTATAATTTAATGCAAAAATTCGGATTATTACAAATTTTTAAGAATGTTCTTCCTTCAAAGTAATTTATTAGTCCTATTGTAATAAGTATCTGTCCAGCTCGGGCGCCCACTCTCATTAAATAATTAAAATAATTCTAATTTCTGTCTACACAAATATTCAGTTGTAAGAATAATAGTGGGTAAGTATGGGAATGTCCGCTGAACAAATTCCGAAACTTAGCATGTAGCTATTTTTTATTTGTAATTGGTCGACTCTGGCCATTAACCATATAGAAAGCATTTCGGTGTAAGGGAGTCCTCGAAGAAATTGTAAAATAAAAGTTTTATGTAAGTACAGTCACGTGAAGAACTGAATTTAACACGTTATCGTTCACTTTTAGCAAATCGCGGATAAAATTAGTTGGAAAACGATTGATTGATGTTGTAACGTGTGTATTTCCCTAGCAGAATAGTATATTATTCAACGAGCATATAATGATGGCCATTATTCACGATGGTGAAGTTTAAGACACGAGCCGCAGGCGAGTGTCGTAAATCACCAGAGTGAATAATAGATAGATAGATCTTTATTGGTCATATATACACAAATTATGCTTTGACACGTCAAAATAGATGCAAAATATAGCAAAAAACCAAGGAAATATTGGTTGTCTTAGACAATAATAATAAAAAAAATACATAATAGCCATTATATGCGAGTAGAATACTATACTTTGTCCACGACTAATAAATAAGTATTTAATATTTATTTAATTCATCTTCATTTAATTTCTCCTATTTAAGAAAGATTCATAAGTCACTATATATAATTTTCCGATTTTTCGGGTAACAAGTTTAATGAGGCGATTTTTGCAGCTTCTATTATCTCTGACGGTGTCAAAGAAATCTCGTTTTCACTGTCAGTATCAATTTATTTAATTATATTATTCGTCTTGAGTCCCTAATATGTAAAATTATTGAAAATAACGTTGGCGTTGAAATCGCACAAATTTTGACGTTTCAAATTAATTACAGAATACGCTTTGACACATTGGCATGGCTTACTAATAAAATAATACAGTTTATAGACACGTAGCTAAATGGTTTCAAAAACAATGAGGATTGCCGCGTGCTGCCAATAGATGATGCTTTGAAAAAAACTTACTAATGTAGCTTTTGACTGTTCATTAAAGTACCTCTTCTGCATGTACCATTTGAGTGCTTCCTAGAAAACTTAGAAAAACAACACTTGTTTTTTGGTTGCTGCAATTTTGACATTTTAAATTTTTAGTAAAAAGTCACTAATGTCATTTCTTATAAACAACTGACTGTCCTTATTATTCACTGCAATCAGTGAATAATGGAATCATTATTCACTGCAAGGAATAATAGATAGCATTATCCTTGAGAAAACACATACATAATGAGTACATTATTTACTAGCCGTGGACAAATATTTTTGTCCACGACTATTAAATAATGTACTCATTATGTATGTGTTTCTTCAAGGATAATGCTATCGATTATACCCTACAGTGAATAATGATTTCATTATTCACTGATTGCAGTGAATAATGAGGACAGTCAGTTGTTTATAAGAAATGACATTTTACTAGAAATTTAAAATGTCAAAATTGCAGCAACCAAAAGACAAGTGTTGTCTCTCTAAGTTTTCTAGGAAGCATTCAAATGTTACATGCCGAAGAGGTACTTTAATGAACACTCAAAAACTACATTAGTAAGTTTTTTCAAAGCATCATCTATTAGCAACACGCGACAATCCCCAACATTGTTTTCGAACTCATTTATCTACGTGCCTACAAACTGTATTATTTTATTAGTAAGCCATGACAATGTGTCAAAGCAAAATTCTGTAATTGATTTGAAACGTCAAAATTTGTACTTGTTTATATTATTATTATTACTTATTATATGCTCGTTGAATAATATACTATTATTTTTCACCTGAATAATATTTGTTTATTATCCCTTGGATACGGTTACCATAAAGACGCTCATAATAACCATGGGCATAATGAGCGGGCGCTATGGCCATAACGCCCCGTCATATGAGAAACAAAGAAAGAATACATATTTCATATTACTTATCGTTTAATGGTTTGGATTTGACTAGCAAAACATTTTCTGTGACTTTTCCTGCATTGCTCGGATATTTTGTGGTATTTCCATATTAATTTTCCTCTTATTTTGTTAAACGTATTATCTACGTACAAATCTAAACAGCAAGAAACGTCAAAATATCAACAACTGTCATAGACTACTTGGTAAAAAGGGTAAAAGGAAAAAGCTATCAGCATTGAACTAGGTTACTAAATTTGAAAGAGTACAACATACTGACAGATACATGTAATAAACGTCAAAATATCAACAAATGCCATAGACTACTGAAAAAATGTATTCAAAAAATGAAAAGTCAATTTTTGAAACATAAAATATTTTGTCCACGACTATTAAATAATGTACTCAATATGTATGTGTTTCCTTAAGTATAATGCTATCCATTATTCTCTGCAGTGAATAATGATTTCATTATTCACTGATTGCAGTGAATAATGAGGACAGTCAATTGTTTGCAAGAAATGACATTAGTGGCTTTTTACTAACAATTTAAAATGTCAAAATTGTAGTAACCAAAACACAAGTGTTGTCTCTCTAAGTTTTCTAGGAAGCACTCAAATGCCGAAAAGATATTTTAATAAACATTCAAAAACTGCATTAGTAAGTTCTTTTCAAAGCATCATCTATTTCTATTAGCAACACGCGGAAATCCCCAACATTGTTTTTGAAACCATTTACCTACATGTCTACAAACTGTTTTATTTTATTAGTAAGCCATGATGTGTCAAAACGTAAATTGATTTGAAACATCAAAATTTGTGCGATTTCAACGCCAACGTTATTTACAATAATTTTACATTTTAAGTACTCAAAAAGGGTAATATAATTAAATAAATCGGTACTGACAGTGAAAACTAGATTTCAAAGATACCGCCAGAGATAAAGGAAGCTGCAGAAATCGCCTCATTAAACTTCTGATGACATATGAATTTTTCCTAAATAGGAGACATTGAATGAAGATGAATTAAATAAATATTAAATATTTAATAGTCCTGGACAAAGTATAGTATTCTACTCGCATATAATGGCTATTATTCCCTCTGGTGATTTACGACACTCGCCAGCGGCTCGTGTCTTAAACTTCACCCTCGTGAATAATAGCCATCATTATATGCTCGTTGAATAATATACTAGTATGCACCACGAGCGTTATTAGATTATAACGCTCATCAGGAAACATGCATCCCTCGGGCCAAAGGACCTCGGGGTGCATTATGTTACGCTCCGGGCGTTATAATCTATATAACGCACTTGGTGCATTATAAAGCTCTTCAATTACTCTAGTAAATAAACCGGAAAATTGCGTAATTTTTTTTTTTTTAAGATGGACAAAATGGAGGAATTATGGGAGTTATAAGCCCCAAAATGCCCCAAAAATTAAGTCTTGGAAAAAACTTCAAAATGAAAATCTCGGCATGGAAATCTCTACTCAGGGGTTTTTGTGATCGCTGATCACGAGGTCCAGTTTAGGATATTCAAAATGGCGGACCGGAAGCACAGTCAATCCTTCAGGAAAAACTCGTACTATTTTCGTATCTGGGAAGAAAGTGGGACCTCGGGGGTTTTCGCGGCCGCTGATAACGAATCTGATGTCGTCTTAGGGGAAACTCAAAACGTTTGACCGGAAGTAGAGCCAGAACCTCAGGAAAACCTCGCATTTTTTCATATTTGGGCTGAAAGTGGAAACTCGGGGGTTCTCGTGGTCGCTGATAACAAATTTGATGTCCACTCGGGGAAAATTAAAAATGGTGGACCGGAAGTAGAGCTATTTTTTTAGGAAAACCTATTCCTTTTTTCGTTTTCAGGCTGAAAATGGATAGCCGGGGGTCGCTGATTGCGGATTTTTTGTGTAAATATAAAATGCACATAATGCGATGCCGTCAAAATACCAATTTCTAAATTACGTTGAAACTGAAGGATAATAAATTGTAAATTCTGTTATTTAAAGAAAAAATACATTTTGGTTGTATTATATATTATTAATATTTGATGATGATTAGTAACATTTTTTCAAAATCACAGAAATAAAACAAAAACGTGTCTTTCCTGAGGAAATGGCGCTACTTCCGGCCCGCCATTTTGAATTTCCCCTAATTGGACATCGGATTCGTTATCAGCGACCACGAGAACCCCGATTTCCCACTTCCAGGCCAAAAAAATACGAGTTTCTCCTGAGAAATTGACTGTACATCCGGTCCGCCATTTTGAATTTCCTAAGCCTGACCTCGGATTCATAATCCTCAAAAACCCCCGAGTACTCCTTTTCAGCCCAAAAACGAAACAAATACAAGTTTTTCTGAGAACTTGACTCTACTTCCGTGGACTGTAGATCCATAGGTCGCTGGTTCATATCCGGCTCGAAGGACCAATGTACGGACGGCAAAGACGACAATGTAATTCTGGATGAATTAATGTGCCGTGCGGCCGTAGTTGAGTGAAATGAACAATTAGCAGGTTTGTGGGAAAAACTGCCGAATTATTATTTCTTGAATTGAATATTCCCTAGGATGCAGCCTCACACCCTTATGATTATGGCTTGGACAGGGGAACATCAATGAGAAACAACAGATTTGTTGAGACTGATTTATTAATGGAAATTAAAATCTATTTATACAAAGTTACAATCAAAACAATTAAACATTACATGTATGAAATAAAAATAATGATATCAGCAGAATGCAAGCTAGAATTATTTCTACGCGTGCTGCTGACCTGCATAACTATTATAGTAATCTAAATAAACCTACTTAAATGTAGGTAAGGAAATAAACTTTTACCTTTATTAAAAGAAATTAATAATTTACAGAAAAAGGAAGGTTTTTAAAAATAATATGTTTAATGGTGATTAAACAGTCCGCCATTTTGAATTTACAAAATTAGACCTCAGATTAGTGAACAGCGACCTCGAAAGCCCCCGAGTAGAGATTTCCATTTTTAAAGTTTCTTTCAAGGCTTAATTTTTGGGTCATTTTAGGGTTTATAACTCCCGTAACTCCCACATTTTGTCCGTCCGTAAAGATGTTAGTGGTGACGAATGATCCTGAGGGTTTAAGGAACACAACACAGAAGAAAGTTTTAAAATCGGTACTGTTTCCCAACATTTACCTATTTGGCACTTTTTTCCAGCTTATTTACTGTAGTAAATGTTAAAACACATTTTTATAAGATTTCGCAAGCAGCAGAAAAAGTAATATATGAAGAGTGAAGAAATAAAATCTATCTAGAGATACAGTGCGATCGAGAAAGAATGAACGTCACGTGACACAGAAAAGTCACTAGAAATTATCAAAATTAATTTCTATTCTACGTATACTTAATATTAAAACTTCAAAACGTTCAAAAAATAATCCAGTTTCAGATGTCGTTATAATACAAACGTGCACAAAATTTCAAGTCAATATCTTAAACCGTTCCAGAGAATCCTTCACAAAAAAAGTTACAAACAGACCGACCGACAGACCGTCCGACAGACAGACATAATTTCCTATATCAAGAGGAAAAATGTTTGAAAGTTTTTTGAGGGGGTCGTCTAGAGATGCAAATTATTTTATGATCATTTGATCTTGAACAATATTATGAAAAATACACTTTAAGTATAATAATTGAAGGCTTAAAATTATATCCTAGACAACACCTCAAGCAGGAGGACAAAAGTTGAATAAGCACGTTTTCTCGTACGTTTCGTTTATTGAACACAAACCTGAAGAAGTTACATTTCATAAATAAAGAGAAGGCCAAGCACCGTGTTTCTTAATCTGTTGCCCTGGTTCTAACAATCAAAATTGTTTAAGGATATAATTATAATGATTTTCTTTTCTCTAGATGAATATATTACCCAGTATATGATAATAATTGTCATTATATAATAAGAGCATTAGAAGGCGTTGCGTTTACTTCTATACATAATGTGACAAATTACTCTAAGCGCTTATAATCACCTTACATTTGGGGACATTTTTGCCTATGACTGTACATTCCAACCCGGTGGGAGGGTGGAACGCGACTTGTATTCTGCCGAAATTTGTTGGGTCTTTTAAACTCAGCGGGTGTTGTATCATCTATTATTTTCCATACACTTTTTAAAAGACAAGGTAGACGATGTTGTTCCGTTTCGGAGGGATGCAATAAGTTTCTTGGCTGTCTAATACCGTTCTTACCGTCTGAAGACGTACAGGGTGGGCCTGACAAGAAACATATCTAGATTTATAAAAACTATACGTTTTATACATTATCTGAAAATATCTAAAACCATTAAAGTTGCACATTTAAATACTATTTCAAAATTACGTGAATTTCGAACGATTAATAATATTCCAATGACAGATGTGTTCGAGACGTGGTTCACCTATTCTTTTACTGACAATATGATGTACATTGATGGTTACTGTATAGTATATAGTAGACGTAAGAGATCGAAAAGCATGGCGATAAAGCAGTTGAAGCCGAAAAAGCGACAGACAAAGGACACCGCCGCTCTTTTTGCACTTCGTGTCACTATACAGGGTGTAATCAGTTTCATGTCATTAAAAAAACTGGTAATGGGGACCAACTAGACAAAGAAAAAACCTTTACGACCTTTTCATCTAGAGGCACTTTGAAAACACTGACCTAGGTCAACATTTTAAATAAAAATATATATATATATATATATATATATATATATATATATATATATATATATATATATATATATATATATGCATACTGCGGTGGATAGGTCCTCCGCTAATAGACAATTTGCATTTAATAGGTCATCCGGGTGCGATAGGTCGCCCGTATACGGAGGACCTATCGCTTCCTGTGTAAACAGACTCAGTTCATCATCCTATATTGACTGGTAAATTTTCAGCTGGGTGAGTTATAGCGTTATTTTTGATATTTTGAATACTTTAGTTGCGGGCTTTACCGTATGAACGGGTGGTGCCACCATAGCGCGTATATAGCCGAGCGTATATTCTGTACCGACTTTGCAGTGGATTAGTCATCCCCCGTATATTTAATATCAGATTTGCGGTGAATAAGTCCTCCATAATATCGACAACACTGTCTTCAGTTCATTGTTTAAGGTTCCGCTCCACAACTATTGTGAATAACTTCAGGTAGAGAAAAACGAATTCCATTTTCTGTTTTAACTTTTTAAACAGAATAAATATACTTACTGAAATTTATTTTTATTAAAGATGATTTTTAAAAGATTTCAACAACAATGAGTACTTATTACAATACAGAACAGCCAACCCAAATAAGCATACGTAAGTTAAATGAACATTTCTGAAATCTGAACAAAGAAAAGATATAATATGGCGAGTTAGTGAAAATAATCCGAGGCGTGATTTTTCTATTTATTTCAAAGAAACGAAAATTCTTCTTAACAGCTATCGAATCGACCATTTTATTTTGTCACTTTAGAACTCTAAAATGGTATCTTTTTTGTATAAAAAGCCGAATAATAAATTAAAAGTGCACTAAAATTTATGAAATTAAAGTATATATTTTTTAAAGGTATACATACATTTTAAATTAATAAAAATAGCAAAAGAAGATCATGACCCACAGAAGTACATAGTGTGACAAACTAAATCTTTTTTATTCTCAAAAATAGATGTTAGTTCACTGGGGTAGCCAGCGCTTCGAGATATTTGAACAAGTTGTTGGAACCAGACTATCAGGTGGATAGATGACATTTTCTACTCTAGAGATTATCTTAATGTAATTTTCCACATTCGGATGCTTTGAAATTTTATTGGCCTCGATCTTCTGCACACTACGCGTCAATGAGCATGCGATATCAATGATGGCAGTACGTTTGTAAATTGACACTAAGTCAGTTGCAGGTATCAACTTGTTCTTTGTGCCATTCGATTTGTCAATCAATTTTGTAATAAATATTTTTTTCTTAATTGTGTTTCAAAAATTATCTCAAACAAAACGGGATCGTGTCACGGAAATATGGAAATTAAGGGTAAGCCAATTTTAACTTCATATATCTCAAGATATAGCAGATATAAAACCGTTCAATGGATCGTTGGAAAGACTATTCTTTTTAGAATGATTTGGAAGGTATTTAAGCCTTTTCTTTTAAAATTGCAACAAGATAAAAAAAGAGATGTCAAAACCAAACTTTTTACTGTCGATATCTAAAAAAAAGGGATCCAGATATCGACCTGTGACCTATCCCATTCAATCTGCCTCATCATTTTACATATCCAGATTTTATTTTAAATTCTTTTGATAATCGAATAAAATTTTTCATTTTCTGAAAAATAATATATTTTCTAATATGTAAATATTTGTATATGACGCAGAATGTAAATTTCCATTCCAGTATCTAAAAACCTGAAGAAATTCTTGGACACGTAAGATAAGGAGAAGAACGGAACTGCATAGACCACCATCCGATATTTCGAATAGTTCTCGGGATACTGACGTGAAAAATTGGAGCAGGATGCGATGAGTATATCGAATTCGATGTTTCACCATCGATATTTCAGAAACGAATGGAAATATAAACTTCAGGTTTACGCCAGTTTTCGTTCAATTTTTTATAAAATATATTTCTCTTAAAGTCAAGCCTTCATTCGAGGAGAAAGTACGTAACATAAAACTCGGCGGTGTCACCAACAGAATAAGATTTCGGCCATACTTCAGATTCGCGACCTCACATCAAGAACCGTTGAAGCCACCAACTTGTTCTTTACGCCATTTGATTTGTCTTTGAATTTTATATAAGTAAATTCTCTCCTAATGCTGTATCCTGCACGAAAAGAAAATTATCACACATGGAACACGACCATGCCACGGCAAAGTAGGGTATCCAGCTTAAGAAAACTTCAACTGGATAAATCTTGAGAAATAATGCAGATAGAAAACCGACCCAATACATGCATGGAAAGAGCATCCTTTTTAGAATTTACTGAATATGAAGAAAGGAGAGTTATTCTTTTATTAAGTTACAGCACGATAAAAGTGAAGTTGTGAAAATCGAATCAAGTCCCAACTTTCATTCGTCGATATGTGGAAAACGGATCCAGATATCGACTTACAGTTTATACCACTCAATTTGCTTCATCACTTTATATACCCATGAATTTTTGATTATTTTGTTAATCAATAAAATGTTTCATTTCCGAAAAAATAATATATTTTCTAATATCGCATTTCAAAAACACGAAACATGTTATCTCCATCCGGTTATCTAAAAATTTTAAAAACTTCACGAATACGTGGGATAAGGAGAAAAATCTAATTGCCTGACTCAGAATTGGGTATCTCGAATAGTCTTCGAGATATTGATGCGAGAGTGGCTGAAATTATCAAATTCGAAGTTTCGCAATATATATCTAAAAAATCCGAGAAGATACGAACTTACGAACACGCTTATCAATTTTCCGTTCAATTTTATACATAGGTAATTTTTCTTAAGTTCGAACCTCAATCAGAACAAAAGTTATCAACTTCCCAGTTCATATCTCAAAGACGGTTGGAACTTACGATTTAAAGAATGCGATTTCACGCTTAACTTTACATCAAGAAAGTTTTTCTCAATATCTCACGATGAACAAACATTATCGAATAGAAGTCGCGACCGTGTCACGGCAAAATAGGAAATCGCGCGTAGGTCAAATACAACTGAATATATCTCAAGAAATAATGTAGACAGAAAAGCGCTCGATGCATCGTTGGAAAGAGCATCCTTATTCGAAATAACTGAATACTAACAAAGAGAGTTAAATATTATCTCTAGAAAGTTACAGCACGATAATCCAAGTGTCAAAATCCTACGAAGTCCCAACTTTCCATATCTCGAAAACAGATCCAGATTCTTCCTAAAATGTTAAAGACCTCTAGACATGTGAAATCGGAAGGACCCAAACATTTCTGAAAAGAATTGTGGATAAGTAGAAGAATCGAACTAAGCAGACAAGAGATCGATATCTTTTCTGTTCTCGAGATATAGATGTGAGAATGGGAAAGGAGGCTGCGATGAAAATATCGAACCCGACGTCTTACTATCCGTGTATCAGAAACAGCTGAACATATGAACTTCCGGTTTGCGCCAATAGATTTTTTTGTTTAATTTTGTACTGATATGACTTCTCTTTGTGTCGAACCTCTATCAGAACCAAAGTTATGGAATATAGAATTAGACCATGTTACCTCACCGGTAGATAGGATTTCGTCCTTAACTCACCTTCGCCAGTTTATATCTCAAGAACGGTTGGAGATATGAATTTCCGAGTTTGCAATAGTTTGCTAATTTGAGGGTTTAATCTACATATAATCTATATATAGTCGGTATTTTCTCCTATATATATGCCGCTTAAAAGTTCTTTTTATTTATTGTCCCTCTATTTACTGGTATGTGATAGTAGTTGCTCCTTAGATCCCTGGTTCTTTTGTCCGCATCTCTTCCGCCTCCTGGCATTATCATTATTTTTTATTATTTTTTTCGGTTTATCCATTGCGGGATAGGGTTTCCGTGCTTTCCAACAGATTCCACGCGGTAGCCGCGCCGGCGATAATTGCAGTCGCTCCCTGTGTGTTATTGTTATTATTTTTATTATTATTATCAACTAAATGTACAAATATTTGCTGTTTTATGAAATATTATTTTATTGTATGTACTTCTGAGTATCATAATATTATCTTTGCTGTAGTTTAATATATGTATAGCATTAATTCCTCGTCAATTTTGACTTTAAATTTGCGCCTAAAATAGCATTACCTATAAGCTCATGTTATAAAAGTACCATCATCTTTGGACTTGAAGATTAAAAAAACGATATAAACAAAAACATAATAAAACGTATCAATAATGCAGCTATTAGTCATTATTTTCCATTATTTTTATATTTGTTCTGGACAATGATTTTGATTTTCGCCAATCTTTGTTTTTGAATAAATCAGGGTCCTTTAAAACGAGACAATTACGTTTAGCTTTTTATATAGATTCTTTTTCTTTTATATGAATTTTGGAGTGTTCTTTTGGTGTTCTGTCTATGAAATCAGTAATTTCTTCTGTCTCATTTGATTCTATCAAAACTTGTCTTTGCTTTAACCCAGCATTTGTTTTATCAAATCTATCTCTAAATTGAAGTTAATTCCATCTAAATTCTGACAAACCTCGCCCTATTTCATATGTATAAGAAATTTGAATATTCTGACCGTCCGGTAAACATTGTCAGCAAATCTATAAACTGTTCGATGGATTCCTGAACAGCACCAGCTTTTTCCATATCATTTCTTACCAGATTAAATAATTGAAGTTTGACGTAAAACACCTTCACCAAAGATAATTTCCTACTGGTACTGCTCTTGTTTATATGAAATATACTTAAATATAATAAATAATAATATCATTTATTTTACTTGAGAGAATACATTGTATAGGAATAGTCAGCGTTTCTCATTTACTAGGCATGTCAATTTTTTTATAAAAATGTACCTAAAGTGTAAGTAAGAACATAATGGACTATTACATTTTCTCTTTCTAGAAAAAATAAGAAAGCTCACAAAAAGATATAAAACTTACAAACTAATGCGTACACAAGAAATGTGATGTAGAATAAAAACATTTATTTAGTAAAAACTCTTTTAGTTTGATCTGCGAAATATGCGAAAGCGGAGAGCTGGGAGGGAAATTATTTTTGTTACATTGTTTGATCAAGAAACGCTGGCAACGTTGCCGGGCTACCGATCCACCGTGGTTTGTATATTATGTATATAATGGGAGACTGAAAGCTGAGAATTGGTTAACAAAATATACATCCGGATGACGCAAATACTGTGATTTAGTCGGAGGAGGTAAAGATCGCAACTTATATACAAATTTAAAATATTAAATTCTATTCTTTTGGTGGAATTGTTATGAAGGTGACTTAATATACTATATACACGAATTAAATTATATATATATTCACTATTTCTGGGGGATGACCTATTGCTGCTTCCTATGAGGAGGACTTATCCACTGCAGGATGTAAATATATATATATATATATATATATATATATATTTTAATATTAATGTAGAAAATAATTGAGAACCACTGCTTGGTCAATGGACTTGTAGTTCCCAATTATACAACTTTTAAACTGTCATAAAAAAGTGCAAAGGCATTGGATCATCGACCGCCTTTGGTGGACCGTCTCAACCGAACTGGGGCAATTATAAAGAGGTAAATAATTCGTTATCTTTTCCTGCACAACTGCAAGCAAATAATGGCCGTAGAAGTTTAAACAGAGCATTTATTTACATGTGTGTCTTTTAATTTGGAACAAAATATTGGATTAATGTTTATAATTTAGAATATTTAAATGTGATTTATTAACGTTTGTAACATAAATGAGTGTCCTGGGTTAAAAGCTTACCACCTAAGTATATTATGAGAAATCTGCATTTGCATCAATACACAGTTCGGTACGTCGAATTAAGGACATATGTACTCCGTTCAACACTAAACAATAAACTATCAACTAACGTTGTCAATAAAGAAAAATAAAAGAAAAACTTGGTCCAAAATCCAAGACGGAATACAAAAAGAGCGAACAAGTAAGTTGTGTCTGTACGTAATCAAGAATTTGACTTGAACGGTAAAGTCAATAAAATAAATCTTCACTATAAATACACAGCGACCCGAAATTCAAAAATAACAAAAACAACGACGGCGGGTTGGACGTGTGTACATAACGAAACACCCACAGTAACTAAAATATTGCACAAGGGAAAGTCAGAGTATAATTATCTTCAGATTAGATCTACTAAACACTCAGAAAACGTCGACGTCTTTCATCTTATTTACCGCACCGCTAAAGACCGCCGATATTTTATAGTTATCTACACAAATATTGAGTATCATAGGCAAAGACACGCGCGACGATCTAAACCTAGCTCAATATTCCAGCAGTTCTCAAAAGATTTTATTGAAAATTTGCGAAATTTTTGTTTATTATTTTTCTCCAAAACTATGAGCTTTAGACCTCATGTTATATAAGGTTTTCTTCTTCGTCTTGTCGTCATCTAACAGCAGTTTTTTGTAATGACATGAAACTAATTGTACACCCTGTATGTACTTCGTTTACTATATGGTCGCGAATGGAGGGGATGAGCGGGGTGTATCTTTATATTCAAAATAACCTAAAATATAATCTATTTTACACAGGGATGGGTTTGTGTTAAAATTAACAACAGGACGTTGGGAAACGGAATATCTATAAGTTGCCTTAATAACAGTTGCAATTATTTTTAGGATCATTTGAGGAAACTTTAGCCAGTCAGTTCTAGCTAACCAGAGATAGAGTGTAGACCTCTTAATTAGTTTTTATAACTATATACATTAGTGTGAAAAGTAAAAATGTCCACAGATGGATCTTATAGTGAAATAGATGATCAAGGGGAATGGAGGAAAGCTAAATTTAAAACAAAAGCCAGAGATAGGCTACAAAGCATATCTAAATAAACAGACAATTAACTACAGATGAGATAAGGCAAGCTATTTTAGGACCAACTTCCAGTATAAACAGTTAGCCAACAAAAACTACTCAGATAAATTCATTTACAAAAACCCAAATACCAAAGAACAGTCGACATAGAAACTATTCCTCTGTCATGAATGAAATAACACGCAAAAAATATAAACACATGTTTTACTTAACAACAGAATAGATATAGAATGTTCGAAAATATCATTTTGTGATCTTCGGAAAAATTTTTATCCAAGAACAGATGGTGGAATCTTAAAAACAAAAACTGGGCTACTTCTCAAAACCAACTAAGACAAAGACGACATTGTGAACACCCTTCAAGATCTGGTTAAAGTCAAGAGAATACAAAAGTTCAAAGAAACTTACACAACCTACATCCACAGCAATATGTTCGGTTGAACAGGAAATCGAGGACAAACTAATTAGATAGCATCTGCAGTACATTAAACTTGAACATCGTTACTGTAAAAGATTATATCTAATGCAATACAAGCACCAACAACCCTTATTAGGATCATCAGTGGTCCCTTGCATACATTTGAAACACTACTTAAAGCTTATTCTACAAATACAGGCATTGCCCAGTCTATCCAAGCAAACCGCCCAGTCTATCCAACCCCTAAACCTTATAATAAATGTTTATCCAACGAAAGCCTGTAATACGCGGTGAAGCTGCTTAAAATGCTATGGCACACATTCATTAAATACATGTACTTCAACACTATCCCTGAAATGCATAGGTTGCGGTTCCATCATCATAACAAATTTTATTTAAATTAATAATATACAAAAATTACCTAAAAGAATCGCGATCCGGAACCAACCAGACAACCACGTCGCGCAGCGTCGTGGTGTACGTAGGGTTGGCCGGTCACGACCAGTTTGGCTCAATAAAATTAGTACAAAAAGTTAAAACTCCTGCCGCCGCCGCCCGGTGGCAGCTTAAAATTAACATTAAAATTAGTAATATCTGTATTACAGATTTAAAACATTTCAAATTAATACTATAAAAACTATTGGGGCACAAGATAATAAACATTAATAAATTTTAATTTCCGGCGCGGGGAAAAACTCAACGAAAAAACCCGTTCGAAGCAATTGGGCCCAACGGTCTACCCGCCCTCGGGAAGGTAGGGAAGGCGAAGAATTAAGATTTTTTAATAGTTACAATTTTTAAAAGGTTTTTCGGTTTAAAATGAATTTATAACAAAAAAGGATAAAGTGACAAAAAGACAAACAATTGAAAAACAGACAAAAGGGGGAAAGGACAGATAAATATATAAAGTTGTGAAGGGAAAAGTGTGTGATAGAGAAAAGTTATAATTAAGGAGGGTGTGCCTAGAGAGGCTGCCGGAAGATAGGCAACGTCTGGTATGGTAGGGGGTGTTTGATCTGGAACGGGGCATTATGCATTCTGATTCTGGTTATGTTGCGTGTTAGCGGACTGTCGTCCAGGTGAAAGGCATAAAATTTCTGCGATGTTCCCCGGACGAAGCTAGTGACGTTATGTTGGTTGCGGTTTCGACGAACATCAGACGTGGTCGTTCAAGTGACCCAAAAATACCAACGGGACCAATTGCAAGCGTACCAAACATCCAAATAGTCTTTCAATAAAAAATCACATGACATATCACCTGAGAGAAAAATATCGAGAATACATTACCCTGCAACAATACACGATTTGATTATTAACACCTACAATAATGGCTTCAACAATTCCAAAATTGTAAATAGGGCTGAATTATTAGAAAAACTAAGAAAAAGATTTATAGGCAATTTTAGAGTTGGCACAACTGCAGTTCTTTCGGGAAGCCGGGTGTACATTCTCATCTTTGATCTTGATAATGAAGACGCTTTGTCCCCAACTGAACATATCAACAACAATATTAATATCCAGCATGTTCAATCGTCAATAGTTAATTTTTTATACTGTAACATCAATAGTTACCCACAGAGAAAATTTACAATAAACACTTGACACATCAAATTGACTGTAACATGTTCGTTGAATTTAAAACCAACTAACACTTCCTATAGAGGCTGGCCAGTTACACAACACAACGGTAACCAAATTCACAATAAAACAAGAGAAAGCTCTCTTGTACAAGCACACCCCCGTCTGAAAATTGGAAAAGCAAATCCTCCCTCTCTGAATCACTATTTGAATGAATGTATACATTATACAGTCCCATTTATAGGCGACAAACTGCACATTATTGTAGTTATATCCACCCGAATGCAAGAGTTGAGGAGAATATATTCACTAAGGCGAGTCTCTATATATATTCCTTGATAACTGGAGATTTCAATATCAACAACAGAGGCAAAAAAGACAATTGAATAACTTTTTACGTAATAGTAATTTTGAAAAATGGGATACTGCTCCATAATTTATTATGTCACCACTCCTGATGAATTTTATACAGGTCCAACATAATCATTAAGCATAAATTTTCTAAGTGCAACAATATTTTAAACGTAGAGGAAACTCCAGATTTAGGTTCCGATCATTTAGCATTCAAAATAACAATCGATTTATAAAAAGACACCCAACATAGATATTCTGACGTATAACTCCCACAAAACTAACATAACGAAAGCAAGCGAAAACATGTTAGCATATTTACAAAGCGTTGAATTTAAAGAAATCGATAGGAAATGCATATCCGACTTAACATCATAAATTTTAGAAAATACACCCAAAACCAAATATCAGTATTGTACATATGAGCTACCATTATTTATCATTCGACTGAAAGAAAAAGCAAGGCAAGGCAAGGCAACGCAAGGCAAGGCAAGGCAAGGCAAGGTAAGGCAGGGCAGGGCAGGGCAAGGCAAGGCAAGGCAAGGCAAGGCAAGGCATCGAGGTATGGAAGATCCTGCAATGAAATCCGATATCAATCGATTTAACAAAAACATTCAACTGCTGATTCAGGAATTTAAAAGTCACAAATGGATACAGGCTTGTGAAAACATAAAGCAAAAGAAAGATAAAACCTACTGGCAAGAAATAAAGAAATTATCCAAATATTAGAATAAATTTGCTAATAATAGTCATCGAGGAATCCCGCTTAAAATATGAAACGGCTCGAGATAAGGCAAATATTTTTGCCCAACATTATCCGAAAACCTAGAAGGAAAGCTGAGATAATTGCTTTGACGAAGACCATCATGAACATGTAATACTATCATACGACACATTTTCTGAAGAAATATTACCAGATGAACAACATCACATAGAAGAGGACGAATATTTTGAGATACTCAAACAAGGCAAAAGCACAAGCCCGGGACATGACTATATTACAAAAAGTATATGAGAAAATTAGAATTCATATGTATATTATTAAGTTATATGATTTCTGTTTGAGAACGCACTTCATACCTATCGAATAGAAAACGAGGACAATAGTCACCATCCCCAAACCCAATTTAGACCACACCAAAATGACTAAATACAGGTCGACTACAATGCTGGTCCTAGATTTTTTTTTAAAGATTATTAAAAACAGACTGCGGCAAACCATAGGAAATAAAATTCCTGGACATCAATTTGGCTTAAAAACTGGACATTCAACATTTCATCCACTAGCAATACTTTGTTCCGCATAAATTTGAAAATATAACAAAAAAAAGCAAAAACCACGAAAAATTCACTTTTCTTGCATAAAAGTGCATATAAATCTACGACCTACCCGCGATAGTTGGACTTGTTTCTGTAATCCTCCAACAAAAATTTTTTAAAAATCGGTAAAGGTGTTTACACAGAACTTCCCTCTTTATTTGTGCATGGCGGTCACTCTAATAAATTAACAATTACGAAATGACACTGAAAATAATAATCGGAATATAGTTATCACTATTATTACAAGGAAAACCTGATAAGTTTTGGTCAAAAAAGTATACACAGTGCTCATCCAACAACAAAAGTTCAATACTAACTGACAGGTGCCAAATATGGAAGGGTTGCGCAAATACGCTTACAAATGTCCATCATTTTTTTAAAATTTTTCAAAAATGTTGGTAAAAAAAAAATTCATAATTTTTTTCTTCTGAAATATGTTTAGAATGTCATGAAATGTGGAAATTTGAAATTTGTGCAAAAAGAAATGTTTTCCATCTATTCTAGTGGTGAAATATTTTTTCAAGATGGTAAAAAAATGTTGCAATTTTTTTTTCCGAAATAGGTTTGGAATGTCATGAAACGTGGAAATTTTAATTTTGAGCAAAAACAAATTTTTCATCTATTCTATAGTATTGATAAATAGATCAAAACCTTTTTCAAAAATATTTTTAAATTTGTTTTTGTTGAAATAGGTTTAGAATGCCATGGAAACGTGGACAGAAAAAAAATTTCCATCTATTTTAGCGGTAAATTTTTTTCAAAAATTGTAAAAGAATTTCCTAAATTTTTTTATATAATAGGTTTAGAACGCCATGAGACGTGAAAATTTTAAATTTGAAAAAAGAAAAAAATTTTTACATCTATTTTAGTGGTAAAAAATGTTTAAAAAATGAAAAAAAATAGGCTTAGAATGCCATGAAATGTGAAAATTTAAAATTTGAACAAAGAAATTTTTTTTTCATTTTAGAGGTACAAAATTTTTTTTAAATTTTCAAAAAAATTTTTTCTGAAATAAGTTTAGCGTGTCATGAAACGTGGAAATTTTAAATTTGACCAAAAAAACATTTTTTCATTATTGATTCCCTTTAAACAGTCCACCCTGTATATTTTCCAGTGAAATTTTAACCATTTCTTCGCTGACAGTAGCGTCAACTACCTACCAAATTTGACTGCTCTCCGTCAAGTAGTTCTTTAGTCAATGCACCAACAGACAGACAGACAGACAGGCAGACAGACAGGCAGGCAGGCAGGCAGGCAGTCAGTCAGGCAGGCAGTCATACAGACAGACTGACTGACGGAATGGAAAAACCTATATTTTCGTAATCTACGTGTTCTGAAACGTCAAAATCCGAAAAAATCTCGGAGGGTGATTTTTTCTCGAATACAATACTTCCTTCGGTATGCGAGGGAAGTAAAAAATTGGATGGACCTAACATTTCGGGTTCAAATGTTGGCCCCGGCGGGTATATCCTGCATTGTCTTTTTGGAAAAAATTATGCAGTTGGTATTTGTGAAAATCCTACACTTATTACCTTAAAAATTTCAAAAATTGTTTCATACTGTTTCCTGCAAATTATTGTATTACACTTTTTGTTTCCAAGTTTATCTTGGCAGCCTTGAATATAAGCATATTTAAATATACAGGAAAAGTATATTTCTTTACCAAAATACCGTTGAATAGTAGCAACCTAATTAATTACTAAATATTTTAACATAACTTGCATATTTGTATCTTAAAATTCGTGAGGTGTCCCTTTTTCTGTCCGATATGATTGATTTATTAAACTTACCTGAACGTGTTTTTCTATTTTCCAGAGGTTTAATTAATTTGGTAGTCGCCCAAAAATTATGCCTAATATATTCTGTTATTGATTTATGTGAAACTTGTGTTTTCGGAAAACAAATCGTTGTTTTCAATTAGAAAATTAATATTTATTATAATCAACAGGTGTCTAAATTAGCTAATTAAAAGTTTACATATTTTTTTCGGAATGTTAGGAAAAAATATCTCGAATTAATCAAGCTCTACTCGTTGAATTAAGCAGGAAAAACAGAGATCGATCAATTAGCGCATTGCTTCTGGGAAATAACTATGAAACTTAGAGATTACTTCATTAGAATTCTAATTTATTTTAACATTACAGTAAAATAATTTTATAATCGTGGAAAAAACAACCGAATTAAAAATTTTTGAAATAATATATAAATAATGCTGATTAGTGGCTGCCCATGGATTTCAAATAGGGTTGATGTATAAGTTTATTTAAGATGCTGCAGATAATCACACTCTGTTTTGTTTTCCGTATTACTTTCATATTGAATTTAAATTTGAACTACGCCACTTGATAATAATTCTTCAATGCTGTAAAAGGCATTGGTAAGCAGATACATTTTTATTCTGATTTTAAATCTTGTATCATTTAAAAGTTTTACTTCGGGCGGCAAAGCGTTGTATAACTGGATCCCATAATATCCTGTACCATACCCAATTTTAGGAAGGCATAGAAAATTTTGATGGATGTTGTACTTATTTCTGACATTATACTGTATTTTGTAATGAAGTGACTTTTTTCCTAAAGATGCTGGCATGCAGAAGGACGTAATCTATACAGATTTTTCCAAGGCCCTCGATAGACTGGATCATAACATCCTACTGAAAAAACTTGCTAATAATGGATTTTCTCCAATACTCCTTGAATTTTTCAAGTCTTATCTTACCGACAGAAAGCAACTCGTGCAATGCTGTGGTTACCAGTCTGTTGAAATAGCCTCTACCTCTGGAGTTCCACAGGGCTTCAACCTGGCTCCACTATTGTTTAACATATTTATAAACGATATTGGATATGACTTAAATGTCTCGTTTATGCTCTACGCTGATGATATGAAAATCTATTCCACTATCAATAACGCAGCTGACTGCGATAATTTACAGGAAAATCTTCTCAAGATAAATCTATTGTGTTCAGAAAACAAATTACCATTAAATGTTCAAAATGTCATGTTATGTCTTTCACAAATAAATTGCATAGAATAAATTACAACTACTCAATAAATCAATCAACGTTATCTCGACCTGACACCATCCGAGACCTGGGAGTCACTTTCGATGATAAACTCACTTTCAAAATTTATATTAGTAATCTAACATCAGAATCCTATAAAACGCTAGGCTTTATCGGTAGGAATTGCAAAGACTTCACTAATACTAGTACATTAAAGTTGCTATATATCTCGTTTATAAGATCTCGTGTTGAATACGCTTCAGTAATATGGTGTCCTTATTATGACCTCCATATGAATACTGTAGAAAACGTACAAAGAAGATTCTTAAAGTATGCCTGCTATAGAGAAGATGGTGTATATCCCGCTATTGGCTTTCCTAATGATCGAATGGAGAACAGGTATCCATCGAAAGTCTCGAGAATAGGCGTACGAAATCACAAATAATCTTATATAAGCTACCGAACAGTAAAATAGACTGCAGTGATATTCTTCATCGTATTAACTTTCAGGTACCTAGAATTACCTCTAGGCATTCACTAACTTTTCATTTGCTGACGCCGAGAAGTCAAAAAGTTTTCTCCTATTAATCAAATATGCGACAAATATCATAAAATTCAAGATAGAATTGACATATTCAACTGCAGTGTAGCCTCCATAAAAAAACTGTCATAAGCTGTTTTCTTGCTTATTTTTCTTTTCAATTGTTACTTATATGTCACTTATATTTATGTGCACATAATATCGAATTACTTTGTAAATTGTATATTTAATACTTGTATTACTTTTGTACCCATTCTGTAATTGGGTTAACACCTGTTGAATGGTTGTATATTAAATAAATAAATAAATAATCAAAACGCAATGTAATATTTGCCTACATTATGTGCCTCACTTATGGCCGGAGAAGTTGTTTTAAAACAAGTAGCATAGATTTCTTCAACATTAGTTAGTTTACGCTGCGAAACAGTTTTCTATTTTATATATAACATATGTAAGAAATCCAGGCTGTGAAAAGGTAACCTGCAATGTTCAAGCTAATTATCAATATTTGCCACCAGCGGCGTTTGGGTAGATCAACGTTAACCTGTTTGATTATAGTATATTATTCAACGAGCATATAATCACCAGAGTGAATAATAGCCATTATATGCGAGTAGAATACTATACTTTGTCCACGACTATTAAATATTTAATATTTATTTAATTCATCTTCATTCAATGTCTCCTATTTAGGAAAAATTCATGTCATCAGACATCATATATAATTTTCTCGATTTTTCGGGCGATTTCTGCAGCCTCCTTTATCTCCGGCGTTATCTTTGAAATCTAGTTTTCACTGTCAGTACCAATTTATTTAATTATATTACCCCTTTTGAGTACCTAAAATGTAAAATTATTGTAAATAACGTTGGCGTTGAAATCGCACAAATTTTGACGTTTCAAATCAATTGACGCTTTGACACATTGTCATGGCTTACTAATAAAATAATACAGTTTGTAGACATGTAGGTAAATGGTTTCAAAAACAATGTTGGGGATTTCCGCGTATTGCTAATAGAAATAGATGATGCTTTGAAAAGAACTTACTAATGTAGTTTTTGAGTGTTTATTAAAATACCTCTTCGGCATTTGAGTGCTTCCTAGAAAACTTCTCTTTTGGTTACTACAATTTTGACATTTTAAATTTTTAGTAAAAAGCCACTAATGTCATTTCTTGCAAACAATTGACTGTCCTCATTATTCACTGCAATCAGTGAATAATGAAATCATTATTCACTGCAGAGAATAATGAATAGCATTATCCTTAAGGAAACACATACATATTGAGTACATTATTTAATAGTCGTGGACAAAAACATTTATAATGCCCCATTCGGTCTCGTCTTTCAATCAGTAAACATGCGTTTACTAAGAAGTCCTTTACCGACAGTATGTAAGTACATATTGTCTTATCACCGCCACTGGTTCGTGTCGCCGTTTTTACATTAACACAGATAATTTAAAATAATTTCCGATTAAAGGTATCAAAATATATTTGCTAGTTTCCGATTTAGTAACTTATATTTCAATTTCATAACATAAATATTAACAAAGTGGGTATACCCGAGTTAGAACCTGTTAAATTCTCACTTTATCCAAAAGCTATGGTCCAAAGAAGTCCCAGAGTGGAAGGGACATACCTAGGTGATATTTCGAGGGAAATTAGAAAATTGGGTATCCTTTACCGTATTTTAACTCAGCTGTTTTGTCATTTTAGTGGGTTAAAATAATTCCTGTTTAAATTCTGTTGTTCTACCAAGGGGGTAGAGTTTTAAAATATACCGTCCATTTTGGTTCTATTATTTTATGTCGACACGAGTCAAAACAAAACGTATTACTTTGAAACAATTTTTATAAATTCATTATAGTCCTACCCAACAAAAATAAATTGTCCGTACATTTTGATACATAGGAACTTTCCGCAACAACGCCGACAAGATACCAGGTGGTCGAACCGAAGTTCACAGAGAAAAATTTGATTTCGACAAGTTTTCACGCTTACACGCTGACCGATCATATAGGCATGATTTTTGCTGTAAATAAACTACCATTACTTGGTATTTGCACACCGTTTTTTTCTTTCTCTTGCTACTTACTAATGTAATTTTTCCCCTTTCCCTACCTAAAAAAGTGACCATTGTTTCAGCTAGAGACTAATCGGGTTTTTAGAAGAGGAAATAAAACATTTTTCGCAAATGTTCACTATTCCCCCATTTTTTTCTTTTGTATGGGACATTTACTGTTAATTTTACTATACTGTATCTGTATCAAATATAAAATTCTGTTTTGTTTTAAAGTTACAGCAACTTCGTGAACCAAAAACCGGTAGTGCAATAAGAAGTCACACGGACAATTTAACAATCTGGGGCACGACATGGGTACCACCCGCATAGCCAGGTAGAATGGAAGGTGACAAACGGCAAAGTAATTATATACTTGGAAATAAATCGTTTATTGTTGTTAAATATACAGACAAAAAGTATATAAAATTAAATAGATTTTAGCACGTTGGTGTCAAAAAGACTACACCTAATAAAAGTCTATTTTGATGGGAACTTACGAACGGTACAAAAACAACAACGGATTCGTGTTTGTCTTTCTTAATTAATTGAGCAACTAATTAATCGAGTGGCTCTCCGGTATTGAATGGCAATGCTACTACTTTTTTATATATTTTTTCATACATGCTAATAAACTTTATAACCGATAGCCTAGGTAAAAGGGAATTTTAAAAAAAAATGCAAAACGGGGCTTTTCAGTCAGTCGATTTGGGGCAGCTGTACGAGACAGAACGAAATATCGCATTAGTTTTGCAAAAACAGGATCTCAGTTCGTAAAACGGACCTCTTTTAACTTTTCTTTCTTCTGCACGTGCAGAATTGGGCAAAGACACGTGTCTTTGTTATTTGTATTGCTATTGTTGATGTCAGTGTTGATGTTGCTGTTGTCAAAAGTACATGTATTGAGGAAGAAAATAAGCCGGAACATGTTACGCTACGAGATCCTTAAGCTGTAGAAATTAATTTTCAAAAAAGTGCCCTTTAATAAACAAATGCTTTTTTGCAAAAATTATACAAGTATACATTTCTCAGAAAACAACTCATTCTACACAGTAAAACCTATAATCTATCGAAATTTGTTACGTCTACGTATTTTGCACTCTATAGCATGTGGAAATAACAACGGGTCATAGAATTTCAATATATTTGAGATAGATATGATAACAAGATATGAGGAGTTGGCTTCTAGCATATACGCTAAAAATGAAGTTTCTAGGCTATTATTAGCTTATATATCTTATATTCCCCTATTTACTAAAAATTAGTAAAGTCATTCCACTATTTAAAAAAGGAGACAAAAACTCTTATAACAATTATCGAGCGATTAGCATAATTTCAAGTATGTCGAAGGTTATAGAACTTGCATTTTTAGAACAGCTGAGTGGTTTCTTTTTAAAAAATAACCTTTTATCGTCAGTTCAACATGGTTTCTTAAGAAATAAAAGTGTTGACACTGCATTAGTAAATTTTCACAGCTCGATAGTGGACGCCTTAGATAAAGGATTATTTGCTTTTGGACTTTTTATAGATTATTCACGTGCCTTTGACTGTGTAGGTTATGACTTACTTATTGCAAAGTTGTTTAGATATGGTATTAGGGGTCCTGCCTTAGATTTTTTATCAAGCTATATTAAAGACCGTACGCAAGTAGTCTATGTGAATGGAACAAAGAGCAATACATGTATAATAAATACCGGTATACCACAAGGTTCCATATTAGGGCCATTCATTTATCTCATCTTTGCCAACGATCTCGCTCTATACATTCAAACCAAATACAATGTTCATATTACGTGCTACACCGATGATACAAACTTTTTAGTTGTTCAAAAAAGTCCTGACGCAGTAAGAAATATATCTAAGGATCTATATAAAGACATCATAATTTGGTCAGAAAAGAATCGGCTTACGCTTAATAAAGAAAAAACAAATACTGTATCATTTAGGTTTAATATCGAGCAGAACTCTAGCGACGAATTTCTAATAACAGATTCTGCTAAAATATTGGGTATTATGTTCGACCGAAATTTGACGTGGGCTGCTCATATAGATAGTGTGTGTGTGAAGCTCAGTAAGGATTGTTATGGTATGCGCAACTTAAAAAATCACTGCGGTAAAGATTCTCTAATGACATTCTATTATACTAACATACATTCTCATCTGCGTTATGGAATTATGCTGTGGGGATTGAGTACTACTTATGTTCGTCGGGCATTTATTCTTCAAAAGCGTGTCATTAGGATTATGGAGAGTTTACATCCCCGAGATTCATGCAGAGAATCTTTTAAGACCTTAAGAATATTAACTCTGCCTTGCTTATATATTTACGAAATCTGTTGCTATATTTTTAAAAACAAATCAGCGTTTCTTGCAAACCAAACACACCACAATTATCAAACAAGATTTAAAGATCAGTTAATTCCACATCAGCACACAACAGCATTATATCAAAAAAGCGTGTATTACAACGGCTGCAAAATTTATAATCATTTACCCACTGATGTGAAAAATTGTAAGAGCCTATTTACTTTCAAAAAGAGGATAAAGAATTTGTTAACAGAAAAATGCTTGTATGATGTCAATGAATATTACTTAGTCTGGCCATTTATATATCCATTTATTTATTGCGTGTTTATATATTTATATATATATTTTTTGTGTAGTTTGTTAATATGTTAGTGTTTTGTTTTATACAATTTTAGGTGTATTTTATTTCATATTATTTAAAATGTATTATGTTTAGCTTCGATTTTGACGCACTCCTAAATTACTTGTATGGTTATCAATTAATTGTATTTGTGATTGGGAAATAAAGATTATTATTATTATTATTATTATTATTATTATTATCAGATGTCATTACAATACATAAATGGACCAAATTTCAAGTGAATATCTCAATTATATTTCATCAACCCCTTTAATAATGGAGTGGGGGTGGTAGAGAGGTTGAAAAATGTTATAAAAAAGTCCTTGGCCTCTAGTATATACCCCAAATCCCAAGTTTCTGTGCTCTTACCAGCATGCTTTACTTATTTTCTCCAATTTACCCCTACTTGCCCCCACCCCTTCAACGGAATTATCTCAAAAGAGAATCAACATCCAAATGTTAGAATACTGCGTGTACCAAATTTCAAGTGAATAACTCAATTTTATTTTATAAGCCCCTTTTCCTCCTTAGATTACATCCAAGACAGTAATACGCTTATATTATGAGACTTTAATTTGCGTTTGTACTCTCTTCATGTCTCGAATATTGTCAAATGTCCTAAAGTATCAACACTTATCAATTAACTAAACCTTCTAAACTTGCGTCAATACAACTCTGTTTTTAATAATAACATAGACTTTTAGGCTTAGTTATATGTAAGGCACATAGAGTTGTTGAAAAACCAGTTGAAAAACCAGTTGAATTCTTGGTTTCAGAAGATATACATCATCCTGCTAATGTTAACTTCGAAACTCAGTTTGTGAATCCGAATGTGAAATTTCCAATAAAATCTACTAATTCTTTCAACTTTTAAAAGGCAAATTTTCCTCTTCTGTATGAACAACTACTGCATATTAACTGGTCGTTCTTAAATAACTATGATGATGTTAGAATCTGTGTTGATTTATTTTATATGAAATTAAGTGAGGGTTTTAACGAGAACATACCCAAGTGCAAATCTTCACAAAATAAAAGATAGTTTCCGCCTTGGTTTAATTATAAAAAATATAAAGCTAAAGCATAAGAAATTGATATTATTTAGACGCCATGATAATAATGAATCGCTAACTGAATTTCGTAGACTTAGATCACAAATCAAGTCGGACATTAAAATTGCATTTCAAAATACTAATCGAATTGAAAATAATATCACATCTGAACCCAATAAATTCTGGGCTTACATCAATGGCACAAAAGGGAAAACTAGCATAGCTAAAGACGTGACTTACAACAATGAACCTCTGGAGACCCATAATGATATCGTCGACGCATTTGCTAACTTTTTCTAGCAATCTTACTTCCTTAATATTTCGGACGCCCCAGTAACCAGGTCTAATATCTTTCGTTTGACTGTTTGGACATTAGACGCTTTTCCGAGGCTGAAGTTTGCATGGCGTTAAAAGGAATTAAACCTAAACTTACTGCGGGCCCAGATGGAATTCCAGCGTTTCTACTGAAAGACTGTGCCAGCATTTTTGCATATCTCTCTGCATAATTTTGAATTTGTCTTGGGAAATGCTATTTTCCTGATATTTGGAAATAGTCCAAAGTGTGCACTGTGCACAAAAAAAGTGAAAGAAATATTGTTACCAATTATAGATCAATAACAATCATACGTAACTTTGATAAAGCTTTCGAAATCCTACTGCATGATAACATTTATTGGCTATGCAACAACACAATTTTACGAAACGTTGCTCCACCACCGTAACGAACTTAATCTGCGCTACTCAGTACATTGCTGAATCAATTGATTCTCACATACAGGTAGATTCAGTCTACACTGACTTTTCTAAGGCGTCTGACAGACAACCATAGTAAACTTCTCTATAAACTTGACAAATTTGGATTGTGTGACGGTTTACTCCAATTTCTTGAGAGTTACTTAACTGACAGAGTTCAATTCGTATCTTATAATAGATATAAATCTGTTGAATACTGAGTCACGTCAGTACCCCAGGGACCAATACTTGGACCACTATTCTTTAATATTTTTATTAACGGCATCAGTGATCACTTAGACGTGTATTTCTTAATATATGCCGATAATGTCAAGATGTTGCATAGGATTAGTAATTATAATGAATGCGAAAAACTTCAAAACAACTTAACTAAGTTATCGGTTTGGTGCGATGGAAATGATCTTCACCTAAATGTTGGCAAGTGCAATGTTATGAGTTATACAACCAAGGAGTCCCCAATTATATATAATTATAATTATAATGTTAATGGCGACACGCTGAACAGACCATCTACGTTCAAAGATCTAGGTGTAACTTTTGATAATAAATTAACTTTCGCTAACCATATTGGTGCTGTTATTTCACATGCATACAGAATGTTAGGCTTTATCTTGCGTAACAGCCATGATTTTAGTGATGCGAAAACATTAAAGATGCTTTATTTTGCTTTCTTGTACCGCTCACGTTTTGAGACACTGTAATTTAATTTGTAAATCTAAATTATGTGTGCCAAAGCGATAAAGCGCCCGATTATTCCTTTCACTATTTTAATTTAAATTATAAGATATTGATCTTAGCATTATACGCGCTTAAATTTTATCGGCTAGTCATGACAAATGCTTGACCGATAGCATGGTAGCTTGCACGACCAAGTTTAGCCAATAGTAAGCGGGCATATTCCGCCGCCAAGTCGGCAACAAGGGAGACGCTAAAAAGATGGCGTAGAGGCGGTTGGCCGGTAGGCCGTAAGAATTAAAAAGCCGCCGTATATTTGTAAATATCTGTATATAGTGAATAATAACTGCGAATAGAATCAGTAAAGTAGTTATTTTAGTTTACATGTTCTGTGTTATAGTGTAACATGGCCCATAGTTACAGCGAGGCCATGTTTTCGCCGAATCAACTGCAAGTACAACAGACTTTTATATTATGTATGCATCTCGTGAAGCTAATGTTGCTGTTTGAAGCGAATTGCGCCAATGCAGAATTATTGATGGCTTCAATACCTCATTCCACGTTTGGCCAGTAATATTTTTGATTGTATCCAGTGTTACCGTCCGATAAAGACTTCTCGTACCCCATGAGAAGATTATAGTACGTCAATAACCTCGTTTTGGTGGCGTAGCTATACCGTCCTATTATTTTGACATCTCCCGTGTGTTTTGGGCATACAAACATGTTCAACTGCCGAACCAGTTTATGTCGAAATTATTAATTGTCGGGCAATTTTTGTCGTAAATTTTACGTACAGTTAGTAATATTTTCCTTTTGTGTGGCTATATGTAAGCCAGCTGAGCTTAATTATGTTATCGTAAAAATTATTTGTTTACAACGCCCTGGCCAGACCGCGTTTAGTTTGGTTTCATTATTTACTGTATACGGCTTCTTATTATGTGTACAATTTTTACTTTGTCTTTTGTTATATGTCAGATGGACTTTTAATGGTTCGTTTACTTGATTATTCTTTTGTAAAGTTTACTCACCCCCTGATGTCGCTTGCTCTGCCTTTGTTTGTGTATTTTTTTAGTAAATCGTTAAAGTAAGTTAAATTCAATGATTCGTTTTATTTTTCACTTAAGAAAGTTTAACGTTTCATTCTTTCGATCCAAGCTGGAGTATGCTTCACTAGTCCAGCAATCTGGGCATAACTCATAATGATAAATTGGAAAACATTCAGCGTCGCTTCCAGAAATTTTTAAATTGGAAAACTGAGGACACATATCCAACAATTGGAGCTTCTTGTAACGAAAAAATATTTTTTTCCGTTTAAGCACCCGTGCTAAATAAATTTGAATTACCCGCGGAAATAACGACGGGAAGTCAACAAGTGCGCATACGCGGTAGAAGCATCATTTGAAATATCCATGCTACTTGTTCA
The DNA here is from genome assembly GCA_963583905.1 of Stenurella melanura. Taxonomy (NCBI): domain Eukaryota; kingdom Metazoa; phylum Arthropoda; class Insecta; order Coleoptera; family Cerambycidae; genus Stenurella; species Stenurella melanura. Next base: position 9,994,044 of record OY757317.1, read on the forward strand.
CTTCGATTTCGACCTGGGTGAGTTAAGACCGTTACATATTCTTTAACGAATTCTCACGTTTATTTCTCTAATCCTTTGATATTTTGAATATATTTGATTATTAAATGATGTCATATTATTGAGTTAACGTTGCTGTATAGTTATTCTTGGGAATTAAAGGATATTCCGTGTAATAATTAATTTTTATTAACACACCTGTCTGTGTGATGTCGGCGTCCATTGGACACATGTTAACTCATTAATTATCGTGGCAATTTTGTATTTTGTAGTCGCTTGAGACACAATACCGTGGTGTTTTGCCATTATTTAGATTATTGTGTACGAGGATTAAACTCGGAAATTAATCAAAGGATAAATTAGAATCTTTGTTTCTTAATCGTGTGTAGACAATCTTATCTCATTAAAAGTCGAAATCTAAAGTCGCATTTAGTTCACCTCGTATTAAAGAGAAGAGGTTAAGAGATCATTTTTTTATTAGTTTATTTTTTGGGAGATTAAACCCATAATTTTGTTTGTTATATTTGTTACAGTATTAGTTTTTTTCAGATAGTAATTCAGATATTTTCTCTCTAATTCTAACTAAATTTTGTTACCTTCATTCAAATTTTTGGTCATAACCAGTCAGCCATTTTGTAAACGGCTAAAATTTCATGAGAGTAGAGTTTTCTTATTTATCAATTTCATATACTATATTAATCAGTAGTTTATTCATATATTTTCAGAAGTAAAATTTTATCAATACTCAGGTTTTTGTTAAATTGCTAACAGTTTGGTTTTGCAGTGACCTTCGTCACTATAGTTTTTTTGTAGTTTTCTTGTATTTCTTTTTTCTCACAATTTAAATTTTTTATATTATCAACTGGTTCGTTACATTACCCCTTTTTGATGTAAAATCCTGGACCAAGCCACCATCGAAGCAAAGCACGAGGCATAAAATGAATATTTGGAGTTATCCTAAAAGTATTGTCATTCCGACGCAGCGTCTCCTGGAAATCAGCGTTGTCAGGACCTGAATATTACGTCCTCCTTCCCGGGTATCCGTGGCCATCTTCAGGAACAGACCTCGTCGGAATTCCACGTCTCCGCTAAGCTAAGTAGCCAAATTTATGTGCAAAATTCAACTTTTGGTCAGAAGAAACATTGTAAACCAGTTGATCGTTTCATTGTAATTTTTTTGTTAATATTCAAATTTAATTTTTTTTCTAAACTAAATTTTTGTTGTTCAACTAATTAAATCAAATTTCACCATTCATATTTTTAATAATTATAAAGTGTTGTAAAATTTTCAATCTTTTATACTTATGTTAATATATTATTTGTTTTATATTTGATTTTGATTGTTTTCTCCCCCTGATAAAGTTTGCAAGAGTGTTATTTACTGAATACGCTGGCGTCCAAATTTTTATAGTATATTTTTTTCTCAAATTTAAAATCTCGACTGTTTATGGCATTCTAAGCCTATTTCAACAAAAAATAAATAAAAAACATTTTTATGATTATTAAATCATGCTTAGATAAAGCGTTTTTACAAAATACAACATTTGACTGCAATGTTTCTTTTGTCATATAGTCGAAAAGTCCAAAGTTACTCTCATTCTCCATTAAAATCGAAAGCGGCATGACGGTTTGGTTATTAGTAACTTGTATACCGTATGTCTGCGGCTGTAGGTACGCAGGCATACCCAATTATTCTTAAGTGCAAGTATATAGGAAATTATAATCGCATTTCTTGCTAATAGGAAACGCGGAGATGAGTCAAAATTTAATTACAACCGAAGTAAGGCAATATTGCTTTAATAAATTTATCTTTTTAATGGATTTTTTAATGTTTCTTCCGTTTTTTTAACTACTTTATCATAAAAGGCAATTTTATGGTCTATTAAACTGAGTGCTAATTCATTGTTTGTATCAGTTCATTTTCATTGTAATATATGTATGCCAAAATTAATTTATTACTTTAACATTGCTACTAATAAAGCTTATCTTTTGGACTGACATACTTATTAAGTTCCTTCACATTCACGTAGTGGTGTGGAAGTATAGTAATCGTGGAAGAGCTTTCAAACATATTTTTGAAATAGGCTTAGAATGTCATAAAAGGCCGAGATTTAAAATTTGAACTTAAAAAATTTCTGTCTGTCGATTTATAACTTTTTTCTGCACACGTTTTCTTAGCGATGGTTTAAGATATTTACTTGTTTGATACACATATGTATGATGACGAGATCTGGAACTAGATTATATTTTGCGATAATTCTAGTGCAGGGTTGGGGGTTAAATAGCAGCAAATAAGGGAAAATAAGTAATGCAAGCTAGTAAGAGTACATAAATTTGGCATTTGGTGTATATACTAGAAGCCAAGGCCTCAGATTTTTTATAAAATTTTCCACTCCCCCATCACCCTAGCCTCACTACATTAATTAAAATTGAGATATTCACGAAATATGATACATGTATGTATTATAATGACATCTGGAAAATAAAATAAAATTCACCAAAATTGTTTTTGGGGCAAAACTCTATTTTTTCAATATCGGTACCGTGGTACCATTTAGTAGTACTGTTAATAAGGGATTTAGTCATATGTCGTACTAAAATGTGCGATAAATACTAACAAAATTACAGCTAAGAGAAAATAAGATAATACAATTTTATTCTAGTTACCTTGTTACACATAAGGTGGTTTTGGAATACAAAAAATGAACACAAAACATTACAACAGTTGTTCAAAATGCCGTCCATTAACGTCAATGCACTTCTGTTCGCATAGCTGTTTCTCGAAGAACGTTCGCCAATTGCTGGGCCGTTATACTATTAATTGCTTGTCTTACTCGTAGCTCCAGGTCTTCACAGGTTGTAACAGCTGTTGCATAGACAATATTTTTTAAATGACCCCAAACAAAGAAATCAAGGTGCATTAAATCAGGTGACCTAGGAGGCCACCTCACAGGGACCATTCGTCGAAATTACGTTTTCTCCAAATCTCCGTTGAAGGTAATTAATTATTATCCTTGAATTATGGGGAGGAGCGCCATCTTGTTGGAAATACATTCACTGTCCTAAATCTAAAGGTAACTCATCTAATATGTCCTAAATCTCATTTTTCAGTAATCTCAAGAATTTGGCATCCGTCAGAAGTCCTACTACCGATTATTCCAAGACAAACATTGAAAACGAACCGCGCTTGAAAGTTATTTTGTAATTTGTCGGTTAAATAATCCCAAAATTGTAAACCTTGACTCGTCCAAAAATAAAATCAGTCCCAAAAAAATCATTGATAGGCTGCACGTTATTATACAAAATCCAATTGCAATGTTCCATCCTACGTTCGTAATCACTTTCGTACAAATGCTGGTGCAATTGGTATTTAAAAGATTTGTAGTGGTATTTGTGCAAAATTCGGCTTACTGTTTGATGACTGATGTTCAATTCAAACCCAACTTGCCTTAAGGAAACAGTCTTATCAACTTCTATTCGAGCCAAAACATTAATTTCCGTTCCTTCGTCAATAATAAAGTTTCCATCCGGATCATTGTTGGGCTATCTTCAGAATTGGTTTTCAACATGTTTCAAATAATTTTTCGCATAGATTTATTCTATATAAACGCAATGGTAGTAATACTCGGAGAACCGAAATAAAGTGAAACTGAAGTAGATCAAGATGATTTAATACTATAATATGAACATAAAATCATGTCTTCTTGAACCTATCACCACTTACAGACGCAATACATTATCTGGAAAATTCAAACAGTTTAGATATTTACGATATAAATAGTAAAATTGTTAGAAACGATAGATTTTCTAGTTCTCCCATTAACGCGTATAATAAACAAATGTTTTAGTGCGGGTTGCTTTCCTGATATCTTTAAGGTGACTCAAATTGTGCCTATTTTTTATTTAAAAAACCGTTTGTCGAAATATGTCGAAAAATATTTCTTATTGCATGCTTGCTTTTATGGTTTTAGGCAAAAATGTTCCACAATAGATGCAATCTGTAAGATTGCGGGTGAATAGTTGGGTGCCTTGAAGAGGCAAGACCTTCGACTGGGTCTCTTATACTCTCATCATCAAAAAACGTAGTTTTTATGGAGTCAGGGGAATACCGTTGTCTCTGCTAAAGTCGTATCTGGAGAATATGCAACAATGCGTCTCACAAAACAATATGACATTCAAAAGTGATGACATCTCATTTTAGATCAGTAAAACATGGAGTGCCTCAGGAATATGTGCTGGGACCTCTACACAAATACTAATTTTTTCAACTAGATATGGCGTAACGAAGGGAGATAGTGTCAGTTTACTCGGTATAGTTATCGACGATACTTTAAGTTGGAGCAATCATATACAGAAACTTAACAGTAAGCTATTAAGCTATTTACTTCTTCTACGAAGATTAAGAACGGTTCTACAACTACACACTTTGCTCTCAGTATACTATTCACTAATCCACTCCTACATAAGCTATGGGGTAATACTCTAGGGGAACTCGAGCAGCGCTGCAAAAATATTTCGACAACAGAAAAAGTCTATAATCATAGCAAGAGCAGGTTTCAGGGAACACTGTCAACCTCTATTTGTTAAATATGGTATAATGCCCATTCCTTGTCTATATATTTACTACTCCTTTTAGAGATTCATAAAAACAAGAATTTGTATGTAACTCCATCTGAGCTACATAACCATAACACAAGATCGACCAATCTGTTAAAACCCCCTAAATATCGCTTAACATTGTCTATCACGACATTGTCTATCAGGATATCGTCGGTCATAAAGGTTCATAGCTGCAATTGCATTTTTTTACTTTCTCCATAAATAATTTACATGTCCACTTTTTCCTCTTTTGTATAAATTTGCGGCATTTTGAACACAATTAACAAGAATTTTACAAATTTTTAAAAACACATTAAAAACGCCGTTAAACAAACAAAATTGTATATTCTTATCTTCTTTTAGCTGTAATTTTGTTAGTATTTATCGCACATTTTAATACGACATATGAATAAATTCCTTATTAATAGTACTAATGAATGGTATGACGGTACCGATATGGTTCCATTTGAAAAAATTGAGTTTTGCTCCAAAAACAATTTTGGTGAATTTTATTTGCTCATAAATCACGTAATTTAGTGTTTTTAACGGGATTTTGATTTTTGTAGCATTACACGGGTCATTTATAATAAATCGGAACCGTCATGGCACACTTAAATGGAAAACTAAAAATTATATTATAAAAAAAATTGATGTTTGAAATGCCACTTATTTGGCATCGTTGGATTAATAAAATTATGCGGAAATCAAAAATGCTATATGTAGGGTGTTCCATTTAAAAACCGAAAGTTAGTGTCACTTACGGCGAAGCAGGAAGAGAAAATAAAATCAATTGTATATCAAAAAGTGTCGCATTATGTATGTAGTATATCCTAAATTATCTTCAAAACTAAAGGAGAAAAGAGTGGTATACCATGACCCTGTTACACCCGGTGTACTAGAAGCCAAAACCTCATATTTTTAAATAAAATTTTTCGACACCTGTGACGTACTTACCAGCTTCTCAAATAGTAAGCGACAACAGGTCGGTAGCTCAGTTAGGATTGTGGATACGTTTAGTTTGCTTTTAATAAAAAATTAGTTTTTATATTATGAATGTTCGCATAAGGCGTTAAATAAGCTAAGTGCGGGCGCCAGTCAATAATATCGACAGAAAGGGGGAATAAAATAGACAAATAAATTTAAGTCAAAAATATTTAATAATGTAAAATGGAAGAATATGTGACATAAATTTGATATGCCGGTATATACGTTTGATACAAGTTAACGATACAAACAGGTCTAAAATATTCCCGTAAAATTGAGCAGTGGAATATAATGCACATAAAAAGTATTAAATATTTAACAATAAGTAAATGGCACGAAAAAAATATATAAACGTCAGCCTCGATGTGCCTAGTTGAAACACACTATATGTTCTCTCTGATTCAAGGTATTACATATAAAAATTAAATAAAATATGGTAATCTGCACTATTATCAATATAACAAATAAAATATATAGGTATAAGAGCTCAAATCTTATTTGACACAATATGCATTAAATATGCCCAAAAAACAGCTGTTAGATGGTTCACGGAAAGGGCACAAGTACTTAGGCATTCATGTTTAAAATCCAAAATTACCAGAATAACGAAATTACAGTTTTGTTAAACACAGCTTTTTTTTCGTTTTGGTTATTTAAAATATTCAAAAATAAAATCGGTACTCATCTGGTAGGCATCTTTGCTGCTCCAAAATTCACCCTGTTTGTAACAATACCAGACAAAGTGGTCCTAATAATCTGCCCTTTTCTCATATGATGTCAACAACAATTTGTCCTTCAATTTTGCTCTTTTCTTACGTGATACCAGTAGTACTGATATTATACTCGAAAAATGCATAATATGATTTAAGTTACCTTAGCTGTTCTTAGGCCTTTCACAAACAATCACCACCAAAATTCATCTTTACTATGTAATTTTGTGATACAAATTTTTATCGCTTACACGAGCAGTAGACGTTAATCACTTCTCACATTTTTTTCGCCTTTGCCTTTTTCTGGATAACTTGGTAGCCAAAAAAACGCGACTTTTCATTTATCTACAGCTCTTGTTTCTCTATGAAAGTATGTGTTCAGATTTTCAAACTATAAGCAACCCAATATATACCATATACGGACATTATTCAAGCTAGTAATTATTTTAATTAATAGTTATGGACTTAATTTCAATTTACACAGGGTATCTGCAGAAGTGAACCGTCACACACTTCCACTACCTCACTCCATTATTAAAACGGTTGATAAAATAAAATTGAGATATTCACTTAAGAATAAGTAAAGCAAGCTTAGTTCAGAAATTTCATTGTTGGCGACGCCAACGCCTCAATTTTTTTGTGGCATCTGCCTCGAATATTTAAATTATATTATTAAAATACTTTGACCAATTATTTCCACGTACTAGAATGCAAATAAAGTTATGACGTTTTCCTTCAAAGCGACTTGGATGGGAAATCTGGATAAGGAATAGTGATTCCTCAGGCAGCGTTTTTTTACGATTACCTACTATACTTTCTCTCCATTATGTAAATGTGGAAGAAAATTACCAGTGCTCCTTGGATATTGTTAAAAATACGCCATTTTCACAAATTTATATTTCAACAAATGAAGCGTATAAAATTTCCTATTTCGAGAATATTCAACTACGTTATTGTGTACTTAAAGTACTGTACAGTCGGACATGGTCTATCAAAATTATTTTTAACCAAATTACTTCTTAAATTGTGGCCTACTGTTTACCAAATTCTCAGTTAAATTTTCTACACTGCGTGTAAACAATTAAAATGCCACTCAGAATGCATACAAACGGTACAAAATTCACTTTACGCTTTGTGTCACAAGTTTTTAATGTTTAAAAATGAATTGCTATTTGTTTGCTTATAATTAAATTGAAACAAGGTAGATAAATAAATTCATTTTAGACCTTTGTTCTCATTTTTAACTGAATCTTCATGATCGTAGGGGGTTATGTAGATAGTTTAATCTGCATGGCCGTAGGGGACTGTGTGGATGCTAGTGTTAGAATGAGAATTGTCAAATAAGAAATTAGACAAATTCATTTTGGGATTTTAATTTGTTAGCATAATCTGAATTCAGGTTATCGAAAGAATGCAAAGATTTTATTCATATTTTTACACAATGTTTTCCTAGTTATAGATAGTTATTTTTTCTGCTGTTTGCAAAATCCTATAAAGAATATGTTTCAATAAATTTTTAATGTTTTATCCTCGATATAAACTGATTCGTTGACATTTCTCTCCAATTATCGAGTGTGTCCTGGGTCGCTAATTATTTTCATAATTTCGATTTGTACTTTTATGCATTTAATTATTCTGTCATATAAGAGTTTTGAAATATTGAAACGTTATATTATAGTCCAGTTCTTGAATTTATGTACACAAGCAATTATAAGGCAACCCAGTAATTTTATCTTCAAACACTGCGGTTACATAATAGTTTTCTAATATGGAGACTGTAGAAGATTTTTTATTTCTTGCTTTTATGTGCCCGGAATTATAAATAAACCAGTCAGATTTTTGCTCAATGCTAAATCGAGATTTATTGCGAATTGATCTTCCCGGCCTTAGAGAAAACAAAGAGAAGTTGTGATCGAATGGTGCCAAATTTAGTTGCTTTGGGTGCAGCACAATTTCCTTATAGTGGAGCAAAAACAAAGACATTGGTATGCATAGTTTTGTAACAGCAAAATTATTATTTCATACCTTCTGGGGTATCACCAGGAGTATATATCTGAGGTTTGGTTCCAAAGCCTATAACGTTGTTTTACATAAACAATTTAGTTCATTGAACAGCGCTCTTTTAGGTAAGTAACAAGGTGAATATCTCCGATTCTAGAGGTCCAATTGGGACAAACAGATAACCAAAATCTTGGTAATTAAAATTCCAACAAATCTGCGTTGGTTTTGGGTACTTACAGGGTGTAATTGGTTCCATGTCATTAAAAAAAATGGTGGCAAGGAACGATAAGACAAACAAAAATGCCTTACATAACATGGAGTCTAAAGCTCATAGTTTTGGAGAAAAAAAATAAACAAAAATTTCGCAAATTTTCAATTAAATCTTTTGAGAACTGCTGGAATATTGAGGTAGGTTTAGATTGTCGCGCGTGTCTTTGCCTATGATACTCAATATTTGTGTAGATAGCTATAAAATGTCGGCGGCCTTTAGCGGTGCGGTAAATAAGATGAAAGACGTCGACGTTTTCTGAGTGTTTAGTATCTGTTCGTTCTTTTTGTATTTCGTTTTGGATTTTGGACCAAGTTTTTCTTTTATTTTTCTTTATTGACAACGTTAGTTGATAGTTTATTGTTTAGTGTTGAACGGAGTACGTATGTCCTTAATTCGACGTACCGGACTGTGTATTGATGCAGATGCAGATTTCGAATAATTTACTTAAGGGGTAAGCTTTTAACCCAAGACACTCATTTATGTTACAAACGTTAATAAACCACATTTAAATATTCTAAATTATAAATATTAATCCAATATTTTGTTCCAAATTAAAAGACACACATGTAAAGAAATGCTCTGTTTAAACTTCTACGGTTATTATTTGCTTGCAGTTGTGCAGGAAAAGATAACGAATTATTTACCTCTTTATAATTGCCTCAGTTCGGTTGAGGCGGTCCATCAAAGGCGGTCGATGATCCAAGGCCTTTTCACTTTTTTTTAAAGTTGTATAATTGGGAACTACAAGTTCATTGACCAAGAAAAGCAGTGGTTCTCAATTATTTTCTACATTAATATTAAAAAAATATTTAAAAGGTTGACATAGGTCAGGTTTTTTTCCAAAGTGCCCCTAGAGGGAAAAGTCAAAGGTTTTTTGTTTGTCTAGTCGGTCCCCATTACCAGTTTTTTTTAATGACATGAAACTGATTACACCCTGTACAAAATTGAATAAACTGGGTAAAAAATTCTTGTTTTTTTTTCATTTTAACGCCCAGGGACGTTAGTTAAGAGGTCCGATCGGCTTCAAACTTTCAGAAAATATGCCTTTTGTTGAAAACAAACCACCCTGGTATTTTGGTGCAAAATATTGAACCCTGTGAGTACAAATGAATGTATTATCTTACACTTGAATTGCCCGCAATTTTATACCATTAAGTCCAAAATGGATTTTTTTTTTAAATGTAGATCAAGATGTCAGGCTTTCCGCTGACATGATTTTTTTAAATTATTTTGTTCAGTTTTTTGGCATTTATTTATAAACTGAATAAAACAGATTGATTTTTTTTGGCCATTACAGATAGACAAAAAGTTACTTATTTTTTTAAATTAAAGTTTTCGCAATTATCTTTCTTTTCTGAAAAACATTTTTCAAAAATGTCTTCAAGACGGCCGAAAAAAATAATTTGCTGTTATTTGGTTTATAAATAAATGCCAAAAAATAACAAAAATGTTGTAATGCCAACGGAAAGCTATGGCCGCTGAAGCACACCGCCTATGTCAAGTATATTTTTAACTTTTTTTGATGGCAAAAAATATGTACGAAACATCAAACGACAAACATATAATGACTATGATTGAACCTGGCACTTAATCATTCAACGTTTCCTGCAGTTTCTGTAATTTGTCTGAAGATGGTGATGATGACATACATTCGAAACGTTGCACAGTTTATGTAAAACCTTCCTATGTTTCCTGTGCCCTGTAGTAAAGTTAAACAACAGTTTTATATTATTATGCTCAAAAAATATTCAAGTAATTCAGTTCTTTTATTTTTTTTAATTTATTTTAACCCAATTAACAAAATCATTACTTGGATTGGTATAGTAATCGTAAAAAAAATTTTAATTTTTTTTTCTCGAAATAGGTTTAGAATGTCATGAAACGTCGAGATTTTAAATTTGAGCGAAAAAAATTTTCTGTCTGTCGGTCGGTCTGTCTGTAACTTTTTTTTTGTCCGCACGTTTTCTCCGGAACGGTATAAGATATTGACTTGAAACATTGTACACGTATAAGTATAATATAGCGAGATCTGAAACTGGATTGTTTTTTGAAGATATCCGGTGAAGGGTTGGGGGTAAATAGGGGGAAATATGTAGAGCCAGCTGGTAAGAGTACAGAAACTTGAAATTTGATGTACCTATGTATACAAGCGATGGCCACAAAATATTTTCTAATATATTTCAGACCCCACAACCAAATATTGTTATCTTGGCTTATTTCATTGCTACTACGGGTTTTTGGAAAATGTCACTACCAGTGCTATAAAGAGCACTTTATTCTAGATTTACTGTGAAAAATTCAGAGTGGCACACTTTGTAGTTTTCCAGTAAACAAATATTTTCCGAGCGCAGCGGCGTACCAAATATTGTTATCTTTGGCTTATTTCATCGCCACTACGGGTTTTTGGAAAATGTCACTACCAGTGCTATAAAGAGCACTTTATTCTAGATTTACTGTGAAAAATTCAGAGTGGCACACTTTGTAGTTTTCCAGTAAACAAATATTTTCCGAGCGCAGCGGCGTACCAAATATTGTTATCTTTGGCTTATTTCATCGCCTCTACGGGTTTTTGGAAAATGTCACTACCAGTGCTATAAAGAGCACTTTATTCTAGATTAACTGTGAAAAATTCAGAGTGGCACACTTTGTAGTTTTCCAGTAAACAAATATTTTCCGAGCGCAGCGGCGTACCAAATATTGTTATCTTTGGCTTATTTCATCGCCACTACGGGTTTTTGAAAAATGGCACTACCAGTGCTATAAAGAGCACTTTATTCTAGATTTACTGTGAAGAATTCAGAGTGGTACACTTTGTAGTTTTCCAGTAAACAAATATTTTCCGAGCGCAGCGGCGTACCAAATATTGTTATCTTTGGCCTATTTCATCGCCACTATGGGTTTTTGGAAAATGTCACTACCAGTGCTATAAAGAGCACTTTATTCTAGATTTTCACAAACAACTATACTTCCCATCCCATATTCCTACCCCATGCGTCATATCGCTCTCGCTGCTGATAACAACCATGCCCCATATCCAATTGTAGTTTTAATATAATCTATAAGTTATCCTAAAAACTTATTCCCAACACTACTTATAAACGTAAATAGCTTGGAAGGACTCTATGAAGCCGATATAAAACCTTTATAAGAGCACAGGGGCCCATCTAGAGAAGGGCCTACATGCATCTTTTTAAAACTATTGTTATGAATTACACCCCCTTGGAATTGGAGATGATACGCCTATGCCTACTGATAGTGACTGGAAAGGCTCTAGAAAGAGCCAAGGACTTTTCTAGATTATGGTTGGAGAAGATTCTGGATTAATCTAGAGCTAATTTCGGAGTATATAAGGCGCGATTACAAGCGCGGAAGGGGAAGTTTATTAAGAAGGCAGTTTATAAAAGTGAACAAGTTGAAAAGTGAAAAGTGAGGTTAACTATTAAGTAAACAAGTATTGTACAGTCAGTAAATTGTTAAATAAAGTATTAGTAGTGTTTATCTCTTGTTGAAATTATTTAGAACCCACGGATTCATACAGGGTGTTTCCCAAAAAGGTGGAAATCCGTAACATTTTGGTGTCAGAAGTGGGATTTTGACAAGAGGATTTTTCGGAAGTGTTCGAGAAGGTTTGGCAGTGTATTCTCGAAGTTAGTGCTAATACAGGGAGGACTAATTTACTGGACATTGTTCGAGGTTTATTTTCGAACAGGAAAAACAGTGTTAAGTGCATTTTTGAGACATTTTTGGAACATTTCATTAGGACATTAGTGGCTAAGTGACGAAGACTCTAGATAAGACTTTTTCGTGCTGTTTCGAGATTTTTGGACAGTTATTACCGATATTGACGTGATTATTAAATTTTGTTGATAATTATATGCCGGTAACAACCAGAAGCATGGCATCCGTACAACAGATGCAGGACTTTATGGCCCAAATGCAAAAGATGATGATGGATCAGGAAAGGAAGCGCCAGGAAGAGAAAGAAGAACAGGAAAGAAAGCGCCAGGAAGAGAAAGAAAAACAGGAAAGGAAATGCCAGGAAGAGAAGGAGGAACGGAAAAGAAGACGACAAGAAAAAGAACGAAGGCATCAAGAAGAGGAGAAACGCCGTCAAGAGGAAAATGATGAATTAAGGAAAGCTATAGAGAAGCAACAGAATGCCTTGTTTACAGTCGTGGAAGAAATAAAAAATGAGATTAAGGAAGATATGGGTAGCGTAAAGACGAAAGTTAATGAGGTCGAAGTAAAAGTAGGCAAGGTCGAAGAAGAAGTTGGTGAAGTCAAAGTGAAAGTAAACAAGTTCGAAGAAGAAGTCAAAGGGGAAATAGACCAGCTTAAACGACAGTTGAGGGATAGAGGAAATCAGCAAGTGGTGTCATCAGGCCAGCGATTAAAAATTCCCTCCTTTGATGGTCAAAGTTCCTGGATGACTTACAAGACACAGTTTGAGGCAGCAGCGAGTGCAAACAACTGGAATGACGAAGAGAAGGCTAAGGCATTAATCGTGGCATTAAGGGGCCAAGCATTGGAAATACTCCAGACAATCCCAGTAGACCAACAACGGGATTTTAAAGTTTTAGAAGCTGCTCTAGATCTAAGATATGGCGATCAACACTTTGCCCGAGTGTACTAGACCCAGCTGAAATCACGTGTTCAAGGGGCTGGGGAAAGTTTGCAAGAGTTTGAAGCTGCCGTGTGGAGACTGGCTCACCTGGCTTACCCGGATGTACCGAAGGAATTCCAAGATCAACTGGCAGTAGAGGCTTTTCTGGATGGTATACAGGATGATGAGATCAGGCGAGTCCTCAGGTTATCTCGATACCAGAACAGCAGCGAAGCGTTGGTACGTGCACTCGAGGTGGAAGCTGTCTTTCAGGATGCCCCAAGTCCAAGAGTACAAGCTGTGACTATCGAAGAATCTCAACCAGAAAAGAAGAAAGACAACCCTATCTTGATCCAGATACAGGAGGTAAATAAAATGATTAGTCAGTTACTGGCTCAATGGGATACTGCGGGAAGACAAGGAAAGCCAAGCAGGAGTACTAAATGTTACAACTGTGGCGGAGCAGGGCATATCAAGCAAGACTGTCGATATCGGAACTCGAGGAAAGTGAATGTTAGAAACATGGAAGGGGCACAGAATAAACAAAGTAGTGGAAGGCCAAGTGGACGACGGAGTATGAAATGTTACTAGTGCGGAGAACTAGGACATATCCAGCTTGAATGTCCACGGAGAAGATTGGAGAAAGTAAAGGCCGGAGAAGCTGTGAAGCTGAGGGAAAAATCAGAGGAGGCTGGTACCAGAGAGACTGTGACAGATAAGGAACATGATACCCCGAGAGAAGTAAAGATTTCCCGGCTTCGAAGCATTCCGAGAAGTCCACTACTACCAGGACGTGGAAGTAAAGTGAAACCCCAGAAAATTTCAGATATTTCATCCGGAAGAAGGTGCAAGGAAGATTGCAAGTACTACCACCAGGAGAAACTGCAGGTCACGAGAGCAGTTAACACTGTCAAGGTGGAGGTGCCGGATGACAGGACAGATGAGGCGCTCAGACAAGAGCAATTGAATGATGTGGAAATTGGGCCTATATTGAGAGCCAAAGAAAGGGGAACTCGTCCAAAATGGCAGGATGTTTCGGACAAAAGAGTGGGACTGAAGGCACTATGGGCGCAGTGGGACTCACTGAAAGTCAGGAACGGGCTGTTGCGGAGAGCATGGGAAAGCTCGGATGGAAAAAAGGTGGTTATGCGTCTAGTGATTCCCAGATGTCGAGTAGCGCAGGTGCTTCAGGAAGTGCACAATGGGACATCCGATGGACACTTCGGTGTGAACAAGACCCTGAAGAAAATACGAGAACGATTTTATTGGATAAGAAGTCGTCAGGATGTGGAGGCTTGGTGTCGCAAATGCGAGATTTGTGCAGCCAGCAAGAGACCACAGACTGGAAGCAAGGGTGAAAAGAAGCAGTTCAACGCCGGAGCTCCTTTTAAGAGGTTGGCTAACGATATAGCGGAACCATCACCAGCCAGTGACAGAATGAAGGCTCGATATGATCGTAAGGGTAGTTCAGAAGGGTTCAAGGCAGGAGACCTGGTTTGGCTGTACAACCCACAGCGGAAGAAAGGAAGGTCACCGAAACTTCAACCACCTTGGGATGGACCGTATACTGTTATTACCCGAATTAATGACGTCGTCTATCGGATTCAGCAAAGCAAAAAGTCCAAGATGAAGATCGTGCATTTGGACAGACTGGCGAAGTACATCAATGATTCTGAGTTGCCTGATCGGGACGATCAGGCTTAAGGAGGGGGCAGTGTTATGAATTACACCCCCTTGGAATTGGAGATGATACGCCTATGCCTACTGATAGTGACTGGAAAGGCTCTAGAAAGAGCCAAGGACTTTTCTAGATCATGGTTGGAGAAGATTCTGGATTAATCTAGAGCTAATTTCGGAGTATATAAGGCGCGATTACAAGCGCGAAAGGGGAAGTTTATTAAGAAGGCAGTTTATAAAAGTGAACAAGTTGAAAAGTGAAAAGTGAACTTAACTATTAAGTAAACAAGTATTGTACAGTCAGTAAATTGTTAAATAAAGTGTTAGTAGTGTTTATCTCTTGTTGAAATTCTTTAGAACCCACGAATTCATACAGGGTGTTTCCCAAAAAGGTGGAAATCCGTAACACTATTATTAAAATTTCCAGTTTTAAGGAATTATCTAAAGCTTTACTCGGACAGTATCTGAAAAGTACTATAAAACCTTACCTACTTGGTTTAGGATAGGCATTACACCAAAGCTTAAAGGACACACACAAATGCTTTGAGCGGACTTTCTGTATTTAATGAAGTAAAATCCGCTGTTTAAGGAATCACTACTTCCACATCCAGATTTTTCATCCAAGCCACTTTAAAGGAAACATATTGATTATATTTGCACTCTAATATGTGGAAATTATTGGTCATTGAAAAATATTATAAAGAAATCTGAGGCCTTAGTCTCCAGTATATACACCGAACCCTAAGTTTCTGTATTCCTACCAGCTTGCTTCACTTATTTTTCCCTACTTACCCCTCACTCACTCCTTCAACAGAATCATATCAAAATATAATCTAGTTCCAGATGTCGTTATATTACATACGTGTACCAAATTTCAAGTGAATATCTCAATTTTATTTATCAACTAATGGAGTAGGGGTGGTGGGGGGTAGACTTTTTTTTTTAATCTAAGGCCTCAGCTACTAGAACATGTTTCTGTACTCTTACAAATTTGCTTTATTTACTTTCCCCTATTTACCCCTATTTCATCCCCAACCCTTTAACGGAATAATCCCAAAATATAATCTATTTCCTGATGTCATTATAATATACAGTGTGACCCATTTAAAATGGAAACACCTTTACAACTTTTTAATTTTTTATCCGACTTGAAACAAATTTTACAAAAATATAGAATAAATTATGGTCAAGAAAACATTCGCCTCCTGCAAATGCAAAGCCACCTACGGTACCAAATTAAATGGAAAAACAAAGAAATCGTATTAGGCATTTTTTTATCGGAAAACATTATTGATGAAAGTTGTTCAGAATTGCCCAAAATCCAAAATTTCAGCAATATTAAAAAATATTGAATTTTGTTGTTGAAGTCCAAAATTACGACAAAATTAAAAAAATACAGATCACTTGAAAACTGCCTGATAGCTTACGTTTAATTTCACACAAAATTGTCATAGCACAATTTTCTAAAGAAAAAGCAATTAAAATGATATTTTTGGACTCGGACAAAACTTCAATTGTCTTTAATATTGCTGAAATTTTGGACTCTAGGTTTTTAGACAATTCTGAACAACTTTCATTAAGGAAGTTTTTCGATGAAAAATGCCTAATAAGATTTCTTTATTTTTTCCATTTATTTTGGTACCGCTTGCCTTGGTACCGCAGGTGGCTTTTGCATTTGTAATACGCGAATGTGTTTTTTGGCCGCCATAAGTAGATCCTAATTTGTTCTATCTTTTGGTAAAATTTGGTTCAAGTTGGACAAAAAATAAAAAAGTTATAACGCTGTTTCCATTTTAAACGGGTCACACTGTACATGTATACCAAAAAGTGAAGAAAGTTACAGACAGACAGACAGACAGACAGACAGACAGAAAAATTTGTTTCCGCTCAAATTTAAAATCTCAACGTTTCATGACATTCGGAAACTATTTTGAGAAAAAAATTTTTTTTTACAATTACTATACTTCCAAACCACTACGTAGATGTAGAAGTAAAATCTGAGGCCTTGACTATACAGCAAATCGCAAGTTTCTATACTCTTACCAACTTGCTTTACTTATGTTCCATATTCACCCCTATTAAACCCCCAACCCTTGGACGGAATCATCTCTAAATATAATTTAATTCCAGGTGTCGTCATAATAAATACGTGTACCAAATTTCAAGCGAATATCTCAATTTTATTTTATCAGCCCCTTTAAAATGGTGTGGGGGATGGAAATTTTATAAAAAATCAAGGGTCTCCACTTCTGGTATATACACCAAATCTCAAATTTTTGTGCTTTTACCAGCTTGCTTTATCTATTTTCTCCTATTTACCCCTATTTATCCCCCAACCCTGCACCGGAGAAGTTCAAAAACAATCCAGTTCCAGATCTCGTAATAGTGTAGTTCTCTTCAAATGCTTACGGCACATAAAAAGTGTCGGTGCCTTTGACTTTGCGGTAAAGATCAACCCGACATTTTTTATTTGCTTTAAATATATCGAGAGAACTATACATACGTGTATAAAATTTCAAGTCAATATCTTAAACCGTTCCAGCGGTGTCGTACGCACAAAAAAGTTACAGACAGATAGACCGACCGACCGACAGACAGAAAATGTTTTCACTCCAATTTAATATCTCCACGTTTCGAGACATTCTAAAGCTATTTCAATAAACAAAAAAAAATATTTTTACAATTGGCGACTACTAAGAACAGTTTAGAAAAACAGTTAAAGATGGACAACTTGTAATTGTAATTGATGGGACTACTTATAGTGGGCTAAAATTTTCAACGAGGCTAAGTTTACTATAAAACATGTATTAGATAGTTCTTAAAAATTCGTACGCTCCCTAAAAACACAATTTTTAAAATATATATAAATAATTATTTTTCTTTTGAAGTAAAGAGAGCTTTAGCATCTGCCCATAATATGATTTAGTATATGTAAATTGTTTTTTATAAAACATTTCTATTAGATACAAATTACATTTTTTTGCTTAATCTGGGACACTCCCAGTATGGCCGACCGTTATATTCCTCGACGACTGGAAATAAAATGGTGGCTGTATGTATAAACCCTATAAGCTGTGAATATTTCTACTTCAAACATGTTTTGTCTTAAAATGCCTATTATATTATCAATTGCTCTTTAAGTATGTCGATTTAATATTGTAAAAGTATATACATTTTAAACCTTACTGGTCTTAATATATTTTTTAAAACTTGTAGGTTTATCTTAAACCCAATTTTAGACCATTTGAGCACATAATACAACCACTTTAAAACCTATAGAATTTATGGTGCTCGGATAATATGACCTAAAAAATCTGTGCAAAGGCAAACCAAATGATTTTAAGTTTAATACTGATTTAATACAGATGTTTGTTTGCGTCATTAAAACTCTAGCAAGAAATTTGTTTTATGAAGTTCGCCCTAAAATTTAGTGATTTCAAAGCATATTAGATTTATAGCCCAGCATTAACAACCACCTCAAATTAATTTCATAAGGCAATGATAGAACCACAAAATTTGCTTAATCCCTATACAGTTTCGGAAAATGCAGTTTAGGGTATAGAAATAACGATTTAATTGACCACGCCCCGCTAGTTCCATAAATCGTGAAAGCAGAGGCACACAATGAATTGAATTTAGCACGGCATGAACTAAGGATGGGTGCGGACGTAGGTAATAATTTCTAATACGAAACGAGACAATATCTCTTCGTCAAAAGCGAAGAAGTTATTTGTCACATTTTTGACACATAATTTCTTCTATTGAAAGAATTTCAGCAGTTTCTTTTTTAGCTGTAAATGCTATGGGAATAAAATAATAATTCTTATTAAAACCGAAATGAAAATAGAACAATAAAATGAAATTAAATAACTCGGAAACTAAAATCAACTAATAATTATCAGACAATAAAATAATGAAGTAAGGATTCAAACCAACCAGCTTCTTGTGCCAAACAATAGCCAAACCGATTATACAATGAACCTCTCATATCATTGAGTTGATTTGAAGTAATACTTGCACAAAGTTGGATACGTTTTTTCCGTAATTCAACTAAATTATTGGCTCGTTCAAACGCATGTTTGTACGCGGGAATTATTTGGTTCTGTAAAAGCTCTGAATATTTATTGCCATTTAAACTTCCATCGATTAGCAGTGAGCCTATAATATGATTGTCTAAAATTCCCCTCCAAACGTTCAATTTTAAGGATACTGAGTTCGCACAGCAACAGTCAAATGTTTATTTTTCCGAGACCAATATCGTACTACGGATGGATTGTGTTTCCTATGTAATGAAGAGGATGATTCATCTGTAAACAATATATTCTTTAAGAAGTTTTCATTCTCATTCACTTTATTTATCATGATTTCACAAAATTCCATCCGTTTGAAATTGTCCTCGGGAAATATTTCTTGCGTTGTTTGAACTTTAAAACAACTGTACCCATTTCTTTTCAAAACATTTCTTACAGTTCTTTCCTTCATGTCAACTTCATCGGCAATTTGCCTGCTAGAACAAGGTTCATTAGTTTCAACAAGTGCACAGACATTAGTTTCGCGAATTTCACGTTCTTCGCTCATCTGTTGATAACGGGGTTCGGGTTAACAGCATTTTTTACAATAATTCACGGCACACCCGAAATTCTCAATTTTTTTAATAATGTATGAAATTATGCTAGCTGAGGGGATTGATCTGTCTTGATATGCCACACTAAATAAATTTATTGTGTCTTCAGTGGAATAGTCCTCGAAGTACCACTTCACAATTTGCACTTTTTCTGCAGTTGTACAAACACACGGCATTTTAATAACGAAATTCAGATTAATTTATTTCATTCCCACGCGTCTAAACAGCTACGCTATTAAAAGCAGAATGGGTGCGCTGTTCTCAACTCGACGCGGTCAAGCGATGGCGCTATTGTTTTATACCAACGCCCTCCTGCATTGTTCTACGACAAGGCGTGGTTTATCTGAGCAGAAACAAGTTTGCGTACCTTAAACTAAATTTGCTGAATCTGTATAAGTCAATCATAAGCCAATAAATACTAAAAGATAATTTAGTTTTAATGCATGTTCCTGAAGGCCTTTTCAAAACTTACTTTAATAGAAAACTATCTTTAAATGCATTTGGCATTTAATAAACCTGGAATAAATCACTGGTTTACGAAGTGGCCATTATAGAATACTGATAAATCCTAAATAAATCTAAAAAGCATTTAAATTGTTACTTAGGTGCCATACGCTGGCTAATCAATCAATCAATCAACGAACTCAAATATTTTGAAACAAGAAAAATTAGTCTGCAGGTGAAAGCTTTCGACTTAAATTTACGGGTTCAAGTCCGAGTCAGTTGTAATTTTTTTTACCAAATTATATATTAACGAGTGCTTGACCAATTACATTGGAATTACAAAATTAAAACTTTCTAAAACAACTTTATTTACAAAACACTGCGAAGAGGGTAATGTCTACTACAGTTTAATATAATATGATATCAAATTGCAGATCCGACAACCACTCTACTTATATCTGATACTTTGACCGAATTCAAGCCACACTGCTTCATTTTATTGAATCTATACTCCCATTCCCTTTTTGTTTTACACTTTTACAAAAATTAACGTGTCACAGAGAAATTTATTACAGATAGATCTAAAATATCACATAACAAACGTCACTCATATCTGATGTAGGTATACAAATTACTGTCCAGGCAAACAAAATATTTAACTGGTATCTTTTGAGAATCAAAGATGACTTCTTTATAATAGAAAGATAAAAGAGTCTGGCTCAGTTTACCCGTAGTTCTAAGTCGGTGAAAATGACGTTACTTGTCACGTCTTCATTTGTCACCGATCACTTCATCTTCCTCGGGGGTCAATGGGAAACTACTGTGTGGCAAGAATTAAATAAAGATCAAGTTCAAAATTGCGAATTTAGTGTTAGTCTGTAAAGGGTTAGTCAGATTAATTAACATATTAATTTCTAGAGAAATTTAGAAAATATATAATGTAATATAATGTAATATACAGACTGTCTATTTTACGAGGGCCACACCAAATATCTCGCTTAATATCTATTGTAGAAGAATAAAGTTTTAGAAACAGTTATCCCATTTTTTGTGAGCTATATTTCAGTAAAAAGAAATTTGAAATCCATAGCCTACTTTATGAGATATATTACAAAAACCTGAAAAATAGGAAAACCACAAACGGTTATAGCTTCCTTATTTGAGGAGATACGAAAAAAGTTAAAGGAATGAAAGTTGACGGCAAAGACAATAAGAATAATAACGTGTAACAAAAAAATAGAAAAATGCAGTTGGCTTTGACATACGCTATTGTGCAAAAATGAAAAATACATATCTCAAAGTAGGCCATGACGCCATTAATTCCGTTATTTTTTTCTCATTCCAACGATATAAAACATGTCACAGAAATTTTAACCGATAGTGTCAATATTTAATATTTTACGAATACCACAATTCATATAATTGAATCGTAACAATCAGCTGTGCCATAATTAGTGAAAAACAATGTATACAGTTATTAATAAATTTGACAGATTGTCACTGTTGTATGTTGTATGTTGCGTTGTCGAGTTCTAAGACAAATTTTATATCAGTAATTATGGTGTACACCAATAATAACAAATTCGATATGATTAGCATTTATTGTCAGTGCAATTTTGACGCTGAGATGGCAGTCACGGTTTACGGAGATAGATTTCCAGATGCTTCGCAGCCAAATCGAACTATGTTTAGGAAGTTAGTTCAAAATCTAAAAACGCACGGTTCATTTTCAAAAAAAGTAGTAAGGCGAGCGCATGTTGCGGATAATGTAAGAAAAGTGAATAGAGTAATGAATTATGTTAACCAAAATGAGAAAACCTCTTTGAGACAAATTCAGAGAAACTGTCGCATAAAAAAAGACAGTGCAAGAAAAATATTGAAAAAAAACTGATTTCGATGCTACAAAATGAGGAAAGTTCAACATTTAAATGATGGAGATAAGCCAAGGAGAGTAAGATTTTGTAGATGGTTATTAAATAAGAAAAGGAATGACGCGCTGATATGTAGCAAAATTCTTTGGTAGGACGAATCAAATTTTTCTAATAATGGATTTTTCAATAGAAATATGCATTATAAGTGGACACGAGAAAATACACATTGGTGTAGAGAGACTGCTTTCCAAGAAAGATTTTCTACGAATGTTTGGTTGGGTCTTTTAGGGACTAAAGTAATTGGACCTTATTTTTATGATGGCAAATTAACCGCTCGTAGATACCTTAATTTCCTGCAAAACGAATTTCAAGATTTTCCTTATGAATTAACAGTGGCAGAAAGATTAAATTATTCATATTTTCAACAAGATGGGGCTCCAACTCACACTGCTGTAATATGTACAAATTATTTAAATCAAGTTATGCCAGATAGCTGGATAGGCACCTATGGACCCATTCTATGGCCAGCTCGATCACCAAATATTACTCCCTTGGATTTTTTCGTCTGGGGTTACATTAAAGACAAGGTATTTCAAACTGCCCCTGAAAATATTGAGGACATCAAAACCAGAATTCGAAACGCATGTGAGGCAATTACTCCTGAAATGCTCCAAAATGTAATGCGTGACGTGTCTCGTAGAGCACGTTTATGTGTCAGAATGCATGGTGCACAATTTGAGCATTTGTAGTTAGAAAAATAAATACACACAATTTCTTTTCAATATAGTAGTAGGTAGTACTGTTATACATAGTTTTTCGTTTTTTTCTTTGGATGTTCGTTTTGTACTTGTATTTTTATTTATGAGATATTTATTGGTTTGTATTAAATTGTAATAAATAATTACGCAATTATAATTATTATAAAGTGAATTTTTACTATTATGGCACAGCTGATTGTTACGATTCAATTATATGAATTGTGGTATTCGTAAAATATTAAATATTGACACTATCGGTTAAAATTTCTGTGACATGTTTTATATCGTTGGAATGAGAAAAAAATAACGGAGTTAATGGTTCGGTACGTCGAATTAAGGACATACGTACTCCGTTCAACACTAAACAATAAACTATCAGCTAACGTTGTCAATAAAGAAAAATAAAAGAAAAACTTGGTCCAAAATCCAAAACGGAATACAAAAAGAACGAACAAGTAAGTTGTCTCTGTACGTAATCAAGAATTTAACAACTTGAACGGTAAAGTCAATAAAATAAATCTTAACTATAAATACACAGTGACCCGAAATTCAAAAATTAAAAAAAACAACGAACGGCGGGGCGGATTGGCCATGTGCACATAACGAAACACCCATAGTAAACTAAAATATTGCACAAGGGAGAGTCAGAGTATAAGGAAAAGACACGCGCGACGATCTAAACCTACCTCAATATTCCAGCAGTTCTCATAAGATTTTATTGAAAATTTACGAAATTTTTGTTTATTTTTTTTCCAAAACTATAAGCTTTAGACCCCATATTATATATTATATAAGGTTGTTTGTCTTGTCGTTCCCTACCACCAGTTTTTTTAATGACATGAAACTAATTACACCCTGTATGTATATTATTGTATATAATTCATAACGGAACAATTTTTAATGGTCTTTTAAAGCATGTAAATTAGTTTCACGTAAATCAATACCCAAACGGTTGTACTCAACCACTCACTTATAGAAAATTGAACTGTGCATAGATGCATTATTAGCTTTTTGTATTACAAAATTACTAATTCCTCGGTTATTGTAATTAGTGAAAATATTTTCTTGTAATCTGGAACTATGCCTTTATTAATGTTATGTATGAAAACCAAAACGTTACTACTCAAGAAAATTTTCTATATTCATCCAATTCAAACAATTTAGCATATCGTTTATTCTAGTATAGATATTGCATTTTAGTATAACTCTAATTGCTCAATTTTGCAACATTTCTAGTCGTTCTAGATCGGTCTGATTGGCCATATATAGTATCGTACTACAATAGTTAAAATGAGGTAATATTATCAAAACAGACTGCAGATAAGCAACAACATCGGAGTTAGAATGCTAAATGTTCTACCAATGACATTTCGTAATCTGCCACTGCATGTGTTTAAAAAAAGATTAAAAAAGATTCTAACTGAGAATTGTTTATACAACACTGAAGAATTTTACCAGGTTGTGAATGAAAATGGAAGCAATTTTATAGTTAGAAATACAGTACCCTGAAATAAATTATAGATGTATTTATGAATATGTGTGTATTGTATTGCTTGTTAACTTAGAAGTTTGTCCATATTCTGTATGTTACTTTTTACATGTGATACACCCTAACTTTAGTTCATGAGTTTTATTCGAAATGGAGATTAACTATCCATCTGGACGTATCTATAAAATGTATATTTTCTAAAGATCAATAAATTTATTATTATTATTATTATTATTATTATACAGTTTCTCTTACATTTATAGATAGGTACCACCTGACGCGTTTTACAACACCGATTTTTTTTTCATATATAGTCCACATAGTTCTTAAAATTCAAGTTGCAATCAACAATAACTCCTAGATATTTGATTTCTGAGTAAATGTGAATGTTTTTATTCCCAACTTTTTCTACATTGAAGTACTACCTTGAACTAAAAATGCATTTATAACTTATATTAAAGTCAGTTATTTTTTATGGGCCTGTGAATAGTTAAAAGTACAAAAAATCAAGAGGTAATTATATTATATTGTTATTTTTATATACTAATAGATATCAATAACCATCAAAAATCGCAACACAAAACAGTATTTTATATCCGCTTTAAAACCCATTTTGATTTTTCTTTCTAGCATGTTTGGTTTTCGAGCAATTCAATTTTTTCTATAGGCCGCGCGCAAAAAATTTCAAATAAAGGAAAATTCCTCCGCAATAAAAATACAAATTCTGCAATTTCTTTCAATATCGATTTTCTCGAAACCATGACATATACAAGAAAGATTACTTTTTTTAGGCGGTTAGTCAAGCTTTCTTTTCGATGAGCAATTTCTTGATATCTTCAACGGTTAACGAGTTATTAGTAAAATAAGGCTTCTTTCACCGAAGGGGTGGTTTTTTGGGGGGCTGCGCGGTACCCCCAGAACTGATTTTTATGGTTTTGTGATGTATAATTCCTCAACTAACAATTACTGAAGGAAAATCCCAGATAACATTTTTTGTTCTGGAAATTTTTATAATTATTGGACTAATACTGTTTTCGACGTATTTTCAGAGTTTAATATTTTATTATCATAACATATTCTATTTGCTTCTATTATAACCCCCCTGTAAATTGATTTATACTTTATGTAATGAGTGATGTCAATAAAACCCTGTTTTTGCTGAATATTTAAAAAAAATGATTTTTTTTATCGATGGTTTCTTTAAAGGTAGTTTTTTTTTATAAACATTTCTAAAAAAAATTAGACTACCCTTCCCATTCCTTATTGAAATTCAAATTACCAGTAATAATTAGTTAATACTTGTTCATAGAGACTCGTAAATTTAGTGCCACGATCGACTGCAGGCAGACGAGACACTATGCATACAAAATGGATTAGTTTCGGTGGAAAACCGAATTGACAAAACTCTCAGAATGTCAATCACTTCATACCTACCTGCTCGTGTGAGTTAGGCGAGTATGGAAATCGACGTATTGTGCAATGATATAATGATTGAATCGCTGACATGTATCAAGTTAGCGCTGCATTTATCACACGACAAGTGGATGTGAGTTGCTGTGTCAGACCACACTGGGTGACACGACGAGGACGCGCATCCATCAAGTAGCCGGTCTCGTCAACGCGTTTTGGATGGCCAATAGTTAATGCAGTGGCGTAGCGGCTCATCTGTCACCCGCGCAGCATTCATAAGTCGACAGCTCATTCACATACTACAGATAAATATTCTGATGTATTCTATAATGAAAGTCTGGTTCATTGTCTTTGCAGGTACAAAATCCAAAATCAGTTTAGTATTTATTTTACTTGTTTTTTAATTGGTTATTTAGTTCCACCACCCCACGTGGTGGGAAAATACAGAGAATGGATTTATACATATTCAGCGTGACGAAAGATAACTATACAGGGTGTAATTAGTTTCATGTCATTAAAAAAACTGGTGGTAGGGAACGACAAGACAAACAAAAAAAGGTTATATAACATGGGTCCAAAGCTCATAGTTTTGGAGAAAAAAAATAAACAAAAATTTCCAAAATACTTAATAACATACTTTGAGAACTGCTATATTGGGGTAGGCTTTATTGCCTCGCGCCTTGTCGCACATGATACTCTGTCATTCGTGCAAATAAGTATGAGGAGCCTGAGAGATAAATAGGCCGCGACGGGGCTCATCGAAAAGCATGCCGACAAAGCAGTTAAAAGCGACCGACAGAGTACACCACCCTGTTTTTTGCTTCTTCGCGGCCAAATTATCTTATTACTCGTGCCATACTCTCCCTTGTAATATTCTCAAGTAATAATTCGAGTTTGTGTCCTTACTTGGTAAACAACGTACACACGACGCGCCCTACCCGTTCCTTGGTTTTGTCTGTTGCTTTTGTTCCTTTTGAATTTTGTGCCATTTATGTTAAGATTTATTTTGTTGACTTATCGTTCAAGTCGTTAGCACTTGGTTACGTAAGACACTACTTCTCGTTCGTGCTTTTTGTGTTACTTTTTGGATTTTGGACCTAGTTTTTCTTTTTATTTTCTTTATTGATAACGTTAATTCACAGTTTAGTGTGGTGTTTTAAAACGCAGATTTTGGAGACTTGGTGTATGGAGAAGTGGTGGAAATGCAGCTGGTACGGAAGAGCTTTATCGTTTAAAGTGTTTTAATCGACGTCATCCTTGCGAAGAAAGGGTAATTGATGCAGAGGTTCAAATTTTGGAACTTGTAGAAGAGGATCCAACTTTAAGCACCCGCGATACCGCGAACCGTGTGGGAGTATCCCATTTTGTGGTATGGAGGACATTGAGAGATATGAACTTACATCCCTATCACTATCAACGTGTCCAAGCACTAGAACCTCAAGATTTTGCAGAGCGAATGCAATTTTGTAGGTAGATTTTAAGAAAACACGCGGCAAATGAGGATTTTTTAAACGTTCTGTGTTTCTTCGATGAGTCGTGTTTTACCAGAAATTGGGGTGTTTAATTTTAAAAATATGCACTATTGGGCAGACGAAAATCCACGTGTAATAAGAAGGGCGCATTTTCAACGACGGTTCAGCGTAAATTTGTAGGCAGGAATTTTCGGTGTGTGTGTGTTTCAGGTTTGTTGACTACGGTTACAAAGACCATTCGCCAAAGGAATTTGCGGTAATGAAATAATTGGACCTATACAATTACCCGCTAGATTAAATAGTGATGTATACTTAAATTTTTTGCAACAAACATTGCCAAATTTGCTGGAAGATGTGCCCTTGGCTACGTGCAGAAGAATGTGGTATTTGCACGATGGCGCGCCAGTCCATTTTAGTCTGGCTGTTCGAAATTTTTTTAACAGAAAGTTTCCTCGACAATGGATTGGACGTGACGGACCAGTACCATGGCCTGCTATATCGCCCGACTTAAATCTGATGGATTTTTATTTTTGGGGCATTTTAAATCTCTGGCTTACCGTGATCCAATTGACACTTTAGAACAATTACAACAACGTATTTTAATGTGCATAGAAACCATAAAAATGATCCTAATTTACCAAGTGTGAACGGAGTGCGTATGTCCTTAATTCGACGTGCCAAAATGTGTATATGTGGAGATGGAGGTCATTTCGAACAATTTTTGTGAAAAATTCAAAAGAATTGTTCAGTTATTGGGGGTTACCTATTGGGCATTAAAGGTATAATAATAATAATAATTATTATTATTATTAGTATTCGCCGTCTTCTTTTGATCTGTTTATTGTTTACATTGATTTTCATAGAGACCAAAGACTCGATTTTTAGTTTTCGATACCTGATTGGGAAAAATTATGCGCTCAATTCGTTAAAAAACCCAGATTTTTTCCTAACTTAAAATACACAACTATTTTCTGTTATCGTAACTCGGATGTCTAACTGCTCATTTTTCAATTTCACAAAATAATTACAAATTTTTTAAGCTTTTAACACAATGTTGCAAATGTTAATAAACCGCCATTAAATTTTATAAATTCTTATAAACGACAATAACAGCTACAATAACTTTGTTCCAAATTAAAAAACACATGTAAACAAATCCCATTTAAACCCCTGCGGCCATGCTATGCTTGTGTTGTGCCGAAAGAGAAGGAATTATTTACATTTTCATAATTAGTGGTATAACAAGTTCGGTACAAGTAATCCCAACAAGGTGCCACAATTCTTCCGACGGGAACACAAGTCGGGTATTACAGTTTTTTATTATTTCTAATATTCGGAACTATAACATACATTGACCCTAAGAAACAGTGGTTCTCAAATGTTTCCTACCTTAACATTCAAATGTTCTACCTAGGTCAGTTTTTTTCAAAGTGCCCCTAGAGAAAAAAATCATATAGGTTTTTTATTTGTCTAGTCGGTCCCTATTACCGGTTTTCTTTTAATGACATGAAATTAATTACACCCCGTATATAGTTATAGTTGTAAATATACATAAAGATTGTAACGTACTTTCCAACGCATAATTACTTAAACGCATAATTTATAATATTGGCACGACTAATCCCAAGATCAAGAAAGCTGATAGTTCAATGTACGGTAATAAGGATCAAGTGCCTTACCCATAACCCCCCTCCGTGCCCGGGGAGGGGGGTCTATTAGGGCAAGAAAAACCTCGTTGTCCAACCTCTCAACAACATGTATTCAAATTTTGGAGTCCTAATGTGCATTTTAACCTCATTTTTCAAATTTTTAAAAAATCTTTAAAAACATATTTCATCGCATAATATGTTGAATAAATAAACAGAAAGTTAACCGATCGTGCAGGCGCTTGATATGGCCTAAAACACACTAGGCGGTTTTCGCCGATTCGGAAGCCGAATCGGCAGCCGCTTGTTACAAAACACACTAAGCGGTTAACTACTTGTAGGAAGGCAACGTTGTCACTGTTTTCAGTAGTGCTGATAATACAGGGACAAAAATGAATTTGTCCGACTCAAAGAAAGAATTAATTTTGTTAGATTTATTATACTGTCCATCAAAAATAAATCATAGGCGCATCGGGGAACATCCTATTGTTAAAGAACTCGAAACAAAAATGTATTTAATACTTGGTATATTTAACGAAATTTTTCAATTTCATTAGAATGTCGAAAACATCATTTTACGAATGACTGTATATTTTGGAAAATGATTTAATAAAGAAGAATACCCGAATGAGAAACAATATAATAAAACAGTTTAATAACTACTTCTTCCCAGCTCTTTTCTTTTATTTCTGTCACCATAATTATTGTTTCTCATATCCCATATAGCAGGTCGTTCTTGAATTACATTTATTAATAGTTCAGTATTAGTAATGGGATCTATTTTAGATGCGTAAATACAATACTTTTAACGTGCAATTTGGCTTCAATTCAAGC
Source organism: Stenurella melanura (assembly GCA_963583905.1). Classification (NCBI taxonomy): domain Eukaryota; kingdom Metazoa; phylum Arthropoda; class Insecta; order Coleoptera; family Cerambycidae; genus Stenurella; species Stenurella melanura. Next base: position 10,023,434 of record OY757317.1, read on the forward strand.
TCAAACCGCTCGACAAATAAGTGAATGTGTGAACAGGTCCATTTGTTTACATTGCAGCATACGCCGCTCGAAGCAATAAAAACGATTCGGCACATGAATTGAACGACGGTACGCGCGGTGGTGGATTCTGCTTTCTCGCAGCGCGTCATAGTGTGAACAGCTCCATTTGTTTCCATTACAGCATGTGTCGAGTCGGCTGCCGATTCGGCGGCCGATTCGGCGAAAACCGCCTAGTGTGTTTTAGGCCTTTGGCGTAAGAGGATAATAAAGCCGACAAAATGACCAATTTCAAGTGGTTGGGGTAGGACATAATTTGTAACTTTTTCCTTTCGGCTTTTACATGGAATCACTCCTGTATAGCAAGCAGGCAATTTAACCGAAATTCTTATATTTCCTCACTTGAAGATATTTCACAAATGCACTTTCAGTTGGGGTTTGTATAAAAGGTAGACTTTTAAATAATCCCCGCTACAAGGAAACGCCGATAGGGAACACTATAATTTTCAACAATGTATCTTTCTGAATCGACCTATAAAAATGACTGTGTGTTTACATGCAACAAAGTTTTTGGTGATACTGGCTCTTCAGTAAAATATTTAAAAATATAATAAAAAGATCCTCCGCGCTAAGGACGTCGAACAGTTTGATTCTTGAATACTTCTTGATGTCTATACAGGGTGATTCACGTTAACCGTTCATTAAAAGTTTAGGGACTTGCAGCGATAATTTAAATTTGAAAATTTGGTTACTTACATAGTTTTTTATGCTCTAAAAATATTTTCATGGTTATCGCACTTCCGCTTATACCGGAAGTTACCATCAACTTCGTTATTTTAAATGGAATGATATATATTTTCTTGCATTTTTGAATTCTACTGGTCATTTTAATAGGACTTTGATCATGTTACCATATCCCTAAATCTAACCCTACTCGAGGTATATTGACTTTTCGGAAAATTTGTGTCTTGACACCGAGTAGTTTGTAATTTGCTGTCTCTAACATAATGAAAGTGAGAGTTACCATTTATACAACACAAATAGTGGAACCCTTAAGCTTCCTAATCGTGCTTTGAAAGTAACCTAATTGCTTACAGGGTGGTCAGAATTTACTGCCAATTTTGGCAAACTTCAAACGTCAAAAAGTATTTTATTTTAAATGGAACACCCTGTATATTTTTACAGTTTCTGATGTAGAATTTTATTCTGCATCGATTTGTATTGGGGTTCCCTATACTCATATTTTATAGTTTTTGTGTTATTGATAATTTTGTATTTTAATGCGCGAAATACATCGAAGTATGTGTTGCTCTTATAATAGTCGGCTGTGGAAATGGCATTTGTTGCAATTAATAGCGTCTATCAAACAAAGTATTAATGTCTTACAATTGTTGGCTGTGGAAATGACATTTGTTGCAATTATTAATCTATCAAACACGTCAGTGTTTATAGCGATTTTATAAATAAATTCGGTAAAGGGTTATCAGTCATGGAGAATAATAGAATGGATATTCAAACAATGATATTTTAACCTTTTTTTTATTCACAGAGAATGCCACAGAATTATTAGCAGAACTTGTCGTAAATTTAACGAGAAATACCCGCATTTGCCATCAATGAACAGAACAAAGTTTAGAAAATTGGAATCGAACTTTTTAAAATTTGGGAAAGTTAAAGCTGTTAAGATAGTTCCAAAACCTGTTACGGATGATGAAGTGAATGAAGTAAATATACTAGCTTTTTTTAATGCATTTCCTCATAGTTCCATAAGATCAGGATCAGGACTCTCATATTCATCCGTACCACGCATATTAAAGAAACATAAAATGCATGACTTATTTATAATTACACTACAGACGTTTCGTCCAGGGGATGATAATCGAAGGGTAGAGTTTTGCGAAAGAATGCTGATTCAAATCCAGGAAGACCCTAATTTTTTACAAAAAATTATTTGGGCCGACGAATCAAAATTTAGTAGAGAGGAAATAGTCAACAGAAAAAACTGGCACTATTGGGCGCCTCAAAATCCCCATTTCATTCGAGAAGGACACTTTCAAGACCGTTTTAGTTTTAATGTGATCTGTTTGATTATGGATAATCGTATTTGCTTTGAAATTTATGACGGAAATCTAACAAGTGCAATGTATCTCCGGACCAATTTCTAATTTTTTTGACAACTTGCCTCTAAACAGGTATGCTAATAACTGATATCAAATGACTCCATGACTGATAACCCTTTACCAAATTTATTTATAAAATCGCTATAAACACTGACGTGTTTGATAGATTAATAATTGCAACAAATGTCATTTCCACAGCCAACTATTGTAAGACATTAATACTTTGTTTGATAGACACTATTAATTGCAACAAATGTCATTTTCACAGCCGACTATTATAAGAGCAACACATACTTCGATGTATTTCGCACATTAAAATACAAAATTATCAATAACACAAAAACTATAAAAGATGAGTATAGGGAACCCTAACACAGATCGACGCAGAATAAAATTCTACATCAGAAACTGTAAAAATATACAGGGTGTTCCATTAAAAAAAATACTTTTCGACGTTTGAAGTTTGCCAAAATTAGCAGTAAATTCTGACCACCCTGTAAGCAATTAGGTTACTTTCAAAGCACGATTAGGAAGCTTAAGGGTTCCACTATTCGTGTTGTATAAATGGTAACTTTCATTTTCGTTATGTTAGAAACAGCAAATTTCAAACTACTCGGTGTCAAGACACAAATTTTCCGAAAAGTCAATATATCTCGAGTAGGGTTAGATTTAGGGATATGGTAGTATGATCAAAGTCCTATTAAAATGACCAGTTGAATTCAAAAATGCAAGAAAATATATATTCATTCTAAAATAACGAAGTTGATGGTAACTTCCGGTATTAGAGGAAGTGTAATGACGTTGAAAATATGTTTAGTGAAAAGAGCATAAAAAACTACGTAAGCAACCAAATTTTCAAAATTAAAGTATCTCCACAAGTCCCTAAACTTCTAATGAACGGTTTGCGTGAATCACCCTGTATAGTCTAAATGTCTTGTATTACTCATTAAAATGTTATTTGTTGAAATATGCCTAGAATGTTAAAAGACGTCGAGATTTTAAATTTGAGGGAAAGAAAATTTCTGTCTGTCTGTCTCTCTGTAACGTTGGGTTGACGAGATTTGGAATTGGATTATATTTTGAGACGATTCTGTTGAAGGAGTGGAGGGTAAATAGAGGAAAATAAGTAAAGCAACAGGTAGGAGTACAAAGACTTGGGATTTGGTATACATACTAGAAGCAAAGGCCTCCGATTTCTTTATAATATTTTTCAACCCCCTCCCTCCCCCCCCACCCCCCACTCAATTATTAAAAGGGTTGATAAAATAAAATTGGGATATTCATTCATAGTAGAAGCCAAGACCTTTATTTTTTTTTTAATAACATTTTTCAACCCCTCCACCACTTCATTATTAAAAGGGTTGATTGACTGATTGATTTGCCAGCGTAAGGTGGGCATTGCTGCCGATTCCAGGCATCCATGGAGGTTCGTTCCAACACGCCCAACGGACGGCCAAGCCGCGTGTCGGAACCAAATCTCGGATATTTTATATACCGCCGGACCGGCTGTATACGCCGGGTTGGACATTGGACATGCTTGTTGTCAGCAGCGAGAACTGTATGACGCATGTGGTGGGAATATATGATGGAAAGTGTAGGTGTTTGTGAGATGCTTCTTTTAAGTTTCCATGCTTCTATTAAGTTTCCATCTGTCATCATCGGTTGGGATGTGCAGGTGTTTACGAGATGCTTCTTTTCAGTTTCCCTGCTTCTTTTAAGTTTCCATCTATCGTCATCTCTTTATTTTTCTTCTTCTAAGTTTTCTGTTCCTTATATTTCTAAATCTGGCAGCTTCCATTTTTGTATGTTTTGTTTTGTTTTTATTTATTAACCGTTCCACAGGTGAATATCCATTTACAGTGGAGTTGCTGGGAAGGGTCCTATCTCGCGGTAACAATATTTTTTTGCGCGATATGAGAAAAAAAGAGGTCTGAAGGGATAGTTTGCTCACCCTGTATCTCGTTTCTTTGAGACAATCGGCTTCAATTTCCGCCCTCGAAATTAATAATAAAAAATTATGTTTTGAATCAATAAATCGAGATGACAAAAATTAAGATGGTAAAGATCAGACAGAAAGATAGAATAGGATAATATCAATCAAATCAGATAAAATAAAATAAATTAATTTATAGTTTATCTGTCTTTCTGCAGTCTTGTAATTGACGTTTAGTTTTATTTCCTTTCCTTTTCTTTCTTGAGTTGAGTTGATTTTGTTCATTTAAAAACTTTCTACTGTACCGGGTGAGTCACGAATTACGCTCGCCCCGATATTTCCTAAAATATTTGGAATAGAAAATGGAAATTTGGAGGCCTTATTACACGACTAAAATGCCTTCTTTTCAATAAAAAATCAAGTTTGGTGCACATCCGGTTTGACCGGAAATGCCCACAACTTTCGATTTTTAAATGGAACACCCTATATATTTTTACATTTTTGGAATCTAGAGGAAATTTTGAATACAATACATCCATTTTGGTCACTTTTTGATAAACATTAAAAATTTTATAAAAACATCTATTTCTGAATCCAGAGTGCTGTGGTGCCCAAAATATATTTTAGTTTGTGTGCTACGTTACTATAAAAATAAAATGAGCAATATGATTGCATTACTTAATTCTCGAGAGGCGTTTAAAATTTTTAAATGTGATTTTTACCCACTAACTCGGTTTTTTTAAATGGGAATTTAATCGTTCACCAACATTTTTAAATACCTCATTTTCATACGAATCTAATGATACCAAAATTTTGAAAATCCGCTCAGAAATATTTGAGATTTCAGCCAAAATACAATGCAACCAAGCTTTTAGAAACATGCGGCTAATAGATAATAGATTAGTGGGCTTTGGAAACTAAAATGGCACATTTCTGTGTAAATCTGGTAACCTAATAACATTGGAAAAATCATAGTAGCCATTGAATGTAATAAAACAATATCAGCTGTCAGACAGACTCGTGTAGTTATAGGCAATCTTGAGCTATCAAACATTTAATAATTGTGAGCGCAAAGAACGTTACAATTAAGTTTAGCATAGGTATGTGGAGGTAAACACAATTACATCCACAAGGACATTTGCAATAGAATGCGACATCAGTTCGGTTTCCAGAGTTTTATTTAAATGAACATAAATATCGGGCCTATAAATAAATAAAAATCAATTCCGTTTGAACAATTAAACTTAAACTAGGTAACAGCAGATATCTTTAAAATAATTAATATAATTAAACCATAAATTGACATTTATAGATATTGTTCAAAATGTCACAATTATTAAATGTTTAATAGCTCAAGATTGCCTATAACTACACGAGTCTGTCTGACAGCTGATATTGTTTTATTACTTCCACATCCACGTAGTGGATTGGAAGTATAGTAATCGCAAAAAAATTTTCAAAAATTTTTATTCGTGAAATAGGTTTAGAATGTCATGAAACGTCGAGATTTTAAATTTGAGCGAAAAAAAAATTTCTGTCTGTCTGTCTGTCGGTCTGTCTGTAACTTTTTTTGTCCGCACGCTTTCTCCGGAACGGTTTAAGATATTGACCTGAAATTTTGTACACGTATATATTATAACGAGATCTGGAAGTGGATTGTTTTTTGAGGAAATCCGGTGAAGGGTTGGGGGTTAAATAGGGGTAAAGAGGGGGAAATAAGTAAAGCAAGCTTGTAAGAGTACAGAAACTTGAAATTCGGTGTATGTACTAGAAGTTAAGGTCTCAGATTTTTTTATAATATTTTTCAACCCCCCACCACCCCTACCCCATTAAAGGGGTTGATAAAATAAAGTTGAGATATTCATTTGAAATTTCGTACACGTATGTATTATAACGATGTCTAGAATTAGATTATATTTTGGGATGATTCCGTTGAAGGGTTGGGGGTTAATTTGGGGTAAATAGAGGAATATAAGTAAAACAAGTTGGTAAGAGTACAGAAACTTGAAATTCGGTGTATGTACTAGAAGCCAAAGCGTCAGATTTTTTAATAATATTTTTCAACCCCCACCACCCCTACTCCAATTTGATAAAATAAAATTGAGATATTCATTTGAAATTTTCTACACGTATGTATTATAACGACATCTGGAACTAGATTATATTTTGAGATAATTCCGTTGAAGGGTTGGGGGTTAAATAGGGGTAAATAGGGGAAAATAAATAAAGCAAGCTGGTAAGACTACAGAAACTTGAAATTCGGTGTATGTACTAGAAGCCAAGGTCTCAGATTATTTATAATATTTTTCAACCCCCACCACCCTTCATTAATAAAAGGGTTGATAAAATAAAATCGAGATATTCATTTGAAATTTGGTACGCGTATGAATTATAACGACATCTGGAACTAGATTATACTTTGAGATGATTCCGTTGAAGGGTTGGGGGTTATTTAGGGGTCAATAGTGGGAAATAAGTAAAGCAAGCTGGTATGAGTACAGAAACTTGAAATTCGGTGTATGTACAAGAAGTTAAGGCCTCAGATTTTTTCATAATATTTTTCAACCCCCCCACCACCCCTACCCCATTAATGGGGTTGACAAAATAAAGTTGAGATATTCATTTGAAATTTCGTACACGTATGTATTATAACGACGTCTGGAATTAGTTTATATTTTGAGATGATTCCGTTGAAGGGTTGGGGGTTAATTTGGGGTAAATAGAGGAATATAAGTAAAACGTTGGTAAGACTACAGAAACTTGAAATTCGGTGTATGTACTAGAAGCCACAGCGTCAGATTTTCTTATAATATTTTTTAACCCAACCACTCATACTCCAATATGAAAAGGGTTGATAAAATAAAATTGAGATATTCATTTGAAATTTAGTACACGTATGTATTATAACGACGTCTGAAACTAGATCATAATTTGAGATGATGCCGTTGAAGGGTTGGGGGTTAAATAGGGGCAAATAGGGGAAAATAAGTAAAGCAAGCTGGTATGACTACAGAAATTTGGGATTCGGTGTATATACTAGAAACCAAGGCCTCAGATTTCTTTCTAATATTTTTCAAACTCTACCACCTCCGCTTCATTATTAATGGGATTGATAACATCAAATTGAGATATTCACTTGAAAGTTAGTACACGTATGTATTGTAGTGACATCTGATTGAGATGACTCCATTGAGGTGGTAGGTTGTAAATAGTGGAAAATAAGTACGGTAAACTAGAAACTTCATTTTTAACGTATATGGTAGAAACCAACTCCTCAAACTTTTCTCTGACATCTACCCCAAATATTATTAAAATTCTATGACCAATAATTTCCACATACTAGAGTGCAAATATGGTCAAGATGTTTCCTTTAAAGTGACTTGGACGAATAATCTGGATGTGGAAGTATTGATTCCTTAGGCAGCGGTTTCGTCTTATTACGGGCTGACATGAAAATTCATTATTCACCCATTTTACTCGGTAACGGTTGATTTTACGCCAATATCTTATAGAACCATTTCGAACCGCCTCATCACGGCGGATAATTTTTCTATATAACTTTTTCCGATCAGGCGAAGTTTAGGTTTTGTTTCACTACGAGCTCTCCTATGAAAATTTACATGTTAGCCCATTTTGCTGGATAACGATTGATTTTATGAAAAATTCATATAGAGTCATTTCAAACCAACTCGTCGAGACCTATAAAATTGGTAAATAACATATTCTGAATAGACGAAGTTCAGTTTTCGTCTTATTGCGGGCTGACATGAAAATCCACTATTCACCCATTTTACTCGGTAACGGTTGATTTTTCGCCAATATCATATAGAGCCATTTCGAACCGCCTCATCACGGCGGATAATTTTTCTATATAACTTTTTCCGATCAGACGAAGTTTAGGTTTTGATTCACTACGAGCTCTCCTATGAAAATTTACATGTTAGTCCATTTTGCTGGATAACGATTGATTTTATGAAAAATTCATCCAGAGTCATTTCAAACCAACTCGTCGAGACCTATAAAATTGGTAAATAGCATTTTCTGAATAGACGAAGTTCAGTTTTCGTCTTATTACGGGCTGACATGAAAATTCACTATTCACCCATTTTACTCGGTAACGGTTGATTTTACGCCAATATCTTATAGAACCATTTCGAACCGCCTCATCACGGCGGATAATTTTTCTATATAACTTTTTCCGATCAGACGAAGTTTAGGTTTTGATTCACTACGAGCTCTCCTATGAAAATTTACATGTTAGTCCATTTTGCTGGATAACAAGTGATTTTATGAAAAATTCATACAGAGTCATTTCAAACCAACTTGTCGAGACCTGTAAAATTGGTAAATAACATTTTCTGAATAGACGAAGTTCAGTTTTCGTCTTATTACGGGCTGACATGAAAATTCAAAATTCACCCATTTTACTCGGTAACGGTTGATTTTACGCCAATATCTTATGGAACCATTTCGAACCGCCTCATCACGGCGGATAATTTTTCTATATAACTTTTTCCGATCAGACGAAGTTTAGGTTTTGATTCACTACGAGCTCTGCTATGAAAATATACATGTTAGTCCATTTTGCTGGATAACAGTTGATTTTATGAACAATTCATACTGAGTCATTTCAAACCAACTCGTCGAGACCTATAAAATTGGTAAATAACATTTTCTGAATAGACGAAGTTCAGTTTTCGTCTTATTACGGGCTGACATGAAAATTCACTATTCACCCATTTTACTCGGTAACGGTTGATTTTACGCCAATATCTTATAGAACCATTTCGAACCGCCTCATCACGGCGGATAATTTTTCTATATAACTTTTTCCGATCAGACGAGGTTTAGGTTTTGATTCACTACGAGCTCTCCTATGAAAATTTACATGTTAGTCCATTTTGCTGGATAACGATTGATTTTATGAAAAATTCAAATAGAGTCATTTCAAACCAACTCGTCGAGACCTATAAAATTGGTAAATAACATATTCTGAATAGACGAAGTTCAGTTTTCGTCTTATTGCGGGCTGACATGAAAATCCACTATTCACCCATTTTACTCGGTAACGGTTGATTTTACGCCTATATCTTATAGAGCCATTTCGAACCGCTTCATCACGGCGGATAATTTTTCTATATAACTTTTTCCGATCAGACGAAGTTTAGGTTTTGATTCACTACGAGCTCTCCTATGAAAATTTACATGTTAGTCCATTTTGCTGGATAACCATTGATTTTATGAAAAATTCATACAGAATCATTTCAAACCAACTCGGCGAGACCTATAAAATTGGTAAATAACATTTTCTGAATAGACGAAGTTCAGTTTTCGTCTTATACGGGCTGTCATGAAAATTCCCTATTCACCCATTTTACTCGGTAACGGTTGATTTTACGCCAATATCTTATAGAACCATTTCGAACCGCCTCATCACGGCGGATAATTTTTCTATATAACTTTTTCCGAGCAGACGAAGTTTAGGTTTTGATTCACTACGAGCTCTCCTATGAAAATTTACATGTTAGACCATTTTGCTGGATAACGATTGATTTTGTGAAAAATTCATACAGAGTCATTTCAAACCAACTCGTCGAGACCTAAAAAATTGGTAAATAACATTTTCTGAATAGACGAAGTTCAGTTTTCGCCTTATTACGGGCTGACATGAAAATTCACTATTCACCCATTTTACTCGGTAACGGTTGATTTTACGCCAATATCTTATAGAACCATTTCGAACCGCCTCATCACGGCGGATAATTTTTCTATATAACTTTTTCCGATCAGACGAAGTTTAGGTTTTGATTCACTACGAGCTCTCCTATGAAAATTTACATGTTAGTCCATTTTGCTGGATAACGATTGATTTTGTGAAAAATTCATACAGAGACATTTCAAACCAACTCGTCGAGACCTAAAAAATTGGTAAATAACATTTTCTGAATAGACGAAGTTCAGTTTTCGTCTTATTACGGGCTGACATGAAAATTCACTATTCACCCATTTTACTCGGTAACGGTTGATTTTACGCCAATATCTTATAGAACCATTTCGAACCGCCCCATCACGGCGGATAATTTTTCTATATAACTTTTTCCGATCAGACGAAGTTTAGGTTTTGATTCACTACGAGCTCTCCTATGAAAATTTACATGTTAGTCCATTTTGCTGGATAACAAGTGATTTTATGAAAAATTCATACAGAGTCATTTCAAACCAACTTGTCGAGACCTGTAAAATTGGTAAATAACATTTTCTGAATAGACGAAGTTCAGTTTTCGTCTTATTACGGGCTGACATGAAAATTCAAAATTCACCCATTTTACTCGGTAACGGTTGATTTTACGCCAATATCTTATGGAACCATTACGAACCGCCTCATCACGGCGGATAATTTTTCTATATAACTTTTTCCGATCAGACGAAGTTTAGGTTTTGATTCACTACGAGCTCTGCTATGAAAATATACATGTTAGTCCATTTTGCTGGATAACAGTTGATTTTATGAACAATTCATACTGAGTCATTTCAAACCAACTCGTCGAGACCTATAAAATTGGTAAATAACATTTTCTGAATAGACGAAGTTCAGTTTTCGTCTTATTACGGGCTGACATGAAAATTCACTATTCACCCATTTTACTCGGTAACGGTTGATTTTACGCCAATATCTTATAGAACCATTTCGAACCGCCTCATCACGGCGGATAATTTTTCTATATAACTTTTTCCGATCAGACGAGGTTTAGGTTTTGATTCACTACGAGCTCTCCTATGAAAATTTACATGTTAGTCCATTTTGCTGGATAACGATTGATTTTATGAAAAATTCAAATAGAGTCATTTCAAACCAACTCGTCGAGACCTATAAAATTGGTAAATAACATATTCTGAATAGACGAAGTTCAGTTTTCGTCTTATTGCGGGCTGACATGAAAATCCACTATTCACCCATTTTACTCGGTAACGGTTGATTTTACGCCTATATCTTATAGAGCCATTTCGAACCGCCTCATCACGGCGGATAATTTTTCTATATAACTTTTTCCGATCAGACGAAGTTTAGGTTTTGATTCACTACGAGCTCTGCTATGAAAATATACATGTTAGTCCATTTTGCTGGATAACAGTTGATTTTATGAAAAATTCATAGAGACTCATTTCAAACCAACTCGTCGAGACCTATAAAGTTGGTAAATAACATTTTCTGAATAGACGAAGTTCAGTTTTCGTCTTATTACGGGCTGACATGAAAATTCATTATTCACCCATTTCACTCGGTAACGGTTGATTTTACGCCAATATCTTATAGAGCCATTTCGAACCGCCTCATCACGGCGGATAATTTTTCTATATAACTTTTTCCGATCAGACGAAGTTTAGGTTTTGATTCACTACGAGCTCTCCTATGAAAATTTACATGTTAGTCCATTTTGCTGGATAACGATTGATTTTGTGAAAAATTCATACAGAGTCATTTCAAACCAACTCGTCGAGACCTAAAAAATTGGTAAATAACATTTTCTGAATAGACGAAGTTCAGTTTTCGTCTTATTACGGGCTGACATGAAAATTCACTATTCACCCATTTTACTCGGTAACGGTTGATTTTACGCCAATATCTTATAGAGCCATTTCGAACCGCCTCATCACGGCGGATAATTTTTCTATATAAATTTTTCCGATCAGACGAAGTTTAGGTTTTGATTCACTACGAGCTCTCCTATGATAATTTACATGTTAGTCCATTTTGCTGGATAACGGTTGATTTTATGAAAAATTCATACAGAATCATTTCAAACCAACTCGTCGAGACCTAAAAAATTGGTAAATAACATTTTCTGAATAGACGAAGTTCAGTTTTCGTCTTATTACGGGCTGACATGAAAATTCACTATTCACCCATTTTACTCGGTAACGGTTGATTTTACGCCAATATCTTATAGAACCATTTCGAACCGCCCCATCACGGCGGATAATTTTTCTATATAACTTTTTCAGATCAGACGAAGTTTAGGTTTTGATTCACTACGAGCTCTCCTATGAAAATTTACATGTTAGTCCATTTTGCTGGATAACGATTGATTTTATGAAAAATTCAAATAGAGTCATTTCAAACCAACTCGTCGAGACCTATAAAATTGGTAAATAACATATTCTGAATAGACGAAGTTCAGTTTTCGTCTTATTGCGGGCTGACATGAAAATCCACTATTCACCCATTTTACTCGGTAACGGTTGATTTTACGCCTATATCTTATAGAGCCATTTCGAACCGCCTCATCACGGCGGATAATTTTTCTATATAACTTTTTCCGATCAGACGAAGTTTAGGTTTTGATTCACTACGAGCTCTGCTATGAAAATATACATGTTAGTCCATTTTGCTGGATAACAGTTGATTTTATGAAAAATTCATAGAGACTCATTTCAAACCAACTCGTCGAGACCTATAAAGTTGGTAAATAACATTTTCTGAATAGACGAAGTTCAGTTTTCGTCTTATTACGGGCTGACATGAAAATTCATTATTCACCCATTTCACTCGGTAACGGTTGATTTTACGCCAATATCTTATAGAGCCATTTCGAACCGCCTCATCACGGCGGATAATTTTTCTATATAACTTTTTCCGATCAGACGAAGTTTAGGTTTTGATTCACTACGAGCTCTCCTATGAAAATTTACATGTTAGTCCATTTTGCTGGATAACGATTGATTTTGTGAAAAATTCATACAGAGTCATTTCAAACCAACTCGTCGAGAACTAAAAAATTGGTAAATAACATTTTCTGAATAGACGAAGTTCAGTTTTCGTCTTATTACGGGCTGACATGAAAATTCACTATTCACCCATTTTACTCGGTAACGGTTGATTTTACGCCAATATCTTATAGAACCATTTCGAACCGCCTCATCACGGCGGATAATTTTTCTATATAACTTTTTCCGATCAGACGAAGTTTAGGTTTTGATTCACTACGAGCTCTCCTATGAAAATTTACATGTTAGTCCATTTTGCTGGATAACGATTGATTTTGTGAAAAATTCATACAGAGACATTTCAAACCAACTCGTCGAGACCTAAAAAATTGGTAAATAACATTTTCTGAATAGACGAAGTTCAGTTTTCGTCTTATTACGGGCTGACATGAAAATTCACTATTCACCCATTTTACTCGGTAACGGTTGATTTTACGCCAATATCTTATAGAACCATTTCGAACCGCCCCATCACGGCGGATAATTTTTCTATATAACTTTTTCCGATCAGACGAAGTTTAGGTTTTGATTCACTACGAGCTCTCCTATGAAAATTTACATGTTAGTCCATTTTGCTGGATAACCATTGATTTTATGAAAAATTCATACAGAATCATTTCAAACCAACTCGGCGAGACCTATAAAATTGGTAAATAACATTTTCTGAATAGACGAAGTTCAGTTTTCGTCTTATTACGGGCTGACATGAAAATTCACTATTCACCCATTTTACTCGGTAACGGTTGATTTTACGCCAATATCTTATAGAACCATTTCGAACCGCCTCATCACGGCGGATAATTTTTCTATATAACTTTTTCCGATCAGACGAGGTTTAGGTTTTGATTCATTACGAGCTCTCCTATGAAAATTTACATGTTAGTCCATTTTGCTGGATAACGATTGATTATATGAAAAATTCATACAGACTCATTTCAAACCAACTCGTCAAGACCTATAAACTTGGTAAATAACATTTTCTGAATAGACGAAGTTCAGTTTTCGTCTTATTACGGGCTGACATGAAAATTCATTATTCACCCATTTTACTCGGTAACGGTTGATTTTACGCCAATATCTTATAGAGCCATTTCGAACCGCCTCATCACGGCGGATAATTTTTCTATATAAATTTTTCCGATCAGACGAAGTTTAGGTTTTGATTCACTACGAGCTCTCCTATGATAATTTACATGTTAGTCCATTTTGCTGGATAACGGTTGATTTTATGAAAAATTCATACAGAATCATTTCAAACCAACTCGTCGAGACCTATAAAATTGGTAAATAACATTTTCTGAATAGACGAAGTTCAGTTTTCGTCTTATACGGGCTGACATGAAAATTCTCTATTCACCCATTTTACTCGGTAACGGTTGATTTTACGCCAATATCTTATAGAACCATTTCGAACCGCCTCATCACGGCGGATAATTTTTCTATATAACTTTTTCCGATCAGACGAAGTTTAGGTTTTGATTCACCATGAGCTCTCCTATGAAAATTTACATGTTAGTCCATTTTGCTGGATAACGATTGATTTTATGAAAAATTCATATAGAGTCATTTCAAACCAACTCGTCGAGACCTATAAAATTGGTAAATAACATATTCTGAATAGACGAAGTTCAGTTTTCGTCTTATTGCGGGCTGACATGAAAATCCACTATTCACCCATTTTACTCGGTAACGGTTGATTTTACGCCAATATCTTATAGAACCATTTCGAACCGCCTCATCACGGCGGATAATTTTTCTATATAACTTTTTCCGATCAGACGAAGTTTAGGTTTTGATTCACTACGAGCTCTCCTATGAAAATTTACATGTTAGTCCATTTTGCTGGATAACGATTGATTTTATGAAAAATTCATATAGAGTCATTTCAAACCAACTCGTCGAGACCTATAAAATTGGTAAATAACATATTCTGAATAGACGAAGTTCAGTTTTCGTCTTATTGCGGGCTGACATGAAAATCCACTATTCACCCATTTTACTCGGTAACGGTTGATTTTACGCCTATATCTTATAGAGCCATTTCCAACCGCCTCATCACGGCGGATAATTTTTCTATATAACTTTTTCCGATCAGACGAAGTTTAGGTTTTGATTCACTACGAGCTCTCCTATGAAAATTTACATGTTAGTCCATTTTGCTGGATAACCATTGATTTTATGAAAAATTCATACAGAATCATTTCAAACCAACTCGGCGAGACCTATAAAATTGGTAAATAACATTTTCTGAATAGACGAAGTTCAGTTTTCATCTTATACGGGCTGACATGTAAATTCTCTATTCACCCATTTTACTCGGTAACGGTTGATTTTACGCCAATATCTTATAGAACCATTTCGAACCGCCTCATCACGGCGGATAATTTTTCTATATAACTTTTACCGATCAGACGAGGTTTAGAGGTTTTGATTCATTACGAGCTCTCCTATGAAAATTTACATGTTAGTCCATTTTGCTGGATAACGATTGATTATATGAAAAATTCATATGGACTCATTTCAAACCAACTCGTCGAGACCTATAAAGTTGGTAAATAACATTTTCTGAATAGACGAAGTTCAGTTTTCGTCTTATTACGGGCTGAAATGAAAATTCATTAATCACCCATTTTACTCGGTAACGGTTGGTTTTACGCCAATATCTTATAGAGCCATTTCGTACCGCCTCATCACGGCGGATAATTTTTCTATATAACTTATTCCGATCAGACGAAGTTTAGGTTTTGATTCACTACGAGCTCTCCTATGATAATTTACATGTTAGACCATTTTGCTGGATAACGATTGATTTTATGAAAAATTCATACAGAGTCATTTCAAACCAACTCGTCGAGACCTATAAAATTGGTAAATAACATTTTCTGAATAGACGAAGTTCAGTTTTCGTCTTATACGGGCTGACATGAAAATTCTCTATTCACCCATTTTACTCGGTAACGGTTGATTTTACGCCAATATCTTATAGAACCATTTCGAACCGCCTCATCACGGCGGATAATTTTTCTATATAACTTTTTCCGATCAGACGAAGTTTAGGTTTTGATTCACTACGAGCTCTCCTATGAAAATTTACATGTTAGTCCATTTTGCTGGATAACAAGTGATTTTATGAAAAATTCATACAGAGTCATTTCAAACCAACTTGTCGAGACCTGTAAAATTGGTAAATAACATTTTCTGAATAGACGAAGTTCAGTTTTCGTCTTATTACGGGCTGACATGAAAATTCAAAATTCACCCATTTTACTCGGTAACGGTTGATTTTACGCCAATATCTTATGGAACCATTTCGAACCGCCTCATCACGGCGGATAATTTTTCTATATAACTTTTCGCGATCAGACGAAGTTTAGGTTTTGATTCACTACGAGCTCTGCTATGAAAATATACATGTTAGTCCATTTTGCTGGATAACAGTTGATTTTATGAACAATTCATACTGAGTCATTTCAAACCAACTCGTCGAGACCTATAAAATTGGTAAATAACATTTTCTGAATAGACGAAGTTCAGTTTTCGTCTTATTACGGGCTGACATGAAAATTCACTATTCACCCATTTTACTCGGTAACGGTTGATTTTACGCCAATATCTTATAGAACCATTTCGAACCGCCTCATCACGGCGGATAATTTTTCTATATAACTTTTTCCGATCAGACGAGGTTTAGGTTTTGATTCACTACGAGCTCTCCTATGAAAATTTACATATTAGTCCATTTTGCTGGATAACGATTGATTTTATGAAAAATTCAAATAGAGTCATTTCAAACCAACTCGTCGAGACCTATAAAATTGGTAAATAACATATTCTGAATAGACGAAGTTCAGTTTTCGTCTTATTGCGGGCTGACATGAAAATCCACTATTCACCCATTTTACTCGGTAACGGTTGATTTTACGCCTATATCTTATAGAGCCATTTCGAACCGCCTCATCACGGCGGATAATTTTTCTATATAACTTTTTCCGATCAGACGAAGTTTAGGTTTTGATTCACTACGAGCTCTCCTATGAAAATTTACATGTTAGTCCATTTTGCTGGATAACCATTGATTTTATGAAAAATTCATACAGAATCATTTCAAACCAACTCGGCGAGACCTATAAAATTGGTAAATAACATTTTCTGAATAGACGAAGTTCAGTTTTCGTCTTATACGGGCTGTCATGAAAATTCCCTATTCACCCATTTTACTCGGTAACGGTTGATTTTACGCCAATATCTTATAGAACCATTTCGAACCGCCTCATCACGGCGGATAATTTTTCTATATAACTTTTTCCGATCAGACGAAGTTTTGGTTTTGATTCACTACGAGCTCTCCTATGAAAATTTACATGTTAGTCCATTTTGCTGGATAACGATTGACTTTGTGAAAAATTCATACAGAGTCATTTCAAACCAACTCGGCGAGACCTATAAAATTGGTAAATAACATTTTCTGAATAGACGAAGTTCAGTTTTCGTCTTATTACGGGCTGACATGAAAATTCACTATTCACCCATTTTACTCGGTAACGGTTGATTTTACGCCAATATCTTATAGAACCATTTCGAACCGCCTCATCACGGCGGATAATTTTTCTATATAACTTTTTCCGATCAGACGAGGTTTAGGTTTTGATTCATTACGAGCTCTCCTATGAAAATTTACATGTTAGTCCATTTTGCTGGATAACGATTGATTATATGAAAAATTCATACAGACTCATTTCAAACCAACTCGTCGAGACCTATAAACTTGGTAAATAACATTTTCTGAATAGACGAAGTTCAGTTTTCGTCTTATTACGGGCTGACATGAAAATTCATTATTCACCCATTTTACTCGGTAACGGTTGATTTTACGCCAATATCTTATAGAGCCATTTCGAACCGCCTCATCACGGCGGATAATTTTTCTATATAAATTTTTCCGATCAGACGAAGTTTAGGTTTTGATTCACTACGAGCTCTCCTATGATAATTTACATGTTAGTCCATTTTGCTGGATAACGGTTGATTTTATGAAAAATTCATACAGAATCATTTCAAACCAACTCGTCGAGACCTATAAAATTGGTAAATAACATTTTCTGAATAGACGAAGTTCAGTTTTCGTCTTATACGGGCTGACATGAAAATTCTCTATTCACCCATTTTACTCGGTAACGGTTGATTTTACGCCAATATCTTATAGAACCATTTCGAACCGCCTCATCACGGCGGATAATTTTTCTATATAACTTTTTCCGATCAGACGAAGTTTAGGTTTTGATTCACCATGAGCTCTCCTATGAAAATTTACATGTTAGTCCATTTTGCTGGATAACGATTGATTTTATGAAAAATTCATATAGAGTCATTTCAAACCAACTCGTCGAGACCTATAAAATTGGTAAATAACATATTCTGAATAGACGAAGTTCAGTTTTCGTCTTATTGCGGGCTGACATGAAAATCCACTATTCACCCATTTTACTCGGTAACGGTTGATTTTACGCCAATATCTTATAGAACCATTTCGAACCGCCTCATCACGGCGGATAATTTTTCTATATAACTTTTTCCGATCAGACGAAGTTTAGGTTTTGATTCACCATGAGCTCTCCTATGAAAATTTACATGTTAGTCCATTTTGCTGGATAACGATTGATTTTATGAAAAATTCATATAGAGTCATTTCAAACCAACTCGTCGAGACCTATAAAATTGGTAAATAACATATTCTGAATAGACGAAGTTCAGTTTTCGTCTTATTACGGGCTGACATGAAAATTCACTATTCACCCATTTTACTCGGTAACGGTTGATTTTACGCCAATATCTTATAGAACCATTTCGAACCGCCTCATCACGGCGGATAATTTTTCTATATAACTTTTTCCGATCAGACGAGGTTTAGGTTTTGATTCACTACGAGCTCTCCTATGAAAATTTACATGTTAGTCCATTTTGCTGGATAACGATTGATTTTATGAAAAATTCAAATAGAGTCATTTCAAACCAACTCGTCGAGACCTATAAAATTGGTAAATAACATATTCTGAATAGACGAAGTTCAGTTTTCGTCTTATTGCGGGCTGACATGAAAATCCACTATTCACCCATTTTACTCGGTAACGGTTGATTTTACGCCTATATCTTATAGAGCCATTTCGAACCGCCTCATCACGGCGGATAATTTTTCTATATAACTTTTTCCGATCAGACGAAGTTTAGGTTTTGATTCACTACGAGCTCTCCTATGAAAATTTACATGTTAGTCCATTTTGCTGGATAACCATTGATTTTATGAAAAATTCATACAGAATCAATTCAAACCAACTCGGCGAGACCTATAAAATTGGTAAATAACATTTTCTGAATAGACGAAGTTCAGTTTTCGTCTTATACGGGCTGTCATGAAAATTCCCTATTCACCCATTTTACTCGGTAACGGTTGATTTTACGCCAATATCTTATAGAACCATTTCGAACCGCCTCATCACGGCGGATAATTTTTCTATATAACTTTTTCCGATCAGACGAAGTTTTGGTTTTGATTCACTACGAGCTCTCCTATGAAAATTTACATGTTAGTCCATTTTGCTGGATAACGATTGATTTTGTGAAAAATTCATACAGAGTCATTTCAAACCAACTCGGCGAGACCTATAAAATTGGTAAATAACATTTTCTGAATAGACGAAGTTCAGTTTTCGTCTTATTACGGGCTGACATGAAAATTCACTATTCACCCATTTTACTCGGTAACGGTTGATTTTACGCCAATATCTTATAGAACCATTTCGAACCGCCTCATCACGGCGGATAATTTTTCTATATAACTTTTTCCGATCAGACGAAGTTTAGGTTTTGATTCACTACGAGCTCTCCTATGAAAATTTACATGTTAGTCCATTTTGCTGGATAACAAGTGATTTTATGAAAAATTCATACAGAGTCATTTCAAACCAACTTGTCGAGACCTGTAAAATTGGTAAATAACATTTTCTGAATAGACGAAGTTCAGTTTTCGTCTTATTACGGGCTGACATGAAAATTCAAAATTCACCCATTTTACTCGGTAACGGTTGATTTTACGCCAATATCTTATGGAACCATTTCGAACCGCCTCATCACGGCGGATAATTTTTCTATATAACTTTTTCCGATCAGACGAAGTTTAGGTTTTGATTCACTACGAGCTCTGCTATGAAAATATACATGTTAGTCCATTTTGCTGGATAACAGTTGATTTTATGAACAATTCATACTGAGTCATTTCAAACCAACTCGTCGAGACCTATAAAATTGGTAAATAACATTTTCTGAATAGACGAAGTTCAGTTTTCGTCTTATTACGGGCTGACATGAAAATTCACTATTCACCCATTTTACTCGGTAACGGTTGATTTTACGCCAATATCTTATAGAACCATTTCGAACCGCCTCATCACGGCGGATAATTTTTCTATATAACTTTTTCCGATCAGACGAGGTTTAGGTTTTGATTCACTACGAGCTCTCCTATGAAAATTTACATGTTAGTCCATTTTGCTGGATAACGATTGATTTTATGAAAAATTCAAATAGAGTCATTTCAAACCAACTCGTCGAGACCTATAAAATTGGTAAATAACACATTCTGAATAGACGAAGTTCAGTTTTCGTCTTATTGCGGGCTGACATGAAAATCCACTATTCACCCATTTTACTCGGTAACGGTTGATTTTACGCCTATATCTTATAGAGCCATTTCGAACCGCCTCATCACGGCGGATAATTTTTCTATATAACTTTTTCCGATCAGACGAAGTTTAGGTTTTGATTCACTACGAGCTCTCCTATGAAAATTTACATGTTAGTCCATTTTGCTGGATAACCATTGATTTTATGAAAAATTCATACAGAATCATTTCAAATCAACTCGGCGAGACCTATAAAATTGGTAAATAACATTTTCTGAATAGACGAAGTTCAGTTTTCGTCTTATACGGGCTGTCATGAAAATTCCCTATTCACCCATTTTACTCGGTAACGGTTGATTTTACGTCAATATCTTATAGAACCATTTCGAACCGCCTCATCACGGCGGACAATTTTTCTATATAACTTTTTCCGATCAGACGAA
Organism: Stenurella melanura; assembly: GCA_963583905.1. NCBI lineage: Eukaryota > Metazoa > Arthropoda > Insecta > Coleoptera > Cerambycidae > Stenurella > Stenurella melanura. The sequence continues at coordinate 10,044,369 of OY757317.1, forward strand.
GTTTTGGTTTTGATTCACTACGAGCTCTCCTATGAAAATTTACATGTTAGTCCATTTTGCTGGATAACGATTGATTTTGTGAAAAATTCATACAGAGTCATTTCAAACCAACTCGGCGAGACCTATAAAATTGGTAAATAACATTTTCTGAATAGACGAAGTTCAGTTTTCGTCTTATTACGGGCTGACATGAAAATTCACTATTCACCCATTTTACTCGGTAACGGTTGATTTTACGCCAATATCTTATAGAACCATTTCGAACCGCCTCATCACGGCGGATAATTTTTCTATATAACTTTTTCCGATCAGACGAGGTTTAGGTTTTGATTCATTACGAGCTCTCCTATGAAAATTTACATGTTAGTCCATTTTGCTGGATAACGATTGATTATATGAAAAATTCATACAGACTCATTTCAAACCAACTCGTCGAGACCTATAAACTTGGTAAATAACATTTTCTGAATAGACGAAGTTCAGTTTTCGTCTTATTACGGGCTGACATGAAAATTCATTATTCACCCATTTTACTCGGTAACGGTTGATTTTACGCCAATATCTTATAGAGCCATTTCGAACCGCCTCATCACGGCGGATAATTTTTCTATATAACTTTTTCCGATCAGACGAAGTTTAGGTTTTGATTCACCATGAGCTCTCCTATGAAAATTTACATGTTAGTCCATTTTGCTGGATAACGATTGATTTTATGAAAAATTCATATAGAGTCATTTCAAACCAACTCGTCGAGACCTATAAAATTGGTAAATAACATATTCTGAATAGACGAAGTTCAGTTTTCGTCTTATTGCGGGCTGACATGAAAATCCACTATTCACCCATTTTACTCGGTAACGGTTGATTTTACGCCAATATCTTATAGAACCATTTCGAACCGCCTCATCACGGCGGATAATTTTTCTATATAACTTTTTCCGATCAGACGAAGTTTAGGTTTTGATTCACTACGAGCTCTCCTATGAAAATTTACATGTTAGTCCATTTTGCTGGATAACGATTGATTTTATGAAAAATTCATATAGAGTCATTTCAAACCAACTCGTCGAGACCTATAAAATTGGTAAATAACATATTCTGAATAGACGAAGTTCAGTTTTCGTCTTATTGCGGGCTGACATGAAAATCCACTATTCACCCATTTTACTCGGTAACGGTTGATTTTACGCCTATATCTTATAGAGCCATTTCGAACCGCCTCATCACGGCGGATAATTTTTCTATATAACTTTTTCCGATCAGACGAAGTTTAGGTTTTGATTCACTACGAGCTCTCCTATGAAAATTTACATGTTAGTCCATTTTGCTGGATAATCATTGATTTTATGAAAAATTCATACAGAATCATTTCAAACCAACTCGGCGAGACCTATAAAATTGGTAAATAACATTTTCTGAATAGACGAAGTTCAGTTTTCGTCTTATACGGGCTGACATGTAAATTCTCTATTCACCCATTTTACTCGGTAACGGTTGATTTTACGCCAATATCTTATAGAACCATTTCGAACCGCCTCATCACGGCGGATAATTTTTCTATATAACTTTTACCGATCAGACGAGGTTTAGAGGTTTTGATTCATTACGAGCTCTCCTATGAAAATTTACATGTTAGTCCATTTTGCTGGATAACGATTGATTATATGAAAAATTCATATGGACTCATTTCAAACCAACTCGTCGAGACCTATAAAGTTGGTAAATAACATTTTCTGAATAGACGAAGTTCAGTTTTCGTCTTATTACGGGCTGAAATGAAAATTCATTATTCACCCATTTTACTCGGTAACGGTTCGTTTTACGCCAATATCTTATAGAGCCATTTCGTACCGCCTCATCACGGCGGATAATTTTTCTATATAACTTTTTCCGATCAGACGAAGTTTAGGTTTTGATTCACTACGAGCTCTCCTATGATAATTTACATGTTAGACCATTTTGCTGGATAACGATTGATTTTATGAAAAATTCATACAGAGTCATTTCAAACCAACTCGTCGAGACCTATAAAATTGGTAAATAACATTTTCTGAATAGACGAAGTTCAGTTTTCGTCTTATACGGGCTGACATGAAAATTCTCTATTCACCCATTTTACTCGGTAACGGTTGATTTTACGCCAATATCTTATAGAACCATTTCGAACCGCCTCATCACGGCGGATAATTTTTCTATATAACTTTTTCCGATCAGACGAAGTTTAGGTTTTGATTCACTACGAGCTCTCCTATGAAAATTTACATGTTAGTCCATTTTGCTGGATAACGATTGATTTTGTGAAAAATTCATACAGAGTCATTTCAAACCAACTCGTCGAGACCTAAAAAATTGGTAAATAACATTTTCTGAATAGACGAAGTTCAGTTTTCGTCTTATTACGGGCTGACATGAAAATTCACTATTCACCCATTTTACTCGGTAACGGTTGATTTTACGCCAATATCTTATAGAACCATTTCGAACCGCCTCATCACGGCGGATAATTTTTCTATATAACTTTTTCCGATCAGACAAAGTTTAGGTTTTGATTCACTACGAGCTCTCCTATGAAAATTTACATGTTAGTCCATTTTGCTGGATAACAAGTGATTTTATGAAAAATTCATACAGAGTCATTTCAAACCAACTTGTCGAGACCTGTAAAATTGGTAAATAACATTTTCTGAATAGACGAAGTTCAGTTTTCGTCTTATTACGGGCTGACATGAAAATTCAAAATTCACCCATTTTACTCGGTAACGGTTGATTTTACGCCAATATCTTATGGAACCATTTCGAACCGCCTCATCACGGCGGATAATTTTTCTATATAACTTTTTCCGATCAGACGAAGTTTAGGTTTTGATTCACTACGAGCTCTGCTATGAAAATATACATGTTAGTCCATTTTGCTGGATAACAGTTGATTTTATGAACAATTCATACTGAGTCATTTCAAACCAACTCGTCGAGACCTATAAAATTGGTAAATAACATTTTCTGAATAGACGAAGTTCAGTTTTCGTCTTATTACGGGCTGACATGAAAATTCACTATTCACCCATTTTACTCGGTAACGGTTGATTTTACGCCAATATCTTATAGAACCATTTCGAACCGCCTCATCACGGCGGATAATTTTTCTATATAACTTTTTCCGATCAGACGAGGTTTAGGTTTTGATTCACTACGAGCTCTCCTATGAAAATTTACATGTTAGTCCATTTTGCTGGATAACGATTGATTTTATGAAAAATTCAAATAGAGTCATTTCAAACCAACTCGTCGAGACCTATAAAATTGGTAAATAACATATTCTGAATAGACGAAGTTCAGTTTTCGTCTTATTGCGGGCTGACATGAAAATCCACTATTCACCCATTTTACTCGGTAACGGTTGATTTTACGCCTATATCTTATAGAGCCATTTCGAACCGCCTCATCACGGCGGATAATTTTTCTATATAACTTTTTCCGATCAGACGAAGTTTAGGTTTTGATTCACTACGAGCTCTGCTATGAAAATATACATGTTAGTCCATTTTGCTGGATAACAGTTGATTTTATGAAAAATTCATAGAGACTCATTTCAAACCAACTCGTCGAGACCTATAAAGTTGGTAAATAACATTTTCTGAATAGACGAAGTTCAGTTTTCGTCTTATTACGGGCTGACATGAAAATTCATTATTCACCCATTTCACTCGGTAACGGTTGATTTTACGCCAATATCTTATAGAGCCATTTCGAACCGCCTCATCACGGCGGATAATTTTTCTATATAACTTTTTCCGATCAGACGAAGTTTAGGTTTTGATTCACTACGAGCTCTCCTATGAAAATTTACATGTTAGTCCATTTTGCTGGATAACGATTGATTTTGTGAAAAATTCATACAGAGTCATTTCAAACCAACTCGTCGAGACCTAAAAAATTGGTAAATAACATTTTCTGAATAGACGAAGTTCAGTTTTCGTCTTATTACGGGCTGACATGAAAATTCACTATTCACCCATTTTACTCGGTAACGGTTGATTTTACGCCAATATCTTATAGAACCATTTCGAACCGCCTCATCACGGCGGATAATTTTTCTATATAACTTTTTCCGATCAGACGAAGTTTAGGTTTTGATTCACTACGAGCTCTCCTATGAAAATTTACATGTTAGTCCATTTTGCTGGATAACGATTGATTTTGTGAAAAATTCATACAGAGTCATTTCAAACCAACTCGTCGAGACATAAAAAATTGGTAAATAACATTTTCTGAATAGACGAAGTTCAGTTTTCGTCTTATTACGGGCTGACATGAAAATTCACTATTCACCCAATTTACTCGGTAACGGTTGATTTTACGCCAATATCTTATAGAACCATTTTGAACCGCCCCATCACGGCGGATAATTTTTCTATATAACTTTTTCCGATCAGACGAAGTTTAGGTTTTGATTCACTACGAGCTCTCCTATGAAAATTTACATGTTAGTCCATTTTGCTGGATAACAAGTGATTTTATGAAAAATTCATACAGAGTCATTTCAAACCAACTTGTCGAGACCTGTAAAATTGGTAAATAACATTTTCTGAATAGACGAAGTTCAGTTTTCGTCTTATTCCGGGCTGACATGAAAATTCAAAATTCACCCATTTTACTCGGTAACGGTTGATTTTACGCCAATATCTTATGGAACCATTTCGAACCGCCTCATCACGGCGGATAATTTTTCTATATAACTTTTTCCGATCAGACGAAGTTTAGGTTTTGATTCACTACGAGCTCTGCTATGAAAATATACATGTTAGTCCATTTTGCTGGATAACGATTGATTTTATGAAAAATTCAAATAGAGTCATTTCAAACCAACTCGTCGAGACCTATAAAATTGGTAAATAACATTTTCTGAATAGACGAAGTTCAGTTTTCGTCTTATACGGGCTGACATGAAAATTCTCTATTCACCCATTTTACTCGGTAACGGTTGATTTTACGCCAATATCTTATAGAACCATTTCGAACCGCCTCATCACGGCGGATAATTTTTCTATATAACTTTTTCCGATCAGACGAAGTTTAGGTTTTGATTCACTACGAGCTCTCCTATGAAAATTTACATGTTAGTCCATTTTGCTGGATAACGATTGATTTTGTGAAAAATTCATACAGAGTCATTTCAAACCAACTCGTCGAGACCTATAAAATTGGTAAATAACATATTCTGAATAGACGAAGTTCAGTTTTCGTCTTATTGCGGGCTGACATGAAAATCCACTATTCACCCATTTTACTCGGTAACGGTTGATTTTACGCCTATATCTTATAGAGCCATTTCGAACCGACTCATCACGGCGGATAATTTTTCTATATAACTTTTTCCGATCAGACGAAGTTTAGGTTTTGATTCACTACGAACTCTGCTATGAAAATATACATGTTAGTCCATTTTGCTGCATAACAGTTGATTTTATGAAAAATTCATAGAGACTCATTTCAAACCAACTCGTCGAGACCTATACAGTTGGTAAATAACATTTTCTGAATAGACGAAGTTCAGTTTTCGTCTTATTACGGGCTGACATGAAAATTCATTATTCACCCATTTCACTCGGTAACGGTTGATTTTACGCCAATATCTTATAGAGCCATTTCGAACCGCCTCATCACGGCGGATAATTTTTCTATATAACTTTTTCCGATCAGACGAAGTTTAGGTTTTGATTCACTACGAGCTCTCCTATGATAATTTACATGTTAGTCCATTTTGCTGGATAACAAGTGATTTTATGAAAAATTCATACAGAGTCATTTCAAACCAACTTGTCGAGACCTGTAAAATTGGTAAATAACATTTTCTGAATAGACGAAGTTCAGTTTTCGTCTTATTACGGGCTGACATGAAAATTCAAAATTCACCCATTTTACTCGGTAACGGTTGATTTTACGCCAATATCTTATGGAACCATTTCGAACCGCCTCATCACGGCGGATAATTTTTCTATATAACTTTTTCCGATCAGACGAAGTTTAGGTTTTGATTCACTACGAGCTCTGCTATGAAAATATACATGTTAGTCCATTTTGCTGGATAACAGTTGATTTTATGAACAATTCATACTGAGTCATTTCAAACCAACTCGTCGAGACCTATAAAATTGGTAAATAACATTTTCTGAATAGACGAAGTTCAGTTTTCGTCTTATTACGGGCTGACATGAAAATTCACTATTCACCCATTTTACTCGGTAACGGTTGATTTTACGCCAATATCTTATAGAACCATTTCGAACCGCCTCATCACGGCGGATAATTTTTCTATATAACTTTTTCCGATCAGACGAGGTTTAGGTTTTGATTCACTACGAGCTCTCCTATGAAAATTTACATGTTAGTCCATTTTGCTGGATAACGATTGATTTTATGAAAAATTCAAATAGAGTCATTTCAAACCAACTCGTCGAGACCTATAAAATTGGTAAATAACATATTCTGAATAGACGAAGTTCAGTTTTCGTCTTATTGCGGGCTGACATGAAAATCCACTATTCACCCATTTTACTCGGTAACGGTTGATTTTACGCCTATATCTTATAGAGCCATTTCGAACCGCCTCATCACGGCGGATAATTTTTCTATATAACTTTTTCCGATCAGACGAAGTTTAGGTTTTGATTCACTACGAGCTCTGCTATGAAAATATACATGTTAGTCCATTTTGCTGGATAACAGTTGATTTTATGAAAAATTCATAGAGACTCATTTCAAACCAACTCGTCGAGACCTATAAAGTTGGTAAATAACATTTTCTGAATAGACGAAGTTCAGTTTTCGTCTTATTACGGGCTGACATGAAAATTCATTATTCACCCATTTCACTCGGTAACGGTTGATTTTACGCCAATATCTTATAGAGCCATTTCGAACCGCCTCATCACGCCGGATAATTTTTCTATATAACTTTTTCCGATCAGACGAAGTTTAGGTTTTGATTCACTACGAGCTCTCCTATGATAATTTACATGTTAGTCCATTTTGCTGGATAACGGTTGATTTTATGAAAAATTCATACAGAATCATTTCAAACCAACTCGTCGAGACCTATAAAATTGGTAAATAACATTTTCTGAATAGACGAAGTTCAGTTTTCGTCTTATACGGGCTGACATGAAAATTCTCTATTCACCCATTTTACTCGGTAACGGTTGATTTTACGCCAATATCTTATAGAACCATTTCGAACCGCCTCATCACGGCGGATAATTTTTCTATATAACTTTTTCCGATCAGACGAAGTTTAGGTTTTGATTCACTACGAGCTCTCCTATGAAAATTTACATGTTAGTCCATTTTGCTGGATAACGATTGATTTTGTGAAAAATTCATACAGAGTCATTTCAAACCAACTCGTCGAGACCTAAAAAATTGGTAAATAACATTTTCTGAATAGACGAAGTTCAGTTTTCGTCTTATTACGGGCTGACATGAAAATTCACTATTCACCCATTTTACTCGGTAACGGTTGATTTTACGCCAATATCTTATAGAGCCATTTCGAACCGCCTCATCACGGCGGATAATTTTTCTATATAACTTTTTCCGATCAGACGAAGTTTAGGTTTTGATTCACTACGAGCTCTGCTATGAAAATATACATGTTAGTCCATTTTGCTGGATAACGATTGATTTTGTGAAAAATTCATACAGAGACATTTCAAACCAACTCGTCGAGACCTAAAAAATTGGTAAATAACATTTTCTGAATAGACGAAGTTCAGTTTTCGTCTTATTACGGGCTGACATGAAAATTCACTATTCACCCATTTTACTCGGTAACGGTTGATTTTACGCCAATATCTTATAGAACCATTGCGAACCGCCCCATCACGGCGGATAATTTTTCTATATAAATTTTTCCGATCAGACGAAGTTTAGGTTTTGATTCACTACGAGCTCTCCTATGAAAATTTACATGTTAGTCCATTTTGCTGGATAACAAGTGATTTTATGAAAAATTCATACAGAGTCATTTCAAACCAACTTGTCGAGACCTGTAAAATTGGTAAATAACATTTTCTGAATAGACGAAGTTCAGTTTTCGTCTTATTACGGGATGACATGAAAATTCAAAATTCACCCATTTTACTCGGTAACGGTTGATTTTACGCCAATATCTTATAGAACCATTTCGAACCGCCTCATCACGGCGGATAATTTTTCTATATAACTTTTACCGATCAGACGAGGTTTAGAGGTTTTGATTCATTACGAGCTCTCCTATGAAAATTTACATGTTAGTCCATTTTGCTGGATAACGATTGATTATATGAAAAATTCATATGGACTCATTTCAAACCAACTCGTCGAGACCTATAAAGTTGGTAAATAACATTTTCTGAATAGACGAAGTTCAGTTTTCGTCTTATTACGGGCTGAAATGAAAATTCATTATTCACCCATTTTACTCGGTAACGGTTGGTTTTACGCCAATATCTTATAGAGCCATTTCGTACCGCCTCATCACGGCGGATAATTTTTCTATATAACTTTTTCCGATCAGACGAAGTTTAGGTTTTGATTCACTACGAGCTCTCCTATGATAATTTACATGTTAGACCATTTTGCTGGATAACGATTGATTTTATGAAAAATTCATACAGAGTCATTTCAAACCAACTCGTCGAGACCTATAAAATTGGTAAATAACATTTTCTGAATAGACGAAGTTCAGTTTTCGTCTTATACGGGCTGACATGAAAATTCTCTATTCACCCATTTTACTCGGTAACGGTTGATTTTACGCCAATATCTTATAGAACCATTTCGAACCGCCTCATCACGGCGGATAATTTTTCTATATAACTTTTTCCGATCAGACGAAGTTTAGGTTTTGATTCACTACGAGCTCTCCTATGAAAATTTACATGTTAGTCCATTTTGCTGGATAACGATTGATTTTGTGAAAAATTCATACAGAGTCATTTCAAACCAACTCGTCGAGACCTAAAAAATTGGTAAATAACATTTTCTGAATAGACGAAGTTCAGTTTTCGTCTTATTACGGGCTGACATGAAAATTCACTATTCACCCATTTTACTCGGTAACGGTTGATTTTACGCCAATATCTTATAGAACCATTTCGAACCGCCTCATCACGGCGGATAATTTTTCTATATAACTTTTTCCGATCAGACGAAGTTTAGGTTTTGATTCACTACGAGCTCTCCTATGAAAATTTACATGTTAGTCCATTTTGCTGGATAACGATTGATTTTGTGAAAAATTCATACAGAGACATTTCAAACCAACTCGTCGAGACCTAAAAAATTGGTAAATAACATTTTCTGAATAGACGAAGTTCAGTTTTCGTCTTATTACGGGCTGACATGAAAATTCACTATTCACCCATTTTACTCGGTAACGGTTGATTTTACGCCAATATCTTATAGAACCATTTCGAACCGCCCCATCACGGCGGATAATTTTTCTATATAACTTTTTCCGATCAGACGAAGTTTAGGTTTTGATTCACTACGAGCTCTCCTATGAAAATTTACATGTTAGTCCATTTTGCTGGATAACAAGTGATTTTATGAAAAATTCATACAGAGTCATTTCAAACCAACTTGTCGAGACCTGTAAAATTGGTAAATAACATTTTCTGAATAGACGAAGTTCAGTTTTCGTCTTATTACGGGCTGACATGAAAATTCAAAATTCACCCATTTTACTCGGTAACGGTTGATTTTACGCCAATATCTTATGGAACCATTTCGAACCGCCTCATCACGGCGGATAATTTTTCTATATAACTTTTTCCGATCAGACGAAGTTTAGGTTTTGATTCACTACGAGCTCTGCTATGAAAATATACATGTTAGTCCATTTTGCTGGATAACAGTTGATTTTATGAACAATTCATACTGAGTCATTTCAAACCAACTCGTCGAGACCTATAAAATTGGTAAATAACATTTTCTGAATAGACGAAGTTCAGTTTTCGTCTTATTACGGGCTGACATGAAAATTCACTATTCACCCATTTTACTCGGTAACGGTTGATTTTACGCCAATATCTTATAGAACCATTTCGAACCGCCTCATCACGGCGGATAATTTTTCTATATAACTTTTTCCGATCAGACGAGGTTTAGGTTTTGATTCACTACGAGCTCTCCTATGAAAATTTACATGTTAGTCCATTTTGCTGGATAACGATTGATTTTATGAAAAATTCAAATAGAGTCATTTCAAACCAACTCGTCGAGACCTATAAAATTGGTAAATAACATATTCTGAATAGACGAAGTTCAGTTTTCGTCTTATTGCGGGCTGACATGAAAATCCACTATTCACCCATTTTACTCGGTAACGGTTGATTTTACGCCTATATCTTATAGAGCCATTTCGAACCGCCTCATCACGGCGGATAATTTTTCTATATAACTTTTTCCGATCAGACGAAGTTTAGGTTTTGATTCACTACGAGCTCCCCTATGAAAATTTACATGTTAGTCCATTTTGCTGGATAACCATTGATTTTATGAAAAATTCATACAGAATCATTTTAAACCAACTCGGCGAGACCTATAAAATTGGTAAATAACATTTTCTGAATAGACGAAGTTCAGTTTTCGTCTTATACGGGCTGTCATGAAAATTCCCTATTCACCCATTTTACTCGGTAACGGTTGATTTTACGCCAATATCTTATAGAACCATTTCGAACCGCCTCATCACGGCGGATAATTTTTCTATATAACTTTTTCCGATCAGACGAAGTTTAGGTTTTGATTCACTACGAGCTCTGCTATGAAAATATACATGTTAGTCCATTTTGCTGGATAACAGTTGATTTTATGAACAATTCATACTGAGTCATTTCAAACCAACTCGTCGAGACCTATAAAATTGGTAAATAACATTTTCTGAATAGACGAAGTTCAGTTTTCGTCTTATTACGGGCTGACATGAAAATTCACTATTCACCCATTTTACTCGGTAACGGTTGATTTTACGCCAATATCTTATAGAACCATTTCGAACCGCCTCATCACGGCGGATAATTTTTCTATATAACTTTTTCCGATCAGACGAGGTTTAGGTTTTGATTCATTACGAGATCTCCTATGAAAATTTACATGTTAGTCCATTTTGCTGGATAACGATTGATTATATGAAAAATTCATACAGACTCATTTCAAACCAACTCGTCGAGACCTATAAACTTGGTAAATAACATTTTCTGAATAGACGAAGTTCAGTTTTCGTCTTATTACGGGCTGACATGAAAATTCATTATTCACAAATTTTACTCGGTAACGGTTGATTTTACGCCAATATCTTATAGAGCCATTTCGAACCGCCTCATCACGGCGGATAATTTTTCTATATAAATTTTTCCGATCAGACGAAGTTTAGGTTTTGATTCACTACGAGCTCTCCTATGATAATTTACATGTTAGTCCATTTTGCTGGATAACGGTTGATTTTATGAAAAATTCATACAGAATCATTTCAAACCAACTCGTCGAGACCTATAAAATTGGTAAATAACATTTTCTGAATAGACGAACTTCAGTTTTCGTCTTATACGGGCTGACATGAAAATTCTCTATTCACCCATTTTACTCGGTAACGGTTGATTTTACGCCAATATCTTATAGAACCATTTCGAACCGCCTCATCACGGCGGATAATTTTTCTATATAACTTTTTCCGATCAGACGAGGTTTAGGTTTTGATTCATTACGAGCTCTCCTATGAAAATTTACATGTTAGTCCATTTTGCTGGATAACGATTGATTATATGAAAAATTCATATAGACTCATTTCAAACCAACTCGTCGAGACCTATAAAGTTGGTAAATAACATTTTCTGAATAGACGAAGTTCAGTTTTCGTCTTATTACGGGCTGACATGAAAATTCACTATTCACCCATTTTACTCGGTAACGGTTGATTTTACGCCAATATCTTATAGAGACATTTCGAACCGCCTCATAATGGCGGATAATTTTTCTATATAACTCTTTCTGATCAGACGAAGTTTAGGTTTTGATTCACTACGAGCTATCCTATGAAAATTTACATGTTAGTCCATTTTGCTGGATAACCATTGATTTTATGAAAAATTCATACAGAATCATTTCAAACCAACTCGGCGAGACCTATAAAATTGGTAAATAACATTTTCTGAATAGACGAAGTTCAGTTTTCGTCTTATACGGGCTGACATGAAAATTCTCTATTCACCCATTTTACTCGGTAACGGTTGATTTTACGCCAATATCTTATAGAACCATTTCGAACCGCCTCATCACGGCGGATAATTTTTCTATATAACTTTTTCCGATCAGACGAGGTTTAGAGGTTTTGATTCATTACGAGCTCTCCTATGAAAATTTACATGTTAGTCCATTTTGCTGGATAACGATTGATTATATGAAAAATTCATATGGACTCATTTCAAACCAACTCGTCGAGACCTATAAAGTTGGTAAATAACATTTTCTGAATAGACGAAGTTCAGTTTTCGTCTTATTACGGGCTGAAATGAAAATTCATTATTCACCCATTTTACTCGGTAACGGTTGATTTTACGCCAATATCTTATAGAGCCATTTCGTACCGCCTCATCACGGCGGATAATTTTTCTATATAACTTTTTCCGATCAGACGAAGTTTAGGTTTTGATTCACTACGAGCTCTCCTATGATAATTTACATGTTAGACCATTTTGCTGGATAACGATTGATTTTATGAAAAATTCATACAGAGTCATTTCAAACCAACTTGTCGAGACCTATAAAATTGGTAAATAACATTTTCTGAATAGACGAAGTTCAGTTTTCGTCTTATACGGGCTGACATGAAAATTCTCTATTCACCCATTTTACTCGGTAACGGTTGATTTTACGCCAATATCTTATAGAACCATTTCGAACCGCCTCATCACGGCGGATAATTTTTCTATATAACTTTTTCCGATCAGACGAAGTTTAGGTTTTGATTCACTACGAGCTCTGCTATGAAAATATACATGTTAGTCCATTTTGCTGGATAACAGTTGATTTTATGAACAATTCATACTGAGTCATTTCAAACCAACTCGTCGAGACCTATAAAATTGGTAAATAACATTTTCTGAATAGACGAAGTTCAGTTTTCGTCTTATTACGGGCTGACATGAAAATTCACTATTCACCCATTTTACTCGGTAACGGTTGATTTTACGCCAATATCTTATAGAACCATTTCGAACCGCCTCATCACGGCGGATAATTTTTCTATATAACTTTTTCCGATCAGACGAGGTTTAGGTTTTGATTCACTACGAGCTCTCCTATGAAAATTTACATGTTAGTCCATTTTGCTGGATAACGATTGATTTTATGAAAAATTCAAATAGAGTCATTTCAAACCAACTCGTCGAGACCTATAAAATTGGTAAATAACATATTCTGAATAGACGAAGTTCAGTTTTCGTCTTATTGCGGGCTGACATGAAAATCCACTATTCACCCATTTTACTCGGTAACGGTTGATTTTACGCCTATATCTTATAGAGCCATTTCGAACCGCCTCATCACGGCGGATAATTTTTCTATATAACTTTTTCCGATCAGACGAAGTTTAGGTTTTGATTCACTACGAGCTCTGCTATGAAAATATACATGTTAGTCCATTTTGCTGGATAACAGTTGATTTTATGAAAAATTCATAGAGACTCATTTCAAACCAACTCGTCGAGACCTATAAAGTTGGTAAATAACATTTTCTGAATAGACGAAGTTCAGTTTTCGTCTTATTACGGGCTGACATGAAAATTCATTATTCACCCATTTCACTCGGTAACGGTTGATTTTACGCCAATATCTTATAGAACCATTTCGAACCGCCTCATCACGGCGGATAATTTTTCTATATAACTTTTTCCGATCAGACGAAGTTTAGGTTTTGATTCACTACGAGCTCTCCTATGATAATTTACATGTTAGTCCATTTTGCTGGATAACGGTTGATTTTATGAAAAATTCATACAGAATCATTTCAAACCAACTCGTCGAGACCTATAAAATTGGTAAATAACATTTTCTGAATAGACGAAGTTCAGTTTTCGTCTTATACGGGCTGACATGAAAATTCTCTATTCACCCATTTTACTCGGTAACGGTTGATTTTACGCCAATATCTTATAGAACCATTTCGAACCGCCTCATCACGGCGGATAATTTTTCTATATAACTTTTTCCGATCAGACGAAGTTTAGGTTTTGATTCACTACGAGCTCTCCTATGAAAATTTACATGTTAGTCCATTTTGCTGGATAACGATTGATTTTGTGAAAAATTCATACAGAGTCATTTCAAACCAACTCGTCGAGACCTAAAAAATTGGTAAATAACATTTTCTGAATAGACGAAGTTCAGTTTTCGTCTTATTACGGGCTGACATGAAAATTCACTATTCACCCATTTTACTCGGTAACGGTTGATTTTACGCCAATATCTTATAGAACCATTTCGAACCGCCTCATCACGGCGGATAATTTTTCTATATAACTTTTTCCGATCAGACGAAGTTTAGGTTTTGATTCACTACGAGCTCTCCTATGAAAATTTACATGTTAGTCCATTTTGCTGGATAACGATTGATTTTGTGAAAAATTCATACAGAGTCATTTCAAACCAACTCGTCGAGACATAAAAAATTGGTAAATAACATTTTCTGAATAGACGAAGTTCAGTTTTCGTCTTATTACGGGCTGACATGAAAATTCACTATTCACCCATTTTACTCGGTAACGGTTGATTTTACGCCAATATCTTATAGAACCATTTTGAACCGCCCCATCACGGCGGATAATTTTTCTATATAACTTTTTCCGATCAGACGAAGTTTAGGTTTTGATTCACTACGAGCTCTCCTATGAAAATTTACATGTTAGTCCATTTTGCTGGATAACAAGTGATTTTATGAAAAATTCATACAGAGTCATTTCAAACCAACTTGTCGAGACCTGTAAAATTGGTAAATAACATTTTCTGAATAGACGAAGTTCAGTTTTCGTCTTATTACGGGCTGACATGAAAATTCAAAATTCACCCATTTTACTCGGTAACGGTTGATTTTACGCCAATATCTTATGGAACCATTTCGAACCGCCTCATCACGGCGGATAATTTTTCTATATAACTTTTTCCGATCAGACGAAGTTTAGGTTTTGATTCACTACGAGCTCTCCTATGAAAATTTACATGTTAGTCCATTTTGCTGGATAACCATTGATTTTATAAAAAATTCATACAGAATCATTTCAAACCAACTCGGCGAGACCTATAAAATTGGTAAATAACATTTTCTGAATAGACGAAGTTCAGTTTTCGTCTTATTACGGGCTGACATGAAAATTCACTATTCACCCATTTTACTCGGTAACGGTTGATTTTACGCCAATATCTTATAGAACCATTTCGAACCGCCTCATCACGGCGGATAATTTTTCTATATAACTTTTTCCGATCAGACGAGGTTTAGGTTTTGATTCATTACGAGCTCTCCTATGAAAATTTACATGTTAGTCCATTTTGCTGGATAACGATTGATTATATGAAAAATTCATACAGACTCATTTCAAACCAACTCGTCGAGACCTATAAACTTGGTAAATAACATTTTCTGAATAGACGAAGTTCAGTTTTCGTCTTATTACGGGCTGACATGAAAATTCATTATTCACCCATTTTACTCGGTAACGGTTGATTTTACGCCAATATCTTATAGAGCCATTTCGAACCGCCTCATCACGGCGGATAATTTTTCTATATAAATTTTTCCGATCAGACGAAGTTTAGGTTTTGATTCACTACGAGCTCTCCTATGATAATTTACATGTTAGTCCATTTTGCTGGATAACGGTTGATTTTATGAAAAATTCATACAGAATCATTTCAAACCAACTCGTCGAGACCTATAAAATTGGTAAATAACATTTTCTGAATAGACGAAGTTCAGTTTTCGTCTTATACGGGCTGACATGAAAATTCTCTATTCACCCATTTTACTCGGTAACGGTTGATTTTACGCCAATATCTTATAGAACCATTTCGAACCGCCTCATCACGGCGGATAATTTTTCTATATAACTTTTACCGATCAGACGAGGTTTAGAGGTTTTGATTCATTACGAGCTCTCCTATGAAAATTTACATGTTAGTCCATTTTGCTGGATAACCATTGATTTTATGAAAAATTCATACAGAATCATTTCAAACCAACTCGGCGAGACCTATAAAATTGGTAAATAACATTTTCTGAATAGACGAAGTTCAGTTTTCGTCTTATTACGGGCTGACATGAAAATTCACTATTCACCCATTTTACTCGGTAACGGTTGATTTTACGCCAATATCTTATAGAACCATTTCGAACCGCCTCATCACGGCGGATAATTTTTCTATATAACTTTTTCCGATCAGACGAGGTTTAGGTTTTGATTCATTACGAGCTCTCCTATGAAAATTTACATGTTAGTCCATTTTGCTGGATAACGATTGATTATATGAAAAATTCATACAGACTCATTTCAAACCAACTCGTCGAGACCTATAAACTTGGTAAATAACATTTTCTGAATAGACGAAGTTCAGTTTTCGTCTTATTACGGGCTGACATGAAAATTCATTATTCACCCATTTTACTCGGTAACGGTTGATTTTACGCCAATATCTTATAGAGCCATTTCGAACCGCCTCATCACGGCGGATAATTTTTCTATATAAATTTTTCCGATCAGACGAAGTTTAGGTTTTGATTCACTACGAGCTCTCCTATGATAATTTACATGTTAGTCCATTTTGCTGGATAACGGTTGATTTTATGAAAAATTCATACAGAATCATTTCAAACCAACTCGTCGAGACCTATAAAATTGGTAAATAACATTTTCTGAATAGACGAAGTTCAGTTTTCGTCTTATACGGGCTGACATGAAAATTCTCTATTCACCCATTTTACTCGGTAACGGTTGATTTTACGCCAATATCTTATAGAACCATTTCGAACCGCCTCATCACGGCGGATAATTTTTCTATATAACTTTTACCGATCAGACGAGGTTTAGAGGTTTTGATTCATTACGAGCTCTCCTATGAAAATTTACATGTTAGTCCATTTTGCTGGATAACGATTGATTATATGAAAAATTCATATGGACTCATTTCAAACCAACTCGTCGAGACCTATAAAGTTGGTAAATAACATTTTCTGAATAGACGAAGTTCAGTTTTCGTCTTATTACGGGCTGAAATGAAAATTCATTATTCACCCATTTTACTCGGTAACGGTTGGTTTTACGCCAATATCTTATAGAGCCATTTCGTACCGCCTCATCACGGCGGATAATTTTTCTATATAACTTTTTCCGATCAGACGAAGTTTAGGTTTTGATTCACTACGAGCTCTCCTATGATAATTTACATGTTAGACCATTTTGCTGGATAACGATTGATTTTATGAAAAATTCATACAGAGTCATTTCAAACCAACTCGTCGAGACCTATAAAATTGGTAAATAACATTTTCTGAATAGACGAAGTTCAGTTTTCGTCTTATACGGGCTGACATGAAAATTCTCTATTCACCCATTTTACTCGGTAACGGTTGATTTTACGCCAATATCTTATAGAACCATTTCGAACCGCCTCATCACGGCGGATAATTTTTCTATATAACTTTTTCCGATCAGACGAAGTTTAGGTTTTGATTCACTACGAGCTCTCCTATGAAAATTTACATGTTAGTCCATTTTGCTGGATAACGATTGATTTTGTGAAAAATTCATACAGAGTCATTTCAAACCAACTCGTCGAGACCTAAAAAATTGGTAAATAACATTTTCTGAATAGACGAAGTTCAGTTTTCGTCTTATTACGGGCTGACATGAAAATTCACTATTCACCCATTTTACTCGGTAACGGTTGATTTTACGCCAATATCTTATAGAACCATTTCGAACCGCCTCATCACGGCGGATAATTTTTCTATATAACTTTTTCCGATCAGACGAAGTTTAGGTTTTGATTCACTACGAGCTCTCCTATGAAAATTTACATGTTAGTCCATTTTGCTGGATAACGATTGATTTTGTGAAAAATTCATACAGAGACATTTCAAACCAACTCGTCGAGACCTAAAAAATTGGTAAATAACATTTTCTGAATAGACGAAGTTCAGTTTTCGTCTTATTACGGGCTGACATGAAAATTCACTATTCACCCATTTTACTCGGTAACGGTTGATTTTACGCCAATATCTTATAGAACCATTTCGAACCGCCCCATCACGGCGGATAATTTTTCTATATAACTTTTTCCGATCAGACGAAGTTTAGGTTTTGATTCACTACGAGCTCTCCTATGAAAATTTACATGTTAGTCCATTTTGCTGGATAACAAGTGATTTTATGAAAAATTCATACAGAGTCATTTCAAACCAACTTGTCGAGACCTGTAAAATTGGTAAATAACATTTTCTGAATAGACGAAGTTCAGTTTTCGTCTTATTACGGGCTGACATGAAAATTCAAAATTCACCCATTTTACTCGGTAACGGTTGATTTTACGCCAATATCTTATGGAACCATTTCGAACCGCCTCATCACGGCGGATAATTTTTCTATATAACTTTTTCCGATCAGACGAAGTTTAGACACAGAAAAGAGTATCTTATATTTCATTGTGTGACTGCTTCACCGAGAGGAAACAACGTGTAACCTAAACCCAGAAGTTACGGGTTCATTCAGCCAGTTTTGGCAAATTTTTATTGTGTAAGAATGATTAACCCAATATACTTACTCGGATATTGGTTATGTTCTTTTCTTAGATATGTGCAAAAGTATGTTAATTTTGTTGGAAAAAAGGATAATGATACACTATATCTAGAGGTCAGGCAAAGATTAGAGACCTAATAAGATAGGACAGTCTGACGGAAAAGACGAAATAGACGAAGACAGTTGTGCACTCCAATTTAAAGGGACGCGACATCCAGCGGAAGCGGTCTCGGGATTTGTCGGTTATGCATTAAACGAATTTGACCAAGCTTACTAAAAGATAGGTTGGCTCATCGAAATCGACAAGTGCTACGTCACTTATAGACCTCCATGACAGCTGCGTGTGGCTGTTTTTTCCTCATTTTATAGAAAAAAGTTTCAAAATTATTCTTTCAATGTACAATTCTATCCTAACCAAATAGATACCTTACATATAAACATAGACATACTTCGTATGACATATATTACTAAGCAACCTGTTTTTTAGTGACCTTGGCTACTGACAGTCAGCTGTGTTCGGTCGTTCTATCAGGAGACAGTGTTGTCCAATTTTCATTATTAGCGCGAAAACTCCAATTTAAATGTCGACGTCAATGGCGCTATTGCTAAAAGATACAAGGTTTTCCGTTGGCTGTCCTATCTTGTTAATTCCTTAATCTTTGCCGAAAGTCCAGAGCTTCGAGCATGCGCATTACCTTCTAAATGTGTAATAAATTCTACAAATCGAGAAATTGTCGAAATTGAAGTATTTTGTGTTATTTTGTGAAAACAAGGCGGGGGACACCGCCGCACCCCCCATTTCTTTATCAGCGACGATTATACTGCCTGCGGCGCTAATAATTATTATTATAACAATTAGATATCAGAATAAAAACCTACTAATCTAACCTAAAGAAATCACACGAAATAATGAAATTATTTTAAGCAGAATAAAAACCTCTAACCTAACGTAAAGAAATCATAGAAAAGAGTTAGTGAAAAAATATATTAATCATTACACAATTAAAGAAAAAAAAATCAGCGGACGTAGGAGTTTGAACCAGGGACCTTCCATGGTTTTATCTACGCGCTAGCCACTAGGCTGACGTTGAACGCTAGAACAAGGAACGCTTCTCACAATTTTTCTATATAACTTTTTCCGATCAGACGAGGTTTAGGTTTTGATTCATTACGAGATCTCCTATGAAAATTTACATGTTAGTCCATTTTGCTGGATAACGATTGATTATATGAAAAATTCATACAGACTCATTTCAAACCAACTCGTCGAGACCTATAAACTTGGTAAATAACATTTTCTGAATAGACGAAGTTCAGTTTTCGTCTTATTACGGGCTGACATGAAAATTCATTATTCACCCATTTTACTCGGTAACGGTTGATTTTACGCCAATATCTTATAGAGCCATTTCGAACCGCCTCATCACGGCGGATAATTTTTCTATATAAATTTTTCCGATCAGACGAAGTTTAGGTTTTGATTCACTACGAGCTCTCCTATGATAATTTACATGTTAGTCCATTTTGCTGGATAACGGTTGATTTTATGAAAAATTCATACAGAATCATTTCAAACCAATTCGTCGAGACCTATAAAATTGGTAAATAACATTTTCTGAATAGACGAACTTCAGTTTTCGTCTTATACGGGCTGACATGAAAATTCTCTATTCACCCATTTTACTCGGTAACGGTTGATTTTACGCCAATATCTTATAGAACCATTTCGAACCGCCTCATCACGGCGGATAATTTTTCTATATAACTTTTTCCGATCAGACGAGGTTTAGGTTTTGATTCATTACGAGCTCTCCTATGAAAATTTACATGTTAGTCCATTTTGCTGGATAACGATTGATTATATGAAAAATTCATATAGACTCATTTCAAACCAACTCGTCGAGACCTATAAAGTTGGTAAATAACATTTTCTGAATAGACGAAGTTCAGTTTTCGTCTTATTACGGGCTGACATGAAAATTCACTATTCACCCATTTTACTCGGTAACGGTTGATTTTACGCCAATATCTTATAGAGACATTTCGAACCGCCTCATAATGGCGGATAATTTCTCTATATAACTCTTTCTGATCAGACGAAGTTTAGGTTTTGATTCACTACGAGCTATCCTATGAAAATTTACATGTTAGTCCATTTTGCTGGATAACCATTGATTTTATGAAAAATTCATACAGAATCATTTCAAACCAACTCGGCGAGACCTATAAAATTGGTAAATAACATTTTCTGAATAGACGAAGTTCAGTTTTCGTCTTATACGGGCTGACATGAAAATTCTCTATTCACCCATTTTACTCGGTAACGGTTGATTTTACGCCAATATCTTATAGAACCATTTCGAACCGCCTCATCACGGCGGATAATTTTTCTATATAACTTTTTCCGATCAGACGAGGTTTAGAGGTTTTGATTCATTACGAGCTCTCCTATGAAAATTTACATGTTAGTCCATTTTGCTGGATAACGATTGATTATATGAAAAATTCATATGGACTCATTTCAAACCAACTCGTCGAGACCTATAAAGTTGGTAAATAACATTTTCTGAATAGACGAAGTTCAGTTTTCGTCTTATTGCGGGCTGACATGAAAATCCACTATTCACCCATTTTACTCGGTAACGGTTGATTTTACGCCTATATCTTATAGAGCCATTTCGAACCGCCTCATCACGGCGGATAATTTTTCTATATAACTTTTTCCGATCAGACGAAGTTTAGGTTTTGATTCACTACGAGCTCTCCTATGAAAATTTACATGTTAGTCCATTTTGCTGGATAACCATTGATTTTATGAAAAATTCATACAGAATCATTTCAAACCAACTCGGCGAGACCTATAAAATTGGTAAATAACATTTTCTGAATAGACGAAGTTCAGTTTTCGTCTTATACGGGCTGACATGTAAATTCTCTATTTACCCATTTTACTCGGTAACGGTTGATTTTACGCCAATATCTTATAGAACCATTTCGAACCGCCTCATCACGGCGGATAATTTTTCTATATAACTTTTACCGATCAGACGAGGTTTAGAGGTTTTGATTCATTACGAGCTCTCCTATGAAAATTTACATGTTAGTCCATTTTGCTGGATAACGATTGATTATATGAAAAATTCATATGGACTCATTTCAAACCAACTCGTCGAGACCTATAAAGTTGGTAAATAACATTTTCTGAATAGACGAAGTTCAGTTTTCGTCTTATTACGGGCTGAAATGAAAATTCATTATTCACCCATTTTACTCGGTAACGGTTGGTTTTACGCCAATATCTTATAGAGCCATTTCGTACCGCCTCATCACGGCGGATAATTTTTCTATATAACTTTTTCCGATCAGACGAAGTTTAGGTTTTGATTCACTACGAGCTCTCCTATGATAATTTACATGTTAGACCATTTTGCTGGATAACGATTGATTTTATGAAAAATTCATACAGAGTCATTTCAAACCAACTCGTCGAGACCTATAAAATTGGTAAATAACATTTTCTGAATAGACGAAGTTCAGTTTTCGTCTTATACGGGCTGTCATGAAAATTCCCTATTCACCCATTTTACTCGGTAACGGTTGATTTTACGCCAATATCTTATAGAACCATTTCGAACCGCCTCATCACGGCGGATAATTTTTCTATATAACTTTTTCCGATCAGACGAAGTTTTGGTTTTGATTCACTACGAGCTCTCCTATGAAAATTTACATGTTAGTCCATTTTGCTGGATAACGATTGATTTTGTGAAAAATTCATACAGAGTCATTTCAAACCAACTCGGCGAGACCTATAAAATTGGTAAATAACATTTTCTGAATAGACGAAGTTCAGTTTTCGTCTTATTACGGGCTGACATGAAAATTCACTATTCACCCATTTTACTCGGTAACGGTTGATTTTACGCCAATATCTTATAGAACCATTTCGAACCGCCTCATCACGGCGGATAATTTTTCTATATAACTTTTTCCGATCAGACGAGGTTTAGGTTTTGATTCATTACGAGCTCTCCTATGAAAATTTACATGTTAGTCCATTTTGCTGGATAACGATTGATTATATGAAAAATTCATACAGACTCATTTCAAACCAACTCGTCGAGACCTATAAACTTGGTAAATAACATTTTCTGAATAGACGAAGTTCAGTTTTCGTCTTATTACGGGCTGACATGAAAATTCATTATTCACCCATTTTACTCGGTAACGGTTGATTTTACGCCAATATCTTATAGAGCCATTTCGAACCGCCTCATCACGGCGGATAATTTTTCTATATAACTTTTTCCGATCAGACGAAGTTTAGGTTTTGATTCACCATGAGCTCTCCTATGAAAATTTACATGTTAGTCCATTTTGCTGGATAACGATTGATTTTATGAAAAATTCATATAGAGTCATTTCAAACCAACTCGTCGAGACCTATAAAATTGGTAAATAACATATTCTGAATAGACGAAGTTCAGTTTTCGTCTTATTGCGGGCTGACATGAAAATCCACTATTCACCCATTTTACTCGGTAACGGTTGATTTTACGCCAATATCTTATAGAACCATTTCGAACCGCCTCATCACGGCGGATAATTTTTCTATATAACTTTTTCCGATCAGACGAAGTTTAGGTTTTGATTCACTACGAGCTCTCCTATGAAAATTTACATGTTAGTCCATTTTGCTGGATAACGATTGATTTTATGAAAAATTCATATAGAGTCATTTCAAACCAACTCGTCGAGACCTATAAAATTGGTAAATAACATATTCTGAATAGACGAAGTTCAGTTTTCGTCTTATTGCGGGCTGACATGAAAATCCACTATTCACCCATTTTACTCGGTAACGGTTGATTTTACGCCTATATCTTATAGAGCCATTTCGAACCGCCTCATCACGGCGGATAATTTTTCTATATAACTTTTTCCGATCAGACGAAGTTTAGGTTTTGATTCACTACGAGCTATCCTATGAAAATTTACATGTTAGTCCATTTTGCTGGATAACCATTGATTTTATGAAAAATTCATACAGAATCATTTCAAACCAACTCGGCGAGACCTATAAAATTGGTAAATAACATTTTCTGAATAGACGAAGTTCAGTTTTCGTCTTATACGGGCTGACATGAAAATTCTCTATTCACCCATTTTACTCGGTAACGGTTGATTTTACGCCAATATCTTATAGAACCATTTCGAACCGCCTCATCACGGCGGATAATTTTTCTATATAACTTTTTCCGATCAGACGAGGTTTAGAGGTTTTGATTCATTACGAGCTCTCCTATGAAAATTTACATGTTAGTCCATTTTGCTGGATAACGATTGATTATATGAAAAATTCATATGGACTCATTTCAAACCAACTCGTCGAGACCTATAAAGTTGGTAAATAACATTTTCTGAATAGACGAAGTTCAGTTTTCGTCTTATTGCGGGCTGACATGAAAATCCACTATTCACCCATTTTACTCGGTAACGGTTGATTTTACGCCTATATCTTATAGAGCCATTTCGAACCGCCTCATCACGGCGGATAATTTTTCTATATAACTTTTTCCGATCAGACGAAGTTTAGGTTTTGATTCACTACGAGCTCTCCTATGAAAATTTACATGTTAGTCCATTTTGCTGGATAACCATTGATTTTATGAAAAATTCATACAGAATCATTTCAAACCAACTCGGCGAGACCTATAAAATTGGTAAATAACATTTTCTGAATAGACGAAGTTCAGTTTTCGTCTTATACGGGCTGACATGTAAATTCTCTATTTACCCATTTTACTCGGTAACGGTTGATTTTACGCCAATATCTTATAGAACCATTTCGAACCGCCTCATCACGGCGGATAATTTTTCTATATAACTTTTACCGATCAGACGAGGTTTAGAGGTTTTGATTCATTACGAGCTCTCCTATGAAAATTTACATGTTAGTCCATTTTGCTGGATAACGATTGATTATATGAAAAATTCATATGGACTCATTTCAAACCAACTCGTCGAGACCTATAAAGTTGGTAAATAACATTTTCTGAATAGACGAAGTTCAGTTTTCGTCTTATTACGGGCTGAAATGAAAATTCATTATTCACCCATTTTACTCGGTAACGGTTGGTTTTACGCCAATATCTTATAGAGCCATTTCGTACCGCCTCATCACGGCGGATAATTTTTCTATATAACTTTTTCCGATCAGACGAAGTTTAGGTTTTGATTCACTACGAGCTCTCCTATGATAATTTACATGTTAGACCATTTTGCTGGATAACGATTGATTTTATGAAAAATTCATACAGAGTCATTTCAAACCAACTCGTCGAGACCTATAAAATTGGTAAATAACATTTTCTGAATAGACGAAGTTCAGTTTTCGTCTTATACGGGCTGTCATGAAAATTCCCTATTCACCCATTTTACTCGGTAACGGTTGATTTTACGCCAATATCTTATAGAACCATTTCGAACCGCCTCATCACGGCGGATAATTTTTCTATATAACTTTTTCCGATCAGACGAAGTTTTGGTTTTGATTCACTACGAGCTCTCCTATGAAAATTTACATGTTAGTCCATTTTGCTGGATAACGATTGATTTTGTGAAAAATTCATACAGAGTCATTTCAAACCAACTCGGCGAGACCTATAAAATTGGTAAATAACATTTTCTGAATAGACGAAGTTCAGTTTTCGTCTTATTACGGGCTGACATGAAAATTCACTATTCACCCATTTTACTCGGTAACGGTTGATTTTACGCCAATATCTTATAGAACCATTTCGAACCGCCTCATCACGGCGGATAATTTTTCTATATAACTTTTTCCGATCAGACGAGGTTTAGGTTTTGATTCATTACGAGCTCTCCTATGAAAATTTACATGTTAGTCCATTTTGCTGGATAACGATTGATTATATGAAAAATTCATACAGACTCATTTCAAACCAACTCGTCGAGACCTATAAACTTGGTAAATAACATTTTCTGAATAGACGAAGTTCAGTTTTCGTCTTATTACGGGCTGACATGAAAATTCATTATTCACCCATTTTACTCGGTAACGGTTGATTTTACGCCAATATCTTATAGAGCCATTTCGAACCGCCTCATCACGGCGGATAATTTTTCTATATAACTTTTTCCGATCAGACGAAGTTTAGGTTTTGATTCACCATGAGCTCTCCTATGAAAATTTACATGTTAGTCCATTTTGCTGGATAACGATTGATTTTATGAAAAATTCATATAGAGTCATTTCAAACCAACTCGTCGAGACCTATAAAGTTGGTAAATAACATTTTCTGAATAGACGAAGTTCAGTTTTCGTCTTATTACGGGCTGAAATGAAAATTCATTATTCACCCATTTTACTCGGTAACGGTTCGTTTTACGCCAATATCTTATAGAGCCATTTCGTACCGCCTCATCACGGCGGATAATTTTTCTATATAACTTTTTCCGATCAGACGAAGTTTAGGTTTTGATTCACTACGAGCTCTCCTATGATAATTTACAGGTTAGACCATTTTGCTGGATAACGATTGATTTTATGAAAAATTCATACAGAGTCATTTCAAACCAACTCGTCGAGACCTATAAAATTGGTAAATAACATTTTCTGAATAGACGAAGTTCAGTTTTCGTCTTATACGGGCTGACATGAAAATTCTCTATTCACCCATTTTACTCGGTAACGGTTGATTTTACGCCAATATCTTATAGAACCATTTCGAACCGCCTCATCACGGCGGATAATTTTTCTATATAACTTTTTCCGATCAGACGAAGTTTAGGTTTTGATTCACTACGAGCTCTCCTATGAAAATTTACATGTTAGTCCATTTTGCTGGATAACGATTGATTTTGTGAAAAATTCATACAGAGTCATTTCAAACCAACTCGTCGAGACCTAAAAAATTGGTAAATAACATTTTCTGAATAGACGAAGTTCAGTTTTCGTCTTATTACGGGCTGACATGAAAATTCACTATTCACCCATTTTACTCGGTAACGGTTGATTTTACGCCAATATCTTATAGAACCATTTCGAACCGCCTCATCACGGCGGATAATTTTTCTATATAACTTTTTCCGATCAGACGAGGTTTAGGTTTTGATTCACTACGAGCTCTCCTATGAAAATTTACATGTTAGTCCATTTTGCTGGATAACGATTGATTTTGTGAAAAATTCATACAGAGTCATTTCAAACCAACTCGTCGAGACCTAAAAAATTGGTAAATAACATTTTCTGAATAGACGAAGTTCAGTTTTCGTCTTATTACGGGCCGACATGAAAATTCACTATTCACCCATTTTACTCGGTAACGGTTGATTTTACGCCAATATCTTATAGAACCATTTCGAACCGCCTCATCACGGCGGATAATTTTTCTATATAACTTTTTCCGATCAGACGAAGTTTAGGTTTTGATTCACTACGAGCTCTCCTATGAAAATTTACATGTTAGTCCATTTTGCTGGATAACGATTGATTTTGTGAAAAATTCATACAGAGACATTTCAAACCAACTCGTCGAGACCTAAAAAATTGGTAAATAACATTTTCTGAATAGACGAAGTTCAGTTTTCGTCTTATTACGGGCTGACATGAAAATTCACTATTCACCCATTTTACTCGGTAACGGTTGATTTTACGCCAATATCTTATAGAACCATTTCGAACCGCCCCATCACGGCGGATAATTTTTCTATATAACTTTTTCCGATCAGACGAAGTTTAGGTTTTGATTCACTACGAGCTCTCCTATGAAAATTTACATGTTAGTCCATTTTGCTGGATAACAAGTGATTTTATGAAAAATTCATACAGAGTCATTTCAAACCAACTTGTCGAGACCTGTAAAATTGGTAAATAACATTTTCTGAATAGACGAAGTTCAGTTTTCGTCTTATTACGGGCTGACATGAAAATTCAAAATTCACCCATTTTACTCGGTAACGGTTGATTTTACGCCAATATCTTATGGAACCATTTCGAACCGCCTCATCACGGCGGATAATTTTTCTATATAACTTTTTCCGATCAGACGAAGTTTAGGTTTTGATTCACTACGAGCTCTGCTATGAAAATATACATGTTAGTCCATTTTGCTGGATAACAGTTGATTTTATGAACAATTCATACTGAGTCATTTTAAACCAACTCGTCGAGACCTATAAAATTGGTAAATAACATTTTCTGAATAGACGAAGTTCAGTTTTCGTCTTATTACGGGCTGACATGAAAATTCACTATTCACCCATTTTACTCGGTAACGGTTGATTTTACGCCAATATCTTATAGAACCATTTCGAACCGCCTCATCACGGCGGATAATTTTTCTATATAACTTTTTCCGATCAGACGAGGTTTAGGTTTTGATTCACTACGAGCTCTCCTATGAAAATTTACATGTTAGTCCATTTTGCTGGATAACGATTGATTTTATGAAAAATTCAAATAGAGTCATTTCAAACCAACTCGTCGAGACCTATAAAATTGGTAAATAACATATTCTGAATAGACGAAGTTCAGTTTTCGTCTTATTGCGGGCTGACATGAAAATCCACTATTCACCCATTTTACTCGGTAACGGTTGATTTTACGCCTATATCTTATAGAGCCATTTCGAACCGCCTCATCACGGCGGATAATTTTTCTATATAACTTTTTCCGATCAGACGAAGTTTAGGTTTTGATTCACTACGAGCTCTGCTATGAAAATATACATGTTAGTCCATTTTGCTGGATAACAGTTGATTTTATGAAAAATTCATAGAGACTCATTTCAAACCAACTCGTCGAGACCTATAAAGTTGGTAAATAACATTTTCTGAATAGACGAAGTTCAGTTTTCGTCTTATTACGGGCTGACATGAAAATTCATTATTCACCCATTTCACTCGGTAACGGTTGATTTTACGCCAATATCTTATAGAGCCATTTCGAACCGCCTCATCACGGCGGATAATTTTTCTATATAACTTTTTCCGATCAGACGAAGTTTAGGTTTTGATTCACTACGAGCTCTCCTATGATAATTTACATGTTAGTCCATTTTGCTGGATAACGGTTGATTTTATGAAAAATTCATACAGAATCATTTCAAACCAACTCGTCGAGACCTATAAAATTGGTAAATAACATTTTCTGAATAGACGAAGTTCAGTTTTCGTCTTATACGGGCTGACATGAAAATTCTCTATTCACCCATTTTACTCGGTAACGGTTGATTTTACGCCAATATCTTATAGAACCATTTCGAACCGCCTCATCACGGCGGATAATTTTTCTATATAACTTTTTCCGATCAGACGAAGTTTAGGTTTTGATTCACTACGAGCTCTCCTATGAAAATTTACATGTTAGTCCATTTTGCTGGATAACGATTGATTTTGTGAAAAATTCATACAGAGTCATTTCAAACCAACTCGTCGAGACCTATAAAATTGGTAAATAACATATTCTGAATAGACGAAGTTCAGTTTTCGTCTTATTGCGGGCTGACATGAAAATCCACTATTCACCCATTTTACTCGGTAACGGTTGATTTTACGCCTATATCTTATAGAGCCATTTCGAACCGCCTCATCACGGCGGATAATTTTTCTATATAACTTTTTCCGATCAGACGAAGTTTAGGTTTTGATTCACTACGAGCTCTGCTATGAAAATATACATGTTAGTCCATTTTGCTGCATAACAGTTGATTTTATGAAAAATTCATAGAGACTCATTTCAAACCAACTCGTCGAGACCTATACAGTTGGTAAATAACATTTTCTGAATAGACGAAGTTCAGTTTTCGTCTTATTACAGGCTGACATGAAAATTCATTATTCACCCATTTCACTCGGTAACGGTTGATTTTACGCCAATATCTTATAGAGCCATTTCGAACCGCCTCATCACGGCGGATAATTTTTCTATATAACTTTTTCCGATCAGACGAAGTTTAGGTTTTGATTCACTACGAGCTCTCCTATGATAATTTACATGTTAGTCCATTTTGCTGGATAACAAGTGATTTTATGAAAAATTCATACAGAGTCATTTCAAACCAACTCGTCGAGACCTGTAAAATTGGTAAATAACATTTTCTGAATAGACGAAGTTCAGTTTTCGTCTTATTACGGGCTGACATGAAAATTCAAAATTCACCCATTTTACTCGGTAACGGTTGATTTTACGCCAATATCTTATGGAACCATTTCGAACCGCCTCATCACGGCGGATAATTTTTCTATATAACTTTTTCCGATCAGACGAAGTTTAGGTTTTGATTCACTACGAGCTCTGCTATGAAATGTCCACGTAAGTTAGCCTTTTCCGTGGCGTACGGCTGTGATTCGTTACGTGCAGTAATGGGTGGCCGGCAATTTTCTTGCTGCCGGGTAATGGAGGCTAGGTTTGAAGTGGTCAGAGCCAGGAGTTGCGCTAATTGTTCATAGCTGGGTAGTCCCAAGCTCGGTTGGGGTTGGTCCGTTATGGCGGCAGAGGGGACTGGGATCGTTCCAGTCGTTTGGTTTTGGAGCACTATTTGCCTTTGGGGCGTAGCACTAGGTCTTGCCGTCTGGTACGGCGGGGTGACGTGGTAGGCGCCGGCCGACGAGGTAGGCGTGACGAAGTACTGTGCGTTGGGCGGCGTGCTTGGACTTGGGCTGGTTGCTGTTGGTGGTACCATGCAGTGAGGGGTGGCCAGCTGGCGGCGAGGTGTCAGCGAGGCGTCGCTGAAGAGTTGGGGCCAGTCGGGTGTGGCAGCGATGGTGTACTGACCGCTGGGCAGCCCTGAGCCAGAGTGGGAGGCTTCCCCATGTGTGGAAGCGAATCCAGCGAAGCGGCGATCTCCCAGCGTCGAGGAATCGTCGTTGGCCCGGGATGCTGTTGGGTCCACCATACAGCGAGGGGGCATCACCATATCCTCATCACCATCCAATCTCTGTTCCATCGCCGAGTTTCCGTGCCACGATGCTGCGTTGCGCTCCATGCAGTAATGGGGCATCGCCTGAGAATCGTTGCTACTCCATTCCATATTTGTTGCCTGGGCTTCATGCCAGGTGGCTGCGCTGCGTGCCATGCAGCGAGGGGGCATCGTCGTGATGACGTCATGCGTGACCCCAGTGTCGTGTCCTATGTTGGTGGCGAGTCCTGCCTCGCTATGCCTGGGTGCTGAGCCCGGCGACGCACAGTATTGGGGCGCCGTCGTCGCGACGCCATGCGTAGCACTTGTGCCTGTGGAGAAATCAGAGGACATGCTTACCTCGCCGAGCCGGGTTGCTGTGTTGCTTGCTGTGCAGTGTGGGGCCACCGTCGTGGAGACGTCGGGCGTGACCCCCGTACCCCTTGTCAGGGCGTCGTGTTGGCGGAGCACTTCGTGGTCAGATGCTGTGAGGGGCGTCGTGCAGTGAGGGGGGGCCGACGTGGAGACGTCGCTCTCGACCCCAGTGCCTACTGCCTTGCCACTCCGGGTATGCATTGCCACTTGACACTCAACACAATAAAACTCAATTAAAACACACTGTCTGGTTACAACACAAGAGGAAGGGATAACCTCATCAGCATTGGCGTTGGCTTCTGTGCTCAAATGACTTCTGTTTCGGCAGAAGACTATTAGTTGCTGAAGGCTGGAACATTACTACTTGAAGGATCGATCACTACTTGCTCGCTGAGAAAAAGTGTTTTCTTATATAGACTTTTTTTGTGCTCAAATGACTTCTGCTTCGGCAGAAGACTATTTCTTGTGCTCAAATGACTTCTGTTTCGGCAGAAGACTAAAACATGAGCACAGCGCGCTAGACAAGTCATAACTTGTTCGCGACGCCGACGCCGATGACACCACCCCCCTTTTTTGTGACTTTATTGAACATTAATAAAGGCATACAGGTTATGTTTCAGTTCAATAATTTCAATTATATAATGTAAGAGTGAGTGGATACAATATTTTCAAAACTATAAACTAAGAGTAAGTGTTAAGATATTTCAACAACTAAGATATTTTAACATATATAGACTAAGATTAAGTGTGGTAAGATATTTTATATAAGTAACTAATAATAGGTCCATTAAGATATTTTAGGTAAAACAAGATATTTAAAATTAAAGTATTTTATGTGACAAATCATAAATGTATTCTAGTTTGAACAAAGTTTTCGCCCTGTGGCGTTGAATTATTTACAATGGTATATTATCGCACGTTTCGTTTTTCTGGACGTCGTCTCCGCGACGCCCGGGGCTGCCTGATCCTGTTGTGAATTGGGGGCTGCTAAGTCCTGCTGTGTTGCTCGCTAAGGCAACGGGATTCTGGAGCGAACCTGTGAGGCTGCAACGTCCTGCTGTACTGCGGGCTAAGGCAGTGAGATACTGGAGCGCCTCGTGGGGGCTGCTAGGTCCTGCTGTGCTACGTGCTAAGGTAGCGGGATCCTGGAGCGGTGCGCCAGAGCCGGCTGAGCTCGGGCTGGCGTTCGAGTTGACGAATACTCGTGTCCGGACTGGGACAGGCATCTGGCTGGCGGATGGCTGCTGTCGGTCGTGGCCAGGCGTGGTCACGGCCTTCGCCCAGAACGGCATCGGGAACAGTATTGGGTCGTATAGAGCGGCTGCTCTTGTCTTGACGTAGAAGGCCCAGGGTCTGCTGGCGGCGGCGGTGCGGCTGACAGCGCCGGGGACTTCTCCTTCTTGTTTGTTTGTTTCCTCTTGGCTGAGGTGGATGGACCAGGCACGACTGGGGGCAGTCGGCGGGCTGGAAATTTTGGTTTAGCGGCGGCTGTGGTGCTATGTCCACGTAGATAGTCGCCATGTCCACGGAAGTAGGTACCAGGTCCACGGATGTAGACTTGTGCGTTGGCATCTGGCTTTGGGGCAGCGGGCACTACTGATCCTGTGATAGTAGGCGTGACTGGCTTCTGGGCAACGGGCGCTACTGGTCCTGTGACAGTAGGCGTGGTTGGCTGTTGGGCAGCGGGCACTACTGATCCTGTGATAGTAGGCGTGACTGGCTTCTGGGCAACGGGCGCTACTGGTCCTGTGACAGTAGGCGTGGTTGGCTGTTGGGCAGCGGGTGCTGCTGGCTCTGGGGCAGCGGGCGCTACTGGTCCTGTGACAGTAGGAGCTGCGAGCCTTGGTGGGGCTGGATGTCCTGGATCCTCGGGATCGTCATCCTCGTCGTTGCTGTCGTCATCGTCGGTATCAGCTGCGATGGCTCGTACGGCTGGAGGCACTGGAGGTCGCTTGTCGGGTTTCTGGCCTGGCATGGGCCTGATGTCATCAATGTGAATGGGCACTGGGATCTCGTTCCTGAGAATTTCGTACGTGTTATCACCCAGGGCTCGAATGATAACAAAAGGTCCCTCCCATGTGGGTCCAAAGCTGGTCCGGCGCTCCTTGAAGCCTCGGCACATCACTCGTTGCTGGGGTCGATACTCGATCGGGGCTGTCCTTGGCTCTGGGAAAAGATTCCTCTGGTAGACTTGCTGTCGTTGCGCCGCTTTCTCATGTCTGCTCCTAGCTGCTCGTCGAGGTTCTGGTAGCGGGCGGCGTTGCTCTGGGTGTTGCCAGTCTCCTGGGCGAGGTAACTCGGTCCCAAGCAGCAGCTCGCTGGGTGAGTAGCCGGTGGCAGCATTTTTTCTGTTGTGCAAGGAAAAGATGATCTGCGGCAGCACGACGTCCCATCGGTTTTGTCGTTTTCCCATCAGCTTTTCTCGTAGGGCCTTCTTTATCTCTTGGTTACGCCTCTCCACAGGATTGGCTCTCTGGTGGTAGATCGGCGATGTAAAATGTCTGATTTTATTCCGCTTGCAGAAGTTGAGGATCTTCTTGGCGGTGAAGGTGGGTGCCTTGTCGGTGATGAGTTCATCGGGATATCCCCATCGGAGGCAGACTCGTTCCAAGGCCCCTAAGATGTGGTTGGCATCAGCTTGGGGTGCAGCTTCGGCCTCGATCCACTTGGAACAGAGATCTGTTATCACGATGATAACTCGGTTATGGGTTGGTGTCTCTTCGTAGGGTCCCATGACGTCTAACGAGAGTACTTGCCAGGGTTTGGTGGGTGGTCTCGGGCGGAGTGGAGCGGCAGCTTGAAGGGGTCCTCGCTTGGTTGCAGCACATACCATGCATAGTCGCACATGCGTCGTGACGTTCTTGCGGAGTTGGGGCCAGTAGTAACGGTTGTTCACTGCCCGGTACGTCTCGTCGCGGCCTGGATGACCTGCATGTGGGGCGTCGTGATAGTGGTGCAGAATGCGGGGCCTCAAGGCTTCGGGCACAACGAGGGCGGTCCTCTCTTCAGTGACATGCCATAAGCGTCCATCTTCTACCCTGAATTGTTCTTTCAGTCGTCTTTCCCAGGGGTCTAAGCCTCGTTCCTGATCCTGGATGTCCCCCCAATGTCCGATGGAACCAGAAATAGCGTAGTCCGCGAGTTGGGCGGCCTTGATCTCATCGAACAGAGTGGTTAGCTCCTCAGGTTCGGCTTCCATCATCAGAAGTTCCTCCGTGGTCGGGGTATCGATGATGGCCCTTGGCGTGGTTGGTTGTTTGGTTGTGGATTCCTCGTCAGGAGGTAGCAAGCGGGAGTCATCGCCGGTATCAGCTGGCATGGCTTCTTGGGGATGACGCGACAGGAAGTCGGGCAGCTGGTTCAATCGTCCTGGACAGTGTTCTACGGTGAAGGTGTACTCTTGCAGCTGCAAGGCCCACCGGGTGAGCTTGGCCCTCTCGTCCTTGAACTGATGTAACCAGTGCAATGCTCGGCTGTCCGTGACAAGTGTAAAGTGCTGGTCCTCCAGCCAGTGGCGGTATCGACGACAGGCCCATACTACGGCGAGTGTCTCCTGTTCATTGATGTGATAGCGTTTCTCAGGTCCTGTAAACTTTGCACTGGAGCAGGAAATGATCCGTTTCTCCCCCTCTGGCGTTTTTTGATACAAAGCCGCACCCATGCCATGGTTGCTTGCATCGGTTTGGAGGTAGAAAGGCAGTCCTGGCTCCGGTCTGCAAAGGGCTAAAGGCTGTGATAGCTTCTCTTTGATCAGTGCGAACGCTGTCTCCGCTTCTGTGTTCCACTGGAACCTCTCCCTTCCTGTTAGGTTTGTCAGCGGGGCTGTCAGCTCGGCAAACTCGGGTACAAACTCTCGTAACCAGTTGGCGGTGCCTAGGAATCCCTGGAGTTCCTTCTTGGTGCGAGGAGTGGGAAAGTCTCTTATTTGGATGACGTGTTTCTCCTGGGGTTGATTTTGAGTAGTAGTAATCCTGTAGCCCAGGTAGTCCAGCTCGGAGGCTCCAAATCGGCACTTCGGGAGTCCACAGTGCAATCCATGTATCCTCAGACGCTCTAATACCAGAGCCAAGTGACGAAGGTGGTCTTGATGATCTTCAGAGTATACTATTATGTCGTCTAGGTATACTTTCACGAAGACATCTATGAAGTCGGCCAGCACTTCTGTCATTAACTTCTGGAACGTTGAGGGGGCGTTGCGTAGCCCGAATGGCATCACAAGGAACTCGAATGTCGCTCCGTCTGGGGTACTGAAAGCTGTCAGGGGTACACTATTCTCGTGCATCGGGACCTGCCAGTATCCACTCTTTAAGTCCAAACTAGTGAAAACCTTCGCTGCACCTAGCTCTCGGATCGTCTCCCTTATCGGCGGCAACTGAGACACTTCTTCCAACGTCTGGGTGTTCAGCTGGCGGTAATCGACACAAAAGCGGGAAGTCCCATCCTTTTTGTTCACAATGACGATCGGTGAGCAGTAACGGCTGTTACTGCGTCGAATTACCCCAGCTGCCAGCATCTTCTTCACTTCCTCAGTGATTATTGCCTTTTTATTCGCCGAGTACTGGTAACGTCGTATTTTAAATGGTTTGTCGTCTTTCAGACGGATTTCATGGGTAGTGAGTTGTGTAGTAGGCTGTTTGAGCGTCTCTTGAAATATATCAGAAAATTTAGTGATGACTTCCTCATACGCACGGCTGTGCGTCTCTGGTAGCTGCTCCGGGTTGGCTGTTACGGTGCGGGCCGAGTCCTCGGTCCTAACCTCCATGTCCCAGAACAGGGTGTGCCGTTCTGACACCCCTGCGTGTATGCAGTGCCGCGGAAAGTCGATCACCACTTCCTGTTTCGCTAGGAAGTCTCTTCCTAGGATGATATCCTTGGTCATATCCTCCAAAATATGCATTTCGACCGAAACTGTCCAGTTTCCGATCTGCAGGGGCACTTCCACGCTGCCTTGGGTGTGCTTGATCTCCTTGGCGGCAGCCAAGAGCACGGGCATCGTCGGATGATTAGTCCTCGGAAGGTCCTCTACGTAGTTGCTGTGGATGAAGGAATGAGTCGCCCCGCTGTCCAGCAGGGCCAGTAAACGGCATCCGTTGGCCTCGACCCACAAGTGGGATGATGGGCCGGGACCGGCCGTCAGTCCTATCGACGCACTTAGTTCTGGAGCCGGGCACCCTGGCTTGGGCCGGCTCGCTGCTCGTTTCCCGCCTGGGGCTGACTGTTAGCTTGCTGCCGGGGGGCTGCCTGACTTCGTTGCTGCGGTGGTGCCGTGGATGTCTGTCCTGGGCCCGGATTATTGGTTGGACCTGCTTGTTGGCTAGGGTTGTTTAAGTTGGTGCCATGCCCTCGGAAGTTGTTACCCCCTGTCTGGACATTTTGTTGGCGGAAGTTAGGGTTTCCCTGTTGGTTGGAGTCGTGTCCACGGAAATTGGGGTTGGCTCGCTGGTTGGAGTCGTGTCCGCGGAAATTGGAGTTGCCTTGCTGGGGCTCTGACTGAGTTTGGTTGGTGGGGCAGTCTCGGTGATAGTGAAATCCCGGGCACTTGCGGCACTTTGGTAGACTGTTGGTATTATTACTCGCAGGCGGGATGGTGGCTGGCCTCGGCAGCGGTCGGAGTTGCCTCTGAAATTCCCTGTAGTCACCCTCGGCATTTTCAGCCACTCGGCTCAAGCTTTCCATCGTGGCCACTGGGACATTTCTAGTTGCGAATCTTAGTTCCGGTCGCAGGAGCTCGCGCACCTCCATAACCATCTCTTCTTCCGGCGTATACCGTTCTACCCTCAGCCAGAGTCCAATTTTGCGTTGTATAAAAACGGCGGCGGGTTCGTCGTCCTTTTGTCTCTCCCCGTGTAACCTGGAGCGTAGCTTCCCCAGGGTGGCAGTGTCGTTGAACTGCCGCAGGAGCTTTTCCTTTAAGAACTCGTATGTTATGTTGTGGGACTTCCACATCTCCAGGGTGCGTCTGGCTTGACCCTCGAGCTGTTCTATAGCTACTCTCACTTTATCCCTGCCGTGGATGTCTTCATGGAGCATCGCCTCCTCGAGCTCATCCAGGAAGTTGACTGGATCCTCCCATTCCAGGCCTGAGTAAGTGGGCAGCGCTCTCGTTCTTCTTGTGGGCATCCTGTGATGACCTTGTATTGCGTGTATTGCGGCTTGAACGCTTCCCTCCATTAGTCTTGTCATGCTCTCTGCTAGGTTTTGTGTTGGGCGCCACTGGGGGTCCATTTCCCCAGAATCTGTGTAGTCGGGTCGTCGTGGATCCTCTTCCCTCCGGAAAGATCTGGCCCCACGTTGGGCGCCATGTCCACGTAAGTTAGCCTTTTCCGTGGCGTACGGCTGTGATTCGTTACGTGCAGTAATGGGTGGCCGGCAATTTTCTTGCTGCCGGGTAATGGAGGCTAGGTTTGAAGTGGTCAGAGCCAGGAGTTGCGCTAATTGTTCATAGCTGGGTAGTCCCAAG
The DNA here is from genome assembly GCA_963583905.1 of Stenurella melanura. NCBI lineage: Eukaryota > Metazoa > Arthropoda > Insecta > Coleoptera > Cerambycidae > Stenurella > Stenurella melanura. Next base: position 10,081,955 of record OY757317.1, read on the forward strand.
CTCGGTTGGGGTTGGTCCGTTATGGCGGCAGAGGGGACTGGGATCGTTCCAGTCGTTTGGTTTTGGAGCACTATTTGCCTTTGGGGCGTAGCACTAGGTCTTGCCGTCTGGTACGGCGGGGTGACGTGGTAGGCGCCGGCCGACGAGGTAGGCGTGACGAAGTACTGTGCGTTGGGCGGCGTGCTTGGACTTGGGCTGGTTGCTGTTGGTGGTACCATGCAGTGAGGGGTGGCCAGCTGGCGGCGAGGTGTCAGCGAGGCGTCGCTGAAGAGTTGGGGCCAGTCGGGTGTGGCAGCGATGGTGTACTGACCGCTGGGCAGCCCTGAGCCAGAGTGGGAGGCTTCCCCATGTGTGGAAGCGAATCCAGCGAAGCGGCGATCTCCCAGCGTCGAGGAATCGTCGTTGGCCCGGGATGCTGTTGGGTCCACCATACAGCGAGGGGGCATCACCATATCCTCATCACCATCCAATCTCTGTTCCATCGCCGAGTTTCCGTGCCACGATGCTGCGTTGCGCTCCATGCAGTAATGGGGCATCGCCTGAGAATCGTTGCTACTCCATTCCATATTTGTTGCCTGGGCTTCATGCCAGGTGGCTGCGCTGCGTGCCATGCAGCGAGGGGGCATCGTCGTGATGACGTCATGCGTGACCCCAGTGTCGTGTCCTATGTTGGTGGCGAGTCCTGCCTCGCTATGCCTGGGTGCTGAGCCCGGCGACGCACAGTATTGGGGCGCCGTCGTCGCGACGCCATGCGTAGCACTTGTGCCTGTGGAGAAATCAGAGGACATGCTTACCTCGCCGAGCCGGGTTGCTGTGTTGCTTGCTGTGCAGTGTGGGGCCACCGTCGTGGAGACGTCGGGCGTGACCCCCGTACCCCTTGTCAGGGCGTCGTGTTGGCGGAGCACTTCGTGGTCAGATGCTGTGAGGGGCGTCGTGCAGTGAGGGGGGGCCGACGTGGAGACGTCGCTCTCGACCCCAGTGCCTACTGCCTTGCCACTCCGGGTATGCATTGCCACTTGACACTCAACACAATAAAACTCAATTAAAACACACTGTCTGGTTACAACACAAGAGGAAGGGATAACCTCATCAGCATTGGCGTTGGCTTCTGTGCTCAAATGACTTCTGTTTCGGCAGAAGACTATTAGTTGCTGAAGGCTGGAACATTACTACTTGAAGGATCGATCACTACTTGCTCGCTGAGAAAAAGTGTTTTCTTATATAGACTTTTTTTGTGCTCAAATGACTTCTGCTTCGGCAGAAGACTATTTCTTGTGCTCAAATGACTTCTGTTTCGGCAGAAGACTAAAACATGAGCACAGCGCGCTAGACAAGTCATAACTTGTTCGCGACGCCGACGCCGATGACAGAAAATATACATGTTAGTCCATTTTGCTGGATAACAGTTGATTTTATGAACAATTCATACTGAGTCATTTCAAACCAACTTGTCGAGACCTATAAATAACATTTTCTGAATAGACGAAGTTCAGTTTTCGTCTTATTACGGGCTGACATGAAAATTCACTATTCACCCATTTTACTCGGTAACGGTTGATTTTACGCCAATATCTTATAGAACCATTTCGAACCGCCTCATCACGGCGGATAATTTTTCTATATAACTTTTTCCGATCAGACGAGGTTTAGGTTTTGATTCACTACGAGCTCTCCTATGAAAATTTACATGTTAGTCCATTTTGCTGGATAACGATTGATTTTATGAAAAATTCAAATAGAGTCATTTCAAACCAACTCGTCGAGACCTATAAAATTGGTAAATAACATATTCTGAATAGACGAAGTTCAGTTTTCGTCTTATTGCGGGCTGACATGAAAATCCACTATTCACCCATTTTACTCGGTAACGGTTGATTTTACGCCTATATCTTATAGAGCCATTTCGAACCGCCTCATCACGGCGGATAATTTTTCTATATAACATTTTCCGATCAGACGAAGTTTAGGTTTTGATTCACTACGAGCTCTGCTATGAAAATATACATGTTAGTCCATTTTGCTGGATAACAGTTGATTTTATGAAAAATTCATAGAGACTCATTTCAAACCAACTCGTCGAGACCTATAAAGTTGGTAAATAACATTTTCTGAATAGACGAAGTTCAGTTTTCGTCTTATTACGGGCTGACATGAAAATTCATTATTCACCCATTTCACTCGGTAACGGTTGATTTTACGCCAATATCTTATAGAGCCATTTCGAACCGCCTCATCACGGCGGATAATTTTTCTATATAACTTTTTCCGATCAGACGAAGTTTAGGTTTTGATTCACTACGAGCTCTCCTATGATAATTTACATGTTAGTCCATTTTGCTGGATAACGGTTGATTTTATGAAAAATTCATACAGAATCATTTCAAACCAACTCGTCGAGACCTATAAAATTGGTAAATAACATTTTCTGAATAGACGAAGTTCAGTTTTCGTCTTATTACGGGCTGACATGAAAATTCACTATTCACCCATTTTACTCGGTAACGGTTGATTTTACGCCAATATCTTATAGAACCATTGCGAACCGCCCCATCACGGCGGATAATTTTTCTATATAACTTTTTCCGATCAGACGAAGTTTAGGTTTTGATTCACTACGAGCTCTCCTATGAAAATTTACATGTTAGTCCATTTTGCTGGATAACAAGTGATTTTATGAAAAATTCATACAGAGTCATTTCAAACCAACTTGTCGAGACCTGTAAAATTGGTAAATAACATTTTCTGAATAGACGAAGTTCAGTTTTCGTCTTATTACGGGCTGACATGAAAATTCAAAATTCACCCATTTTACTCGGTAACGGTTGATTTTACGCCAATATCTTATGGAACCATTTCGAACCGCCTCATCACGGCGGATAATTTTTCTATATAACTTTTTCCGATCAGACGAAGTTTAGGTTTTGATTCACTACGAGCTCTGTTATGAAAATATACATGTTAGTCCATTTTGCTGGATAACAGTTGATTTTATGAACAATTCATACTGAGTCATTTCAAACCAACTCGTCGAGACCTATAAAATTGGTAAATAACATTTTCTGAATAGACGAAGTTCAGTTTTCGTCTTATTACGGGCTGACATGAAAATTCACTATTCACCCATTTTACTCGGTAACGGTTGATTTTACGCCAATATCTTATAGAACCATTTCGAACCGCCTCATCACGGCGGATAATTTTTCTATATAACTTTTTCCGATCAGACGAGGTTTAGGTTTTGATTCACTACGAGCTCTCCTATGAAAATTTACATGTTAGTCCATTTTGCTGGATAACGATTGATTTTATGAAAAATTCAAATAGAGTCATTTCAAACCAACTCGTCGAGACCTATAAAATTGGTAAATAACATATTCTGAATAGACGAAGTTCAGTTTTCGTCTTATTGCGGGCTGACATGAAAATCCACTATTCACCCATTTTACTCGGTAACGGTTGATTTTACGCCTATATCTTATAGAGCCATTTCGAACCGCCTCATCACGGCGGATAATTTTTCTATATAACTTTTTCCGATCAGACGAAGTTTAGGTTTTGATTCACTACGAGCTCTGCTATGAAAATATACATGTTAGTCCATTTTGCTGGATAACAGTTGATTTTATGAAAAATTCATAGAGACTCATTTCAAACCAACTCGTCGAGACCTATAAAGTTGGTAAATAACATTTTCTGAATAGACGAAGTTCAGTTTTCGTCTTATTACGGGCTGACATGAAAATTCATTATTCACCCATTTCACTCGGTAACGGTTGATTTTACGCCAATATCTTATAGAGCCATTTCGAACCGCCTCATCACGGCGGATAATTTTTCTATATAACTTTTTCCGATCAGACGAAGTTTAGGTTTTGATTCACTACGAGCTCTCCTATGATAATTTACATGTTAGTCCATTTTGCTGGATAACGGTTGATTTTATGAAAAATTCATACAGAATCATTTCAAACCAACTCGTCGAGACCTATAAAATTGGTAAATAACATTTTCTGAATAGACGAAGTTCAGTTTTCGTCTTATACGGGCTGACATGAAAATTCTCTATTCAACCATTTTACTCGGTAACGGTTGATTTTACGCCAATATCTTATAGAACCATTTCGAACCGCCTCATCACGGCGGATAATTTTTCTATATAACTTTTTCCGATCAGACGAAGTTTAGGTTTTGATTCACTACGAGCTCTCCTATGAAAATTTACATGTTAGTCCATTTTGCTGGATAACGATTGATTTTGTGAAAAATTCATACAGAGTCATTTCAAACCAACTCGTCGAGACCTAAAAAATTGGTAAATAACATTTTCTGAATAGACGAAGTTCAGTTTTCGTCTTATTACGTGCTGACATGAAAATTCACTATTCACCCATTTTACTCGGTAACGGTTGATTTTACGCCAATATCTTATAGAACCATTTCGAACCGCCTCATCACGGCGGATAATTTTTCTATATAACTTTTTCCGATCAGACGAAGTTTAGGTTTTGATTCACTACGAGCTCTCCTATGAAAATTTACATGTTAGTCCATTTTGCTGGATAACGACTGATTTTGTGAAAAATTCATACAGAGTCATTTCAAACCAACTCGTCGAGACATAAAAAATTGGTAAATAACATTTTCTGAATAGACGAAGTTCAGTTTTCGTCTTATTACGGGCTGACATGAAAATTCACTATTCACCCATTTTACTCGGTAACGGTTGATTTTACGCCAATATCTTATAGAACCATTTTGAACCGCCCCATCACGGCGGATAATTTTTCTATATAACTTTTTCCGATCAGACGAAGTTTAGGTTTTGATTCACTACGAGCTCTCCTATGAAAATTTACATGTTAGTCCATTTTGCTGGATAACAAGTGATTTTATGAAAAATTCATACAGAGTCATTTCAAACCAACTTGTCGAGACCTGTAAAATTGGTAAATAACATTTTCTGAATAGACGAAGTTCAGTTTTCGTCTTATTACGGGCTGACATGAAAATTCAAAATTCACCCATTTTACTCGGTAACGGTTGATTTTACGCCAATATCTTATGGAACCATTTCGAACCGCCTCATCACGGCGGATAATTTTTCTATATAACTTTTTCCGATCAGACGAAGTTTAGGTTTTGATTCACTACGAGCTCTGCTATGAAAATATACATGTTAGTCCATTTTGCTGGATAACGATTGATTTTATGAAAAATTCAAATAGAGTCATTTCAAACCAACTCGTCGAGACCTATAAAATTGGTAAATAACATATTCTGAATAGACGAAGTTCAGTTTTCGTCTTATTGCGGGCTGCCATGAAAATCCACTATTCACCCATTTTACTCGGTAACGGTTGATTTTACGCCTATATCTTATAGAGCCATTTCGAACCGCCTCATCACGGCGGATAATTTTTCTATATAACTTTTTCCGATCAGACGAAGTTTAGGTTTTGATTCACTACGAGCTCTCCTATGAAAATTTACATGTTAGTCCATTTTGCTGGATAACGATTGATTATATGAAAAATTCATACAGACTCATTTCAAACCAACTCGTCGAGACCTATAAACTTGGTAAATAACATTTTCTGAATAGACGAAGTTCAGTTTTCGTCTTATTACGGGCTGACATGAAAATTCATTATTCACCCATTTTACTCGGTAACGGTTGATTTTACGCCAATATCTTATAGAGCCATTTCGAACCGCCTCATCACGGCGGATAATTTTTCTATATAAATTTTTCCGATCAGACGAAGTTTAGGTTTTGATTCACTACGAGCTCTCCTATGATAATTTACATGTTAGTCCATTTTGCTGGATAACGGTTGATTTTATGAAAAATTCATACAGAATCATTTCAAACCAACTCGTCGAGACCTATAAAATTGGTAAATAACATTTTCTGAATAGACGAAGTTCAGTTTTCGTCTTATACGGGCTGACATGAAAATTCTCTATTCACCCATTTTACTCGGTAACGGTTGATTTTACGCCAATATCTTATAGAACCATTTCGAACCGCCTCATCACGGCGGATAATTTTTCTATATAACTTTTTCCGATCAGACGAAGTTTAGGTTTTGATTCACCATGAGCTCTCCTATGAAAATTTACATGTTAGTCCATTTTGCTGGATAACGATTGATTTTATGAAAAATTCATATAGAGTCATTTCAAACCAACTCGTCGAGACCTATAAAATTGGTAAATAACATATTCTGAATAGACGAAGTTCAGTTTTCGTCTTATTGCGGGCTGACATGAAAATCCACTATTCACCCATTTTACTCGGTAACGGTTGATTTTACGCCAATATCTTATAGAACCATTTCGAACCGCCTCATCACGGCGGATAATTTTTCTATATAACTTTTTCCGATCAGACGAAGTTTAGGTTTTGATTCACTACGAGCTCTCCTATGAAAATTTACATGTTAGTCCATTTTGCTGGATAACGATTGATTTTATGAAAAATTCATATAGAGTCATTTCAAACCAACTCGTCGAGACCTATAAAATTGGTAAATAACATATTCTGAATAGACGAAGTTCAGTTTTCGTCTTATTGCGGGCTGACATGAAAATCCACTATTCACCCATTTTACTCGGTAACGGTTGATTTTACGCCTATATCTTATAGAGCCATTTCGAACCGCCTCATCACGGCGGATAATTTTTCTATATAATTTTTTCCGATCAGACGAAGTTTATGTTTTGATTCACTACGAGCTCTCCTATGAAAATTTACATGTTAGTCCATTTTGCTGGATAACCATTGATTTTATGAAAAATTCATACAGAATCATTTCAAACCAACTCGGCGAGACCTATAAAATTGGTAAATAACATTTTCTGAATAGACGAAGTTCAGTTTTCGTCTTATACGGGCTGACATGTAAATTCTCTATTCACCCATTTTACTCGGTAACGGTTGATTTTACGCCAATATCTTATAGAACCATTTCGAACCGCCTCATCACGGCGGATAATTTTTCTATATAACTTTTACCGATCAGACGAGGTTTAGAGGTTTTGATTCATTACGAGCTCTCCTATGAAAATTTACATGTTAGTCCATTTTGCTGGATAACGATTGATTATATGAAAAATTCATATGGACTCATTTCAAACCAACTCGTCGAGACCTATAAAGTTGGTAAATAACATTTTCTGAATAGACGAAGTTCAGTTTTCGTCTTATTACGGGCTGAAATGAAAATTCATTATTCACCCATTTTACTCGGTAACGGTTGATTTTACGCCAATATCTTATAGAACCATTTCGAACCGCCTCATCACGGCGGATAATTTTTCTATATAACTTTTTCCGATCAGACGAAGTTTAGGTTTTGATTCACTACGAGCTCTCCTATGAAAATTTACATGTTAGTCCATTTTGCTGGATAACGATTGATTTTGTGAAAAATTCATACAGAGACATTTCAAACCAACTCGTCGAGACCTAAAAAATTGGTAAATAACATTTTCTGAATAGACGAAGTTCAGTTTTCGTCTTATTACGGGCTGACATGAAAATTCACTATTCACCCATTTTACTCGGTAACGGTTGATTTTACGCCAATATCTTATAGAACCATTTCGAACCGCCCCATCACGGCGGATAATTTTTCTATATAACTTTTTCCGATCAGACGAAGTTTAGGTTTTGATTCACTACGAGCTCTCCTATGAAAATTTACATGTTAGTCCATTTTGCTGGATAACAAGTGATTTTATGAAAAATTCATACAGAGTCATTTCAAACCAACTTGTCGAGACCTGTAAAATTGGTAAATAACATTTTCTGAATAGACGAAGTTCAGTTTTCGTCTTATTACGGGCTGACATGAAAATTCAAAATTCACCCATTTTACTCGGTAACGGTTGATTTTACGCCAATATCTTATGGAACCATTTCGAACCGCCTCATCACGGCGGATAATTTTTCTATATAACTTTTTCCGATCAGACGAAGTTTAGGTTTTGATTCACTACGAGCTCTGCTATGAAAATATACATGTTAGTCCATTTTGCTGGATAACAGTTGATTTTATGAACAATTCATACTGAGTCATTTCAAACCAACTCGTCGAGACCTATAAAATTGGTAAATAACATTTTCTGAATAGACGAAGTTCAGTTTTCGTCTTATTACGGGCTGACATGAAAATTCACTATTCACCCATTTTACTCGGTAACGGTTGATTTTACGCCAATATCTTATAGAACCATTTCGAACCGCCTCATCACGGCGGATAATTTTTCTATATAACTTTTTCCGATCAGACGAGGTTTAGGTTTTGATTCACTACGAGCTCTCCTATGAAAATTTACATGTTAGTCCATTTTGCTGGATAACGATTGATTTTATGAAAAATTCAAATAGAGTCATTTCAAACCAACTCGTCGAGACCTATAAAATTGGTAAATAATATATTCTGAATAGACGAAGTTCAGTTTTCGTCTTATTGCGGGCTGACATGAAAATCCACTATTCACCCATTTTACTCGGTAACGGTTGATTTTACGCCTATATCTTATAGAGCCATTTCGAACCGCCTCATCACGGCGGATAATTTTTCTATATAACTTTTTCCGATCAGACGAAGTTTAGGTTTTGATTCACTACGAGCTCCCCTATGAAAATTTACATGTTAGTCCATTTTGCTGGATAACCATTGATTATATGAAAAATTCATACAGACTCATTTCAAACCAACTCGTCGAGACCTATAAACTTGGTAAATAACATTTTCTGAATAGACGAAGTTCAGTTTTCGTCTTATTACGGGCTGACATGAAAATTCATTATTCACAAATTTTACTCGGTAACGGTTGATTTTACGCCAATATCTTATAGAGCCATTTCGAACCGCCTCATCACGGCGGATAATTTTTCTATATAAATTTTTCCGATCAGACGAAGTTTAGGTTTTGATTCACTACGAGCTCTCCTATGATAATTTACATGTTAGTCCATTTTGCTGGATAACGGTTGATTTTATGAAAAATTCATACAGAATCATTTCAAACCAACTCGTCGAGACCTATAAAATTGGTAAATAACATTTTCTGAATAGACGAACTTCAGTTTTCGTCTTATACGGGCTGACATGAAAATTCTCTATTCACCCATTTTACTCGGTAACGGTTGATTTTACGCCAATATCTTATAGAACCATTTCGAACCGCCTCATCACGGCGGATAATTTTTCTATATAACTTTTTCCGATCAGACGAGGTTTAGGTTTTGATTCATTACGAGCTCTCCTATGAAAATTTACATGTTAGTCCATTTTGCTGGATAACGATTGATTATATGAAAAATTCATATAGACTCATTTCAAACCAACTCGTCGAGACCTATAAAGTTGGTAAATAACATTTTCTGAATAGACGAAGTTCAGTTTTCGTCTTATTACGGGCTGACATGAAAATTCACTATTCACCCATTTTACTCGGTAACGGTTGATTTTACGCCAATATCTTATAGAGACATTTCGAACCGCCTCATAATGGCGGATAATTTTTCTATATAACTCTTTCTGATCAGACGAAGTTTAGGTTTTGATTCACTACGAGCTATCCTATGAAAATTTACATGTTAGTCCATTTTGCTGGATAACCATTGATTTTATGAAAAATTCATACAGAATCATTTCAAACCAACTCGGCGAGACCTATAAAATTGGTAAATAACATTTTCTGAATAGACGAAGTTCAGTTTTCGTCTTATACGGGCTGACATGAAAATTCTCTATTCACCCATTTTACTCGGTAACGGTTGATTTTACGCCAATATCTTATAGAACCATTTCGAACCGCCTCATCACGGCGGATAATTTTTCTATATAACTTTTTCCGATCAGACGAGGTTTAGAGGTTTTGATTCATTACGAGCTCTCCTATGAAAATTTACATGTTAGTCCATTTTGCTGGATAACGATTGATTATATGAAAAATTCATATGGACTCATTTCAAACCAACTCGTCGAGACCTATAAAGTTGGTAAATAACATTTTCTGAATAGACGAAGTTCAGTTTTCGTCTTATTACGGGCTGAAATGAAAATTCATTATTCACCCATTTTACTCGGTAACGGTTGATTTTACGCCAATATCTTATAGAGCCATTTCGTACCGCCTCATCACGGCGGATAATTTTTCTATATAACTTTTTCCGATCAGACGAAGTTTAGGTTTTGATTCACTACGAGCTCTCCTATGATAATTTACATGTTAGACCATTTTGCTGGATAACGATTGATTTTATGAAAAATTCATACAGAGTCATTTCAAACCAACTTGTCGAGACCTATAAAATTGGTAAATAACATTTTCTGAATAGACGAAGTTCAGTTTTCGTCTTATACGGGCTGACATGAAAATTCTCTATTCACCCATTTTACTCGGTAACGGTTGATTTTACGCCAATATCTTATAGAACCATTTCGAACCGCCTCATCACGGCGGATAATTTTTCTATATAACTTTTTCTGATCAGACGAGGTTTAGAGGTTTTGATTCATTACGAGCTCTCCTATGAAAATTTACATGTTAGTCCATTTTGCTGGATAACGACTGATTTTATGAAAAATTCATATAGAGTCATTTCAAACCAACTCGTCGAGACCTATAAAATTGGTAAATAACATACTCTGAATAGACGAAGTTCAGTTTTCGTCTTATTGCGGGCTGACATGAAAATCCACTATTCACCCATTTTACTCGGTAACGGTTGATTTTACGCCAATATCTTATAGAACCATTTCGAACCGCCTCATCACGGCGGATAATTTTTCTATATAACTTTTTCCGATCAGACGAAGTTTAGGTTTTGATTCACTACGAGCTCTCCTATGAAAATTTACATGTTAGTCCATTTTGCTGGATAACGATTGATTTTATGAAAAATTCATATAGAGTCATTTCAAACCAACTCGTCGAGACCTATAAAATTGGTAAATAATATATTCTGAATAGACGAAGTTCAGTTTTCGTCTTATTGCGGGCTGACATGAAAATCCACTATTCACCCATTTTACTCGGTAACGGTTGATTTTACGCCAATATCTTATAGAACCATTTCGAACCGCCTCATCACGGCGGATAATTTTTCTATATAACTTTTTCCGATCAGACGAAGTTTAGGTTTTGATTCACTACGAGCTCTCCTATGAAAATTTACATGTTAGTCCATTTTGCTGGATAACAAGTGATTTTATGAAAAATTCATACAGAGTCATTTCAAACCAACTTGTCGAGACCTGTAAAATTGGTAAATAACATTTTCTGAATAGACGAAGTTCAGTTTTCGTCTTATTACGGGCTGACATGAAAATTCAAAATTCACCCATTTTACTCGGTAACGGTTGATTTTACGCCAATATCTTATGGAACCATTTCGAACCGCCTCATCACGGCGGATAATTTTTCTATATAACTTTTTCCGATCAGACGAAGTTTAGGTTTTGATTCACTACGAGCTCTGCTATGAAAATATACATGTTAGTCCATTTTGCTGGATAACAGTTGATTTTATGAACAATTCATACTGAGTCATTTCAAACCAACTCGTCGAGACCTATAAAATTGGTAAATAACATTTTCTGAATAGACGAAGTTCAGTTTTCGTCTTATTACGGGCTGACATGAAAATTCACTATTCACCCATTTTACTCGGTAACGGTTGATTTTACGCCAATATCTTATAGAACCATTTCGAACCGCCTCATCACGGCGGATAATTTTTCTATATAACTTTTTCCGATCAGACGAGGTTTAGGTTTTGATTCACTACGAGCTCTCCTATGAAAATTTACATGTTAGTCCATTTTGCTGGATAACGATTGATTTTATGAAAAATTCAAATAGAGTCATTTCAAACCAACTCGTCGAGACCTATAAAATTGGTAAATAACATATTCTGAATAGACGAAGTTCAGTTTTCGTCTTATTGCGGGCTGACATGAAAATCCACTATTCACCCATTTTACTCGGTAACGGTTGATTTTACGCCTATATCTTATAGAGCCATTTCGAACCGCCTCATCACGGCGGATAATTTTTCTATATAACTTTTTCCGATCAGACGAAGTTTAGGTTTTGATTCACTACGAGCTCCCCTATGAAAATTTACATGTTAGTCCATTTTGCTGGATAACCATTGATTATATGAAAAATTCATACAGACTCATTTCAAACCAACTCGTCGAGACCTATAAACTTGGTAAATAACATTTTCTGAATAGACGAAGTTCAGTTTTCGTCTTATTACGGGCTGACATGAAAATTCATTATTCACAAATTTTACTCGGTAACGGTTGATTTTACGCCAATATCTTATAGAGCCATTTCGAACCGCCTCATCACGGCGGATAATTTTTCTATATAAATTTTTCCGATCAGACGAAGTTTAGGTTTTGATTCACTACGAGCTCTCCTATGATAATTTACATGTTAGTCCATTTTGCTGGATAACGGTTGATTTTATGAAAAATTCATACAGAATCATTTCAAACCAACTCGTCGAGACCTATAAAATTGGTAAATAACATTTTCTGAATAGACGAACTTCAGTTTTCGTCTTATACGGGCTGACATGAAAATTCTCTATTCACCCATTTTACTCGGTAACGGTTGATTTTACGCCAATATCTTATAGAACCATTTCGAACCGCCTCATCACGGCGGATAATTTTTCTATATAACTTTTTCCGATCAGACGAGGTTTAGGTTTTGATTCATTACGAGCTCTCCTATGAAAATTTACATGTTAGTCCATTTTGCTGGATAACGATTGATTATATGAAAAATTCATATAGACTCATTTCAAACCAACTCGTCGAGACCTATAAAGTTGGTAAATAACATTTTCTGAATAGACGAAGTTCAGTTTTCGTCTTATTACGGGCTGACATGAAAATTCACTATTCACCCATTTTACTCGGTAACGGTTGATTTTACGCCAATATCTTATAGAGACATTTCGAACCGCCTCATAATGGCGGATAATTTTTCTATATAACTCTTTCTGATCAGACGAAGTTTAGGTTTTGATTCACTACGAGCTATCCTATGAAAATTTACATGTTAGTCCATTTTGCTGGATAACCATTGATTTTATGAAAAATTCATACAGAATCATTTCAAACCAACTCGGCGAGACCTATAAAATTGGTAAATAACATTTTCTGAATAGACGAAGTTCAGTTTTCGTCTTATACGGGCTGACATGAAAATTCTCTATTCACCCATTTTACTCGGTAACGGTTGATTTTACGCCAATATCTTATAGAACCATTTCGAACCGCCTCATCACGGCGGATAATTTTTCTATATAACTTTTTCCGATCAGACGAGGTTTAGAGGTTTTGATTCATTACGAGCTCTCCTATGAAAATTTACATGTTAGTCCATTTTGCTGGATAACGATTGATTATATGAAAAATTCATATGGACTCATTTCAAACCAACTCGTCGAGACCTATAAAGTTGGTAAATAACATTTTCTGAATAGACGAAGTTCAGTTTTCGTCTTATTACGGGCTGAAATGAAAATTCATTATTCACCCATTTTACTCGGTAACGGTTGATTTTACGCCAATATCTTATAGAGCCATTTCGTACCGCCTCATCACGGCGGATAATTTTTCTATATAACTTTTTCCGATCAGACGAAGTTTAGGTTTTGATTCACTACGAGCTCTCCTATGATAATTTACATGTTAGACCATTTTGCTGGATAACGATTGATTTTATGAAAAATTCATACAGAGTCATTTCAAACCAACTTGTCGAGACCTATAAAATTGGTAAATAACATTTTCTGAATAGACGAAGTTCAGTTTTCGTCTTATACGGGCTGACATGAAAATTCTCTATTCACCCATTTTACTCGGTAACGGTTGATTTTACGCCAATATCTTATAGAACCATTTCGAACCGCCTCATCACGGCGGATAATTTTTCTATATAACTTTTTCTGATCAGACGAGGTTTAGAGGTTTTGATTCATTACGAGCTCTCCTATGAAAATTTACATGTTAGTCCATTTTGCTGGATAACGACTGATTTTATGAAAAATTCATATAGAGTCATTTCAAACCAACTCGTCGAGACCTATAAAATTGGTAAATAACATACTCTGAATAGACGAAGTTCAGTTTTCGTCTTATTGCGGGCTGACATGAAAATCCACTATTCACCCATTTTACTCGGTAACGGTTGATTTTACGCCAATATCTTATAGAACCATTTCGAACCGCCTCATCACGGCGGATAATTTTTCTATATAACTTTTTCCGATCAGACGAAGTTTAGGTTTTGATTCACTACGAGCTCTCCTATGAAAATTTACATGTTAGTCCATTTTGCTGGATAACGATTGATTTTATGAAAAATTCATATAGAGTCATTTCAAACCAACTCGTCGAGACCTATAAAATTGGTAAATAATATATTCTGAATAGACGAAGTTCAGTTTTCGTCTTATTGCGGGCTGACATGAAAATCCACTATTCACCCATTTTACTCGGTAACGGTTGATTTTACGCCAATATCTTATAGAACCATTTCGAACCGCCTCATCACGGCGGATAATTTTTCTATATAACTTTTTCCGATCAGACGAAGTTTAGGTTTTGATTCACTACGAGCTCTCCTATGAAAATTTACATGTTAGTCCATTTTGCTGGATAACAAGTGATTTTATGAAAAATTCATACAGAGTCATTTCAAACCAACTTGTCGAGACCTGTAAAATTGGTAAATAACATTTTCTGAATAGACGAAGTTCAGTTTTCGTCTTATTACGGGCTGACATGAAAATTCAAAATTCACCCATTTTACTCGGTAACGGTTGATTTTACGCCAATATCTTATGGAACCATTTCGAACCGCCTCATCACGGCGGATAATTTTTCTATATAACTTTTTCCGATCAGACGAAGTTTAGGTTTTGATTCACTACGAGCTCTGCTATGAAAATATACATGTTAGTCCATTTTGCTGGATAACAGTTGATTTTATGAACAATTCATACTGAGTCATTTCAAACCAACTCGTCGAGACCTATAAAATTGGTAAATAACATTTTCTGAATAGACGAAGTTCAGTTTTCGTCTTATTACGGGCTGACATGAAAATTCACTATTCACCCATTTTACTCGGTAACGGTTGATTTTACGCCAATATCTTATAGAACCATTTCGAACCGCCTCATCACGGCGGATAATTTTTCTATATAACTTTTTCCGATCAGACGAGGTTTAGGTTTTGATTCACTACGAGCTCTCCTATGAAAATTTACATGTTAGTCCATTTTGCTGGATAACGATTGATTTTATGAAAAATTCAAATAGAGTCATTTCAAACCAACTCGTCGAGACCTATAAAATTGGTAAATAACATATTCTGAATAGACGAAGTTCAGTTTTCGTCTTATTGCGGGCTGACATGAAAATCCACTATTCACCCATTTTACTCGGTAACGGTTGATTTTACGCCTATATCTTATAGAGCCATTTCGAACCGCCTCATCACGGCGGATAATTTTTCTATATAACTTTTTCCGATCAGACGAAGTTTAGGTTTTGATTCACTACGAGCTCTGCTATGAAAATATACATGTTAGTCCATTTTGCTGGATAACAGTTGATTTTATGAAAAATTCATAGAGACTCATTTCAAACCAACTCGTCGAGACCTATAAAGTTGGTAAATAACATTTTCTGAATAGACGAAGTTCAGTTTTCGTCTTATTACGGGCTGACATGAAAATTCATTATTCACCCATTTCACTCGGTAACGGTTGATTTTACGCCAATATCTTATAGAGCCATTTCGAACCGCCTCATCACGCTGGATAATTTTTCTATATAACTTTTTCCGATCAGACGAAGTTTAGGTTTTGATTCACTACGAGCTCTCCTATGATAATTTACATGTTAGTCCATTTTGCTGGATAACGGTTGATTTTATGAAAAATTCATACAGAATCATTTCAAACCAACTCGTCGAGACCTATAAAATTGGTAAATAACATTTTCTGAATAGACGAAGTTCAGTTTTCGTCTTATACGGGCTGACATGAAAATTCTCTATTCACCCATTTTACTCGGTAACGGTTGATTTTACGCCAATATCTTATAGAACCATTTCGAACCGCCTCATCACGGCGGATAATTTTTCTATATAACTTTTTCCGATCAGACGAAGTTTAGGTTTTGATTCACTACGAGCTCTCCTATGAAAATTTACATGTTAGTCCATTTTGCTGGATAACGATTGATTTTGTGAAAAATTCATACAGAGTCATTTCAAACCAACTCGTCGAGACCTATAAAATTGGTAAATAACATATTCTGAATAGACGAAGTTCAGTTTTCGTCTTATTGCGGGCTGACATGAAAATCCACTATTCACCCATTTTACTCGGTAACGGTTGATTTTACGCCTATATCTTATAGAGCCATTTCGAACCGCCTCATCACGGCGGATAATTTTTCTATATAACTTTTTCCGATCAGACGAAGTTTAGGTTTTGATTCACTACGAGCTCTGCTATGAAAATATACATGTTAGTCCATTTTGCTGCATAACAGTTGATTTTATGAAAAATTCATAGAGACTCATTTCAAACCAACTCGTCGAGACCTATACAGTTGGTAAATAACATTTTCTGAATAGACGAAGTTCAGTTTTCGTCTTATTACGGGCTGACATGAAAATTCATTATTCACCCATTTCACTCGGTAACGGTTGATTTTACGCCAATATCTTATAGAGCCATTTCGAACCGCCTCATCACGGCGGATAATTTTTCTATATAACTTTTTCCGATCAGACGAAGTTTAGGTTTTGATTCACTACGAGCTCTCCTATGATAATTTACATGTTAGTCCATTTTGCTGGATAACAAGTGATTTTATGAAAAATTCATACAGAGTCATTTCAAACCAACTCGTCGAGACCTGTAAAATTGGTAAATAACATTTTCTGAATAGACGAAGTTCAGTTTTCGTCTTATTACGGGCTGACATGAAAATTCAAAATTCACCCATTTTACTCGGTAACGGTTGATTTTACGCCAATATCTTATGGAACCATTTCGAACCGCCTCATCACGGCGGATAATTTTTCTATATAACTTTTTCCGATCAGACGAAGTTTAGGTTTTGATTCACTACGAGCTCTGCTATGAAAATATACATGTTAGTCCATTTTGCTGGATAACAGTTGATTTTATGAACAATTCATACTGAGTCATTTCAAACCAACTCGTCGAGACCTATAAAATTGGTAAATAACATTTTCTGAATAGACGAAGTTCAGTTTTCGTCTTATTACGGGCTGACATGAAAATTCACTATTCACCCATTTTACTCGGTAACGGTTGATTTTACGCCAATATCTTATAGAACCATTTCGAACCGCCTCATCACGGCGGATAATTTTTCTATATAACTTTTTCCGATCAGACGAGGTTTAGGTTTTGATTCACTACGAGCTCTCCTATGAAAATTTACATGTTAGTCCATTTTGCTGGATAACGATTGATTTTATGAAAAATTCAAATAGAGTCATTTCAAACCAACTCGTCGAGACCTATAAAATTGGTAAATAACATATTCTGAATAGACGAAGTTCAGTTTTCGTCTTATTGCGGGCTGACATGAAAATCCACTATTCACCCATTTTACTCGGTAACGGTTGATTTTACGCCTATATCTTATAGAGCCATTTCGAACCGCCTCATCACGGCGGATAATTTTTCTATATAACTTTTTCCGATCAGACGAAGTTTAGGTTTTGATTCACTACGAGCTCTGCTATGAAAATATACATGTTAGTCCATTTTGCTGGATAACAGTTGATTTTATGAAAAATTCATAGAGACTCATTTCAAACCAACTCGTCGAGACCTATAAAGTTGGTAAATAACATTTTCTGAATAGACGAAGTTCAGTTTTCGTCTTATTACGGGCTGACATGAAAATTCATTATTCACCCATTTCACTCGGTAACGGTTGATTTTACGCCAATATCTTATAGAGCCATTTCGAACCGCCTCATCACGGCGGATAATTTTTCTATATAACTTTTTCCGATCAGACGAAGTTTAGGTTTTGATTCACTACGAGCTCTCCTATGATAATTTACATGTTAGTCCATTTTGCTGGATAACGGTTGATTTTATGAAAAATTCATACAGAATCATTTCAAACCAACTCGTCGAGACCTATAAAATTGGTAAATAACATTTTCTGAATAGACGAAGTTCAGTTTTCGTCTTATACGGGCTGACATGAAAATTCTCTATTCACCCATTTTACTCGGTAACGGTTGATTTTACGCCAATATCTTATAGAACCATTTCGAACCGCCTCATCACGGCGGATAATTTTTCTATATAACTTTTTCCGATCAGACGAAGTTTAGGTTTTGATTCACTACGAGCTCTCCTATGAAAATTTACATGTTAGTCCATTTTGCTGGATAACGATTGATTTTGTGAAAAATTCATACAGAGTCATTTCAAACCAACTCGTCGAGACCTAAAAAATTGGTAAATAACATTTTCTGAATAGACGAAGTTCAGTTTTCGTCTTATTACGGGCTGACATGAAAATTCACTATTCACCCATTTTACTCGGTAACGGTTGATTTTACGCCAATATCTTATAGAACCATTGCGAACCGCCCCATCACGGCGGATAATTTTTCTATATAACTTTTTCCGATCAGACGAAGTTTAGGTTTTGATTCACTACGAGCTCTCCTATGAAAATTTACATGTTAGTCCATTTTGCTGGATAACAAGTGATTTTATGAAAAATTCATACAGAGTCATTTCAAACCAACTTGTCGAGACCTGTAAAATTGGAAAAAATAACATTTTCTGAATAGACGAAGTTCAGTTTTCGTCTTATTACGGGCTGACATGAAAATTCAAAATTCACCCATTTTACTCGGTAACGGTTGATTTTACGCCAATATCTTATGGAACCATTTCGAACCGCCTCATCACGGCGGATAATTTTTCTATATAACTTTTTCCGATCAGACGAAGTTTAGGTTTTGATTCACTACGAGCTCTGCTATGAAAATATACATGTTAGTCCATTTTGCTGGATAACAGTTGATTTTATGAACAATTCATACTGAGTCATTTCAAACCAACTCGTCGAGACCTATAAAATTGGTAAATAACATTTTCTGAATAGACGAAGTTCAGTTTTCGTCTTATTACGGGCTGACATGAAAATTCACTATTCACCCATTTTACTCGGTAACGGTTGATTTTACGCCAATATCTTATAGAACCATTTCGAACCGCCTCATCACGGCGGATAATTTTTCTATATAACTTTTTCCGATCAGACGAGGTTTAGGTTTTGATTCACTACGAGCTCTCCTATGAAAATTTACATGTTAGTCCATTTTGCTGGATAACGATTGATTTTATGAAAAATTCAAATAGAGTCATTTCAAACCAACTCGTCGAGACCTATAAAATTGGTAAATAACATATTCTGAATAGACGAAGTTCAGTTTTCGTCTTATTGCGGGCTGACATGAAAATCCACTATTCACCCATTTTACTCGGTAACGGTTGATTTTACGCCTATATCTTATAGAGCCATTTCGAACCGCCTCATCACGGCGGATAATTTTTCTATATAACTTTTTCCGATCAGACGAAGTTTAGGTTTTGATTCACTACGAGCTCTGCTATGAAAATATACATGTTAGTCCATTTTGCTGGATAACAGTTGATTTTATGAAAAATTCATAGAGACTCATTTCAAACCAACTCGTCGAGACCTATAAAGTTGGTAAATAACATTTTCTGAATAGACGAAGTTCAGTTTTCGTCTTATTACGGGCTGACATGAAAATTCATTATTCACCCATTTCACTCGGTAACGGTTGATTTTACGCCAATATCTTATAGAGCCATTTCGAACCGCCTCATCACGGCGGATAATTTTTCTATATAACTTTTTCCGATCAGACGAAGTTTAGGTTTTGATTCACTACGAGCTCTCCTATGATAATTTACATGTTAGTCCATTTTGCTGGATAACGGTTGATTTTATGAAAAATTCATACAGAATCATTTCAAACCAACTCGTCGAGACCTATAAAATTGGTAAATAACATTTTCTGAATAGACGAAGTTCAGTTTTCGTCTTATACGGGCTGACATGAAAATTCTCTATTCAACCATTTTACTCGGTAACGGTTGATTTTACGCCAATATCTTATAGAACCATTTCGAACCGCCTCATCACGGCGGATAATTTTTCTATATAACTTTTTCCGATCAGACGAAGTTTAGGTTTTGATTCACTACGAGCTCTCCTATGAAAATTTACATGTTAGTCCATTTTGCTGGATAACGATTGATTTTGTGAAAAATTCATACAGAGTCATTTCAAACCAACTCGTCGAGACCTAAAAAATTGGTAAATAACATTTTCTGAATAGACGAAGTTCAGTTTTCGTCTTATTACGTGCTGACATGAAAATTCACTATTCACCCATTTTACTCGGTAACGGTTGATTTTACGCCAATATCTTATAGAACCATTTCGAACCGCCTCATCACGGCGGATAATTTTTCTATATAACTTTTTCCGATCAGACGAAGTTTAGGTTTTGATTCACTACGAGCTCTCCTATGAAAATTTACATGTTAGTCCATTTTGCTGGATAACGACTGATTTTGTGAAAAATTCATACAGAGTCATTTCAAACCAACTCGTCGAGACATAAAAAATTGGTAAATAACATTTTCTGAATAGACGAAGTTCAGTTTTCGTCTTATTACGGGCTGACATGAAAATTCACTATTCACCCATTTTACTCGGTAACGGTTGATTTTACGCCAATATCTTATAGAACCATTTTGAACCGCCCCATCACGGCGGATAATTTTTCTATATAACTTTTTCCGATCAGACGAAGTTTAGGTTTTGATTCACTACGAGCTCTCCTATGAAAATTTACATGTTAGTCCATTTTGCTGGATAACAAGTGATTTTATGAAAAATTCATACAGAGTCATTTCAAACCAACTTGTCGAGACCTGTAAAATTGGTAAATAACATTTTCTGAATAGACGAAGTTCAGTTTTCGTCTTATTACGGGCTGACATGAAAATTCAAAATTCACCCATTTTACTCGGTAACGGTTGATTTTACGCCAATATCTTATGGAACCATTTCGAACCGCCTCATCACGGCGGATAATTTTTCTATATAACTTTTTCCGATCAGACGAAGTTTAGGTTTTGATTCACTACGAGCTCTGCTATGAAAATATACATGTTAGTCCATTTTGCTGGATAACGATTGATTTTATGAAAAATTCAAATAGAGTCATTTCAAACCAACTCGTCGAGACCTATAAAATTGGTAAATAACATATTCTGAATAGACGAAGTTCAGTTTTCGTCTTATTGCGGGCTGCCATGAAAATCCACTATTCACCCATTTTACTCGGTAACGGTTGATTTTACGCCTATATCTTATAGAGCCATTTCGAACCGCCTCATCACGGCGGATAATTTTTCTATATAACTTTTTCCGATCAGACGAAGTTTAGGTTTTGATTCACTACGAGCTCTCCTATGAAAATTTACATGTTAGTCCATTTTGCTGGATAACCATTGATTTTATGAAAAATTCATACAGAATCATTTCAAACCAACTCGGCGAGACCTATAAAATTGGTAAATAACATTTTCTGAATAGACGAAGTTCAGTTTTCGTCTTATTACGGGCTGACATGAAAATTCACTATTCACCCATTTTACTCGGTAACGGTTGATTTTACGCCAATATCTTATAGAACCATTTCGAACCGCCTCATCACGGCGGATAATTTTTCTATATAACTTTTTCCGATCAGACGAGGTTTAGGTTTTGATTCATTACGAGCTCTCCTATGAAAATTTACATGTTAGTCCATTTTGCTGGATAACGATTGATTATATGAAAAATTCATACAGACTCATTTCAAACCAACTCGTCGAGACCTATAAACTTGGTAAATAACATTTTCTGAATAGACGAAGTTCAGTTTTCGTCTTATTACGGGCTGACATGAAAATTCATTATTCACCCATTTTACTCGGTAACGGTTGATTTTACGCCAATATCTTATAGAGCCATTTCGAACCGCCTCATCACGGCGGATAATTTTTCTATATAAATTTTTCCGATCAGACGAAGTTTAGGTTTTGATTCACTACGAGCTCTCCTATGATAATTTACATGTTAGTCCATTTTGCTGGATAACGGTTGATTTTATGAAAAATTCATACAGAATCATTTCAAACCAACTCGTCGAGACCTATAAAATTGGTAAATAACATTTTCTGAATAGACGAAGTTCAGTTTTCGTCTTATACGGGCTGACATGAAAATTCTCTATTCACCCATTTTACTCGGTAACGGTTGATTTTACGCCAATATCTTATAGAACCATTTCGAACCGCCTCATCACGGCGGATAATTTTTCTATATAACTTTTTCCGATCAGACGAAGTTTAGGTTTTGATTCACCATGAGCTCTCCTATGAAAATTTACATGTTAGTCCATTTTGCTGGATAACGATTGATTTTATGAAAAATTCATATAGAGTCATTTCAAACCAACTCGTCGAGACCTATAAAATTGGTAAATAACATATTCTGAATAGACGAAGTTCAGTTTTCGTCTTATTGCGGGCTGACATGAAAATCCACTATTCACCCATTTTACTCGGTAACGGTTGATTTTACGCCAATATCTTATAGAACCATTTCGAACCGCCTCATCACGGCGGATAATTTTTCTATATAACTTTTTCCGATCAGACGAAGTTTAGGTTTTGATTCACTACGAGCTCTCCTATGAAAATTTACATGTTAGTCCATTTTGCTGGATAACGATTGATTTTATGAAAAATTCATATAGAGTCATTTCAAACCAACTCGTCGAGACCTATAAAATTGGTAAATAACATATTCTGAATAGACGAAGTTCAGTTTTCGTCTTATTGCGGGCTGACATGAAAATCCACTATTCACCCATTTTACTCGGTAACGGTTGATTTTACGCCTATATCTTATAGAGCCATTTCGAACCGCCTCATCACGGCGGATAATTTTTCTATATAATTTTTTCCGATCAGACGAAGTTTATGTTTTGATTCACTACGAGCTCTCCTATGAAAATTTACATGTTAGTCCATTTTGCTGGATAACCATTGATTTTATGAAAAATTCATACAGAATCATTTCAAACCAACTCGGCGAGACCTATAAAATTGGTAAATAACATTTTCTGAATAGACGAAGTTCAGTTTTCGTCTTATACGGGCTGACATGTAAATTCTCTATTCACCCATTTTACTCGGTAACGGTTGATTTTACGCCAATATCTTATAGAACCATTTCGAACCGCCTCATCACGGCGGATAATTTTTCTATATAACTTTTACCGATCAGACGAGGTTTAGAGGTTTTGATTCATTACGAGCTCTCCTATGAAAATTTACATGTTAGTCCATTTTGCTGGATAACGATTGATTATATGAAAAATTCATATGGACTCATTTCAAACCAACTCGTCGAGACCTATAAAGTTGGTAAATAACATTTTCTGAATAGACGAAGTTCAGTTTTCGTCTTATTACGGGCTGAAATGAAAATTCATTATTCACCCATTTTACTCGGTAACGGTTGGCTTTACGCCAATATCTTATAGAGCCATTTCGTACCGCCTCATCACGGCGGATAATTTTTCTATATAACTTTTTCCGATCAGACGAAGTTTAGGTTTTGATTCACTACGAGCTCTCCTATGATAATTTACATGTTAGACCATTTTGCTGGATAACGATTGATTTTATGAAAAATTCATACAGAGTCATTTCAAACCAACTCGTCGAGACCTATAAAATTGGTAAATAACATTTTCTGAATAGACGAAGTTCAGTTTTCGTCTTATACGGGCTGACATGAAAATTCTCTATTCACCCATTTTACTCGGTAACGGTTGATTTTACGCCAATATCTTATAGAACCATTTCGAACCGCCTCATCACGGCGGATAATTTTTCTATATAACTTTTTCCGATCAGACGAAGTTTAGGTTTTGATTCACTACGAGCTCTCCTATGAAAATTTACATGTTAGTCCATTTTGCTGGATAACGATTAATTTTGTGAAAAATTCATACAGAGTCATTTCAAACCAACTCGTCGAGACCTAAAAAATTGGTAAATAACATTTTCTAAATAGACGAAGTTCAGTTTTCGTCTTATTACGGGCTGACATGAAAATTCACTATTCACCCATTTTACTCGGTAACGGTTGATTTTACGCCAATATCTTATAGAACCATTTCGAACCGCCTCATCACGGCGGATAATTTTTCTATATAACTTTTTCCGATCAGACGAAGTTTAGGTTTTGATTCACTACGAGCTCTCCTATGAAAATTTACATGTTAGTCCATTTTGCTGGATAACGATTGATTTTGTGAAAAATTCATACAGAGACATTTCAAACCAACTCGTCGAGACCTAAAAAATTGGTAAATAACATTTTCTGAATAGACGAAGTTCAGTTTTCGTCTTATTACGGGCTGACATGAAAATTCACTATTCACCCATTTTACTCGGTAACGGTTGATTTTACACCAATATCTTATAGAACCATTTCGAACCGCCCCATCACGGCGGATAATTTTTCTATATAACTTTTTCCGATCAGACGAAGTTTAGGTTTTGATTCACTACGAGCTCTGCTATGAAAATATACATGTTAGTCCATTTTGCTGGATAACAGTTGATTTTATGAACAATTCATACTGAGTCATTTCAAACCAACTCGTCGAGACCTATAAAATTGGTAAATAACATTTTCTGAATAGACGAAGTTCAGTTTTCGTCTTATTACGGGCTGACATGAAAATTCACTATTCACCCATTTTACTCGGTAACGGTTGATTTTACGCCAATATCTTATAGAACCATTTCGAACCGCCTCATCACGGCGGATAATTTTTCTATATAACTTTTTCCGATCAGACGAGGTTTAGGTTTTGATTCACTACGAGCTCTCCTATGAAAATTTACATGTTAGTCCATTTTGCTGGATAACGATTGATTTTATGAAAAATTCAAATAGAGTCATTTCAAACCAACTCGTCGAGACCTATAAAATTGGTAAATAATATATTCTGAATAGACGAAGTTCAGTTTTCGTCTTATTGCGGGCTGACATGAAAATCCACTATTCACCCATTTTACTCGGTAACGGTTGATTTTACGCCTATATCTTATAGAGCCATTTCGAACCGCCTCATCACGGCGGATAATTTTTCTATATAACTTTTTCCGATCAGACGAAGTTTAGGTTTTGATTCACTACGAGCTCCCCTATGAAAATTTACATGTTAGTCCATTTTGCTGGATAACCATTGATTTTATGAAAAATTCATACAGAATCATTTCAAACCAACTCGGCGAGACCTATAAAATTGGTAAATAACATTTTCTGAATAGACGAAGTTCAGTTTTCGTCTTATACGGGCTGTCATGAAAATTCCCTATTCACCCATTTTACTCGGTAACGGTTGATTTTACGCCAATATCTTATAGAACCATTTCGAACCGCCTCATCACGGCGGATAATTTTTCTATATAACTTTTTCCGATCAGACGAAGTTTAGGTTTTGATTCACTACGAGCTCTGCTATGAAAATATACATGTTAGTCCATTTTGCTGGATAACAGTTGATTTTATGAACAATTCATACTGAGTCATTTCAAACCAACTCGTCGAGACCTATAAAATTGGTAAATAACATTTTCTGAATAGACGAAGTTCAGTTTTCGTCTTATTACGGGCTGACATGAAAATTCACTATTCACCCATTTTACTCGGTAACGGTTGATTTTACGCCAATATCTTATAGAACCATTTCGAACCGCCTCATCACGGCGGATAATTTTTCTATATAACTTTTTCCGATCAGACGAGGTTTAGGTTTTGATTCATTACGAGATCTCCTATGAAAATTTACATGTTAGTCCATTTTGCTGGATAACGATTGATTATATGAAAAATTCATATAGACTCATTTCAAACCAACTCGTCGAGACCTATAAAATTGGTAAATAACATTTTCTGAATAGACGAAGTTCAGTTTTCGTCTTATTACGGGCTGACATGAAAATTCACTATTCACCCATTTTACTCGGTAACGGTTGATTTTACGCCAATATCTTATAGAACCATTTCGAACCGCCTCATCACGGCGGATAATTTTTCTATATAACTTTTTCCGATCAGACGAGGTTTAGGTTTTGATTCATTACGAGCTCTCCTATGAAAATTTACATGTTAGTCCATTTTGCTGGATAACGATTGATTATATGAAAAATTCATATAGACTCATTTCAAACCAACTCGTCGAGACCTATAAAGTTGGTAAATAACATTTTCTGAATAGACGAAGTTCAGTTTTCGTCTTATTACGGGCTGACATGAAAATTCACTATTCACCCATTTTACTCGGTAACGGTTGATTTTACGCCAATATCTTATAGAACCATTTCGAACCGCCTCATCACGGCGGATAATTTTTCTATATAACTTTTTCCGATCAGACGAGGTTTAGGTTTTGATTCATTACGA
The DNA here is from genome assembly GCA_963583905.1 of Stenurella melanura. NCBI lineage: Eukaryota > Metazoa > Arthropoda > Insecta > Coleoptera > Cerambycidae > Stenurella > Stenurella melanura. The sequence continues at coordinate 10,108,663 of OY757317.1, forward strand.
GCTCTCCTATGAAAATTTACATGTTAGTCCATTTTGCTGGATAACGATTGATTATATGAAAAATTCATATAGACTCATTTCAAACCAACTCGTCGAGACCTATAAAGTTGGTAAATAACATTTTCTGAATAGACGAAGTTCAGTTTTCGTCTTATTACGGGCTGACATGAAAATTCACTATTCACCCATTTTACTCGGTAACGGTTGATTTTACGCCAATATCTTATAGAGACATTTCGAACCGCCTCATAATGGCGGATAATTTTTCTATATAACTCTTTCTGATCAGACGAAGTTTAGGTTTTGATTCACTACGAGCTATCCTATGAAAATTTACATGTTAGTCCATTTTGCTGGATAACCATTGATTTTATGAAAAATTCATACAGAATCATTTCAAACCAACTCGGCGAGACCTATAAAATTGGTAAATAACATTTTCTGAATAGACGAAGTTCAGTTTTCGTCTTATACGGGCTGACATGAAAATTCTCTATTCACCCATTTTACTCGGTAACGGTTGATTTTACGCCAATATCTTATAGAACCATTTCGAACCGCCTCATCGCGGCGGATAATTTTTCTATATAACTTTTTCCGATCAGACGAGGTTTAGAGGTTTTGATTCATTACGAGCTCTCCTATGAAAATTTACATGTTAGTCCATTTTGCTGGATAACGATTGATTATATGAAAAATTCATATGGACTCATTTCAAACCAACTCGTCGAGACCTATAAAGTTGGTAAATAACATTTTCTGAATAGACGAAGTTCAGTTTTCGTCTTATTACGGGCTGAAATGAAAATTCATTATTCACCCATTTTACTCGGTAACGGTTGATTTTACGCCAATATCTTATAGAGCCATTTCGTACCGCCTCATCACGGCGGATAATTTTTCTATATAACTTTTTCCGATCAGACGAAGTTTAGGTTTTGATTCACTACGAGCTCTCCTATGATAATTTACATGTTAGACCATTTTGCTGGATAACGATTGATTTTATGAAAAATTCATACAAAGTCATTTCAAACCAACTTGTCGAGACCTATAAAATTGGTAAATAACATTTTCTGAATAGACGAAGTTCAGTTTTCGTCTTATACGGGCTGACATGAAAATTCTCTATTCACCCATTTTACTCGGTAACGGTTGATTTTACGCCAATATCTTATAGAACCATTTCGAACCGCCTCATCACGGCGGATAATTTTTCTATATAACTTTTTCCGATCAGACGAGGTTTAGAGGTTTTGATTCATTACGAGCTCTCCTATGAAAATATACATGTTAGTCCATTTTGCTGGATAACAGTTGATTTTATGAACAATTCATACTGAGTCATTTCAAACCAACTCGTCGAGACCTATAAAATTGGTAAATAACATTTTCTGAATAGACGAAGTTCAGTTTTCGTCTTATTACGGGCTGACATGAAAATTCACTATTCACCCATTTTACTCGGTAACGGTTGATTTTACGCCAATATCTTATAGAACCATTTCGAACCGCCTCATCACGGCGGATAATTTTTCTATATAACTTTTTCCGATCAGACGAGGTTTAGAGGTTTTGATTCATTACGAGCTCTCCTATGAAAATATACATGTTAGTCCATTTTGCTGGATAACAGTTGATTTTATGAACAATTCATACTGAGTCATTTCAAACCAACTCGTCGAGACCTATAAAATTGGTAAATAACATTTTCTGAATAGACGAAGTTCAGTTTTCGTCTTATTACGGGCTGACATGAAAATTCACTATTCACCCATTTTACTCGGTAACGGTTGATTTTACGCCAATATCTTATAGAACCATTTCGAACCGCCTCATCACGGCGGATAATTTTTCTATATAACTTTTTCCGATCAGACGAGGTTTAGGTTTTGATTCATTACGAGCTCTCCTATGAAAATTTACATGTTAGTCCATTTTGCTGGATAACGATTGATTATATGAAAAATTCATATAGACTCATTTCAAACCAACTCGTCGAGACCTATAAAGTTGGTAAATAACATTTTCTGAATAGACGAAGTTCAGTTTTCGTCTTATTACGGGCTGACATGAAAATTCACTATTCACCCATTTTACTCGGTAACGGTTGATTTTACGCCAATATCTTATAGAGACATTTCGAACCGCCTCATAATGGCGGATAATTTTTCTATATAACTCTTTCTGATCAGACGAAGTTTAGGTTTTGATTCACTACGAGCTATCCTATGAAAATTTACATGTTAGTCCATTTTGCTGGATAACCATTGATTTTATGAAAAATTCATACAGAATCATTTCAAACCAACTCGGCGAGACCTATAAAATTGGTAAATAACATTTTCTGAATAGACGAAGTTCAGTTTTCGTCTTATACGGGCTGACATGAAAATTCTCTATTCACCCATTTTACTCGGTAACGGTTGATTTTACGCCAATATCTTATAGAACCATTTCGAACCGCCTCATCGCGGCGGATAATTTTTCTATATAACTTTTTCCGATCAGACGAGGTTTAGAGGTTTTGATTCATTACGAGCTCTCCTATGAAAATTTACATGTTAGTCCATTTTGCTGGATAACGATTGATTATATGAAAAATTCATATGGACTCATTTCAAACCAACTCGTCGAGACCTATAAAGTTGGTAAATAACATTTTCTGAATAGACGAAGTTCAGTTTTCGTCTTATTACGGGCTGAAATGAAAATTCATTATTCACCCATTTTACTCGGTAACGGTTGATTTTACGCCAATATCTTATAGAGCCATTTCGTACCGCCTCATCACGGCGGATAATTTTTCTATATAACTTTTTCCGATCAGACGAAGTTTAGGTTTTGATTCACTACGAGCTCTCCTATGATAATTTACATGTTAGACCATTTTGCTGGATAACGATTGATTTTATGAAAAATTCATACAGAGTCATTTCAAACCAACTTGTCGAGACCTATAAAATTGGTAAATAACATTTTCTGAATAGACGAAGTTCAGTTTTCGTCTTATACGGGCTGACATGAAAATTCTCTATTCACCCATTTTACTCGGTAACGGTTGATTTTACGCCAATATCTTATAGAACCATTTCGAACCGCCTCATCACGGCGGATAATTTTTCTATATAACTTTTTCTGATCAGACGAGGTTTAGAGGTTTTGATTCATTACGAGCTCTCCTATGAAAATTTACATGTTAGTCCATTTTGCTGGATAACGACTGATTTTATGAAAAATTCATATAGAGTCATTTCAAACCAACTCGTCGAGACCTATAAAATTGGTAAATAACATACTCTGAATAGACGAAGTTCAGTTTTCGTCTTATTGCGGGCTGACATGAAAATCCACTATTCACCCATTTTACTCGGTAACGGTTGATTTTACGCCAATATCTTATAGAACCATTTCGAACCGCCTCATCACGGCGGATAATTTTTCTATATAACTTTTTCCGATCAGACGAAGTTTAGGTTTTGATTCACTACGAGCTCTCCTATGAAAATTTACATGTTAGTCCATTTTGCTGGATAACGATTGATTTTATGAAAAATTCATATAGAGTCATTTCAAACCAACTCGTCGAGACCTATAAAATTGGTAAATAATATATTCTGAATAGACGAAGTTCAGTTTTCGTCTTATTGCGGGCTGACATGAAAATCCACTATTCACCCATTTTACTCGGTAACGGTTGATTTTACGCCAATATCTTATAGAACCATTTCGAACCGCCTCATCACGGCGGATAATTTTTCTATATAACTTTTTCCGATCAGACGAAGTTTAGGTTTTGATTCACTACGAGCTCTCCTATGAAAATTTACATGTTAGTCCATTTTGCTGGATAACGATTGATTTTATGAAAAATTCATATAGAGTCATTTCAAACCAACTCGTCGAGACCTATAAAATTGGTAAATAACATATTCTGAATAGACGAAGTTCAGTTTTCGTCTTATTGCGGGCTGACATGAAAATCCACTATTCACCCATTTTACTCGGTAACGGTTGATTTTACGCCTATATCTTATAGAGCCATTTCGAACCGCCTCATCACGGCGGATAATTTTTCTATATAACTTTTTCCGATCAGACGAAGTTTAGGTTTTGATTCACTACGAGCTCTCCTATGAAAATTTACATGTTAGTCCATTTTGCTGGATAACAAGTGATTTTATGAAAAATTCATACAGAGTCATTTCAAACCAACTTGTCGAGACCTGTAAAATTGGTAAATAACATTTTCTGAATAGACGAAGTTCAGTTTTCGTCTTATTACGGGCTGACATGAAAATTCAAAATTCACCCATTTTACTCGGTAACGGTTGATTTTACGCCAATATCTTATGGAACCATTTCGAACCGCCTCATCACGGCGGATAATTTTTCTATATAACTTTTTCCGATCAGACGAAGTTTAGGTTTTGATTCACTACGAGCTCTGCTATGAAAATATACATGTTAGTCCATTTTGCTGGATAACAGTTGATTTTATGAACAATTCATACTGAGTCATTTCAAACCAACTCGTCGAGACCTATAAAATTGGTAAATAACATTTTCTGAATAGACGAAGTTCAGTTTTCGTCTTATTACGGGCTGACATGAAAATTCACTATTCACCCATTTTACTCGGTAACGGTTGATTTTACGCCAATATCTTATAGAACCATTTCGAACCGCCTCATCACGGCGGATAATTTTTCTATATAACTTTTTCCGATCAGACGAGGTTTAGGTTTTGATTCACTACGAGCTCTCCTATGAAAATTTACATGTTAGTCCATTTTGCTGGATAACGATTGATTTTATGAAAAATTCAAATAGAGTCATTTCAAACCAACTCGTCGAGACCTATAAAATTGGTAAATAACATATTCTGAATAGACGAAGTTCAGTTTTCGTCTTATTGCGGGCTGACATGAAAATCCACTATTCACCCATTTTACTCGGTAACGGTTGATTTTACGCCTATATCTTATAGAGCCATTTCGAACCGCCTCATCACGGCGGATAATTTTTCTATATAACTTTTTCCGATCAGACGAAGTTTAGGTTTTGATTCACTACGAGCTCTGCTATGAAAATATACATGTTAGTCCATTTTGCTGGATAACAGTTGATTTTATGAAAAATTCATAGAGACTCATTTCAAACCAACTCGTCGAGACCTATAAAGTTGGTAAATAACATTTTCTGAATAGACGAAGTTCAGTTTTCGTCTTATTACGGGCTGACATGAAAATTCATTATTCACCCATTTCACTCGGTAACGGTTGATTTTACGCCAATATCTTATAGAGCCATTTCGAACCGCCTCATCACGGCGGATAATTTTTCTATATAACTTTTTCCGATCAGACGAAGTTTAGGTTTTGATTCACTACGAGCTCTCCTATGATAATTTACATGTTAGTCCATTTTGCTGGATAACGGTTGATTTTATGAAAAATTCATACAGAATCATTTCAAACCAACTCGTCGAGACCTATAAAATTGGTAAATAACATTTTCTGAATAGACGAAGTTCAGTTTTCGTCTTATACGGGCTGACATGAAAATTCTCTATTCACCCATTTTACTCGGTAACGGTTGATTTTACGCCAATATCTTATAGAACCATTTCGAACCGCCTCATCACGGCGGATAATTTTTCTATATAACTTTTTCCGATCAGACGAAGTTTAGGTTTTGATTCACTACGAGCTCTCCTATGAAAATTTACATGTTAGTCCATTTTGCTGGATAACGATTGATTTTGTGAAAAATTCATACAGAGTCATTTCAAACCAACTCGTCGAGACCTAAAAAATTGGTAAATAACATTTTCTGAATAGACGAAGTTCAGTTTTCGTCTTATTACGGGCTGACATGAAAATTCACTATTCACCCATTTTACTCGGTAACGGTTGATTTTACGCCAATATCTTATAGAACCATTTCGAACCGCCTCATCACGGCGGATAATTTTTCTATATAACTTTTTCCGATCAGACGAAGTTTAGGTTTTGATTCACTACGAGCTCTCCTATGAAAATTTACATGTTAGTCCATTTTGCTGGATAACGATTGATTTTGTGAAAAATTCATACAGAGTCATTTCAAACCAACTCGTCGAGACATAAAAAATTGGTAAATAACATTTTCTGAATAGACGAAGTTCAGTTTTCGTCTTATTACGGGCTGACATGAAAATTCACTATTCACCCATTTTACTCGGTAACGGTTGATTTTACGCCAATATCTTATAGAACCATTTTGAACCGCCCCATCACGGCGGATAATTTTTCTATATAACTTTTTCCGATCAGACGAAGTTTAGGTTTTGATTCACTACGAGCTCTCCTATGAAAATTTACATGTTAGTCCATTTTGCTGGATAACAAGTGATTTTATGAAAAATTCATACAAAGTCATTTCAAACCAACTTGTCGAGACCTGTAAAATTGGTAAATAACATTTTCTGAATAGACGAAGTTCAGTTTTCGTCTTATTACGGGCTGACATGAAAATTCAAAATTCACCCATTTTACTCGGTAACGGTTGATTTTACGCCAATATCTTATGGAACCATTTCGAACCGCCTCATCACGGCGGATAATTTTTCTATATAACTTTTTCCGATCAGACGAAGTTTAGGTTTTGATTCACTACGAGCTCTGCTATGAAAATATACATGTTAGTCCAGTTTGCTGGATAACGATTGATTTTATGAAAAATTCAAATAGAGTCATTTCAAACCAACTCGTCGAGACCTATAAAATTGGTAAATAACATATTCTGAATAGACGAAGTTCAGTTTTCGTCTTATTGCGGGCTGACATGAAAATCCACTATTCACCCATTTTACTCGGTAACGGTTGATTTTACGCCTATATCTTATAGAGCCATTTCGAACCGCCTCATCACGGCGGATAATTTTTCTATATAACTTTTTCCGATCAGACGAAGTTTAGGTTTTGATTCACTACGAGCTCTCCTATGAAAATTTACATGTTAGTCCATTTTGCTGGATAACCATTGATTTTATGAAAAATTCATACAGAATCATTTCAAACCAACTCGGCGAGACCTATAAAATTGGTAAATAACATTTTTTGAATAGACGAAGTTCAGTTTTCGTCTTATTACGGGCTGACTTGAAAATTCACTATTCACCCATTTTACTCGGTAACGGTTGATTTTACGCCAATATCTTATAGAACCATTTCGAACCGCCTCATCACGGCGGATAATTTTTCTATATAACTTTTTCCGATCAGACGAGGTTTAGGTTTTGATTCATTACGAGCTCTCCTATGAAAATTTACATGTTAGTCCATTTTGCTGGATAACGATTGATTATATGAAAAATTCATACAGACTCATTTCAAACCAACTCGTCGAGACCTATAAACTTGGTAAATAACATTTTCTGAATAGACGAAGTTCAGTTTTCGTCTTATTACGGGCTGACATGAAAATTCATTATTCACCCATTTTACTCGGTAACGGTTGATTTTACGCCAATATCTCATAGAGCCATTTCGAACCGCCTCATCACGGCGGATAATTTTTCTATATAAATTTTTCCGATCAGACGAAGTTTAGGTTTTGATTCACTACGAGCTCTCCTATGATAATTTACATGTTAGTCCATTTTGCTGGATAACGGTTGATTTTATGAAAAATTCATACAGAATCATTTCAAACCAACTCGTCGAGACCTATAAAATTGGTAAATAACATTTTCTGAATAGACGAAGTTCAGTTTTCGTCTTATACGGGCTGACATGAAAATTCTCTATTCACCCATTTTACTCGGTAACGGTTGATTTTACGCCAATATCTTATAGAACCATTTCGAACCGCCTCATCACGGCGGATAATTTTTCTATATAACTTTTACCGATCAGACGAGGTTTAGAGGTTTTGATTCATTACGAGCTCTCCTATGAAAATTTACATGTTAGTCCATTTTGCTGGATAACGATTGATTATATGAAAAATTCATATGGACTCATTTCAAACCAACTCGTCGAGACCTATAAAGTTGGTAAATAACATTTTCTGAATAGACGAAGTTCAGTTTTCGTCTTATTACGGGCTGAAATGAAAATTCATTATTCACCCATTTTACTCGGTAACGGTTGGTTTTACGCCAATATCTTATAGAGCCATTTCGTACCGCCTCATCACGGCGGATAATTTTTCTATATAACTTTTTCCGATCAGACGAAGTTTAGGTTTTGATTCACTACGAGCTCTCCTATGATAATTTACATGTTAGACCATTTTGCTGGATAACGATTGATTTTATGAAAAATTCATACAGAGTCATTTCAAACCAACTCGTCGAGACCTATAAAATTGGTAAATAACATTTTCTGAATAGACGAAGTTCAGTTTTCGTCTTATACGGGCTGACATGAAAATTCTCTATTCACCCATTTTACTCGGTAACGGTTGATTTTACGCCAATATCTTATAGAACCATTTCGAACCGCCTCATCACGGCGGATAATTTTTCTATATAACTTTTTCCGATCAGACGAAGTTTAGGTTTTGATTCACTACGAGCTCTCCTATGAAAATTTACATGTTAGTCCATTTTGCTGGATAACGATTGATTTTGTGAAAAATTCATACAGAGTCATTTCAAACCAACTCGTCGAGACCTAAAAAATTGGTAAATAACATTTTCTGAATAGACGAAGTTCAGTTTTCGTCTTATTACGGGCTGACATGAAAATTCACTATTCACCCATTTTACTCGGTAACGGTTGATTTTACGCCAATATCTTATAGAACCATTTCGAACCGCCTCATCACGGCGGATAATTTTTCTATATAACTTTTTCCGATCAGACGAAGTTTAGGTTTTGATTCACTACGAGCTCTCCTATGAAAATTTACATGTTAGTCCATTTTGCTGGATAACGATTGATTTTGTGAAAAATTCATACAGAGACATTTCAAACCAACTCGTCGAGACCTAAAAAATTGGTAAATAACATTTTCTGAATAGACGAAGTTCAGTTTTCGTCTTATTACGGGCTGACATGAAAATTCACTATTCACCCATTTTACTCGGTAACGGTTGATTTTACGCCAATATCTTATAGAACCATTTCGAACCGCCCCATCACGGCGGATAATTTTTCTATATAACTTTTTCCGATCAGACGAAGTTTAGGTTTTGATTCACTACGAGCTCTCCTATGAAAATTTACATGTTAGTCCATTTTGCTGGATAACAAGTGATTTTATGAAAAATTCATACAGAGTCATTTCAAACCAACTTGTCGAGACCTGTAAAATTGGTAAATAACATTTTCTGAATAGACGAAGTTCAGTTTTCGTCTTATTACGGGCTGACATGAAAATTCAAAATTCACCCATTTTACTCGGTAACGGTTGATTTTACGCCAATATCTTATGGAACCATTTCGAACCGCCTCATCACGGCGGATAATTTTTCTATATAACTTTTTCCGATCAGACGAAGTTTAGACACAGAAAAGAGTATCTTATATTTCAATGTGTGACTGCTTCACCGAGAGGAAACAACGTGTAACCTAAACCCAGAAGTTACGGGTTCAATCAGCCAGTTTTGGCAAATTTTTATTGTGTAAGAATGATTAACCCAATATACTTACTCGGATATTGGTTATGTTCTTTTCTTAGATATGTGCAAAAGTATGTTAATTTTGTTGGAAAAAAGGATAATGATACACTATATCTAGAGGTCAGGCAAAGATTAGAGACCTAATAAGATAGGACAGTCTGACGGAAAAGACGAAATAGACGAAGACAGTTGTGCACTCCAATTTAAAGGGACGCGACATCCAGCGGAAGCGGTCTCGGGATTTGTCGGTTATGCATTAAACGAATTTGACCAAGCTTACTAAAAGATAGGTTGGCTCATCGAAATCGACAAGTGCTACGTCACTTATAGATCTCCATGACAGCTGCGTGTGGCTGTTTTTTCCTCATTTTATAGAAAAAAGTTTCAAAATTATTCTTTCAATGTACAATTCTATCCTAACCAAATAGATACCTTACATATAAACATAGAAATACTTCGTGTGACATATATTACTAAGTAACCTGTTTTTTAGTGACCTTGGCTACTGACAGTCAGCTGTGTTCGGTCGTTCTATCAGGAGACAGTGTTGTCCAATTTTCATTATTAGCGCGAAAACTCCAATTTAAATGTCGACGTCAATGGCGCTATTGCTAAAAGATACAAGGTTTTCCGTTGGCTGTCCTATCTTGTTAATTCCTTAATCTTTGCCGAAAGTCCAGAGCTTCGAGCATGCGCATTACCTTCTAAATGTGTAATAAATTCTACAAATCGAGAAATTGTCGAAATTGAAGTATTTTGTGTTATTTTGTGAAAACAAGGCGGGGGACACCGCCGCACCCCCCATTTCTTTATCAGCGACGATTATACTGCCTGCGGCGCTAATAATTATTATTATAACAATTAGATATCAGAATAAAAACCTACTAATCTAACCTAAAGAAATCACACGAAATAATGAAATTATTTTAAGCAGAATAAAAACCTCTAACCTAACGTAAAGAAATCATAGAAAAGAGTTAGTGAAAAAATATATTAATCATTACACAATTAAAGAAAAAAAAATCAGCGGACGTAGGAGTTTGAACCAGGGACCTTCCATGGTTTTATCTACGCGCTAGCCACTAGGCTGACGTTGAACGCTAGAACAAGGAACGCTTCTCACAATTTTTCTATATAACTTTTTCCGATCAGACGAGGTTTAGGTTTTGATTCATTACGAGATCTCCTATGAAAATTTACATGTTAGTCCATTTTGCTGGATAACGATTGATTATATGAAAAATTCATACAGACTCATTTCAAACCAACTCGTCGAGACCTATAAACTTGGTAAATAACATTTTCTGAATAGACGAAGTTCAGTTTTCGTCTTATTACGGGCTGACATGAAAATTCATTATTCACCCATTTTACTCGGTAACGGTTGATTTTACGCCAATATCTTATAGAGCCATTTCGAACCGCCTCATCACGGCGGATAATTTTTCTATATAAATTTTTCCGATCAGACGAAGTTTAGGTTTTGATTCACTACGAGCTCTCCTATGATAATTTACATGTTAGTCCATTTTGCTGGATAACGGTTGATTTTATGAAAAATTCATACAGAATCATTTCAAACCAATTCGTCGAGACCTATAAAATTGGTAAATAACATTTTCTGAATAGACGAACTTCAGTTTTCGTCTTATACGGGCTGACATGAAAATTCTCTATTCACCCATTTTACTCGGTAACGGTTGATTTTACGCCAATATCTTATAGAACCATTTCGAACCGCCTCATCACGGCGGATAATTTTTCTATATAACTTTTTCCGATCAGACGAGGTTTAGGTTTTGATTCATTACGAGCTCTCCTATGAAAATTTACATGTTAGTCCATTTTGCTGGATAACGATTGATTATATGAAAAATTCATATAGACTCATTTCAAACCAACTCGTCGAGACCTATAAAGTTGGTAAATAACATTTTCTGAATAGACGAAGTTCAGTTTTCGTCTTATTACGGGCTGACATGAAAATTCACTATTCACCCATTTTACTCGGTAACGGTTGATTTTACGCCAATATCTTATAGAGACATTTCGAACCGCCTCATAATGGCGGATAATTTCTCTATATAACTCTTTCTGATCAGACGAAGTTTAGGTTTTGATTCACTACGAGCTATCCTATGAAAATTTACATGTTAGTCCATTTTGCTGGATAACCATTGATTTTATGAAAAATTCATACAGAATCATTTCAAACCAACTCGGCGAGACCTATAAAATTGGTAAATAACATTTTCTGAATAGACGAAGTTCAGTTTTCGTCTTATACGGGCTGACATGAAAATTCTCTATTCACCCATTTTACTCGGTAACGGTTGATTTTACGCCAATATCTTATAGAACCATTTCGAACCGCCTCATCACGGCGGATAATTTTTCTATATAACTTTTTCCGATCAGACGAGGTTTAGAGGTTTTGATTCATTACGAGCTCTCCTATGAAAATTTACATGTTAGTCCATTTTGCTGGATAACGATTGATTATATGAAAAATTCATATGGACTCATTTCAAACCAACTCGTCGAGACCTATAAAGTTGGTAAATAACATTTTCTGAATAGACGAAGTTCAGTTTTCGTCTTATTGCGGGCTGACATGAAAATCCACTATTCACCCATTTTACTCGGTAACGGTTGATTTTACGCCTATATCTTATAGAGCCATTTCGAACCGCCTCATCACGGCGGATAATTTTTCTATATAACTTTTTCCGATCAGACGAAGTTTAGGTTTTGATTCACTACGAGCTCTCCTATGAAAATTTACATGTTAGTCCATTTTGCTGGATAACCATTGATTTTATGAAAAATTCATACAGAATCATTTCAAACCAACTCGGCGAGACCTATAAAATTGGTAAATAACATTTTCTGAATAGACGAAGTTCAGTTTTCGTCTTATACGGGCTGACATGTAAATTCTCTATTCACCCATTTTACTCGGTAACGGTTGATTTTACGCCAATATCTTATAGAACCATTTCGAACCGCCTCATCACGGCGGATAATTTTTCTATATAACTTTTACCGATCAGACGAGGTTTAGAGGTTTTGATTCATTACGAGCTCTCCTATGAAAATTTACATGTTAGTCCATTTTGCTGGATAACGATTGATTATATGAAAAATTCATATGGACTCATTTCAAACCAACTCGTCGAGACCTATAAAGTTGGTAAATAACATTTTCTGAATAGACGAAGTTCAGTTTTCGTCTTATTACGGGCTGAAATGAAAATTCATTATTCACCCATTTTACTCGGTAACGGTTGGTTTTACGCCAATATCTTATAGAGCCATTTCGTACCGCCTCATCACGGCGGATAATTTTCTATATAACTTTTTCCGATCAGACGAAGTTTAGGTTTTGATTCACTACGAGCTCTCCTATGATAATTTACATGTTAGACCATTTTGCTGGATAACGATTGATTTTATGAAAAATTCATACAGAGTCATTTCAAACCAACTCGTCGAGACCTATAAAATTGGTAAATAACATTTTCTGAATAGACGAAGTTCAGTTTTCGTCTTATACGGGCTGACATGAAAATTCTCTATTCACCCATTTTACTCGGTAACGGTTGATTTTACGCCAATATCTTATAGAACCATTTCGAACCGCCTCATCACGGCGGATAATTTTTCTATATAACTTTTTCCGATCAGACGAAGTTTAGGTTTTGATTCACTACGAGCTCTCCTATGAAAATTTACATGTTAGTCCATTTTGCTGGATAACGATTGATTTTGTGAAAAATTCATACAGAGTCATTTCAAACCAACTCGTCGAGACCTAAAAAATTGGTAAATAACATTTTCTGAATAGACGAAGTTCAGTTTTCGTCTTATTACGGGCTGACATGAAAATTCACTATTCACCCATTTTACTCGGTAACGGTTGATTTTACGCCAATATCTTATAGAACCATTTCGAACCGCCTCATCACGGCGGATAATTTTTCTATATAACTTTTTCCGATCAGACGAAGTTTAGGTTTTGATTCACTACGAGCTCTCCTATGAAAATTTACATGTTAGTCCATTTTGCTGGATAACGATTGATTTTGTGAAAAATTCATACAGAGACATTTCAAACCAACTCGTCGAGACCTAAAAAATTGGTAAATAACATTTTCTGAATAGACGAAGTTCAGTTTTCGTCTTATTACGGGCTGACATGAAAATTCACTATTCACCCATTTTACTCGGTAACGGTTGATTTTACGCCAATATCTTATAGAACAATTTCGAACCGCCCCATCACGGCGGATAATTTTTCTATATAACTTTTTCCGATCAGACGAAGTTTAGGTTTTGATTCACTACGAGCTCTCCTATGAAAATTTACATGTTAGTCCATTTTGCTGGATAACAAGTGATTTTATGAAAAATTCATACAGAGTCATTTCAAACCAACTTGTCGAGACCTGTAAAATTGGTAAATAACATTTTCTGAATAGACGAAGTTCAGTTTTCGTCTTATTACGGGCTGACATGAAAATTCAAAATTCACCCATTTTACTCGGTAACGGTTGATTTTACGCCAATATCTTATGGAACCATTTCGAACCGCCTCATCACGGCGGATAATTTTTCTATATAACTTTTTCCGATCAGACGAAGTTTAGGTTTTGATTCACTACGAGCTCTGCTATGAAAATATACATGTTAGTCCATTTTGCTGGATAACAGTTGATTTTATGAACAATTCATACTGAGTCATTTCAAACCAACTCGTCGAGACCTATAAAATTGGTAAATAACATTTTCTGAATAGACGAAGTTCAGTTTTCGTCTTATTACGGGCTGACATGAAAATTCACTATTCACCCATTTTACTCGGTAACGGTTGATTTTACGCCAATATCTTATAGAACCATTTCGAACCGCCTCATCACGGCGGATAATTTTTCTATATAACTTTTACCGATCAGACGAGGTTTAGAGGTTTTGATTCATTACGAGCTCTCCTATGAAAATTTACATGTTAGTCCATTTTGCTGGATAACGATTGATTATATGAAAAATTCATATGGACTCATTTCAAACCAACTCGTCGAGACCTATAAAGTTGGTAAATAACATTTTCTGAATAGACGAAGTTCAGTTTTCGTCTTATTACGGGCTGAAATGAAAATTCATTATTCACCCATTTTACTCGGTAACGGTTGGTTTTACGCCAATATCTTATAGAGCCATTTCGTACCGCCTCATCACGGCGGATAATTTTTCTATATAACTTTTTCCGATCAGACGAAGTTTAGGTTTTGATTCACTACGAGCTCTCCTATGATAATTTACATGTTAGACCATTTTGCTGGATAACGATTGATTTTATGAAAAATTCATACAGAGTCATTTCAAACCAACTCGTCGAGACCTATAAAATTGGTAAATAACATTTTCTGAATAGACGAAGTTCAGTTTTCGTCTTATACGGGCTGACATGAAAATTCTCTATTCACCCATTTTACTCGGTAACGGTTGATTTTACGCCAATATCTTATAGAACCATTTCGAACCGCCTCATCACGGCGGATAATTTTTCTATATAACTTTTTCCGATCAGACGAAGTTTAGGTTTTGATTCACTACGAGCTCTCCTATGAAAATTTACATGTTAGTCCATTTTGCTGGATAACGATTGATTTTGTGAAAAATTCATACAGAGTCATTTCAAACCAACTCGTCGAGACCTAAAAAATTGGTAAATAACATTTTCTGAATAGACGAAGTTCAGTTTTCGTCTTATTACGGGCTGACATGAAAATTCACTATTCACCCATTTTACTCGGTAACGGTTGATTTTACGCCAATATCTTATAGAACCATTTCGAACCGCCTCATCACGGCGGATAATTTTTCTATATAACTTTTTCCGATCAGACGAAGTTTAGGTTTTGATTCACTACGAGCTCTCCTATGAAAATTTACATGTTAGTCCATTTTGCTGGATAACGATTGATTTTGTGAAAAATTCATACAGAGACATTTCAAACCAACTCGTCGAGACCTAAAAAATTGGTAAATAACATTTTCTGAATAGACGAAGTTCAGTTTTCGTCTTATTACGGGCTGACATGAAAATTCACTATTCACCCATTTTACTCGGTAACGGTTGATTTTACGCCAATATCTTATAGAACCATTTCGAACCGCCCCATCACGGCGGATAATTTTTCTATATAACTTTTTCCGATCAGACGAAGTTTAGGTTTTGATTCACTACGAGCTCTCCTATGAAAATTTACATGTTAGTCCATTTTGCTGGATAACAAGTGATTTTATGAAAAATTCATACAGAGTCATTTCAAACCAACTTGTCGAGACCTGTAAAATTGGTAAATAACATTTTCTGAATAGACGAAGTTCAGTTTTCGTCTTATTACGGGCTGACATGAAAATTCAAAATTCACCCATTTTACTCGGTAACGGTTGATTTTACGCCAATATCTTATGGAACCATTTCGAACCGCCTCATCACGGCGGATAATTTTTCTATATAACTTTTTCCGATCAGACGAAGTTTAGGTTTTGATTCACTACGAGCTCTGCTATGAAAATATACATGTTAGTCCATTTTGCTGGATAACAGTTGATTTTATGAACAATTCATACTGAGTCATTTCAAACCAACTCGTCGAGACCTATAAAATTGGTAAATAACATTTTCTGAATAGACGAAGTTCAGTTTTCGTCTTATTACGGGCTGACATGAAAATTCACTATTCACCCATTTTACTCGGTAACGGTTGATTTTACGCCAATATCTTATAGAACCATTTCGAACCGCCTCATCACGGCGGATAATTTTTCTATATAACTTTTTCCGATCAGACGAGGTTTAGGTTTTGATTCACTACGAGCTCTCCTATGAAAATTTACATGTTAGTCCATTTTGCTGGATAACGATTGATTTTATGAAAAATTCAAATAGAGTCATTTCAAACCAACTCGTCGAGACCTATAAAATTGGTAAATAACATATTCTGAATAGACGAAGTTCAGTTTTCGTCTTATTACGGGCTGACATGAAAATTCATTATTCACCCATTTTACTCGGTAACGGTTGATTTTACGCCAATATCTTATAGAGCCATTTCGAACCGACTCATCACGGCGGATAATTTTTCTATATAAATTTTTCCGATCAGACGAAGTTTAGGTTTTGATTCACTACGAGCTCTCCTATGATAATTTACATGTTAGTCCATTTTGCTGGATAACGGTTGATTTTATGAAAAATTCATACAGAATCATTTCAAACCAACTCGTCGAGACCTATAAAATTGGTAAATAACATTTTCTGAATAGACGAACTTCAGTTTTCGTCTTATACGGGCTGACATGAAAATTCTCTATTCACCCATTTTACTCGGTAACGGTTGATTTTACGCCAATATCTTATAGAACCATTTCGAACCGCCTCATCACGGCGGATAATTTTTCTATATAACTTTTTCCGATCAGACGAGGTTTAGGTTTTGATTCATTACGAGCTCTCCTATGAAAATTTACATGTTAGTCCATTTTGCTGGATAACGATTGATTATATGAAAAATTCATATAGACTCATTTCAAACCAACTCGTCGAGACCTATAAAGTTGGTAAATAACATTTTCTGAATAGACGAAGTTCAGTTTTCGTCTTATTACGGGCTGACATGAAAATTCACTATTCACCCATTTTACTCGGTAACGGTTGATTTTACGCCAATATCTTATAGAGACATTTCGAACCGCCTCATAATGGCGGATAATTTTTCTATATAACTCTTTCTGATCAGACGAAGTTTAGGTTTTGATTCACTACGAGCTATCCTATGAAAATTTACATGTTAGTCCATTTTGCTGGATAACCATTGATTTTATGAAAAATTCATACAGAATCATTTCAAACCAACTCGGCGAGACCTATAAAATTGGTAAATAACATTTTCTGAATAGACGAAGTTCAGTTTTCGTCTTATACGGGCTGACATGAAAGTTCTCTATTCACCCATTTTACTCGGTAACGGTTGATTTTACGCCAATATCTTATAGAACCATTTCGAACCGCCTCATCACGGCGGATAATTTTTCTATATAACTTTTTCCGATCAGACGAGGTTTAGAGGTTTTGATTCATTACGAGCTCTCCTATGAAAATTTACATGTTAGTCCATTTTGCTGGATAACGATTGATTATATGAAAAATTCATATGGACTCATTTCAAACCAACTCGTCGAGACCTATAAAGTTGGTAAATAACATTTTCTGAATAGACGAAGTTCAGTTTTCGTCTTATTACGGGCTGAAATGAAAATTCATTATTCACCCATTTTACTCGGTAACGGTTGGTTTTACGCCAATATCTTATAGAGCCATTTCGTACCGCCTCATCACGGCGGATAATTTTTCTATATAACTTTTTCCGATCAGACGAAGTTTAGGTTTTGATTCACTACGAGCTCTCTTATGATAATTTACATGTTAGACCATTTTGCTGGATAACGATTGATTTTATGAAAAATTCATACAGAGTCATTTCAAACCAACTCGTCGAGACCTATAAAATTGGTAAATAACATTTTCTGAATAGACGAAGTTCAGTTTTCGTCTTATACGGGCTGTCATGAAAATTCCCTATTCACCCATTTTACTCGGTAACGGTTGATTTTATGCCAATATCTTATAGAACCATTTCGAACCGCCTCATCACGGCGGATAATTTTTCTATATAACTTTTTCCGATCAGACGAAGTTTTGGTTTTGATTCACTACTAGCTCTCCTATGAAAATTTACATGTTAGTCCATTTTGCTGGATAACGATTGATTTTGTGAAAAATTCATACAGAGTCATTTCAAACCAACTCGTCGAGACCTAAAAAATTGGTAAATAACATTTTCTGAATAGACGAAGTTCAGTTTTCGTCTTATTACGGGCTGACATGAAAATTCACTATTCACCCATTTTACTCGGTAACGGTTGATTTTACGCCAATATCTTATAGAACCATTTCGAACCGCCTCATCACGGCGGATAATTTTTCTATATAACTTTTTCCGATCAGACGAAGTTTAGGTTTTGATTCACTACGAGCTCTCCTATGAAAATTTACATGTTAGTCCATTTTGCTGGATAACGATTGATTTTGTGAAAAATTCATACAGAGTCATTTCAAACCAACTCGTCGAGACCTAAAAAATTGGTAAATAACATTTTCTGAATAGACGAAGTTCAGTTTTCGTCTTATTACGGGCTGACATGAAAATTCACTATTCACCCATTTTACTCGGTAACGGTTGATTTTACGCCAATATCTTATAGAACCATTTCGAACCGCCTCATCACGGCGGATAATTTTTCTATATAACTTTTTCCGATCAGACGAAGTTTAGGTTTTGATTCACTACGAGCTCTCCTATGAAAATTTACATGTTAGTCCATTTTGCTGGATAACGATTGATTTTGTGAAAAAATCAAAAATTCATACAGAGTCATTTCAAACCAACTCGTCGAGACCTAAAAAATTGGTAAATAACATTTTCTGAATAGACGAAGTTCAGTTTTCGTCTTATTACGGGCTGACATGAAAATTCACTATTCACCCATTTTACTCGGTAACGGTTGATTTTACGCCAATATCGTATAGAACCATTTCGAACCGCCCCATCACGGCGGATAATTTTTCTATATAACTTTTTCCGATCAGACGAAGTTTAGGTTTTGATTCACTACGAGCTCTCCTATGAAAATTTACATGTTAGTCCATTTTGCTGGATAACAAGTGATTTTATGAAAAATTCATACAGTCATTTCAAACCAACTTGTCGAGACCTGTAAAATTGGTAAATAACATTTTCTGAATAGACGAAGTTCAGTTTTCGTCTTATTACGGGCTGACATGAAAATTCAAAATTCACCCATTTTACTCGGTAACGGTTGATTTTACGCCAATATCTTATGGAACCATTTCGAACCGCCTCATCACGGCGGATAATTTTTCTATATAACTTTTTCCGATCAGACGAAGTTTAGGTTTTGATTCACTACGAGCTCTGCTATGAAAATATACATGTTAGTCCATTTTGCTGGATAACAGTTGATTTTATGAACAATTCATACTGAGTCATTTCAAACCAACTCGTCGAGACCTATAAAATTGGTAAATAACATTTTCTGAATAGACGAAGTTCAGTTTTCGTCTTATTACGGGCTGACATGAAAATTCACTATTCACCCATTTTACTCGGTAACGGTTGATTTTACGCCAATATCTTATAGAACCATTTCGAACCGCCTCATCACGGCGGATAATTTTTCTATATAACTTTTACCGATCAGACGAGGTTTAGAGGTTTTGATTCATTACGAGCTCTCCTATGAAAATTTACATGTTAGTCCATTTTGCTGGATAACGATTGATTATATGAAAAATTCATATGGACTCATTTCAAACCAACTCGTCGAGACCTATAAAGTTGGTAAATAACATTTTCTGAATAGACGAAGTTCAGTTTTCGTCTTATTACGGGCTGAAATGAAAATTCATTATTCACCCATTTTACTCGGTAACGGTTGGTTTTACGCCAATATCTTATAGAGCCATTTCGTACCGCCTCATCACGGCGGATAATTTTTCTATATAACTTTTTCCGATCAGACGAAGTTTAGGTTTTGATTCACTACGAGCTCTCCTATGATAATTTACATGTTAGACCATTTTGCTGGATAACGATTGATTTTATGAAAAATTCATACAGAGTCATTTCAAACCAACTCGTCGAGACCTATAAAATTGGTAAATAACTATTTCTGAATAGACGAAGTTCAGTTTTCGTCTTATACGGGCTGACATGAAAATTCTCTATTCACCCATTTTACTCGGTAACGGTTGATTTTACGCCAATATCTTATAGAACCATTTCGAACCGCCTCATCACGGCGGATAATTTTTCTATATAACTTTTTCCGATCAGACGAAGTTTAGGTTTTGATTCACTACGAGCTCTCCTATGAAAATTTACATGTTAGTCCATTTTGCTGGATAACGATTGATTTTGTGAAAAATTCATACAGAGTCATTTCAAACCAACTCGTCGAGACCTAAAAAATTGGTAAATAACATTTTCTAATAGACGAAGTTCAGTTTTCGTCTTATTACGGGCTGACATGAAAATTCACTATTCACCCATTTTACTCGGTAACGGTTGATTTTACGCCAATATCTTATAGAACCATTTCGAACCGCCTCATCACGGCGGATAATTTTTCTATATAACTTTTTCCGATCAGACGAAGTTTAGGTTTTGATTCACTACGAGCTCTCCTATGAAAATTTACATGTTAGTCCATTTTGCTGGATAACGATTGATTTTGTGAAAAATTCATACAGAGACATTTCAAACCAACTCGTCGAGACCTAAAAAATTGGTAAATAACATTTTCTGAATAGACGAAGTTCAGTTTTCGTCTTATTACGGGCTGACATGAAAATTCACTATTCACCCATTTTACTCGGTAACGGTTGATTTTACGCCAATATCTTATAGAACCATTTCGAACCGCCCCATCACGGCGGATAATTTTTCTATATAACTTTTTCCGATCAGACGAAGTTTAGGTTTTGATTCACTACGAGCTCTCCTATGAAAATTTACATGTTAGTCCATTTTGCTGGATAACAAGTGATTTTATGAAAAATTCATACAGAGTCATTTCAAACCAACTTGTCGAGACCTGTAAAATTGGTAAATAACATTTTCTGAATAGACGAAGTTCAGTTTTCGTCTTATTACGGGCTGACATGAAAATTCAAAATTCACCCATTTTACTCGGTAACGGTTGATTTTACGCCAATATCTTATGGAACCATTTCGAACCGCCTCATCACGGCGGATAATTTTTCTATATAACTTTTTCCGATCAGACGAAGTTTAGGTTTTGATTCACTACGAGCTCTGCTATGAAAATATACATGTTAGTCCATTTTGCTGGATAACAGTTGATTTTATGAACAATTCATACTGAGTCATTTCAAACCAACTCGTCGAGACCTATAAAATTGGTAAATAACATTTTCTGAATAGACGAAGTTCAGTTTTCGTCTTATTACGGGCTGACATGAAAATTCACTATTCACCCATTTTACTCGGTAACGGTTGATTTTACGCCAATATCTTATAGAACCATTTCGAACCGCCTCATCACGGCGGATAATTTTTCTATATAACTTTTTCCGATCAGACGAGGTTTAGGTTTTGATTCACTACGAGCTCTCCTATGAAAATTTACATGTTAGTCCATTTTGCTGGATAACGATTGATTTTATGAAAAATTCAAATAGAGTCATTTCAAACCAACTCGTCGAGACCTATAAAATTGGTAAATAACATATTCTGAATAGACGAAGTTCAGTTTTCGTCTTATTGCGGGCTGACATGAAAATCCACTATTCACCCATTTTACTCGGTAACGGTTGATTTTACGCCTATATCTTATAGAGCCATTTCGAACCGCCTCATCACGGCGGATAATTTTTCTATATAACTTTTTCCGATCAGACGAAGTTTAGGTTTTGATTCACTACGAGCTCTCCTATGAAAATTTACATGTTAGTCCATTTTGCTGGATAACCATTGATTTTATGAAAAATTCATACAGAATCATTTCAAACCAACTCGGCGAGACCTATAAAATTGGTAAATAACATTTTCTGAATAGACGAAGTTCAGTTTTCGTCTTATACGGGCTGTCATGAAAATTCCCTATTCACCCATTTTACTCGGTAACGGTTGATTTTACGCCAATATCTTATAGAACCATTTCGAACCGCCTCATCACGGCGGATAATTTTTCTATATAACTTTTTCCGATCAGACGAAGTTTAGGTTTTGATTCACTACGAGCTCTGCTATGAAAATATACATGTTAGTCCATTTTGCTGGATAACAGTTGATTTTATGAACAATTCATACTGAGTCATTTCAAACCAACTCGTCGAGACCTATAAAATTGGTAAATAACATTTTCTGAATAGACGAAGTTCAGTTTTCTTCTTATTACGGGCTGACATGAAAATTCACTATTCACCCATTTTACTCGGTAACGGTTGATTTTACGCCAATATCTTATAGAACCATTTCGAACCGCCTCATCACGGCGGATAATTTTTCTATATAACTTTTTCCGATCAGACGAGGTTTAGGTTTTGATTCATTACGAGATCTCCTATGAAAATTTACATGTTAGTCCATTTTGCTGGATAACGATTGATTATATGAAAAATTCATACAGACTCATTTCAAACCAACTCGTCGAGACCTATAAACTTGGTAAATAACATTTTCTGAATAGACGAAGTTCAGTTTTCGTCTTATTACGGGCTGACATGAAAATTCATTATTCACCCATTTTACTCGGTAACGGTTGATTTTACGCCAATATCTTATAGAGCCATTTCGAACCGACTCATCACGGCGGATAATTTTTCTATATAAATTTTTCCGATCAGACGAAGTTTAGGTTTTGATTCACTACGAGCTCTCCTATGATAATTTACATGTTAGTCCATTTTGCTGGATAACGGTTGATTTTATGAAAAATTCATACAGAATCATTTCAAACCAACTCGTCGAGACCTATAAAATTGGTAAATAACATTTTCTGAATAGACGAACTTCAGTTTTCGTCTTATACGGGCTGACATGAAAATTCTCTATTCACCCATTTTACTCGGTAACGGTTGATTTTACGCCAATATCTTATAGAACCATTTCGAACCGCCTCATCACGGCGGATAATTTTTCTATATAACTTTTTCCGATCAGACGAGGTTTAGGTTTTGATTCATTACGAGCTCTCCTATGAAAATTTACATGTTAGTCCATTTTGCTGGATAACGATTGATTATATGAAAAATTCATATAGACTCATTTCAAACCAACTCGTCGAGACCTATAAAGTTGGTAAATAACATTTTCTGAATAGACGAAGTTCAGTTTTCGTCTTATTACGGGCTGACATGAAAATTCACTATTCACCCATTTTACTCGGTAACGGTTGATTTTACGCCAATATCTTATAGAGACATTTCGAACCGCCTCATAATGGCGGATAATTTTTCTATATAACTCTTTCTGATCAGACGAAGTTTAGGTTTTGATTCACTACGAGCTATCCTATGAAAATTTACATGTTAGTCCATTTTGCTGGATAACCATTGATTTTATGAAAAATTCATACAGAATCATTTCAAACCAACTCGGCGAGACCTATAAAATTGGTAAATAACATTTTCTGAATAGACGAAGTTCAGTTTTCGTCTTATACGGGCTGACATGAAAGTTCTCTATTCACCCATTTTACTCGGTAACGGTTGATTTTACGCCAATATCTTATAGAACCATTTCGAACCGCCTCATCACGGCGGATAATTTTTCTATATAACTTTTTCCGATCAGACGAGGTTTAGAGGTTTTGATTCATTACGAGCTCTCCTATGAAAATTTACATGTTAGTCCATTTTGCTGGATAACGATTGATTATATGAAAAATTCATATGGACTCATTTCAAACCAACTCGTCGAGACCTATAAAGTTGGTAAATAACATTTTCTGAATAGACGAAGTTCAGTTTTCGTCTTATTACGGGCTGAAATGAAAATTCATTATTCACCCATTTTACTCGGTAACGGTTGGTTTTACGCCAATATCTTATAGAGCCATTTCGTACCGCCTCATCACGGCGGATAATTTTTCTATATAACTTTTTCCGATCAGACGAAGTTTAGGTTTTGATTCACTACGAGCTCTCTTATGATAATTTACATGTTAGACCATTTTGCTGGATAACGATTGATTTTATGAAAAATTCATACAGAGTCATTTCAAACCAACTCGTCGAGACCTATAAAATTGGTAAATAACATTTTCTGAATAGACGAAGTTCAGTTTTCGTCTTATACGGGCTGACATGAAAATTCTCTATTCACCCATTTTACTCGGTAACGGTTGATTTTACGCCAATATCTTATAGAACCATTTCGAACCGCCTCATCACGGCGGATAATTTTCCTATATAACTTTTTCCGATCAGACGAAGTTTAGGTTTTGATTCACTACGAGCTCTCCTATGAAAATTTACATGTTAGTCCATTTTGCTGGATAACGATTGATTTTGTGAAAAATTCATACAGAGTCATTTCAAACCAACTCGTCGAGACCTAAAAAATTGGTAAATAACATTTTCTGAATAGACGAAGTTCAGTTTTCGTCTTATTACGGGCTGACATGAAAATTCACTATTCACCCATTTTACTCGGTAACGGTTGATTTTACGCCAATATCTTATAGAACCATTTCGAACCGCCTCACCACGGCGGATAATTTTTCTATATAACTTTTTCCGATCAGACGAAGTTTAGGTTTTGATTCACTACGAGCTATCCTATGAAAATTTACATGTTAGTCCATTTTGCTGGATAACAAGTGATTTTATGAAAAATTCATACAGAGTCATTTCAAACCAACTTGTCGAGACCTGTAAAATTGGTAAATAACACTTTCTGAATAGACGAAGTTCAGTTTTCGTCTTATTACGGGCTGACATGAAAATTCAAAATTCACCCATTTTACTCGGTAACGGTTGATTTTACGCCAATATCTTATGGAACCATTTCGAACCGCCTCATCACGGCGGATAATTTTTCTATATAACTTTTTCCGATCAGACGAAGTTTAGGTTTTGATTCACTACGAGCTCTGCTATGAAAATATACATGTTAGTCCATTTTGCTGGATAACAGTTGATTTTATGAACAATTCATACTGAGTCATTTCAAACCAACTCGTCGAGACCTATAAAATTGGTAAATAACATTTTCTGAATAGACGAAGTTCAGTTTTCGTCTTATTACGGGCTGACATGAAAATTCACTATTCACCCATTTTACTCGGTAACGGTTGATTTTACGCCAATATCTTATAGAACCATTTCGAACCGCCTCATCACGGCGGATAATTTTTCTATATAACTTTTTCCGATCAGACGAGGTTTAGGTTTTGATTCACTACGAGCTCTCCTATGAAAATTTACATGTTAGTCCATTTTGCTGGATAACGATTGATTTTATGAAAAATTCAAATAGAGTCATTTCAAACCAACTCGTCGAGACCTATAAAATTGGTAAATAACATATTCTGAATAGACGAAGTTCAGTTTTCGTCTTATTGCGGGCTGACATGAAAATCCACTATTCACCCATTTTACTCGGTAACGGTTGATTTTACGCCTATATCTTATAGAGCCATTTCGAACCGCCTCATCACGGCGGATAATTTTTTCCGATCAGACGAAGTTTAGGTTTTGATTCACTACGAGCTCTCCTATGAAAATTTACATGTTAGTCCATTTTGCTGGATAACCATTGATTTTATGAAAAATTCATACAGAATCATTTCAAACCAACTCGGCGAGACCTATAAAATTGGTAAATAACATTTTCTGAATAGACGAAGTTCAGTTTTCGTCTTATACGGGCTGTCATGAAAATTCCCTATTCACCCATTTTACTCGGTAACGGTTGATTTTATGCCAATATCTTATAGAACCATTTCGAACCGCCTCATCACGGCGGATAATTTTTCTATATAACTTTTTCCGATCAGACGAAGTTTTGGTTTTGATTCACTACTAGCTCTCCTATGAAAATTTACATGTTAGTCCATTTTGCTGGATAACGATTGATTTTGTGAAAAATTCATACAGAGTCATTTCAAACCAACTCGTCGAGACCTAAAAAATTGGTAAATAACATTTTCTGAATAGACGAAGTTCAGTTTTCGTCTTATTACGGGCTGACATGAAAATTCACTATTCACCCATTTTACTCGGTAACGGTTGATTTTACGCCAATATCTTATAGAACCATTTCGAACCGCCTCATCACGGCGGATAATTTTTCTATATAACTTTTTCCGATCAGACGAAGTTTAGGTTTTGATTCACTACGAGCTCTCCTATGAAAATTTACATGTTAGTCCATTTTGCTGGATAACGATTGATTTTGTGAAAAATTCATACAGAGTCATTTCAAACCAACTCGTCGAGACCTAAAAAATTGGTAAATAACATTTTCTGAATAGACGAAGTTCAGTTTTCGTCTTATTACGGGCTGACATGAAAATTCACTATTCACCCATTTTACTCGGTAACGGTTGATTTTACGCCAATATCTTATAGAACCATTTCGAACCGCCTCATCACGGCGGATAATTTTTCTATATAACTTTTTCCGATCAGACGAAGTTTAGGTTTTGATTCACTACGAGCTCTCCTATGAAAATTTACATGTTAGTCCATTTTGCTGGATAACGATTGATTTTGTGAAAAATTCAAAAATTCATACAGAGTCATTTCAAACCAACTCGTCGAGACCTAAAAAATTGGTAAATAACATTTTCTGAATAGACGAAGTTCAGTTTTCGTCTTATTACGGGCTGACATGAAAATTCACTATTCACCCATTTTACTCGGTAACGGTTGATTTTACGCCAATATCTTATAGAACCATTTCGAACCGCCCCATCACGGCGGATAATTTTTCTATATAACTTTTTCCGATCAGACGAAGTTTAGGTTTTGATTCACTACGAGCTCTCCTATGAAAATTTACATGTTAGTCCATTTTGCTGGATAACAAGTGATTTTATGAAAAATTCATACAGTCATTTCAAACCAACTTGTCGAGACCTGTAAAATTGGTAAATAACATTTTCTGAATAGACGAAGTTCAGTTTTCGTCTTATTACGGGCTGACATGAAAATTCAAAATTCACCCATTTTACTCGGTAACGGTTGATTTTACGCCAATATCTTATGGAACCATTTCGAACCGCCTCATCACGGCGGATAATTTTTCTATATAACTTTTTCCGATCAGACGAAGTTTAGGTTTTGATTCACTACGAGCTCTGCTATGAAAATATACATGTTAGTCCATTTTGCTGGATAACAGTTGATTTTATGAACAATTCATACTGAGTCATTTCAAACCAACTCGTCGAGACCTATAAAATTGGTAAATAACATTTTCTGAATAGACGAAGTTCAGTTTTCGTCTTATTACGGGCTGACATGAAACTTCACTATTCACCCATTTTACTCGGTAACGGTTGATTTTACGCCAATATCTTATAGAACCATTTCGAACCGCCTCATCACGGCGGATAATTTTTCTATATAACTTTTTCCGATCAGACGAGGTTTAGGTTTTGATTCACTACGAGCTCTCCTATGAAAATTTACATGTTAGTCCATTTTGCTGGATAACGATTGATTTTATGAAAAATTCAAATAGAGTCATTTCAAACCAACTCGTCGAGACCTATAAAATTGGTAAATAACATATTCTGAATAGACGAAGTTCAGCTTTCGTCTTATTGCGGGCTGACATGAAAATCCACTATTCAACCATTTTACTCGGTAACGGTTGATTTTACGCCTATATCTTATAGAGCCATTTCGAACCGCCTCATCACGGCGGATAATTTTTCTATATAACTTTTTCCGATCAGACGAAGTTTAGGTTTTGATTCACTACGAGCTCTCCTATGAAAATTTACATGTTAGTCCATTTTGCTGGATAACCATTGATTTTATGAAAAATTCATACAGAATCATTTCAAACCAACTCGGCGAGACCTATAAAATTGGTAAATAACATTTTCTGAATAGACGAAGTTCAGTTTTCGTCTTATACGGGCTGTCATGAAAATTCCCTATTCACCCATTTTACTCGGTAACGGTTGATTTTACCCCAATATCTTATAGAACCATTTCGAACCGCCTCATCACGGCGGATAATTTTTCTATATAACTTTTTCCGATCAGACGAAGTTTAGGTTTTGATTCACTACGAGCTCTGCTATGAAAATATACATGTTAGTCCATTTTGCTGGATAACAGTTGATTTTATGAACAATTCATACTGAGTCATTTCAAACCAACTCGTCGAGACCTATAAAATTGGTAAATAACATTTTCTGAATAGACGAAGTTCAGTTTTCGTCTTATTACGGGCTGACATGAAAATTCACTATTCACCCATTTTACTCGGTAACGGTTGATTTTACGCCAATATCTTATAGAACCATTTCGAACCGCCTCATCACGGCGGATAATTTTTCTATATAACTTTTTCCGATCAGACGAGGTTTAGGTTTTGATTCATTACGAGCTCTCCTATGAAAATTTACATGTTAGTCCATTTTGCTGGATAACGATTGATTATATGAAAAATTCATACAGACTCATTTCAAACCAACTCGTCGAGACCTATAAACTTGGTAAATAACATTTGCTGAATAGACGAAGTTCAGTTTTCGTCTTATTACGGGCTGACATGAAAATTCATTATTCACCCATTTTACTCGGTAACGGTTGATTTTACGCCAATATCTTATAGAGCCATTTCGAACCGCCTCATCACGGCGGATAATTTTTCTATATAAATTTTTCCGATCAGACGAAGTTTAGGTTTTGATTCACTACGAGCTCTCCTATGATAATTTACATGTTAGTCCATTTTGCTGGATAACGGTTGATTTTATGAAAAATTCATACAGAATCATTTCAAACCAACTCGTCGAGACCTATAAAATTGGTAAATAACATTTTCTGAATAGACGAACTTCAGTTTTCGTCTTATACGGGCTGACATGAAAATTCTCTATTCACCCATTTTACTCGGTAACGGTTGATTTTACGCCAATATCTTATAGAACCATTTCGAACCGCCTCATCACGGCGGATAATTTTTCTATATAACTTTTTCCGATCAGACGAAGTTTAGGTTTTGATTCACCACGAGCTCTCCTATGAAAATTTACATGTTAGTCCATTTTGCTGGATAACGATTGATTTTATGAAAAATTCATATAGACTCATTTCAAACCAACTCGTCGAGACCTATAAAATTGGTAAATAACATTTTCTGAATAGACGAAGTTCAGTTTTCGTCTTATTACGGGCTGACATGAAAATTCACTATTCACCCATTTTACTCGGTAACGGTTGATTTTACGCCAATATCTTATAGAGACATTTCGAACCGCCTCATAACGGCGGATAATTTTTCTATATAACTCTTTCTGATCAGACGAAGTTTAGGTTTTGATTCACTACGAGCTATCCTATGAAAATTTACATGTTAGTCCATTTTGCTGGATAACGATTGATTTTGTGAAAAATTCATACAGAGTCATTTCAAACCAACTCGTCGAGACCTAAAAAATTGGTAAATAACATTTTCTGAATAGACGAAGTTCAGTTTTCGTCTTATTACGGGCTGACATGAAAATTCACTATTCACCCATTTTACTCGGTAACGGTTGATTTTACGCCAATATCTTATAGAACCATTTCGAACCGCCTCATTACGGCGGATAATTTTTCTATATAACTTTTTCCGATCAGACGAAGTTTAGGTTTTGATTCACTACGAGCTCTCCTATGAAAATTTACATGTTAGTCCATTTTGCTGGATAACAAGTGATTTTATGAAAAATTCATACAGAGTCATTTCAAACCAACTTGTCGAGACCTGTAAAATTGGTAAATAACATTTTCTGAATAGACGAAGTTCAGTTTTCGTCTTATTACGGGCTGACATGAAAATTCAAAATTCACCCATTTTACTCGGTAACGGTTGATTTTACGCCAATATCTTATGGAACCATTTCGAACCGCCTCATCACGGCGGATAATTTTTCTATATAACTTTTTCCGATCAGACGAAGTTTAGGTTTTGATTCACTACGAGCTCTGCTATGAAAATATACATGTTAGTCCATTTTGCTGGATAACAGTTGATTTTATGAACAATTCATACTGAGTCATTTCAAACCAACTCGGCGAGACCTATAAAATTGGTAAATAACATTTTCTGAATAGACGAAGTTCAGTTTTCTTCTTATTACGGGCTGACATGAAAATTCACTATTCACCCATTTTACTCGGTAACGGTTGATTTTACGCCAATATCTTATAGAACCATTTCGAACCGCCTCATCACGGCGGATAATTTTTCTATATAACTTTTTCCGATCAGACGAAGTTTAGGTTTTGATTCACTACGAGCTCTCCTATGAAAATTTACATGTTAGTCCATTTTGCTGGATAACCATTGATTTTATGAAAAATTCATACAGAATCATTTCAAACCAACTCGGCGAGACCTATAAAATTGGTAAATAACATTTTCTGAATAGACGAAGTTCAGTTTTCGTCTTATTACGGGCTGACATGAAAATTCACTATTCACCCATATTACTCGGTAACGGTTGATTTTACGCCAATATCTTATAGAACCATTTCGAACCGCCTCATCACGGCGGATAATTTTTCTATATAACTTTTTCCGATCAGACGAGGTTTAGGTTTTGATTCACCATGAGCTCTCCTATGAAAATTTACATGTTAGTCCATTTTGCTGGATAACGATTGATTTTATGAAAAATTCATATAGAGTCATTTCAAACCAACTCGTCGAGACCTATAAAATTGGTAAATAACATATTCTGAATAGACGAAGTTCAGTTTTCGTCTCATTGCGGGCTGACATGAAAATCCACTATTCACCCATTTTACTCGGTAACGGTTGATTTTACGCCAATATCTTATAGAACCATTTCGAACCGCCTCATCACGGAGGATAATTTTTCTATATAACTTTTTCCGATCAGACGAAGTTTAGGTTTTGATTCACTACGAGCTCTCCTATGAAAATTTACATGTTAGTCCATTTTGCTGGATAACGATTGATTTTATGAAAAATTCATCCAGAGTCATTTCAAACCAACTCGTCGAGACCTATAAAATTGGTAAATAGCATTTTCTGAATAGACGAAGTTCAGTTTTCGTCTTATTTCGGGCCGACATGAAAATTCACTATTCACCCATTTTACTCGGTAACGGTTGATTTTACGCCAATATCTTATAGAACCATTTCGAACCGCCTCATCACGGAGGATAATTTTTCTATATAACTTTTTCCGATCAGACGAAGTTTAGGTTTTGATTCACTACGAGCTCTCCTATGAAAATTTACATGTTAGTCCATTTTGCTGGATAACGATTGATTTTATGAAAAATTCATATAGAGTCATTTCAAACCAACTCGTCGAGACCTATAAAATTGGTAAATAGCATTTTCTGAATAGACGAAGTTCAGTTTTCGTCTTATTACGGGCTGACATGAAAATTCCCTATTCACCCATTTTACTCGGTAACGGTTGATTTTACGCCAATATCTTATAGATCCATTTCGAACCGACTCATCACGGCGGATAATTTTTCTATATAACTTTTTCCGATCAGACGAAGTTTAGGTTTTGATTCACTACGAGCTCTCCTATGAAAATTTACATGTTAGTCCATTTTGCTGGATAACCATTGATTTTATGAAAAATTCATACAGAATCATTTCAAACCAACTCGGCGAGACCTATAAAATTGGTAAATAACATTTTCTGAATAGACGAAGTTCAGTTTTCGTCTTATACGGGCAGACATGAAAATTCCCTATTCACCCATTTTACTCGGTAACGGTTGATTTTACGCCAATATCTTATAGAACCTTTACGAACCGCCTCATCACGGCGGATAATTTTTCTATATAACTTTTTCCGATCAGACGAAGTTTAGGTTTTGATTCACTACGAGCTCTCCTATGAAAATTTACATGTTAGTCCATTTTGCTGGATAACGATTGATTTTGTGAAAAATTCATACAGAGTCATTTCAAACCAACTCGTCGAGACCTAAAAAATTGGTAAATAACATTTTCTGAATAGACGAAGTTCAGTTTTCGTCTTATTACGGGCTGACATGAAAATTCACTATTCACCCATTTTACTCGGTAACGGTTGATTTTACGCCAATATCTTATAGAACCATTTCGAACCGCCTCATCACGGCGGATAATTTTTCTATATAACTTTTTCCGATCAGACGAAGTTTAGGTTTTGATTCACTACGAGCTCTCCTATGATAATTTACATGTTAGTCCATTTTGCTGGATAACGGTTGATTTTATGAAAAATTCATACAGAATCATTTCAAACCAACTCGTCGAGACCTATAAAATTGGTAAAAAACATTTTCTGAATAGACGAAGTTCAGTTTTCGTCTTATACGGGCTGACATGAAAATCCATTATTCACCCATTTTACTCGGTAATGGTTGATTTTACGCCAATATCTTATGGAACCATTTCGAACCGCCTCATCACGGCGGATAATTTTTCTATATAACTTTTTCCGATCAGACGAAGTTTAGGTTTTGATTCACTACGAGCTCTCCTATGAAAATTTACATGTTAGTCCATTTTGCTGGATAACAAGTGATTTTATGAAAAATTCATACAGAGTCATTTCAAACCAACTTGTCGAGACCTATAAAATTGGTAAATAACATTTTCTGAATAGACGAAGTTCAGTTTTCGTCTTATTACGGGCTGACATGAAAATTCACAATTCACCCATTTTACTCGGTAACGGTTGATTTTACGCCAATATCTTATAGAACCATTTCGAACCGCCTCATCACGGCGGATAATTTTTCTATATAACTTTTACCGATCAGACGAGGTTTAGAGGTTTTGATTCATTACGAGCTCTCCTATGAAAATTTACATGTTAGTCCATTTTGCTGGATAACGATTGATTATATGAAAAATTCATATGGACTCATTTCAAACCAACTCGTCGAGACCTATAAAGTTGGTAAATAACATTTTCTGAATAGACGAAGTTCAGTTTTCGTCTTATTACGGGCTGAAATGAAAATTCATTATTCACCCATTTTACTCGGTAACGGTTGGTTTTACGCCAATATCTTATAGAACCATTTCGAACCGCCTCATCACGGCGGATAATTTTTCTATATAACTTTTTCCGATCAGACGAAGTTTAGGTTTTGATTCACTACGAGCTCTCCTATGAAAATTTACATGTTAGTCCATTTTGCTGGATAACGATTGATTTTGTGAAAAATTCATACAGAGTCATTTCAAACCAACTCGTCGAGACCTAAAAAATTGGTAAATAACATTTTCTGAATAGACGAAGTTCAGTTTTCGTCTTATTACGGGCTGACATGAAAATTCACTATTCACCCATTTTACTCGGTAACGGTTGATTTTACGCCAATATCTTATAGAACCATTTCGAACCGCCTCACCACGGCGGATAATTTTTCTATATAACTTTTTCCGATCAGACGAAGTTTAGGTTTTGATTCACTACGAGCTCTCCTATGAAAATTTACATGTTAGTCCATTTTGCTGGATAACAAGTGATTTTATGAAAAATTCATACAGAGTCATTTCAAACCAACTTGTCGAGACCTGTAAAATTGGTAAATAACACTTTCTGAATAGACGAAGTTCAGTTTTCGTCTTATTACGGGCTGACATGAAAATTCAAAATTCACCCATTTTACTCGGTAACGGTTGATTTTACGCCAATATCTTATGGAACCATTTCGAACCGCCTCATCACGGCGGATAATTTTTCTATATAACTTTTTCCGATCAGACGAAGTTTAGGTTTTGATTCACTACGAGCTCTGCTATGAAAATATACATGTTAGTTCATTTTGCTGGATAACAGTTGATTTTATGAACAATTCATACTGAGTCATTTCAAACCAACTCGTCGAGACCTATAAAATTGGTAAATAACATTTTCTGAATAGACGAAGTTCAGTTTTCGTCTTATTACGGGCTGACATGAAAATTCACTATTCACCCATTTTACTCGGTAACGGTTGATTTTACGCCAATATCTTATAGAACCATTTCGAACCGCCTCATCACGGCGGATAATTTTTCTATATAACTTTTTCCGATCAGACGAGGTTTAGGTTTTGATTCACTACGAGCTCTCCTATGAAAATTTACATGTCAGTCCATTTTGCTGGATAACGATTGATTTTATGAAAAATTCAAATAGAGTCATTTCAAACCAACTCGTCGAGACCTATAAAATTGGTAAATAACATATTCTGAATAGACGAAGTTCAGTTTTCGTCTTATTGCGGGCTGACATGAAAATCCACTATTCACCCATTTTACTCGGTAACGGTTGATTTTACGCCTATATCTTATAGAGCCATTTCGAACCGCCTCATCACGGCGGATAATTTTTTCCGATCAGACGAAGTTTAGGTTTTGATTCACTACGAGCTCTCCTATGAAAATTTACATGTTAGTCCATTTTGCTGGATAACGATTGATTTTGTGAAAAATTCATACAGAGTCATTTCAAACCAACTCGTCGAGACCTAAAAAATTGGTAAATAACATTTTCTGAATAGACGAAGTTCAGTTTTCGTCTTATTACGGGCTGACATGAAAATTCACTATTCACCCATTTTACTCGGTAACGGTTGATTTTACGCCAATATCTTATAGAACCATTTCGAACCGCCTCATCACGGCGGATAATTTTTCTATATAACTTTTTCCGATCAGACGAAGTTTAGGTTTTGATTCACTACGAGCTCTCCTATGAAAATTTACATGTTAGTCCATTTTGCTGGATAACGATTGATTTTGTGAAAAATTCATACAGAGTCATTTCAAACCAACTCGTCGAGACCTAAAAAATTGGTAAATAACATTTTCTGAATAGACGAAGTTCAGTTTTCGTCTTATTACGGGCTGACATGAAAATTCACTATTCACCCATTTTACTCGGTAACGGTTGATTTTACGCCAATATCTTATAGAACCATTTCGAACCGCCTCATCACGGCGGATAATTTTTCTATATAACTTTTTCCGATCAGACGAAGTTTAGGTTTTGATTCACTACGAGCTCTCCTATGAAAATTTACATGTTAGTCCATTTTGCTGGATAACGATTGATTTTGTGAAAAATTCAAAAATTCATACAGAGTCATTTCAAACCAACTCGTCGAGACCTAAAAAATTGGTAAATAACATTTTCTGAATAGACGAAGTTCAGTTTTCGTCTTATTACGGGCTGACATGAAAATTCACTATTCACCCATTTTACTCGGTAACGGTTGATTTTACGCCAATATCTTATAGAACCATTTCGAACCGCCCCATCACGGCGGATAATTTTTCTATATAACTTTTTCCGATCAGACGAAGTTTAGGTTTTGATTCACTACGAGCTCTCCTATGAAAATTTACATGTTAGTCCATTTTGCTGGATAACAAGTGATTTTATGAAAAATTCATACAGAGTCATTTCAAACCAACTTGTCGAGACCTGTAAAATTGGTAAATAACATTTTCTGAATAGACGAAGTTCAGTTTTCGTCTTATTACGGGCTGACATGAAAATTCACTATTCACCCATTTTACTCGGTAACGGTTGATTTTACGCCAATATCTTATAGAACCATTTCGAACCGCCTCATCACGGCGGATAATTTTTCTATATAACTTTTTCCGATCAGACGAGGTTTAGGTTTTGATTCACTACGAGCTCTCCTATGAAAATTTACATGTTAGTCCATTTTGCTGGATAACGATTGATTTTATGAAAAATTCAAATAGAGTCATTTCAAACCAACTCGTCGAGACCTATAAAATTGGTAAATAACATATTCTGAATAGACGAAGTTCAGTTTTCGTCTTATTGCGGGCTGACATGAAAATCCACTATTCAACCATTTTACTCGGTAACGGTTGATTTTACGCCTATATCTTATAGAGCCATTTCGAACCGCCTCATCACGGCGGATAATTTTTCTATATAACTTTTTCCGATCAGACGAAGTTTAGGTTTTGATTCACTACGAGCTCTCCTATGAAAATTTACATGTTAGTCCATTTTGCTGGATAACCATTGATTTTATGAAAAATTCATACAGAATCATTTCAAACCAACTCGGCGAGACCTATAAAATTGGTAAATAACATTTTCTGAATAGACGAAGTTCAGTTTTCGTCTTATACGGGCTGTCATGAAAATTCCCTATTCACCCATTTTACTCGGTAACGGTTGATTTTACGCCAATATCTTATAGAACCATTTCGAACCGCCTCATCACGGCGGATAATTTTTCTATATAACTTTTTCCGATCAGACGAAGTTTAGGTTTTGATTCACTACGAGCTCTGCTATGAAAATATACATGTTAGTCCATTTTGCTGGATAACAGTTGATTTTATGAACAATTCATACTGAGTCATTTCAAACCAACTCGTCGAGACCTATAAAATTGGTAAATAACATTTTCTGAATAGACGAAGTTCAGTTTTCGTCTTATTACGGGCTGACATGAAAATTCACTATTCACCCATTTTACTCGGTAACGGTTGATTTTACGCCAATATCTTATAGAACCATTTCGAACCGCCTCATCACGGCGGATAATTTTTCTATATAACTTTTTCCGATCAGACGAAGTTTAGGTTTTGATTCACTACGAGCTCTGCTATGAAAATATACATGTTAGTCCATTTTGCTGGATAACAGTTGATTTTATGAACAATTCATACTGAGTCATTTCAAACCAACTCGTCGAGACCTATAAACTTGGTAAATAACATTTGCTGAATAGACGAAGTTCAGTTTTCGTCTTATTACGGGCTGACATGAAAATTCATTATTCACCCATTTTACTCGGTAACGGTTGATTTTACGCCAATATCTTATAGAGCCATTTCGAACCGCCTCATCACGGCAGATAATTTTTCTATATAAATTTTTCCGATCAGACGAAGTTTAGGTTTTGATTCACTACGAGCTCTCCTATGATAATTTACATGTTAGTCCATTTTGCTGGATAACGGTTGATTTTATGAAAAATTCATACAGAATCATTTCAAACCAACTCGTCGAGACCTATAAAATTGGTAAATAACATTTTCTGAATAGACGAACTTCAGTTTTCGTCTTATACGGGCTGACATGAAAATTCTCTATTCACCCATTTTACTCGGTAACGGTTGATTTTACGCCAATATCTTATAGAACCATTTCGAACCGCCTCATCACGGCGGATAATTTTTCTATATAACTTTTTCCGATCAGACGAAGTTTAGGTTTTGATTCACCACGAGCTCTCCTATGAAAATTTACATGTTAGTCCATTTTGCTGGATAACGATTGATTTTATGAAAAATTCATATAGACTCATTTCAAACCAACTCGTCGAGACCTATAAAGTTGGTAAATAACATTTTCTGAATAGACGAAGTTCAGTTTTCGTCTTATTACGGGCTGACATGAAAATTCACTATTCACCCATTTTACTCGGTAACGGTTGATTTTACGCCAATATCTTATAGAACAATTTCGAACCGCCTCATCACGGCGGATAATTTTTCTATATAACTTTTTCCGATCAGACGAGGTTTAGGTTTTGATTCATTACGAGCTCTCCTATGAAAATTTACATGTTAGTCCATTTTACTGGATAACGATTGATTATATGAAAAATTCATATAGACTCATTTCAAACCAACTCGTCGAGACCTATAAAGTTGGTAAATAACATTTTCTGAATAGACGAAGTTCAGTTTTCGTCTTATTACGGGCTGACATGAAAATTCACTATTCACCCATTTTACTCGGTAACGGTTGACTTTACGCCAATATCTTATAGAGACATTTCGAACCGCCTCATAACGGCGGATAATTTTTCTATATAACTCTTTCTGATCAGACGAAGTTTAGGTTTTGATTCACTACGAGCTATCCTATGAAAATTTACATGTTAGTCCATTTTGCTGGATAACCATTGATTTTATGAAAAATTCATACAGAATCATTTCAAACCAACTCGGCGAGACCTATAAAATTGGTAAATAACATTTTCTGAATAGACGAAGTTCAGTTTTCGTCTTATACGGGCTGACATGAAAATTCTCTATTCACCCATTTTACTCGGTAACGGTTGATTTTACGCCAATATCTTATAGAACCATTTCGAACCGCCTCATCACGGCGGATAATTTTTCTATATAACTTTTTCCGATCAGACGAGGTTTAGAGGTTTTGATTCATTACGAGCTCTCCTATGAAAATTTACATGTTAGTCCATTTTGCTGGATAACGATTGATTTTATGAAAAATTCATATAGAGTCATTTCAAACCAACTCGTCGAGACCTATAAAATTGGTAAATAACATACTCTGAATAGACGAAGTTCAGTTTTCGTCTTATTGCGGGCTGACATGAAAATCCACTATTCACCCATTTTACTCGGTAACGGTTGATTTTACGCCAATATCTTATAGAACCATTTCGAACCGCCTCATCACGGCGGATAATTTTTCTATATAACTTTTTCCGATCAGACGAAGTTTAGGTTTTGATTCACTACGAGCTCTCCTATGCAAATTTACATGTTAGTCCATTTTGCTGGATAACAAGTGATTTTATGAAAAATTCATACAGAATCATTTCAAACCAACTCGGCGAGACCTATAAAATTGGTAAATAACATTTTCTGAATAGACGAAGTTCAGTTTTCGTCTTATACGGGCTGACATGAAAATTCTCTATTCACCCATTTTACTCGGTAACGGTTGATTTTACGCCAATATCTTATAGAACCATTTCGAACCGCCTCATCACGGCGGATAATTTTTCTATATAACTTTTTCCGATCAGACGAAGTTTAGGTTTTGATTCACTACGAGCTCTCCTATGATAATTTACATGTTAGTCCATTTTGCTGGATAACCATTGATTTTATGAAAAATTCATACAGAATCATTTCAAACCAACTCGGCGAGACCTATAAAATTGGTAAATAACATTTTCTGAATAGACGAAGTTCAGTTTTCGTCTTATACGGGCTGACATGAAAATTCTCTATTCACCCATTTTACTCGGTAACGGTTGATTTTACGCCAATATCTTATAGAACCATTTCGAACCGCCTCATCACGGCGGATAATTTTTCTATATAACTTTTTCCGATCAGACGAAGTTTAGGTTTTGATTCACTACGAGCTCTCCTATGAAAATTTACATGTTACTCCATTTTGCTGGATAACGATTGATTTTGTGACAAATTCATACAGAGTCATTTCAAACCAACTCGTCGAGACCTAAAAAATTGGTAAATAACATTTTCTGAATAGACGAAGTTCAGTTTTCGTCTTATTACGGGCTGACATGAAAATTCACTATTCACCCATTTTACTCGGTAACGGTTGATTTTACGCCAATATCTTATAGAACCATTTCGAACAGACTCATTACGGCGGATAATTTTTCTATATAACTTTTTCCGATCAGACGAAGTTTAGGTTTTGATTCACTACGAGCTCTCCTATGAAAATTTACATGTTAGTCCATTTTGCTGGATAACAAGTGATTTTATGAAAAATTCATACAGAGTCATTTCAAACCAACTTGTCGAGACCTGTAAAATTGGTAAATAACATTTTCTGAATAGACGAAGTTCAGTTTTCGTCTTATTACGGGCTGACATGAAAATCCACTATTCACCCATTTTACTTGGTAACGGTTGATTTTACGCCTATATCTTATAGAGCCATTTCGAACCGCCTCATCACGGCGGATAATTTTTCTATATAACTTTTTCCGATCAGACGAGGTTTAGGTATTGATTCACCATGAGCTCTCCTATGAAAATTTACATGTTAGTCCATTTTGCTGGATAACGATTGATTTTATGAAAAATTCATATAGAGTCATTTCAAACCAACTCGTCGAGACCTATAAAATTGGTAAATAACATATTCTGAATAGACGAAGTTCAGTTTTCGTCTCATTGCGGGCTGACATGAAAATCCACTATTCACCCATTTTACTCGGTAACGGTTGATTTTACGCCAATATCTTATAGAACCATTTCGAACCGCCTCATCACGGCGGATAATTTTTCTATATAACTTTTTCCGATCAGACGAAGTTTAGGTTTTGATTCACTACGTGCTCTCCTATGAAAATTTACATGTTAGTCCATTTTGCTGGATAACGATTGATTTTATGAAAAATTCATATAGAGTCATTTCAAACCAACTCGTCGAGACCTATAAAATTGGTAAATAACATATTCTGAATAGACGAAGTTCAGTTTTCGTCTTATTGCGGGCTGACATGAAAATCCACTATTCACCCATTTTACTTGGTAACGGTTGATTTTACGCCTATATCTTATAGAGCCATTTCGAACCGCCTCATCACGGCGGATAATTTTTCTATATAACTTTTTCCGATCAGACGAAGTTTAGGTTTTGATTCACTACGAGCTCTCCTATGAAAATTTACATGTTAGTCCATTTTGCTGGATAACGATTGATTTTGTGAAAAATTCATCCAGAGTCATTTCAAACCAACTCGTCGAGACCTATAAAATTGGTAAATAGCATTTTCTGAATAGACGAAGTTCAGTTTTCGTCTTATTACGGGCTGACATGAAAATTCACTATTCACCCATTTTACTCGGTAACGGTTGATTTTACGCCAATATCTTATAGAAACATTTCGAACCGCCTCATAACGGCGGATAATTTTTCTATATAACTTTTTCTGATCAGACGAAGTTTAGGTTTTGATTCACTACGAGCTCTCCTATGAAAATTTACATGTTAGTCCATTTTGCTGGATAACCATTGATTTTATGAAAAATTCATACAGAATCATTTCAAACCAACTCGGCGAGACCTATAAAATTGGTAAATAACATTTTCTGAATAGACGAAGTTCAGTTTTCGTCTTATACGGGCTGACATGAAAATTCCCTATTCACCCATTTTACTCGGTAACGGTTGATTTTACGCCAATATCTTATAGAACCATTTCGAACCGCCTCATCACGGCGGATAATTTTTCTATATAACTTTTTCCGATCATACGAAGTTTAGGTTTTGATTCACTACGAGCTCTCCTATGAAAATTTACATGTTAGTCCATTTTGCTGGATAACAAGTGATTTTATGAAAAATTCATACAGAGTCATTTCAAACCAACTTGTCGAGACCTATAAAATTGGTAAATAACATTTTCTGAATAGACGAAGTTCAGTTTTCGTCTTATTACGGGCTGACATGAAAATTCACAATTCACCCATTTTACTCGGTAACGGTTGATTTTACGCCAATATCTTATGGAACCATTTCGAACCGCCTCATCACGGCGGATAATTTTTCTATATAACTTTTTCCGATCAGACGAGGTTTAGAGGTTTTGATTCATTACGAGCTCTCCTATGAAAATTTACATGTTAGTCCATTTTGCTGGATAACGATTGATTATATGAAAAATTCATATGGACTCATTTCAAACCAACTCGTCGAGACCTATAAAGTTGGTAAATAACATTTTCTGAATAGACGAAGTTCAGTTTTCGTCTTATTACGGGCTGAAATGAAAATTCATTATTCACCCATTTTACTCGGTAACGGTTGGTTTTACGCCAATATCTTATA
Source organism: Stenurella melanura (assembly GCA_963583905.1). Lineage (NCBI taxonomy): Eukaryota > Metazoa > Arthropoda > Insecta > Coleoptera > Cerambycidae > Stenurella > Stenurella melanura. The sequence continues at coordinate 10,150,736 of OY757317.1, forward strand.
GAGCCATTTCGTACCTCCTCATCACGGCGGATAATTTTTCTATATAACTTTTTCCGATCAGACGAAGTTTAGGTTTTGATTCACTACGAGCTCTCCTATGATAATTTACATGTTAGACCATTTTGCTGGATAACGATTGATTTTATGAAAAATTCATACAGAGTCATTTCAAACCAACTCGTCGAGACCTATAAAATTGGTAAATAACATTTTCTGAATAGACGAAGTTCAGTTTTCGTCTTATACGGGCTGACATGAAAATTCTCTATTCACCCATTTTACTCGGTAACGGTTGATTTTACGCCAATATCTTATAGAACCATTTCGAACCGCCTCATCACGGAGGATAATTTTTCTATATAACTTTTTCCGATCAGACGAAGTTTAGGTTTTGATTCACTACGAGCTCTCCTATGAAAATTTACATGTTAGTCCATTTTGCTGGATAACGATTGATTTTATGAAAAATTCATATAGAGTCATTTCAAACCAACTCGTCGAGACCTATAAAATTGGTAAATAGCGTTTTCTGAATAGACGAAGTTCAGTTTTCGTCTTATTACGGGCTGACATGAAAATTCCCTATTCACCCATTTTACTCGGTAACGGTTGATTTTACGCCAATATCTTATAGATCCATTTCGAACCGACTCATCACGGCGGATAATTTTTCTATATAACTTTTTCCGATCAGACGAAGTTTAGGTTTTGATTCACTACGAGCTCTCCTATGAAAATTTACATGTTAGTCCATTTTGCTGGATAACGATTGATTTTATGAAAAATTCATCCAGAGTCATTTCAAACCAACTCGTCGAGACCTATAAAATTGGTAAATAGCATTTTCTGAATAGACGAAGTTCAGTTTTCGTCTTATTTCGGGCTGACATGAAAATTCACTATTCACCCATTTTACTCGGTAACGGTTGATTTTACGCCAATATCTTATAGAACCATTTCGAACCGCCTCATCACGGCGGATAATTTTTCTATATAACTTTTTCCGATCAGACGAAGTTTAGGTTTTGATTCACTACGAGCTCTCCTATGAAAATTTACATGTTAGTCCATTTTGCTGGATAACAAGTGATTTTATGAAAAATTCATACAGAGTCATTTCAAACCAACTTGTCGAGACCTATAAAATTGGTAAATAACATTTTCTGAATAGACGAAGTTCAGTTTTCGTCTTATTACGGGCTGACATGAAAATTCACAATTCACCCATTTTACTCGGTAATGGTTGATTTTACGCCAATATCTTATGGAACCATTTCGAACCGCCTCATCACGGCGGATAATTTTTCTATATAACTTTTTCCGATCAGACGAAGTTTAGGTTTTGATTCACTACGAGCTCTGCTATGAAAATATACATGTTAGTCCATTTTGCTGGATAACGATTGATTTTGTGAAAAATTCATACAGAGTCATTTCAAACCAACTCGTCGAGACCTAAAAAATTGGTAAATAACATTTTCTGAATAGACGAAGTTCAGTTTTCGTCTTATTACGGGCCGACATGAAAATTCACTATTCACCCATTTTACTCGGTAACGGTTGATTTTACGGCAATATCTTATAGAACCATTTCGAACCGCCCCATCACGGCGGATAATTTTTCTATATAACTTTTTCTGATCAGACGAGGTTTAGAGGTTTTGATTCATTACGAGCTCTCCTATGAAAATTTACATGTTAGTCCATTTTGCTGGATAACAAGTGATTTTATGAAAAATTCATACAGAGTCATTTCAAACCAACTTGTCGAGACCTGTAAAATTGGTAAATAACATTTTCTGAATAGACGAAGTTCAGTTTTCGTCTTATTACGGGCTGACATGAAAATTCAAAATTCACCCATTTTACTCGGTAACGGTTGATTTTACGCCAATATCTTATGGAACCATTTCGAACCGCCTCATCACGGCGGATAATTTTTCTATATAACTTTTTCCGATCAGACGAAGTTTAGGTTTTGATTCACTACGAGCTCTGCTATGAAAATATACATGTTAGTCCATTTTGCTGGATAACAGTTGATTTTATGAACAATTCATACTGAGTCATTTCAAACCAACTCGTCGAGACCTATAAAATTGGTAAATAACATTTTCTGAATAGACGAAGTTCAGTTTTCGTCTTATTACGGGCTGACATGAAAATTCACTATTCACCCATTTTACTCGGTAACGGTTGATTTTACGCCAATATCTTATAGAACCATTTCGAACCGCCTCATCACGGCGGATAATTTTTCTACATAACTTTTTCCGATCAGACGAGGTTTAGGTTTTGATTCACTACGAGCTCTCCTATGAAAATTTACATGTTAGTCCATTTTGCTGGATAACGATTGATTTTATGAAAAATTCAAATAGAGTCATTTCAAACCAACTCGTCGAGACCTATAAAATTGGTAAATAACATATTCTGAATAGACGAAGTTCAGTTTTCGTCTTATTGCGGGCTGACATGAAAATCCACTATTCACCCATTTTACTCGGTAACGGTTGATTTTACGCCTATATCTTATAGAGCCATTTCGAACCGCCTCATCACGGCGGATAATTTTTTCCGATCAGACGAAGTTTAGGTTTTGATTCACTACGAGCTCTCCTATGAAAATTTACATGTTAGTCCATTTTGCTGGATAACCATTGATTTTATGAAAAATTCATACAGAATCATTTCAAACCAACTCGGCGAGACCTATAAAATTGGTAAATAACATTTTCTGAATAGACGAAGTTCAGTTTTCGTCTTATACGGGCTGTCATGAAAATTCCCTATTCACCCATTTTACTCGGTAACGGTTGATTTTATGCCAATATCTTATAGAACCATTTCGAACCGCCTCATCACGGCGGATAATTTTTCTATATAACTTTTTCCGATCAGACGAAGTTTTGGTTTTGATTCACTACTAGCTCTCCTATGAAAATTTACATGTTAGTCCATTTTGCTGGATAACGATTGATTTTGTGAAAAATTCATACAGAGTCATTTCAAACCAACTCGTCGAGACCTAAAAAATTGGTAAATAACATTTTCTGAATAGACGAAGTTCAGTTTTCGTCTTATTACGGGCTGACATGAAAATTCACTATTCACCCATTTTACTCGGTAACGGTTGATTTTACGCCAATATCTTATAGAACCATTTCGAACCGCCTCATCACGGCGGATAATTTTTCTATATAACTTTTTCCGATCAGACGAAGTTTAGGTTTTGATTCACTACGAGCTCTCCTATGAAAATTTACATGTTAGTCCATTTTGCTGGATAACGATTGATTTTGTGAAAAATTCATACAGAGTCATTTCAAACCAACTCGTCGAGACCTAAAAAATTGGTAAATAACATTTTCTGAATAGACGAAGTTCAGTTTTCGTCTTATTACGGGCTGACATGAAAATTCACTATTCACCCATTTTACTCGGTAACGGTTGATTTTACGCCAATATCTTATAGAACCATTTCGAACCGCCTCATCACGGCGGATAATTTTTCTATATAACTTTTTCCGATCAGACGAAGTTTAGGTTTTGATTCACTACGAGCTCTCCTATGAAAATTTACATGTTAGTCCATTTTGCTGGATAACGATTGATTTTGTGAAAAATTCAAAAATTCATACAGTCATTTCAAACCAACTCGTCGAGACCTAAAAAATTGGTAAATAACATTTTCTGAATAGACGAAGTTCAGTTTTCGTCTTATTACGGGCTGACATGAAAATTCACTATTCACCCATTTTACTCGGTAACGGTTGATTTTACGCCAATATCTTATAGAACCATTTCGAACCGCCCCATCACGGCGGATAATTTTTCTATATAACTTTTTCCGATCAGACGAAGTTTAGGTTTTGATTCACTACGAGCTCTCCTATGAAAATTTACATGTTAGTCCATTTTGCTGGATAACAAGTGATTTTATGAAAAATTCATACAGTCATTTCAAACCAACTTGTCGAGACCTGTAAAATTGGTAAATAACATTTTCTGAATAGACGAAGTTCAGTTTTCGTCTTATTACGGGCTGACATGAAAATTCAAAATTCACCCATTTTACTCGGTAACGGTTGATTTTACGCCAATATCTTATGGAACCATTTCGAACCGCCTCATCACGGCGGATAATTTTTCTATATAACTTTTTCCGATCAGACGAAGTTTAGGTTTTGATTCACTACGAGCTCTCCTATGAAAATTTACATGTTAGTCCATTTTGCTGGATAACGATTGATTTTGTGAAAAATTCATACAGAGTCATTTCAAACCAACTCGTCGAGACCTAAAAAATTGGTAAATAACATTTTCTGAATAGACGAAGTTCAGTTTTCGTCTTATTACGGGCTGACATGAAAATTCACTATTCACCCATTTTACTCGGTAACGGTTGATTTTACGCCAATATCTTATAGAACCATTTCGAACCGCCTCATCACGGCGGATAATTTTTCTATATAACTTTTTCCGATCAGACGAGGTTTAGGTTTTGATTCACTACGAGCTCTCCTATGAAAATTTACATGTTAGTCCATTTTGCTGGATAACGATTGATTTTATGAAAAATTCAAATAGAGTCATTTCAAACCAACTCGTCGAGACCTATAAAATTGGTAAATAACATATTCTGAATAGACGAAGTTCAGTTTTCGTCTTATTGCGGGCTGACATGAAAATCCACTATTCAACCATTTTACTCGGTAACGGTTGATTTTACGCCTATATCTTATAGAGCCATTTCGAACCGCCTCATCACGGCGGATAATTTTTCTATATAACTTTTTCCGATCAGACGAAGTTTAGGTTTTGATTCACTACGAGCTCTCCTATGAAAATTTACATGTTAGTCCATTTTGCTGGATAACCATTGATTTTATGAAAAATTCATACAGAATCATTTCAAACCAACTCGGCGAGACCTATAAAATTGGTAAATAACATTTTCTGAATAGACGAAGTTCAGTTTTCGTCTTATACGGGCTGTCATGAAAATTCCCTATTCACCCATTTTACTCGGTAACGGTTGATTTTACCCCAATATCTTATAGAACCATTTCGAACCGCCTCATCACGGCGGATAATTTTTCTATATAACTTTTTCCGATCAGACGAAGTTTAGGTTTTGATTCACTACGAGCTCTGCTATGAAAATATACATGTTAGTCCATTTTGCTGGATAACAGTTGATTTTATGAACAATTCATACTGAGTCATTTCAAACCAACTCGTCGAGACCTATAAAATTGGTAAATAACATTTTCTGAATAGACGAAGTTCAGTTTTCGTCTTATTACGGGCTGACATGAAAATTCACTATTCACCCATTTTACTCGGTAACGGTTGATTTTACGCCAATATCTTATAGAACCATTTCGAACCGCCTCATCACGGCGGATAATTTTTCTATATAACTTTTTCCGATCAGACGAGGTTTAGGTTTTGATTCATTACGAGCTCTCCTATGAAAATTTACATGTTAGTCCATTTTGCTGGATAACGATTGATTATATGAAAAATTCATACAGACTCATTTCAAACCAACTCGTCGAGACCTATAAACTTGGTAAATAACATTTGCTGAATAGACGAAGTTCAGTTTTCGTCTTATTACGGGCTGACATGAAAATTCATTATTCACCCATTTTACTCGGTAACGGTTGATTTTACGCCAATATCTTATAGAGCCATTTCGAACCGCCTCATCACGGCGGATAATTTTTCTATATAAATTTTTCCGATCAGACGAAGTTTAGGTTTTGATTCACTACGAGCTCTCCTATGATAATTTACATGTTAGTCCATTTTGCTGGATAACGGTTGATTTTATGAAAAATTCATACAGAATCATTTCAAACCAACTCGTCGAGACCTATAAAATTGGTAAATAACATTTTCTGAATAGACGAACTTCAGTTTTCGTCTTATACGGGCTGACATGAAAATTCTCTATTCACCCATTTTACTCGGTAACGGTTGATTTTACGCCAATATCTTATAGAACCATTTCGAACCGCCTCATCACGGCGGATAATTTTTCTATATAACTTTTTCCGATCAGACGAAGTTTAGGTTTTGATTCACCACGAGCTCTCCTATGAAAATTTACATGTTAGTCCATTTTGCTGGATAACGATTGATTTTATGAAAAATTCATATAGACTCATTTCAAACCAACTCGTCGAGACCTATAAAATTGGTAAATAACATTTTCTGAATAGACGAAGTTCAGTTTTCGTCTTATTACGGGCTGACATGAAAATTCACTATTCACCCATTTTACTCGGTAACGGTTGATTTTACGCCAATATCTTATAGAACAATTTCGAACCGCCTCATCACGGCGGATAATTTTTCTATATAACTTTTTCCGATCAGACGAGGTTTAGGTTTTGATTCATTACGAGCTCTCCTATGAAAATTTACATGTTAGTCCATTTTACTGGATAACGATTGATTATATGAAAAATTCATATAGACTCATTTCAAACCAACTCGTCGAGACCTATAAAGTTGGTAAATAACATTTTCTGAATAGACGAAGTTCAGTTTTCGTCTTATTACGGGCTGACATGAAAATTCACTATTCACCCATTTTACTCGGTAACGGTTGATTTTACGCCAATATCTTATAGAGACATTTCGAACCGCCTCATAACGGCGGATAATTTTTCTATATAACTCTTTCTGATCAGACGAAGTTTAGGTTTTGATTCACTACGAGCTATCCTATGAAAATTTACATGTTAGTCCATTTTGCTGGATAACGATTGATTTTGTGAAAAATTCATACAGAGTCATTTCAAACCAACTCGTCGAGACCTAAAAAATTGGTAAATAACATTTTCTGAATAGACGAAGTTCAGTTTTCGTCTTATTACGGGCTGACATGAAAATTCACTATTCACCCATTTTACTCGGTAACGGTTGATTTTACGCCAATATCTTATAGAACCATTTCGAACCGCCTCATTACGGCGGATAATTTTTCTATATAACTTTTTCCGATCAGACGAAGTTTAGGTTTTGATTCACTACGAGCTCTCCTATGAAAATTTACATGTTAGTCCATTTTGCTGGATAACAAGTGATTTTATGAAAAATTCATACAGAGTCATTTCAAACCAACTTGTCGAGACCTGTAAAATTGGTAAATAACATTTTCTGAATAGACGAAGTTCAGTTTTCGTCTTATTACGGGCTGACATGAAAATTCAAAATTCACCCATTTTACTCGGTAACGGTTGATTTTACGCCAATATCTTATGGAACCATTTCGAACCGCCTCATCACGGCGGATAATTTTTCTATATAACTTTTTCCGATCAGACGAAGTTTAGGTTTTGATTCACTACGAGCTCTGCTATGAAAATATACATGTTAGTCCATTTTGCTGGATAACAGTTGATTTTATGAACAATTCATACTGAGTCATTTCAAACCAACTCGGCGAGACCTATAAAATTGGTAAATAACATTTTCTGAATAGACGAAGTTCAGTTTTCTTCTTATTACGGGCTGACATGAAAATTCACTATTCACCCATTTTACTCGGTAACGGTTGATTTTACGCCAATATCTTATAGAACCATTTCGAACCGCCTCATCACGGCGGATAATTTTTCTATATAACTTTTTCCGATCAGACGAAGTTTAGGTTTTGATTCACTACGAGCTCTCCTATGAAAATTTACATGTTAGTCCATTTTGCTGGATAACCATTGATTTTATGAAAAATTCATACAGAATCATTTCAAACCAACTCGGCGAGACCTATAAAATTGGTAAATAACATTTTCTGAATAGACGAAGTTCAGTTTTCGTCTTATTACGGGCTGACATGAAAATTCACTATTCACCCATATTACTCGGTAACGGTTGATTTTACGCCAATATCTTATAGAACCATTTCGAACCGCCTCATCACGGCGGATAATTTTTCTATATAACTTTTTCCGATCAGACGAGGTTTAGGTTTTGATTCACCATGAGCTCTCCTATGAAAATTTACATGTTAGTCCATTTTGCTGGATAACGATTGATTTTATGAAAAATTCATATAGAGTCATTTCAAACCAACTCGTCGAGACCTATAAAATTGGTAAATAACATATTCTGAATAGACGAAGTTCAGTTTTCGTCTCATTGCGGGCTGACATGAAAATCCACTATTCACCCATTTTACTCGGTAACGGTTGATTTTACGCCAATATCTTATAGAACCATTTCGAACCGCCTCATCACGGAGGATAATTTTTCTATATAACTTTTTCCGATCAGACGAAGTTTAGGTTTTGATTCACTACGAGCTCTCCTATGAAAATTTACATGTTAGTCCATTTTGCTGGATAACGATTGATTTTATGAAAAATTCATCCAGAGTCATTTCAAACCAACTCGTCGAGACCTATAAAATTGGTAAATAGCATTTTCTGAATAGACGAAGTTCAGTTTTCGTCTTATTTCGGGCCGACATGAAAATTCACTATTCACCCATTTTACTCGGTAACGGTTGATTTTACGCCAATATCTTATAGAACCATTTCGAACCGCCTCATCACGGAGGATAATTTTTCTATATAACTTTTTCCGATCAGACGAAGTTTAGGTTTTGATTCACTACGAGCTCTCCTATGAAAATTTACATGTTAGTCCATTTTGCTGGATAACGATTGATTTTATGAAAAATTCATATAGAGTCATTTCAAACCAACTCGTCGAGACCTATAAAATTGGTAAATAGCATTTTCTGAATAGACGAAGTTCAGTTTTCGTCTTATTACGGGCTGACATGAAAATTCCCTATTCACCCATTTTACTCGGTAACGGTTGATTTTACGCCAATATCTTATAGATCCATTTCGAACCGACTCATCACGGCGGATAATTTTTCTATATAACTTTTTCCGATCAGACGAAGTTTAGGTTTTGATTCACTACGAGCTCTCCTATGAAAATTTACATGTTAGTCCATTTTGCTGGATAACCATTGATTTTATGAAAAATTCATACAGAATCATTTCAAACCAACTCGGCGAGACCTATAAAATTGGTAAATAACATTTTCTGAATAGACGAAGTTCAGTTTTCGTCTTATACGGGCAGACATGAAAATTCCCTATTCACCCATTTTACTCGGTAACGGTTGATTTTACGCCAATATCTTATAGAACCTTTACGAACCGCCTCATCACGGCGGATAATTTTTCTATATAACTTTTTCCGATCAGACGAAGTTTAGGTTTTGATTCACTACGAGCTCTCCTATGAAAATTTACATGTTAGTCCATTTTGCTGGATAACGATTGATTTTGTGAAAAATTCATACAGAGTCATTTCAAACCAACTCGTCGAGACCTAAAAAATTGGTAAATAACATTTTCTGAATAGACGAAGTTCAGTTTTCGTCTTATTACGGGCTGACATGAAAATTCACTATTCACCCATTTTACTCGGTAACGGTTGATTTTACGCCAATATCTTATAGAACCATTTCGAACCGCCTCATCACGGCGGATAATTTTTCTATATAACTTTTTCCGATCAGACGAAGTTTAGGTTTTGATTCACTACGAGCTCTCCTATGATAATTTACATGTTAGTCCATTTTGCTGGATAACGGTTGATTTTATGAAAAATTCATACAGAATCATTTCAAACCAACTCGTCGAGACCTATAAAATTGGCAAAAAACATTTTCTGAATAGACGAAGTTCAGTTTTCGTCTTATACGGGCTGACATGAAAATCCATTATTCACCCATTTTACTCGGTAATGGTTGATTTTACGCCAATATCTTATGGAACCATTTCGAACCGCCTCATCACGGCGGATAATTTTTCTATATAACTTTTTCCGATCAGACGAAGTTTAGGTTTTGATTCACTACGAGCTCTCCTATGAAAATTTACATGTTAGTCCATTTTGCTGGATAACAAGTGATTTTATGAAAAATTCATACAGAGTCATTTCAAACCAACTTGTCGAGACCTATAAAATTGGTAAATAACATTTTCTGAATAGACGAAGTTCAGTTTTCGTCTTATTACGGGCTGACATGAAAATTCACAATTCACCCATTTTACTCGGTAACGGTTGATTTTACGCCAATATCTTATAGAACCATTTCGAACCGCCTCATCACGGCGGATAATTTTTCTATATAACTTTTACCGATCAGACGAGGTTTAGAGGTTTTGATTCATTACGAGCTCTCCTATGAAAATTTACATGTTAGTCCATTTTGCTGGATAACGATTGATTATATGAAAAATTCATATGGACTCATTTCAAACCAACTCGTCGAGACCTATAAAGTTGGTAAATAACATTTTCTGAATAGACGAAGTTCAGTTTTCGTCTTATTACGGGCTGAAATGAAAATTCATTATTCACCCATTTTACTCGGTAACGGTTGGTTTTACGCCAATATCTTATAGAACCATTTCGAACCGCCTCATCACGGCGGATAATTTTTCTATATAACTTTTTCCGATCAGACGAAGTTTAGGTTTTGATTCACTACGAGCTCTCCTATGAAAATTTACATGTTAGTCCATTTTGCTGGATAACGATTGATTTTGTGAAAAATTCATACAGAGTCATTTCAAACCAACTCGTCGAGACCTAAAAAATTGGTAAATAACATTTTCTGAATAGACGAAGTTCAGTTTTCGTCTTATTACGGGCTGACATGAAAATTCACTATTCACCCATTTTACTCGGTAACGGTTGATTTTACGCCAATATCTTATAGAACCATTTCGAACCGCCTCACCACGGCGGATAATTTTTCTATATAACTTTTTCCGATCAGACGAAGTTTAGGTTTTGATTCACTACGAGCTCTCCTATGAAAATTTACATGTTAGTCCATTTTGCTGGATAACAAGTGATTTTATGAAAAATTCATACAGAGTCATTTCAAACCAACTTGTCGAGACCTGTAAAATTGGTAAATAACACTTTCTGAATAGACGAAGTTCAGTTTTCGTCTTATTACGGGCTGACATGAAAATTCACTATTCACCCATTTTACTCGGTAACGGTTGATTTTACGCCAATATCTTATAGAACCATTTCGAACCGCCTCATCACGGCGGATAATTTTTCTATATAACTTTTTCCGATCAGACGAGGTTTAGGTTTTGATTCACTACGAGCTCTCCTATGAAAATTTACATGTCAGTCCATTTTGCTGGATAACGATTGATTTTATGAAAAATTCAAATAGAGTCATTTCAAACCAACTCGTCGAGACCTATAAAATTGGTAAATAACATATTCTGAATAGACGAAGTTCAGTTTTCGTCTTATTGCGGGCTGACATGAAAATCCACTATTCACCCATTTTACTCGGTAACGGTTGATTTTACGCCTATATCTTATAGAGCCATTTCGAACCGCCTCATCACGGCGGATAATTTTTTCCGATCAGACGAAGTTTAGGTTTTGATTCACTACGAGCTCTCCTATGAAAATTTACATGTTAGTCCATTTTGCTGGATAACGATTGATTTTGTGAAAAATTCATACAGAGTCATTTCAAACCAACTCGTCGAGACCTAAAAAATTGGTAAATAACATTTTCTGAATAGACGAAGTTCAGTTTTCGTCTTATTACGGGCTGACATGAAAATTCACTATTCACCCATTTTACTCGGTAACGGTTGATTTTACGCCAATATCTTATAGAACCATTTCGAACCGCCTCATCACGGCGGATAATTTTTCTATATAACTTTTTCCGATCAGACGAAGTTTAGGTTTTGATTCACTACGAGCTCTCCTATGAAAATTTACATGTTAGTCCATTTTGCTGGATAACGATTGATTTTGTGAAAAATTCATACAGAGTCATTTCAAACCAACTCGTCGAGACCTAAAAAATTGGTAAATAACATTTTCTGAATAGACGAAGTTCAGTTTTCGTCTTATTACGGGCTGACATGAAAATTCACTATTCACCCATTTTACTCGGTAACGGTTGATTTTACGCCAATATCTTATAGAACCATTTCGAACCGCCTCATCACGGCGGATAATTTTTCTATATAACTTTTTCCGATCAGACGAAGTTTAGGTTTTGATTCACTACGAGCTCTCCTATGAAAATTTACATGTTAGTCCATTTTGCTGGATAACGATTGATTTTGTGAAAAATTCAAAAATTCATACAGAGTCATTTCAAACCAACTCGTCGAGACCTAAAAAATTGGTAAATAACATTTTCTGAATAGACGAAGTTCAGTTTTCGTCTTATTACGGGCTGACATGAAAATTCACTATTCACCCATTTTACTCGGTAACGGTTGATTTTACGCCAATATCTTATAGAACCATTTCGAACCGCCCCATCACGGCGGATAATTTTTCTATATAACTTTTTCCGATCAGACGAAGTTTAGGTTTTGATTCACTACGAGCTCTGCTATGAAAATATACATGTTAGTCCATTTTGCTGGATAACAGTTGATTTTATGAACAATTCATACTGAGTCATTTCAAACCAACTCGTCGAGACCTATAAAATTGGTAAATAACATTTTCTGAATAGACGAAGTTCAGTTTTCGTCTTATTACGGGCTGACATGAAAATTCACTATTCACCCATTTTACTCGGTAACGGTTGATTTTACGCCAATATCTTATAGAACCATTTCGAACCGCCTCATCACGGCGGATAATTTTTCTATATAACTTTTTCCGATCAGACGAAGTTTAGGTTTTGATTCACTACGAGCTCTGCTATGAAAATATACATGTTAGTCCATTTTGCTGGATAACAGTTGATTTTATGAACAATTCATACTGAGTCATTTCAAACCAACTCGTCGAGACCTATAAACTTGGTAAATAACATTTGCTGAATAGACGAAGTTCAGTTTTCGTCTTATTACGGGCTGACATGAAAATTCATTATTCACCCATTTTACTCGGTAACGGTTGATTTTACGCCAATATCTTATAGAGCCATTTCGAACCGCCTCATCACGGCAGATAATTTTTCTATATAAATTTTTCCGATCAGACGAAGTTTAGGTTTTGATTCACTACGAGCTCTCCTATGATAATTTACATGTTAGTCCATTTTGCTGGATAACGGTTGATTTTATGAAAAATTCATACAGAATCATTTCAAACCAACTCGTCGAGACCTATAAAATTGGTAAATAACATTTTCTGAATAGACGAACTTCAGTTTTCGTCTTATACGGGCTGACATGAAAATTCTCTATTCACCCATTTTACTCGGTAACGGTTGATTTTACGCCAATATCTTATAGAACCATTTCGAACCGCCTCATCACGGCGGATAATTTTTCTATATAACTTTTTCCGATCAGACGAAGTTTAGGTTTTGATTCACCACGAGCTCTCCTATGAAAATTTACATGTTAGTCCATTTTGCTGGATAACGATTGATTTTATGAAAAATTCATATAGACTCATTTCAAACCAACTCGTCGAGACCTATAAAGTTGGTAAATAACATTTTCTGAATAGACGAAGTTCAGTTTTCGTCTTATTACGGGCTGACATGAAAATTCACTATTCACCCATTTTACTCGGTAACGGTTGATTTTACGCCAATATCTTATAGAACAATTTCGAACCGCCTCATCACGGCGGATAATTTTTCTATATAACTTTTTCCGATCAGACGAGGTTTAGGTTTTGATTCATTACGAGCTCTCCTATGAAAATTTACATGTTAGTCCATTTTACTGGATAACGATTGATTATATGAAAAATTCATATAGACTCATTTCAAACCAACTCGTCGAGACCTATAAAGTTGGTAAATAACATTTTCTGAATAGACGAAGTTCAGTTTTCGTCTTATTACGGGCTGACATGAAAATTCACTATTCACCCATTTTACTCGGTAACGGTTGACTTTACGCCAATATCTTATAGAGACATTTCGAACCGCCTCATAACGGCGGATAATTTTTCTATATAACTCTTTCTGATCAGACGAAGTTTAGGTTTTGATTCACTACGAGCTATCCTATGAAAATTTACATGTTAGTCCATTTTGCTGGATAACCATTGATTTTATGAAAAATTCATACAGAATCATTTCAAACCAACTCGGCGAGACCTATAAAATTGGTAAATAACATTTTCTGAATAGACGAAGTTCAGTTTTCGTCTTATACGGGCTGACATGAAAATTCTCTATTCACCCATTTTACTCGGTAACGGTTGATTTTACGCCAATATCTTATAGAACCATTTCGAACCGCCTCATCACGGCGGATAATTTTTCTATATAACTTTTTCCGATCAGACGAGGTTTAGAGGTTTTGATTCATTACGAGCTCTCCTATGAAAATTTACATGTTAGTCCATTTTGCTGGATAACGATTGATTTTATGAAAAATTCATATAGAGTCATTTCAAACCAACTCGTCGAGACCTATAAAATTGGTAAATAACATACTCTGAATAGACGAAGTTCAGTTTTCGTCTTATTGCGGGCTGACATGAAAATCCACTATTCACCCATTTTACTCGGTAACGGTTGATTTTACGCCAATATCTTATAGAACCATTTCGAACCGCCTCATCACGGCGGATAATTTTTCTATATAACTTTTTCCGATCAGACGAAGTTTAGGTTTTGATTCACTACGAGCTCTCCTATGCAAATTTACATGTTAGTCCATTTTGCTGGATAACAAGTGATTTTATGAAAAATTCATACAGAATCATTTCAAACCAACTCGGCGAGACCTATAAAATTGGTAAATAACATTTTCTGAATAGACGAAGTTCAGTTTTCGTCTTATACGGGCTGACATGAAAATTCTCTATTCACCCATTTTACTCGGTAACGGTTGATTTTACGCCAATATCTTATAGAACCATTTCGAACCGCCTCATCACGGCGGATAATTTTTCTATATAACTTTTTCCGATCAGACGAAGTTTAGGTTTTGATTCACTACGAGCTCTCCTATGATAATTTACATGTTAGTCCATTTTGCTGGATAACCATTGATTTTATGAAAAATTCATACAGAATCATTTCAAACCAACTCGGCGAGACCTATAAAATTGGTAAATAACATTTTCTGAATAGACGAAGTTCAGTTTTCGTCTTATACGGGCTGACATGAAAATTCTCTATTCACCCATTTTACTCGGTAACGGTTGATTTTACGCCAATATCTTATAGAACCATTTCGAACCGCCTCATCACGGCGGATAATTTTTCTATATAACTTTTTCCGATCAGACGAAGTTTAGGTTTTGATTCACTACGAGCTCTCCTATGAAAATTTACATGTTACTCCATTTTGCTGGATAACGATTGATTTTGTGACAAATTCATACAGAGTCATTTCAAACCAACTCGTCGAGACCTAAAAAATTGGTAAATAACATTTTCTGAATAGACGAAGTTCAGTTTTCGTCTTATTACGGGCTGACATGAAAATTCACTATTCACCCATTTTACTCGGTAACGGTTGATTTTACGCCAATATCTTATAGAACCATTTCGAACCGACTCATTACGGCGGATAATTTTTCTATATAACTTTTTCCGATCAGACGAAGTTTAGGTTTTGATTCACTACGAGCTCTCCTATGAAAATTTACATGTTAGTCCATTTTGCTGGATAACAAGTGATTTTATGAAAAATTCATACAGAGTCATTTCAAACCAACTTGTCGAGACCTGTAAAATTGGTAAATAACATTTTCTGAATAGACGAAGTTCAGTTTTCGTCTTATTACGGGCTGACATGAAAATCCACTATTCACCCATTTTACTTGGTAACGGTTGATTTTACGCCTATATCTTATAGAGCCATTTCGAACCGCCTCATCACGGCGGATAATTTTTCTATATAACTTTTTCCGATCAGACGAGGTTTAGGTATTGATTCACCATGAGCTCTCCTATGAAAATTTACATGTTAGTCCATTTTGCTGGATAACGATTGATTTTATGAAAAATTCATATAGAGTCATTTCAAACCAACTCGTCGAGACCTATAAAATTGGTAAATAACATATTCTGAATAGACGAAGTTCAGTTTTCGTCTCATTGCGGGCTGACATGAAAATCCACTATTCACCCATTTTACTCGGTAACGGTTGATTTTACGCCAATATCTTATAGAACCATTTCGAACCGCCTCATCACGGCGGATAATTTTTCTATATAACTTTTTCCGATCAGACGAAGTTTAGGTTTTGATTCACTACGTGCTCTCCTATGAAAATTTACATGTTAGTCCATTTTGCTGGATAACGATTGATTTTATGAAAAATTCATATAGAGTCATTTCAAACCAACTCGTCGAGACCTATAAAATTGGTAAATAACATATTCTGAATAGACGAAGTTCAGTTTTCGTCTTATTGCGGGCTGACATGAAAATCCACTATTCACCCATTTTACTTGGTAACGGTTGATTTTACGCCTATATCTTATAGAGCCATTTCGAACCGCCTCATCACGGCGGATAATTTTTCTATATAACTTTTTCCGATCAGACGAAGTTTAGGTTTTGATTCACTACGAGCTCTCCTATGAAAATTTACATGTTAGTCCATTTTGCTGGATAACCATTGATTTTATGAAAAATTCATACAGAATCATTTCAAACCAACTCGGCGAGACCTATAAAATTGGTAAATAACATTTTCTGAATAGACGAAGTTCAGTTTTCGTCTTATACGGGCTGACATGAAAATTCCCTATTCACCCATTTTACTCGGTAACGGTTGATTTTACGCCAATATCTTATAGAACCATTTCGAACCGCCTCATCACGGCGGATAATTTTTCTATATAACTTTTTCCGATCATACGAAGTTTAGGTTTTGATTCACTACGAGCTCTCCTATGAAAATTTACATGTTAGTCCATTTTGCTGGATAACAAGTGATTTTATGAAAAATTCATACAGAGTCATTTCAAACCAACTTGTCGAGACCTATAAAATTGGTAAATAACATTTTCTGAATAGACGAAGTTCAGTTTTCGTCTTATTACGGGCTGACATGAAAATTCACAATTCACCCATTTTACTCGGTAACGGTTGATTTTACGCCAATATCTTATGGAACCATTTCGAACCGCCTCATCACGGCGGATAATTTTTCTATATAACTTTTTCCGATCAGACGAGGTTTAGAGGTTTTGATTCATTACGAGCTCTCCTATGAAAATTTACATGTTAGTCCATTTTGCTGGATAACGATTGATTATATGAAAAATTCATATGGACTCATTTCAAACCAACTCGTCGAGACCTATAAAGTTGGTAAATAACATTTTCTGAATAGACGAAGTTCAGTTTTCGTCTTATTACGGGCTGAAATGAAAATTCATTATTCACCCATTTTACTCGGTAACGGTTGGTTTTACGCCAATATCTTATAGAGCCATTTCGTACCTCCTCATCACGGCGGATAATTTTTCTATATAACTTTTTCCGATCAGACGAAGTTTAGGTTTTGATTCACTACGAGCTCTCCTATGATAATTTACATGTTAGACCATTTTGCTGGATAACGATTGATTTTATGAAAAATTCATACAGAGTCATTTCAAACCAACTCGTCGAGACCTATAAAATTGGTAAATAACATTTTCTGAATAGACGAAGTTCAGTTTTCGTCTTATACGGGCTGACATGAAAATTCTCTATTCACCCATTTTACTCGGTAACGGTTGATTTTACGCCAATATCTTATAGAACCATTTCGAACCGCCTCATCACGGAGGATAATTTTTCTATATAACTTTTTCCGATCAGACGAAGTTTAGGTTTTGATTCACTACGAGCTCTCCTATGAAAATTTACATGTTAGTCCATTTTGCTGGATAACGATTGATTTTATGAAAAATTCATATAGAGTCATTTCAAACCAACTCGTCGAGACCTATAAAATTGGTAAATAGCGTTTTCTGAATAGACGAAGTTCAGTTTTCGTCTTATTACGGGCTGACATGAAAATTCCCTATTCACCCATTTTACTCGGTAACGGTTGATTTTACGCCAATATCTTATAGATCCATTTCGAACCGACTCATCACGGCGGATAATTTTTCTATATAACTTTTTCCGATCAGACGAAGTTTAGGTTTTGATTCACTACGAGCTCTCCTATGAAAATTTACATGTTAGTCCATTTTGCTGGATAACGATTGATTTTATGAAAAATTCATCCAGAGTCATTTCAAACCAACTCGTCGAGACCTATAAAATTGGTAAATAGCATTTTCTGAATAGACGAAGTTCAGTTTTCGTCTTATTTCGGGCTGACATGAAAATTCATTATTCACCCATTTTACTCGGTAACGGTTGATTTTACGCCAATATCTTATAGAACCATTTCGAACCGCCTCATCACGGCGGATAATTTTTCTATATAACTTTTTCCGATCAGACGAAGTTTAGGTTTTGATTCACTACGAGCTCTCCTATGAAAATTTACATGTTAGTCCATTTTGCTGGATAACAAGTGATTTTATGAAAAATTCATACAGAGTCATTTCAAACCAACTTGTCGAGACCTATAAAATTGGTAAATAACATTTTCTGAATAGACGAAGTTCAGTTTTCGTCTTATTACGGGCTGACATGAAAATTCACAATTCACCCATTTTACTCGGTAATGGTTGATTTTACGCCAATATCTTATGGAACCATTTCGAACCGCCTCATCACGGCGGATAATTTTTCTATATAACTTTTTCCGATCAGACGAAGTTTAGGTTTTGATTCACTACGAGCTCTGCTATGAAAATATACATGTTAGTCCATTTTGCTGGATAACGATTGATTTTGTGAAAAATTCATACAGAGTCATTTCAAACCAACTCGTCGAGACCTAAAAAATTGGTAAATAACATTTTCTGAATAGACGAAGTTCAGTTTTCGTCTTATTACGGGCCGACATGAAAATTCACTATTCACCCATTTTACTCGGTAACGGTTGATTTTACGGCAATATCTTATAGAACCATTTCGAACCGCCCCATCACGGCGGATAATTTTTCTATATAACTTTTTCTGATCAGACGAGGTTTAGAGGTTTTGATTCATTACGAGCTCTCCTATGAAAATTTACATGTTAGTCCATTTTGCTGGATAACAAGTGATTTTATGAAAAATTCATACAGAGTCATTTCAAACCAACTTGTCGAGACCTGTAAAATTGGTAAATAACATTTTCTGAATAGACGAAGTTCAGTTTTCGTCTTATTACGGGCTGACATGAAAATTCACTATTCACCCATTTTACTCGGTAACGGTTGATTTTACGCCAATATCTTATAGAACCATTTCGAACCGCCTCATTACGGCGGATAATTTTTCTATATAACTTTTTCCGATCAGACGAAGTTTAGGTTTTGATTCACTACGAGCTCTCCTATGAAAATTTACATGTTAGTCCATTTTGCTGGATAACAAGTGATTTTATGAAAAATTCATACAGAGTCATTTCAAACCAACTTGTCGAGACCTGTAAAATTGGTAAATAACATTTTCTGAATAGACGAAGTTCAGTTTTCGTCTTATTACGGGCTGACATGAAAATTCAAAATTCACCCATTTTACTCGGTAACGGTTGATTTTACGCCAATATCTTATGGAACCATTTCGAACCGCCTCATCACGGCGGATAATTTTTCTATATAACTTTTTCCGATCAGACGAAGTTTAGGTTTTGATTCACTACGAGCTCTGCTATGAAAATATACATGTTAGTCCATTTTGCTGGATAACAGTTGATTTTATGAACAATTCATACTGAGTCATTTCAAACCAACTCGTCGAGACCTATAAAATTGGTAAATAACATTTTCTGAATAGACGAAGTTCAGTTTTCGTCTTATTACGGGCTGACATGAAAATTCACTATTCACCCATTTTACTCGGTAACGGTTGATTTTACGCCAATATCTTATAGAACCATTTCGAACCGCCTCATCACGGCGGATAATTTTTCTACATAACTTTTTCCGATCAGACGAGGTTTAGGTTTTGATTCACTACGAGCTCTCCTATGAAAATTTACATGTTAGTCCATTTTGCTGGATAACGATTGATTTTATGAAAAATTCAAATAGAGTCATTTCAAACCAACTCGTCGAGACCTATAAAATTGGTAAATAACATATTCTGAATAGACGAAGTTCAGTTTTCGTCTTATTGCGGGCTGACATGAAAATCCACTATTCACCCATTTTACTCGGTAACGGTTGATTTTACGCCTATATCTTATAGAGCCATTTCGAACCGCCTCATCACGGCGGATAATTTTTTCCGATCAGACGAAGTTTAGGTTTTGATTCACTACGAGCTCTCCTATGAAAATTTACATGTTAGTCCATTTTGCTGGATAACCATTGATTTTATGAAAAATTCATACAGAATCATTTCAAACCAACTCGGCGAGACCTATAAAATTGGTAAATAACATTTTCTGAATAGACGAAGTTCAGTTTTCGTCTTATACGGGCTGTCATGAAAATTCCCTATTCACCCATTTTACTCGGTAACGGTTGATTTTATGCCAATATCTTATAGAACCATTTCGAACCGCCTCATCACGGCGGATAATTTTTCTATATAACTTTTTCCGATCAGACGAAGTTTTGGTTTTGATTCACTACTAGCTCTCCTATGAAAATTTACATGTTAGTCCATTTTGCTGGATAACGATTGATTTTGTGAAAAATTCATACAGAGTCATTTCAAACCAACTCGTCGAGACCTAAAAAATTGGTAAATAACATTTTCTGAATAGACGAAGTTCAGTTTTCGTCTTATTACGGGCTGACATGAAAATTCACTATTCACCCATTTTACTCGGTAACGGTTGATTTTACGCCAATATCTTATAGAACCATTTCGAACCGCCTCATCACGGCGGATAATTTTTCTATATAACTTTTTCCGATCAGACGAAGTTTAGGTTTTGATTCACTACGAGCTCTCCTATGAAAATTTACATGTTAGTCCATTTTGCTGGATAACGATTGATTTTGTGAAAAATTCATACAGAGTCATTTCAAACCAACTCGTCGAGACCTAAAAAATTGGTAAATAACATTTTCTGAATAGACGAAGTTCAGTTTTCGTCTTATTACGGGCTGACATGAAAATTCACTATTCACCCATTTTACTCGGTAACGGTTGATTTTACGCCAATATCTTATAGAACCATTTCGAACCGCCTCATCACGGCGGATAATTTTTCTATATAACTTTTTCCGATCAGACGAAGTTTAGGTTTTGATTCACTACGAGCTCTCCTATGAAAATTTACATGTTAGTCCATTTTGCTGGATAACGATTGATTTTGTGAAAAATTCAAAAATTCATACAGTCATTTCAAACCAACTCGTCGAGACCTAAAAAATTGGTAAATAACATTTTCTGAATAGACGAAGTTCAGTTTTCGTCTTATTACGGGCTGACATGAAAATTCACTATTCACCCATTTTACTCGGTAACGGTTGATTTTACGCCAATATCTTATAGAACCATTTCGAACCGCCCCATCACGGCGGATAATTTTTCTATATAACTTTTTCCGATCAGACGAAGTTTAGGTTTTGATTCACTACGAGCTCTCCTATGAAAATTTACATGTTAGTCCATTTTGCTGGATAACAAGTGATTTTATGAAAAATTCATACAGTCATTTCAAACCAACTTGTCGAGACCTGTAAAATTGGTAAATAACATTTTCTGAATAGACGAAGTTCAGTTTTCGTCTTATTACGGGCTGACATGAAAATTCAAAATTCACCCATTTTACTCGGTAACGGTTGATTTTACGCCAATATCTTATGGAACCATTTCGAACCGCCTCATCACGGCGGATAATTTTTCTATATAACTTTTTCCGATCAGACGAAGTTTAGGTTTTGATTCACTACGAGCTCTCCTATGAAAATTTACATGTTAGTCCATTTTGCTGGATAACGATTGATTTTGTGAAAAATTCATACAGAGTCATTTCAAACCAACTCGTCGAGACCTAAAAAATTGGTAAATAACATTTTCTGAATAGACGAAGTTCAGTTTTCGTCTTATTACGGGCTGACATGAAAATTCACTATTCACCCATTTTACTCGGTAACGGTTGATTTTACGCCAATATCTTATAGAACCATTTCGAACCGCCTCATCACGGCGGATAATTTTTCTATATAACTTTTTCCGATCAGACGAAGTTTAGGTTTTGATTCACTACGAGCTCTCCTATGAAAATTTACATGTTAGTCCATTTTGCTGGATAACGATTGATTTTGTGAAAAATTCAAAAATTCATACAGTCATTTCAAACCAACTCGTCGAGACCTAAAAAATTGGTAAATAACATTTTCTGAATAGACGAAGTTCAGTTTTCGTCTTATTACGGGCTGACATGAAAATTCACTATTCACCCATTTTACTCGGTAACGGTTGATTTTACGCCAATATCTTATAGAACCATTTCGAACCGCCCCATCACGGCGGATAATTTTTCTATATAACTTTTTCCGATCAGACGAAGTTTAGGTTTTGATTCACTACGAGCTCTCCTATGAAAATTTACATGTTAGTCCATTTTGCTGGATAACAAGTGATTTTATGAAAAATTCATACAGTCATTTCAAACCAACTTGTCGAGACCTGTAAAATTGGTAAATAACATTTTCTGAATAGACGAAGTTCAGTTTTCGTCTTATTACGGGCTGACATGAAAATTCAAAATTCACCCATTTTACTCGGTAACGGTTGATTTTACGCCAATATCTTATGGAACCATTTCGAACCGCCTCATCACGGCGGATAATTTTTCTATATAACTTTTTCCGATCAGACGAAGTTTAGGTTTTGATTCACTACGAGCTCTGCTATGAAAATATACATGTTAGTCCATTTTGCTGGATAACAGTTGATTTTATGAACAATTCATACTGAGTCATTTCAAACCAACTCGTCGAGACCTATAAAATTGGTAAATAACATTTTCTGAATAGACGAAGTTCAGTTTTCGTCTTATTACGGGCTGACATGAAAATTCACTATTCACCCATTTTACTCGGTAACGGTTGATTTTACGCCAATATCTTATAGAACCATTTCGAACCGCCTCATCACGGCGGATAATTTTTCTATATAACTTTTTCCGATCAGACGAGGTTTAGGTTTTGATTCACTACGAGCTCTCCTATGAAAATTTACATGTTAGTCCATTTTGCTGGATAACGATTGATTTTATGAAAAATTCAAATAGAGTCATTTCAAACCAACTCGTCGAGACCTATAAAATTGGTAAATAACATATTCTGAATAGACGAAGTTCAGTTTTCGTCTTATTGCGGGCTGACATGAAAATCCACTATTCAACCATTTTACTCGGTAACGGTTGATTTTACGCCTATATCTTATAGAGCCATTTCGAACCGCCTCATCACGGCGGATAATTTTTCTATATAACTTTTTCCGATCAGACGAAGTTTAGGTTTTGATTCACTACGAGCTCTCCTATGAAAATTTACATGTTAGTCCATTTTGCTGGATAACCATTGATTTTATGAAAAATTCATACAGAATCATTTCAAACCAACTCGGCGAGACCTATAAAATTGGTAAATAACATTTTCTGAATAGACGAAGTTCAGTTTTCGTCTTATACGGGCTGTCATGAAAATTCCCTATTCACCCATTTTACTCGGTAACGGTTGATTTTACCCCAATATCTTATAGAACCATTTCGAACCGCCTCATCACGGCGGATAATTTTTCTATATAACTTTTTCCGATCAGACGAAGTTTAGGTTTTGATTCACTACGAGCTCTGCTATGAAAATATACATGTTAGTCCATTTTGCTGGATAACAGTTGATTTTATGAACAATTCATACTGAGTCATTTCAAACCAACTCGTCGAGACCTATAAAATTGGTAAATAACATTTTCTGAATAGACGAAGTTCAGTTTTCGTCTTATTAGGGGCTGACATGAAAATTCACTATTCACCCATTTTACTCGGTAACGGTTGATTTTACGCCAATATCTTATAGAACCATTTCGAACCGCCTCATCACGGCGGATAATTTTTCTATATAACTTTTTCCGATCAGACGAAGTTTAGGTTTTGATTCACTACGAGCTCTCCTATGATAATTTACATGTTAGACCATTTTGCTGGATAACGATTGATTTTATGAAAAATTCATACAGAATCATTTCAAACCAACTTGTCGAGACCTATAAAATTGGTAAATAACATTTTCTGAATAGACGAAGTTCAGTTTTCGTCTTATACGGGCTGACATGAAAATTCTCTATTCACCCATTTTACTCGGTAACGGTTGATTTTACGCCAATATCTTATAGAACCATTTCGAACCGCCTCATCACGGCGGATAATTTTTCTATATAACTTTTTCTGATCAGACGAGGTTTAGAGGTTTTGATTCATTACGAGCTCTCCTATGAAAATTTACATGTTAGTCCATTTTGCTGGATAACAAGTGATTTTATGAAAAATTCATACAGAATCATTTCAAACCAACTCGGCGAGACCTATAAAATTGGTAAATAACATTTTCTGAATAGACGAAGTTCAGTTTTCGTCTTATACGGGCTGACATGAAAATCCACTATTCACCCATTTTACTCGGTAACGGTTGATTTTACGCCAATATCTTATAGAACCATTTCGAACCGCCCCATCACGGCGGATAATTTTTCTATATAACTTTTTCTGATCAGACGAGGTTTAGAGGTTTTGATTCATTACGAGCTCTCCTATGAAAATTTACATGTTAGTCCATTTTGCTGGATAACGATTGATTTTATGAAAAATTCATATAGAGTCATTTCAAACCAACTCGTCGAGACCTATAAAATTGGTAAATAACATACTCTGAATAGACGAAGTTCAGTTTTCGTCTTATTGCGGGCTGACATGAAAATTCACAATTCACCCATTTTACTCGGTAATGGTTGATTTTACGCCAATATCTTATGGAACCATTTCGAACCGCCTCATCACGGCGGATAATTTTTCTATATAACTTTTTCCGATCAGACGAAGTTTAGGTTTTGATTCACTACGAGCTCTGCTATGAAAATATACATGTTAGTCCATTTTGCTGGATAACAGTTGATTTTATGAAAAATTCATACTGAGTCATTTCAAACCAACTCGTCGAGACCTATAAAATTGGTAAATAACATTTTCTGAATAGACGAAGTTCAGTTTTCGTCTTATTACGGGCTGACATGAAAATTCATTATTCACCCATTTTACTCGGTAACGGTTGATTTTACGCCAATATCTTATAGAGCCATTTCGAACCGCCTCATCACGGCGGATAATTTTTCTATATAACTTTTTCCGATCAGACGAAGTTTAGGTTTTGATTCACTACGAGCTCTCCTATGATAATTTACATGTTAGTCCATTTTGCTGGATAACGGTTGATTTTATGAAAAATTCATACAGAATCATTTCAAACCAACTCGTCGAGACCTATAAAATTGGTAAAAAACATTTTCTGAATAGACGAAGTTCAGTTTTCGTCTTATACGGGCTGACATGAAAATTCTCTATTCACCCATTTTACTCGGTAACGGTTGATTTTACGCCAATATCTTATAGAACCATTTCGAACCGCCTCATAACGGCGGATAATTTTTCTATATAACTCTTTCTGATCAGACGAAGTTTAGGTTTTGATTCACTACGAGCTCTCCTATGAAAATTTACATGTTAGTCCATTTTGCTGGATAACCATTGATTTTATGAAAAATTCATACAGAATCATTTCAAACCAACTCGGCGAGACCTATAAAATTGGTAAATAACATTTTCTGAATAGACGAAGTTCAGTTTTCGTCTTATTACGGGCCGACATGAAAATTCACTATTCACCCATTTTACTCGGTAACGGTTGATTTTACGGCAATATCTTATAGAACCATTTCGAA
Organism: Stenurella melanura; assembly: GCA_963583905.1. Lineage (NCBI taxonomy): Eukaryota > Metazoa > Arthropoda > Insecta > Coleoptera > Cerambycidae > Stenurella > Stenurella melanura. The sequence continues at coordinate 10,176,721 of OY757317.1, forward strand.
CCGCCCCATCACGGCGGATAATTTTTCTATATAACTTTTTCTGATCAGACGAGGTTTAGAGGTTTTGATTCATTACGAGCTCTCCTATGAAAATTTACATGTTAGTCCATTTTGCTGGATAACAAGTGATTTTATGAAAAATTCATACAGAGTCATTTCAAACCAACTTGTCGAGACCTGTAAAATTGGTAAATAACATTTTCTGAATAGACGAAGTTCAGTTTTCGTCTTATTACGGGCTGACATGAAAATTCACTATTCACCCATTTTACTCGGTAACGGTTGATTTTACGCCAATATCTTATAGAACCATTTCGAACCGCCTCATTACGGCGGATAATTTTTCTATATAACTTTTTCCGATCAGACGAAGTTTAGGTTTTGATTCACTACGAGCTCTCATATGAAAATTTACATGTTAGTCCATTTTGCTGGATAACAAGTGATTTTATGAAAAATTCATACAGAGTCATTTCAAACCAACTTGTCGAGACCTGTAAAATTGGTAAATAACATTTTCTGAATAGACGAAGTTCAGTTTTCGTCTTATTACGGGCTGACATGAAAATTCAAAATTCACCCATTTTACTCGGTAACGGTTGATTTTACGCCAATATCTTATGGAACCATTTCGAACCGCCTCATCACGGCGGATAATTTTTCTATATAACTTTTTCCGATCAGACGAAGTTTAGGTTTTGATTCACTACGAGCTCTGCTATGAAAATATACATGTTAGTCCATTTTGCTGGATAACAGTTGATTTTATGAAAAATTCATACAGAATCATTTCAAACCAACTCGGCGAGACCTATAAAATTGGTAAATAACATTTTCTGAATAGACGAAGTTCAGTTTTCGTCTTATACGGGCTGTCATGAAAATTCCCTATTCACCCATTTTACTCGGTAACGGTTGATTTTACCCCAATATCTTATAGAACCATTTCGAACCGCCTCATCACGGCGGATAATTTTTCTATATAACTTTTTCCGATCAGACGAAGTTTAGGTTTTGATTCACTACGAGCTCTGCTATGAAAATATACATGTTAGTCCATTTTGCTGGATAACAGTTGATTTTATGAACAATTCATACTGAGTCATTTCAAACCAACTCGTCGAGACCTATAAAATTGGTAAATAACATTTTCTGAATAGACGAAGTTCAGTTTTCGTCTTATTAGGGGCTGACATGAAAATTCACTATTCACCCATTTTACTCGGTAACGGTTGATTTTACGCCAATATCTTATAGAACCATTTCGAACCGCCTCATCACGGCGGATAATTTTTCTATATAACTTTTTCCGATCAGACGAAGTTTAGGTTTTGATTCACTACGAGCTCTCCTATGATAATTTACATGTTAGACCATTTTGCTGGATAACGATTGATTTTATGAAAAATTCATACAGAATCATTTCAAACCAACTTGTCGAGACCTATAAAATTGGTAAATAACATTTTCTGAATAGACGAAGTTCAGTTTTCGTCTTATACGGGCTGACATGAAAATTCTCTATTCACCCATTTTACTCGGTAACGGTTGATTTTACGCCAATATCTTATAGAACCATTTCGAACCGCCTCATCACGGCGGATAATTTTTCTATATAACTTTTTCTGATCAGACGAGGTTTAGAGGTTTTGATTCATTACGAGCTCTCCTATGAAAATTTACATGTTAGTCCATTTTGCTGGATAACAAGTGATTTTATGAAAAATTCATACAGAATCATTTCAAACCAACTCGGCGAGACCTATAAAATTGGTAAATAACATTTTCTGAATAGACGAAGTTCAGTTTTCGTCTTATACGGGCTGACATGAAAATCCACTATTCACCCATTTTACTCGGTAACGGTTGATTTTACGCCAATATCTTATAGAACCATTTCGAACCGCCCCATCACGGCGGATAATTTTTCTATATAACTTTTTCTGATCAGACGAGGTTTAGAGGTTTTGATTCATTACGAGCTCTCCTATGAAAATTTACATGTTAGTCCATTTTGCTGGATAACGATTGATTTTATGAAAAATTCATATAGAGTCATTTCAAACCAACTCGTCGAGACCTATAAAATTGGTAAATAACATACTCTGAATAGACGAAGTTCAGTTTTCGTCTTATTGCGGGCTGACATGAAAATTCACAATTCACCCATTTTACTCGGTAATGGTTGATTTTACGCCAATATCTTATGGAACCATTTCGAACCGCCTCATCACGGCGGATAATTTTTCTATATAACTTTTTCCGATCAGACGAAGTTTAGGTTTTGATTCACTACGAGCTCTGCTATGAAAATATACATGTTAGTCCATTTTGCTGGATAACAGTTGATTTTATGAAAAATTCATACTGAGTCATTTCAAACCAACTCGTCGAGACCTATAAAATTGGTAAATAACATTTTCTGAATAGACGAAGTTCAGTTTTCGTCTTATTACGGGCTGACATGAAAATTCATTATTCACCCATTTTACTCGGTAACGGTTGATTTTACGCCAATATCTTATAGAGCCATTTCAAACCGCCTCATCACGGCGGATAATTTTTCTATATAACTTTTTCCGATCAGACGAAGTTTAGGTTTTGATTCACTACGAGCTCTCCTATGATAATTTACATGTTAGTCCATTTTGCTGGATAACGGTTGATTTTATGAAAAATTCATACAGAATCATTTCAAACCAACTCGTCGAGACCTATAAAATTGGTAAAAAACATTTTCTGAATAGACGAAGTTCAGTTTTCGTCTTATACGGGCTGACATGAAAATTCTCTATTCACCCATTTTACTCGGTAACGGTTGATTTTACGCCAATATCTTATAGAACCATTTCGAACCGCCTCATAACGGCGGATAATTTTTCTATATAACTCTTTCTGATCAGACGAAGTTTAGGTTTTGATTCACTACGAGCTCTCCTATGAAAATTTACATGTTAGTCCATTTTGCTGGATAACCATTGATTTTATGAAAAATTCATACAGAATCATTTCAAACCAACTCGGCGAGACCTATAAAATTGGTAAATAACATTTTCTGAATAGACGAAGTTCAGTTTTCGTCTTATTACGGGCCGACATGAAAATTCACTATTCACCCATTTTACTCGGTAACGGTTGATTTTACGGCAATATCTTATAGAACCATTTCGAACCGCCCCATCACGGCGGATAATTTTTCTATATAACTTTTTCTGATCAGACGAGGTTTAGAGGTTTTGATTCATTACGAGCTCTCCTATGAAAATTTACATGTTAGTCCATTTTGCTGGATAACAAGTGATTTTATGAAAAATTCATACAGAGTCATTTCAAACCAACTTGTCGAGACCTGTAAAATTGGTAAATAACATTTTCTGAATAGACGAAGTTCAGTTTTCGTCTTATTACGGGCTGACATGAAAATTCACTATTCACCCATTTTACTCGGTAACGGTTGATTTTACGCCAATATCTTATAGAACCATTTCGAACCGCCTCATTACGGCGGATAATTTTTCTATATAACTTTTTCCGATCAGACGAAGTTTAGGTTTTGATTCACTACGAGCTCTCCTATGAAAATTTACATGTTAGTCCATTTTGCTGGATAACAAGTGATTTTATGAAAAATTCATACAGAGTCATTTCAAACCAACTTGTCGAGACCTGTAAAATTGGTAAATAACATTTTCTGAATAGACGAAGTTCAGTTTTCGTCTTATTACGGGCTGACATGAAAATTCAAAATTCACCCATTTTACTCGGTAACGGTTGATTTTACGCCAATATCTTATGGAACCATTTCGAACCGCCTCATCACGGCGGATAATTTTTCTATATAACTTTTTCCGATCAGACGAAGTTTAGGTTTTGATTCACTACGAGCTCTGCTATGAAAATATACATGTTAGTCCATTTTGCTGGATAACAGTTGATTTTATGAACAATTCATACTGAGTCATTTCAAACCAACTCGTCGAGACCTATAAAATTGGTAAATAACATTTTCTGAATAGACGAAGTTCAGTTTTCGTCTTATTACGGGCTGACATGAAAATTCACTATTCACCCATTTTACTCGGTAACGGTTGATTTTACGCCAATATCTTATAGAACCATTTCGAACCGCCTCATCACGGCGGATAATTTTTCTATATAACTTTTTCCGATCAGACGAGGTTTAGGTTTTGATTCACTACGAGCTCTCCTATGAAAATTTACATGTTAGTCCATTTTGCTGGATAACGATTGATTTTATGAAAAATTCAAATAGAGTCATTTCAAACCAACTCGTCGAGACCTATAAAATTGGTAAATAACATATTCTGAATAGACGAAGTTCAGTTTTCGTCTTATTGCGGGCTGACATGAAAATCCACTATTCACCCATTTTACTCGGTAACGGTTGATTTTACGCCTATATCTTATAGAGCCATTTCGAACCGCCTCATCACGGCGGATAATTTTTTCCGATCAGACGAAGTTTAGGTTTTGATTCACTACGAGCTCTCCTATGAAAATTTACATGTTAGTCCATTTTGCTGGATAACCATTGATTTTATGAAAAATTCATACAGAATCATTTCAAACCAACTCGGCGAGACCTATAAAATTGGTAAATAACATTTTCTGAATAGACGAAGTTCAGTTTTCGTCTTATACGGGCTGTCATGAAAATTCCCTATTCACCCATTTTACTCGGTAACGGTTGATTTTATGCCAATATCTTATAGAACCATTTCGAACCGCCTCATCACGGCGGATAATTTTTCTATATAACTTTTTCCGATCAGACGAAGTTTTGGTTTTGATTCACTACTAGCTCTCCTATGAAAATTTACATGTTAGTCCATTTTGCTGGATAACGATTGATTTTGTGAAAAATTCATACAGAGTCATTTCAAACCAACTCGTCGAGACCTAAAAAATTGGTAAATAACATTTTCTGAATAGACGAAGTTCAGTTTTCGTCTTATTACGGGCTGACATGAAAATTCACTATTCACCCATTTTACTCGGTAACGGTTGATTTTACGCCAATATCTTATAGAACCATTTCGAACCGCCTCATCACGGCGGATAATTTTTCTATATAACTTTTTCCGATCAGACGAAGTTTAGGTTTTGATTCACTACGAGCTCTCCTATGAAAATTTACATGTTAGTCCATTTTGCTGGATAACGATTGATTTTGTGAAAAATTCATACAGAGTCATTTCAAACCAACTCGTCGAGACCTAAAAAATTGGTAAATAACATTTTCTGAATAGACGAAGTTCAGTTTTCGTCTTATTACGGGCTGACATGAAAATTCACTATTCACCCATTTTACTCGGTAACGGTTGATTTTACGCCAATATCTTATAGAACCATTTCGAACCGCCTCATCACGGCGGATAATTTTTCTATATAACTTTTTCCGATCAGACGAAGTTTAGGTTTTGATTCACTACGAGCTCTCCTATGAAAATTTACATGTTAGTCCATTTTGCTGGATAACGATTGATTTTGTGAAAAATTCAAAAATTCATACAGTCATTTCAAACCAACTCGTCGAGACCTAAAAAATTGGTAAATAACATTTTCTGAATAGACGAAGTTCAGTTTTCGTCTTATTACGGGCTGACATGAAAATTCACTATTCACCCATTTTACTCGGTAACGGTTGATTTTACGCCAATATCTTATAGAACCATTTCGAACCGCCCCATCACGGCGGATAATTTTTCTATATAACTTTTTCCGATCAGACGAAGTTTAGGTTTTGATTCACTACGAGCTCTCCTATGAAAATTTACATGTTAGTCCATTTTGCTGGATAACAAGTGATTTTATGAAAAATTCATACAGTCATTTCAAACCAACTTGTCGAAACCTGTAAAATTGGTAAATAACATTTTCTGAATAGACGAAGTTCAGTTTTCGTCTTATTACGGGCTGACATGAAAATTCAAAATTCACCCATTTTACTCGGTAACGGTTGATTTTACGCCAATATCTTATGTAACCATTTCGAACCGCCTCATCACGGCGGATAATTTTTCTATATAACTTTTTCCGATCAGACGAAGTTTAGGTTTTGATTCACTACGAGCTCTGCTATGAAAATATACATGTTAGTCCATTTTGCTGGATAACAGTTGATTTTATGAACAATTCATACTGAGTCATTTCAAACCAACTCGTCGAGACCTATAAAATTGGTAAATAACATTTTCTGAATAGACGAAGTTCAGTTTTCGTCTTATTACAGGCTGACATGAAAATTCACTATTCACCCATTTTACTCGGTAACGGTTGATTTTACGCCAATATCTTATAGAACCATTTCGAACCGCCTCATCACGGCGGATAATTTTTCTATATAACTTTTTCCGATCAGACGAGGTTTAGGTTTTGATTCACTACGAGCTCTCCTATGAAAATTTACATGTTAGTCCATTTTGCTGGATAACGATTGATTTTATGAAAAATTCAAATAGAGTCATTTCAAACCAACTCGTCGAGACCTATAAAATTGGTAAATAACATATTCTGAATAGACGAAGTTCAGTTTTCGTCTTATTGCGGGCTGACATGAAAATCCACTATTCAACCATTTTACTCGGTAACGGTTGATTTTACGCCTATATCTTATAGAGCCATTTCGAACCGCCTCATCACGGCGGATAATTTTTCTATATAACTTTTTCCGATCAGACGAAGTTTAGGTTTTGATTCACTACGAGCTCTCCTATGAAAATTTACATGTTAGTCCATTTTGCTGGATAACCATTGATTTTATGAAAAATTCATACAGAATCATTTCAAACCAACTCGGCGAGACCTATAAAATTGGTAAATAACATTTTCTGAATAGACGAAGTTCAGTTTTCGTCTTATACGGGCTGTCATGAAAATTCCCTATTCACCCATTTTACTCGGTAACGGTTGATTTTACCCCAATATCTTATAGAACCATTTCGAACCGCCTCATCACGGCGGATAATTTTTCTATATAACTTTTTCCGATCAGACGAAGTTTAGGTTTTGATTCACTACGAGCTCTGCTATGAAAATATACATGTTAGTCCATTTTGCTGGATAACAGTTGATTTTATGAACAATTCATACTGAGTCATTTCAAACCAACTCGTCGAGACCTATAAAATTGGTAAATAACATTTTCTGAATAGACGAAGTTCAGTTTTCGTCTTATTAGGGGCTGACATGAAAATTCACTATTCACCCATTTTACTCGGTAACGGTTGATTTTACGCCAATATCTTATAGAACCATTTCGAACCGCCTCATCACGGCGGATAATTTTTCTATATAACTTTTTCCGATCAGACGAGGTTTAGGTTTTGATTCATTACGAGCTCTCCTATGAAAATTTACATGTTAGTCCATTTTGCTGGATAACGATTGATTATATGAAAAATTCATACAGACTCATTTCAAACCAACTCGTCGAGACCTATAAACTTGGTAAATAACATTTGCTGAATAGACGAAGTTCAGTTTTCGTCTTATTACGGGCTGACATGAAAATTCATTATTCACCCATTTTACTCGGTAACGGTTGATTTTACGCCAATATCTTATAGAGCCATTTCGAACCGCCTCATCACGGCGGATAATTTTTCTATATAAATTTTTCCGATCAGACGAAGTTTAGGTTTTGATTCACTACGAGCTCTCCTATGATAATTTACATGTTAGTCCATTTTGCTGGATAACGGTTGATTTTATGAAAAATTCATACAGAATCATTTCAAACCAACTCGTCGAGACCTATAAAATTGGTAAATAACATTTTCTGAATAGACGAACTTCAGTTTTCGTCTTATACGGGCTGACATGAAAATTCTCTATTCACCCATTTTACTCGGTAACGGTTGATTTTACGCCAATATCTTATAGAACCATTTCGAACCGCCTCATCACGGCGGATAATTTTTCTATATAACTTTTTCCGATCAGACGAAGTTTAGGTTTTGATTCACCACGAGCTCTCCTATGAAAATTTACATGTTAGTCCATTTTGCTGGATAACGATTGATTTTATGAAAAATTCATATAGACTCATTTCAAACCAACTCGTCGAGACCTATAAAATTGGTAAATAACATTTTCTGAATAGACGAAGTTCAGTTTTCGTCTTATTACGGGCTGACATGAAAATTCACTATTCACCCATTTTACTCGGTAACGGTTGATTTTACGCCAATATCTTATAGAACAATTTCGAACCGCCTCATCACGGCGGATAATTTTTCTATATAACTTTTTCCGATCAGACGAGGTTTAGGTTTTGATTCATTACGAGCTCTCCTATGAAAATTTACATGTTAGTCCATTTTACTGGATAACGATTGATTATATGAAAAATTCATATAGACTCATTTCAAACCAACTCGTCGAGACCTATAAAGTTGGTAAATAACATTTTCTGAATAGACGAAGTTCAGTTTTCGTCTTATTACGGGCTGACATGAAAATTCACTATTCACCCATTTTACTCGGTAACGGTTGATTTTACGCCAATATCTTATAGAGACATTTCGAACCGCCTCATAACGGCGGATAATTTTTCTATATAACTCTTTCTGATCAGACGAAGTTTAGGTTTTGATTCACTACGAGCTATCCTATGAAAATTTACATGTTAGTCCATTTTGCTGGATAACCATTGATTTTATGAAAAATTCATACAGAATCATTTCAAACCAACTCAGCGAGACCTATAAAATTGGTAAATAACATTTTCTGAATAGACGAAGTTCAGTTTTCGTCTTATACGGGCTGACATGAAAATTCTCTATTCACCCATTTTACTCGGTAACGGTTGATTTTACGCCAATATCTTATAGAACCATTTCGAACCGCCTCATCACGGCGGATAATTTTTCTATATAACTTTTTCCGATCAGACGAGGTTTAGAGGTTTTGATTCATTACGAGCTCTCCTATGAAAATTTACATGTTAGTCCATTTTGCTGGATAACGATTGATTATATGAAAAATTCATATGGACTCATTTCAAACCAACTCGTCGAGACCTATAAAGTTGGTAAATAACATTTTCTGAATAGACGAAGTTCAGTTTTCGTCTTATTACGGGCTGAAATGAAAATTCATTATTCACCCATTTTACTCGGTAACGGTTGGTTTTACGCCAATATCTTATAGAGCCATTTCGTACCGCCTCATCACGGCGGATAATTTTTCTATATAACTTTTTCCGATCAGACGAAGTTTAGGTTTTGATTCACTACGAGCTCTCCTATGATAATTTACATGTTAGACCATTTTGCTGGATAACGATTGATTTTATGAAAAATTCATACAGAATCATTTCAAACCAACTTGTCGAGACCTATAAAATTGGTAAATAACATTTTCTGAATAGACGAAGTTCAGTTTTCGTCTTATACGGGCTGACATGAAAATTCTCTATTCACCCATTTTACTCGGTAACGGTTGATTTTACGCCAATATCTTATAGAACCATTTCGAACCGCCTCATCACGGCGGATAATTTTTCTATATAACTTTTTCTGATCAGACGAGGTTTAGAGGTTTTGATTCATTACGAGCTCTCCTATGAAAATTTACATGTTAGTCCATTTTGCTGGATAACAAGTGATTTTATGAAAAATTCATACAGAATCATTTCAAACCAACTCGGCGAGACCTATAAAATTGGTAAATAACATTTTCTGAATAGACGAAGTTCAGTTTTCGTCTTATACGGGCTGACATGAAAATCCACTATTCACCCATTTTACTCGGTAACGGTTGATTTTACGCCAATATCTTATAGAACCATTTCGAACCGCCCCATCACGGCGGATAATTTTTCTATATAACTTTTTCTGATCAGACGAGGTTTAGAGGTTTTGATTCATTACGAGCTCTCCTATGAAAATTTACATGTTAGTCCATTTTGCTGGATAACGATTGATTTTATGAAAAATTCATATAGAGTCATTTCAAACCAACTCGTCGAGACCTATAAAATTGGTAAATAACATACTCTGAATAGACGAAGTTCAGTTTTCGTCTTATTGCGGGCTGACATGAAAATCCACTATTCACCCATTTTACTCGGTAACGGTTGATTTTACGCCAATATCTTATAGAACCATTTCGAACCGCCTCATCACGGCGGATAATTTTTCTATATAACTTTTTCCGATCAGACGAAGTTTAGGTTTTGATTCACTACGAGCTCTCCTATGAAAATTTACATGTTAGTCCATTTTGCTGGATAACAAGTGATTTTATGAAAAATTCATACAGAATCATTTCAAACCAACTCGGCGAGACCTATAAAATTGGTAAATAACATTTTCTGAATAGACGAAGTTCAGTTTTCGTCTTATACGGGCTGACATGAAAATTCTCTATTCACCCATTTTACTCGGTAACGGTTGATTTTACGCCAATATCTTATAGAACCATTTCGAACCGCCTCATCACGGCGGATAATTTTTCTATATAACTTTTTCCGATCAGACGAAGTTTAGGTTTTGATTCACTACGAGCTCTCCTATGATAATTTACATGTTAGTCCATTTTGCTGGATAACCATTGATTTTATGAAAAATTCATACAGAATCATTTCAAACCAACTCGGCGAGACCTATAAAATTGGTAAATAACATTTTCTGAATAGACGAAGTTCAGTTTTCGTCTTATACGGGCTGACATGAAAATTCTCTATTCACCCATTTTACTCGGTAACGGTTGATTTTACGCCAATATCTTATAGAACCATTTCGAACCGCCTCATCACGGCGGATAATTTTTCTATATAACTTTTTCCGATCAGACGAAGTTTAGGTTTTGATTCACTACGAGCTCTCCTATGAAAATTTACATGTTACTCCATTTTGCTGGATAACGATTGATTTTGTGAAAAATTCATACAGAGTCATTTCAAACCAACTCGTCGAGACCTAAAAAATTGGTAAATAACATTTTCTGAATAGACGAAGTTCAGTTTTCGTCTTATTACGGGCTGACATGAAAATTCACTATTCACCCATTTTACTCGGTAACGGTTGATTTTACGCCAATATCTTATAGAACCATTTCGAACCGCCTCATTACGGCGGATAATTTTTCTATATAACTTTTTCCGATCAGACGAAGTTTAGGTTTTGATTCACTACGAGCTCTCCTATGAAAATTTACATGTTAGTCCATTTTGCTGGATAACAAGTGATTTTATGAAAAATTCATACAGAGTCATTTCAAACCAACTTGTCGAGACCTGTAAAATTGGTAAATAACATTTTCTGAATAGACGAAGTTCAGTTTTCGTCTTATTACGGGCTGACATAAAAATTCAAAATTCACCCATTTTACTCGGTAACGGTTGATTTTACGCCAATATCTTATGGAACCATTTCGAACCGCCTCATCACGGCGGATAATTTTTCTATATAACTTTTTCCGATCAGACGAAGTTTAGGTTTTGATTCACTACGAGCTCTGCTATGAAAATATACATGTTAGTCCATTTTGCTGGATAACAGTTGATTTTATGAACAATTCATACTGAGTCATTTCAAACCAACTCGGCGAGACCTATAAAATTGGTAAATAACATTTTCTGAATAGACGAAGTTCAGTTTTCGTCTTATTACGGGCTGACATGAAAATTCACTATTCACCCATTTTACTCGGTAACGGTTGATTTTACGCCAATATCTTATAGAACCATTTCGAACCGCCTCATCACGGCGGATAATTTTTCTATATAACTTTTTCCGATCAGACGAAGTTTAGGTTTTGATTCACTACGAGCTCTCCTATGAAAATTTACGTTAGTCCATTTTGCTGGATAACCATTGATTTTATGAAAAATTCATACAGAATCATTTCAAACCAACTCGGCGAGACCTATAAAATTGGTAAATAACATTTTCTGAATAGACGAAGTTCAGTTTTCGTCTTATTACGGGCTGACATGAAAATTCACTATTCACCCATATTACTCGGTAACGGTTGATTTTACGCCAATATCTTATAGAACCATTTCGAACCGCCTCATCACGGCGGATAATTTTTCTATATAACTTTTTCCGATCAGACGAGGTTTAGGTTTTGATTCACCATGAGCTCTCCTATGAAAATTTACATGTTAGTCCATTTTGCTGGATAACGATTGATTTTATGAAAAATTCATATAGAGTCATTTCAAACCAACTCGTCGAGACCTATAAAATTGGTAAATAACATATTCTGAATAGACGAAGTTCAGTTTTCGTCTCATTGCGGGCTGACATGAAAATCCACTATTCACCCATTTTACTCGGTAACGGTTGATTTTACGCCAATATCTTATAGAACCATTTCGAACCGCCTCATCACGGAGGATAATTTTTCTATATAACTTTTTCCGATCAGACGAAGTTTAGGTTTTGATTCACTACGAGCTCTCCTATGAAAATTTACATGTTAGTCCATTTTGCTGGATAACGATTGATTTTATGAAAAATTCATCCAGAGTCATTTCAAACCAACTCGTCGAGACCTATAAAATTGGTAAATAGCATTTTCTGAATAGACGAAGTTCAGTTTTCGTCTTATTTCGGGCTGACATGAAAATTCACTATTCACCCATTTTACTCGGTAACGGTTGATTTTACGCCAATATCTTATAGAACCATTTCGAACCGCCTCATCACGGAGGATAATTTTTCTATATAACTTTTTCCGATCAGACGAAGTTTAGGTTTTGATTCACTACGAGCTCTCCTATGAAAATTTACATGTTAGTCCATTTTGCTGGATAACGATTGATTTTATGAAAAATTCATATAGAGTCATTTCAAACCAACTCGTCGAGACCTATAAAATTGGTAAATAGCATTTTCTGAATAGACGAAGTACAGTTTTCGTCTTATTACGGGCTGACATGAAAATTCCCTATTCACCCATTTTACTCGGTAACGGTTGATTTTACGCCAATATCTTATAGATCCATTTCGAACCGACTCATTACGGCGGATAATTTTTCTATATAACTTTTTCCGATCAGACGAAGTTTAGGTTTTGATTCACTACGAGCTCTCCTATGAAAATTTACATGTTAGTCCATTTTGCTGGATAACCATTGATTTTATGAAAAATTCATACAGAATCATTTCAAACCAACTCGGCGAGACCTATAAAATTGGTAAATAACATTTTCTGAATAGACGAAGTTCAGTTTTCGTCTTATACGGGCAGACATGAAAATTCCCTATTCACCCATTTTACTCGGTAACGGTTGATTTTACGCCAATATCTTATAGAACCTTTACGAACCGCCTCATCACGGCGGATAATTTTTCTATATAACTTTTTCCGATCAGACGAAGTTTAGGTTTTGATTCACTACGAGCTCTCCTATGAAAATTTACATGTTAGTCCATTTTGCTGGATAACGATTGATTTTGTGAAAAATTCATACAGAGTCATTTCAAACCAACTCGTCGAGACCTAAAAAATTGGTAAATAACATTTTCTGAATAGACGAAGTTCAGTTTTCGTCTTATTACGGGCTGACATGAAAATTCACTATTCACCCATTTTACTCGGTAACGGTTGATTTTACGCCAATATCTTATAGAACCATTTCGAACCGCCTCATCACGGCGGATAATTTTTCTATATAACTTTTTCCGATCAGACGAAGTTTAGGTTTTGATTCACTACGAGCTCTCCTATGAAAATTTACATGTTAGTCCATTTTGCTGGATAACAAGTGATTTTATGAAAAATTCATACAGAGTCATTTCAAACCAACTTGTCGAGACCTATAAAATTGGTAAATAACATTTTCTGAATAGACGAAGTTCAGTTTTCGTCTTATTACGGGCTGACATGAAAATTCACAATTCACCCATTTTACTCGGTAATGGTTGATTTTACGCCAATATCTTATGGAACCATTTCGAACCGCCTCATCACGGCGGATAATTTTTCTATATAACTTTTTCCGATCAGACGAAGTTTAGGTTTTGATTCACTACGAGCTCTGCTATGAAAATATACATGTTAGTCCATTTTGCTGGATAACAGTTGATTTTATGAAAAATTCATACTGAGTCATTTCAAACCAACTCGTCGAGACCTATAAAATTGGTAAATAACATTTTCTGAATAGACGAAGTTCAGTTTTCGTCTTATTACGGGCTGACATGAAAATTCATTATTCACCCATTTTACTCGGTAACGGTTGATTTTACGCCAATATCTTATAGAGCCATTTCGAACCGCCTCATCACGGCGGATAATTTTTCTATATAACTTTTTCCGATCAGACGAAGTTTAGGTTTTGATTCACTACGAGCTCTCCTATGATAATTTACATGTTAGTCCATTTTGCTGGATAACGGTTGATTTTATGAAAAATTCATACAGAATCATTTCAAACCAACTCGTCGAGACCTATAAAATTGGTAAAAAACATTTTCTGAATAGACGAAGTTCAGTTTTCGTCTTATACGGGCTGACATGAAAATCCACTATTCACCCATTTTACTCGCTAACGGTTGATTTTACGCCTATATCTTATAGAGCCATTTCGAACCGCCTCATCACGGCGGATAATTTTTCTATATAACTTTTTCCGATCAGACGAAGTTTAGGTTTTGATTCACTACGAGCTCTCCTATGGTAATTTACATGTTAGTCCATTTTGCTGGATAACCATTGATTTTATGAAAAATTCATACAGAATCATTTCAAACCAACTCGGCGAGACCTATAAAATTGGTAAATAACATTTTCTGAATAGACGAAGTTCAGTTTTCGTCTTATACGGGCTGACATGTAAATTCTCTATTCACCCATTTTACTCGGTAACGGTTGATTTTACGCCAATATCTTATAGAACCATTTCGAACCGCCTCATCACGGCGGATAATTTTTCTATATAACTTTTACCGATCAGACGAGGTTTAGAGGTTTTGATTCATTACGAGCTCTCCTATGAAAATTTACATGTTAGTCCATTTTGCTGGATAACGATTGATTATATGAAAAATTCATATGGACTCATTTCAAACCAACTCGTCGAGACCTATAAAGTTGGTAAATAACATTTTCTGAATAGACGAAGTTCAGTTTTCGTCTTATTACGGGCTGAAATGAAAATTCATTATTCACCCATTTTACTCGGTAACGGTTGGTTTTACGCCAATATCTTATAGAGCCATTTCGTACCGCCTCATCACGGCGGATAATTTTTCTATATAACTTTTTCCGATCAGACGAAGTTTAGGTTTTGATTCACTACGAGCTCTCCTATGATAATTTACATGTTAGACCATTTTGCTGGATAACGATTGATTTTATGAAAAATTCATACAGAGTCATTTCAAACCAACTCGTCGAGACCTATAAAATTGGTAAATAACATTTTCTGAATAGACGAAGTTCAGTTTTCGTCTTATACGGGCTGACATGAAAATTCTCTATTCACCCATTTTACTCGGTAACGGTTGATTTTACGCCAATATCTTATAGAACCATTTCGAACCGCCTCATCACGGCGGATAATTTTTCTATATAACTTTTTCCGATCAGACGAAGTTTAGGTTTTGATTCACTACGAGCTCTCCTATGAAAATTTACATGTTAGTCCATTTTGCTGGATAACGACTGATTTTGTGAAAAATTCATACAGAGTCATTTCAAACCAACTCGTCGAGACCTAAAAAATTGGTAAATAACATTTTCTGAATAGACGAAGTTCAGTTTTCGTCTTATTACGGGCTGACATGAAAATTCACTATTCACCCATTTTACTCGGTAACGGTTGATTTTACGCCAATATCTTATAGAACCATTTCGAACCGCCTCACCACGGCGGATAATTTTTCTATATAACTTTTTCCGATCAGACGAAGTTTAGGTTTTGATTCACTACGAGCTCTCCTATGAAAATTTACATGTTAGTCCATTTTGCTGGATAACAAGTGATTTTATGAAAAATTCATACAGAGTCATTTCAAACCAACTTGTCGAGACCTGTAAAATTGGTAAATAACACTTTCTGAATAGACGAAGTTCAGTTTTCGTCTTATTACGGGCTGACATGAAAATTCAAAATTCACCCATTTTACTCGGTAACGGTTGATTTTACGCCAATATCTTATGGAACCATTTCGAACCGCCTCATCACGGCGGATAATTTTTCTATATAACTTTTTCCGATCAGACGAAGTTTAGGTTTTGATTCACTACGAGCTCTGCTATGAAAATATACATGTTAGTTCATTTTGCTGGATAACAGTTGATTTTATGAAAAATTCAAATAGAGTCATTTCAAACCAACTCGTCGAGACCTATAAAATTGGTAAATAACATATTCTGAATAGACGAAGTTCAGTTTTCGTCTTATTGCGGGCTGACATGAAAATCCACTATTCACCCATTTTACTCGGTAACGGTTGATTTTACGCCTATATCTTATAGAGCCATTTCGAACCGCCTCATCACGGCGGATAATTTTTTCCGATCAGACGAAGTTTAGGTTTTGATTCACTACGAGCTCTCCTATGAAAATTTACATGTTAGTCCATTTTGCTGGATAACCATTGATTTTATGAAAAATTCATACAGAATCATTTCAAACCAACTCGGCGAGACCTATAAAATTGGTAAATAACATTTTCTGAATAGACGAAGTTCAGTTTTCGTCTTATACGGGCTGTCATGAAAATTCCCTATTCACCCATTTTACTCGGTAACGGTTGATTTTACGCCAATATCTTATAGAACCATTTCGAACCGCCTCATCACGGCGGATAATTTTTCTATATATCTTTTTCCGATCAGACGAAGTTTTGGTTTTGATTCACTACGAGCTCTCCTATGAAAATTTACATGTTAGTCCATTTTGCTGGATAACGATTGATTTTGTGAAAAATTCATACAGAGTCATTTCAAACCAACTCGTCGAGACCTAAAAAATTGGTAAATAACATTTTCTGAATAGACGAAGTTCAGTTTTCGTCTTATTACGGGCTGACATGAAAATTCACTATTCACCCATTTTACTCGGTAACGGTTGATTTTACGCCAATATCTTATAGAACCATTTCGAACCGCCTCATCACGGCGGATAATTTTTCTATATAACTTTTTCCGATCAGACGAAGTTTAGGTTTTGATTCACTACGAGCTCTCCTATGAAAATTTACATGTTAGTCCATTTTGCTGGATAACGATTGATTTTGTGAAAAATTCATACAGAGTCATTTCAAACCAACTCGTCGAGACCTAAAAAATTGGTAAATAACATTTTCTGAATAGACGAAGTTCAGTTTTCGTCTTATTACGGGCTGACATGAAAATTCACTATTCACCCATTTTACTCGGTAACGGTTGATTTTACGCCAATATCTTATAGAACCATTTCGAACCGCCTCATCACGGCGGATAATTTTTCTATATAACTTTTTCCGATCAGACGAAGTTTAGGTTTTGATTCACTACGAGCTCTCCTATGAAAATTTACATGTTAGTCCATTTTGCTGGATAACGATTGATTTTGTGAAAAATTCAAAAATTCATACAGAGTCATTTCAAACCAACTCGTCGAGACCTAAAAAATTGGTAAATAACATTTTCTGAATAGACGAAGTTCAGTTTTCGTCTTATTACGGGCTGACATGAAAATTCACTATTCACCCATTTTACTCGGTAACGGTTGATTTTACGCCAATATCTTATAGAACCATTTCGAACCGCCCCATCACGGCGGATAATTTTTCTATATAACTTTTTCCGATCAGACGAAGTTTAGGTTTTGATTCACTACGAGCTCTCCTATGAAAATTTACATGTTAGTCCATTTTGCTGGATAACAAGTGATTTTATGAAAAATTCATACAGAGTCATTTCAAACCAACTTGTCGAGACCTGTAAAATTGGTAAATAACATTTTCTGAATAGACGAAGTTCAGTTTTCGTCTTATTACGGGCTGACATGAAAATTCACTATTCACCCATTTTACTCGGTAACGGTTGATTTTACGCCAATATCTTATAGAACCATTTCGAACCGCCTCATCACGGCGGATAATTTTTCTATATAACTTTTTCCGATCAGACGAGGTTTAGGTTTTGATTCACTACGAGCTCTCCTATGAAAATTTACATGTTAGTCCATTTTGCTGGATAACGATTGATTTTATGAAAAATTCAAATAGAGTCATTTCAAACCAACTCGTCGAGACCTATAAAATTGGTAAATAACATATTCTGAATAGACGAAGTTCAGTTTTCGTCTTATTGCGGGCTGACATGAAAATCCACTATTCAACCATTTTACTCGGTAACGGTTGATTTTACGCCTATATCTTATAGAGCCATTTCGAACCGCCTCATCACGGCGGATAATTTTTCTATATAACCTTTTCCGATCAGACGAAGTTTAGGTTTTGATTCACTACGAGCTCTCCTATGAAAATTTACATGTTAGTCCATTTTGCTGGATAACCATTGATTTTATGAAAAATTCATACAGAATCATTTCAAACCAACTCGGCGAGACCTATAAAATTGGTAAATAACATTTTCTGAATAGACGAAGTTCAGTTTTCGTCTTATACGGGCTGTCATGAAAATTCCCTATTCACCCATTTTACTCGGTAACGGTTGATTTTACGCCAATATCTTATAGAACCATTTCGAACCGCCTCATCACGGCGGATAATTTTTCTATATAACTTTTTCCGATCAGACGAAGTTTAGGTTTTGATTCACTACGAGCTCTGCTATGAAAATATACATGTTAGTCCATTTTGCTGGATAACAGTTGATTTTATGAACAATTCATACTGAGTCATTTCAAACCAACTCGTCGAGACCTATAAAATTGGTAAATAACATTTTCTGAATAGACGAAGTTCAGTTTTCGTCTTATTACGGGCTGACATGAAAATTCACTATTCACCCATTTTACTCGGTAACGGTTGATTTTACGCCAATATCTTATAGAACCATTTCGAACCGTCTCATCACGGCGGATAATTTTTCTATATAACTTTTTCCGATCAGACGAAGTTTAGGTTTTGATTCACTACGAGCTCTGCTATGAAAATATACATGTTAGTCCATTTTGCTGGATAACAGTTGATTTTATGAACAATTCATACTGAGTCATTTCAAACCAACTCGTCGAGACCTATAAACTTGGTAAATAACATTTGCTGAATAGACGAAGTTCAGTTTTCGTCTTATTACGGGCTGACATGAAAATTCATTATTCACCCATTTTACTCGGTAACGGTTGATTTTACGCCAATATCTTATAGAGCCATTTCGAACCGCCTCATCACGGCAGATAATTTTTCTATATAAATTTTTCCGATCAGACGAAGTTTAGGTTTTGATTCACTACGAGCTCTCCTATGATAATTTACATGTTAGTCCATTTTGCTGGATAACGGTTGATTTTATGAAAAATTCATACAGAATCATTTCAAACCAACTCGTCGAGACCTATAAAATTGGTAAATAACATTTTCTGAATAGACGAACTTCAGTTTTCGTCTTATACGGGCTGACATGAAAATTCTCTATTCACCCATTTTACTCGGTAACGGTTGATTTTACGCCAATATCTTATAGAACCATTTCGAACCGCCTCATCACGGCGGATAATTTTTCTATATAACTTTTTCCGATCAGACGAAGTTTAGGTTTTGATTCACCACGAGCTCTCCTATGAAAATTTACATGTTAGTCCATTTTGCTGGATAACGATTGATTTTATGAAAAATTCATATAGACTCATTTCAAACCAACTCGTCGAGACCTATAAAGTTGGTAAATAACATTTTCTGAATAGACGAAGTTCAGTTTTCGTCTTATTACGGGCTGACATGAAAATTCACTATTCACCCATTTTACTCGGTAACGGTTGATTTTACGCCAATATCTTATAGAACAATTTCGAACCGCCTCATCACGGCGGATAATTTTTCTATATAACTTTTTCCGATCAGACGAGGTTTAGGTTTTGATTCATTACGAGCTCTCCTATGAAAATTTACATGTTAGTCCATTTTACTGGATAACGATTGATTATATGAAAAATTCATATAGACTCATTTCAAACCAACTCGTCGAGACCTATAAAGTTGGTAAATAACATTTTCTGAATAGACGAAGTTCAGTTTTCGTCTTATTACGGGCTGACATGAAAATTCACTATTCACCCATTTTACTCGGTAACGGTTGACTTTACGCCAATATCTTATAGACATTTCGAACCGCCTCATAACGGCGGATAATTTTTCTATATAACTCTTTCTGATCAGACGAAGTTTAGGTTTTGATTCACTACGAGCTATCCTATGAAAATTTACATGTTAGTCCATTTTGCTGGATAACCATTGATTTTATGAAAAATTCATACAGAATCATTTCAAACCAACTCGGCGAGACCTATAAAATTGGTAAATAACATTTTCTGAATAGACGAAGTTCAGTTTTCGTCTTATACGGGCTGACATGAAAATTCTCTATTCACCCATTTTACTCGGTAACGGTTGATTTTACGCCAATATCTTATAGAACCATTTCGAACCGCCTCATCACGGCGGATAATTTTTCTATATAATTTTTTCCGATCAGACGAGGTTTAGAGGTTTTGATTCATTACGAGCTCTCCTATGAAAATTTACATGTTAGTCCATTTTGCTGGATAACGATTGATTATATGAAAAATTCATATGGACTCATTTCAAACCAACTCGTCGAGACCTATAAAGTTGGTAAATAACATTTTCTGAATAGACGAAGTTCAGTTTTCGTCTTATTACGGGCTGAAATGAAAATTCATTATTCACCCATTTTACTCGGTAACGGTTGGTTTTACGCCAATATCTTATAGAGCCATTTCGTACCGCCTCATCACGGCGGATAATTTTTCTATATAACTTTTTCCGATCAGACGAAGTTTAGGTTTTGATTCACTACGAGCTCTCCTATGATAATTTACATGTTAGACCATTTTGCTGGATAACGATTGATTTTATGAAAAATTCATACAGAGTCATTTCAAACCAACTTGTCGAGACCTATAAAATTGGTAAATAACATTTTCTGAATAGACGAAGTTCAGTTTTCGTCTTATACGGGCTGACATGAAAATTCTCTATTCACCCATTTTACTCGGTAACGGTTGATTTTACGCCAATATCTTATAGAACCATTTCGAACCGCCTCATCACGGCGGATAATTTTTCTATATAACTTTTTCTGATCAGACGAGGTTTAGAGGTTTTGATTCATTACGAGCTCTCCTATGAAAATTTACATGTTAGTCCATTTTGCTGGATAACGATTGATTTTATGAAAAATTCATATAGAGTCATTTCAAACCAACTCGTCGAGACCTATAAAATTGGTAAATAACATACTCTGAATAGACGAAGTTCAGTTTTCGTCTTATTGCGGGCTGACATGAAAATCCACTATTCACCCATTTTACTCGGTAACGGTTGATTTTACGCCAATATCTTATAGAACCATTTCGAACCGCCTCATCACGGCGGATAATTTTTCTATATAACTTTTTCCGATCAGACGAAGTTTAGGTTTTGATTCACTACGAGCTCTCCTATGAAAATTTACATGTTAGTCCATTTTGCTGGATAACAAGTGATTTTATGAAAAATTCATACAGAATCATTTCAAACCAACTCGGCGAGACCTATAAAATTGGTAAATAACATTTTCTGAATAGACGAAGTTCAGTTTTCGTCTTATACGGGCTGACATGAAAATTCTCTATTCACCCATTTTACTCGGTAACGGTTGATTTTACGCCAATATCTTATAGAACCATTTCGAACCGCCTCATCACGGCGGATAATTTTTCTATATAACTTTTTCCGATCAGACGAAGTTTAGGTTTTGATTCACTACGAGCTCTCCTATGATAATTTACATGTTAGTCCATTTTGCTGGATAACCATTGATTTTATGAAAAATTCATACAGAATCATTTCAAACCAACTCGGCGAGACCTATAAAATTGGTAAATAACATTTTCTGAATAGACGAAGTTCAGTTTTCGTCTTATACGGGCTGACATGAAAATTCTCTATTCACCCATTTTACTCGGTAACGGTTGATTTTACGCCAATATCTTATAGAACCATTTCGAACCGCCTCATCACGGCGGATAATTTTTCTATATAACTTTTTCCGATCAGACGAAGTTTAGGTTTTGATTCACTACGAGCTCTCCTATGAAAATTTACATGTTACTCCATTTTGCTGGATAACGATTGATTTTGTGACAAATTCATACAGAGTCATTTCAAACCAACTCGTCGAGACCTAAAAAATTGGTAAATAACATTTTCTGAATAGACGAAGTTCAGTTTTCGTCTTATTACGGGCTGACATGAAAATTCACTATTCACCCATTTTACTCGGTAACGGTTGATTTTACGCCAATATCTTATAGAACCATTTCGAACCGCCTCATTACGGCGGATAATTTTTCTATATAACTTTTTCCGATCAGACGAAGTTTAGGTTTTGATTCACTACGAGCTCTCCTATGAAAATTTACATGTTAGTCCATTTTGCTGGATAACAAGTGATTTTATGAAAAATTCATACAGAGTCATTTCAAACCAACTTGTCGAGACCTGTAAAATTGGTAAATAACATTTTCTGAATAGACGAAGTTCAGTTCTCGTCTTATTACGGGCTGACATGAAAATCCACTATTCACCCATTTTACTTGGTAACGGTTGATTTTACGCCTATATCTTATAGAGCCATTTCGAACCGCCTCATCACGGCGGATAATTTTTCTATATAACTTTTTCCGATCAGACGAGGTTTAGGTTTTGATTCACCATGAGCTCTCCTATGAAAATTTACATGTTAGTACATTTTGCTGGATAACGATTGATTTTATGAAAAATTCATATAGAGTCATTTCAAACCAACTCGTCGAGACCTATAAAATTGGTAAATAACATATTCTGAATAGACGAAGTTCAGTTTTCGTCTCATTGCGGGCTGACATGAAAATCCACTATTCACCCATTTTACTCGGTAACGGTTGATTTTACGCCAATATCTTATAGAACCATTTCGAACCGCCTCATCACGGCGGATAATTTTTCTATATAACTTTTTCCGATCAGACGAAGTTTAGGTTTTGATTCACTACGTGCTCTCCTATGAAAATTTACATGTTAGTCCATTTTGCTGGATAACGATTGATTTTATGAAAAATTCATATAGAGTCATTTCAAACCAACTCGTCGAGACCTATAAAATTGGTAAATAACATATTCTGAATAGACGAAGTTCAGTTTTCGTCTTATTGCGGGCTGACATGAAAATCCACTATTCACCCATTTTACTTGGTAACGGTTGATTTTACGCCTATATCTTATAGAGCCATTTCGAACCGCCTCATCACGGCGGATAATTTTTCTATATAACTTTTTCCGATCAGACGAAGTTTAGGTTTTGATTCACTACGAGCTCTCCTATGAAAATTTACATGTTAGTCCATTTTGCTGGATAACGATTGATTTTGTGAAAAATTCATCCAGAGTCATTTCAAACCAACTCGTCGAGACCTATAAAATTGGTAAATAGCATTTTCTGAATAGACGAAGTTCAGTTTTCGTCTTATTACGGGCTGACATGAAAATTCACTATTCACCCATTTTACTCGGTAACGGTTGATTTTACGCCAATATCTTATAGAAACATTTCGAACCGCCTCATAACGGCGGATAATTTTTCTATATAACTTTTTCTGATCAGACGAAGTTTAGGTTTTGATTCACTACGAGCTCTCCTATGAAAATTTACATGTTAGTCCATTTTGCTGGATAACCATTGATTTTATGAAAAATTCATACAGAATCATTTCAAACCAACTCGGCGAGACCTATAAAATTGGTAAATAACATTTTCTGAATAGACGAAGTTCAGTTTTCGTCTTATACGGGCTGACATGAAAATTCCCTATTCACCCATTTTACTCGGTAACGGTTGATTTTACGCCAATATCTTATAGAACCATTTCGAACCGCCTCATCACGGCGGATAATTTTTCTATATAACTTTTTCCGATCAGACGAAGTTTAGGTTTTGATTCACTACGAGCTCTCCTATGAAAATTTACATGTTAGTCCATTTTGCTGGATAGCAAGTGATTTTATGAAAAATTCATACAGAGTCATTTCAAACCAACTTGTCGAGACCTATAAAATTGGTAAATAACATTTTCTGAATAGACGAAGTTCAGTTTTCGTCTTATTACGGGCTGACATGAAAATTCACAATTCACCCATTTTACTCGGTAACGGTTGATTTTACGCCAATATCTTATGGAACCATTTCGAACCGCCTCATCACGGCGGATAATTTTTCTATATAACTTTTTCCGATCAGACGAGGTTTACAGGTTTTGATTCATTACGAGCTCTCCTATGAAAATTTACATGTTAGTCCATTTTGCTGGATAACGATTGATTATATGAAAAATTCATATGGACTCATTTCAAACCAACTCGTCGAGACCTATAAAGTTGGTAAATAACATTTTCTGAATAGACGAAGTTCAGTTTTCGTCTTATTACGGGCTGAAATGAAAATTCATTATTCACCCATTTTACTCGGTAACGGTTGGTTTTACGCCAATATCTTATAGAGCCATTTCGTACCTCCTCATCACGGCGGATAATTTTTCTATATAACTTTTTCCGATCAGACGAAGTTTAGGTTTTGATTCACTACGAGCTCTCCTATGATAATTTACATGTTAGACCATTTTGCTGGATAACGATTGATTTTATGAAAAATTCATACAGAGTCATTTCAAACCAACTCGTCGAGACCTATAAAATTGGTAAATAACATTTTCTGAATAGACGAAGTTCAGTTTTCGTCTTATACGGGCTGACATGAAAATTCTCTATTCACCCATTTTACTCGGTAACGGTTGATTTTACGCCAATATCTTATAGAACCATTTCGAACCGCCTCATCACGGAGGATAATTTTTCTATATAACTTTTTCCGATCAGACGAAGTTTAGGTTTTGATTCACTACGAGCTCTCCTATGAAAATTTACATGTTAGTCCATTTTGCTGGATAACGATTGATTTTATGAAAAATTCATATAGAGTCATTTCAAACCAACTCGTCGAGACCTATAAAATTGGTAAATAGCATTTTCTGAATAGACGAAGTTCAGTTTTCGTCTTATTACGGGCTGACATGAAAATTCCCTATTCACCCATTTTACTCGGTAACGGTTGATTTTACGCCAATATCTTATAGATCCATTTCGAACCGACTCATCACGGCGGATAATTTTTCTATATAACTTTTTCCGATCAGACGAAGTTTAGGTTTTGATTCACTACGAGCTCTCCTATGAAAATTTACATGTTAGTCCATTTTGCTGGATAACGATTGATTTTATGAAAAATTCATCCAGAGTCATTTCAAACCAACTCGTCGAGACCTATAAAATTGGTAAATAGCATTTTCTGAATAGACGAAGTTCAGTTTTCGTCTTATTTCGGGCTGACATGAAAATTCACTATTCACCCATTTTACTCGGTAACGGTTGATTTTACGCCAATATCTTATAGAAACATTTCGAACCGCCTCATAACGGCGGATAATTTTTCTATATAACTTTTTCTGATCAGACGAAGTTTAGGTTTTGATTTACTACGAGCTCTCCTATGAAAATTTACATGTTAGTCCATTTTGCTGGATAACCATTGATTTTATGAAAAATTCATACAGAATCATTTCAAACCAACTCGGCGAGACCTATAAAATTGGTAAATAACATTTTCTGAATAGACGAAGTTCAGTTTTCGTCTTATACGGGCAGACATGAAAATTCCCTATTCACCCATTTTACTCGGTAACGGTTGATTTTACGCCAATATCTTATAGAACCTTTACGAACCGCCTCATCACGGCGGATAATTTTTCTATATAACTTTTTCCGATCAGACGAAGTTTAGGTTTTGATTCACTACGAGCTCTCCTATGAAAATTTACATGTTAGTCCATTTTGCTGGATAACGATTGATTTTGTGAAAAATTCATACAGAGTCATTTCAAACCAACTCGTCGAGACCTAAAAAATTGGTAAATAACATTTTCTGAATAGACGAAGTTCAGTTTTCGTCTTATTACGGGCTGACATGAAAATTCACTATTCACCCATTTTACTCGGTAACGGTTGATTTTACGCCAATATCTTATAGAACCATTTCGAACCGCCTCATCACGGCGGATAATTTTTCTATATAACTTTTTCCGATCAGACGAAGTTTAGGTTTTGATTCACTACGAGCTCTCCTATGAAAATTTACATGTTAGTCCATTTTGCTGGATAACAAGTGATTTTATGAAAAATTCATACAGAGTCATTTCAAACCAACTTGTCGAGACCTATAAAATTGGTAAATAACATTTTCTGAATAGACGAAGTTCAGTTTTCGTCTTATTACGGGCTGACATGAAAATTCACAATTCACCCATTTTACTCGGTAATGGTTGATTTTACGCCAATATCTTATGGAACCATTTCGAACCGCCTCATCACGGCGGATAATTTTTCTATATAACTTTTTCCGATCAGACGAAGTTTAGGTTTTGATTCACTACGAGCTCTGCTATGAAAATATACATGTTAGTCCATTTTGCTGGATAACAGTTGATTTTATGAAAAATTCATACTGAGTCATTTCAAACCAACTCGTCGAGACCTATAAAATTGGTAAATAACATTTTCTGAATAGACGAAGTTCAGTTTTCGTCTTATTACGGGCTGACATGAAAATTCATTATTCACCCATTTTACTCGGTAACGGTTGATTTTACGCCAATATCTTATAGAGCCATTTCGAACCGCCTCATCACGGCGGATAATTTTTCTATATAACTTTTTCCGATCAGACGAAGTTTAGGTTTTGATTCACTACGAGCTCTCCTATGATAATTTACATGTTAGTCCATTTTGCTGGATAACGGTTGATTTTATGAAAAATTCATACAGAATCATTTCAAACCAACTCGTCGAGACCTATAAAATTGGTAAAAAACATTTTCTGAATAGACGAAGTTCAGTTTTCGTCTTATACGGGCTGACATGAAAATTCTCTATTCACCCATTTTACTCGGTAACGGTTGATTTTACGCCAATATCTTATAGAACCATTTCGAACCGCCTCATAACGGCGGATAATTTTTCTATATAACTCTTTCTGATCAGACGAAGTTTAGGTTTTGATTCACTACGAGCTCTCCTATGAAAATTTACATGTTAGTCCATTTTGCTGGATAACCATTGATTTTATGAAAAATTCATACAGAATCATTTCAAACCAACTCGGCGAGACCTATAAAATTGGTAAATAACATTTTCTGAATAGACGAAGTTCAGTTTTCGTCTTATACGGGCTGACATGAAAATTCTCTATTCACCCATTTTACTCGGTAACATTTGATTTTACGCCAATATCTTATAGAACCATTTCGAACCGCCTCATCACGGCGGATAATTTTTCTATATAACTTTTTCCGATCAGACGAAGTTTAGGTTTTGATTCACTACGAGCTCTCCTATGAAAATTTACATGTTACTCCATTTTGCTGGATAACGATTGATTTTGTGAAAAATTCATACAGAGTCATTTCAAACCAACTCGTCGAGACCTAAAAAATTGGTAAATAACATTTTCTGAATAGACGAAGTTCAGTTTTCGTCTTATTACGGGCCGACATGAAAATTCACTATTCACCCATTTTACTCGGTAACGGTTGATTTTACGCCAATATCTTATAGAACCATTTCGAACCGCCTCATTACGGCGGATAATTTTTCTATATAACTTTTTCCGATCAGACGAAGTTTAGGTTTTGATTCACTACGAGCTCTCCTATGAAAATTTACATGTTAGTCCATTTTGCTGGATAACAAGTGATTTTATGAAAAATTCATACAGAGTCATTTCAAACCAACTTGTCGAGACCTGTAAAATTGGTAAATAACATTTTCTGAATAGACGAAGTTCAGTTTTCGTCTTATTACGGGCTGACATGAAAATTCAAAATTCACCCATTTTACTCGGTAACGGTTGATTTTACGCCAATATCTTATAGAACCATTTCGAACCGCCTCATTACGGCGGATAATTTTTCTATATAACTTTTTCCGATCAGACGAAGTTTAGGTTTTGATTCACTACGAGCTCTGCTATGAAAATATACATGTTAGTCCATTTTGCTGGATAACAGTTGATTTTATGAACAATTCATACTGAGTCATTTCAAACCAACTCGTCGAGACCTATAAAATTGGTAAATAACATTTTCTGAATAGACGAAGTTCAGTTTTCGTCTTATTACGGGCTGACATGAAAATTCACTATTCACCCATTTTACTCGGTAACGGTTGATTTTACGCCAATATCTTATAGAACCATTTCAAACCGCCTCATCACGGCGGATAATTTTTCTATATAACTTTTTCCGATCAGACGAGGTTTAGGTTTTGATTCACTACGAGCTCTCCTATGAAAATTTACATGTTAGTCCATTTTTCTGGATAACGATTGATTTTATGAAAAATTCAAATAGAGTCATTTCAAACCAACTCGTCGAGACCTATAAAATTGGTAAATAACATATTCTGAATAGACGAAGTTCAGTTTTCGTCTTATTGCGGGCTGACATGAAAATCCACTATTCACCCATTTTACTCGGTAACGGTTGATTTTACGCCTATATCTCATAGAGCCATTTCGAACCGCCTCATCACGGCGGATAATTTTTCTATATAACTTTTTCCGATCAGACGAAGTTTAGGTTTTGATTCACTACGAGCTCTCCTATGAAAATTTACATGTTAGTCCATTTTGCTGGATAACCATTGATTTTATGAAAAATTCATACAGAATCATTTCAAACCAACTCGGCGAGACCTATAAAATTGGTAAATAACATTTTCTGAATAGACGAAGTTCAGTTTTCGTCTTATACGGGCTGTCATGAAAATTCCCTATTCACCCATTTTACTCGGTAACGGTTGATTTTACGCCAATATCTTATAGAACCATTTCGAACCGCCTCATCACGGCGGATAATTTTTCTATATAACTTTTTCCGATCAGACGAAATTTAGGTTTTGATTCACTACGAGCTCTCCTATGACAATTTACATGTTAGTCCATTTTGCTGGATAACGATTGATTTTGTGAAAAATTCATATAGACTCATTTCAAACCAACTCGTCGAGACCTATAAAGTTGGTAAATAACATTTTCTGAATAGACGAAGTTCAGTTTTCGTCTTATTACGGGCTGACATGAAAATTCACTATTCACCCATTTTACTCGGTAACGGTTGATTTTACGCCAATATCTTATAGAGACATTTCGAACCGCCTCATAACGGCGGATAATTTTTCTATATAACTCTTTCTGATCAGACGAAGTTTAGGTTTTGATTCACTACGAGCTATCCTATGAAAATTTACATGTTAGTCCATTTTGCTGGATAACCATTGATTTTATGAAAAATTCATACAGAATCATTTCAAACCAACTCGGCGAGACCTATAAAATTGGTAAATAACATTTTCTGAATAGACGAAGTTCAGTTTTCGACTTATACGGGCTGACATGAAAATTCTCTATTCACCCATTTTACTCGGTAACGGTTGATTTTACGCCAATATCTTATAGAACCATTTCGAACCGCCTCATCACGGCGGATAATTTTTCTATATAACTTTTTCCGATCAGACGAGGTTTAGAGGTTTTGATTCATTACGAGCTCTCCTATGAAAATTTACATGTTAGTCCATTTTGCTGGATAACGATTGATTATATGAAAAATTCATATGGACTCATTTCAAACCAACTCGTCGAGACCTATAAAGTTGGTAAATAACATTTTCTGAATAGACGAAGTTCAGTTTTCGTCTTATTACGGGCTGAAATGAAAATTCATTATTCACCCATTTTACTCGGTAACGGTTGGCTTTACGCCAATATCTTATAGAGCCATTTCGTACCGCCTCATCACGGCGGATAATTTTTCTATATAACTTTTTCCGATCAGACGAAGTTTAGGTTTTGATTCACTACGAGCTCTCCTATGATAATTTACATGTTAGACCATTTTGCTGGATAACGATTGATTTTATGAAAAATTCATACAGTCATTTCAAACCAACTTGTCGAGACCTATAAAATTGGTAAATAACATTTTCTGAATAGACGAAGTTCAGTTTTCGTCTTATACGGGCTGACATGAAAATTCTCTATTCACCCATTTTACTCGGTAACGGTTGATTTTACGCCAATATCTTATAGAACCATTTCGAACCGCCTCATCACGGCGGATAATTTTTCTATATAACTTTTTCTGATCAGACGAGGTTTAGAGGTTTTGATTCATTACGAGCTCTCCTATGAAAATTTACATGTTAGTCCATTTTGCTGGATAACGATTGATTTTATGAAAAATTCATATAGAGTCATTTCAAACCAACTCGTCGAGACCTATAAAATTGATAAATAACATATTCTGAATAGACGAAGTTCAGTTTTCGTCTTATTGCGGGCTGACATGAAAATCCACTATTCACCCATTTTACTCGGTAACGGTTGATTTTACGCCAATATCTTATAGAACCATTTCGAACCGCCTCATCACGGCGGATAATTTTTCTACATAACTTTTTCCGATCAGACGAAGTTTAGGTTTTGATTCACTACGAGCTCTCCTATGAAAATTTACATGTTAGTCCATTTTGCTGGATAACAAGTGATTTTATGAAAAATTCATACAGAGTCATTTCAAACCAACTTGTCGAGACCTATAAAATTGGTAAATAACATTTTCTGAATAGACGAAGTTCAGTTTTCGTCTTATACGGGCAGACATGAAAATTCCCTATTCACCCATTTTACTCGGTAACGGTTGATTTTACGCCAATATCTTATAGAACCATTTCGAACCGCCTCATCACGGCGGATAATTTTTCTATATAACTTTTTCCGATCAGACGAAGTTTAGGTTTTGATTCACTACGAGCTCTCCTATGAAAATTTACATGTTAGTCCATTTTGCTGGATAACGATTGATTTTGTGAAAAATTCATACAGAGTCATTTCAAACCAACTCGTCGAGACCTAAAAAATTGGTAAATAACATTTTCTGAATAGACGAAGTTCAGTTTTCGTCTTATTACGGGCTGACATGAAAATTCACTATTCACCCATTTTACTCGGTAACGGTTGATTTTACGCCAATATCTTATAGAACCATTTCGAACCGCCTCATCACGGCGGATAATTTTTCTATATAACTTTTTCCGATCAGACGAAGTTTAGGTTTTGATTCACTACGAGCTCTCCTATGAAAATTTACATGTTAGTCCATTTTGCTGGATAACAAGTGATTTTATGAAAAATTCATACAGTCATTTCAAACCAACTTGTCGAGACCTATAAAATTGGTAAATAACATTTTCTGAATAGACGAAGTTCAGTTTTCGTCTTATTACGGGCTGACATGAAAATTCACAATTCACCCATTTTACTCGGTAATGGTTGATTTTACGCCAATATCTTATGGAACCATTTCGAACCGCCTCATCACGGCGGATAATTTTTCTATATAACTTTTTCCGATCGGACGAAGTTTAGGTTTTGATTCACTACGAGCTCTGCTATGAAAATATACATGTTAGTCCATTTTGCTGGATAACAGTTGATTTTATGAAAAATTCATACTGAGTCATTTCAAACCAACTCGTCGAGACCTATAAAATTGGTAAATAACATTTTCTGAATAGACGAAGTTCAGTTTTCGTCTTATTACGGGCTGACATGAAAATTCATTATTCACCCATTTTACTCGGTAACGGTTGATTTTACGCCAATATCTTATAGAGCCATTTCGAACCGCCTCATCACGGCGGATAATTTTTCTATATAACTTTTTCCGATCAGACGAAGTTTAGGTTTTGATACACTACGAGCTCTCCTATGATAATTTACATGTTAGTCCATTTTGCTGGATAACGGTTGATTTTATGAAAAATTCATACAGAATCATTTCAAACCAACTCGTCGAGACCTATAAAATTGGTAAAAAACATTTTCTGAATAGACGAAGTTCAGTTTTCGTCTTATACGGGCTGACATGAAAATTCTCTATTCACCCATTTTACTCGGTAACGGTTGATTTTACGCCAATATCTTATAGAACCATTTCGAACCGCCTCATAACGGCGGATAATTTTTCTATATAACTCTTTCTGATCAGACGAAGTTTAGGTTTTGATTCACTACGAGCTCTCCTATGAAAATTTACATGTTAGTCCATTTTGCTGGATAACCATTGATTTTATGAAAAATTCATACAGAATCATTTCAAACCAACTCGGCGAGACCTATAAAATTGGTAAATAACATTTTCTGAATAGACGAAGTTCAGTTTTCGTCTTATACGGGCTGACATGAAAATTCTCTATTCACCCATTTTACTCGGTAACGGTTGATTTTACGCCAATATCTTATAGAACCATTTCGAACCGCCTCATCACGGCGGATAATTTTTCTATATAACTTTTTCCGATCAGACGAAGTTTAGGTTTTGATTCACTACGAGCTCTCCTATGAAAATTTACATGTTACTCCATTTTGCTGGATAACGATTGATTTTGTGAAAAATTCATACAGAGTCATTTCAAACCAACTCGTCGAGACCTAAAAAATTGGTAAATAACATTTTCTGAATAGACGAAGTTCAGTTTTCGTCTTATTACGGGCTGACATGAAAATTCACTATTCACCCATTTTACTCGGTAACGGTTGATTTTACGCCAATATCTTATAGAACCATTTCGAACCGCCTCATCACGGCGGATAATTTTTCTATATAACTTTTTCCGATCAGACGAAGTTTAGGTTTTGATTCACTACGAGCTCTCCTATGAAAATTTACCTGTTAGTCCATTTTGCTGGATAACGATTGATTTTATGAAAAATTCATCCAGAGTCATTTCAAACCAACTCGTCGAGACCTATAAAATTGGTAAATTGCATTTTCTGAATAGACGAAGTTCAGTTTTACTTCCACATCCACGTAGTGGATTGGAAGTATAGTAATCGCAAAAAAATTTTCAAAAATTTTTATTCGTGAAATAGGTTTAGAATGTCATGAAACGTCGAGATTTTAAATTTGAGCGAAAAAAAAATTTCTGTCTGTCTGTCTGTCGGTCTGTCGGTCTGTCTGTAACTTTTTTTGTCCGCACGCTTTCTCCGGAACGGTTTAAGATATTGACCTGAAATTTTGTACACGTATATATTATAACGAGATCTGGAACTGGATTGTTTTTTGAGGAAATCCGGTGAAGGGTTGGGGGTTAAATAGGGGTAAAGAGGGGGAAATAAGTAAAGCAAGCTTGTAAGAGTACAGAAACTTGAAATTCGGTGTATGTACTAGAAGTTAAGGTCTCAGATTTTTTTATAATATTTTTCAACCCCCCACCACCCCTACCCCATTAAAGGGGTTGATAAAATAAAGTTGAGATATTCATTTGAAATTTCGTACACGTATGTATTATAACGATGTCTAGAATTAGATTATATTTTGGGATGATTCCGTTGAAGGGTTGGGGGTTAATGTGGGGTAAATAGAGGAATATAAGTAAAACAAGTTGGTAAGAGTACAGAAACTTGAAATTCGGTGTATGTACTAGAAGCCAAAGCGTCAGATTTTTTAATAATATTTTTCAACCCCCACCACCCCTACTCCAATTTGATAAAATAAAATTGAGATATTCATTTGAAATTTTCTACACGTATGTATTATAACGACATCTGGAACTAGATTATATTTTGAGATAATTCCGTTGAAGGGTTGGGGGTTAAATAGGGGTAAATAGGGGAAAATAAATAAAGCAAGCTGGTAAGACTACAGAAACTTGAAATTCGGTGTATGTACTAGAAGCCAAGGTCTCAGATTATTTATAATATTTTTCAACCCCCACCACCCTTCATTAATAAAAGGGTTGATAAAATAAAATCGAGATATTCATTTGAAATTTGGTACGCGTATGAATTATAACGACATCTGGAACTAGATTATACTTTGAGATGATTCCGTTGAAGGGTTGGGGGTTATTTAGGGGTCAATAGTGGGAAATAAGTAAAGCAAGCTGGTATGAGTACAGAAACTTGAAATTCGGTGTATGTACAAGAAGTTAAGGCCTCAGATTTTTTCATAATATTTTTCAACCCCCCCACCACCCCTACCCCATTAATGGGGTTGACAAAATAAAGTTGAGATATTCATTTGAAATTTCGTACACGTATGTATTATAACGACGTCTGGAATTAGTTTATATTTTGAGATGATTCCGTTGAAGGGTTGGGGGTTAATTTGGGGTAAATAGAGGAATATAAGTAAAACGTTGGTAAGACTACAGAAACTTGAAATTCGGTGTATGTACTAGAAGCCACAGCGTCAGATTTTCTTATAATATTTTTTAACCCAACCACTCATACTCCAATATGAAAAGGGTTGATAAAATAAAATTGAGATATTCATTTGAAATTTAGTACACGTATGTATTATAACGACGTCTGAAACTAGATCATAATTTGAGATGATGCCGTTGAAGGGTTGGGGGTTAAATAGGGGCAAATAGGGGAAAATAAGTAAAGCAAGCTGGTATGACTACAGAAATTTGGGATTCGGTGTATATACTAGAAACCAAGGCCTCAGATTTCTTTCTAATATTTTTCAAACTCTACCACCTCCGCTTCATTATTAATGGGATTGATAACATCAAATTGAGATATTCACTTGAAAGTTAGTACACGTATGTATTGTAGTGACATCTGATTGAGATGACTCCATTGAGGTGGTAGGTTGTAAATAGTGGAAAATAAGTACGGTAAACTAGAAACTTCATTTTTAACGTATATCAATAGAAACAAATGAAAATATATTACCAGAAAATACTAGTAATTATTCAAACTTTTACAAAATACTTATCACAAATAAGTTTAAAACATATATCTTTCTTATATCAATTATAACAAAGAATATGCCCATTATGAACAGTACAACTGTTATCATAATGTAATTTTTAATTTAAATTATCCTGCTCAGTGAAACCCAAAGATAATCAAAACAAAAGCACTTACCGATATAGCAGTAACACAAAACTTTAGAACATCCACAGACACGTGTTTCGGCATCTATGCCTCTTCGGTGCGGCTTTTTCTAAAGTTCACAATCAACTGAAATATGTAAGCAAATACTCGTGTTATAACTATCAAAGGATTACCATATATATATAAGATATAAGAAAGATATATGTTTTAAACTTATTTGTGATAAGTATTTTGTAAAAGTTTGAATAATTACTAGTATTTTCTGGTAATATATTTTCATTTGTTTCTATTGTTATAGAGCTTTTACAGTTCCAGGAAGTTGCATTTGCATATAATTATATTGATAATTATCCCTTTACGGGGAATTTCCTATAATCTTATTTTAATTTTTAATATCCTGTTCTGGTAATCCTTTGATAGTTATAACACGAGTATTTGCTTACATATTTCAGTTGATTGTGAACTTTAGAAAAAGCCGCACCGAAGAGGCATAGATGCCGAAACACGTGTCTGTGGATGTTCTAAAGTTTTGTGTTACTGCTATATCGGTAAGTGCTTTTGTTTTGATTATCTTTGGGTTTCACTGAGCAGGATAATTTAAATTAAAAATTACATTATGATAACAGTTGTACTGTTCATAATGGGCATATTCTTTGTTATAATTGATATAAGAAAGATATATGTTTTAAACTTATTTGTGATAAGTATTTTGTAAAAGTTTGAATAATTACTAGTATTTTCTGGTAATATATTTTCATTTGTTTCTATTGTTATAGAGCTTTTACAGTTCCAGGAAGTTGCATTTGCATATAATTATTTTAACGTATATGGTAGAAACCAACTCCTCAAACTTTTCTATGACATCTACCCCAAATATTATTAAAATTCTATGACCAATAATTTCCACATACTAGAGTGCAAATATGGTCAAGATGTTTCCTTTAAAGTGACTTGGACGAATAATCTGGATGTGGAAGTAGTGATTCCTTAGGCAGCGGTTTTACATTCAATGGCTACTATGATTTTTCCAATGTTATTAGGTTACCAGATTTACACAGAAATGTGCCATTTTAGTTTCCAAAGCCCACTAATCTATTATCTATTAGCCGCATGTTTCTAAAAGCTTGGTTGCATTGTATTTTGGCTGAAATCTCAAATATTTCTGAGCGGATTTTCAAAATTTTGGTATCATTAGATTCGTATGAAAATGAGGTATTTAAAAATGTTGGTGAACGATTAAATTCCCATTTAAAAAAAAACCGAGTTAGTGGGTAAAAATCACATTTAAAAATTTTAAACGCCTCTCGAGAATTAAGTAATGCAATCATATTGCTCTTTTTATATAGTAACGTAGCACACAAACTAAAATATATTTTGGGCACCACAGCACTCTGGATTCAGAAATAGATTTTTTTATAAAATTTTTAATGTTTATCAAAAAGTGACCAAAATGGATGTATTGTATTCAAAATTTCCTCTAGATTCCAAAAATGTAAAAATATATAGGGTGTTCCATTTAAAAATCGAAAGTTGTGGGCATTTCCGATCAAACCGGATGTGCACCAAACTTGATTTTTTATTGAAAAGATGGCATTTTAGTCGTGTAATAAGGCCTCCTAATTTCAATGTTCTATTCCAAATATTTTAGGAAATATCGGGGCGAGCGCAATTCGTGACTCACCCGGTATACAATTACTTTAGGTCACAACACAGCTATATTGCTTTGTAAACATATGTGCCCCATTTTGATTCTGACTATGCTATTATTTATTACCCATGAACCACTTAAAAAGTATGTTGTCGGGTCGTCTAGGGTGTACGTAGGGACGCTGCACTTCACTTGACTGGAGCTTGTTTGCTTTATTTTATTTAGAAAATCTTGTAATTACTAATTCCATATGAACTCTGTTTTTCTATTGAGGCGCTTCATTTCACGCAGAATTTCTTAATCTACCGGTGGCAGAAATTTTTCAAGTTTAACGGAGTTTCTACAGCTTTTTTACCGCTTTTTAGAGAGCATCTTAAAAATAGGTATATTCACGACGACACAACTTAATAAAATTGAAGTTTTTACTTGAAATTTGGTACATGTATGCATTATAACGATATGAAATTAGATTATATTTTGAGATTATTCCATTAAACGGCTGGGGGTTAAATAGGGGTAAATAGAAAAATATAAGTAAAGCAAGCTGGTAAGAAGAAACTTGATATTTGATGTATGTACTAGTAGTCAAGGCCTTAGGTTTTTTTTATAACACTGTTCAACCCGTCCACCACCCCCACTTCATTATGAAATGAGCTGATAAAAATAGGGTGAAATACATATGTATTATAACGACATCTGGAACTATATTATATTTTGAGATGATTCCGTTGAAGGGGTGGAGGGGGTAAGTAGAGATACATAGAGGAAAATGAGTAAAGCAAGCTGGTAAGAGTACAGAAACTTGAGATTTCGGATTTCTTTATAATATTTTTCAACCCCTCACTACCTCTACTCCGTTAGTAACCCAGCAAACATTTAAGTATTATTTGACATCAAGACTACCTAAATTATGCATAATAAATTTAGTCGCAAAATTAGAATTAAACATATTGATGCTACGTGGAATCGACATAAGTGGAGAATAAGACAACGTCGAAATTAAGTTATATCAACTAAAACAGGTAAAATTACATATAAATCTTACTTGTAGTCGCACAGTACATTTGGTTATTAATACCTGTTTAGGTAAATTTTACTTGAATTCAACGTCAATTTGACATCAAGTTGGCTAGTTTTAGGTAGAATTTACGGACATATGTGTAATTTAAAAATGACACCAAGTGGAAAAAAATAAGATTTTTACACTTATTTGGTATTTTTATCTATAAGTAGTCGACATATGGTTGTCAGTCCCTTACAAAACTGAAGAGATACCTAACTCATAATAACCATACAAGATGAATGCCGGTAACTAGAATAAAAACAATTTATGAGGAAAGTATTTGCAGTTCTCGCTTATTGAAATCAATGCGCCGAAAATTTTTCTGTGAATGATAGCAGCTGTACTCCATAAAATACTAATGCGCCTCAAAAATATTCATGTATAAGAAAATTTATATTACCAAA
The DNA here is from genome assembly GCA_963583905.1 of Stenurella melanura. NCBI lineage: Eukaryota > Metazoa > Arthropoda > Insecta > Coleoptera > Cerambycidae > Stenurella > Stenurella melanura. Next base: position 10,215,050 of record OY757317.1, read on the forward strand.
TAAAAAAATTATTGTAATATTTTGAGCCGAAAATATACTATACTTGTTAAAAATGAGTTTACAGGTATAATTAGGTATTTTCTTAAACTTTTTGTCAGTTTGTTTCCATATACACTCATTTTACAAACTACAATTTGGAATCATATTTCAACTGCGCTGAGAAAATATGGCGTCTTGTGCTAATTAGACCTCTAAGTTAAAATTACCATGACAATCTACGTATTTTATAGGTGGAAATTATCATAGGTCAAGTTACACGAAAATTTACGACATTTTGGTTAACTTTACCTATTGAAAGTATTATTAACTCTGTTGTTATATCAAATAATTACTTGTAGGTAAATATAACCTATTTATATTACCTTATTTTGAATATACTACTATATACTATATACTTCTACTTATTATGTGTAAATTTTAACTCGACTAGTGTATTGTGTTGACGAGTGAGTTGTCATAATGGAGCCAATATCATCATATTGCCTTGGTATTCGACAGCGTCCAAAAGTTCTGGAAGCTGGCATTCGGCAATACCCTTGTATTGAAATTCTATAGGCAATTATTTCCACATACTAGAGTGCAAATATAGTCAAGATGTTCTCCTTTAAAAAGACTTGGATGGGAAATCTGGATGCGGAAGTAGTGATTCCTTAAGTGGTGGTTTTTTACCTTTGGCATACTTCATTTGTACATTGGCACCACGAATTATCCAACCATGCTACGTTAATGGCCTCTTTTAATGACTGAAATAATTTTTAGATAATAACTATACCACCTAAGTACCTAATGGTTCAAATAACCTAAATAATATGAATTCTACAAACAGGTTAGACGGGGGTTAGCTTCTGAATTACTATTTTATAGTGAAGTTTACTTTGAGGTCGATTTGCCAGGTTACTGCGACAAAGAGGTTTAAAATGTATTTTTTTAGAGTAACTTTAAGGTCAGTTTACGGGTAATTGACAATTGGTGAAATCAGGTAGATAATCCAGGTAGAATTTACCGATGTTGTCTACCTTATATTACTTCAAAGAAGAGTAATAAAAGTGACCAAATAAGTTGCTATTTAGGTATATATTACGTAGGATTTCCGACAAAATCTACCTAGAAAGATATTCGACTATTAGAAATATTTTTAGTCGCTAAAAAGGTAAATACTACCTAATTATATTACCTATTTCGACCTTATTGGAAATTTACCCTTGAGGTCAATTTTGGTAGATTTTTTTAGTAGCTTTCCACTTGCTGTTTTCGTTAAATTTACCTTCAAAGAAAATTGTGTATGAGGTAGATTAATTGGTATTATTTACGTAAACTTAAATCTAAATTAAGACTAATTGGTCAATTTTTATCGGAGGTCTATTTTTCCAGTCAATTTTACGTTATAATTACTTTGGTAAGTAAATTTGTCTTGTCCCAAGTCGAATTGGAGCTAATTTTAAGAAAAATGTTTGCTGGGAAAGGGGTTGATAAAATAAAATTGAGATAGTCGCATGAAATTTGGTACACGTATGTATTGTAATGACGTATGATTGAGATAATTCCATTGAATAAGTGGAGGGGGGGGGGGGGTGTAATTTTTTTTATGACATCTTCCCCAAATATTAAAATTCTATGACCAATTATTTCCACATACTAGAGTGCAAATATAGTTGTTTTTCCCTTTAAAGATACTTGGATGGAAAATCTGGATGTGGAAGTAGTGATTCCTGAGGCAATACGGATGGCCAAGACTGGAGATCTAGGAAAGAATGTCCTATATACTTAATATAAAGAAAAACAGTAGCTAAGATGTGAAAATTATTTAAAAAGTTGAAAACCGTAAAATCATGATTTAGCGCTTAAGCAGCAATAAATTTTCTACGCATTACAATAGATAATCTGAGTGTATTCTTCATACCTAAATATCTCTATTTAGTTTTGTCGTTCGGACCACCCTTAGAGTGCACCACATAGAAATAAAAAAGTATCCAGTTATGATATTACCATTTAATTTAAATTCTGAATGAAGGATAAACCTATATTTAAACCAAATAGTTATATATAGGCGCGCATTAAAGAAATTAAGGTTCCACAATAGTGTTGTAACTAAAACTTCCTCTAGAAAAAACTACAAAAATAAACAGTACAATAGAAATAATGAATTATATTCGAATTGAATAGGGTCAGGTCTATGATTTTGAATATTCTAAAAGCTCTGTAACATATTACCAACATCAAATTACCATAATTTACCATACTATAAATCCCGATGGGTGCAAGGGGCGCAGCTACTCAAAAGGGGTGGATTTATCAGTGGGGCGCATGAAAGTGTTACCATATGCAGTTCTTGTAACACCTCTCCCTACCTGTTTCATGCTTTGCACATACACAGTGTGTCCCATTTTGCTTGGAACCACCCTCACAGAAAGATTATTTTAAGTCCTATTTAATCTTGCTTATTTAATCCAAATCTTTGGAAAATTCATCTCTGCGGTAAATTAAATTTTATAATACATAGAAGCTCAACATACTATGTTTTTTGGAGTCGCCGTCACCTACTATGCGTTTTTCTATCTTCTCCTGATTATTACAAACAATATTTCTAAATTCATCTCTGGTGATTTTCTTGACAAGCCGACTAATTCTGCCGCGTAATTGCTGCCTATGCTAAGGTCGAAATTTGTATAACTTAATTTTAAGAATACTTTACAACTAAAAACCAAGGGGCATCAAATCGCCGATCGCGATCTTGGAGGCCACGCTATCAATAGACTACTACGTTCAATCCATCTACTGAGGATGTTTTGGTTGAGCCACTCCCTGACAGTTACCGCATGATGTGCAGTTCATCCATAATTGAGAATATAACTACACTCTTCCTTGTAGGTTTTAAACTGCATCCCAGAGCTTGTTTCTCAAAAAATCCAACAATATTAGCCTGCTTAAGTTTTCATTTATAAAAGGCCCGATCAATCACTCCACAATATCCAATTGGGCTTTTTCTCAAACGAAACTCTGAAATTCTATGTGGAAACCACTCCGTTTGTGGTGAATATAGGATAATCGCAGATTTTTTATTTCAAGAAATTTTCATCATTCAGATATTCTCCTTAGGTCCACAATATTTTTTCTTTGTCACCTACTTCTAAAGTACGCCGAAAGATGGGCTCATATGGTTTTCCAGTACTGCTATTTGGGGCAGCTATAAATAGTCTTCCGGGGCTTGTCAAAACAATATTCATCCAGCTTAAACGAGAGCCTTGGTCAAAATTTATCAAAATAAGTAAGTCGTCATATGCCTATGGCGGCCAGTTGCTCTAAATGTTGGTTTTGAAGTACTACAAGCATCATTAAAATACGCTTTTGTTGAAAACTCAACCTTTGGTCCAAAGAATCTACCAAAGAATCTACCCCTGCACTATGGCCTATTGTTAACGGTCCGTGAGCTATTCACTATTTACTGTTCAAATTTCACGTGAAACGGTGTTATCCAAAGTAATTCTGAGGTAATAACCTATTTTTACCGTCGAACACTGGCCTAAACTGTTTCTAGAAAGATTAAAATTACAAAATAAATCATTTGTTGCTGAACTGGGAATCATCAAGTAATGAAAATGCATATCTTGGCCAATAAATACGGAATGAGAACAAGATAATTTTAGACCACTCGCAGATCTGCTTTATTAAAGTTCGCCGTTTAGTGTCTCACATACCGTGTTGGTATCAAATGCCGAAATTTATTGCCATAACACCATAATCTTTTGGTAATAATTATAGTAAAGAGGCTTAAAGGGTAATTGATTTCTTTGAATAGACGAGCTGATGCAAGAAAGAAAGTGAGAAGTTTAGGACTTGAGGGGGCGACTGGGGTAAATTTAAATATTTTATTCTTGCAATTATTTAATGTTTATTTAGCTAGAAGCAAAAATTGCACAATAGATACTAATAACGAAGAAATATTTATCTACCCTTATTACACTCTTCGAAATACAAAACGAAGAGTATATTGCATTCGATCGGCACATTTCTAAAACCGGTAATATTGCTCGTAGAGAAAATTTTTTTATATCACTGTGTTGGTTGGTGATCGAATTCTGAACGACTTTCAAATTGTCCGTCCGTCCGTCTGTTTGTCTGTCTGTCCGTCCGCCTGTCTATCTGGAATGCTATGTATATCAGTACATGAAGTAGTGTTTTACTCAATTTCGTTATATCAGTACATTTTTTGAAGCCTCTTTCTAGGCTCTCATTCCTATATTAGCATGGAATATCCCCCAACCACTTGGATGTAATGAATTTTTTTGTTGAAATAATGCAATCTGCAGATGGATAGTAAAGAAATCACCACAGCCACAATTATGGGTTTTAAGAAAAGCTTATGTGAATACCAGACATCTAATTAATGTTTTTGAATCATGTTCATTTCCTAAAAGTGTACAGGGTGACCAAACATGATTTTTCAATTAAGAACTTTTGAAATTGAATTTTCTCAATTTTTCAAATGGAATACCCCGTATATTTTTCAGCGATGTGATGTAGAAATGAAAAACGAACATTTTTTGTAAGTACTTCCCTATGGCTAATTGCAACCATTTTCGTTTTATAAATAGACAAGTGTCAAATTCAAGAATAAACTTCCCTCAAATAATTCATTAGAAAAATGTATAATAGGTGTTCGACGTGTTGCCCATTTTGATTGACCCACGTCTTTAGGCAATTTTGAAATGAGGCCATTTAGTGGGACCATTTCTTCTAATCCATTGAAATGAGTAAATAGTATTTAACAGGTCTTTTACTGTAATGTTTTTTTGTACACAAGCAACGAAACCTCAGTTTGGTATAAATTGTCGTGTACAACGGAGCGTTTATCATACTTATCGGTCGTTAGTTACAATTTGTATTGAATTTAAAATATTTGGAATTGTACAATACGAATTTTAATACAGCGGAACTTGTAGACGTGACTTTTGTTTTGGGCGAGTCAGACAGAAATTGTTTACTTGCCAATAGAATTTATCACCAACGTTATCCTGAAAGAAGGATTCCTGATTTTAGCAGCTTCTAAAACGTTCTCGATAGATTTCTGGAAATTGGAAATGTCGAATATAAAAAAAGTGTAAGAATAAAACGTGTTGTGAACGAAGAAAATGAGTTTTATGTGGTGCTGGCAACGGTTGAGAATCCCCATGTTAGTCGAAGAGAAGTGAGCTCATTAGTAGGAATAAGTAGAAGATCTGTGGGTCGAATCTTAAAAACAAATAAGTTGCATGCATATCATATTCAAATGCACCAGGAATTATCTGATGACGATTTTCAAAAGCGCCTACAATTTTGTAATTGGGCCAGAGGTAAAATGCAAGACGATGTCAACTTCTTCAATGTTTTATTCACTGATGAGGCAGCTTTTCATAAAAATGGATTTGTTAATAGGCACAATTTCCATTACTATGCTTCGGAAAATCCTCACTTTTTTATGCAAGTTGATAACCAACACAGATGGTCTATAAAGGTTTGTGGAGGAATTACTGGAGAACATGTAATAGGGCCACATTTCTTTGATGGTACATTGACTGGAGCTATTTATCTTTATTTTTTGGAAAACTATCTGCCACAATTATTGGTAAACCTCCCTGAAAGAATTCGAAATAGGATGTGGTTTCAGCAAGATGGTGCTCCACCACATTATTTAAATGCAATTAGAGACCACTTAAATAATACCTACCCTCATCAATGGATTGGAAGAAATGGACCCACTAAATGGCCTGCTATATCCCCAGATCTTACAAAAATCGATTTCTTTTTATGGGGATACGTGAAGGAAATTGGTTATAGAGACACGCCAACAACAGTACAAAATATGAAGAAAAGAATAATAACTGTCTTTAGATCACACCGGCAGTTTTAAGAACAGTGGGAACCTCATTTCAAAAGCGCATAGAGATGTGTATCAATCAAAATGGACAACATGTGGAACATTTATTATAATTTTTCCTACTAATCATAATCTGCTTGAAAATTATTTGAAACATTTTTCTATAAAATTAAAAATTGTTATTTAACCAGCAGTGCACGTAATACGTGTAAAACCATCTAAAAATATATGTATTTATTTTCAATCGCTTTTTTGCATAATTTGTTTTGAGTATGTAACTTTGCATCAGTTAATTATACAGTGTGAATCTAAAGAAACGCACAAAATTCATATCTTTGGTATGTCATTTTTCAAAAAATTTAGAACAGCGTGCAAAGTGGGGCCTCTATTGTTCGTCTTATATACTAACGATTTACAAGGCGTATTAAGAATAAATAATCTATTTCAATACGCAGATGATAATTCATGTGTGGCGATTGGTTCTACAGTAACAGATTGTGTAAGTAAACTTACCCGTATAGCCTCTGATATGACACAGTTTTGTGAAACAAATAGTTTGAATTTAAATGGGAATAAAACTTCCCTTGTCATGTTCTCTCCAACTGTTAATGTCGATTTCTCCCTATATGTACCTTTGGATGGTATGTGAATTAGACAGGTAGATTATGTAAAATTTCTTGGGGTAACGATAGACAGCAAATTAAATTGGGAAAATTATACCAATATCTTAATATCTAGATTAAACTCGGCATGTTATTTAATCCGATTTCTTAGAAATCAATTGTCAGTAGATAGCCTACGAATATTTTATTTTTCCTATGTACAAAAATAAATGTTTTGGAATATGCCATAATATTTTGGGGATCTTCCGTACACTGGCAGAGAGTATTTGTAAGTCAGAAACGGCTCATCAGATGTATGGTGGAAATTTCCAATAGAGAATCCTGTAGACCTTATTTTGAAAACCTGAATATACTTACCATCCCATCTCTTTATATCTATAAACTTTTGTTATTTGCTAAAAAGAATCCTGACATCTTCACAAGGAACAATGAAATATATAATTCAATGTCAACACGTCATGGAACTGACTTAAGTGTACCAATTCACTATCATACTTTCTACCAAAAAATGCCATTTTATAATGCTATTAAAGCTTTTAATGCTCTTCCTGTACACTTAAAATCGATAGAACAAATTGGTTTATTTAAAAAGCGACTTAAATATTATTTGGTTGAAAATGTGTTTTATTCTTTCAGTGAATTCGTAAATGTATAAGTTCATTGGGAAATGTTTATTTTTATATTCTTAATATTTTTAATTTTACTTTAGGACATATGTTATTGTTGCATTTCTTTTTTGTTATCTATTTAAACTCAATGTATTTTAACTTTCTTTGCATATTGGTTTTTTCTTCTTTGCTCTCGCTGTATTTGTAAATTGTATGTTTTTTTAATCATTCGATATAACTCTTAAAAACGAAATTTAAAATAAATAATGTAAACTTTTGACAATGCTAATGTCTTTTTGTATAGATTTATAGCAATAAAGAATTTTATTATTTTATTATTATTATTATTATTATTTATTATTATTATTATAATTTTATTATTATTATTAGTGTGTTTCACAGCCTTAAACTGGTAATATAGGTTCTACATCGGGAGTAAGCCATACTCCTTGGATGTAGTCCTTCAATTCACAGGGCCTTTCTAACTATGTGTGCTGTGCCTAAGATTGCCGTTTGCTGTAGTGCATATATGAGATCTGCTTCATCATTTCCTGGTATCTGCTTCAGCTTTTCTTGCTTTCCTTTGCTGATTGCTCCTGTGGCGCCGATGATAATTGGAATTATTGTTGTTTTATATCCCCACATTCGCTGAATTTCTATTTCTATTATTATTATTATTATTATTATTATTATTATTATTATTATTATGTCTACACCCGTCTTGATCAATGCCAAATGGTTGGAGGGTCACAATTTGAGCAATGGAGATGACTTTTTTGTCACAATTACTTATGTAACGTATTAATCAATAAAACTATTTTTTCCAAAAGAATGGCTTAGGTAATTTTTTTTTCATATCACCAGAAAGCTAAAGGAATATACCACCAAAAACAGTAAACAAAAATGTCTGTTTCTATTAAAAAAAAATTATGATGGCGTCATAACTCAAAAACCAATGACTTCATAAATTTTGCATAGTGACAAAATGTAGCATTTACAAAACTAAAATCGACCTGTGCGAGGATTTTTTTGACAAATGACACATAGGGGAAGTGTGGGAACAGTGTCACACTTTTTTTATGCTCTCATATTTACTATGTGTACCCTAATTGGCATGCACACATAGATTAATATTGACACATACAGTTTAATGTAAGTCTCCACGAAGTAGTTTTATTCTAGATTTTTATACAACTAGTTAAATAAAATAAAATGCAGTCATGTGTCAATTGTAACACTGTACCCAGGGGTATGGGTACAGTGTTACATCCTCGGTAACAACGATGTTTGTAGGCAGTCAACAAAATTATTTTTACTAAAACGAAAGATTTTTAAATATTTTATTAAATAAACATTCATTTATAAAATATGGTATTATTATTCATATACTGAAGTCAATAAAAGTCCTACTTATATACAAAAAAATATAAAAAAAATCAACAAATAATTCTTCATTGAGAAAGTCGTTTTTTGTTTGTTTTTGGTCTCCGTGGCATATCTGAAAGAAAGATAGAAGTCTAATTCAAATAATACAAATATTTTAACTATGCAAAAAACAGTGTTACATGTGACAGTGTTCCCTACAAGAGAATGTAACACTGTTCCCAACTTCAACATCATTTCTAAAACCAAGCTACCGACTGAATAATTTATTTTAAGGTTATGTTGATTACAACAAACTGAAGCCAATATATGTATCTAAATACTCCAGATACTGAGATATTAATAAAAATTTAGAAAACCAGTAAAATAGTGGGTCACAAAACTTTAAGGTAAATAGAAATTGTTCCTAAATAATAGTTTTTCTCACCTGATTTTACACGATTCTCAGAAGGCAGAATAAATATCACTGTAGCACAAGGCATATCTAAATATGCCATCTGTTGGCACTTTTGGTAAGTCAAATACAAGAACAAGGCGGCAAATTCAAATGTAACACTGTTCCCTGTGTAACACTGTTCGCACACTTCCCCTACCAAATATATAAATTTTGTGAGTTTCTTTAGATTCAGACTGTACTTATTCACACCCTATAATTAACATTTTTGTTCCGTTACTTAAAAGAATTTTATTAGTTTTATATAAGTTTCTACATAGTACAAGTATCTTGTTCTCATGTTTTTAAGGGTTAAGGTTAATGGTGGAATAGCTGTTGAGCTAAACTTCGCCCGATGGATTAAAACATTGTATTTCTTTGTTCTAATAAACACAATTTTTATTATTATTATTATTAATATTCGGGCGGCCACTTTGTTTAAGTTATTGATTAAAATTACTAAAGGTTCGTAATTAACAGTAAATTTGCACCAGTCGCCCCTACAAATACATAAATTACAGGAGAGAATTCATAAGTGCGTATAAATTTTTTTTAAACAATTTTATTTGAGAGAATGTATGGGTGGCCGAGCAGTTCTGAAGATATATTAATATAAAACAATTCAGTTTTCTGTGAAATTAGAATTCTAGTATTGCACCCCGCTGAGGCTTAACTAAAGGTTGTAACGGTCGGCGGAGAGAGAATAGGCACAAAATTAATTTCTGCTGTTTTGATATTTGAAATAATTTAGGTAGCGTTGCAATGAAATATAGTTTTTGGACGCATAAATAACAATAGGCATTCATTATCAAACTGGTCTAACTCATGATACGGTTTCTTTTCCAAGGCACTTACAAAATGTCGAATGAAATGGGCCTTTTCACTTTTGCGGTTGTAATATTGGATCAAAGACTAATAATATTAGTATACTAAGGTGTACGGTTTTGGTCGCGGAGAATGATTAAAATTCAGAATTTTGGACAAATAATTTACAATATGTAAAAAATTTAAATAAAATTGACGTCTCCGGGTACTTTTTCGATTAGCATTAACTTCTGCTTGATTGCACTTAAATTTCTTTTCAACCAATTTCTTGTAAAGGACATTAATGGATCTGTTTTTATTACTTCCACATCCACGTAGTGGATTGGAAGTATAATATTCGTAAAATAAAACTCAATTTTTTTTCTCTTGAAATAGGTTTAGAATGTCATGAAACGTCGAGATTTTAAATTTCAGCGATATATTACTTCCACATCCACGTAGTGGATTGGAAGTATAGTAATCGCAAAAAAATTTTCAAAAATTTTTATTCGTGAAATAGGTTTAGAATGTCATGAAACGTCGAGATTTTAAATTTGAGCGAAAAAAAATTTTCTGTCTGTCTGTCGGTCTGTCTGTCTGTAACTTTTTTTTTGTCCGCACGCTTTCTCCGGAACGGTTTAAGATATTGACCTGAAATTTTGTACACGTATATATTATAAGGAGATCTGGAACTGGATTGTTTTTTGAGGAAATCCGGTGATGGGTTGAGGGTTAAATAGGGGTAAATAGGGGGAAATAAGTAAAGCAAGCTTGTAAGAGTACAGAAACTTGAAATTCGGTGTATGTACTAGAAGTTAAGGCCTCAGATTTTTTTATATCTTTCAACCCCCCACCACCCCTACCCCATTAATGGGGTTGATAAAATAAAGTTGAGATATTAATTTGAAATTTCGTACACGTATTATAACGATGTCTAGAATTAGATTATATTTTGGGATGATTCCGTTGAGGGGTTGGGGGTTAATTTGGGGTAAATAGAGGAATATAAGTAAAACGAGTTGGTAAGAGTACAGAAACTTGAAATTCGGTGTATGTACTAGAAGCCAAAGCGTCAGATTTTTTAATAATATTTTTCAACCCCCACCACCCCTACTCCAATTTGAAAAGGGTTGATAAAATAAAATTGAGATATTCATTTGAAATTTTCTACACGTATGTATTATAACGACATCTGGAACTAGATTATATTTTGAGATAATTCCGTTGAAGGGTTGGGGGTTAAATAGGGGTAAATAGGGGAAAATAAGTAAAGCAAGCTGGTAAGACTACAGAAACTTGAAATTCGGTGTATGTACTAGAAGCCAAGGTCTCAGATTATTTATAATAATTTTCAACCCCCACCACCCCTACTTCATTATTAAAACGGTTGATAAAATAAAATCGAGATATTCATTTGAAATTTGGTACACGTATGAATTATAACGACACCTGGAACTAGATTATACTTTGAGATGATTCCGTTGAAGGGTTGGGGGTTATTTAGGGGTCAATAAGGGGAAAGTAAAGCAAGCTGGTATGAGTGCAGAAACTTGAAATTCGGTGTATGTACAAGAAGTTAAGGCCTCAGATTTTTTTATAATATTTTTCAACCCCCCCACCACCCCTACCCCATTAATGGGGTTGACAAAATAAAGTTGAGATATTCATTTGAAATTTCGTACACGTATGTATTATAACGACGTCTGGAATTAGTTTATATTTTGAGATGATTCCGTTGAAGGGTTGGGGGTTAATTTGGGGTAAATAGAGGAATATAAGTAAAACGTTGGTAAGACTTGAAGACAGAAACTTGAAATTCGGTGTATGTACTAGAAGCCACAGCGTCAGATTTTCTTATAATATTTTTCAACCCAACCACCCCTACTCCAATATGAAAAGGGTTGATAAAATAAAATTGAGATATTCAATTGAAATTTGGTACACGTATGTATTATAACGACGTCTGAAACTAGATCATAATTTGAGATGATGCCGATGAAGGTTTGGGGGTTAAATAGGGGCAAATAGGGGAAAATAAGTAAAGCAAGCTGGTAAGACTACAGAAATTTGGGATTCGGTGTATATACTAGAAACCAAGGCCTCAGATTTCTTTCTAATATTTTTCAAACTCTACCACCTCCGCTTCATTATTAATGGGATTGATCATCACATCAAATTGAGATATTCACTTGAAAGTTAGTACACGTATGTATTGTAGTGACATCTGATTGAGATGACTCCATTGAGGTGGTAGGTTGTAAATAGTGGAAAATAAGTACGGTAAACTAGAAACTTCATTTTTAACGTATATGGTAGAAACCAACTCCTCAAACTTTTCTGTGACAGCTACCCCAAATGTTATTAAAATTATATGACCAATAATTTCCACATACTAGAGTGCAAATATAGTCAAGATGTTTCCTTTAAAGTGACTTGGACGAATAATCTGGATGTGGAAGTAGTGATTCCTTAGGCAGCGGTTTTTTTCTGTATGTCGGTAGGTCTGTCTGTCTGTAACTTTTTTTCGCACGTTTTCTCCGGAACGGTTTAAGGTATTGACTTGAAATTTTGTTCACGTATATATTTTACCGAGATGTGGGACTGGATTGTCTTTTGAACATATCTCGTGAAGAGTTGGGAGGTAAATAGGGGGAAATAAGTAAAGCAAGCTGGTAAGAGTACAGAAACTCGAAATTTGATGTATGTTCTAGAAGCCAAAGCCTCAACATTTTTAAAATATTTTCCATCTCAATCAATAAATCATGATTTTTCTGGTTTTTATTCTATTTTTACATAAAGAACCTAATTAACATTAACAATGTATTTAGTACTTATATTAAGAAAGAGAGTTTTTGTTTAAACTTGCAAATGGAATAAATTGTGTACCTTGTATCTGTAGTTGTAAAATAAGCTAGAGCATATATATATGAAAACTCCTGTCAGAACTTGAAAACTCGCCTGTCTTTATAATGCGGGAATGATGCGAATTGCCATTATTTGCTAATCTGCCGCGTCACAAGTGAGAAAGCGAGTCTGAGTGATTATATTTATAGCATTTAAATAGGTATTAAATAATTTTTTAACATGTCCTCTAATAGAAGTGAAAGGAAAAAATATCCTATTTGGCAATATTTTATTGAAAAATCAAGTAAGCTTGATGGAAAAAGTGGTAGTAGAGCTACATGTAAAAAGTGTAAAGTAGAAATGCAAAGGCTTATGAACCGACTGAAAGTCCACTGGCTTCGTGTAATGTAGAAAGTGTAGAAACAAATAATGAAGGTCCCTCTACTTCAGGAACTGTGTCCAATGTAGGTATAGTGTTATTTTATTTATATTTATAACTTCTTAGTAAGACAAAATATTAAGAGAACCTTTTTTTTATTTACATATTTAACGTCGGTCTATTTCTGTGACTAATGCCAATTATGCCAGGAGATGAGCTAGATTCAAATTTTTAAAATGATCTAGTGCATTTTCTAGATTTCTAGTAACTTTCCAGGGACAAATGTGACTTTTTCATTCACTCCTAGTTTTAAGAATAAAGTATAGTATCTATCTATGCCTGTCTGTGTGTAGCTGGATTTAAAAATGAACAACATAACAATCTTGTTTTTTATTACAGATACAATTGAAAACATTACAACAAGATGCAGAGGAAGATAGTGGCCCCACAGCCGCTCTTATCTTCTACGCCATGAAGTAAAAAAAGAAAAGTAGTGCCTAACTCCAGTTCTGGATCTTTATCATCTTTTGTTGTACGTACCACCAAGTCTAATAAAGAAGAAATAGATAAACAAACTGCCAGAGCTCTTTATGGAACAAATGGCAGTTTCATGTGTATTGAACAACCTGAAGTGTTAAAGGCAATAATGCTTTTACGACCTGGTATGTACCACTATCTCGACATGATGTGTTCAACAGACTGTTCGATTTAGTGCATAACGAGGAAAAAAGTAAATGTTTTAAAAATGTATCGGGAAGTTCGGTTTGTCTATCATTGGATGGATGGTCCAACATACACAATGAACCAATAATATGTGCAACTGTAACTACGGAAAATGGGTCTTCCTTTTTAGTAGACACAGTAGACACATCTGGAAATGTATATTTAACAGACCTTGCAACAAACTTAATTAAAATTCTGAAAACTGACTATACCTGTACAGTAAGCAGTTTTGTGACGGATAATGCTGCCAATATGAATGCTATGAGAAACCAAATTAAAGGCTCAACAGAACTAAATGTTGTTACTTACGGTTGTACTCCTCACATTTTAAACTTGTTATGTACGGATTTGGAAATTAGTGAAATTAAGGAATACGTTACGTTCGTTGTGAAATACGAAACAATTGCCTCTGCGACATACGAAAAAGAAGGAGGAAAAAACTTACTTTACCTTCTGACGTAAGATGGAACTCACTGGCCGACTGCTTAGAGGGTTTCGTTAAATCATGACCCACACTTTTTAAAATTAGCGAGGAACATAAAAATGAAATTGACAGCATAGTAAGACAGAAAATTTCAAACATTTATTTAAAAGGAACTGCTGAAAATTACTTATCACTACTAAAACCTATATCTGTTGCACTTGATAAGCTTCAAAGAAACGATGAAATTTTATCAGACGTCGTAGAACAATTTAAAATAATTGAGTCGCATTTTAACGAAACTGAAATTAGCTTAATACAAATGAAAATATTTAGACACCGGTACGACCAATGTATCACCTCATGCCATTTGCTAGCCTTCATTCTAGACCCTACGAAAACAAAGCATAAATTAACAGAAAGCGAAAAGAATCGTGCTTTAGAAGCTGCTAATGAATTATATCCCGAAAGTGGTTTACTACCATTGATTATTAAATTTCTGGCAAAATCTGAGCCTTCTGCCGATACTATGTTTGACGAAGAAATTCTATGAAACACAAAACCCTAGGACTGGTGGAAATCCCGAAGAAATATTGATATTATTGACAAATTATTCCCGATTATCAAGCAATTATTTTCTGCTGCAGTTAGTTCAGCCTCGGTTGAGAGAATATTTTCAATATTTGATTCATTCTAAGGTTAATTAACCTAATTTAAAATTTTTGTTTTGGAGTAAATCATGTTTTATTTTCTTTTAGAGTTGGTTCTGTTTAATTTGTTTACTTCATGTTTCTGCTTTTAAGTAGGCACCTAATTATAAGGTACATTTAAGAAGGTAGGGAAAGGTAACTTATGTTTTATATATGTAACATAACTGTTCTTTTCTTCTCTTTATTTGAATTTTCTGAACTTCGATTTACTTAGATTATTGGCTTTACACAACTTGATTTAAATCACGATTTAAATCAAATTGATTTAAATCGTCACAACCCTGTAAATAGGGGAAAATAAGCAAAGCAAGCTGGTAAGAGTACAGAAATTTGGGATTTGGTGGATATACTAGAAACCAAGGCCTTAGATGTCTTTCTAATATTTTTCAACGTATGTATTGTAATGACATTTGATTGAGATGATTCCGTTGACGGGGTGGGGTGTGGTAGGTTGTGAATAGGGGAAAATAAGTAGAGCAAGCTAGAAACTTCATTTTTAACGCATATGGTAGAAACCAATTTTTTCTATACTATTACTAAAATACTACGACCAATAATTTCCACATACTAGAGTGCAAGTATAGTCAAGATGTTTCCTTTAAAGTGACTTGGATGAAAAATCTGGATGTGGAAGTGATTCCTCAGACAGCGGTTCTTTTACCATTGGCCAAAAACTTTTCCTTGCTAATTTTTAAGGGCATGTCTTCATCAAACAGGTAATCGATCGAAGTATTATCTAAATATCTACAATTTATCTCCGACTATGATTAAATAATTAACATTTTTCATTGGAAATTTTGAAGCTTTCTTATTCAGAGATTATTTCTTTTACTAAATTTTCAGATATTATCAATTTTGCTAAAGAATTTCAAAGAAAAAATTGTTTATTGTATTCTTGTATCATCTTCGATAGCACACTCATAATTCCAACACTACGACGACTACACAAAAAAACGCTTGCAACGCTTCTAAATTAAATTACAAATATGGTACCTCAAGGGAAATACGTATATACAAGAGTGCAGTGACAATCCAAACCAGGCTCGGTCCCATTGCAATCTGTTTGCAAGGCAAACACCGAGCTGTCGACTGACGATGAGGCGCCAGTCAACAATAGTGTGGGTGAAGGAGGTAAGTGTGGAGAAGACGAGAGAATCATCGACGTGCGAGTATCGCGCCCACGCAACGCGGCGCCTCGGACACGCGAATCTATGGTCAATATACTCGATTTGACGTTAAACCATCAATTACCGCACATTATGTAAACTGGTAGTATAAAATATGCATTATACCCTGTCCTCTCTATATACAGAGTAGCTGACATTTCGAGAATCAACCTTAAATCGGTCTAGACCGAGACATTAAATAAATAACTTTATCTGATTTGTACCCGCGGTGGATTTACGATTATTGAAAATCGAAACGGAGCTGAATACTCACTACTGACTACTGGTTCTATTAATCTCCTTGCTCTCTTAAGGTAAGTAAAAAAGTGAAGTGCCTTCAGTTTCATATCTCTGACAAAACTATCGATCAGAAAATTCTAAAAAAATATGTACCGGGTGATTCAGTTTGGTATTCGCCCCCTGTATCATTTTCATTTAAAGAAAAAGTACAACAAACCATATGTTTGTAAATCGCTTGTCGGCGCCAATATTCTTGACTTTATGACGGTCTCGTATGATTAGGGGTCGAACTTTAAGCTCTTTGCCCCAATCATCGCTGTAGACCTGGACCGGCCTCGTAAGGGGTGGGCCTGCTTTTTACGACTACCCCACCTGCAAATACAGACGGTGTAGGCGAAGTCAGCAGACTTCCCCTGGTCCCGGCTGTTGGACCCTGCCAGCTGAGTCATTTCTTCTGGCGCTCTTCTGTCTTGAATTTCTTTCTTCGCTGGCATGTCGGCACCCGGGAGCGTCTTTTGTCTCTCGTGAAAGGGAACGGCTGTTGCCGCACCCTCTCGGAGTTTGGAAGGGTTTGGGGGTGTGTAACTAGTCGGAGCCCAGGATGCCAAATGGCATCATGTGCTCCGACGTCGTCGGAAGGAAGTTTTTGGCTATGTAGCTCAAGGATTGTGCTCGGCCAAGGACGCTTGTTTTAGCGTCAGAGGCCGGCACGGGCTAGGGTAAGGGTACCTAGCTGGTTGTTTGCTGGATACCCCCGGGATCGGGTGTTTTCGTTATTGTTTCCTTGCGGCGTGGATTGAAGATCGGGCTGAAACGAAGGTTAGTTATACTTACCCATTATCCAGGATCTGAAGCTTCGGCCTCTTGTGCCTAGGAGCGTCGTTGGGGTCGTAGTCGGTCGCCTGTCTGACCAGCTGATTCCCATGCTCTGTTGCACGGGCGTATAGTTTCTTCGCTCTGTCCTGGATGACTTCAGTTACCGGGGTGTATTCCAGGTCTCTGAAGATGTCGGCGTTTCTGACAAACCATGGTGCATCCACGGTGCACCTGAATGCGACGTTTTCCACGGCTTGTATCCTCTTCAAGTAGGTGGCTGCTTGGTATCCCCAGGCAACGGAGGCATAGGTCAGAATGGGTGCAACGAGGGTCCTGATGAGCGTGAGCTTGTTCCTCAGGTTGAGTTGGCTTTGTCTACCTTCTCGTCCTCGCCTTCTACATAATCGCTTCCGTATTTTGTTTCCACGTCAGGCTTCTGTCCATGATAACGCCAAGGTACTTGACGGTATCATGCCATTGGATGTTGTCGCCGTTCATGGAGACGTGTCCTGTGGGAGTTTGCTTCCTCACTCTCTTGAAGAGTACGGCTTTGCTCTACTCCGCATTAACTTTGACTTTCCACTTGTTGCACCACTCTTCCAGAAGAGATGCTGCTTCCTGGAGGTTGCCGGTGACAAGTCTTGCGATGATGGTCGTGTTGTCTGCGTAGAGCGCCAAAGAGGTCCTTGCGGTTCTTGGCATGTCGGAGGTGTAGATGGTGAACAGGTGGGGGGGAGAGTACCGATCCCTGCGGTACGCCTGCATCCATAGGCCTGTAGTTGGACAGCTTGTCGGCAATCTTCACACGGAGTTGCCTCCGATGAAGGTAGGATCTCACTAGTTTGACGATGCCGACGGGATAACCCATCGACAGCATGTTCGCCAGAAGACCATCGTGCCAAGCCCTGCCAAAGGCCTTGGCTACATCAAGGAAGATCGCTGTTGTGACATGTCGATGGTTGAAACCCTCCGTGATGTATTCCGTTAGCCGTAACACTTGGAGCTAGATGGAGTGCTCGGTTCTGCAGGCGAACTGCTCATCTGGGATGATCTGCAGCTCATCGGTCAGGGTTTTAAGTCTTTTCAAGATGATCATCTCTGCTACTTTGCTCATCGCCGGTAGAAGACTGATGGGCCTGTAACTGGAAGGTAAGGTTAGATTCTTACCTGGTTTGGAAATCATGATGACGTCGGCTTTCTTCCACTTGGTGGGGAAATAACGTAGTCTCAGGATGGCGCTGATGATGTTAACCATTGCTGCTACTCCTTTGAGGGGTAGTTTCTTGAGTACCATATTTCCTATTCCGTCGCACCTTGGAGCTTTGCGGGGCTTGAGGCTTCTCAGGATTTCTCTGACTTCTTCCGGAGAAGTCGAAGGGATTATTTCTTCATCCGGCATGCGTCGCAGCTTTCTGACTCTGCGTATTACGTCATCCAGCCAGTCGTCGTTCTCGTCTTCGATCTGATTTTCTCTACACTGTAGTTCCAATCTGTCTGCAAAAGTCTCGGCTTTTTCCTGACGATTGTAGACGATACCGTTCTCTCCGTGGATGGGCGGGACTGGTTTTCGCTTGGCACGCAGAGCCTTCTGGGTGGTCCACATGCTTCTGTCCTGAGGGTCCAGCGACTCCAAGTGACGTTGCCATTTGTTCTGCCTGTGTTCTTGCAGGGCTTCTTTAACTCTCCGAGTTAGCTGATTGTATTCCCTTCAGTGTTCTGGGAGTCTTGTCCTCTGCACCAGTTTCTTAAGCCTCCTTCTGTCTCGAATGAGCTGCATGGTGTTCTCAGGGAGTTCTCCCATCGGCATTGCAACTCTTCTCGTTACAGTTTCCGCCGTGCTTTCCGCTAGCGCTGCCTGGATGTGGTTTTAGAGGGAGATGATGGCCTCTTCTAAATCTTCTTCGCTGTAGATTCTGGACACGTGTGCAATGTTCCTTTGCAATGTTGCTCGGAACTGTTCCCAGTTCGTTCTACTCTTGGTGAAAGCTTCCTCTTCAAGGACGTCATCTCCTAGTTTTAGGAAAATGGGGTTGTGATCCGAGGAGCCTTCGGCTTCGGTTTGAAGTTCGGCGGTGAGTCATCTCGTTGAGCAGAGCTATGTCCAGCACGTCGGGCCTATATCTTCTGTTATCAAACGTCGGTTCTTCCGGGACTATCACTTGTACGTCTCCCTCATGGTCTTCTAGGAATCGCAGCATCGCCCGTCCACGGGTGTGAGCCTGCTATTCTACATTGGCGATTTGGCGTTGAAATCTCCTATAGCCACCGTCTGAGTACCCCGTATTATGAGGGCCTCCAGGTAGGAGCGGACGTTGAGTTGTCTGGTAGCAGGAAACAATCTTGAGTGGACCGTTTCGTTCCGTTGAAACTACTATGGCGATGGCTTCCATGTTCTCCAGTTCCGGCGTGTCGATGAGGTGGTGGTCCATAATCCTCTTGACGAGCAGAGCAACTCCTCCTGCGTTTGCTCTGCGTTGTTCTCTATACACTTCGTAGCCTGGGATTCGAAGTTCGGCATTATCCTGGCGAAGTTTGTTTTCTTGCAGAGCCATCACATCGATGTTGTACCTCTCCAAGATTTCTTCTATTTCTAGTTTCCTTTGTCGGAGGCCGTTCACGTTCTATGAGGCGATCTGCAAGATTTTCGGCTTCACCAGCGTAGTAGCCATCTACTCTTGGAGCAATTTTGGCATCTGAGCGAAGAATGCGTTCATTGCTGAGCACATCTGCTGCATCTGTGCCAGTGCAACTGTGAAATTATTTGCCACGGCAGAATTCGAGGGTTTGACCCCCTTCTTTGGCTCTGTCTTGGCTTTGTTTACAGGTGCGGATTTGCCCTTGGCGTTCACTGCATCTGCGTAGCTCCTTCCAGCAGTGACCTTTCTAGTCTCTGCCGTGGCCGTCTTCGCTCTGGGTCCCTGGTATGTCTTCTGGGGACGTGCTGGTTTCCTAGGGAAACTTGGGCACCCTCTGTAGCTGGCTGGGTGGGCCCCTTGGCAATTTGCGGGATCTTTTCTAGAGAAACCGGAATTGACGGAAAAGTGTCAAATTATGAAAAATTTGCCATTTTTTGTATATATTACCCCTGCCAAAAAGACATCTTGAAAACTCTGGAAACTATGGCTTGTCTAACGATTCCGTTAATACCCGGTATACTATATGATCGTCCTACTTTCGTAAGTATCAAGTGTATCCTATTCGATAATTAGCTTACGAAGTGTACAAATCATGAATTTACAATTATCAATTTTTCTATTAGGCTCGAGATAGGATAATGCATAATATACGGAGTATATCAAAGCATCAATAACTTTTAATTTCCATCAGTGGCGCCAAGTCTTCAAGATAAAGATACGGACAATCAATAACTATCCCATATGGGAAAATAATTATTATTGCTGTCTATGTATGTAGGAGGAAATATCAGTAAGTGTTGTGATAAATAACGTGTAATTATTGAAATAAATGCAAGGTGTATGCGTTAGAACCTATGGTTATGGTGTTGGCGATAAGAGAAAATTGTGTATGTAATAAAATTCATTTTTGCCAATTAAACTTGTGTTTTTTACCTCAACTTCTCTAGGTAGGTTTAAGTATACGAATCGAACAATTAAGTAGCAACAAATCATTATAGTAAAAACATTTTTTTAAAGGATTCTGCAAACATCAGAAATATGATATATGAAGTATCGAAAACGACAGGCCATAACAGCAGTACAAAATACTGGTAAACGTACAGTCCATATAGGTTCAATATATGCAATTAGCGCAAAATCAACCGTTATCGAGCAAAATGGCTGAATAGTGAATTTTCATGTCAGCCCGTAATAGGACGAAAACTGAACTTCGTCTATTCAGAAAACCACAAGCCGCACACCCACCAAACCCTATATCACTATAATTGATGAAAAATTGTCTATCTGAAAATGTAAAAATATACAGGGTTATCCATTTAAAACTGTCGATGACGTCACATCTCGAAAAATAGGATAGCTGTTGAAAATCAAAGTACATCACTGAATAGAATAAAAATACTACAAAAACTTTTGTTAAGGGTATTTTTCAATCGCACTTATAGTTTAGCCAGAAATCAAGTGTTTCCACACATTTGCCCAACCCTGTATACCAAAGTTATCTGCCTCTACGAGACGGTTCGAAATGGTTCTATATGAAATTGGCGTAAGATGAACTGTTATCGAGCAAAATGGCTGAATAGTGAATTTTCATGTCAGCTCGTAATAGGACGAAAACTGAACTTCGTCTATTCAGAAAATGTTATTTACCAATTTGATCGGTCTCGACGAGATGGTTCGAAGTGATTCTGTATGAATTTTTCGTAAAATCAATTGTTATCCAGCAAAATGGACTAACAAGTAAATTTTCATAGGAGAGCTCGAAGTTGATTCGTCTGTTCGGAAAAAGATATATACCAAAAGTATTCGCCTCGTCGAGGCGGTTCGAAATGGTTCTATATGAAATTGTCGCAAAATCAACCGTTATCGAGCAAAATAGCTGAATGGTGAATTTTCATGTCAGCCCGTAATAGGATGAAAACTGAACTTCGTCTATTCAGAAAATGTTATTTACCAATTTTATCGCTCTCGACGAGTTGGTTTGAAATAATTCTGTATGAATTTTCCGTAAAATCAATTGTTATCCAGCAAAATGAACTAACAAGTAAATTTTCATAGGAGAGCTCGTAGTAGATCAAAACCTAAACTTCGTCTGTTCGGAAAAAGTTATATACCAAAGTTATCTGCCTCGACGAGACGGTTCGAAATGGTTCTATATGAAATTGGCGTAAGATGAACCGTTATCGAGCAAAATGGCTGAATAGTGAATTTTCATGTCGGCCCGTAATAGGACGAAAACATTTATAACCAATATTGAGCACATATTGTTCTGAAATTTTGACTAGTTTATATTTCGCCTATGTAAGACCTATCTAAATAACTTTGGCCACACACATAACACACAAGGTGAGTCTTAAGAAAGTAGCTATAATCGGAATTGATGAACTATTTTTGAAAATGAATTTTTTAAATTTAAGGTAACATTTTTATTTATTTTCAATATTTGCCTAATGCATTTGACAAATATTAAAAATGAAAAAAAAACATTGCCTTAAATACAGAATCTTATTATAATTGTTAATAACCAAAGAACAAAATAACAATTTTTCTATTCCCTTAAAATATAGTTAATATTAAACGCGTTTTATACCTTTTCTATCAGAGATAGATAGATGTATATTTCGACGTAAAATTGTAAGCTCTATCAATTTTGTTTAAAACTTCTTTCGATAAAATCCTTCGTTTACACAATAAAACCAAAAAACTGTTTTTAGGGTGGTTTCAGTACTTATAGTAATCGTAAAAAAAAAATCAAAATTTATTTTTGCTGAAATACGTTCAGAATGTCATGAAACGTCGAGACTTTAAATTTTTTTAAACATTTTTTGACCGATTTCCGGTAAGAAATATTCGATAATTTTTTTCCGTAAAGTTGATATTTTCAATATAATTTAAGTATTTTTAAAAATTGAAAAATCGCCAATTTCTCGTTTATTGACGCTCTGGTGTCATTATAATATATACTTGTACCAAATTTCAAGTGAATATCTCAATTTTACTTCATTAAACCCTTTAATAATGGAAAGGGGATGGGGGGGAGGCTAGATTATAAAAAATCTGAGGTCTTGGCTTCTAGTACATATGCCAAAACCAAGGTACTGTACTCTTACCAGCTTGCTTTACTTATTTTCCCTTTACTACTATTTAACCCACAACCCTTCACCGAAATTAATGCAAAATATAATCTGGTTCCAGATCTCATCATGGAACGCACAAAAAAAGTGCGACACACAAAAGACAAACCGACAGACAGACCGACAAACAGACCGACATAAATTTATAAAAATCACCACACATGTTCAAAAATTCATTCTGAATCCAAAAATGTAATAATATACAGGGTGTTCCATTTGAAAATCAGAAGTTAGGGTTATTTCCTGCGAAACCGGAAGTGGTATTAAATTACTTCATATCTCAAAAAATGCAGTTTTCTGTATGACCCTAGGCCCCCTAGTTTCATTTTGATATGTTCAAAAATAAAAAAGTTACTTTGTGTAGATTTTTTATTTTTAAACAAATTAAATAAAATAGAAAAACGAATAGCATAGATTTGAAATGGATATCAATGAATTCAAAAAAAAATCTATAATTTATTGAACACAATGAGCCACCACCTTAAAAAGTTTTCGATAAAAAACTTTGGAGGCTTCGTAAATGGTTATTAATGAAATTAAATGATAAATTATATTTTTCCCTTGGACTTTACATGCCGTAGAACAAATTTTGGTATTAGCACTTTAGACGAATATCTTAAACGGCTTAAAAAAACTGAACATCGACTCAAAAATTCGCGAAATTCTCATGGTATACTCAGAATGTTGCCTTGAATTCAAATATACAGGGTGTTCCATTTAAAATTCGAAAGTTGCGGCCATTTCCGAGTAAACCGGAAATGGTCTCATACCATTTTTCATGTACAAAAATCCATTTTTACAGGTAGTTTATGCACCCCAAATTTCAAATGAATAAGTTAAAAAATAAAGGAAATATAAGGGTGAGCCACTTAGTTGTGGCACCCGGTATACAAAGAAACTGCGAAGAATATTCTGTAGAGTGTGTAACAATTATATAAAAGTGCAGTAAATCGGCAAAGAGTATGATGTTGTTTATTTCATATGTTTTAAGAAAGTCTATAGAACTTTAACGAAATCAAAAACAACGGAATGTCAACAGAGATAAGTGTCATTTCAACACTTTACATTCCAAATTGTTGGAATTTGTAAAAGTGCCAGTTCTGAATTACAGTAACATTACTTTCCCAATGAAATTAGTAACAATAATCAATCTAATTTCGAACGGGTATATTTTATTTACGGCCAAGATCCGGCTGGCTATAACAGAATTATCAATTTCTAAACTAGACACAGAGATACCATCGAACATTTTATACAATAGGACTCATCTTGCCACATATATGTTAGGTAGGTAGTAATTTGTTGTTGGCATCGATCTAATCTGTGTTCATCTAAACATGCCCGGAATGTAAATGGAAATTGAATTAACTGTATTAAAGAAAATCCCAATGGGAACGACAGTTGGTGAATTATTGCCCATTTCAGGTGCAGCTAATATAAAGCGAAGTGAACTTTAAACTGGACCAGCAGAGTCTCAGGTCTAGACTGCATCTTCAAAACCATTGGCGTGGATTTTTAAAAACGCATTTGGATTATATTTAGGCAAAAATAGAGATAAGACTAGTGTATTGCAAAGGGGTGGTTGTACCGAGAAAAGTGATTTACGTTACAAGACCGGAAGAATGTTTTGCAGGTCAATCCTGTTCTATTTAATGTGTGGCGTTTATTTTCATAATAATTGAATATAAAGGCCCAATTTTAACTGCTGGCAAATAAACCATTTTTATATCATATTAAATCATACATAACAAACAAAGCTAAGGATTAATGGCATAAAACTGCCATGTATTGTGTGCATCACAAATGCCCACAACATGATAAAGTGAATTTTATTTCATTTTAAAATTTTAATACGTTTAACCTACATTTATCGGAAATCCACTACATTTATTTTGTGAAATGTACTAACTTACTTTATTAACCCCCCCGCCTTGCGGCTTAATCCCTATGTAACAGTGTTATTATCATACAATGTTTATATATACATATATATGCACATATATACACATTTATACATACATACATATACAGTATCTATAATATCTGAAAGGCAACCCTCACACATGTAATTCTTCAGTCATCATCACGCTCTCTGCCCACTCGTTCCATTTCCTGAGTTGTTCCTCTTGTACTATCTTATTTTCCCTCATTCGCATTTCGAGGTAACACAATTCATTTCTCACAAATCTTCTCCCTTCCTCCCTATCAATTCTCTCAGATACAAACCTCACATGCTCACTATTTTCCTCTTCTCTGCCACATTCGCACTCACCATCCACATCTCTCAGGCGAAACCTCCTAAGGTACCCCAGAAAACGTCCGTGTCCTGTCGCCCATCTACACTTCTTTAAAGGATAATCCCAGGGCAGTGTAACTCACTTCCGGACATACCCCGAAAAGGGTTCTGCCAGCTTGTCCGTCTTCCCATCTTATCTGCCATTCTTCTATTATTCTCTGTCTTGTTCTTGCCTTTCTCCCTCTCCTATCAATCCAAGTATCTTCACCTTCGTATCTCTTCCTTGCCCTTTTTGCACTTTTATCCACCATTTTGTTATTTCTATTTCCCCCACTCTTTCTCCTCCACGTGATAATACATTCAATTACCATCCTCCTCAATCTCTAGATACTCAATTTTATTTCAACTATCTCTCTTTCTCTCGCCCCTCCTTTCTTCAACCTCTCAAGAGTCTGCAGGCTACCTGTGACGATGGACGCCTGCATTTTCTCTCGTGGTCTCATTTTCTCCTCATTCATTCTCCTCTCAATCATCTGGATGGTTTTTCCCATGGCAATAGCTTCCGCCACTCCCACGGGGATACCATCCGCAATCCTCCTCCTCAAATCTTGCTTCTCCAAATACTCCTTCAATCACTCCACCAATTCCCACTCTGTCTTCTTCGTCCCTACTGGCGTCCAAATAACCCACAATCTCACTCTCATTTTCAATTTTTTCCTCCCATACCCTCTCTGTCTTCACCCTAAACGCTGAGTGTGGCCTTAGTGCTCCTTGTATTTGTTTTCTCCTCATCTCTTCTGTTTTATCGAGGTGAAGAACCCCCGCTAGTACCTCAAGCGGCGGTATGCTACTTATGACCTCCAGAGCCGCTGTAGGAATTGTCCTATAAACCCGCTAGAGACCAAGAAGCACCATTCTTTGGGTGGCCCTTAAATGCCTCACTATTCTGCTATCAGTCGCTCTACTCCCACATATTTCAACCCCATACATGATTGCCACTCGCATTATCAAATTTTCATTCGGTCCGTATTTCCTTTTCAGCATCGCAATCTCCCTGGTATAGGTCTCTCACACTCTTAACATGGTCGCTGAATTTGAAGGTCCTGACCACCACGATCTCCAGGATCTTCACTGCATCTTCCATGTCCACAATCTCGCCTCCCATTCTAATCCGTGCCTCTCTTATTTTTCCTGCCATTCCCACAAACATTGCTTCGGTTTCTTCCGCATTATAGCGGAGCATATTTTCCCTTTCCCACTGCTCACATTCTTCTTTCGCTCCTTCCCATCTATCTTCAATCTTCTTTACGGATTCCCCGAAATATAGTGACATGAGAGAAAGTGATTCTTCTACAATTGCAGTGTTGAAATCCGCAACGAAGCATTCTTCGTTATGGAAATTGCACCCCAAACCACAGTCTGTTTTAATATTAAGTAGGTTATATATTTATACCATATTGTATTGAATTGTAGAGGCTATGTAATCCGTGAAAATATTTGACGTGTAAAGGCGTGCGCAATATAGTTTGGCATATACCATATACTTGCATTTATTTTAATTCGTCATTTAGTCTGCACGGGAGACTCGCCGCGAACAGTTTATTCTCCTACAACCGCCTACAAACACGCACCTGCGCAGAACGAGTCTGTCTCTAGTCAAGTAGTGCACTAGCGTCTACACTCCAAACATACAAAAATAATTCCGCGTGAGCATTAGTGCTGCTGCGGCGGACGAATAACGGTTGGTTACTGTACCGCCCTGTCAACCTATTTATTCCGTGCTATAGCGCTGATTGTCAGGTGGATGGTTGGCATATGGGTACTGTTCTTGCTTAGGGTGCGAGAGGTCCCGGGTTGGACTTCTGGACATACCGAACTTTTTTTAAATTTTATAACATTTAATGTATTTTTTCACAAGTTTGCTTTGACGGCAAAAATAATGTTTTCTTTCTTTTCCTATATTGATTTCATTCTTTCATGTGATTTCCTTAGGTTAGTTAGGTTGATTTTTATTTTGCTATCTAATTGTTAATAATTATCAGCGCCGCAGGCATTATTAGGGTCGCAGACAAAGAAGGGGAGTGTGGGGGGTGTCCCCCGCTTTTTCTTCCACAAAATAACACAAAATATTTCAATTTTGTGTTTGCTTGGGGTGTAGACGCTAGTAAACATTCATGGAAGTTGTCTTTTTTTTGCACGAAACATCTCTATGAGTGGCTTTATGCCTTTCTGATGAGCTCCAGAATAAGGTCGAAAAACGTTTCAAAGGCTTCCAAGACACAGAATGATAGATTTCATGAAAATGTAATCCATTCGAATGAGAAATTTTTTAAGACCAGTAGGTAAATAAATTCATTTTAGGCCTTTGTTCTCATTTTTAACTGAATCTTCATGGTCGTAGGGGTTATGTAGATACTAGCTTAATCTGCATAGCCGCAGGGGACTATGTGGATGCTATTGTTAGAATGTGAATAGTCAAATAAGACATTAGACAAATTCATTTTAGGATTTTAATTTGCTAGCGTAACCTGAAGGTTATCCAAAGAATGCAAAGATTTCATTAATATTTTTACACGTAGTTTTTCTGTTAGTTCGCATAGATAGTTTTTTCTACTGTTTGCAAAATTATGTATGATAATAACAGACATATGAAGATTAATCACTAAATGCGAAAAGAAATATTGTTCACTAATTATGAACGCAGAAATAAGAGATATAATTCTTAAAAACAAAAAAGGATAACATCCATAATATAATTAAACGATAGCCATTTAGCAAACTAACAAGCTCTCAGACTCTCGCAATTAGCGAATAAAAATAAGTGTTGCTGCAATTGTGTAGTTTTCATAAATAAGCGCCTCTACCCGATTCCCTTTAGATACGCCCTTCTCGCAGGTCAACTCCATCATCTCGGCATACCTCTCTTTAATTAGCTGTCTCTTTTATGGGCGATCTTTTATAGTGGCTCACCAGAACTGGCAGATCCCCCACATACACTCTCTTATTAGCTCTACGCAATATACCTTTAATTTTCATAATTTAAAAACAATATGTTTGGACTGACCGACGATTCTGCGGCGAACGATGCTTGAAATCGAACTGCAAGTATCTTAAAATTTTATACTGATAGAAAACACAAGGTAATTCGATAATTAATACAATAGAAAGTTGTCAGATGCCTGAAACTGACCCAAATTTTTACCAATATTAAAAATTTTGTATCCATTATTTAACGTCTAATAAACGCCATTTAACAAAACAGAAAAAAATTCGCCTAGTGCATAATCATGTAAATAACTGTATGTATAAACCAGCTTGGCTTTATGCGTATATTCGGTCGGCAAGGACAAACTTAATATGCATCACTCAGTATATATCGGAGGTCTTAGATGATCAAGGACAGATAGGTATAGTTTCTACTGACTTCTCCAAATCCTTCGAAGCCTGATTTAAATCATATTACAGAGAGTTTCAGTTTAGCTCATCCAAATTTGAATTCATGTATAGTGTTCCTCAGGGATCCACCCTGGGATCCTTACTTTTCGACATTGAATTAATAGTGTTGTTAGTTGTTTGAATATCACTCATCTAATGACGCAGATGATATGAAAATTTATACAAGGATAAACTATACACAGGATTGCGTATCAAGGATTTAGGGGCATTTTCTGATTCAATATTAACTTTTATTTAGCATATCGATCCAGTAATTTTTTATGCCAATAAAAGTGTAGGATTTATTATGCGTAATTATCGTCGGTATATAATCCAATCTACAACTCATATGTCAAATCCCGACTTGAGTATAATTTCATTATTTGGCATTCAGTAATATTAGAAACAATGCAATTACATGGTTTAAATACGTTATGATATTTTTAAACTCGGTATTGAAAATTGCATACAAGGTGATAGGTTTAGGTAAATGCAAAAAGAAAATAAATTGCATTTGCAGTACTGAATTGTTACCTCTATTAGTGAAACACGCCTACTAAATCTGGTTTAATTTGGGGAAGCCAATTAAAAAACGATCCATTAACTTATTATTTAGTACAGGCAAATTAACAATTTAGGGTAACAACAATTAATAAAAGGATCATCTCTGGGATTTAAATAGGTAATAACCTGGAGAATAAGATGATGCATTCTCTGCACTTCCAAGTTCCGGGAAAATTCAAAAACGTTTGGAAAACCTTTTTGATTATCGGTTTTTTTACTCTAACTGCCAAAATAATGAAAATAGAGAAAGAAGTTCCCAACAATAGTTGTAGCTCGTCTTTTTCTCTACAAAAAAGGTCCTTACAAATGTTTGTCTTACTTACGCCGTTTAGAAGATAAATCGAGTTTTCCACTTATAGTTTTAAGCCTCTTCGAAATGCGACCGCGCTCATCGATCGATAATTCCTACTATTCAGAGCCCCTAAAAAAATGGAAATAACACAAAATGTAGAGAAAAGTCTCAGCTTTAATGTGGAACTAATCACAAAATTCATAAAAAAATGTATCAAAGAGTGAAAGTGTCAGAAGATGGCTTAGTGAACTTTGGACAGTTGATCCACAGATTTATTCATATCTTTGCCGGGAGTCGTTAGAATGATAATTCATTTTGCTTATATATTCTTATATAATGATATATTAATTCAATTAACATTTTATTGCAATTACTTTTGCTGGAAAAATATGTCTTGCGATCAAAGTAGAGGGTATATTTCAATCACCTCCAAATTTTGTTAAATTCGCTATATCTTAAGTAATAATAATAGCACAGTCTTAATTTTTGGATTATAAGTACAATGAAACATATTCTTTCGAATGACTTTAGACTTTTTTAAATGCGCGCAGTACTTTTCTAATTTGTTTATATTATTCATACGCGTTCAGAGAATACACAATTATACAGTAAAACATATACAACTTATTTGTTTCTTAACATTCTCCAATGAAATTTTCACGAAATATAGATTCAAGTGCATGGAATCGAATCCATGCATTGAAAAAGCACCCATTGCTACGGGAGAAATAGGCAGGATGCATAAATCTCAAAGATGTGAATAAATCAACTGTATAAAGTTTACTAAGCCATCTTCTAACAACTTTTTCTCTATGACAAAAATTTGTATGAATTTTGTGATTAGTTCCACATTAAAGCTGAGACATTTCTCTACATTTTAAGTTGTTTTCATTTTTTTTAGCGGCTCTGAATAGTAATAATTATCGATCGATATGTCCGGTCGTACGAAACTCCCAGAGAATTCTCATTTTCCGCGCATTTTGGAGCGGCTCAAAACTATAAGTGGAAAACTGGATTTATCTCCTAAACGGCTTAAGTACGACAAAAATTTGTAAAGACCTATTTTGTAGAGAAAGAGACAAACTACAAAGTTTGTTGAAAACTTTTTTCTGTATTTTCATTATTTTAGCCGTTAGAGCAAAAAAACCGAAAATCAAAAAGTTTTTCCAAATTTTTTTGAATTTTCCCGGAACTTCGAAGTGCCAAGAATGCATCATTCCATTCTACATATCATTAACTACTTAAATCCCAGAGATGATTCTTTTACTAATTTTTGCGAGGTTTTTACAATATTTTACTTTCATTGCCTGTACTAATTAGGATATTTTTAATAAGACTGTTATGAAAGGAATGGAAGATGCACGTTGATGACTATGAATGTCTATTAAATATGACAACTTCTGCCATGTTTAAAATGTTTGTTTTAAATTTGTAACATGTAAAATAGCATAGCAGAATACTTCTTAATGAAATCAGGACATCTAGGGTGAACGTTTATAGCGGGTAAACTGTCATGTTTAATGTAAGCTATGTTTTATTATAATTTTCGTGCAAAATAATTCAGTTTTTCACACAAATAAAAAGACAACTTTAATATTATACAAGTAATTATTTTTACATTTTACAAAATAATCTTTGTATATTTATGATTTGTCCTATATTCTAAAAATGATTTAATTTTATATAATGACCTGACTTGTCAAGACACTGCGAATTTATGACCAACAAAAGATGGGAGAGCAGGACATGCTATTCATTCGCAGAAAACGATAAATCATAAATATAATGTTACATAGAACAACATTGTTCTCATGTAAAGTATATTCTGGTATAATTAAAATAAGAAATTAATGGAAACACACATGTTAGTTATAAATTTAAATTATCTTGATGTAGCTGCCCAACTCGCCCCCACCGAAAATATTACAGCAGGTACGTAAACTCTATCCGCGACAGGACCGAACTTAATATTGACAATGTACCATGGAATATCGAATTTGGTAGAGGGTCCACGCCTTTAAAATGGTCAGAATCGCCAAGTAACCCATTCCAGCAAGGTAACTAATTTTTGAGCTCACACATCGAAGGAAGGTCCTAATGGACACCAGAAAGGGCTTGTTGGACTTTTGTTGGCGGTTGCACAACTACTCCACAAAAAAGCATGTGGCGAAATGTTTTTAAACATTTACCTCTCGCTAGAGAATTAACTACGTGCGATATTGGCGTGATTTGTTATATCTATATACAACTGACATGAGCGCATCTATTTGTACTGATAGAATTTCAAGATCGCTTACGGTTTTTATCTAAATAAATCCTAAATCACAGGAACGAAATTTGTGTCTTTGAAATTTCTACGTGCGGGCAACTATATTAAATGTTCAATTTTTTTAATATACAGGGTGTAATTAGTTTCACGTCACTAAAAAAACTGGTGATAGGGAACGACAAGACTAACAAAAAAAACCTCATATGGGGTCTAAAGCTCATAGTTTTGGAGAAAAAAATAAACAAAAATTTCCAAAATACTTTAGTTTGAGAACTGCTGGCATATTTGGGTAGGCTTTATTGCTTCGCATCTTGGCGCACATGGTACTCTGACATTCGCGCAAATAAGTATGGTGAGCCTAAGAGATAATTAGGCCGCGACCGGAGTCATCGAAAAGCATGCCGACAAAGCAGTTAAAAGCGACCGACAGAGGACACCGCCATGTGTTTTGCTTCTTCGCGGCCAAATTATCTTATTACGCGTGCTATGCTCTCCCTTGTAATATTCTCAAGTAATAATTTCAGTTTGTGTCCTTACTTCGTAAACAACGTACACACGACACGACCTACCCGTTCCTTGGTTTTGTCTGTTGCTTTTGTTCTTTTTGAATTTTGTGCCACTTATGTTAAAATTTATTTTATTGACTTACCGTTCAAGTCGTTAGTACTTGGTTACGTAAGACACTACTTCTCGTTCGTGCTTTTTATGTTACTTTTTGAATTTTGGACCAAGTTTTTCTTTTTGTTTTCTTTATTGATAACGTTAATTCATAGTTTAACGTGGTGTTTTAAAACGCAGATTTTGGACATTATGGGAGATTACACTTATCCAAAGCTCACGAATATGTACTTGGTGTATGGAGAAAGTGGTGGAAATGCAGCTGGTGCGGAAGAGCTTTAGAACAATTGCAACAACGTATTTTTAATGTGCATAGAAACCATAAAAAATATTCCTAATTTACCAATTGTGTTGAATGGAGTGCGTGTGTCCATAGTTCGACGTGCTGAAATGTGCATACGTGGAGATGGAGGTTATTTCGAACAATTTTTGTGAAAAATTCAAAAGAATTGTTCAGTTATTGGGTGTTACCTATTGGGCATTAAATGTATGATTATTATTAGTATTCGCTGTCTTGTTTTGATCTGTTTATTATTGCTTACATTGATTTTCATAGAGACCAAAGACTTGATTTTTAGTTTTCAATACCTGATTGGAAAAAATGATGCGCTCAATTGGTTAAAAAAATCAGATTTTTTCCTAACTTAAAATGCACAACTACTTTCTATCGTATCTCGGACGTCTACCTGTTCGTTTTCCAATTTCATAAAATAATTGCTAATTTTTTAAGCTTTTAACACAATGTTACAAATGTTAATAAACCACTTTTAAATTTTACAAATTCTTATAAACAACAATAAAAGCTACAATAACTTTATTCCAAATTAAAAAACAAATGTAAACAAATCTTATTTAAACCCCTGCGGCCAAGCTATGCTTGCGTTGCGCCGAAAAAGAAGGAATCATTCACATTTTCATAATTAGTGGTACGTAAAAAGTTCGGTACAAGTAATCCCATCAAAGTGCCGCACTTCTTCCGGTGGGAACACAAGTCGGGTATTAAAGTCTTTTATTATTTCTAATATTCGGAACTATAACATCCATTGAAAAACAGTGGTTCTCAAATTTTTACTACCTTAACATTAAATTGTTAAAGCTAGGTCGGTTTTTTTTTCAAAATGCCCGTAGAGAAAAAAGTCATATAGGTTTCTTGTTTGTGTAGTCGGTCCCTATTACCAGTTTTTTTTAATGACATGAATCTAATTACACCCTGTATATTGGCAGTTTACTTAATCCTAGTGGCACCACGTAAAGGTGAATTGCTGTATTCGAGTAAATGGTCATAGATATTCGCAGTTGACCACTTCAGACTACAACTTCTACTCGTTAAAGTAATTAATTATAGATCATCTACTCACCTGTTTCAGGGGAACCTTAAATGCTATGAGTTTTGTTCCGGGCACACACTGACCCAGGGCTTCATACTTCATCCAACTGTAAGAACCAAAAGTATGTTAGCTAAATTATTTAACTTTTCGTGACAAAAAGGCCGCTCTATAAACCGCTATTCATTAAAAATTTTAATAAACAAATAATTTAAAAAAATAAAAAACGTGCTTTTAAACACAAACTGAAACTGTCAAAAAATGAACTAAAAAGAAGAAAATAATGTTAATAATAACGATAATTATGTTTATAAAGATAAAAGCGTGGGACGCCCAGGGCCGCTCCAGACGGCATAGTGGGCGACCGCCCCGCCCGGGGCGTCAGAAATGTAGGGGCGGCATTTTCGGCGTAGAGGTACAAATATTTTAAGAATCGCAAATTGGTGGACGACAAAATGCCCTGTCGTCCCGAATTGCCGCCCCCCCCCCCTTGCTCTCAAAAATTTTCAGAGAGAACTATTTATATTAAAAAAGAGACTATTTACGAAATCTACTGAAAAACAACGACCCATTCTACCGAAATCGCCGGAAAGGCTGTGGCAACATTATTTTGCCCAGGGCGCCAGAATAGGGTCGTTTCCTTCAACAAAATTTATAAAATATTATTATACCATCTAAAAATATACTAAATACATGTTTCATATATCATATTAAAGAAAGTCCTAATAATCACATGCAACCTAACTCCGTTGGATATTATGTCCGAGGTCGTGCCAAAGAGCTCGTGTACGCGACGGAGGTTGCGACTAGGGAGGAACTTGTCCTCTTGTCCAACGCATAGAAACGGCTTTCGGTACAATTAGGGAAGAAATACGACTTCATACAACAACTGTCGAAATACGAAGCAGATGTCGGGCCTGCATTCGCAACAGAGACCAACACTTTGAGCAAGATTTTTAAATTTTTTTAATAAATAATAAAAATGTAATTGTTTCTTTATTTCAAGAAAACCAATGAACAGAAAGAGATAGAAGATAGATTTTACTTCGTAAGAGTGAGATAACAGATTTTACCTATTTCCCATGCATAATTTAAGCAAAAATAATTTTTTATTCGGAATTTTGAATATTAGCCTTATGTGACCCGATTCATTAATTTAGCGAATTCACGAAGTTATTAAAAGATTTTTATGACATGTGGCACATCATTAGCAAGAGGATAAACTAGAGAATTTTTGAGGGAGTTAGAAGATCCCGGTTGCTCTGAGTTTTTTTTTATAGCCGTCTAAAGTCTAAGTTTAAATTTAAATTTTACCTATTTCGAAAGTTTGCGAGTAAATAAAAAAACAACTAGATGACTAATGCCAGTAGTTTTGGATTTAAAAGAACCCTTCAACAATACACATCAAAATAAAAATGAAATTCGCAGTCTACGCCTAATACTTTTTTATAATTTGAATTTAAATGTAGAATTTGGGATTTTTTTCATTAAAAAGATAAAAGGTCGATGTGAAAAATCCCGCAGGGCATGGGAAGTATTAAGGGGCCTGAAAGGATAGCAGATAACCCTTTCTGTCGGCCATTTCCATTTGGCACACGATGCACCAAACACCCTGTATAACATACAATGTTTTTGTTACGTAAATCAATAAAACTTTGCCAAACAAGCGTTTGTTATTAAAATTTGTACATTAAATAGCCCTTAATTTATGTCTTTTTGTTATTAACTATCACAGGAAATAGTTACGCCACTTTATTTTTCCACAATATAATTTAATTAATTTTGGCCAGATAATCTGGGCTCAGAAACCATAGTGGCGTCGGAGAAAAAAGCCTAAATAATAAAATTTCTAGTAAATTATACGTACTTTCATTTTGGATTTAGTGCAGTAAAAAAAGCATTTTAATTTGCACAGTCTGGATATAGCAAGATTATGATTTTATCCTGTTTGGGGTATCACTGGGAGTATATTCCTAAGTTTTGGACCTCAAAAACCTTGTGCTACTTTTTTTATAAACAATTGAATTTTTTTTACTGCGTTTTTCGAGCTTAAAATATGAATAACTCCGGTTCTATAAGTCGGATCGGGGCAAACTAAAAATCAATCTCTTCGTAATAAAATTGTCAATAAATTGTCGTTGGTTTCAATTCTCTGAAAAATACGTATATAACCTACAAAACTGAAAAAACGGGAAAAGAACAGTACTTTTTTCATTTTAGTACCCAAGACCGGCAACTAGACCAATTTGCATCAAACTTTCAGGAAATATACTTTTTGACGTAATAAAAATACACTGAAAAGTTGGTGTCAAAATATTGAACTCATTGGCCAAAATTGCATTTGTTATCTAAAATTTGAAATTCTCGCCATTTTATGCCATTAAGTCCAAAATGAAATTTTTTTATTTCAAAATGTAGATCACGACGTCAGCTTTCGAATGCAATTAAAAATAATTTTTTTTAATGTAATTTTGGCTACTTTTTTTACATTTGTTTATAACTCAAATAACAACAATTACATTTTTTCAGCCATTTTGAAAAACAAATTAAAGTTTTTTATCAAATCTGATAGAGAATTTTGTGTCCTTTAATTAAAAAAAAAGAAAGTTCATTTTTGTTAACGTAAACTCGAGATATTTAACTTTTTGCATTTTGGCCAATTGTTAATTACCAAATGCATATTTTGAGCTAAAATTTGGACTGTATCATTCTGAAACGTATTCATTTCATATGATAAATTCAAAAAAAAATTAAGTTTTATAGAAACTTATTTACAAACATTATAATGTAAGTATTGTTAATTGAGCTAAAAAGTGATTTTTTTGATTTTTTCATAAAGCTCAGTTGCAAAATGCAATAACTTCCTTGTTTCTTAAAATTCGGCTGACTTTATTTTTTTAAATACGTTATGTTTTCCCTCGCAATGCGATCATCAACTTAGCTTTTTGTTAATAATGCAAATGAGTATTTTTTATTTCCAAATTCATATGTACACATGTACCAACGATTGCTAACGTATAAACCTGTATAATTTTTTTTTTAATCTTTCTATATAAATATGAATACTTAGATTAAATTTATATTGTCTTCTAAATATAATGTTCTAAATTTTATTTAAAAAAGGAAATAGTAAATATTGTAATATAAATACTTGTTAGAAAAAGTTTTAAAGGCGAGGATTAATAATATGGTAAAAACATTTTATTTAAAAATAAACATTTTTATTCTTATAAATTTACAAAATCGTAATTAATGTATTTTTTCTACTTCCATCTTTAAAATGGCGTTTATCGTATACGTTTCCATGACGCTAAATAATCCTTTAAACACGCTTTCGACAAACCGTGACTTCGTGCATTTTAGTCACAGGCTGAACTTAGCAACGAGATATTAGTCACGGCTGAGGTTAATTCTAGATATTTTAATGGCAAAAATCAAGTTAGTTTTCCGTAATTCTTGTCATCAATCTGTCAAAATAAATCGACGCGTTGTGACAAGAGACAAGTAATTTATTATTTTTTACTGTTACCATGTTATTGATACGTTAATAAATGAAATATTAAAATAACTTCAAAATTTTTTATTTAGATATTTGCTGTCGTAGAAAAAGTATAGTATGCAACACGTTTTATAAACTTGTTAGTCACTCATTTTATTAAACACTCGCTCCGTTACGCGTCGCTCGCGATTAATAAAACTCGTAACTAAAATGACGTTTATAAAACTTGTTACATAATATACTATTATATCTCTTGATTGGTAATGTGTACAATTCAGTTTCACTCTCTGAATCTGTTTCAAATAAAAAATTTTCACCATTTTCTTCTTCATCACGAATTTGAACACGAAGATCGGGTACATTAACTTGCAAGCATTCGCAGTCGCTTTGGAGTTCCGATTCTGATATATCGGTACAGCTTGAATCTATGTCTGATTCATCTATATTGTCTTCTTCAACTTCACGATTTTCTTCTGCACTGACTACAGTGCATTCTGTACAATTCCTGCAATTAATGTCTCCACAATATTCACACAAACTTGTACATTGTAGTCCGAACTTCCTGCATCGACATCTCAGGTCTTTACAGCCGGCATTACATTCACAAGCGAGAATTTCAAGAATTTCTTGTGGTATTGGCTGTTTTCTCATTGTAATAGGCATTAAACCATTAATTGTATCCTCCCAACCAAACAATCGTGGATCTATTTCTTCATATTCCAGCCATTTGTGTATTTGAAGATACACTCTCAATAAATGTTCATTTGTAGCTTCTTCGATCGGAGGAAGGTTTTCAAATTACAACCGGTTTTCAATGTAAGTTTTTGGAAACAATGAAATCTTAAATCACCTAAATCCATAGGTTTTATTAGATTACACACATACAAAACTTTCATGATATTTTAAACACCTAATAATCTCACTTTCACTCGAAGGCATTTTTAATTTGTATGTCGGCGGCACCGAAAATAATTTCTCCACGCCTATGATTCTTAGGAACCCTTCACTAGTACTTATGACTGTTTATTATTTTTGTTAATGTAAACATTCAGGTTGACTTATCCCAACCAATAACAGTTTAAGATTCTATGTATTTCCTTATATGGGCATAGGAACACGCTTAGGGCGAACGAAACGAAATCAGCTAGCCCGGGGCAAAAAGGCATTCTATGATTACCTGTGATAGAGTTAAGATTTGATTATTGCGGGCTAGCGGGTAGCGGATCGTTAGTTCTTTTATTTTACTAAATTTATTCGGTGATATTAAGACTGTATTATTTACTTGCATCATTCGTGGACAATTAGACTTTGTTATTAAATTTTGTATTAAGTGAAATATCAGTGTCGTACTTGTTAACATGTCCAAGCGGTCTAACCCTAAACGTGCCCCCTTGGTGTCACACATGTATTAAATTAATTTACGGCTTCTCAAATATAAAAATGTAAACAGACAGTACTGCACGGCAACCGATCTAAGCTATAAGGAATGGAACTGGTGGGGAATAATAAAGAAAACGTAAACATTTCTCCTCATTTATAAGCAACTATTCGCTCCGCAGGTAAAATAGGTTTGTACATTAGCAAACGTTGGTTGTATATAAATTTAAAAATATAAAATATTTATTATTATTAACAAAAAGCTAAGTTGATGATCGTACTGCGAGGGAAAAAATAACGTATTTAAAAAAAAGTCCTCCGAATTTTAAGAAACAAGGAAGTTATTGCATTTTGCAACTGAGCTTTATGAAAAAATTTAAAAAATCACTTTTTAGCTCAATTAACAATACTTGCATTATAATGCTTGGAAATAAGTTTCTATAAAACTTAAAATTTTTTTGAATTTATCATATGAAATGAATAGGTTTCAAAATGACACATTCCAAATTTTAGCTCAAAATATGCATTTGTTAATTAACAATTGACCAAAATACAAAAAGTTAAATATCTCGAGTTCACGTTAACAAAAATGAACTTTCTTTTGTTAAAATTAAAGGACCCAACATTTTCTACCAGATCTGATAAAAAACTTTAATTTTTTTTTCAAAATGGCCGAAAAAATGCAATTGTTGTTATTTGAGTTATAAACAAATGTAAAAAAAGTTACCAAAATTACATTTAGAAAAATTCTTTTTAATTGCATTAGAAAGCTGGTGTCGAGATCTACATTTTGTAAAAAAAAATTTTCGTTTTGAACTTAATGGCATAAAATGGCGGACATTTCAAATTTTAGATAACAAATGCAATTTTGGCCAATGGGTTCAATATTTTGACAACAACTTTTCAGAGTCTTTTTATTACATCAAAAAGTATATTTTCTGAAAGTTTGATGCAAATTGGTCTAGTTGACGGTCTTGGGCACCAAAATGAAAAAAATACTGTTTTTTTCTCGTTTTTTCAGTTTTGTAGGTTATGTACGTACTTCAGAGAATTGAAGCTAACGACAATTTATTGGCAATTTTATTACAAAGAGACTGTTTTTTTAATTGCCCCGATTCGACTTATAGAGCCGGAGTTATTCACATTTTAAGCTCGAAAAACGCAGTAAAAAAAATTTAATTGTTTATAAAAAAAGTAGCACAAGGTTTTCGAGGTCCAAAACTTAGTAATATACTCCCAGTGATACCCCAAACAGGATAAAATCATAATCTTGCTGTATCCAGACTATACCTATCTCCCCATTTTTTTGGCCTTTTTTTACTGCACTAATTGGGAAGTTATTTACGAAAGTTGATAGTTCCCGAGTTACAAGCAAAGAACTGTCAAAAAATGAGATTTTTAACATTTCTGCATTTTTTTCAATGTTTTGTCACCCAAAAAACACAGAATGAAAGAAATCAAAACTACCCCACAGCTTTCCTGATAAAAGCACAATTTGACTGGAGTATTAAACAAAAACAGAGATAAAAACCAAATATTTCATAACTAGTTTAATTTTGATACTGGTGTGGCCATCTATAGGAGTGAACTTCGTTCTGAGAAGGAACAGCTGTAATTTTTGTAGTACACTGTGCATAATACGTTCCAGATCAGCTTTATTCTTAAAGAAATACCTATGTAGTTACATAATTATACCGACAGAAGTCGCCGTTGAGAATGCTTTAGAATAGGTAAAAATGGATGAATTTTAAGTGTTGCAAGTTTTATTATATATCAGATGCTTTTGTAGCAGCAATATTCTTATTTCAAATTGAAGAAAATGTATGATAGGACAATTTTTAACAATTATGCCAAATATTTCGAGTCGACATCTATCGCCACTGACTAGTACTAGCCACAGTTGAGAAATTGTTATAATTACCAATTACAGCTAGCTTATTACATTGCAACGGAATATTGAAGTTTACATAATTCGCGATAGATGGCGGAACCAGTATTCATAAATTGTAAAATGGTTCCATCAATTGACTATAATAATATTTTAAAAAGTAGATTCTCAATTTCACACGTGTATGTGTACTTTTTTATATATGCTCAATCATTAGGACCGCAAAAGTTTCGCATATTTTTGCTTATTTGCTGATATGGTTTACGTTTTTAAATTTGAAGAGGACATACTCAGTGTCCCCATCTATTGTGGAAACGTAGAATTGTGACATTAATTTTACGGTAGAAATGGAAAAATCATAACTATAAACTACGTAGAAATCTATAGTTTCTATTATTCTGTACTGTTCCATCTATTGTCTAATGACGGTCTTTGTTGGGTAATAATGTAAACTATATAGGTAATGTATTCATATTGGACAAATTCTCAGAAATCAGAATACTTAACCTATATTTTTTGTTAACCTGCAACAAAAACTTTTTCTAATAGTAATATAATACACAATTATTAGTTAACATATCTACAAAAAAATTCGGGCACTCGTATTTTCCATATAACAGTTACGTACAGCTATTTTTCTACACCCTTGTTTTACGAGCTCAAAAAGCACCGCGTATTGAAAATATTTACTTACCCTTCTGGTATGGGCTTCATATTTTAAATTATTAATATCTAGCGACGATATTTACTTCTAAAAGCACTTATAAATCCACTTTGTTTACTATTACTAACCTAACTTGCCACTTTCAATTTAAAACCTCGCGAAAAGCGCGTGAACTGTCGTAAATTTGCGTTAAAAATTAAAATTACAGCTGGTAGCTGAAAATGCACTAAAGAGGGCTGTTAAAAGATTCATCTTTGCAAAATTTAAAGTAACAGTTGAAAAACGCTCAGGTAGGTATATTACTTCCAGTCCTATTAGTTTTCTATTTACCACAACTAAGCCTTAAGCCTTTAATGATTTTATTCTTAGAATTTTAAGGTTAGGTTGATCGCATAATAGCAAAGTTTAGCACAGAACATCTAAAAGCAATTTCTACCCACTCGAACAAAAAATTTTGTATTACTTAAATGTAAAAATCTTTTTTCAGCATGCATACCTATAATACGTGTCTTACGATAAGATATAAAAAAAAGAAATGAATTTATATACTGCCCCTGTCTTTAATATTTACTTATAAACTAACACATTCCATGGACTTAAAACAAAATGTTTTAATCTTGAATGCGGTTTTGGCAGTTCTATTTGTCACAATAATTTAGAAGGCAGACGACTAGGATTTTTGAGAAACTGGTGTATAAGTACTTACCCATTTGAAGATGAACTTCTACGGGAGAAGATATTTCAAATTCACTCAAAACATTATAAACACTTTTTCGCACTACGAATCTATTTTGTTAGGTTGCCCTCTATCACCACCGATTATTTCAGCACTTTCAAACATTTTTTCACTTACGTTTTATTGCTATTTACTTGAAAAGCCCTGAAAATTATATTCCAATTTGAACTTAAACAAATTTAATATTAGGGAATTTGGTAGGTAATTTGTGATGTTGGCAGCACTGGAAGCGGTAACTTGAATTTTGTTTAAGAAACAAAACAAAAGAGACACTAGTAAGTATTGTTTTCATATTCAATAGTGTCTGTGATATTTTTATGGTATTAAAGATATGTTCGTATATAGGTATATGCTTAAATATCCGGTAGTGTTGCGAAAAAACAAAGATTTGTTCAAACATTCCATTTTCGGCGATGTTGTAAAGTTTATTTAGGCGACTCTACGAACACCATATTTCGAAAATTGTTTTGGATCTTCATCTGAAAACCGTGTTTTCGTGAGAAAGAGGTAAGTTTTGTTACATGTAATTTTACTGGCCAGATAAATTCATTATATATACTTATTCTAGATGCACTGTACCGCGGGTAATTGAAATACAGGGTCGCTGATATGTATGGAAACAGTCGATTATCTCCTAAAGCAAGATAGCTAGCGAAAAATGTTAAGACACAAAAGTTTTTAAATTTTTTAAAATCTATTACAATAAAGAAAATTTAAATATACAGGATCAGTCAAAAAGTCATGACGAAACAAAGTTGCTTTTTCTTTAATAGCACGCCCTGTCTATTATTCCATATTTCAATTCTTCTCGAAATTCTAAACATAGATAATTCATATATATAGCACCTCATATACATAAACTTAACCGTTTTCCACATATCCAATTTTGAAAATAACTTTATTTTTACTATTCGCATTAAAGAAATAGGCCGAAATGTTGGATATTTGTTATAAAAATTACACAAGGCCAAGGCAGAGAATATGGATATGATTAAATTTTAATATTTTTTTACAGAAAACAAAAAAGCATAATTACTCAGCGTTGATGAAAATACATAAAACCAAAAACTGTATTTTTTAATGAATGTCCTGAATATTTTAAATTTTATGAAAACAATAATTATGCTCAAAAAGAAGAGCAAAAACAAGTTTTAATGAACAACAAATATTTTATTTATAATTCTAATTTATAAGCTGTTCAAAATGTTCACCATTTACCTCCTGACAGTAATGAATTCGCTGAACAAAATTTTGTAGCGAATCTAATGGGTGTTGGGAGGAATAGTGGAAATTTCATGCCTTATCCTTTCTTACAATTCCTCGATATTATGAGGCCTATTTTTGTAGACTGTATTTTTTATGTCAGGCGGTGTCACATCGGGAGACCTAGCTGGCCATTCAATTGTCCCCCTGCATCCAATCAATTTATGAGGAAAAGTTTCCTCTAGATATCCCCGTACCACAATTCCAAAATGTGAAAGAGCTCCATCTTGTTTGTTCTGCCGGTAAATTCGGATTGTTATTGTTGGGGAATAATCGTCTAAGCTCTAGAATGATATATGCTCTTGAAAAAGTAATAAATATTGTTCAGGGGTCAAATTTCCTTTTATAAAATAGGGTCCTATGACATGTCCACCAATAATGCCACACCAAACATTTACTTTTTGTGATCGTTGGGTGTGAACTTCCTCCATCCAATGTGAATTTTGGTCTGACCCAAACCTACAGTTGTGTCGGTTTACGTGCCCGTGTTTAAGCAAAATGTAAATTCGTCAGAAAACAATATGTGGTTTACAAAGTTGATATTTTCGTTTAATTTATCCATTATAACTTCTCAGAACTCGATTCTACGATCAAAATCGTCTTCACTCAATTCTTGTAATAACTGAATTTTATATTCCCGTTTGCAAATTTTTTTTAATGGAGTCGTTATCATGTTATGAATTTG
Source organism: Stenurella melanura (assembly GCA_963583905.1). NCBI lineage: Eukaryota > Metazoa > Arthropoda > Insecta > Coleoptera > Cerambycidae > Stenurella > Stenurella melanura. The sequence continues at coordinate 10,258,672 of OY757317.1, forward strand.
AAGTCCTCTGTTGTGTCGAATTTATTCGATTTTCCACGACATCTAACATGACATTCGAAGAATTTTCACATTTGTAACGCTTACCAGTCTTCCACTTTTTAGTCGATCTTTGAGACTTCCAGTTTCATGAAAACTCTGCAACGTTTTTGAAACGGTTGATTTAGAAATAGGTTCCCCATCAGGATGCAATTCGTTAAAAATATTCACTACTTGGTCATAACTTCGTCTTCTATCACCATATCATATGATCATTAAAATTTCAATATGCTCGGTTTCATTTAAACGTGCCATTTTTTGAGCGAAAATTATTCACATTATTATTTTTGACACGTGTTGTCAAGATCATTACTGTTAGACAAGAGAATGACGCGGCGTTGTTATGGAGCTAGAAACTTTCAAAGGTAACTTGATAGACTATAAATATAATGGACTAAAATATTTTCGTATAATTTTAGGCGAGTCTGCCCACGGTAAAAAAGATTTTACAAATTTTGTATACCTTTGAGATAGCAACGGATTCTTATAGAAAAAATCCAGTTGAAGAAGATTTTCTTATGAAAAATTTTCCTAAACTACGAGCTTCATGGTCAAATAATTGTTTTAACAATTTTTTTTTGTTTTTATTTAATAATATGAAAACAGTTTGACGGATCCGAAAAATCTTGATTCGATCGAAAGATATTTTCAATACGCGTCATTTGGCGCCAGGCATTTGTTATAGCCAAGATAAATTTCTTAATTAACAAATTGATTATTCCGAAACTAATGAGGTCAGCTAGGATACCATATTTTTTTTGGGCCTAGATCTTCAATACTTATTGATTGTTTAAACAATTGGCATAATTTGTTAATTAGCAAATGACTTTTTTTTCCAAAGTTTGGTCGACCTCAAACCAACTTTAAATGATAAATATTGGTGTCGGGCATAACCCCTATTGAAGTCTGCACGAATGCAACTTTTTGCTTTTGTTTATTTAAAGTTTAAATTAATTTTGCAAATTAACAAATGGAATATCTCGGCTCTGGGTAAGCTGGGTAAGCTAAGTGATATTGCGTGAGAGGCTCTAATTGCAAATGAAAGCTAACAAGTTTTTCCATCAACCACAAAAAGTTCCACAAGAAATATTCAATCCCTGAAGAGTTATGCATTTTTGACCCTTAAAAAAATAATTCCCACGACGTGAAAATAATAAGATTTGACGCGCAATGGGGTGGCGGCCCTAGTAGCACAAAATATTGGACCAATATTGAACTAATATTTATATATTGGTCCTACATGGATTATACATTGGTGCAATATTTGTGCTACTAGGAGGTTCGATCCTTGGTGTGGGCAAATTTGTTTTCGTCAAATTTGCTTTTTACTTCCCTCGCATACCGAAGGGAAGTATTGTATTCGAGAAAAAATCACCCTCCGAGATTTTTTCGGATTCTGACGTTTCAGAACACGTAGATTCCGAAAATATAGGTTTTTCAATTCCGTCAGTCTGTCTGTCTGTCTGTCTGTCTGTCTGTCTGTGTCTGTTGGTGCATTTACTAAAAAACTACTTGACGGAGAGCAGTCAAATTTGGTAGGTAGTTAACCCTACTGTCAGCGAAGAACTGGTAGAATTTTCACTGAAAAATATACAGGGTGGACCGTCTAAACGGAATAAATAGTGAAAAAAAATTTTTTTTTGCTCAAATTTAAAATTTCCACGTTTCATGACGCGCTAAACGTGTTTCAGGAAAAAAAATTTTTTGAAAATTTTTTTCAAACATTTTTGAAAAAATTTTTACCAAGATGAAAAAAAATTTTTTTTGCTCAAATTTAAAATTTCCACGTTTCATGACGCGCTAAATCTATTTCAGGAAAAAAAATTTTTTGAAAATTTTTTTCAAACATTTTTAAAAAAATTTTTACCAAGATGAAAAAAATTTGTTTTTGCTCAAATTTAAAATTTCTACGTTTCATGACACGCTTAACCTATCTCAGGAAAAAAAATTTTGAAAATTTTTTTCACCAATATTTTTGAAAAAAATTTTACTACTAAAATGAATTTTTTTTTTCTTTCTTCAAATTTAAAATTTTCACGTTTCATGGCATTCTAAGCCTGATTAAAAAAAAAAGTTTTTTGAAATTTTATCACTAAGATAGAATTTTTCTTTCTTTGTTCAGATTTTAACTATCCACGTTTCCATGACATTCTAAAACTATTCAAACAAATTTAAAAATGTGTTTGAAGAATTTTTAAAAAAATTTGAAAACATTTTTAATCCATTTATGTATCACTACTATAGAACAGACGAAACAATTTTTTTTGCTCAAATTTAAAATTTCCACGTTTCATGATATTCCAAACCAATTTCGGAAAAAAAAATTTGCAACATTTTGTTACCAGTTTGGAAAAAAATTTAACACCAGAATGCTCAAATTTAAATGACATTCTAAACCTAGGTATTTCAGAAAAAAAAAATTGAAAATTTTTTTCACCAACATTTTTCAAAAAGTTTTTACCACTAAAATAGATCGAATTTTTTTTATTTGCTCAAATTTAAAATTTTCACGTTTCATAGCATTCTAAACCTATTTTAAAAACACACCATTTTTAATTTTTAAACTTTTTTTAGCACTACTATAGAACAGAAGGAAACTTTCCTTTTTGCTCTAATTTAAAATTTCTACCTTTGACATTTTAAACCTATTTCAGAAGAAAAAAATTTGAAAATTATTTTACCATCTTTTGAAAAATTTTAAAAAAATTAAACTTTTTAACCACCACTATACTTCCACTCCATTACGTGAATATTGGATTGAAAATGTGACAGATGGCAATAACATCTGGCATATGCACCTATTATACTTTTATTGAAAAATGTACAGGGTGGTCATCCCAAGAAATAATTCAGTCATGGTGGACATTTGTAAAGGTATTTGCGCAAGCCTGCCATATGTGGCACCTGCTATTTAGTATTGAACTTTTGCTGTTGGATGAGCAATCTGTATATTTTTTTGACCAAAACTTATCAAGTTTTCTTTGTAATAATAGCAATAACTCTACTCCGATTATTATTCTCAATGTCATTTCGTAATTATTATTTTTTTAGAGAGACTGCCATGAACGAGGGAAGTTCTGTGTAAATACCTTTACCGATTTTTTTTCATGTAACCATGTATTTTTTATGATAATAAATGTTTTTACTTTCTGAAACATTTTTAAAAACGTAAGTAATTTTTTTGCAATTTTCTTTAAATAAATTGCTATCTTGCAACAAACATATGATTGTTCTTGTCTAACGAGGGTTTGTCGGTAGTTTCTGTTTGTTTTACTACTTTTTCTGAAAGAGAAGGCTTATTTTACTTTATTTGAGGGGGGTGCCGGTCGAAAAAAGACCAAAAATAAAAAGGAACCAACTTTATTTTTAATTTTTTCCTTAAAATGAAAAAAAAAGTTCACGTCTCATGAAAAAACCACACGCTTTGTTATTTGTAAATGAGAAATAATCAAAAGATTTAACTATTTTAATGGCATTATTATTGTATTTTTGGTCTATTTTCGACAGGCACCCCCTCAAATAAAGTAAAACAAGCCTTCTCTTTCTGATGGACCCCTGGGCGAGAAGAGAGTGCCCCTGTTTACGTCCTTGTTGTTAGTCTTTAAGTAATTTATTCCACTACGTTGTTCAGGTTAGCTTTCAGTATATGCAACTGGCTGATGGATTAGGTCCAATGCCACAAAAAAAAATAGCCTTCTCTTTCACAAAGAGTAGTAAAAAAAACAAAATCTACGGACAAAGCCTTGTTGGACAAGAACAATCATATGTTTGTTGCAAGATAGTCATTTATTTATTGAAAATTGCAAGAAAGAATTATTTACGACGTTTTTAAAAATTTCTTAGAAAGTAAAAACATTTACTTATTATCATAAAAAATACTTGGTTACATGAAAAATAGCAAATTTGACAAAAAAAACATTTGCCCACAGCGAGGATCAAACCCACCACCCCATTGCGCGTCAAATCTTATTATTTTCACGTTGCGGAAGAGATTTTGTTAAAGGTCAAAAACGCGTATAACTCTTCAGGGATTGAATATTTTCTGTAGAACTTTGTAGTTGATGGAAAAACTTGTTATTTTTCATTTGCACCGAACCTCGTGCCCAAAAAGTTGTTAATAAACAAATTAGAGCCTCTCACGCAATATCACTTTTATTTCCGGTTCCGGTTATCCGATCAAGTTCTCTCTGGTCTCAAAATTTTCCTTTTTCCAAGCACTTTCATATTCACGGAACCCCATTTCGATACGCTTACCCAGAGCGGAGATATTCCATTTGTTAATTTGCAAAATTAATTTAAACTTTAAATATACAAAAGCAAAAAGTTGCATTCATGAAGACTTCTATGGGAGTTATGCCCGACATCAATATTTATCGTTTAAAGTTGGTTTGAAGTCCACTGGTGCTTTGAGGCTGCTTTTCCAAAAATCACAAAAAAGAACATAACATCTCAACAACATAAAATCATATTCACTCCTACCCTCACAACAAAACTGCAAGACCTAAAATATTTAAACTACCTAAGAAAGCAATGTCACTCTGAAGAAATAAACGACAAATATAAAAGAACTAAAAAAACTCTTGAAAATGATATTAAAAAGGAAAAGCAAACTTTCTATATGCAAAAAATCAAGCAGTCTAACAACCAAAGTAAAACACTGTGGAATATTGTTAATAATCCAAATGCAAAGAAAACCGCAAACTACATAACCATTAGCCATGATAATAAAATTATCACTGACGAAACTGAAGTAGCACAAATGTTTGGGAAATATTTCTCCTCCATCGTAGAGGACAAAATAAAAACTCACTTTAATGACACTGCACCAAAAAAATGTACAACATCCTCCAACGTTGATTGGAATATGTTTCTCACTCCAGTTACCCCAAACGAGGTATTAAGGGTCACTGAATCACTACCAAATAAAAAAAGTACAGGATACGACGAAGTGTCTGCAAAAATTATCAAAGAATGTAGTAGCATACTTGCAAAACCCATTGCACATTTGCATCATGCATGGACAATTTCCAGATTTGCTCAAGCTTGCTATCCTTGTACCCATACTAAAGAAAGGAGATGAAACAAATATTGAAAATTACCGCCCCATTTCACTAATAAGTATTTTCTCCAAAATCATTGAAACTTTACTAGCTCAAAGGATAAATAATTACCTTGAAACATTTCATCTTCTCACGGACTGCCAACACGGTTTTAGGAAAAATCATTCCACAGAAACAGCAACAGTCTCATTTACCCAACACATATATAATTTAATTGATGCCAGAGAAATTGTCGTTGGCATTTTCTTTGACTTAACCCGAGCCTTTGACACGCTTAACATCGAATTTGTGTCCGAAAAACTTCTACGGGTTTACGAGGAAACATCAACCAACTTTTAATCTCTTACCTCACTAATAGATGCTTCTATGTAAAACAAGGCAATGTAAAATCAGACATGTACAAAACAAATACTGGAACTCCGCAAGGTAGCGTCCTTGGTCAGCTACTTTTTCTATTATATATCAATGACCTACCCAACAATATTACAAAGGGAAAAGTATTTATATATGCAGACGACACTTCTATTGTAACGTGTACCTACTTCTTTATATATATATTTTTTTGAGTTGCTCAAAGCATGTTACATAATAATGGAATTATAGTGTTGATAAAGAAAGTTATGGTTACGATACATCACCCCTAGCTCAAGTTTCGGTGGATGGGCCGTAGGTATAAAAATATTGTATTGTCATACACACCTTAGTTGTTATTTTTTTTAGAGGAGATTAAATTTTCCCAGAGAGTGAGAGAGAAAGATATAGGCGCCAATCCGTTTTATAATTATAATTTACATTTATACAGAAAATTAGTTATCAAACGGATAAACTAACCAGTAATAGAATTTTCAAGATCTTATATAAAAAAATGCAAATTTAATTTAATATGTTGGTGAGTCTTAATCGTACTTTAGCAAATGTAATAGAAATAGAAGTTGTTATTAGCTCACTACAACTTTAGAATAGTTATTTGTATAACACCAATGAAATAAATCAATCAACTAAAATATAAAACTGATTTTATTAGAAATCAATAAAACTGAAGACTTAAAAGCTAGGTAAAACTGACTTGCTTATGAACCAATCAGGAAGATTCTCAATGAACAAATTTAAATTTTAAAATATACGTGAGAAGCAATATAGACAAGTACCATCAATAATATCTTAGTAAAAATATATAGTGTGTTAAACATATACACTGTATAGTATTTTCAAAGATCATATATATATATATATATATATATATTATAGAAAATAAACCCCTACTAAAGAATTTGTGATCACAAAATCCGAACATTTACCTTTATGTAATAATGTAGTTAAATTCTCTATAATGCATGATAAATTTAACGAGCAAAGTTATTTTAGATTTAAAAGAGTATATACTTTATACTTCAAATATGAAAATTATTAATAATAAAATAAATAAAGGTGGTGTAAACAAATTTAGAATAATAATATTTTAACAAATTATGTAGTGACACTTAGCTGAGGGTTTCTTCATAAGAAGAGGGTTTCCTGTCCAACGAAGGTGTATGATTATGAGAAAATCCACTCCTCCACGGTCGTTGTAGTTCTAGAATTTTTCAGCAGCAAGCCGAGGAGTTCCATGTACTGTGCTGAACCAATCCAGGACTTTTCCCAAAGTAACTTTAGGAAATCATGTATACTTTGTCCTATATGTCTCCCAAGAATGTATTTGTTTAAACTATGCTGAAGGCATCCTACTCTAATTTAAATTAAGTATCTTCTTAATAAGAAGAACCATTAAAATAAAAAAAACGAAAGTTTCGGAGCCTTAAAAACACCGGAATACATTTTCCGGTGTTTGATGAAAGTATTCTCCCTTCAATATAAAAACGCTCCTGGTCAGCAACGAGGTATGAAATTTGCCAAGTTTATTTCGAAAACTATTAACCATCCGTATTTTTACTCTATACTGTCCACTAAATTTATTGTTACTAATTGACGTTAGAAAAATATTTAAAACAATATAATAAGATCAAAGATCTTTAATAATTCACAGCAGTACTAGAACACGCCTCTCTTCAAATGACGGAGCTACTAAACTGACTCATATATCATTTGAAATTCTCTTTGCTAAACCTGCTTTAATTTATCAAATTTAGGCAATTTTAAATACATGTATATGCAAAGTAGATTGTATTCAGTTAACTAGATCGAATTTAAATATCTAATTATTAATAAACCCATAAGGTGGCAATGTAAATGCTACACTATAATTTTATCCGGAAAAACTTCTCAAAAATTATTTGAAAATGTCAACACTACCTTACACGAATTCAGTGAATGGTGTCTACAAAATCGTCTCATTATTAACATAGAAAAAACCATTTGTGTTGAATTTGGAATGAGCCTAAAAACTGCACATAACTTCAACTTTTATTTTCACAGCGAACATCTAAGCACTGTCAACTCAACAAAATTCTTAGGCACAATGATTGATGCGCAATTTTCGTGGCATGACCACATCAATTACACAGCTAAGAGACCAAACAAAATACATTTTCTAATTAAATCTCTAAAAAATAAATTAGATACAAAATCGCTTGTATCAGTGTATTACGCTAAATTTCACTCTATAATGCCCTATAACATCGTTGTCTGGGGACTATCTACAAAGGCAAACAGAATATTTATAAAACAAAAATCTATCCATAGATTAATTTTCAATTTAAACTATCAAACATCCTGCAGAGATATTTTTCGTGAACACAAAATTTTAACACTAATTAGTACCTACCTTTTAAAAATTTTAACTTACATACATGACAACAAAGATCTCCTTCAATTTCATGCTCAAATACATCACTTCGATACCAGAGGCAAAAACAATTTTCAAACCATAAAACACTACCACTCAAAATACAAAAGATCACCAGTATATTCAGGCACTAAATTATATAATTTACTTCCAACTTGTATGAAAAAATTAACATCTCTTCAATTTAAAAAAAAAACTGAAAAGATTTTTACTCGAAAATTGTTTCTATACCATTAATGAATTTACAAAGGCACTACACAAATTAGAAACTCTGTAATAATTTAACAGTACCACATACTTATCCAGTTCTTACCTAGTTTTTAAATGTAATATTAGTATAATGTAGAAATGTAAATGTGTTTTAAAATAGGTTTTATACTTAATTTTATCTATTTTGTATTTTTACTTCCCTCGCATACCGAAGGGAAGTATTGTATTCGAGAAAAAATCACCCTCCGAGATTTTTACGGATTCTGACGTTTCAGATCACGGAGATTACGTAAATATAGGTTTTTCAATTCCGTCAGTCTGTCTGTCTGTCTGTCTGTCTGTCTGTTGGTGCATTAACTAAAAAACTACTTGACGGAGAGCAGTCAAATTTGGTAGGTAGTTGACGCCACTGTCAGCGCAGAAATGGTAGAAATTTCACTGGAAAATATACAGGGTGGACCGTCTAAACGGAATAAATAGTGAAAAAAATTTTTTTTCGCTCAAATTTAAAATTTCGACGTTTCATGACGCGCTAATCCTATTTCGGGAAAAAAAATTTTTGAACATTTTTTTCACCAACATTTTTGAAAAAATTTTTACCAAGATAAAAAATTTTTTTTTTCAAATTTAAAATTTCCACGTTTCATGACACGCTAAACATATTTCTGAAAAAAAAAATTTAGAAAATTTTTTTCACCAACATTTTTGAAAAATTTTTTACCAAGACGAAAACATTTTTTTTTGCTCAAATTTAAAATTTCTACGTTTCATGGCATTCTAAAACTATTAAAAAAATATATTAAATTTTTTTTACCTACATTTTTGAAAAATTTTTTTCTACTAAAATAATTTTTTTTTTCTTCAAATTTAAAATTTCCACGTTTCATGGCATTCTAAGCCTGATTAAAAAAAAAAATGAAAATATTTTGAAATTTTCTTTTACCAACATTTTTGAAATTTTTTTTGCCACTAAAATAGATGGATTTTTTTTTTATTTCTTCAAATTTAAAATTTCCACGTTTCATAGCGTTCTAAATCTATTTAAAAGAAAAATTAGAAATTTTTACTATTTTTAAAAAATTTTACCACCAAGATAGAATTTTTTTCTTTGTTCAGATTTAAACTATCCACGTTTCCATGGCATTCTAAAACTATTCAAACAAATTTAAAAATGTTTTTGAAAAATTTTTTAAAAAATTTGAAAACATTTTTAATCTATTTATTACTACTTACTATAGAATAGACGAAAAATTTGGTTTGCTCAAATTTAAAATTTCCACGTTTCATGACATTCCAAACCAATTTCGGAAAAAAAAAATTGCAACATTTTGTTACCAGTTTGGAAAAAAAATTAACACTAGAATAGATGGAAACTTTTTTTACTCAAATTTAAAAGTTTCACGTTTCATGACATTCTAAACCTATTTAAAAAAAAATATGTAATTTTTAAATCTTAAACTTCTTTTACCACTAGTATAGAATAGACGGAAACTTTCCTTTTTGCTCAAATTTAAAATTTCTATGTTTGACATTTTAAACCTATTTCAGAAGAAAAAATTTAAATTTTTTTTTTTAACATTTTTGAAAAATTAAAATAAAAATGAAATTTTTTAACCACCACTATACTTCCACTCCATTACGCGAATGTTGGATTGAAGTGACGGATGGCAATAATATCTGACACAAACACCTATTATACTTTTATTGAAAAATGTACAGGGTGGTCATCCCAAGAAATAATTCAGTCATGGTGGACATTTGTAAAGGTATTTGCGCAAGCCTGCCATATGTGGCACCTGTTATTTAGTATTGAGCTTTTGCTGTTGGATGAGCAATCTGTATATTTTTTTGACCAAAACTTATCAAGTTTTCTTTGTAATAATAGCAATAACTATATTCCGATTATTATTCTCAATGTCATTTCGTAATTATTAATTTTTTAGAGTGACCGCCATGCACAAATAACGAGGGAAGTTCTGTGTAAAGACCTTTACCGAATTTTTTTTTATACTTTTGTATTATTGACCTGTCTTATTCACTGTTTCCAGTGGCCCAAAAGATTAATAAATTTTGTATTTGTATTTGTAATAAAACTTTCGAAAAAAAAGTTATTTTCTAATTAACGAATTATGCCAATTGTTTAAACAATAAAAAAGCATTGAAGACATCGGGCCACAAAAAAAAATGGTATATTCTTTGGTATAAAAGGCATGTTTTTTGAAAAAAACAATATCCTGATCTCATCAGTTTCGGAGTAATCTATTTGTTAATCAAGAAATTTACTTTGGCTATAACAAATGAATGGCTTGACAAAATGAGTTGTGCCTGTCGCCAAACGAAGCGTGTTGAAAATATTTTTCGATTTAATCAAGATTTTTTCGGATCCGTCAAACCGTTTTCATTTTATTAAATAAAAACAAAAAAAAATTTATTTAAACATTTATTTGACCATGAAGCCCGCGCTTTAGGAAAATTTTTCATAACAGGCGGAATTTTTCCTATAACAATCCGTGGCTAACTCAAATGGTACGGAAAATTTTTGGGAAAAATCCCAGGCAGACTCGCCTATTTATAAGATAGTGATTTTCAAAGTTCGATGTCTCGAAAACGGTTAAGTTTAGGTATATGATGTGCACATGAATTTTGTTTAGATTTGCAAGGAGAATTGATAATATATAGAATAATAAACAGGCTAGCCATCTTAGTTTAGGAGATAATTGACCGTTTCTATACACATCAGGGACCCTGTATATTTTTGTGTTAATAACATGTTTAGTTCTAAAGTTTTGAACATTAAATTTGAAATTCTTTTGCAAAATTATATAAATCTTATTTTTACTTGTCATTAACTTCAATTCACGAAAATATTCAGCACCAAATTTTAATTACAGACAAAAATCTATCAATAAAATTGTGGGAGCATTTTCTCCTCAAAATTAGTCAGACAGAGGAATGTAGAGAAAAATTAATGTTTGATCATCAATTTGTAATAAACAGCAATCCACATCTGTTTTTTTTCTTCATACAACTTTAGTTTTTTTTCCAGAAACATAAATTCTTAAAATACAATATAAAGTATTGCACAAAAATCAAGAGATACAATGAATCTCTTACAGATTAAAATATTACATAATAAATAAACTTCACTCGCATTTAAAACCATCTTGCAATAGCAATTCGAACCTATCATAGTGCAGGGTTCCCTTGTACAAAATTAGTGAAAATATAATTGGAGCACAAAAGTGCTATAATTTATTTGGGGAGGTGATTTACCCTCACTTGCGGACGGCAGCTTTTCGCCGGTAGAGCGTCGTGGATAAGGAAGTAATTTTTGTATAACTTTAAAAGGTAACGGTACTAGGGCGCCACTCAACTTAGAAAAAAATGTATATTATGTGTTCAGATTTATGTTTTGTGAAGTTGCAGAATACAAAACATAAATTACATGGGTTATAAAAAAAGGCGTATTTATGTGCAAATTATTGAAGATTATATGACTAATGGATAATTATGGTAAAAATTTAAATAATAATAATAATAAATATCTGGCCTGTTTATGGTGGTGTTGAGTCCTAGCCGTGTGGTGACAATGACGAGGACAATCGACGCATGTAAGATGGCGGCTCCTTTTTGATGTCACTGTGGTGGTGCTAACTTTGTATGGGCAGTGTAGATATGACCAAACTTCTGAGGTATGGAATCTCAACTGTTCCCACGTGAAGAAGAATTCAGAACCACATAAGGATAGATGAAATTTCAACTTCATCTATAATAATTATAGGTATTCCTAAAAAACCCTAAAAAGACACCAATACTAAGTACAGCAAATCTAAAAAGAATAACGCCACTCACCTTCTTCAGAAGGGTTTTTTGAACAAGACAGCACGGCGAAAAAAATATATAGATTATATTAATTGGTAAAAGACTAAAAATAACGAGAAAAAAATTATGAGTATTACGGATCAAACAGAAAAAGGTTTACTTACAATGAAAACAGAACTTCTTAAACTTGAAAGTCAGGTGTAGATCACTAAATATACGATTAATTTTACAAAACCCAAAGAGGAAAAAATGTTGATAACAACTATCGTATGGGACCTTATCACCAACCAAGAGTCAAGTCTCGAATGCCATGAGGTTCAATGAAAACGGAAATCGTCAGCAACCAGCAATACACTTATGAAAATAAATTAAGATATATATTCCTTTAATTAGATATCAACGTAACCTTCATATAAAAGTAGCATATGGAAATGCTACAATAGGCACACAATTGCTTAGCTTGTTAATTGAAATGTACGTTTAAACCTGGAGTCGTATTATAAGTAAATAAATATTTGTCGAGGTTATAATGAAACGGCCATATACTTAGTTTTTCATCTTCCATTTTAAACCCTCAACATTAACTGCCTGACAAAATCCAGCATCTAGTGCCGTTGAATTTCTTGAAAATTTCCCAGTTTTATAAACTTTACTTTTTAAAATAACTCCATAATAAAAAGTCGGGTAGTGTCGGATCTGGTGATCAAGCGAGCCATCCAATAGGCCATGCCTTCTAATCCATACATTTAAAAAAATAATATCCATAAATTCAATCACCAATTCCTGCCCAGACTTTTTTTTGTAGATATAGTTATGTAACATAATTTTGTGTCTGTATTAAATACCTGTCTTATAATGGGGATAGCAAATATACTAGGTAAACCAAGATATAGGAAACTTAAATAAAACAACTTTTGGCTATACAAATAATCATATAAATATATACTTAAAATATCAGTAACATACAAACTCAACTACAAAACAATGTAATATCAATAACATGAAATATACCGAAAACATATTTTACAAAAAATCAAAGATATTTAAAATACAAAAATAGTTATACATTTATCAACAAAGGTTAACCATTGAATTTTTTTTTAGCAAAATTGTGATCTAGTACAGCAACACTGTTTGCATATATTTAGTATATTTTGCGTTTAACGCCTTGTATCCATGTGCAAATAAAAGTTGCTACTCTATAAGATTTCTACTTACAAACTGCAGATATAAACTGCCTGATTTTTGAACAATATGAATCTGATATTTTAAACATTGATTATGGAGTTCCGCAAGGAAGCACTCTGGGACCAGTTTTGTGCAATTTTTATAAACCATATAATTAATGCCATGAATCAAAATATTAAATCGACAATTATTAGCTATGCAGATGATACAAACCTTTTAATTGCAGAACAAATGCAGTGTCCCGAAGAGAAATTTTCGAGTTAAAATGGGCACGCAATCAACTTTAACAAGAACCATCGCAACTTACTTGAACAGAGACACGAGGCCTAATACAATTTTCTGCTCTAAACTATTTTTATTTTTTTTTACAAACTGAACTTTTCTAGAAACAACAAGGTTAAGGGTACTTTTAACAATATATTAAAAATATATATCTACATAGTGGTCAATATATGTATCTCTATAGTATTTACAATTAGACAACGTTATTGTATAGCAACCAATTTTTCTTTTTACAATAGTTTTGTATAAACTAAAATCTAAAAACACAGCCCTTGCTCAAAATTATAACATACCTATCTTCATAAACTTTAATAGAAACAAAACCGAATGTCAAATGTAAATAATATAAAATAAAAATGCAATAACAATTTAAATCATAACAAAGTTTGATCTATTTACAAGGTGACAATTGTGCCGGAACACATCTTAGTAAAATATAAGTAAGAGAAATTAAAAAATAACGTTAATTTAAGTTTTCGTTGGGTTTTTTAGTATATTTAGTTGTTTACTGTGATTTTCAACGACTTCCATGTTTTTTGAGATATAGTATCATCGACACTTTTTTAAATGGATAACCCTATATTCTTTTGCGGTTTTAGAAATATTCAACAAAATAGTAAAATAAAAAAGCATTTTAAAGAAGAAAGTTTATAAAATATACAAGTTTTTCATTTGATGGTATAAAGCGAAACAATAGGTATAGTATATATGAACTCAGTTGAGACACTATAAAAACGAAAACATTATACAGATTTATATTCACCGTTCCTCGTCTACAGTCCATGTGAACTTGATCCGCCTATCACATAGAAATTTGGGTGGGATTAGAATCTAGCGAGTTTGATTTGTCAACATAACGGGGATGCCAACTTTACTCCAATTTTTCGTTTTAATGCTGTCTCAGCTGCTATACTTTATTTTCTATAAGATTGCAACCTTTAATAATTCCGAACTAAAGTGTTGTAAAATATTCAAAAGTTACCATAAAAAAAGTTGCAAATCAAGAGTTGAGACAAAGATTTAGAACAAGACAGCCAACGGAGTTAACGACGATCTTCGTCTATTTCGACTTCTGTGTCCGACTGTATGTTTCTAATCATTGGTTGAAGAATGTTGCGGTTTGATCTTTTCCAAATTTTATTGAAAATTTAATCTTTTATCAGATGTTGGGGCATGGTAGTAGCTTTTGAATACATACATCTCTGAACAAACTAAAAAACGTACACATACAACTTTTATTAAGGCTATTTGTTTAACCTTACTTTAGATGAAGTGTCAAAAATTTAATTGTGTCAAAATGAGGTAGAAGCTTCCTGTTTCATGTAGCTATTAGTGAATAAAAATGTCTTGTACTTAATTTTTTACAGCTAAAAGAATAGGGCTCGTGCAAAATCTAATGGCTAACGAGAGTAGAGGGCATATAACCTCAATGTTCCAAATTAATTATCATGAAATTCGCTTTTTTCGTTTGCTTTTTTAACTTTCTTGTGCTATCAGCTATTGAAATAAACATTTTTAAGTTTAGTTTTCATTATATATAGACAATTACGTGTTTTGTACAATAATATTTCTTTTGATTTGACGAAATGTGCATTGTTTACCTATGTGTTTTTAGTTATTTTCTTCGTATTTAAACATATGAGATTGATCTTATTGTTATACAGGGTGATTCACGTAGGCCATTCATTAGAAGTTTTTCAACTTGCAGTTGGATTAGAAACTTGAAATTTGGTGTGCAGCCATAATCGATCATGCCCGTTCTATCTAAAATATTTTCAGTCCTCCATCTATACAGGGTGTGCCAAAAATTGGTACCAACTTTCTTATTTTAAATGGAAATCTATATTTTTCTTTACATGGTTCGATTGGTTTTCTAATTCTGAGTTTAGAGAACCTAAATTATGTTAACTTATCTATTACAATTTTTGGCATATGTCCAATTTTTTGAAAAAAATTGCCGCTGTAGTAGTTTACGAACAAATTTGTATCTCGCAAACCTTTCAAAATTATAAAATCAAATTTGTGAAGCAGTTAGCTGGAAGTCCAGGCTAACTTTTGATGTCCCATCGGTGGTCCCATTTTGTACCATATGGGCGCAGTCGATTTTCAAATATCGCAATCAAAAATTGTCAAAAAGTCAATTTTTTCAAATGGCACCTACTATTTTTTTTTCACACCATTCGAAAGAAAATTGAATTTTAGGGTGAGCTACTTAAGCATTCCCTATACCTAACTTCACCCCATATAGAGTTATTCAATAAAAATCAAGAAATACCTTATCTTGCCGAGAGATTCCTTACTTCATCAAGTATGCCATGGAAACAAAAGGCAGTTGTAATAATTTTTAAAGAAAAATATGGATTCTTATTTAATTACACACAACACCAACAAATTATTATTAACGAACAAGAACAATGTTGACGAAATTCTGACGTAAATTTTCAATGTGACCACCATATTTTTGTTCAAATATTCTATTATTCTACTTTCAACAGATTGCGTAGCACATCTTTGCGCCTATCATTTCTGACGCCAGAAATCAATGCAAAATTGAATTTTAGGGCCACTTTTATTAACATTGTGTGTGTCTATCTACAGTCGTTTTTGAGTTATTGGCATTTTTTGAAAAAAACATTGTTTTTTTTTTCTCAAGGGTAGTAGGCTTTGGAAACAATCATTTCATTTTAATTTTTATTCAAAAATCGTATTGCAATAATAAATAATAACAACAAAATAACAACAAATAAACAGATTAACACAATAATTATTTCAATACAAATGCTCAATGTGTGCACCGTTTTCACTGACAGAATTTCGTCAACATTGTTCTTGTTGGTTAATAATAATTTGTTGGTGTTGTGTGTAAATAAAAAAGAATCCATATTTTTCTTTAAAAATTATTACAACTGTCTTTTGTTTCCATGGCATACTTGATGAAGTAAGGAATCTCTCGGCAAGATAAGGTATTTCTTGATTTTTATTGAATAACTCGATATGGGGTGAAGTTAGGTATAGGGAATGCTTAAGTAACTCACCTTAAAATTCAATTTTCTTTCGAATGGTGTGAAAAAAATAGTAGGTGCCATTTGAAAAAATTGACTTCTTGACAATTTTTGATTGCGACATTTGAAAATCGACTGCGCCCATATGGTACAAAATGGGGCCACCAGCCTGGACTTCCAGCTAACTGCTTCACAAATTTGGTTTCATAATTTTGAAAGGTTTGCGAGATACAGATTTGTTCGTAAACTACTACAGCGGCAATTTTTTTCAAAAAATTGGACATATGTCAATAATTGTAATAGATAAGTTAACATAACTTAGGTTCTCTAAACTCAGAATTAGAAGACCAATCGAACCTTGCAAAGAAAAATATAGGTTTCCATTTAAAATAAGAAAGTTGGTACCAATTTTTGGCACACCCTGTATGGTTGGAGGACTAAAAATATTTTAGATAGAACGGGCATGATAGATTATGACTGCACACCAAATTTCAAGTTTCTAATCCAACTGCAAGTTGAAAAACTTCTAATGAATGGCCTACGTGAATCACCCTGTATATAGAGCATATTTAGATTATTTAAAAATTAAATGCTGCTAATTATTCTGTTACCGGTTTACCACAAAAGACCAGCATATCGTATAGAATCTGGTTGTCAAAGTCTCACCAAATGCCAATTTAAGCTTTAACAGGTATGTGATTATTATTTAACAATGGAATTTAATACTTATTATGTGACATATTTAATAAATACATACTAGTATACCTACCGCTTGCACGAAAATAAAGTTATAGTTATATCAGATTGCCATCGATTTACACCAAAGAAGATAAGTTTGTGGTCAATTAAAAGTTCAAAGAGAAAAGTGGTTAAATGCTTTAAGGCTGCATAACCCATAAATTTATTTGTTAGTCAATCTAGATGAGTTACCTTATCTAGTTCAGCAGGTTTTTCTGAAAATTAGAGAGTATAAAATTTAAACGACATTTTTATTCATAAAGACTATCCATTAAGATATGTCTGGAACTACGACCATATTTTTACTCAGTAAGATCGGACTTCTCTAAGGCTCTTTTCGTTTTGCTCTTTTGATTGATCACAAACTTTTCTTCTTTTGGTGAAAATCTATGGTAATCTGAAATAACTATAACTTTATTTTCATGCATGAGTTGGGTATACTACTATGTATTTATTAAATATGTTACATAACAAGTATTAAATTCTTGTTAAGTAATAATCACATACCTTTAAAGCTTAAAATGGCCTTCAGTGATACTCTGACAACCAGATTCCATACAATATTATGGCTTTTTGTGGTAAACTAGTAACAGAATAATTAACAGCATTTAAATATTAAATAATCTAAATATGCCCCATATACATATATAATAAGATCAATCCCATACATTGCTTAAATACGAAGAAAATAACTAAAAACACATAGGTAAACAATGCACATCTCGCCAAATCAAAGGAAATATTACTGTACAAAATACGTAATTGTCTATATATAACGAAAACTACACTTTAAAATGTTTATTTTAATAGCTGATAGCACAAGATAGTTAAAAAAGCAAACGAAAATAGCGAATTTCACGTTAATTAATTAGGAACATTGAGGTTATATGCCCCCACTCTCGTTAGCTGTCAGATTTTGCACGCGCCCTATTTTGAAAAAACATAACTTTTTTCTTGAAAATAAGATATGAAAAATGTTTTAAATGAATGATGTAGATAATAAAATCATCTACCGATCTGTTTAAATACAACGTGAAAGTAATGAAATTTAACCTCAAAATTTAAAGCAAACCAACTCACTGCTTTAAACCCAAGAAATTTATTGGGAAAAAGCAATTTATGTAAAAATTTAACCAAAAAGCAAGAAGTGTTCTCAAGGTGATGTGGATTCCTTCTGAAAATATTATGTTTTGTGCGACTTTTGGTCTTTTTTCATCCCTGGCGCCTGCTCTACTTAAATTTTAGGTAAAAATCAGGTGCTCTGATAACCCTTTATTAAATTAATACATTTAAAATATTTGGTTTAATTATAAAAAGAAAATTTAAGGCATTTTATTATATGAAACTGAAGGTATTATCATGCAAACTAATACGTATCCATATTAGGTTGATACTATAGTCTCAATTACCTTTTATGGAGTGTGTGTCACAAGAAGCATATGGTCTAAGCTGATCTGAAGCGAGGGACAAACAGTGTTGGATCAACCAGTCAAAACACGCCGCACGGCTATACTAATTGAGTGGGCACAAACGTTGGTCCATTATCGAGTTATACCGCATGAAAGAAAGAAAGAGATGAAAGTATAATTGTAGACATTTTAAAGAGGAAAGTCGTAGCTTAGAATAGCTTACATCTCGATATATGTATGGGTTAGAACAAATCTTAAAGCAAGGCGTAGCTCGAGCCGTACACACGCCATAAACGGTGATATAAAATTTACCTCCCGGGTCTGGAGTTTGAGTTTCTTGAGGGGGCCCGGCGTTTCTGTAGGGGCCTGGATTCCACCTGAATTTTTGAAATCCGGGAAAACTTGGAGAAGCATATTTAAATTTTGATTGTATTTGCATTAGTGAAAGGCAAGAAAATTACAAGAGGCAATATAGTATAAATTTTCTATGTAGATAATCGTAACTTATTTGTATTCTTCAATTTCTATCGAGAAAAGTATTCTATATTGTAAGTAATACCACCCTGTATCAAATTAATATCTGCAATAGTTTTTGTGCTTGTACATTATACTTCTTATTTTTTTTATCACTGACTCGATAATTTTTCTCTTTATTTCAAAATATCATATGTTAAAATAATGACAATCCATCTTTTAAGACGTGTACATTTCTTCTCTTCTTGACCATTGATTTGAAATTAACGAGTCCAACTGTCAAGTTTGATTTGCCAATTTTATGTACACCACTGATGAAAGCTGTTCTTCTGCCTTATCGTTTCAGTATTTAACCACTCATACTTTATATACAGGGCGTTCCTTAATGAATGCTAATATTTCAGGGTGTGATTCCTTAGGTCATATTATGAAGAAAAGTTCATATGAACATATGTCCGCAGCGGCTTAATTTTTTTGCTACAGGGAGTTGAAATTTTAATTTAATCAGAAGATTTATTAAGACATATTATGTTCATATTATAAATTTTAAGCGATAATCTGAAAAACCTCTCCTTATGCAGTTTTCGTAATAAAGTTAAACACAGCCTTCTACAGTCACAAAGTTATCCGTAATTATTGGTTATTCACGGAAAGGTCTGTTATTAATATTAATGTTATTAATCTTATTAATCTCATTAGTCTCTTATAAATCTCTGTTCAACTGTTATGTTATTTTTCAGTTGTATTTGCAACTAAATGCCTTTTATATACATCTAGTCTCTTATATGTGTTCTTGTCTTTTTCCCTTCTCTTTATTATGTCACATATATTTTGTAAAAAATAAAAATTAATAGCACACCTGTTGTTAATATTATTGTTATGTCCGGGTAGGGTTAAGTAGAGTAGCTTCGGCTAGACTTCGCCCTTGGTATTATGTATTAATACTAAATAAAGGCAATTTATTATATTATTATTATTAGTATATGAACTTTTATTCATAGAATGACCCAAGGAATCATACCCTGAAATATAACACGTCAATAAGGAACACTCTGTATATTCTTTTTAATTGTGTATCCTAATATCGTAGTTGCTTGCCAAGTTGTGTTAATAACAACAAGAGGTGCTGCTTAATTTTTACAACAAATGTTTAGAAATTATATGGAACAATGCTGATTATTAGCTGGATAGTGTAACCCAAGAAGGCCCAGTTTAAGGTAAATAGATATGAATAAATAAAAAAGAAAACTCTTTTCATTTCAGAAAATTAACCACTTGGTGCGTATCTAAATCGAGTGTCTAAAAACGGTTTAATTACTATCACCTACTTATATCTGAAAAGTAAAATACTTTCTGACTGCTCATTTCTTTATTTTATTTTCGTATTATTCTAGATAAGATAAGATAAGATAATTTATTCATGTCAAAATACATCAGAGAATGTTTACACACGTCAAATATACAAATAGGCACTAAAACAGCTAGATAATTATGGTAGAAGAATAAAATGTATACTACAAAGACAGGATATAAATAAGTTTACAAATAAGATATAAAAATTAATATAAAACACATAAAAACAGAGACAAATATGTATCTAAGAAACATGAATACATGAACATATTTAGGGAGTTGCCGTATTGTATATAAATTAAATTAAATAAGATTAAGGTCACTAGATAAAAATTCGTCTGTGGTGTAGAAAGCGCCGTTAAGTAGATAATTTTTTATTTTCTTTTTAAATTGAGTTTCATTTAAAGCCCTTACCTGGGGAGGCAAGGCGTTAAAGAACTGTATTCCTAGATAACCAGTGCCATCTCTGGTTCTACTTAGTCGTAGGAAATTATTGTTTAGATTATCTTTATTTCTAGTGTTATGGGAATGAACCTGGCTTCTGGTGCTAAATGAGTCCAGATTTTTTTTTATATATATAAGACACTGGTATACATAAGTACAGGGTACAGTCATGATTCTCAATTTTTTGAACTGTTCTTTACAATCATCTCTAAATTTTAATCCGGATATTACTCGTATAACTCTCCTTTGGGCTGAAAATACATTTGCACAGGTTGTTGCATGCCCCCATACTAGAATTGCGTATGAAATTGTAGAGTGGATGAAGCTGTGATAAGCAGTTGTTAAGGTAATTTCAGATACTTTACCAACAAGGTTTCGGAGCAGGTAAGTGTATTTACAGATTTTAGTACAAACATAAGCTGTATGATTTTCCCACAACAACTTTGGGTCTAAGTTCACACCCAGAAATTTAATAGATTCAGGGTTTTTTACTTCCTCCATCTCACGCAAACTGAATATCATGGTCTCCGTTTTAGATGTATTCAGGCATAACTTGTTAGATATGAACCAGTTTTGTATAATTGACTGGATTTGCGGTAACTCATTCAGCAAGTATTCTAAATTGCAGCTGGGGAATGTTAAACTAGTGTCGTCGGCAAATAATATGGCCAGTACATCATCCTGAACTGAAATTGGGAAGTCGTTAATAAAGATAAGAAAAAGGATAGGTCCCAGTACTGAGCCCTGGGGAACACCATGATTTAATTTTTGCAAGGTTGACTTTCTACCATTATAGATGACACATTGTTGTCTATTACTAAGATAAGATCTGATAAGAGCTATGCTATGCCCAGAAAGGCCATAGTAATTTAATTTGTTAACAAGGAAATCGTGGGACACGCAGTCGAAGGCCTTCGTGAGGTCTAGAAATAAAGAACCGATATATTTCCCTTCTTCAAATCCAGCATTGATAGCAGATGTCAATTTATCAATTGCAAGTGTTGTAGACAATTTATTTCGGAAACCAAACTGGTTGACGTTAAGAAGTTTATTGTGTTCTAGATAAGTTGTTAACTGGTTTTTCAGAATCACTTCATAAATTTTACCCATACATGGAATAACTGATATTGGCCTGTGATTAGAGGGATCATCGATGTTATCTTTTTTATGAACTGGTACTACTTTTGAAATTTTTAAAGGGTCAGGAAATATGCTATTTGTTATACTGATGTTAATTAAATTGGTGAGGGGAATTAAGATGGAATCCTTTATGCCTTTTATAATATCAATTGAGATCTCATATGCATCTCTGCTTTTTTTATTCTTTAATCCAGTAATTATATCGGATACTTCCAGACATGTTACTAGAGTAAAATAAAATTGGTGAGGCTGGCTGAAATCGCTTAGATAACCAGTATAATCTACGTTACATGGAGGTAGCTCATCTATGATCTTATCAGCTACATTTACAAAATAGTTGTTGAATTCTTCACAGGAGATATTAGATATGTTACTTGGTGTAACTTTGTAATTGTTTACAATTTTCCACATAGCTTGTTGGGGGTTACTATGACTATTTATAAAGTTATCATGGGAGATCTTTTTAGCTTTGTCTATTTGCCGGCGATACTCGGATTTGAAATTATTCAGAATGACCTTGTTGTTGTCTGTGGGATTCTTTTTATGAAAATCATACAAGAAATGTAGCTGCTCGCGCATGATCCGAAGATCATAATTAAACCATGTTATTTTGGTTTGGTTGGAATTTCGTACCTCACGTGATTTTAGTGGGAAGACAACATTTATTGCATCAGTTATAATACTGATGAATCTTAGAAAACGGCAGTTTATATCTGTTTTGTTGTCATTGATAAATTCCCAATTGACTGTGTATAGGTAGTTATTTAAATCTGTGAGACCACGATTATGAATGGGTCTATAGATTATTGTCTTTAAGGGTATTTTTTGACTAACATTTGTCTCCAAATGTATAGCTAGGTGATCCGATAGTTCAGTGTCTATTGATCGCGTGCGGAGGTTGTTAACACTGATGTTGGTGAAAATGTTATCAAGACAGTGGTTAATTCTGGTAAATCCAGTGAAACTTAGGGTCAACCCAAAAGATTTGAAAGTGTTTAGTAGCAGTGCAGTGCGCTGCTCTTTTGCGTTATGGAAATATACATTAAAATCACCGGATACCAGCATTATCTTATTACTTTTGGTGAAAGTTTCGAGGGCAGTAGTAAGTGTTTCTAAGAAGAGATTATAATCACCGTTGGGAGGTCTGTAAAGTGTCATGAGCCTGATGTTGTCATATTCAATAGCCGCTATCTCACAATGCAATTCAATTGATAATTTATTTACCTGCTCCAAACTTGTATAATTTGAAAAGGTATTGTGTGCATACACAGCGACACCACCATGAGCGGAGCTGGTTCTGCAAAATTTAGAGGCAAGACTGTAATTGTTGATACTCACATAGGTTAGTTCATCATGTGTACACCAGTGTTCGTTTATTAATAAAAAATTATACTTAACGTCATTTAAAAGGATCTCTAATTCATTCGATTTATTTCGTAGGCTTTGTATATTTAGGTGCAATATTTTAAAATTACATAGCAGTTCTTTTTTGTGTGAGCTGATAGAACAGTTTGGATTCGACTCCTTTGGGATTTCCTTATTAGTCACTGTATTTTTTCCAATATTTTTCTTTCCAGCGCCTTCCTGTGATTTTGGAGAGGACAGTTTTAAGTAGTAGGACATAAAAAAGAATTAGGCTGAGAGCTAGCAACAGGTTCTATGTTACCGCGTGATGAGTCCAAGAACCGTTTACCTCTCTTAAAATCAAAACGATCAAATGCAATCTTTCTCGGCCAAAATTTTGGATCGTAGATAGTGGTTTGCAGATGGGGCAGCACACCTATCATAAAAGACTGATTATCAGGAGTAGAGTTAAATGTAGGTAACTTTTTAACTTGTACATCGGTGGTATTTGCACGGGTTTCAATGTAGTGTTTGATCTTCTCATCATTGACATCGTCTGGGACCTTGGTTATGAATAACCAGATCTTCCTATCTTTCTCCTTTTTTCCATGAAATGCTCCATCACCTTCACCATTCCCGATGTTAGGCCTCCTTTTTCTGTAACGTACTTCCTGATATCCCTGTTTTTCTTCATTTGTTTTTATAATGTTTTTGTCTTTTTCAAGGTTTATTAGTTCTTCCATGATAATTTTTTGCTTTTCTTCTAGTTCTTTCAGGTTACCTTTTACTTGACTTGGTTTAGTTGAGGTTTCCAAGTTTGAATTTATTGTAGGGTATCCATATTTAACCATATCGGCACAAGTAAGTTTCGATGGAATAGTTTGGCTTGGTATGCTTTGTTTAAGTGTTTGATGTTGATCAGAAAATTTTGGCTTGGGGTCATTTTTTGTAATCTTGCCCTTTATATCTGTTACCGGAGATGTTGGTTGTTCATTGTTATCTTTGGCTTGTATGGAAGCAAGTTTATTATTTAAAGCATTTTCTCTTTGTTTGTAAGATTCCACTTGTTTTTCTAACAGTTCAATAATCTTATTTTTACTTTCAATTATTGTCGTTTTGTCATTTACATTGGATAGTAATAATTTTATTGTGTTAAAATTAAGGCAGTCCCGGCAGTAAAATTTCATGATCCTTTCTTTAAGCTGCATTACTTTAGATTCAGATGCTGTGAGGTTCGTACATGGTTTGCACAGAAATACTTTGCATCCATCACAAGTAAAACCCGGTTGCTCATCTCCAGCACTTTTGCATGAATTGCACTCCATTATGTGGATTTAGTTTTATTTATATCATTTCTGAAATAAATTGTTCTACTCCACTGGTAGGCTTGTAGGTAGGCATTCAAATCTATTTAAAGATTTTTTTGTGGCTAACTGATAAGTTTTTATTTTCTTTCACTGAAGTTATTTGTACTAATTTAATTGTTTATATATTAATATTACGATTTTGCACTACTAATTACTAAGAAACTTAATTTAACTTTTTCATTGAGACTTTAGGCAACAGTTTGGTATATTTTTAAAATTTGTTTATCAATTATTAATCACAGAAATTACTGGTTGCTTCACTAGCTGATATGTGCTCACTCTCTTCACACACTCTTATATATAATTATAATATATAATTCAACCATACAATGACTAACATGGATCTGTTAAAAAAAAAGCAAAGTAACTCTAAATAATTAACAAAATCTATAACAATTTTTTCACAATTCTCGTAAATTTCACAGCCTACATCACAATATTTTCAAAAAATTACCATCAGCTGAAACCTCTGGAAAAAGTGTTATTTCATTGCTCACTATTTTGTTGAAATTTCACCTATAATTAAACAATAGCTGAAACCAAAACGTTTTAAATACATTTTCTTTTACGAGAAACAAAAAACTGCCAATAAAAACATTCATCAAAATGAAGGTCACATGACTGCTTCCACTACCCGGTCATAGTAAACCTTGTTCACCCCCCTCCCCTGCATCTACTGACAAAGACCGGTCATATCTCGTAATGAAAATGCTCCTCATATGATGCTGACTTTATTGTTGACATTGTATATTATATTTCTGTCAGAAACATAAAGTTGCTTTCTTGATTGATGATAGTTTGTGACAGAATTCACTTGCCACCGACTAATGATGTGTAAAATATCAGAACTCATCGGTAAAAATTTGAAAGCAGAAAACATTTACGTGAAAATTCATGTAACTGTTTTTCCCTCCATTTTAGTTTGTCAATGTGAAAAAAATTTATGTTTTTATTTAAGAGTACTATTTAATATAATTTTGTTTGTAATTGTAATGTCTGTTTGAATTTTTGTCTACTAAAACATGTTTCTTTGACTTGTTCTACACCGTTTCATGGTATAATTGAATAAAGGTTATTATTAATCTAGCCTGCAAATCTATCAACCCCCTTGCTCCCTCTCCCCCCACCCATTCATGCACCTGTATAATGCGTTAGCATTCAAATTTTCTGGCCATGTTATGTATACTGACCAAATGCACCTTTACTCTTCATATAATTTATTTTTCTCATTAATCTTCAGCTGATGGCAATTATTACACTGAGAACCATTTACAATGCAATTAAGATAAAAAACAATGTCATACATAAATAATTTGATATCGTAACATAATTTGATTAAAAATTATGTGAATACCAAATTGTCCTTAAAAGCTTATTTCATTAGGAACTTATGTTTTACAAAATTATCCGGTTGAAAATGTCAGGATAGTTAACAACCAAAACCAAATTTTGTGCATGAATATAAGATAAAAAACAATAGTTCATATTACGAACAATATTTCCAATTCCATAACTAGAAAAATGGGCTTAGTAGATCAAATGCACCGTACATATGAAACCATTATTTACTGATGCTGAAATATGCCGTCTCATGAATAGAAACTGATCATCAAAAGTGACATTTTACTAATATTTCCAATTACCACAGAGACAGAGACTATGTATTAAAAAAATCAAATAGGCTTATTTTCCTAGCATGACCTTTGAACAAATGACATGTGTATCCACCCATCTTGGATATAAAGCTGATGTAAATAAATCAGTTCCCCTCAAAATTGACCCAACACTTTACGTGCATTATTATGTACATAAGTTTGTTGTTAAATGACTCAAACAGTCCCTTGTATTATATCTTCTGTACTGACAGTCTCTGGAATATTTATGACCTTGAACTAAGTGTCCCTTTGCTTGTAGTAAGTGACAAGCATGAGTAAAGTAAAAGTTCAGAAGAGTGGAACACATTATTATTATATTTCTTACGAAGCAAGAAGTGAAACCCACGGAAATTTACAACACACAGTAGTATGGCACCACTACATGCCCCGATAAAAAAAAATGTAAATACAATTGCGTTACTTAAGTCCTTTGGTGGACCCAGTGGTAATAGCCATGTGTAACAAAAGGAAAAAACCCGACCTCCACTTATCTCTTGCAGGATAATGTCCTGCAGTTTCCAAATCATACCAGAGTCTTGCCCTCAACCACCATATAGTCCAGATCTCACCCTGTCGGATACTTTTAGATGGAGTTTTTAGGATAAGCTTAACCTGATGTGAGCGTTCTTAAAATACACTTCACTGTGACTATTTGATTTATCGTGGTTTGGAAGTAACATTACTGTTTTATTTGCACTTGGGAGAAACATATTCCCATATTTTATTTCTCTTTTCACTCCAGAGAAAAACGTTTTCATATATTTTGTTTTTAATTGGACTATGATTTGAGTTTCGTTCTTGGGAAAAAACTAGAAAGAATGCATCTCGTTTTAGTTCTACAAATGGTCTCAGTCCCTTTTGATGTACAAATCGCAGTATGGTGCCAACATAACAAGTTCTTTAAAAAAGAAGCATCACGTTTTAAAGCAAAATTACTTACCGAACATGGTAGTGTAGTAAGCTATATCGCGTTCGGCACAGGACAATGTTGGAGGGAATGGTTATTGTCTCAATTTTTTCTATAATGTACAGCTCTGACTTCGAAATTGGAAACTAATTTATGTTGAGTATTCTGTTGTTTTTTAAATCTTTTGAAATTGTACAGGGCTTTCAGTAATAAATGTAAGACACATAACCAGTTAATATAAATTTTATCTTTGTCATGTTTACCTCAGATTTTCTAGAGATTTATCATGGATTTGTTAATTTTTAGGTAGATCTCCCATTGCACAACATATTAAGCAGCTAACCAATCAACGTTGACATATGCCAAATCAGTAATCTCTAAACTATGGGTCTGTGATAATCTAGTTACTTTGTAGGGCATAGACGTACACAAAACTTTTTTCATTACCACGTATTTGCAATTCTGTTAACTATGTGTTTTAACTATTATGATTTGAGTATTTATCAGTTATTTTTAGAACTACGTAATATTCATCTGCTATTTTTTATGGTAAATAATAATAAAGTGAATGATAATTTTAGTTAGGTAATATTTCTAATGTTTTAGATGCAAATTGCACAAATTTACAGTGGCTTTTACGCCGAAGCAAAATGCCTTTATTTTAAAACCCCATTTTCAATGTGGGAAGAAATTCCCGACCATTGGCCAGCTGCGAAACGTATTTTAGAATATAATCTGTAAAGTACAAGTATGTCTAGCAGCTCATGGCTATCATATTAAACAACTATTGTGATATTTTCCTAATCTCTATTAAAATTTATTTATTATCTTCTAAATTAGTGCATTTTATACTTTACATCATACAGCCAATAAGAATACTCCTGCATTTTTTTTATAGGGTACCTCCGGACACTTTAAATTTGCCGCCATACAAGTACATTACAGCCAGTCTGTGCGACCTCTAGTATTCAGTAGTGAATTCGTCTTCGGATGAAAACTTGAATTTATCTAAATATGCCACACGTCAGGTGTTTTCTCCAAAAGAAGAGATTGATTTGGAAGTTTACATGAAAAATTCATCCAAGATTTTTTATGGATTGACATACAAAAATGCTCGATCAGTTGCATATGATTATGCATCTAAATTAGGCAAAACATAGCCCAAAACTTGGGACAAAAACAAGTTGGCAGGAATGAAATAGGTGCGCTTGTTTATGACACATCACCCAAAACTTTCCTATCGTAAAGCTGAAAATAGTATCGCAAGGGCTTCGTCATTTAACAGGTCAAATGTTGATTCATTTTTTTTAAATTATGCGGAAGTTCAAGCAAAGTACAAGTTTACTCCTCATCGAATGTGGAATGTCAATGAAACCGGGGTTACTACTGTCCTCCAGGCTCCAAAAATAATTGCAGAAAAAGGCACAAAGAATGGGGACAATGTGTATCCGCTGAAAGAGGCGTGTATGAAGGACTTGTTTTTGAATGGTGCAGTTCCTGAAGCAATTGGATTTGCTGAAAAGTCAGGATGGATATCTTCAAAAATATTTCTGAAATTGTCAGAGCATGTACAAACTCATACGCACTGTGACCCTACAAATCCCATTCTCACGTGACTCATGTAACTATTAATGCCATATTATACGCCTGAGATAATGGTATTGTTCTGTTATTTTTCCTCCCCACTGCACCCATCGTATGCAACCTCTAGACAAGGGAATATATGGTCCATTTAAAAGTGGGTGTAACGTATCTTGTAATGATTTTATCATGTCAAATCCTGGAAAACCGATATCAATTTATAATATCGCCAGACTTACGGCTCATCCATTTTTATATAGTTTTACACCCAAGAACATAATAAGCAGTTTTCTTAGTACAGGTCTATGGCCGATAAACTCAATGATTTTTACTTATACAGATTTTATAGGAGCATATTCAACAGACCGCCCATACCCTGATACAAATACCAGTGACAACCCTTCAAAAATAGCTGATATTATGGTTTCTGATGTTCCTTCGCCAACTCCTTGTACATCAACAGACAATATCCAAGGAGAACAAGTCAATGACATTAATAATGAAGAAGTAACGGCTATGATAATATCACTATTAAATGAAATTGTCTTTAAAGCTACTAAGCCTAAAATTAATATAATATCTGAGGCAACTATAAGGCCATATCTCGATTAGGAAAGTCACGAATTTACATTAGCATGCCTGAGAAGAACAGGATTGAAGAGATCGAAACTATAAGTTGAAATTAGAGGAGAAAAACACCAAAAGAAAATTG
The DNA here is from genome assembly GCA_963583905.1 of Stenurella melanura. NCBI lineage: Eukaryota > Metazoa > Arthropoda > Insecta > Coleoptera > Cerambycidae > Stenurella > Stenurella melanura. The sequence goes on from OY757317.1 coordinate 10,288,178, forward strand.
ATAGATAAACCTGATTCATGATAAGAAGAAGAAAGAAACAATAATTATAACTAGCAAGAAAATTAAACAGCAGAAAGAACAAAATAAAAAATCTAAGAAAGAGGATGATATCACGTCGTCAGATTCCGAAGTCGAGTTGCCTTATAATATTACGAAACCAAGTAAATTTTATGGAGATTCATCAGATTCGGATGTAGAGATGGAATTCGACATAGATGAATCTGGTAAACTGGTATATGATGAAAAAATCAACTGTAACGAATATTTATTAGTTGAATTTTTAACAAAAAAAAAAAAGAGGTCTACATTATATCGGCAGAGTAGAGTAAATATGTAGTAATGAGGAATATGTAGTTAAATTTCTACGAAAATATAAAAATGGTTTTCATTTTCCTGATTTAGAAGACGTTTCCACTATTTCCAGAAACGATGTGGTACGCGATATAATATTCAATAAAAATATATATTGGATTTTAAGAACCAAATTATTATATTTTACTTTATAATAAAACTTGTAACTTACTTGTTCTTTTAATTTTGCTGCCCCACGCCCGTCCGAGTCTACCCCACCATGGGCAGATCCGGACAAATGGAGAGTTTCAGGAAAAAGTGAATACTAAACAATTACATATCTTGCCATTAAATCCTAGCGAAAATATTATAAACATATCTAACTAAACGGTAAGCTTTTGTTTACTTCTTAATGTTTATCGCACTCTGAATTACAAGCATTTTTAAAAATGTGTCCGAATCTACCCCGCCTTCCCCTACATTCTCATTTTCAATGTTTTTATTCGCATTTCTAGATTGGAACCAGTGTAATTTTAACAAACTCTCTTAGCTAAAATACATATAATTTTTCAATATTGTTTAATATTGAAAATAGATTTCTAATTATAGGTTGGATTTCCAACTTATAAATGTCAGTATATCTTTAAAAATTAACAAGATTAATAAATTATACAGGGTTGGGCAAATGTGTGGAAACACCTGATTTCTGGCTAAACTATAAGTGCGATTAAAAAATACCCTTAACAAAAGTTTTTGTAGTATTTTTATTCTATTCAGTGATGTACTTTGATTTTCAACAGCTATCCTATTTTTCGAGATGTGACGTCATCGACAGTTTTTTTAAATGGATAACCCTGTATATTTTTACATTTTCAGATAGACAATTTTTCCTTAATTATAGTGATGTAGGGTTTGGTGGGTGTGCGGCTTGTGGTTTTTTAAATATTAAATAAAATAATAAAGCAAAGACATGGCCGTTTACATTTTAATTATTGTCAACAGGACTATCTAATAAAAAAATATTCGTTTTTTTCTTGCCATGCTTTTTGCAAACTTTCTTTAACCGAACTCAAATCATTCGTATTACTGTCAATTGCAGTTAATACTGTTAGAGTTTCGGTGTGAAATATTAACATTGTTTTTTAATTATGGCTGAACTAACTGAACGTGAAAGAATTACGTTGTTAATGATGGTTGGTTTTGGAGACAAGCAGAGATCTCTACAAGAGGCATGCGATATTTTTAATGTAACATTCCCTGATAGAAATTCTCATATTTCAAAATCAACAGTTTCAAAGGTTGTGCAAAAGTTTCACGAAACGGGAAGTGTTAAAAATCGGCCAAAATCCGGTCGACGTAAATCGGCTACAAATGAAGATATTTCACTTGATGTTCTTCTTAGCCTACAAGAAGAACCAAAAACTTCAGTACCAAAACTAGCCTTACATCACAATATTAGCGAGAGATCAGTAAGAAGGATATTGTCCAAAAATAAATTTCATCCGTATAAAGTACATTTAGTACAAGAATTAAATGAAGATGATCCTGATAGAAGGATGCAGTTTTGTCAGGAAATGATGGATACAATTGAAATTAATGGTAACTTTTCAATAATATAGTCTTTTCCGATGAAGCGACATTTTGCCTGAGTGGTTTTGTAAATCGACATAACTGTCGCTACTGGGCTGATCAGAATCCTCATTGGATGGAAGAAAGTCACACCCAATACCCTCAAAAATTAAATGTATGGGCGGGGATAATCAGAGGACACATCATCGGACCATTCTTTCTTAGAGAAAATTTAAACTCCAATCTTTATTTACAACTTTTACGAGAAAACAAATTATTCCAGTATTAAATCGTTTATTTCCAAACCAGGCAAATCTTGAACGACTCTCAGATGAAATTTGGTATCAGCAAGATGGAGCTCCGCCTCATTATGGAGTTGACGTGCGTTAATACCTTAATGAAATATTTCCACAGAGATGGGTAGGTCGAAGAGGACATATTGAATGGCCACCGCGATCGCCAGATTTAAGTCCTTTAGACTATTTTCTTTGGGGTCATTTAAAATCCGTTGTCTATAGGACCAAGCCTCAGTCGTTAGAAGAGTTGGAAGATCGAATTAGGATGGCTGTTCAAGAAATACCACAGCATGCCATTCAAAACTCTTTAAGAGCTTTCGTTGATCGAATAGGATATTGTCAGGCTGCTGGAGGTTTCCAATTTGAACATTTATTATGAATATTTTCTTCGTTTCTCAATATTAAAGTGCTCAATATTTTGTAATAAGAAATTTAATTATCATTAACTAATAAATATTTATTACACTTTATTTTATTATTTTATTTAATATTTAAAAAACCACAAGCCGCACACCCACCAAACCCTATATCACCATAATTGATGAAAAATTGTCTATCTGAAAATGTAAAAATATACAGGGTTATCCATTTAAAAAAACTGTCGATGACGTCACATCTCGAAAAATAGGATAGCTGTTGAAAATCAAAGTACATCAGTGAATAGAATAAAAATACTACAAAAACTTTTGTTAAGGGTATTTTTCAATCGCACTTATAGTTTAGCCAGAAATCAAGTGTTTCCACACATTTGCCCAACCCTGTATGTATCCTATCTAAGAGAGTCTATTGTTACACTGGTTCCAACCTAGAAATGAGAATAAAGTTACAAAAACAAACACTTAAGCCTGATTAAATTTATCTAACACTTTACTTTCAAGTAGGCCACTGGATTTAGGGATTTTTGTTAAACAGAAGCGCCAATGCTGTTTAGTGGGTTACATACATTTTGTGATCATGTGTCTTAAGGTTCTTAATGAAAGCTCTGTATATTCTTAGTCATGATTTCACATGATTTATCCTTGTCTGTTCAACATATTTAACATATTTAATTTAAACTAAAATGCAGGATTATAATAAGGAAGTTTCCTCATGTCACCTTGTTACGGGATACACTGCAAAGCCTTTGTGCACTTTGACTCTACATTTACTATTGCAGTTTCTAGTCCGATGCGATTTGTTGCCATATTTTTTTAAGACAGCTCAGTATAAGGTAGCGAAAAATATAATGGAAGCATCTACTAATATCCGTATTATTAAATTGTATTTATAGATTAAAATTTTCAGAAAATCTTATTATTTATGGTTATTGTAACATTTGAAAATTTGTACATTGATTTGAACTTCCTTTGCACCATGAGTTTGGTTTCAATTCCAATGTGGGAACAAAGCCAAGTGACATCCCATTAAAAATATACCATAAAGAGAATATCCTACATAATTTATAATCACTTTGTAAGTAAGACTCTCTCTAAAATCCACCACTGCTACATTTTACCCATTAGGCGAATCAATTTGGCAATTTTTTTAGTCTTAAATTCGAATAATCCCTCAAAAAATACAAAATGCTACTTGGGTAGGTTCCATTTTATGGCCTATCAAATGCAGCTTAAAAAATGTTTTCACAAAAATGAGGCCGTGTTTAACCTCTTCCTCCTCCTCTTCCTTGCAAACCTACCTTAAACATTAACTTGCAAATTCCATTTTGCTTTTGCTAATATATTCTGTCGATTAGTTTGAATTTATAGCAATTCTCTATCAGACTTTCTTGTCAAAACTTTTTTTTACTACACTGAACTGAACTTGTGGTAGGTACCTTGTGAAACATCTTGAAAATAATTGTTAATAAATTAAACACTGCTTTTAGATGAATCAATCAATATATTATAAATACTCTACATATGTTTCGGCTTATTAGGCCTTTATCAAGAGTATTACATAGTGAATACTAAAGTTTCCGACGTGCTTATTCAATTTATACCTAAAAGTATTTATGTCTTAATCTATTTATAACTTAAGCTATTTAAGATTTAATTTAACATCTTTAATTATTTGAATGTTTGGAGTGGACCTAAGCTGATTATATAAATCAAAGGATATTTCTTAACAATTATTGGTTTATTATAGGGGCATTTAGGAAATTCTGCTGGTCATTTGTGGTACAAGGGTTGTACTTGAAAGATTTTTTGATTTCTAGTTGTTCTAGCAGATCTAAACGTTTACCTTTTCTTTCTGAATGAAGTAAATTTATGTTATCAGTATCTATGAAATGGTTGTTTTCAATACAGTGTGTTGACATTCCTGTATTTTTATTGTTATTTAAGATTGATTTTTTGTGTTCTTTTACCCGGTTGACAACGCTTCTACCACTCTGACCGATATAGACAGCATCGCAATCCTTACAATTAATTTTATATACACCTGATTTATCAATTTTATTTAGTTTTTCTTTGTTACTAACCAAAATGTTTCCTATATTTGTTTTGTATTTTGTTATTGTAGAGATACCCAAATTATTCAATTTTTTAGAAATTTTGTTACTATATTTCGGAACATAATTAATAAAACTATATTTTGTAGGTTTGTTAGGCACAGTGAAAAATTCTTTTTGAAGCATTTTGCGTCAAAAACAAACAACGCAAAATGCTTCAAAAAGAATTTTTCACTGTGCCTGACAAACCTACAAAATATAGTTTTATTAATTATGCTCCGAAATATAGTAACGAAATTTCTAAAAAATTGAATAATTTGGGTATCTCTATAATAAGTGTGAACAAAACAAATATAGGAAACATTTTGATTAATAACAAAGAAAAACTAAATAAAATTGATAAATCAGGTGTATATAAAATTAATTGTAAGGATTGCGATGCTGTCTATATTGGTCAGAGTGGTAGAAGCGTTGTCAACCGGGTAAAAGAACACAAAAAATCAATCTTAAATAACAATAAAAATACAGGAATGTCAACACACTGTATTGAAAACAACCATTTCATAGATACTGATAACATAAATTTACTTCATTCAGAAGGAAAAGGTAAATGTTTAGATCTGCTAGAACAACTAGAAATCAAAAAATCTTTCAAGTACAACCCTTGTACCACAAATGACCAGCAGAATTTCCTAAACGCCCCTATAATAAACCAACTGTTAAGAAATATCCTTTGATTTATATAATCAGCTTAGGTCCACTCCAAACATTCAGATAATTAAAGATGTTAAATTAAATCTTAAATAGCTTAAGTCATAAATAGATTAAGACATAAATACTTTTAGGTATAAATTGAATAAGCACGTCGGAAACTTTAGTATTCACTATGTAATACTCTTGATAAAGGCCTAATAAGCCGAAACATATGTAGAGTATTTATAATATATTGATTGATTCATCTAAAAGCAGTGTTTAATTTATTAACAATTATTTTTTTTACTGTTTAAAACCGCGTGCCTCCCCATTGCTCTTTTTGTCAAATTTTCAATAAACGCCACTGCCACTCCCAGCCCTATGACACTTTTCGAAAAATAATTTCCAGTTTTAGCGCTTTTCTTGGCTTGCAGCTTGACAGGTATTTCCCAATGGGATATAGTACAAATTACAAATGTTGTCGTTTACGTCATCCATTTATGTACTGATCAAAGACGTGAGATTTTTCTATCAGCTTAAATACTAGCGCATCACAATGTAAATAACAGAAAGTCACTCTGTCAGTTCAGTAGCGTGAAGTGGACGCATTTCTCAAATTTAATGATTTTCTTTTTCATCTCGTTATTGATATTAGTTTGCAGTACTTTCGCTGTAGTGTTTTAAGTTTCCTGTAATTATGTAAATAGTTTGTGAGTGCATTAGTTTTACTACTTGTAAAGAAACTAATTTCAAAATGTCCGGCAAAAGACTGAATGCAGTAGCCAGAGACATGGTGGTGAAATTAGTTGGGCCCTTCGATCAAGAAAAATGCAATGGAGGTCCCCTTTACCTTTGCAAGCACTCCATGAGGTAAATCGCAAAATGAATTGTGGCAGATGTTTATAAAGTAAATATTCTTTTCGGGTACTTGCAATGCATTGGGTATTTGTATGCGGAGGGTGCAACAGATTTAAAAGGAAATCCATAAGGAGCAGGATGCTGCAAATACTACTGTTGCAAAATATGGACCCAGAAAGAAAAATAAAACTAAGGACTTGGTGGAGGCTAGGAAGATGGATACAATTTACAAAATATGTACTCCGAAAGTAAGTCTGTGGTGTGGGGATGAGGTACGGCTTAATTTCCGATACTTGATCAACGATGTTAAGGCACGCTGGCCTAGTCCGGCATTTGGATGAGTGAACCAGTGTATTCGTCTATTAGTCGGTACACTATCGACTGAGACAGTCCCGGGTCATTAAGTTGCTTAGTAAGGCGGCGCCGATGGCATAGGGTAACTGTCTTCGCTGCAGAGAAGACCCCAATCGCTATTGGATCGCCAGAGATGAGGTGAGATGGTCGGGGGTGCACTAAAGCTGATAGCTGAAGACCGTGGTTTGGAGTCCACGCAAAACCGTAGATCCCTACGAGCACAATGGGCCTTGAGACTTGAGTGTTGTAGTAAAACAAATTCACTAATGTAAGTTGTGGTGTAGTTGATTTCATAGTTTTTGTAGTTAGTCTATCCGACCACTGAAGTAGTGTTGTCGCTTGCGAGAATACTATATTTAATATTAAAATAGCATGAAGTAATAATTGTCATTTTACAGAAAATTCCTTGTAAATGGTATGCCCATGCGTGCCATTCTGTGTGACCTTAAATCAATTTGATTCGGAAATTAAAAGATGACGACATGAACGACAACATTCATGATTTGAACTATATGTCCCTATTAAAAAAAATCCTTAAAAACGATCACCAAAGAGAAATATTACAAAAAGTAAATGAAAAGCCACTATCTTGGATTCTAGACTTCCAGTCGAGAATCCAGGTTGCAAAATTGACTTTAGAATTGAACATAGTTGAATTAATTAAAAAACGTTTGTCGCTCACTTGATACCAAATGTTCCTAGGACACAGAAAACGTGGCAAGTATCACAGTTCAACACTCTCTTGCAAGCCTCTTTGCATACTTCAATTTCTTACATCTGTGAAATTATTTCATATCTCTTGCACTTTTGACGCTTCAAGTGAAAAACTCGTGGTTACAGTCTTTTCCTCAACTAGCTTTTTACAAACACAAAGCTTTTGTTTTTTTAATTTTACATCTAACACACAGATTGCATTCATTGAAGGCTTAATCGAATTTTGACCGCCAAACTGATTGCCTGCGCACTCCCTGTAGAATTCTGAAATTTACTTAATTAAAATAACAAAACCTACAAAAATTATTTCTAATTGAAAAGCAAAGTGTAATAAAGTCCTTATCACTAAGATACATATCTACGTACGGATATATTGACCACTGCTATTATTACACATTGCTTTGTTTCCAAAAACAACTACATATATAAAAAAAAACGCAATAAAAAGGTAACATACACAATTATTTGATCTGTTACATATAAATAACAATTAAAGCTATAAATATAGGTACTATTGGTACTACATGTTTAATAAAAATATACAGTTCTCGATGAATAATATACAAGTTTAATATAAATACATTCCCATCTTACCATTTACCACAGTAAAATGCATTGCTGAGATTCTTGCTTGGTAGATTTTGTGCAATCTACAAATCTTCTGCAGCTCCCGTTATTGAAACGCCATTCCTTAACTTATCCAGAACCTTGTTCACATATTCCGTAGTGTGACCGGCGATTTTAACTGCTGAAACAAGGGATTTGTTAATTCTCGATACAAATTCTAACCCTTGCCTCGTTTGGATTAGACGAATGCTTGATGTTTGGACTTTTAATAAACCAAATAAAGAAAAAACTGAAGATATATATGATATCAGCATATTAATTTTAAAACAAATTGTTAACTCACTTACTGAACCGTTAACTGATATAATTAATGCATTTGAAAATAAAAACCAATGCTTAAGGATATTTACAGACCTAATAGCTGTGTTTGACAGTGTTGAGCTATTTAGATCTTATCTAAATATAGAATGCAAATTAAAAGAGGAGTTCCCCAAGGCTCGGTTCTAGGGCCCATACTTTTTCTTGTCTACATTAATGACCTGCCACAAAGTATAAATAATTTTAACACTACAGCTGCAATCTATGGAGATGTTACCACTTTTATTACAAGTCTAGACAAGGGAAGTGATAATCAAGCCACACTACACAACATTCTGCAACATGCTAAAGCTTCGTTCATTCATTTAGCACTAAATGAAAGTAAAATAGTAAACTTAACATTTGAGACTAAGTCTATCGCTAACTCAGAACAAAATCATGAAACCAATGTCAAGTTTTTGGAGGTACATATTGACATCTCATTAACATGGGTAGAACATATTAACACACAATGTGGGAAACTGTCTAAAAAAGTATTTGCTACAAGAAATGAGAGAGAACATGGAGGGTCATGCATATATACAAAAAATGACATACAGTTCAGAGAGCGAGCAGATATAAAACAAGTAAGTGTTGAATCTGTTGTAGAATGCTCCTGTACAGAAATACAAAGTAAGGGATTATTAATAATCTCCATCTATAGACCACCACAAGGTGACATTGACATATTCTTTGAATCCTTAATCAATATTTTTAACAAGATAAAAACCAAAATGATTAAATATACCATCGTTATATGTGAAGACTTTAATATAGACCTCCTATCAGAAAATAAGAGTAAAGCACACTTCATTGATTTAATGAGCAGTTACGGCTTCAATAAAAAAATACACAAACCTATACTAGAGAAACATCAACATCTCAAACAATTATTGACAATATCTTTATAAATACACACATTGAAGAAGAAGGGGAAGTCATTCCAACATCTCTGTCTGACCACCATGGACAAATAATTTCCTTTTCACTCCCAATAGCAAGTAAAAATAAATGTACTAATAATCTCAAATTTAGATGCTTCTCAAAGCGGAAAATAGAATATCTTAGGCAGGAATTAATAAACCAAAATTGGGAAGACATATATATGGAAAATGACCCTGATATGGCATATAAACGCTTCTCTACAATTATCACGGATATAATGGACCAAATATTTGCTGTAAAAACACTAAAAAGACGAAAACAACATATATGGATTACACAGGGAATCAAAATCTCATGTAAAGAAAAAAGAAGACTCTATATACAAAAAAATAAAGGTCAAATTTCACGTGAAAAATATGAAAATTATACAAAAGTCCTAAAGAAAGTAATATCTACGGCAAAAAAATCAGCCAATGAAAGATACATAAGAGAATCATCTAACAAAACAAAGGCAACATGGACTGTGGTTAGTGAAATAACCAGAAATAAAACAAACAATCATCAGTCGTTTAATCCCGACGACTTTAACAAAAATGGCGAAACAATAAAATATGTATTAAACAACTTTAACCATTTCTTCATAAATGCATGCCCAAATATAAATAATAATGACGACATCAACCTAGAACATGTGATTCTAAACAATGCAAACATTCACCTAGAACAAACGAATCCCGTGGAGGTATATAATATTATACACTCCTTAAAAGACACAAAAGCAGTAGGAATCGACAGAATACCTGTTAAGGTCTTGAAATCAACCGCAGACCTTATTGCAGAACCTCTAGCATATCTTATAAACCTATCCTTAGTTAATGGAATGTTCCCTAGCTTGTTAAAAATATCAGTAGTAAAACCAGTATATAAAAAAGGAGATAAGAACAATATGGGCAATTACAGGCCCATTTCTCTATTGCCTAACATATCTAAAATATTTGAGAAAATTATATATATACGTCTCATTAACTTCATTGATAGATGGAAAATTCTTACAGATCAGCAAAATGGCTTCAGAAAAAATATGTCAACAATTAGAGCCATGTACCAACTACTAAGCAAAGTGCTAGAGTCATTAAACAACAGAGAATGTGTATCCACTGTCTTACTAGACCTGTCAAAAGCTTTTTATAGTGTCGACTATGAGATAATGCTATTAAAACTGGAAAAATATGGGATTCGAGGAATATGTAAGAGCCTGATAAAATCATATCTTTATGACAGAGCCCAGTGTATCATACAAAATGACAACGAAACAGGTCATCAAATAAAATCGGAGATGAAAACATTGACTAAAGGAGTGCCACAAGGATCTATTTTGGGCCCCCTCTTATTTATACTCTACACAACGACCTACCAAATTGCATAGATGATCATGTGGTATTATATGCAGATGATACCTCCATAGTCTTCAACCAAAAGTCGCAAGAAGATTTAGAGACGAAAATACATTCAACAATATCTACTTTGGAACGGTGGTTTGTCCAAAATAACATGCTACTCAATGTGGATAAAACAAATATAATCAAATTCTCTTATCCTCTAATAGAGGAAAATAACCTCAATATACAATTCGAAGAAAAAACTATACAATCAGTAAGCGATGCCTCATTTCTTGGATTACAAATTGATAGACGACTAGACTGGAGACCTCATATAAATGTATTATCAAAAAAAATTGCTCAGTATTCCTATGCGATAAAAATCATTGCTAATTCAATTAATAAAAATGTAGCTAAGATTAGCTACCATGCATATGTACAATCGAGAATACAATATGGAATCATATTCTGGGGAAATTCGAGCGAGGTAGATAGAATATTTGTTCTACAAAAAAGATGCATTAGAAACATTTATAATTGAAACCAAAGGGCATCATGCAAACCAGTATTTATGTCAGAAAAAATATTAACTTTAACCAGCATCATGATCTTCGAATCAGTCAAATTTGTCTGCGAAAACAAACACTTCTTTCGAAGTTGTGATAAATTTCATAAGTACAGCACACGTAATAAAGCAGATCTGTACCCTGTAATACCAACAACTACATATATTCAGAAAAATGTCTACCACACCTTAATCAAGATTTATAATAAACTGCCACTAACTATAAGAAACCTCAACAACAAAGTGATGTATAAAAAATTGAAAAACCTTCTCCTTAAAAAGGCCTACTATAGCCTCAGTGAATTTTTTGAAGACAAACAAATAGATGAACTGAGATACTTATAAGTTTTTAATATTTTAATGTGTAATTTTAATGTTAATAATGTTTTATATTTGTCCTGTACACTTATCATGGTTTTATATTTTATCAACTTATTGTAATTTTATACATAGCTTGTATTTAATATTTTATATTTTGACATGTTCTACACCCTTATGGGTAATTCTATATTAAGGAACAAATAAAATTGATTGATTGATTGATATTAAGAAAATAAAAAGAATGGTTAATCAACATGCTGCAGTGACTACTTATTTCTTTTTGTTCCACTTCCAACTACTATATGGTATACTGTCATGGAGGAATGAAATATAGACTCCAAAGAAATTATTCTATAGGTATTGGTTTATTCCATACATTGATTAGTCACTGCCGAAATCTTCCAGTAAATCAGTTTAAAGGTAAACTTAAATGAATTTTAAGAAACAATTGATTGTATGATACATAGGAATTTTACCAGTTAATTGCTCAAAATGGGAACATTTTGTAGCTAGTAATTTTATGTTTGTTAGTATCTGTACTGTCTGTCCTTTACTACTGTCTATTGTCTTGTATTGTACCATTTTAATTTTTATATAACTTAAGTATTTCTAGTCGTTGACCTATATATCTATAAAATGCAATATTTTCTGAAGACTAATAACATTATTATTATTATTATGATTTTTCTTTCTTTTCCTCCAAATGGGTCTCCACTTAGTGGAGTCAGTTGACCAATCACTAAGTTGAGTCATTTGATTTGATAGTCGCTGATTCCGCTTTAAGGTAATGTATTAGGCTGACATGTGTTCAGGTAAGTTTAACGTCTTTCTCACTATCTGACAAGTTTCTAGAATTACTGACTTATTATTATAATTATTATTATTATTATTATTGATGTCACACGTGGCACTTAAAAGTCTACACTCATGCTATTGTTCAATGAGCACAATTGTTAACAGTAGCGGATTTTTTACCACCACGAATAACAATTTGAGAACTATTTTTCTTATTCTTAATGTATTACATATTGCGTTGGAGCTACATTGCATTTTAACATGAATAATTAAAGAAATACACTTACTCGTACAGTTTTTAAGAATCTTCTCCATGTTCATGGTAAGCTCTTCCTGTTTCTCTGGTGACTGTTCCGTTAATTTAGCAGCTAGAAGATGCTTAGCTTGATTAATACCATTTATGAGCCGTTCTGAAAAAAATTAGATGGTAATTACCACACATAATTTTCTGTTTATGAAGTCAGGAGCAGAGAATTTATTTATATTTACTGAATGCTGTTTTTTATAATACAATTGTATTCTATCTATTATTATTATTATTATTATCATATAACATCGCAACATTATTTTTTTGAGTTGTAATAAAAATGATTATTATTATTATTATTTTACATTTTTTGGTAAACTACCAGGACAAAAAGTAAATCTTTTGTTTCTACCTTCTTTTTTTTTAAGAAATGTTTCATTTATATTTACTCAACTTTGCTCATTTTAATCCAATTGTATTCTATAATATCGCAACAATATTTTGGTGGGTTACAATAAAAATTATTATTATTATTATTATTTTATATCTTTTGGGAAATTACCAGGGAAAAACGTAAATCTTTTGTTTCTACTTTTTTTTTTCCTAAAAAAAAATGTCTCGACCAGTTCCTTCCAAACATACTGCCCTGAATGTATACAAATGCACAGAAACAAAAGACCTATTTCCAAACAAATTATCTGGTTAAATTTAGGACTTACTGTGTTCGGATTCCAGTCCGCTCAATTTAATCTTGTTAGCCTCATGTTGTGCTTTTTTCTTTAGTCTGCATGCCCTGGACGCCAACTTATTTTTTTCCTTTCTCGATGTAGGCCTTACATTAAAAGGTAGTTCACTAACTGGAGTCATGTCATTTATGATTCTTCCCAATTTGTCCAATTCCTTGCCAATATTATACAATTTCCGTGCGTTTGGAGTCAAATCATTTCCATCACCTCAGAAAAAAAAAAAAAATCGTTTACTATCGCTGCTATCAAATAATTTATAATAATCCTCCATGCTATAGACAGATTTTGCTAAAGTAGATGCTTTCAACTTTTTTGGCCGCCATTTTGCAAGATGGTGGACATTGTTCTAAGATTGAGGTGTAGTTTGAGTATGTTCCCCATTGTACGCAGTGGCGGTTTTACCACTGGGCACACTGGGCGAGTGCCCAGGGCGGCAAAATTACAAGGGTGGCAACATTTTTTTCTTTTGAATGTTGCTCGAGTCATTTTTATGATTCTGCCAGTGCAACAGTTCCATTGAAACCATAAACCATGCAATAATCGATAGATTAACCGAGGAGCTGCACAGACGAGGTGAAGTTTACAAGAAATCAGATTAACAATTTGGCTTTTGTTGAGAACTTAATATCTATTAGTGACCAAGACATAGACAAATCAGATGCAGCATTAGCAACAAATTTTAGCCAAGATTTAGAAGAGGCCCAACTGTCAGAATGCGCTCAGTTCAAAATTCAACTGAACGATTTGACGAAGAAGAAATATTTAACAATTATAGAATTGGGTAAGCTGTTGAGATCAAACAATTTAGCAGACGTATACCGCAATATCGACATATGGCTACAGAATATTTTTAAGCAAACTCTCTACAAACTGTTCTGGAGAAAAGAGTTTCTCGACCTTGCGACGGATAAAGAATTACTTACGGTCCACAATGACACAGGAAAGGCTAAATTCACTAGCAGGATTAAATATTGAAAATGAAATTTCAGAAACTATGAAAACAGGTGATATAATGAATGATTTTACTGTGAAAAACGCAAGAAAAGTTCTTCTTGATTTTGTATAATTTTTAAAAAATTATTTTATTTATAAAATTTTTTATCTTTTCTTTATTTTTAATAAATGGGTGTTATACAGAAAAGTAATTTTATATACCACCCACCTCTGTGTAGTGTCCTTTGTTCTTTTGAAATATACAAGAAGAAAAAGTTTAATAAGTATTCTTTTTTTTGGGAAACATTTTTTGGGTAGTACATATATGTTATATTTTTTAAGAGTAGGGGCGGCATCTTAAAATAGTTCCGGGGCGGCAAGCATGTTAAAACCACCCTTGATTGTGCGGCCAATCAAAAATTATCCTAGACTTAGATGTCTTAGCTTATGTGATGCTTTTGTAAAGATTATGTCAATTATACAATTTTCAAACTACACCGCACATTAACATCATCTGTAATAATGCGCACATTTTTAGTTCTAGACATAAAATAATAATAGGCTAAATACAAGACTTAACAAAGGAACAAATTTAAAAGAAGGGGTTCGGTATGGATATCGTCGGAGACAGGCGTGTGTTTGTAGTGTCCTACGAAATCTCGAATAAATTCAGTTAAAACTGTGAGAAATTGTACGAAATTGTGTTGCATTAAAGCATGGACAATTCTACATTAATTGATACAAATTAGCATGTATTTCATATAGATGATATTTCATTAAGATATATTGGTTGAATATAGCATCGCCTAAAAGCGTATATAAACAAAATGAAAAGGGGACACAAACATCTGGCAATTAGAAATTATTAATTGGCATGAAACAGCTGATCGTCAACCAATATTCTCCATCATATATCTGCTACACATAAAAGTCAGTTAAATCGGACGTTTGCCCATCCCAGTTTGACATAAGCTTTGATGGCAATTTTTAATCATTTTAGTGAAAAAATCACTTGTACAGCAATTTTTTTACAGAACCACACAGCACTAAAATTGGAAAACAACCGAACATACCAAACGGGCGGTAGCACAACTGAAGTAATAGCGCAAGCGCACGGTATACATCGGTAGCACTCAGAGTATAAGATGCCTTTCAACTAAATAAAAATACCTTTTCTTGCTTTTCCGCTATGTTTAATTCCTCTAACGGAACAGTCTGGGCTGAACACTGGATCAGTCACTTCGTGGAGATAATGAGGATCTTCCATTTTGCATTTCATCACAAGACGCTGCCCTTTAGGTCCTTTAGCTTGAACATTATATTGCCAAAAGTATCGTTCCTTTTTGCTAGTTTTGTTGCCATGTTCATCTTCTTCATCAGAATCTCCTAAGAAACAACAATAAACCATATTTGACAACAAAATGAACTAACTATATCATCTCAAACCTTAGAAATTGTACTACAAAAAGTACTCTTCAGTTTCTTTCTCATTTTCTTTTAAATTTTCTTAATGTTTGGGTGCAAAAAAAAATCGAAAATATGCATCGGCACATTTAAACAAAAGGAGATAAATTGTCATTTTCTTTCTAGATTTTTTTTTCTACTACAAAGGTGGGTGTACATAAGGCTCATTGTTTGCCCTCGAAAGGGCTAAAAAGAATTTTTTTTTTCTAAATTATTTTGAATGTTTTGGTCAAATTTAGGATCTAAAGAGTGACAGCAGAAAAGCTGTTTTTTCGCCTCTTTTTGTGTAGTTGAGTGCTGCAAACGTGACAAAAATCGTAAAAAGGTTTAGCTGGTCTCAAACTAATCATCAATAAAACCCAAAAGAGGCATTGTTCTTGGTTTTTTGAAAATGTTCAGTAATTACCCTATTCAGGGGTTAAAATATCAAAAATATCAATAAATCTAAGATTAATTCTATTTCTATTATTTATTTTATCTCAAAAAAGTGAAAGTATATATTTTATACCAAGAAGGGTTTAAAATTCACCCATAGGCCCTCCAAGGGGGTGAAATCATCCCCAAAATATCAAAAACGTATTTTTAAAAATTCTGAAAATAAAATATTTCAATGTTTGAAGTCAAGACAAATATGAAAAATATTGCTCACCAGTTTTCATGAGAAAACAACCCCTACGAATGGTAAAACTACACCCCAAACACGAAAATATGAATGAAAATCATAGCAATTTTTGAAAATACTTGGGTTCATTGTTTTTTTTCTATAGCTAACATTCAGTTAGCTTATGTTACACATGTTTATCCCTTTTCATTGGGAAATCAACTAAACAATGAATATAAATGATTCCAAAAATTTCTAATTTCTTTTCTTTTCATGTTTGGGGGTAGTTTTACCGTTCGTAGGGGTTGCTTTTTCAACAAAACTGGTGAAAAATATTTTCTCCATATTTGTCATCACTTGAAACATTTAACTATTTTATTTCCAGAATTTTTAAAAATATTTTTCATTTTTTTTATATTTTGTGGATGATTTCACCCCTTCCTGATAGAAAATACATACTTAATTTCGCTTTTCTAAGATTGATTGAATAGAAATAATAGAAACAGAATAGTTTTTAGATTTATTGATATTTTTTAAATATTAACTACTGAACATTTTCAAAAAACCAAGAGCAATGCCTCTTTTGGTTTTTAATGACGATTAATTTGAGATCTGCTAAACCTCTTTACATATTTTCCTAAGCTTGCAATCCGCTACGCAGAAACTGTGTTTTTTTGTTTGAAGACTGTTTTAATAAATAAATAAAACATTTATTAGCACTCTTGCATTTTTTACTTTTACAGTTTCGATATGTTATACAAGATCTGAAACTCAGGTTATTTAGCAAGTTTGTATTTCAATATTTTTTTTCAATAAGAAGTACCTACTTATAACACCATCATAGTTTTTATATATGTTAATATTTGATTAAAAAAGTGAAACATATACCGGGTGTTAGAAAAGTATGGGAATGGTGAAAAATCTCGAACAGTTTGCATCAAATCGAAAAATAAAAAAATACGTGTCAAAAAGTTTTCAAAAAACTGTCTACTCATACCAAAAATGACCTCCCCACCCACCAACCAGGGGGTGGGGCGAGGGGCAACTTTAAAATTTCAAATGGAAACCCCTATTTATTATTGCGGAATCGGATTCTACGGCAAAAAATACGTAAGTTTTATTCAGGACATTTTTTTCGATTCTTGCATGGTGTCGCTGTAATCGCAAAAAATGAAAAGAATGCATGACTGTTTCAAGAGTACGTCTTGTGCCCATAAAAAAAGTCCAATTCATAAACTGAAAAACACGTATTTGTTATTTTTACGAAATCTATCCAAAGACATTGGATTCGACTCTCCCACCCCCAACCCAGTGGGTGGGGCGGGGGACAACTTTGAAATTTGTAATGAAAATTCTTATTTTTTATAGCGGATTCGGATTATACGACCAAAAATACGTGAATTTTATAACGGGAATTTTTTTCGATTCTCGCAAGGTGTCGCTGCAATCGCAAAAAATGTTACAACTCGTAGAAATTTCACAAAACAAATACTGTTATTAACAACACTTAAAAAAAACATTCATAAAAATCAAGATATCACAGATATTGTTTTTCAAACTGAATGTTTTTTTGTTAACACGAGTAGCTGTATTTACAAACTTATGGAGACTTCAGGTTTATTTCAATTTTTTGCGATTGCAGCGACACCTTGCAAGAATCGAAAAAAATGTCCGATATAAAATTCACGTATTTTTGGCTGTAGAATCCGAATCCGCTATAAAAAATAGGGATTTTCACTACAAATTTCAAAGTTGTCCCCCGCCCCACCCACTGGGTTGGGGGTGGGAGAGTCGAATCCAATGTCATTGGATAGATTTAGTAAAAATAACAAATACGTGTTTTTCAGTTTTTGAATTGGACTTTTTTTATGGGCACAAGACGCTACACTTGAAACAGTCATGAATTCTTTTCATTTTTTGCGATTACAGTGACACGAATCGAAAAAAATGTCCTGAATAAAACTTACGTATTTTTTGCCGTAGAATCCGATTCCGTAATAAAAAATAGGGGTTTCCATTTGAAATTTTACAGTTGCCCCTCGCCCCACCCACTGGCGGTGGGTAGGGAGGTCATTTTTGGTATCAGTAGATAGTTTTTTGAAAACTTTTTGATGCGTATTTTTTTATTTTTCGATTTGATGCAAACTGTTCGAGATTCTTCACCGTTCCCATACTTTTCTAACACCCGGTATAAAGATTAGGCTGGTGTTATGAGCACTTCTTACAGAAAAAAAATCAAAATTATGAAACAAATAGAGACAAGTATATATCAGCGGCGACCCATGCAATTTTGGTAAGCTATAACTTACTAATGGAGCATGGGATTCATGCCAAACTTTAATGGATCACTACCAAGGCCAAACGGAGATGTTTTGTGTAGAAAAATATTTGATTGGAATTTGCGAAATATTTTTTCAAAAAGTGCACTGCCCACCCTGCAATCTGGAAAAGCACTTGAAAAATATCTATAGTGTATTTTTTTTTCAAACAAGGAAGAAAATATAAAGATAGGTTTTTGATTTTATCAAAAAATCTTCATTCTTCATAAAGTTACAGTATTTTGAAATTTTATAAATTAGATATGAGAGTAAAATAAAATTTCATAATAACTTTATAAAGATTTTTTGGATAAAATTAAAAACCAATCCTTATATTTACTTCTTTGTTCGAAAAAAATACACTATAGATATTTTACAAGTACTTTTGCAGATTCCTGGGTGGGCACAACACTTTTTGAAAAAAAAAATTCATTCAACCATATATTTTTTTTCACAAAACGTCTCCATTTGGCCTTCGTGGTGATCCATTAAAATTTGGCATGGGTCCCCTGCTCCATTAGAAAGTTATGCATACCAAAATTTCAAGGGCCGCCACTGATATGTATACTCCCCTTCGCCTACTTAGGAAGCACGATTCTGATATTTATCATCACTAACCTCATCACTAACACTACGATATATGGAGAAGTATAATATCTAACTATTTCACTATTGTCCTATATACAAACAGTTAATTGTGTACACTATTTACCATTATCAGAGGAGAAATCCTCATAATGTCCATCACTGTCTTCATCACTATCTTCGTCATGTGAAAAATCTGGTGGGTCCGGACTTAAAATACCCCCAGTAGATAATGAAGACGTGGATCCTGCTTCGGCTTGGGATCCAGTTGACAACAGATGTTTTCTCGGCTCCCGCCTTTGCCATATTTGGTCCAAGCCTAAATGTGTAGGAGCTGATGAAGATAGTCTAGAAAAAAACAGGTTTAAGCAATGTGAAATTCAGTTTCGAATTTGATGAGCTTGGGAATGGTTAATTCTGATGACTATGCTCAGTCATTTTTTTCACGAGCTACCATAATTAAAAAAGAAATTGTCATTCTATGGAGATAATGTGATTTTTTCCGTGCGATGTGATTTTGAAGCAGTCGAATGCAAATTTACGTGCCGCAGAACCAGGCTGCTGTGACGTCGTCACTCATGCACCCACACGCTCCAAAGAAATTACGTGGCTCATTATTAAGCTACTGTACAAAAATCACCAGCCACATTTATTTGAAATTCTCACATGCTTAATGAAATGTTAATTTCAAACAATAAAGTAAATAATTGAACAGCTACAGCTCCCAATAGTATTATTATTATTATTATTATTATTATTAAACAATTAAATTTGCGAAAACCAATTAATTACATTTGATATGTACTTGTCAAGAAGACAATCCACTTTGATTCGCTACTCTACAATGACTACAAAAAAAAATTGGGACAATTTTAGTAATGAACCTTTTTAATAAACAAATGACTTCTTGCAAAAACCTTAAAAAATATCTATTTGAAATTTTCAGCGTTTTTTAAATATATTGAGATGTACAACATCCGATAATTTCAAAGTCACGAGGCTTAATTTATCATAGCTATTAACAATTGAAGTAAAAGGGCCCTTTTAACGCTCTTCTCGATTTTGCAGATAAACCAATCAACCGATTTGAAAATTTCTTGTTGGATTTTCTTTTTGCTACGTACATTTGTCATATAAAACACTGTTTTCTGAAAGTTCTTAGTTCTTCCTTTATTTATCAATAACTGATGTTTTCAGCTTTGCGAATTATTTAAATAATGTGGCACTAAATAAAAAATCGGTAAAGGTATTTACACAGAACTTCCCTCAAAAAAATTATTAATTACAAAACCACACATGAGAATAGTAATCGGAAGATACCATTACAAAGAAAACCTGATAACTTTTGGTCAAAAACATATACGGAGTGGTCATCCGATAGCAAAAATTCAATATTATACAGGGTGTAATTAGTTTCATGTCATTAAAAAAAACTGGTGGTAGGGAACGACAAGACAAACGAAAAAAACTTATATAACATGGGGTCTAAAGCTCATAGTTTTGGAGAAAAAAAATAAACAAGAATTTCCCAAATACTTAATAACCTAGTTTGAGAACTTTTTATTGCCTCGCGCCTTGTCACACAAGATACTCTGACATTCCTACAAATAAGCATGCCGACAAAGCAGTTAAAAGTGACCGACAGAGGACATCGTCATGTTTTTTGCTTCTTCGCGGCCAATTATCCTATTAGGCGTGCTATCTCTACCTTGTAATATTCTCAAGTAATAATTTCAGTTTTGTCCTTACTTGGTAAAGAACGCACGCATGACGCGACATACCTGTTCCTTGGTTTTGTCTGTTTTCTTTTTTAATATTGTGCCACTTATGTTAAGATTTATTTCATTGACTTATCGTTCAAGTCATTAGTGCTTGGTTATGTAAGACACTACTTCTCGTTCGTGCTTTTTGTGTTACTTTTTGGATTTTGGACTAAGGTTTTCTTTTTGTTTTCTTTCTTGATAACGTTAATTCACAGTTTAGTGCAGTGTTTTAAAGCGCAGATTTTGGACATTATGGGAGATTACACTTATCCGGAGCTCGCGGATATGGACTTGGTACATAGAGAAAGTGGTGGAAATGCAGCTGGTGCGGAACAGCTTTAGAACAACTGCAACGACGTATTTTATTGTGCATAGAAACCATAAAAAATGATCCTAATTTACCAAATGTGTTGAACGGAGTAAGTATGTTATTAGTTCGACGTATCGAAATGTGTATACGTGGAGATGGAGGTCATTTCGAACAATTTTTGTAAAAAATTCAAAAGAATTGTTCAGTTATTGGGCGTTACCTATTGGGCATTAAAGGTATGATTATTTTTATTAGTATTCGTTGTCTTGTTTTTATCTGTTTATTATTGTTTACATTGATTTTCATAGAGACCAAAGACTTGATTTTTAGTTTTCGATACCTGATTGGGAAAAATTATGCGCTCAATTCGTTACAAAAATCAGATTTTTTCCAAATTTAAAATACAGAACTAATTTCTGCTATCGTATCTCGGACCTCTAACTGTTCGTTTTCCAATTTCATAAAACAATTTCTCATTTTTTAAGCTTTTAACACAATGTTACAAATGTTAATAAACCACTTTTAAATTTTATAAATTCTTATAAACGACAATAGCTTTATTCCAAATTAAAAAACACATGTAAACAAATCCTATTTAAACCCCTGCGGCCATGCTATGCTTGCGTTGTGCCGAAAGAGAAGGAATTATTTACATTTTCATAATTAGTGGTATAAAAAGTTCAATACAAATAATCCCATCAAAGTGCCGCACTTCTACCGACGGGAACACAAGTCGGTTATTACAGTTTTTTATTATTTCTAATATTAGGAACTATAAGATCCATTGACCCTGAAAAACAGTGGTTCTCAAATCTTTCCTACCATAACATTAAAAATGTAAACCCAGGTCAGTTTTTTTCAAAGTGCCCCTAGAGAAAAAGGTCATATAGGTTTTCTGTTTGTCTAGTCGGTCCCTATTACCAGTTTTTTTTAATGACATGAAACTAATTACACCCTGTATAAAAGGTGCCAAATATGGAAGGCTTGCGTAAATACCTTTACAACGAGTGACCGCAAAAAAGGCCTAAAATTCGCCTGGCGAAGGGAAAGAGCGAAATAAATCCTATAGGGCTCAAATTAAAGTTTAAGAAGTTTTTAAAAGATAAAACAACTGTTATTACTCAGATTTTATATTGTATGAATTTTTTACGGATTATATATTATTCTGTAGCATATTTGGAAGAATTTAGGAAATTGTCCTACAACCCTCCAACACCTTGTAATATTTAAAATACCAACACCAGAAAACGAAAAAATTCATAGGTCCTACTCACATGATACAATTCGTCATGGGATTTTCACTAAAAAACTATTTTTCTTATGAAATAGGTTTAGAACGTAATGAAACGTGGAAATTTTAAATCTGAGCAAAAAAAAATTGTTCCACCATTTATTCTTGGTAAGTATAGTAGTAAAAAAAATTTTCAAAAAATTTTTGCTTTTGAAATTTTTTTTTCCAAAATAAGTTTAAAATGTCATGAAACGTGGAAATTTTAAATTTGAGCAAACAAATTTTTCCATCATATATTCTACTAGTAAAAATATATTTTAAAATATTTTAAAAGATTTTTCTTTGACAAAATTTTCAAATTTTTCTTTTTGAAAATTTTTTTTTATGAAATAAATTTAGAATGTCATGAAACGTGGAAAATTATAATTTGAGCAGAAAAAATTTCTCATCTTTCTACCGGTAAAAAAATTATCAAAAAGTTTTGGAAATCTTATTTTTTCTGAAATGGATTTAGAATGTCATGAAACGTGGAAATTTTAAATTTGAGCGAAAAAAAAGTTTTCCACCATTTATTCTTGGTACAGTAGTAAGAAAATTTTCAAATTTTTGCTTTTGAAATTTTTGTTTTCTGAAATAAGTAGAATGTCATGAAATGTGAAAATTTTAAATTTGAGCAAAATTTTTTTTCCATTTATTCTATTAGTAAAAATATATTTTAAAATATTTGAAAAATTTTTCTTTGATGAAATTTTCAATTTTTCTTTTTGAAACATTTTTTTATAAAATAAATTTAGAATGTCATGAAACGTGGAAATATTAAATTCCCTTTACACGCTCCACCCTGTATAATTTCCAGTGAAAGTTCAACCATTTCCTCGCTGGTAGTAGTGTCAGCTACCTACCAAATTTGACCATTATCCGTCAAGTAGTTTTTTTAGATAATGCACCAACAGACAGATGAAATTGAAAAATCTGTGATTTTTTCTAGAATACAATACTTCCCTTCGGTATGAGAGGGAAGTAAAAGTGTTGCCGAAGCATGATATTCAATATTTTTGGCCTCTTTTACATGACTCAATTTTTATACATGAAGTATCTTGCATTTTTCATTTCAGGATATATATATTTGGACTAAATCTATCTAGTACATCTATTATTCAAACCCAATTTACCTGCACCAGAAGTGAAATTTTGGTGGGTGGCACAAACTTTCTTGATTTAAGGTAGTTAAAAGATATTTTGGAAAATGAAAATGACCAACATTTTTAGATTTTCTTACCTTGAAATATGATTCCTGGGGATTTTCACATTCTGAGTCTGCATGCTGGTATTCCTGCCAGGGACAGACTGCCCTAAAATTGACCGATCAGGAGACACATAACTCTCTCTTTTCATTAAAAGTTCATGCAAAGTGCTGTGTTTCTGTTGAAGACTACTGACGTGCAATGGGGAGGAGGCAGACTGCACGATAGAAGAATTTGAACTATTTTGACTCGCTGGGGAAAGCGCAGAAACAGGAGTCTTGGAATTGTAGTAGTCAAAAGTACCTAGACAAAACAAATTATTAACAAACTTAAATAATAATAACGAACTGATTCAATAGGAACTACAAACTAAACAGTAGAAATGGGTTTTTGGTTATGGATTTTATATTTTTGGTGGGTATATTCATCTGAAGTAGAAAAGAAATGTTATGCAAGATGTTTCAAAAAATGAAAATTGCATAACAAGACTTTTGCAACTTTTGTCAAACATTCGCAATATTCACTATTAGATTCTGAAAATATTCCTATCCATTCACCTCTAGAAAAAAAAATACAATTAATGATAAAACCATAGAATATACAGTAGGTGTCCTAAGTACATATCAATTATTCACAAGGCAAATCCTCATATGAATATGTGCTCATATCTCAAAAAATTTGCAATTTTTCGCCACATAAGAATTAAAATTATCGATTGTGGAAGCCGTTACTTTATGATAGTTAATCATGACAATGTGAGAAAGGACACTGCTTTGTACTATATCACTGAATTTATTGTAACATACACATTTCTGCAGTATTGGTACTTTAACGTACCATTTTCGAATGAATCCACATAATGTTGGAAAATTGTACTTTAAGGTACCGAAACTGCAGTAATGTGTATGTTACAATAAATTCAGTGATAGAAAACAAAGTGTCCTTTCTCATATGCACCTTTGTATGATTTGATACAAACACTTCCTATCGAGACTAGAATACAACTTCTCAACGACAAATTTGCACAGAGCGGCCATAATATTAAAGTAATGTGACCTCTCATAATTAGTAGAAACATCAATACACCTAGATTCACTTATCCGGAGAGACCAATTTTTGAACCAGATGCTATTGACGTCCTAGGAATACTGAACAGTCATTCATGTGATGCAAAATTTCATGAAACTTAAAATTTGTGAAAGTTTCGAAATTCATCTAAAATTTCTGACATAAAATTAAACATTAAGTATCATGAAACTCTCGTGAAATGTCAATAAAACTTTAATTTTATGAAAAATTTTATTGAATAATTCCCTAATATTATGAAAGTTAAGTGAAACTTCATTGAAATATTTCATGTCATATTTTGTTTTCCCCTATACAGAACTTACAATTTTATTCATGAAAAGTAAAAATAATACACTTTTCAAAATACACGAGTTAATAAAATTTTCTAAATCTCCTGGACCCTTATTCTCCACTGGAAAGAATGCTCATTTTGGGGGAAAGCAAAAGAAGGAAATGTAGCGAGATGAAGAGATAAAACATTCACATCTTCCACTCCATCTGATTTAAGAATAGGGTCCCTCCTTGTCCTTGGTAGATTCATATTAAAATCCAAACTCTAACACAATACCTACATTACCATTGTATGTCATTAATCAATGGCCTCAGTTAGAAATTATATTATTGATACATTTTTTCAATCAAAATAAGTTTCTAAAATAAATGTCTAAACCAGACTTTTATCCTGATTAATTGAAAACAAGTTAAAAAGAAATTCAAATTTCGTTTGATGTAACGGAAATACAGACTTTGCAGCTGAAACTTTCATGAAAGTTTCAAGTGTGGTAATTTTAAGATTAATCTGAAACTTTCATAAAATTCATATATTGCCAAAATTTTTGAGGGTACGTTGAAACATTCAGAAATTTCAAATTAAAATTGAACCTTTCAAAATGGAATTTAAAATTTTGCATCACTGGTACTGAAGCACTATGACTCACACCCTCACATTCGTTTTTTTTTTTTACAATTTATCTATTGTAATCAACCTTTTGTTTCCCTCAGTATTTTCTACAAAATGTTAAATATGATAATATCATCTGCTTGTTTGAAGGATCTAGGTCGATGGCCTTTTCATTGTATTGTATTACATTGTATATCAATGCAATCAATAAAGAACTTTTATTACTATTACTAGCTTTTCGTTTTTCTTTGAGGTTTTGTGTAAATAATCTACTTTTTGCACCGAACAAGTCATTACTGAAACCTAAACATGCATTTTAAAAGTACATAAAAAACTTGTAATTTGAAAACTATGGCCATGTTTTGACTACACTTTTAGCGCGCCCCACATACTGATAATTTATATTTATTTTTGATATTTCATAATGCTGTGCTGATGTGGAGC
Organism: Stenurella melanura; assembly: GCA_963583905.1. NCBI lineage: Eukaryota > Metazoa > Arthropoda > Insecta > Coleoptera > Cerambycidae > Stenurella > Stenurella melanura. Next base: position 10,314,105 of record OY757317.1, read on the forward strand.
AATAATTCGGTGTTTCCACAAATTTTAAAAATTCTGTGTAGATAATACTTAATTATGGTTAAAAAAAAATGAATTTTCCCAAGCAATCGATTTATTCCTTAAAATAAGCTCTTTTAAATTTGCATTTAAATTTTACCGCCAAAAAACCGTACGTCACCGTATTCCGCACTGATGACATCAGGCGTTACATTGTTGGTAAACAAACATGGGTTGTGCATTGCAAATACACATTATTTTGCAAAACCTTAACGTTTTATAATGGAATGTAAATGGTGTTTTGTGCCAGGATGCAAAAATATATCCAAAAACGCACCTGTAAAGGTTTTCCTGACAGTACCAAAACAAAAACAACGCAAAATAAAGTGACTTAAAGCCGTTAGACGTGATCTACCTACAACAGCATCAGTGTTTTTCTGCTATGAGGATCACTTCAAAGTAAGTTAAATAAGTAAAGTTTAAAACTTGAGTATTAGTGTGAAATAATGAATAGCTACTTAACCCTGTTTACATTACAAGTTTATAAGCAACATTTATAGGTTATGTTTATATAATATCAACCTTATATGTATATTATATTGAGCAACTATATACAATAATCATAATATAGGAATCAATAGACTACGTTAAAGTAATAACAGATAAACGCAAAGAGAATAAAAAAGTTTAGTACTTATGTTGCAGCCCCTCACTTCTGCTATGTTGAAACGTTCATCTTTCTTCATAAATTCCGCGATCATAATGGCGTGTTTCGCGTAGCTGTTCACATATTCAAATGTTATGTTATCTATTTGTTGAAATATTAATTTAATAGACGACAAATTGCTTTTTAAATGCAGGGAAATGCTTTAATATATTAAGTACTTCATTTTAATAATATGGAAAAAGCTAATTTGCATATAGTGAAAACACCTAATTCTGAAACACCTGTCTCTCTTGTTTTTTATTGGGGGGATATAGCGCTACTCTTGCTTTTGTTTTTAGTCTGATCCCGACAATAGGCTTGTTCGGCTTTTTTTTTATTTCATACATCGAAAGTGCAAGTATGAAATTATGGATCTGCAGAAAATCAGAATTTTATTCGCACATTTAGTGTCTTAAAAACAATTACGAACCTCGACCTCGCGAAAATGAGGCACGGCCAGGCGCTACATCACTATACGCATAAACTCGTGTTGATCTGCGCCCCTCTAAAATTGTGGAATGGATCTATCAAAAAATTTTCGTGGGGGCGGTTTTCGGGATGCGGCCGGTGTCATTCGATTCAGAAATTCATTCTACATTGTTTAGGATAAATTCGGAGGTGTTCTTTTTAATGGTTTCTGAGTGATTAACACGCAAAGGGTCAGCTATCTCGCTCGCCTCTTAAATTTAGGAACGAGCAGTCGAGGGATTGTAAGGGAATATGAGTTGGCGAAATGTTACCAAATGTCAAAAAATGACGATCTGCCTCCGCTCCTGTCGAGCCAAATTTTCGATTTCGACTTTACAAAGTACGATTTCAATTAATCGCCGACCTTCTCCTTGCCATAGAGATATAGAACGAGCTTCCAATCGCCCTTATGAACGTTTGAAAATTCCATGTTTTTCAACGTTGTAAGTTAAGGTCCCGGAAAGCCACTTTTGTCTCGCTCGCGAGGGGCCGAATTTTCGATTTTTCCAGTACAACTTGGTATCACGAGAAAGCGCCCCTCTTCCTCTTTCCACAAAGATGTCGAGCGCCGTTCCACTCCGAGTATTTATTTAGTTACGAATCTTTGAATTACTTACAGTTTTCAATTTTTACGAAAATATCCAGTTTTATTTCGCACAGACTTAGCGGAAATTCCGATTTCCACTGACACTTACGATATGGATAAAATAAAATGCCAATCTTCCTTTTTAAATAGACACCAAAATCGATCCTCCTCTACAATAATTAACAAGCGTTTAAAGATTTGAGGTTTTCGAATTTTTTAGGTTATGTTTTAGCGCTTCTAAAGAAGGCATTTTTTTCTCACTCTTCAGAGCTGAATTTCCGAATTTCCCTATACAATTTGGTATCAGGAGAAAGGGACAATTTGGCTCTTTCCATAAAGACCTAGAATAGATTTTCATTCCACGTATTTACTTTATGAATTTTTGAAAATTCGATGTTCAATTTTTAACAGAAAAGCCATGTTTCATGCGCTCGTGCCAAGCCAATTTTCAGTTTTGCCCATTCACTTTGGTGTCAGAACAAAATGCCTTTCTTCCTCTCTAATTACATACCTAAAACGGCCATGTATTATTTACTTACTACTGAACGGATGTTAGTGGTTGGGGTGTCTCAGTAGATCTCCGAGTTCAAAGTTAAGTATAATGACGTGACAAACAGGCGCACTATTTTTGCAACTAATACTAATTTCAACCCCCCTATATCTCAAAAACTGAAAAGTGAATAATATGAAATTTTAAGTGCATAATAAGAATATCGAGTACTATATAAAAACGTATAGAAACCATATAAAAATATCATGCAACAAGCCTATTATTTCATTCTTTTTGACTATTTATCGATCTATTAAGAATTTACATTAACAGGGTGGAATTTACATAAAAATTCACTGATGATGTTTTTTTTGTCTTTAATGATCAAAGTAATTTTAATCCAAAACTTAACCAATGTATTGAAATCTGTGTGGAGAGTCAATATTCCCAAATAATGTTGTTTCATCTACATCTTGTATCTCAAAAATAGCACGTATTTATTTTTGTATGACCTAATGAGTTATTTGCTGAATTCTTTATACGTACTTAGGAAACATCATAAATATAACAAAATAACGAGCTAACCCCAGCAGCACTAACTATTGAACCAATGTATAGCCCGTATACGCCCAACATATATATACTTTATACACTAACACTTGTTTCGGTTTTTGCCCAATATCTCCTAAAGTATGCAGAAAATGCTATTATTCCGTTTTTAAAGTAGATTAAATTTACTACAATTTGAGGTCAAACGAGCTCCGTACATCCAGAACTTTCTTCAAAAATTGGCAACTGCCTTCAAAAAGTGAAAAAATTTCGTTTTGGGCATACAGTGATATACTTTTTGAGGAGTCCCCTATTATTTAAGTTCCTGAGGCAAAACTATTTACCAATGTTAACAACAAGAGGTGCTACATCACACTACTTCGCAACATATTTGAGCAGCAGGGCGGTGCAATGAAAGTTGCCGAAGAAGATGCTAATCAGAACATCGTGTCAGCACTATCCAAAAGTCCAATATTGGACCATGTTATCATTATTGGAGAAGACGTGACCATTGAAGAGGACCATGAGATCTCCTGATCCTCTTCAATGGTTTGGGCTCAACTGCAACAAACGTCTATCTCCAGAAAAGTGGCAAACGTGAAGCTGGGTGTGTCCATTTCTCAATCTCATCTTACACCCACGGACACACACAATACCCGCAAGAGACTTCTGTTTCTGCATGATTTCAGGTGAGATGCCACCCCTGTCCCTTTCTGGCAGAGAAAACAGAGCTGGCCAGAATCTTCCAGAAGAATCCCCATCTCATGGAACTGGCTGCAGTTCTCCCGCAACTAGATTCCAGATGAGGCCATAGCCAAAACTGAGGAGAAATCCTTCGTGGCTATTTTTCCACTTTTTGGAGACAATCGCCAATTTTTGGAGAGATGTATCTCGAAAAGTTCTGAACGTATGGAACACAGTTTGGGCTTAAATTGTAGCAAATCTAATCCATTTTAAAAAACGGGTAATAACCCTTTCTGTATAACGCATACTTTAGGAGATATTGTGCAAAAACCAAAACAAGTGTAAAAATTTCAATGTGTCTTAAGCACTGCGCAACTCCTTCTAAGCTGCAAACTTGGTTTCGTACTATTGGCATAGGTCGTAACAACGTATTAAAGAACTATATGACCTTTTGCAAGGTCAGATGTACAAATTTACTGGGCTAATATGAACCATATGTCGGGTCAATATTTTGTACTGCCGGGGAACTAACTTAAAAAAATTACCTGTAGGAACACTTGAAGGCAAATCCAAGTCTTTGTAGTAGAGCATACCTTGAGGTGGGCAAGAAGATGCAGACATTACTTGATTATTATTCATATGATTTGTATTTGTTTGAACGTAAGATACATGTTTACCTAAAGTTATGTATGTACTCTCTTCGGGAAGTAATAAATCGTCAAAGTTTAGATCACCTACAAATAATTTTTTTAATATATACTGAAAAACAGCTTTATCTTCGATTTAAAATAACAAACTTGGACTGATTATGCACAGAGAGTCCCGTAATTCAAGCCGATGATGACTAAAATGCTGATTAGAAACCTTTCTCACATGTTTTATCTTCGTAATACTATTATACCAAGCTAATATTGCATAATTTATTTCAATAATAATAAATGTACATTGTGCATATGGAATTTACTATAAAAATATTTATGTTCCTCATCTTTAATAATATTTTTTGGCACCTGAATTAATACAAGGAAGGTGTGATAACATAGTGCATGGCTCATAAAAACTTTGGACTTCTATAATTAATAATGTATACTTTGTGGGAAAAAAAAGTTTAAGCGAATTACTCACAATACGGGACGTAGCGGTGGAAAAAATAGTAGTACTAAATTTTTTTGTGGTTTTTAGTAAATATATACTATACAGGGTGCCCAGCTCTATTTAGACACGCATTATCTTGAAAATTAATGAAATGTTAAATGGAAAAGTTATTCTGTTTAACAAGAAGCATTTAATCATTATATTTTCAAACGTACAAGGTACCACAAAAAGACGGTAGGTTATGCAACCTTACTTTTTCAAAGAGAACACCCTGTATATTTTTATCTTTTCGGATTATCTATTTATTTCCGAACAAATTTTATGAACCTATATACCTATCATTAACTATTGTTGGGATATTAGCAGTTAAATTTTTTTGATAACACTTTTCTATTTTCTAATGAGGAATAATACAATACAAAAACCAACCACTATTATGATTATTATAAAAGATGTTCAAATTGTCGCCCATATGCTATTTGACGTGACTCATACTTCCTTAAAAATTCCCTTCATTGATTGATTGATTGATTTATTTATTTAATACATTTGTCCAACAGTACAAAAAAAACAATTACAGGACAAGAAAGCGACAAAGTACAAAAAAAATTATAAATACATAGCTTCTTACATACATATGAGTGACAATCTAAAATTAATTACAAGTGCACTACATGTTTGAGTTATTTTAACACTATGGGATGCTGTAATTCTTAAGAGAAGTATAAATTGTATTTATCGAACAGCCGAATATATCACAAGTATCACAAATTGAGTTGTAGGTAGAGCACATAACGAATATAGGAGACTTCAGCATTATATTGGTTCGTGCCGACTGACAATAAAATGTGAGCGGGTTGCGACTAGCGGCTCTTGGAACCAAGAAGTTCAACTGGCCTAGTGCAGGAGGGCAACCAACCCTGTTGTGTATGAGCCAATACAGGAATTTTACAGCATAGAATTGCCTTCTAAATTGCAGTGAGTCGAAGTCGAACCTATTTAACAGATACATCTGGTGGCAGCCTCTGTTTGGATAACTACCATCAGCGCGGAAGCAGAGAAATTTAAAAAATTTCCTCAGAACGGACTCGATTGATTTAACTTGATAATCATAGATAGGGCTCCAGATAAGTGAGCAGTACTCGAGTTTAGACCGTGTATAACAATAAAATATTTTGATTAAGACGTCGTTGTTCCGGAAGACCTGATTTAGTCTTAAAATTAAGGTTTTCATAGACAAGGAGACCGAACTCGATACGCTTGGCAAATGATAATTTGTCATCAAAGAAGACCTTTGTAGTTTAGTTATTAAAGATAAAGTTAGGTAGGCTAACACTAAACCTAAAGGATGTTTTTTTTTTTGTAAAATATATGTTATTACCTATATGACTGCAAAGTTATGAACAGCCATGTCTTTTTATGCAATAGAAAACACTTCTTTCTGTACTAAATATGTCAGTGAAAAATTTTGTTGACTTACAGTACTGATACCATCCCATTTCTAACCCTCCCTAAGCAAAGTTTAAATAAATAAAGAATTAGACGTTTCATGTTGCTTTTTTCTCAAATTCTCTAGTATTTAAGTCGTGGCACCTCAAAAAATAATCAAAAAATTGTTTAAGGTGATAATACTAATATAATACATCAACTTTTGCGCACTCAATCTTGTTTATATCAGAAATGGGCAATAAAAAGGATATTCATGAAAAAAAAAATGGGTTGGCGCCAAAAAGTTGGCAAGGTGTCATTCGGATCGAACAATTCCAGACCACTGGATAGGAAGAAATTGTCTAGTAAGTTGGCCTTCCTAATTACCAGATTTAAATCCGACGGATTTTTATATCTGGGGTCATATAAAAGATTTGGTCCACTTTAGTGATACTATTAGCGAAGTTTAATTTGAGTTTGAACTTTTTTGCAAATACAATTACTTTTATTACAATTATTATAATTACTCAATGCTTTCTAAGAGAGCTACTTTCAATAACAATACCTAATAATTATTATTATGCATGTTTGCAGCAATATTTTTATTATTTTTAAATACGGAGTTGCCCTAAAGTATATCCAAGATAGTCAATAAAAATATATATTGAGGCGCCATGTTTAGAGCAAATTTTCTTAATATTTTGGCATATATGCAAAAATTTCGACATCCTGTATATACTTCGTAGATTAAATTGAATCCAATACATGTTGTTTGCATAGTTAAAACCCTTCTTCACTTTAAAAAAAGAACAGCCCTAGCCTGGAATTACGAAACCCCCTGTACAAAATAACCTACTGATTTCTCATAGCGATTACCTAATAAAGTCTCATCATTGGCGTTCAATTCAGCTAGAGTGGGCCCTTGTATCAAATCAGCTTTGTCCACTTGAAAAATATCATCGTCATCCATATGTATAAGTGCCTCAGACTTCAACATATCATCGGGATGTATTATTCTATCGTTTACCCAATATGTGTTGGTTTCGTATATATCCGGGGTCTGGATTTGTCCAGAGATCCCAACGTCGGTATACAGCGGGGACTGGGAATTCTCTAAGTCAATTCCGAAGTCTCGATAATCAGATATGTCTCGCCTTGATGGTATTGGGACACTGGCTGATGTGTTGATCATTGTAGTGTCACTTGAGAGAGGTTCTTGCTTTATGGTTATTCCAGGATCGAGAAAGAAGTCCCTGGTGAAATCGCTCATTTTCGACCTTATATAGCTGAAAAATAAAAATATGTGAAAAAATACTGTACTTAGTAGTAATCGTCATTTTAAGAGTAGACAAGGAGATGTAAATCAGTGGGGAATTGGGAGCCAGGGCCGTTTCTGATGAAGGTGCAACAAGTGCAGTTGCAAAGGGTGACTCAATTTAGGGGGCGGCATTAATGTGAAAATAGAATATATATTTACTTATTTATTAACAGGTAAACAAACCATTTATATTTAAATGCTATAATAAATACATAATGAAGAACTCTGAATGTTTCATTTCTATAAAAATAATTTCAGAAATATAATTGCATGATTTTTCTTAAAATAAATATAAATACTGTCAACCAAATTTGTGAGTGTTGTGAAAGCAAAATACTAGTGTCAAAATTCTATAAAAATACGTTTGCAATTGATTTCAAAAAGTCTTGCTCGATAAGATATACAGTAATCCCACATGTATTTTTACTTCTAACTAACACGTCCAAGGAATCTACAAAATAGTGCAATTAACCAGTATATTACTGGGAAAAGACCTCTACGCCTGTGACTTTTACGTCAAAAGTTCAGTTAGTTGCTTTTTCTGCCAAGTGGCACAAATAAGTATGAAAATATTTCATCTGTTTCCTTTTTCAAGGCTTTCTTTGAACAATATCTTGTGCTGTGTATGACAAATACACAGCTCTAAGAATATGTTTGTTATATTCTATATCCGTAGATACTTACTACTTACATAGAACTGTTGATTAATTAACAGTTGATTGAGGAAGCCGTTACTCTGTGGTAATCCATGACAATAACGAAATTGAGTAAAACACTACTATGTTTTTTACCACTATATTTGCACGAAAACGTGACTGCAGTTTCGACCTGTTTTAGGTAATTTTCAAACAATGATTCAATTAAGAATGAAATACAAAAGATTTGGTCCCTATTTAAATATGTTTCTGGATTTAAACAGATTAGAGAATTATGAAATTATACAGGTATTTTATGATATCCTAACTATCTAAGGGTGGGGTTTCTCAGAAATTTTAATTACATCTTGGTAGCAGTAAAGAGAGGTGAGTACATAACATCTAATTGATCATTTAACAAAATTAAATCATCTTTATTATTGTATTTATATATTTGTTTTAAACTTAATTTGTTAGAAGCATTGGAAATATACAAATACAATAATAAAGATGATTTAATTTTGTTAAATGATCAATTAGATGTTATGTACTCACCTCTCTTTACTGCTACCAAAATGTAATTAAAATTTCTGAGAAACCCCACCCTTAGATAGTTAGGATATTGTAGCGTACTCATTTTAAGATAGAAGCTACATGTACATTTCATATAGAGCTCCCCAAAAAGAAATGAAAAGCGGTAACCAAGAAAGAAAATAAGAAATACTTCAAGAATAATATTCTGAAAAAAAAATTAATAAGATTTAATTTTACTGTTTGTTTTAACTTGAAACAATATTATATTATTGTATTATACATTTGCAATATATGATAATTCAAGATATTTTATTTTATTTTATTAAATCTGTGGTTAACATAACCACAATTGGTGACCCCGACGTGATACAATTGGCGTGGTTTCGTCTAGACCATTAATCAGTTGGAGCATTTTGTTGCCCGGCGCAGAGGAAGTCTCGTCTGAAATTTATAGCTGAATTTATGGTTTTGGATCCCTCCGAATTGGCAGTCTGAGAGTTGTTTTTATTAGCATTGATGCTAAGTGTTATTTGCGAGGCCAAGTGAGTACGTTGCATATATTACTCACCATTACTTAAAGATTTGCTAAGCAATCAATAATGAGTCAATATTTTTTTAATTTTTTTCCTACGTCTGTCAATTTGTGATATTAATAATGGTTGATCCACCTCAGACAACTGTCGAGTTAATCGAATCCCTGCCTGTTAATTAACAATGTGTAACGTCTGTCAAATTACCCCCTTTTTGGATGTCAAATCCATTGATATGGTTCATGCAAGTTGAGGCACAATTTAATGTTTCGAGAATAACCTCTGATCGTAAAAAATACGACCTAATTGTTGCCCATTTACCCTTGGAGATAATCAATAATATTTACGATGTTATCATTAATCCTCCAGAACGAGATTTGTATGGTAATTTGAAAACTATTGTAATTTCACGCCTTTCCTCCAGTGAAGAGAAAAGGCTTGAAGATTTATTAACCGGTTCAGAAATTGGAACCAGGAAGCCTTCAGATTTTTATCGTTCTATGTTAGGTGTTGTTGGCGGTTCGCACATGGTGAGTCAGGATTTGCTAATGAATTTGTGGAAACGACGTTTACCGAAAACAGTTTATATTGCCTTGACTGCTTCGGGAAAGTCAGATTTGCAAGTAGTTCTCGACATAGCTGATAAAGTTTGGGAATCTTGTCAGACTCCAGTTCAATCTAATTTTTCTGCTTTACCTGTTTCAATCCCTGACACGTTTCCGCCCACAACATTATCAGACCTTTTAACTACTTTTAATAACTTTTCTACAAGTTTCCAATTGACTTTAAATCAAGTTTTACAAAGACAACAATCACTTGAATCACAATTGTCTACTTTACAATCTTCGAATGATACGATTCGTCCTTCCACGTCTCTAAATGAGACACGTTGTACTAATTGTCATAACCGACGTGATTTTAACACGCAACACAATTTACGACGTACTCTACACCTACTCTACACCCTACGGAGACACGCGCACAAGCATGTTCGAGTATATGAGTTATTTTCTCCTCGAGCATTGCATTGCTTAGCCCCTCTCCTAGGATTGTGCTGATACGGGTAGAGTGCGTCAAATAAAGAGTGGGGTACACGCTTCGTTCCTGTCCAGTTTATCCATCGTTCTTCTTCTACCATCAGGTTTCTCGTCACTTTGTCACTGGTGGGGGAATGTTGTGGCGTGTGACGTTTCCCTTATATCTCACCGCCACATCATTTGGCCCACTAAGTATATATACGAGCGGCCATGTTGAGATCGTTGGAAAAGCGTATAAGGCAGTGGCTACTCCAGCCTTACTGACGAGTTCACGGAGTAGCCACGGAACGAAACGCTTATATTTTCTAACCCCACAGATATCATAAAATACCTGTATAATTTCATAATTCTCTAATCTGTTTAAATCCAGAAACATATTTAAATAGGGACCAAATCTTTTGTATTTCATTCTTAATTGAATCATTGTTTGAAAATGACCTAAAACAGGTCGAAACTGCAGTCACGTTTTTGTGCAAATATAGTGGTAAAAAACATAGTAGTGTTTTACTCAATTTCGTTAATTAACAGTTTTTTTTTTTATTTTATAAAGTGTATATTTTGTGAAGTTCTTCTTTTAACATTGGCAACCAGGTTGTACGAACATCTGCTGATGAATTCGACACGCATCTATCCTCATTCAATAATTATATCTTTAATTTGTCTTTTTTTGCTGTACACCTCATTTGTTAAAATGTTTGCCGAGTCCCAGTTTGTTCTATATCCCATCTCCCAACCGTGTTCACAAATCTTCGACCTCTGAATTTCATTTTTCCTTATATAATTCTTGTGTGCCTCCAGTCTTACACTGAATGGTCTGGATGACTTACCCACATAATGTTTGTTGCATTCACACGGAATACTGTAAATGCACTTTTTTGAATTTTGCTAGTGGATCTTTGGTTTTGTCTTTGTCAGAATAGATCTTAAAATGTTGCTCATTTTAAATACTGGCCTAATATCAAATATATATGTATGGCATAACGTTTCAGATAATCTGTATACAAACGGAATTAACACTGTGTAATGGTTTTCAAGTTTTTATTGTATCTGATTGTTATGAAGGTTTTATCAACAAAGGCCAAGGTATTGGCTGTTTCTAAGGATATCTTAGATAAACCGTTTCTCATTGTTTAATATTTCATCATTAGAAGAAATAATTTTCACCCTATCATAAAAACATTTCATAAGACCCGTTTTAACATAGGTGAACTGATTTGAATTAAAATTTAAATATCTGTTGCTATGTGTTGGTTTTCTATAAACACTTGTTTAATTGTACCATTTACTCTTTTAATTAAAATATCAAGAAATGGTAATTCATTTCTAGTTTCCTTTTTAAAGTAAATTTAATAGAAGGTTCTTTATTATTTAAATTTTCTAAAAAAATATATTGTAACTCAAGGGGACTAATTTTATATAATTCTCTTCCTGCTCATCTTAAAGAGATTAAGTAACAATGTTAACATATTTAAGAGAAATATTGCAAATTATGTTGTCTTGTTTGTAAAGGTTCTGTTATTACCTATGTGTTTATTTAGTACATAAGTATGTATTGTATTTAAATAATTTTAGTCTGTAAGATTTGATTGTCTTTTTATAGAAACAAATGCTAATAAATTATCTCTCTCTCTCCTCTCTCTCTCTCTCTCCCTCTCTCTCTCTCCCTCTGTCTCTCTCTCTCCCCCTCCCTCCCTATGTCTTTCTCCCTCTCTCCCCTCTCTATCTCTACCTCCCCTCCCCCCCCTCTCAATCTCCCTCCCCCTCTCAATCTCCCTCCCCCTCTCACTCCCTCTCTCTCCCTCCTCTCTCCCTCTCTCTCTCAATACCGTGATATATCATCTGCATATCACCACCTGATAACTGGTTTATATGTACAACTTTGCATATGTCTAGTCTCAAAATCCTCCACAAACATATTGCTTAAAATTGGTGACAACAGGGGCGCCTTTAGGCCTAGGCGCACTAGGCGCGCGCCTAGGGCCCCACTTTTCCAGGGGCACCCATTTCCCGATTTATTGAGGTAAAAAAGCGATGTAAAAATTTCTTTGTTATGTCGTTATTTATTTTCGCTTTACTGATAGCAATAATGATATTTACTATCATGAAATACATTTCTTTTTTCCCTTTTCCATATCATCTTCATCAGATCTCAATTGCAACAAAAATGACAAAATAAGAATGGTTCATGCGAGAATGTGTTCACGAACATTTGTCGTTTATTTACATTTTATATCATTTGAACTTGAAATCATTTTATAGTTCTTCCTTTGCATTTCAATTTTTTTCATATTTCAATGTAGAAGTCTATAGGAATTTATTGTTTGTGTTTATCGTGTTTGAATATTCTTGAGTATTCATTTTTTTAATCTTTATTCACTGCATCACACTGAAAAAAATATGTTCGTAATATTAATGAATCGGTTCATGTACGTTTACATAGTAACAATAAATGTGTACATTGTATTAATGAACATATACATTAGATCAATAAACAGATTCATAAATTCTCAATGAACTTTCATTCACTGAACATATTTTTTTCAGTGTATTAAAAAAAGATGCAATCAATTAACAGACCAATTTGTTGGCAATTCCTCAGACGTTACTATTTAAGTTTCGGCAGTCAGCACGTGCCAGATGACGAATCAGCTTTTCGTTCTATTTCACATTAATGAAAATAAATCTACTGATAATGATGATGCGAAAATTCAAGAACCTGAGACAAACAATCTAGAAAACCCGAGAAAATAACTGAGAAAATTTTGATTTTGAAACCAGTGATGAGGACTGCGAACAGGAAGAACCATTAGGAAACGATTCTAGTGAATCTGGCGATGATGAACAAATAGAAAAAGAATCTGAAAATAAAGAAAATTTGGAAAAAGAGTATGAGGATGCAAAATATGCTAATAATCAGTTCACTGCAATGATCAATGCATTAGTATCAACCTATAGAGGCGACATAGATTCCGAGCTATCTCCAGATAAATTGCATACATTTTTTATATATGTCGGCTTAAGTCGCCTGCTGAAATATATAAAGGACCAGTTGATAGTTCTGAAACTTGGAGAAAATATTTTCCTGGGCCCCCTGATTAAAATTCCCTTTGACCGAATTCGATTTTTGACCTAGAGACGATTGAAACTGTGAACATCTGCGAAGGTCTGCTTAAATGTTCCATAAAAATTCTGAAAATATTCACTCATTTTTTAGAGAAAATAAACGTCTTTTGTTTCTTGGTGTTTTTTTTTCAAAGTGCTTCCTTCTCCCGGAAAAAAATAAAACAGAAAAAAATAATTTTTTTGCAATTTTTTTACGGGAAAAGGAAGCACTTTGAAGAAAAAGTTGAAGGGGCATAAGCTGATTATTTTTACCTAAAGAACTTGCCTGAATATTTTGGGATTTTTCTGAAGTAGAAAAAAATTAAATTTTAGGGAAATTCTTGGTCCAAATTATTTTTGTCTAAGAAATTCTGAAAACCGGTAGGCGTGTTCTTTGAACAAAAATAAGCATCTTTTGTCTCTTGGTGTTTGTCTTCAAGTTGCTTCCTTTTCCCGTAAAAAAAATACAAAAAATATTTTTGTTTGTTTGTTATTTTTTTCCGGGAGAAGGAAGCACTTTGAAAAAAATGCCAAGAGACAAAAGATGCTTATTTTTCTTCAAGAAATGAGCATGAATATTTTCAGAATTTTTATGGAACATTTACGCAGACCTTCGAAGATGTTCACAGTTTCAGTCGCCTCTAGATCAAAAAATCGAATTCGGTCGGACTGGTGGTCAGAAAGAATTTTAATCAGGGGATCCAGGAGAATATTTTCCCCAGAACATTCTTACTATAAAAAACTGCGGAGTCCTTTATTCTCAATGTGTTGCAGGCGATATTTCTTAATGTTGAAACCCTTTTGTGTATTTACTTGACCATTCCTGTCAGTAATCCCTCATGTAAACGCACTTTTTCGACGCTCAAAATAATTAATAACCACCTACGAAGTACTTCGGAGCAACAGCGACTTCAAAATTTGTCTCTTCTGGATACTGTATCAGAGGAAACAAAACTGTGATATCAAACGTTCAAATTGACAAGTTTGCTAACATATAAAGCCGGAAAAAAATAATATGATATATGTATTTGTAAAAATATACTTGCCTTCAAATATTGCATAATATTTTTTTAATCGAGGGGCCCTCAAATCTCACAGCGCCTAGGGCCCCAATTTACCTAAACGCGCCCCTGGGTGACAATGGAGATCCCATTGCCATACCGAAATCCTGCCAATAGAAATCACTTTCCAACTTAAAATAAGTTATTTTGAAACACATACCTAGTTAAAAGTTCTATTATGATATTTTAACTCAATTTAGTAATTATCCCAGTAAGACTGGTTAACTGTATTGTTTTGTAGATTTCCTGAACATCAGTTAGAAGTAAAAATACATGTGGCAGAAAGTCCCAACGAGAAAAGTAGAAGAATTAAGAAAATACCACAAATAACATTTAGACAGTATTTAAAATATACAGCACTATTTACACAAAAAAAAACATTTTGAAAAATACATTCCATAATTTACGGGGCGGCAAAATTTCTTTCTGCATGAAGTGGCAAAAGCCCCAGGAACGGCCCTGCCAGTAGCAATGTGTTAAATAAATAGAAATCTTCCCAACATGCAAATTTTAGATAAAAATTATCTTCGACAGTAGGTATTCGTTTATTTGCAAGAAAACATTGACATCCATATCGACAGCTACATACCTAACAAGACAAATAATCAACCGCTTTGTTGAACAGAACAAAATATCAATTACTTATTTATTTGTTGGAAGGAAAACCAAATAAAAGGACAGGCTATCAAAACTGGGACATAATCCAAAGTAATGGAAACATATTAAATAATGCTGCATTTATGTCCTACTCTCTTTATAAAGATAGAAAACTAACACAATCTTGAAATTTACATACCTAATTATTCACAAAACTTTTAAGTCTAATTTAATCTCATGTTAGTGGAGTCAAATACTGAAAAAAAGGTCGGATTGGCAAATTTTTGAAGATGGAACGCGACACGGTGGAAAGTGTTTGTTTTGGTAAGAATAATAAGATTCCGAAAATTCTCCCTCCGCGAAGGGGTGAACCATGTTTTTTTTTGAAAATTTTTAGGGGTGAATTTAGAAAAAAAAAATGTTTATCACCAGTTCCATAACGAGTTAAGGAACCAAAATGGTATCCTTTTATCGTCAATGTTGAAGGAACTGGCAGTTCAAATTTGGCGACGATACGACCATCCCCACTCCTGATATAAATGTATATATATATAAAAAGATAGAAAAAATTAAATTTCGGCTAGTTTGGTCAAATCTTGACGGATTTGGCGGAAATTTGGAGAGAAAGTAGTCAGTGGTGGAAGAGTTTAAGGTTTCTTAATCGACGTCATCCCTGTGCATTTGTTAGTATTAACCAGGGTCTTCGAGAAACAGGTCATCTCGATGGACATGGAGGAGAACGAGGTCCACAATGCAAAGAAAGGGTAATTGACGCAGAGGTTCAAATTTTGGAACTTGTACAAGAGAATCCAACTTTAAGCACCCGCGATATCACGAACCATGTGGGAGTTTCCCATTTTGTGGTACGGAGGACATTGAGAGATATCAACTTACATCCCTATCACTATCAACGTGTCCAAGCACTAGAACCTCAAGATTTTGCAGAGTGAATGCAATTTTGTAGGTGGATTTTAAGAAAACGTGTGGCAAATGAGGATTTTTTAAAGGTTGTCGTGTTTTACCAGAAATGGAGTGTTTAATTTTAAAAATATGCACTATTGGGCAGACGAAAATCCATGTGTAATAAGAAGGGCGCATTTTCAACGACGGTTCAGCGTTAATTTGTGGGCAGGAATTTGCGGTAGTGAAAAAATACACCAATACAATTACCCGCTAGATTAAATGGTGATGTATACTTAAATTTTTTGCAACAAACATTGCTAAATTTGCTTGAAGATGTACCCTTGGCTACGAGTAGAAGAATGTGATATTTGCACGATGGCGTGCCAGTCCATTTTAGTCCAGCTGTTCGAAATTTTTTGAACAGAAAATGTCCTCGGTGATGGATTGGATGTGGCAGACCAGTACCATGGCCCGCTAGATCGCCCGACTTAAATTCGAAGGATTTTTCATTTTGGGGGCATTTTAAATCTCTGGTTTACCATGATTCAATTGACACTTTAGAACAATTGCAACAACGTATTTTAATGTGCATAGAAACCATAAAAAATTATCCTAATTTACCGAATGTGTTGAATGGAGTGCGTATGTCCTTAGTTCGATGTGCCGAAATGTGTATACGTGGAGATGGAGGTCATTTCGAACAATTTTTGTGAAAAATTCAAAAGAATTGTTCAGTTATTGGGTGTTACCTATTCGCATTAGAGGTATGATTATTATTATTATTAATATTCGCTGCCTTGTTTTGATCCGTTTGTTATTGTTTACCTTGATTTTCATAGAGATCAAAGACTCGATTTTTAGTTTTCGATACCTGATTGGGAAAAATTATGCACTCAATTCATTAAAAAAATCAGATTTTTTCCTAACTTAAAATACACAACTATTTTCTGTTATTGTATCTTGGACGTCTAACTGTTCGTTTTCTAATTTCATAAAATAATTACTAATTTTTTAAGCTTTTAACACAATGTTACAAATGTTAGTAAACCACTTTTAAATTTTAGAAATTCTTATAAACGACAATAAAAGCTACAATAACTTTGTTCCAAATTAAAAAACACATATAAACAATCCTATTTAAACCCCTGCGGCCATGCTATGTTTGCGTTGTGCCGAAAGAGAAGGAATTATTTACATTCTCATAATTAGTGGTATAAAAAGTTCGGTACAAGTAATCCCATCAAAGTGCCGCACTTCTTTCAGTGGGAACAGTTTTATATTATTTCTAATATTCGGAACTATAACATCCATTGACCCTGAAAAACAATGGTTCTCAAATGTTTCCTAACTTAACAATAAAAATTTAAACCTAAGTCAGTTTTTTTCAAAGTGCCCCTAGAGAAAAAAGTCATATATATTTTTTGTTTTCTAGTCGGTCCCTATTACCTGTTTTTCTCATAAAATTTTTCAATATCTAGCACAGAAATGGCAGTTTGCCTGAAGCGAATTTTATTTTTAAGCTGTCACCAGTGGCCCTCGATGCATTTTTAAAATTCTAACTTACCTACCGAAAATAAGTGATTTTGGCTCAAGCATGAGCAGAATACAGAAAATAGTGTTCATAGTAAAAAAAAAAATGGGTAAGTATTTACACCCATAATATAGCTTTTCCGTGAACACATTGTATTAACATATTGTTTTACTGAAGTTTATATTTTTACATTTTTCAAAGAAAGCTTAGTTACTTAATTCCTAACAGGAATTTTTTATGATCTACAGAGCTTGACAAAGGCTGAGCAAATATTTTACGATACACTATTTAAAAAAATATAAAATTATTTTTGGAATAACATCCTTGTACCTAATTTAAAATAACTAAGTATATCAATTTAATCTTTATTATTCATTTCATCATCTGCCTTTTCTCTCCACAGTGAAATTATTATTCTTAGGGTCAACATCAGCGTAATGTTGACAATGCATAGTAAACACAATATATTAATCTTACTAGAATTTCTGGAATGATGTATAGATCTGTAGATGTACAAGGTTTTCCATTTAAAAATATAACCTTATCATTCTGCATGACATATCATCATTTATAAAAGAAAATATTTCCAAAAATAGAAGTTGGTCTTTGGCATCGGTTAGCGAGATCCTCTTTAACCCATTAAGATATACTCCTAACGCTTTAGAAACTAAACTTGCTGCATCTACACATCTACTGCCTACTAGCTCCCACTGTATATAGAAACAGATTATTGATCAATAGATACCATTACCATTTAATAACCCTTATTTTTGGTATTTTACCAACAGTCAAAGCACCGTTGATTTCGTTTGCATATTCAAGTCTTTCAAAAGCATTTAGATAATGGCAAGTGAAACAGCAATTTCTTAGGTTAAACGTGAATGTTTATCTCAAATTAATCATTATAATGTAAAAATTTGTGAATCAAATCAATACTCTCATGGACATGACAAACGTAAACAACAAAATGTAAACAAATAAATATACAAACAAAACAAACCCAGCATACCACTCAAGACAATAATACCTACATGTAAAGAAATGTGCACTGTCGCTTGTTATGAAAATGTCTCGTTGATAATTTGTCACATGCCAACAGACACCTCTAATTTTCAAACAATAATAATAAAACTAATATTTCCACCATGCTTCTTCACACCACCATGACTCGGCAATAATAATGTCAAGTCTTTCAATCCCTAAAACACCTTTGTCAGTCTCTTGTCTCACCACTACCCGCAATAAAATTCAACCTGGCAAGGTTTTCGAAGAAAATAGTTTTCGTTATTTTACACAACACACTGAAATATGTAAAAAATATTGAGGCTCCGAAAGGTCACATGGACAGTCAATCAATTTTTTCGACCAATGGGAACTCAAGATGCCAGATATTAACCAGTTAGATCGCAAGTCTCGAGAGGTACGAGGTACAGGGTTTTCAATAGTCCTGCAACGTCAACACGATTTGCATAATTTGGAAAAACAAAAGGAATTTAAAAAAAATGTAACACTTTATTTGGCTTCTGTACTTTTTAGATTAAAGAATCCAGCACGTTTTGGTTCGGAACACTTTTGTTTTCGGCTGACGTCAGAAACACTTGTATAACGTTAGATTACTAGATTATGAGCGTCCTTCACTTTGGACAAACACACACACGTGCACGTGATCGATTTTTATTGTAGTATAATAAAAACAAATAACATTAGATATGTAGCGCCATCTTCTCAATGCGGATATAATTAATCGTTTATGAACTTAGAAAACTGTTTCTACAGTTATTAAATAATATGGGTAGTTACAGATCCCTAGACGTTAGCTAGCCATAGGGTGCAAACATGACTAGATTCCTTCTATTTGAAGTTGTCCTCTTCTCTGACAGATGGCGGAGGCCTCCTTATTTGAGCAAATATAAAAATTTATATATAATAAAATTAAACATTATTCTTCTTCTAAATGACCTCTAACATATTCAGTAAGGAAAACTAATAAGCATTTAGCATTGTATTACTTATTACTTCTTGAATATTAACTGAATGATCTTCTTCTTAATTAAAATCTATTCTGTTTTAGAAATAAAATTAATTTCGAATATTCTATTTTCACCTCAGTCCATACCAGTGGCGTAACTGAAAATCTCGGGCCCCCCCTGCAAAATGTATGGTC
Source organism: Stenurella melanura (assembly GCA_963583905.1). Lineage (NCBI taxonomy): Eukaryota > Metazoa > Arthropoda > Insecta > Coleoptera > Cerambycidae > Stenurella > Stenurella melanura. Next base: position 10,333,499 of record OY757317.1, read on the forward strand.
GGGGCCCCCACAAAATAAAAAATCGGTAAAGGTCTTTACACAGAACTTCCCTCGTTATTTGTGCATGGCGGTCACTCTAAAAAATTAATAATTACGAAATGACATTGAGAATAATAATCGGAATATAGTTATTGCTATTATTACAAAGAAAAGTTGATAAGTTTTGGTCAAAAAAATATACAGATTGCTCATCCAACAGCAAAAGCTCAATACTAAATAACAGGTGCCACATATGGCAGGCTTGCGCAAATACCTTTACAAATATCCACCATGACTGAATTATTTCTTGGGATGACCACCCTGTACATTTTTCAATAAAAGTATAATAGGTGTATATGTCAGATATTATTGCCATCCGTCACATCAATCCAACATTCGCGTAATGGAGTGGAAGTATAGTGGTGGTTAAAAAATTTCATTTTTATTTTAATTTTTCAAAAATGTTAAAAAAAAATTAAAATTTTTTCTTCTGAAATAGGTTTAAAATGTCAAACGTAGAAATTTTAAATTTGAGCAAAAAGGAAAGTTTCCGTCTATTCTATAATAGTGGTAAAAGAAGTTTAAGATTTAAAAATTACATATTTTTTTTAAATAGGTTTAAAATGTCATGAAACGTGAAACTTTTAATTTTGAGTAAAAAAGTTTCCATCTATTCTAGTGTTAATTTTTTTTCCAAACTGGTAACAAAATGTTGCAAATTTTTTTTTCCGAAATTGGTTTGGAATGTCATGAAACGTGGAAATTTTAAATTTGAGCAAACCAAATTTTTCGTCTATTCTATAGCAGTGATAAATAGATTAAAAATGTTTTCAAATTTTTCAAAAACATTTTTAAATTTGTTTGAATAGTTTTAGAATACCATGGAAACGTGGAGAGTTTAAATCTGAACAAAGAAAAAAAATTCTATCTTAGTGGTATACTTTTTTAAAAATAGTAAACAAAATTTCTAATTTTTCTTTTAAATAGATTTAGAACGCTATGAAACGTGGAAATTTTAAATTTGAAGAAATAAAAAAAAATCCATCTATTTTAGTGGTAAAAAAAATTTCAAAAATGTTGGTAAAAAATTTCAAAAAATAGGTTTAGCGTGTCATGAAACGTGGAAATTTTAAATTTGAACAAAAAAAATTTTTTTTTATCTTGGTAAAAATTTTTTCAAAAATGTTGGTAAACAAAATTTTCAAAATTTTCAAAATTTTTTTTTCCCGAAATAGGATTAGCGCGTCATGAAAAGTGGAAATTTTAAATTAGAGCGAAAAAAAATTTTTTTCACTATTTAGTCCGTTTAGACGGTCCACCCTGTATATTTTCCAGTGAAATTTCTACCATTTCTGCGCTGACAGTAGCGTCAACTACCTGCCAAATTTGGCTGCTCTCCGTCAAGTAGTTTTTTAGTTAATGCACCAACAGACAGACAGACAGACAGACAGACAGACAGACAGACAGACAGACAGACAGACAGACTGACGGAATTGAAAAACCTATATTTTCGTAATCTACGTGTTCTGAATCGTCAGAATCCGAAAAAATCTCGGAGGGTGATTTTTTCTCGAATACAATACTTCCCTTCGGTATGCGAGGGAAGTAAAAACTCACTTAAATTATAAAGTTTTTCGGCAGCGGCGTACATTCTCTTTATCAAAGTCTTCGATGATTGATCAGTATCTAACTTCCTTGCTCTCTCTTTCTCAATATTTAATACACATAATGCTGACAGTCTTTCTTGTGTCATTGAATTTCGTACAAACGTCTTAATAAGCTTTAATTTTGAAAATCAGCTTTCAGCTGTAGCAACAGTAACTGATAGTGCCAAGAATAATTTTATATGGCAATGAAAACATTTGGAACACTTAAGAGTAAAGTTTTACGATTTTTTATAGGGAATATAGCAAAACAAAAGACTGAAGAATCCGCAATTTATATTATTTGTGTGCTCAAAACATTTCTTAGTAACAGAAGTTCGCGGGGAAAATCTGCCGATAAATCTTCAGAATAATTTTCAGCAAGATTGCTAGCTTCCAAATAAAGCTGACCGTCATTCAACTTTGATAATGTTTAGGGATTCAAGCAGGAAAATCTCTTTACCACTTCGCTCATCCCAGAAAATCGGCCAACAATCTGTTGAATGACAATATCAAGGTTAGCATAAAATACCTCTACTTTAAAAGATGTTTCGGAATCTGTAAGTCGTTCATCTTCTACTAATTCATCAAAAAACTTTTTAACACGCGTTTTTCTCTTTTTTTGAAATTCTTGTTCTATACCCCATTTATTTGACAAATCCGAGGCCTCTTCTAAAATTAATTATACAGGGTTGGGCAAATGTGCGGAAACACTTGATTTCTGGCTAAACTATAAGTGCGATTGAAAAATACCCTTAACAAAAGTTTTTGTAGTATTTTTATTCTATTCAGTGATGTACTTTGATTTTCAACAGCTATCCTATTTTTCGAGATGTAACGTCATCGACAGTTTTTTTAAATGGATAACCCTGTATATTTTTACATTTTCAGATAGACAATTTTTCATCAATTATAGTGATATAGGGTTTGGTGGGTGTGCGGCTTGTGGTTTTTTAAATATTAAATAAAATAATAAAATAAAGTGTAATAAATATTTATTAGTTAATGATAATTAAATTTCTTATTACAAAATATTGAGCACTTTAATATTGAGAAACGAAGAAAATATTCATAATAAATGTTCAAATTGGAAACCTTCAGCAGCCTGACAATATCCTATTCGATCAACGAAAGCTCTTAAAGAGTTTTGAATAGCATGCTGTGATATTTCTTGAACAGCCATCCTAATTCGATCTTCCAACTCTTTTAACGACTGAGGCTTGGTCCTATAGACAACGGATTTTAAATGACCCCAAAGAAAATAGTCTAAAGGACTTAAATCTGGCGATCGCGGTGGCCATTCAATATGTCCTCTTCGACCTACCCATCTCTGTGGAAATCTTTCATTAAGGTATTGACGCACGTCAACTCCATAATGAGGCGGAGCTCCATCTTGCTGATACCAAATTTCATCTGAGAGTCGTTCAGGATTTGCCTGGTTTGGAAATAAACGATTTAATACTGGAATAATTTGCTCGCGTAAAAGTTGTAAATAAAGATTGGAGTTTAAATTTTCTCTAAGAAAGAATGGTCCGATGATGTGTCCTCTGATTATCCCCGCCCATACATTTAATTTTTGAGGGTATTGGGTGTGACTTTCTTCCATCCAATGAGGATTCTGATCAGCTCAGTAGCGACAGTTATGTCGATTTACAAAACCACTCAGGCAAAATGTCGCTTCATCGGAAAAGACTATATTATTGAAAAAGTTACCATTGATTTCAATTGTATCCATCATTTCCTGACAAAACTGCATCCTTCTATCAGGATCATCTTCATTTAATTCTTGTACTAAAAGTACTTTATACGGATGAAATTTATTTTTGGACAATATCCTTCTTACTGATCTCTCGCTAATATTGTGATGTAAGGCTAGTTTTGGTACTGAAGTTTTTGGTTCTTCTTGTAGGCTAAGAAGAACATCAAGTGAAATATCTTCATTTGTAGCCGATTTACTTCGACCGGATTTTGGCCGATTTTTAACATTTCCCGTTTCGTGAAACTTTTGCACAACCTTTGAAACTGTTGATTTTGAAATATGAGAATTTCTATCAGGGAATGTTACATTAAAAATATCGCATGCATCTTGTAGAGATCTCTGCTTGTCTCCAAAACCAACCATCATTAACAACGTAATTCTTTCACGTTCAGTTAGTTCAGCCATAATTAAAAAACAATGTTAATATTTCACACCGAAACTCTCTAACAGTATTGACTGCAATTGACAGTAATACGAATGATTTGAGTTCGGTTAAAGAAAGTTTGCAAAAAGCATGGCAAGAAAAAAACGAATATTTTTTTATCAGACAATAATTAAAATGTAAACAGCCATGTCTTTGCTTTACTATTTTATTTAATATTTAAAAAACCACAAGCCGCACACCCACCAAACCCTATATCACTATAATTGATGCAAAATTGTCTCTCTGAAAATGTAAAAATATACAGGGTTATCCATTTAAAAAAACTGTCGATGACGTCACATCTCGAAAAAATAGGATAGCTATTGAAAATCAAAGTACATCACTGAATAGAATAAAAATACTACAAAAACTTTTGTTAAGGGTATTTTTTAATCGCACTTATAGTTTAGCCAGAAATCAGGTGTTTCCACACATTTGCCCAACCCTGTATACGAAATAACTTTTTTATCAACCATTATTATATTAAAATATTTATAAATAATATTGACTATTGAATATTGATGTTTAAGATTAATGTAATTTTTAATTTCAATGATATTTTTGCGTCATAATTTTCTACACTCGGGGCCCCCAAGAGCTGGGGGCCCCCCCGCACCGCGGGCCCTGCGGGTCCGTCCGCTACGCCACTGGTCCATACCGTACAGCGTACAGTTCATTATTGTACCATAGTACCATTCGCCGGATTATTGAATTTTCTGTTTTGTGTTGAACGTTATATAAGAGTACTGTTCGTAATTATTTGAAAGTAAGTAATTCCATATCCACGTAGTGGAGTGAAAGTATAATAATCATAAAAAAAAATTCAAAAATTTTCTTTGTTGACATATGCTTAGAATGTCATACAACGTCGATATTTTAAATTTAAGCGAAATAATTTTTCTATCTGCCTGTCTGTCGGTCTGTGTCTGTATAACTTTTTACTTCCCTTGCATGCCGAAGGGAAGTATTGTATTCGAGAAAAAATCACCCTCCGAGATTTTTTCGGATTTTCACGTTTCAGATCATGTAGATTACGAAAATATAGGTTTTTTAATTCCGTGAGTCTGTCTGTCTGTCTGTTGGTGCATTATCTAAAAAACTACTTGACGAAGAACCGTCAAATTTGGTAGGTAGCTGACGCTACTGCCAGCGGAGAAATGATTAGAATTTCGCTGGAAAATATATAGGGTGGATCCCATCTAAAGGAAGTAGATAATGAAAAAATCTTCATAGCTGTAGGGGGGTTATGTGGATAGTGGTTTACTCTGCATAGCCGTAGGGGACTGTGTGGAAATTAGCGTTAGAATGAGAATTGTCCAATAAGAAAGACAAATTCATTATAGGATTTTAATTGCTAGCATAACCAGAATATAGGTTATCGAAAGAATGCAAAGATTATAAATCAATAATTTTACAATTGGTTTTTATTTTAGTTCTCATAGATAGTTTTTTCTGCTGTTTGCAAAATCCTATAATAGTACAGGCAAATTAACAATTTAGGGTAACAGAAATTAATAAAAGGATCATCTCTGGGATTTAAGTAGGTAATACCCTGGAGAATGAGATGATGCACCTCAAAGTTCCGGGAAAATTCAAAAAAATTTGGAAAAACTTTTTGATTTTCGGTTTTTTTGCTCTAGCGGCCAAAATAATGAAAATAGAGAAAGAAGTTCGAAACAAAAGTTGTAGCTCGTCTTTTTCTCTACGAAAAAGGCTTTTACAAATTTTTGTCTTACTTAAGCCGTTTAGAAGATACATCGAGTTTTCCAGTTATATAGTTTTAAGCCGCTTCGAAATGCGCGAAAAATGAGAACTCTCCAGGAGTTTCGTACGACCGGGCTCATTGATCGATAATTCTTACTATTTAGAGCCCCTAAAGAAATGAAAATAACATAAAATGTAGAGCAAAGCCACAGCTTTAATGTGGAACTAATCATAAAATTCATAAACAATTTTATCAAGGAGAGAAAGTGTCAGAAGATGGCTTAGTGAACTTTGTACAGTTGATCCACAGATTTATTCATATCTTTGCCGGGAGTCGTTAGAATGATAATTCATTTTGCTTGTATATTCTTATATAATGATATATTAATTCAATTAACATTTTATTGCAATTACTTTTGCTGGAAAAATATGCCTTGCGATCAAAGTAAAGGGTATATTTCTCATCGATCAATCACCTCCAAATTTTGGAGTTCAATTCGCTATGTCTTAAGTAATAATAATAGCACAGTCTTAATTTTTGGATTATAAGTACAACAAAACATATTCTTAAAGTTTACTAAGCCATCTTCTAACACGTTTTTCTCTATGATAAAAATTTGTATGAATTTTGTGATTAGTTCCACATTAAAGCTGAGACTTTTCTCTACATTTTATGTTATTTTCATTTTTTATAGGGGCTCTGAATAGTAAGAATTATCGATCGATGAGCCCGGTCGTACGAAACTCCTGGAGAATTCTCATTTTCTGCGCATTTCGGAGCGGCCCAAAACTATAAGTGGAAAACTGATTTATCTCCTAAATGGCTTATTCAAAACTTTTTGAAAATTTATTTACCAGTAGAAAGAAGGGATTTTTTTTGCTCAAATTTAAAATTTCCACCTTTCATTCTATTTTATAAAAAACAATTTTTCTGAAAATTTTTTTACCAGTGAAAAGATGGGAAATTTTTTTTTCTCAAATTTAAAATTTCCACAATTCATTCTATTTTATAAAAAACAATTTTTCTGAAAATTTTTTTACCAGTAGAAAGATGGGAATTTTTTTTTGCTCAAATTTAAAATTTCCACCTTTCATGACATTCTAAATATAATTTTCTTTTTCCTTCTTCAATTCTTTGGGACTTCCTGCCACACGTATGTTTTCTTTTTAAGCGGTGCTAGAGGAATCTACAAAATTTTGTAGATTCCCCTAGCACCGCTTAAAAAGAAAACATACATGTGGCAGGAAGTCCCAAAGAATTGAAGAAGGAAAAAGACAATTAAGATAATGCCACAAATAACATTTAGACAATATACTAAATATAACATATATATATAAAAAATTAAATAGATAAATTTGAAAATTTTGTCAGAGAAATTTGTTACTACTATAGAATATATGATGGAAAACATTTTTTTTTGTTCAAATTTCAAAGTTCCTTGTTTCATGACAATCTAAACTTATTTCAGAAAAAACAATTTCAAAAGGAAATATTTTTTGAATATTTTTTTTACTACTATCTAGACTAGATGGCGAAAAAAAATGCTTTTGAAAATTTTGAAAGTTTTTAAAAACATTTTTGACCACTACTGTACAACAGATGATGGAAATTAAGTTTTTTTTCGTTTTATGACATTCTAAGCCTATTTAAAATAAAAAAGGAAAAACTGAAATTTCTTTAACCACTACCAATATTTCCACTCCACTACGTGATATGGAACTGAAAATATGACAGATAGGAATAATATTTGACATGTAGTTAACGCACTTGCTAAAGAAGACACCTGTTATAGTTTTATTGAAAAATATACGGGGTGGTCATACTAAAAAATGATTCAGCCATGTTGGAAATTTGTAAAGGTATTTACGCAAGCCTTCCATATTTGGCACCTTTTATTTAATATTGTATATTTTTTTGACCAAAAGTTATCAGGTTTTCTTTGTAATAATACCTTCCGATTATTATTTTATGTGCCGTTTTGTAATCAATAATTTTTTAGAGTGACCGTCCGGTATAAATAAAGAGGGAAGTTCTGTGTAAATACCTTTTCCGATTATTTTTTGTGCGCACGCTTTCTCAGAGCAACGGCGCACAGTGGAGCAAAAAGCTACATTTGTGGACAAAAATCGCCTGACAGCTCAAATTTTGACCAAATTTAATACATTTTTTTAAATACTCGCTTCAACGTCCGACTGATACAATTTTGAAATAAAAAAAAACAACCCAAAAAATAAAAAATAATACAATTTTTATAAATAAAATTATCTAGATCAAATGAATCTATTATCGCAAACATTGTTATGTAAGGGAATCTCAAGGTAGAAAAGAGAGAAAAATACTTCTGCGAACAATACATTCGAATGTGTGTTACATAACGTAAACAAAATAATAAATCAATTTTATTGGCTAACATCGTCTGTCAGTTTTATATTTAACCAAATTTCTTTTTTGTAATGTTCTGGATGAATGCATTTTCAATGGGTATCTGCTACAAATTTGATAACAGTAAAACATAACCTAAAACTAAAATAATAGAAGAACGTTTTTACTTCCCTCGCATACCGAAGGGAAGTATTGTATTCGAGAAAAAATCGCCCTCCGAGTTTTTTTCGGATTTTGACGTTTCAGGTCACGTAGATGACGAAAATATAGGTTTTTCAATTCCGTCAGTCTGTCTGTCTGTCTGTCTGTTGGTGCATTAACTAAAAAAATTACTTGACGGAGAGCAGTCAAATTTGGTAGGTAGTTGACGCTTGTCAGCGAAGAAATGGTTAAACTTTCACTAGAAAATATATTTGCTCAAATTTCCACGTTTCATGACACGCTAAACCTATTTCAGAAAAAAAAATTGAAAATTTTTTCACCAACATTTTTGAAACATTTTTTACCACTAAAATAGATGATTTTTTTTTCCTTTGGTCAAATTTAAAATTTCCACGTTTCATGGTATTCTAAACCTATTTAAAAAAAAAAATAAAAAAATTTTAATTTTTTTTTTACCATTTTTGAAAAAATTTTTACCACTAAATTAGATGGAAAATTTTTTTTCATTGTTCAAATTTAAAATTTCCACGTTTTATAGCGTTCTAAACCTATTTAAAAAAATGTTTGAAAAAATTTTACCACTAAAATAGATGGGCACTTCTTTTTCTTTGTTCAAAATAAAATTTCCACGCTTCTAAACCTATTCAAACAAATTTTAAAAAATTTTTAAAATATTTTTGAAACAATTTTTAATCTATTTATCAATAACTACCGAATAGATGAAAAAAAATTGCTTTGCTCAAATTTAAAATTTACAGGTTTCATGACATTCCAAACCCATTTCGGAAAAAAATTTTGCAACATTTTACCATTTTGGAAAAAACATTTATCACTAGAATAGATGGAAAATTTTTTTTTTTGCTCAAATTTAAAATTTTCACGTTTTATGACATTCTAAGCCTATTTCAGAAAAAATAAATAAATAATTTTTTTTACCAACATTTTTGAAAAATTTTTTACCACTAAAATAGATGGAAAAAATGTTTTCTTTGCTCAAATTTAAAATTTTCACGTTTCATGGCATTCTAAACCTATTGAAAAAAAGTTTTACCACTACTATAGAATAGAAGGAAACTTTCCTTTTTGCTCAAATTTAAATTTTCCGCGTTTCATGACATTCTAAACCTATTTCAGAAAAATAGAATTTTGAAAATTTTTTTACCAACATTTTTGAAAAATTAAAAAAAAAAATGAAACATTTTAACCACCACTATACTTCCACTCCACTACGTGAATGTGGAATTGAAAATGTGACAGATGGTAATAATATTTGGCATATGCACCTATTATACTTTTATTGAAAAATGTACAGGGTGGTCACCCCAAGAAATAATTCAGTCATGGTGGACATTTGTAAAGGCATTTGCGCAAGCCTTCCATATGTGGCACCCGTTATTTAGCATTGAACTTTTGCTGTTGGATGAGCACTCTGTATATTTTATTGACCAAAACTTATCAGGTTTTCTTTGTAATAATAGTGATAACTGTATATATTCCGATTATTATTTTCAATGTCATTTCGTAATTATTAATTTATTAGAGTGACCGCCATGCACAAATAACGAGGGAAGTTCTGAGTAAATACCTTTACCGATTTTTGTAAATAAGGATTTATCTATATCCAATGAGCCTATTATAGCAAAAAATGTTCTATAATGGAATAATGGACTTAATTTTTAATATCCTGTTTTGGTAATCCATTGATAGTTATAACACAAATATTTCCTTACATATTTCAGTTGATTGTGAACTTTAGAAGAAGCCGCACCGAAGAGACATAGATTTCGAAACACGCATCTGTGGATGTTCTAAAGTTTTATGTTACAGCTATATCGCTAAGTGCTTTTGTTTTGATTATCTTTGGGTTTCATTGAGCAGGATAATTTAAATTAAAAATAACTGTTATAATAATAACAGTTGTACTGTTCATAATGGACATATTTCCTTTGAAGGATATATGTTTTAAACTTATCTGTGATAAGTATTTTGTAAAAGTTTAAATAATTACTGGTATTTTCTGGTAATAGGTATATTTATTCATTTGTTTTTATTATTCTAGTATATATACCAAACTCCAAGTTACTGTTTGTACTTCTACCAGTTTGCTTCGCTTATTTTCCCTGATTTACCCCTATTTAACCCCCCACCCTTCACCATGTGTAACAAATATCAAGTTCAATATCTTATGCCGTACAGTGGGGCAAAATGCTACATTTGTGGACAAAAACCGTTTGCCAGCTCAAATTTTGACCAAATTCAATAATTATTTTTTAATGCTCGTGAGGAATGTAGATTCAACGCCTGACTGCTACAATTTTGAAGTAAATAAAACAAAACCCAAAAAATCAAAAATAAACTAGACAATTTTTTACAAAATTTATTTATATCTAGAATCTATTATCGCAAAAAATGTTATGTAAGGGAATCTCAAGGTAGAAAATAGGGAAAAATACTTTTGGGAACATACATTCGGATATGTGTTACATAACCTAAAAATTTTAATAAATCAATTTTAACGTATAACCTAAAAAATCCAAAATAATAGTAGAACATTTTTGTAAAAAAAATCTATATCAAATGAGGCTATTATATCAAAAAATGTTCTATAATGGGATTACAAGGTAGCAAATGAAGAAAAATACTTATGCGAAACAAAATCCATACAAATTTGTCTTACATCTTACCTAAAAATAGATCAAAATGAGCAGAATGGTATAAACAAGCCCTAAACCTAACATAACTTAATGGATCAAATCACGAACGAGCAGAATGGTATACACGGTAAGGGCCCATCCATAAATGATGTCACACTTTAAAGGGGTGGGGGGGTTCTGAAAGTTGTAACACTTTGTGACAGGGGAGGGGGAGGATGCTAAAGCAATTGTGATGTCGCAATACAAGAAAATAGTTTTATGTGTAATATCTTAATTATTCATAATCAGCATTAGTAAATTACATAAAAGTTACTGTGATGTGACAGCCAGAAGGTGAGGGGGGGATCGGGCGAACGTGACAATGTGTGATACAAGGGAGGGGGGTCAAAAATTGGCAAAAGAAGCGTGACATCATTTATGGACGACCCCTAAGCTCTAAACATAGGAAAACTTAATGCATCGAGCTATATACGAGTGAAAAGGTATACACGACAAGATCAAAACCTAACAAAACCTAATGGTTCGAACTATAAACAAGCAGAAAGGCATGCACGACCATTTCTAAACTTAATATAAGCTAATTAATGGATCAAACCATGAACAAGCAGAAAGGTAAACGCGAGAAGCGCAAACCCGAACAAAACATAATTCGCCTAATTATAAACGAGCAAAATGGTTTACACGACAAGTTCTAAACCCAATTTAATAAACCGCTGCCTAAGGAATCACTACTTCCACAACCAGATTATTCGTCCAAGTCACTTTAAAGGAAACATCTTGACTATATTTGCACTCTAGTATGTGGAAATTATTGGTCATAGAATTTTAATAATATTTGGAGTAGATGTCATAGAAAAGTTTGAGGAGTTGGTTTCTACCATATACGTTAAAAATGAAGTTTCTAGTTTACCGTACTTATTTTCCACTATTTACAACCTACCAATGGAGTCATCTCAATCAGATGTCACTACAATACATACGTGTACTAACACTCAAGTGAATATCTCAATTTGATGTTATCAATCCCATTAATAATGAAGCGGAAGTGGTAGAGTTTGAAAATTATTAGAAAGAAATCTGAGGCCTTGGTTTCTAGTATATACACCGAATCCCAAATTTCTGTAGTCTTACCAGCTTGCTTTACTTATTTTCCCCTATTTGCCCCTATTTAACCCCCAACCCTTCAACGGCATCATCTCAAATTATGATCTAGTTTCAGACGTCGTTATAATACATACGTGTACCAAATTTCAAATGAATATCTCAATTTTATTTTATCAACCCTTTTCATATTGGAGTAAGGGTGGTTGGGTTGAAAAATATTATAAGAAAATCTGACGCTGTGGCTTCTAGTACATACACCGAATTTCAAGTTTCTGTAGTCTTACCAACGTTTTACTTATATATTCCTCTATTTACCCCAAATTAACCCCCAACCCTTCAACGGAATCATATCAAAATATAAACTAATTCCAGACGTCATTATAATACATATGTGTAGAAAATTTCAAACGAATATCTCAATTTTATTTTATCAACCCTTTTCAAATTGGAGTAGGGGTGGTGGGGGTTGAAAAATATTATTAAAAAATCTGACGCTTTGGCTTCTAGTACATACACCGAATTTCAAGTTTCTGTACTCTTACCAACTTGTTTTACTTATATTCCTCTATTTACCCCAAATTAACCCCCAACCCTTCAACGGAATCATCCCAAAATATAATCTAATTCTAGACATCGTTATAATATATACGTGTACGAAATTTCAAATGAATATCTCAACTTTATTTTATCAACCCCATTAATGGGGTAGGGGTGGTGGGGGGGTTGAAAAATATTATAAAAAAATCTGAGGCCTTAACTTCTAGTACATACACCGAATTTCAAGTTTCTGTACTCTTTCAAGCTTGCTTTACCTATTTACCCCTATTTAACCCCCAACCCTTCACCGGATTTCCTCAAAAAACAATCCAGTTCCAGATCTCGTTATAATATATACGTGTACAAAATTTCAGGTAAATATCTTAAACCGTTCCGGAGAAAGCGTGCGGACAAAAAAAGTTACAGACAGACAGACCGACAGACAGACAGAAAATTTTTTTTCGCTCAAATTTAAAATCTCGACGTTTCATGACATTCTAAACCTATTTCACGAATAAAAATTTTTGAAAATTTTTTTGCGATTACTATACTTCCAATCCGCTACGTGGATGTGGAAGTAATAATATGTCAAATAGTGACCAAGAAGGTATATACGACAAGCTCTAAACCTAACATAACTTAATTGGTCAAACCATGAAAGAACTAAAGGCTTACACGATAATAAACCTGACCTAAAAACAAACAAAAAAGTCTGTGAATTTACTGTAGGTTTCTGATAATTTTTTTTTAACAAGGAACATATGTTTATTGGGAGGGTACTTTAGACGAATGTCGAACAGGGAGGGAATAATGGATATGTAAGTTAGGCAAATCTCCCCACTCGAAGGATGAAAATTCGCGATTTCTAAAAAATTCGCTCGTTTAAGCACATTTTGGAAATGTATCCATTTCCGCACTCGGATGACGGAAATTTGCTCTTTTAAGCCAATTTTCTAGAAATCGGGTCCTTTCAACAATAGATGTCGAAACACGTGTCTGTGGATGTTCCAAAGTTTTGTGTTACTGCTATATCGGTAAGTGTTTTTATTTTGATTATCTTTGGGTTTCATCGAGCAGGATAACTTAAATTAAAAGTAACATTATGATAACAATTGTACTGTTCATAATGGGCATATTTTCTTTCTTATAATTGTTATAAGAAGGACACATGTTTTAAACTTATCTGTGATAAGTATTTAATAAAAGTTTGAATAATTACTAGTGTTTTCTGATGGTAATATATTTATTCGTTTGTTTCTATTGTTATAGAGCTTTTACAGTTCCAGGAAGTGGCATTTGCCTATAATTATCCCTTTAGGGGGAATTTCCTATAATCTAATTTTAATTTTTAATATCCTGTTTTGGTAATTCATTGATAGTTATAACACGAATATTTGCTTACATATTTCAGTTGATTGTGAACTTTAAAAGGAGCCAAACCGAAGAAACATAGATGTGAAAACACGTGTCTGTGGATGTTCTAAAGTTTTGTGTTACTGCTATATCGGTAAGTGCTTTTTTGCTTTGATTATCTTTTGGTTTCATTGAGCAGTATAATTTAAATTAATAATAACATTATGATAACAGTTGTACTGTTCATCATGGTCATATTTTCTTTCTTATAATTATATAAGAAGGATATATGTTTTAAACTTATCTGTTATAAGTATTTTGCAAAAGTTTGAATAATTACTGGTGTTTTCTGGTAATATATTTATTCATTTGTTTCTATTGTTATAGACCTCAGATTTTTTATAATATTTTCAACCCCTCCCCCCCAATAACCCCGCTCCATTATTAAAGGGTTTAATAAAATAAAATTGATATATTCCCTTGAAATTTGGTACACGTATGTATTATAATGACATGTGGAACTAGACTATATTTTTAAATGATTCCGTTAATGGTTGGGGGTTAAATAATGGTAAATAGCGGAAACTAAGTAAAGCAAGCTAGCAAGAGCACATATGCTAGAAGCCAAGGCCTCAGATTTTTTTATGATCTTCTTCAAGCCCCCCACCACCTCCATTTGGAACCAGATTATATCTTGAGATGATTCCATTGAAGGAGTGGGGAAGTAGGAGTAAATAAAGAAAAATAAATAAAGCAAGCTTGCAATAGTACAGAAACTTGGGATTTGCTGTATATACTAGAAACGAAGGTCTCAAATTTTTCTATAACATTTTTCAACCCCTCCATTATTAAAGGGGCCGATAAAATTAAATTGAGATATTCATTTGAAATTTGGTACACGTATGTATTATAGCGACATCTGGAACTAGATTATATTTTGAGATGATTCCGTTGAAGGGTTGGGGGTTAAATAGGGATAAATAGGGGATAATAAGTAAAGCAAGCTGGTAAGAATACAGAAACTTGATATTCGGTGCATGTACTAGAACCGCGCCAATATCTTGTTAGGAGGCGTAGCGGGCGCGTTAGCTAACCCGACAAGAGGCCTCACTGAACATCGCTCTAGCCATTGGTGGCTTTGATGGCGATCTCGGGTGATTAGGGGTCAAGCTTGTGGCTCTTTGCCCCAACCATCGCTGTGGCCTGGACCGGCCTTTTTGTGGTGGGTCTGTTGTCGTCCCCAGCTACCCCCGGGGATGCGGATGGCTCTGAGGACGCCAGCAGGCCCTCCTTGGTCCTGACTGTTTAACCCTGCCAGCTGGGTCGTTTCTTCTGGCGCTCTTCTTTCTTGGTTTTCTTTCTTCGCTGGCATTGATGTACTAGAAACCAATGTCTCAGATTATTTATAATATGTTTCAATCCCCCCACTACCCCTTCTCCATTATTAAAGAGATTGATAATATAGAATTGAGATATTTACTTGAAATTTGGTACACGTATGTATCATAACGGCATCTGGAACTAGATTATATTTTAAGATGTTTCCGTTGAAGGGTTGGGGGTTAAATAGGGGCAAATAGGGGAAATAAGTAAAGCAAGCTTATAAGAGTACAGAGACTTGAAATTCGATGTATTTACTAGAAACCAAGGCCTCAGATTTTTTTATAATATTTTTCAAACCCCCAATACCCCTATTTCATTATTAAAGGGGTTGATAAAACAAAATTGAGATATTCACTTGAAATTTGGTACACGTATACAGTATAAGGATATCTGAAACTAGATTATATTTTGACATGATTGCGTTGAAGGAGAGCGGGGGGTAAGTAGAGGTAAATAGGGGAAAATAAGTGAAGCAAACTGGTAAGAATACAGAAAATTGAAATTCGGTGTATGTCCTAGAAGCCAAGGCCTCAGATTTTTTAACAATATTTTTTCAACCCCCCACCGCCCTTACTCCATTATTAAAGGGGTAGATAAAACAATATTGAGATATTCACTTGAAATTTGGCAGCCGTATGTATTATAACGACATCTGGAACTAGATTATATTTTGGGATGATTCCTTTGATGGGTTGGGTGTAGGGGGTATATAGGGGAAAATAAATAAATCAAGCTGTTAAGAGTACAGAGATTTTGGATTTGGTGTATACAGGGTGTTTCACTTAAAAGTCCCCAGGCCATTATCTCTAAAACTAATAAAGATATTTTATTTTTGTAAATGGCAGATGATTGATACCAAAGAAAGGTTTAAATAACGGTGATTAGAATTTTTCCTCAACAGCACACAGAGATGGCGCTGCGATGCAAAACTATTTTTTGATGGCTGGAACCTTGAAACATAAGTCATGTGATTAAACAATAATTTGTGAATAATTTTGATGGTATAGAGAATTTACAAAAAACAAGCCGTTTTGGAGTTACATGAGTTTCTTTCATTAATGCCAGTACACGTGAATTTTGATAAATCCCTATAATTTATTTATTATTTATTATAGAATATTGGTTACCAAACACTTTTTTTCAAAATAAGGAAAGTGATATAATACACTATCATAAAATTATGTTTACCACTTCCGGCCAAACCGGAACTAACATGATGAACCAATATCCATATGTTAATACATATTACATTTTTTTTTCTAATAACGCTTCTAATAAAACGGCTCCCAAAACTTAAAGTAAGTAAGACAACAAAGAAAATACACACTAATTTAGAATGGGCTAAATTTATATTAACAATTCAGTAAAGAACGTAAACAAAAGTTTTATAAACAAACATTTAAAAACTATCGAAATATTATTAAAAATGAAATTAAACTAATTTCTTTCTTATTAGTAGGTACTTATTATATTAAATGTTCAAAATTTCTCCCTTCTTCATGAATACACATATTGTACCGTTTCAGTAACTCTTCATTGCAAACTTTTTGTAACGTATGTCTATTTATAGCAGCAACACTTGCATATATTTTATTATACAAACCGGCCATATCCTCAATGGGTTCAATGTACACTACACTTTTTAAATACCACCAAAGGTAAAAATCTAGTGGAGTCGAGTCAGGTGATCGTGCTGGCCATCTGACTACTCCATTAGTACCAATCCATCTCTGAGGGTACATTTCATTGAGACAATCTTTGACTAGTACTGAGTTATGGGGAGTTATCTTTGACTAGTACTGAGTTATAGATAGTGGTGCACCATCTTGGTGAAACCAAATATTCTCCTGGTTATGAGGGATAGTCTCTAATAATCCTGGCAATACATTTCTCAAAAATGTCTCATATTTTCTTCCATTTAAAGTCCCATGGAATAGATATGGTCCAATAATATATGAATTTAATATTCCACACCACACGTTAACTCCAAAAGTTACCTGATTTCGGGTCATTCTCATCCATCTAGGATTATTTTGTGACCAGTATCGACAGTTATGCTTACTCACAACTCCGTTGTTGTGAAAACGGCTTTCATCGCTCCAGAGCACATTTTTTTAAAAATTTGGGCATTCTTCAGAAAGAACTGAAAATTCAGCTAGAAAATGTAATCTTCGTTCATAATCACCAGGCCTTAAATGATGGATCAATTTTAATTTGTATGGATGGTATTTATTTGATTTTAATATTCTATGGCACGAAGATATCGACAGATTAGTTTCCGATGCCAATTTCCGGAGAGAACATTGAGGATTGTTGACAACACTATTTAACACCAAGGCTGTATTTTCATCGTTTCTAACTGGCCTATTTCTGTTACGAATAGTTTTCTTAAAACTACCCCAGTTTCTTAAATTTTTAAACAGCATGATAAATGTTTTTTATCTGGTGTAGGTCTATTTGGAAATCGTAAACAAAACAATCGTTTTGCTTGTCGGGAATTTCTTTTGCATTCACCGTATATTAAAATCATATTTAACTTATCTTCATTGGTGTATCTAACCATTTTTAAATTTTTTTTTTATTGCTTTATTTGGATTAATTTGCTTTGAATTGTTTCTAAGTACACTATTTCTGTTTGAAACTATGATTGAAATGCACCAACTACAAACTTTATTTAATAACTGTCAAACTTAAAATTAAATCAAAACCTACTAATATCTCTTAAGTAGATTTTTCATTACCATTCTAAATTAGTGTGTATTTTCTTTGTTGTCTTACTTACTTTAAGTTTTGGGAGCCGTTTTATTAGAAGCGTTATTAGAACAAAAATGTAATATGTAGGAACATATGGATATTGGTTCATCATGTTAGTTCCGGTTTGGCCGGAAGTGGTAAACATAATTTTATGATAGTGTATTATATCACTTTCCTTATCTTGAAAAAAAGTGTTTGGTAACCAATATTCTATAATAAATAATAAATAAATTATAGGGATTTATCAAAATTCACGTGTACTGGCATTAATGAAAGAAACTCATGTAACTCCAAAACGGCTTGTTTTTTGTAAATTCTCTATACCATCAAAATTATTCACAAATTATTGTTTAATCACATGACTTATGTTTCAAGGTTCCAGCCATAAAAAAATAGTTTTGCATCGCAGCGCCGTCTCTGTGTGCTGTTGAGGAAAAATTCTAATCACCGTTATTTAAACCTTTCTTTGGTATCAATCATCTGCCATTTACAAAAATAAAATATCTTTATTAATTTTAGAGATAATGGCCTGGGGACTTTTAACTGAAACACCCTGTATACTAGAAACCAAGGCCTCAGATTTCTTTCTAATATTTTTCATACCCCACCACCTCGTCTCCATTATTAATGGGATTAATAACATAGAATTGAGGTATTCACTTGAAAGTTAGTACACGGATGTATTGTAATGACATCTGATTGAGATGATTCCAAGGGGTGGGAGGTGGTAGGTTTTGAATAAGGGAAACAGGTAGGGTAAACTAGAAACTTCATTTTTAACGTATATGGTAGAAACCAACGACTCAAACTTTTTTATGACATCTGTTCCAAATATTATTAAAGTTCTATGACCAATAATTTTCACATGCTAGAGTGCAAATCTGATCAAGATGTTTGCTTTAAAGCGACTTGGATAAAAAATCTGGATGTGGAAGTAGTGATTCCTTAGGCAGCGGTTTTTCAATATAACAGAACTTCTAAAGTGTCCAATGTACATTATTCAAATTTTAGCGATTGATTTAGAATAGACTCATAGTGAACACGTAATTTTTTCAATTTTCTCTGCTCCTTCGTTTCTGAGATACTCGATGTTAAAATGAGGGGTCAATACATTTGAATCGTATATTAGTTCGTTATTTTATTGTAGATGTTTTGGTCTACGATGAATTTCTGACGATTCGATTTTATTACCGCATGCAAATTTTATAGAGATTATTTTTCAAGCAACAATAAATTCTATATATATAGTCTTATTTTAAACAATGCACGTGCAACAGTGACCCATTATTGATTTTCCAACACGCTTGATGTGAAGCCAAGAGAACCGTGACTGGATACAATATGATAATGAGTATTAGGAGGTAAAACAAAGAAATCTAAATAAGTTATCGGATTTAAAGTGATATATGATAATTTTTTGAAGTCAGAATAAATTAGGATTTCCAAATATTTAAGTTATTTTTAACTGTGCGCTGCAAATGCTGCAATACAGTTCATCAAGAACGGTCGATGCAGACCAAAAGGAACTTTGTAGCAGATAGTTATAATAATAATATTCCGAAAGTTCATCATAGATCAAGAGAAAGGACAGCGCTGCGGTCGTGGATTAAAATACAGCTGGACTCTGCCTATGACTAATCAAGAGCGCGTGTTTTGGGTGAAATGAAAGAAAAAAAATATTTTCAAGACAAATGCTGTACTTAACTCCACCAGTATTTTTGTTTTCCATGTGCATGTACAGGGTGTCCCAGCTAAAACGCCCCCCGGTGATTTTCTCGATAACTAAAAAGTTATGCACTAAACTGTATAAATTACTTTGGAAATTTTCGAGGACGGAGATTTCAAATGCTTAGTCGAAATTCAAGAATTCAAAATGCGTCTTCAGGATGACGAATAGGTTTCGTCATTTATAGGGAAGGAATTTTAATGAACAAACACACTGTTCTATAGTTAACTCCATATTTCTAAGGCACATAAATAACTCAAAGCTGACAACCGAGCTAAAATAAGGGGAGACTGGGGCATGCTCTGTTTCTCTACACTTTAAAAAATAAGCATAACGTATTGCTTATTGCTTAAAGCGTAATTACTCTTGTATAAAGTATAGTTATGATTTCTAACTCCTATGATATAGTTACCAGGCTATTGACTATGTCAAAAGAAACAGGGGTAAAAGGAACTAATTGGTTAAAGGTATTTTGTTGTTTAATATGGTCAATTGTACTCGAAAAATGATAAATTCACAATGTGGGAAATTTAGATTTGAATTTTTGAGAATGGAGTAAATTTGTCTCAAGCTTTTTAACTGTAACTCAATAACTATGCACTTTTAATATACAGACTGTCTATTTTACGAGGGCCACACCAAATATCTCGCTTAATATCTATTGTAGAAGAATAAAGTTTTAGAAACAGTTATCCCATTTTTTGTGAGCTATGTTTCAGTAAAAAGAAATTTGAAATCCATAGCCTGCTTTATGAGATATATTACAAAAACCTGAAAAATAGGAAAACCACAAACGGTTATAGCTTCATTATTTGAGGAGATACGAAAAAAGTAAAAGGAATGAAAGTTGACGGCAAAGACAATAAGAATAATAACGTGTAACAAAAAAATCGAAAAATGCAGTTGGCTTTGACATACGCTATTGTGCAAAAATGAAAAATACATATCTCAAAGTAGGCCATGACGCCATTAATTCCGTTATTTTTTTCTCATTCCAACGATATAAAACATGTCACAGAAATTTTAACCGATAGTGTCAATATTTAATATTTTACGAATACCACAATTCATATAATTGAATCGTAACAATCAGCTGTGCCATAATAGTAAAAATTCACTTTATAATAATTATAATTCCGTAATTATTTATTACAATTTAATACAAACCAATAAATATCTCATAAATAAAAATACAAGTACAAAACGAACATCCAAAGAAAAAAAAACGAAAAACTATGTATAACAGTACTACCTACTACTATATTGAAAAGAAATTGTATGTATTTATTTTTCTAACTACAATGCTCAAATTGTGCACCATGCATTCTGACACATAAATGTGCTCTACGAGACACGTCACGCATTACATTTTGGAGCATTTCAGGAGTAATTGCCTCACAT
Organism: Stenurella melanura; assembly: GCA_963583905.1. Classification (NCBI taxonomy): domain Eukaryota; kingdom Metazoa; phylum Arthropoda; class Insecta; order Coleoptera; family Cerambycidae; genus Stenurella; species Stenurella melanura. The sequence goes on from OY757317.1 coordinate 10,354,465, forward strand.
GCGTTTCGAATTCTGGTTTTGATGTCCTCAATATTTTCAGGGGCAGTTTGAAATACCTTGTCTTTAATGTAACCCCAGACGAAAAAATCCAAGGGAGTAATATCTGGTGATCGAGTTGGCCATAGAATGGGTCCATAGGTGCCTATCCAGCTATCTGGCATAACTTGATTTAAATAATTTGTACATATTACAGCAGTGAGAGGTGGAGCCCCATCTTGTTGAAAATATGAATAATTTAATCTTTCTGCCACTGTTAATTCATAAGGAAAATCTTGAAATTCGTTTTGCAGGAAATTAAGGTATCTACGAGCGGTTAATTTGCCATCATAAAAATAAGGTCCAATTACTTTAGTCCCTAAAAGACCCAACCAAACATTCGTAGAAAATCTTTCTTGGAAAGCAGTCTCTCTGCACCAATGTGTATTTTCTCGTGTCCACTTATAATGCATATTTCTATTGAAAAATCCATTATTAGAAAAATTTGATTCGTCCGACCAAAGAATTTTGCTACATATCAGCGCCTCATTCCTTTTCTTATTTAATAACCATCTACAAAATCTTACTCTCCTTGGCTTATCTCCCTCATTTAAATGTTGAACTTTCCTCATTTTGTAGCATCGAAATCCGTTTTTTTTCAATATTTTTCTTGCACTGTCTTTTTTTATGAGACAGTTTCTCTGAATTTGTCTCAAAGAGGTTTCCTCATCTTGGTTAACATAATTCATTGCTCTATTCACTTTTCTTACATTATCCGCAACATGCGCTCGCCTTACTACTTTTTTTGAAAATGAACCGTGCGTTTTTAGATTTTGAACTAACTTCCTAAACATAGTTCGATTTGGCTGCGGAGCATCTGGAAATCTATCTCCGTAAACCGTGACTGCCATCTCAGCGTCAAAATTGCACTGACAATAAATGCTAATCATATCGAATTTGTTATTATTGGTGTACACCATAATTACTGATATAAAATTTCTCTTAGAACTCGACAACGCAACATACAACATACAACAGTGACAATCTGTCAAATTTATTAATAACCGTATACATTGTTTTTCACTAATTATGGCACAGCTGATTGTTACGATTCAATTATATGAATTGTGGCATTCGTAAAATATTAAATATTGACACTATCGGTTAAAATTTCTGTGACATGTTTTATATCGTTGGAATGAGAAAAAAATAACGGAATTAATGGCGTCATGGCCTACTTTGAGATATGTATTTTTCATTTTTGCACAATAGCGTATGTCAAAGCCAACTGCATTTTTCGATTTTTTTGTTACACGTTATTATTCTTATTGTCTTTGCCGTCAACTTTCATTCCTTTTACTTTTTTCGTATCTCCTCAAATAAGGAAGCTATAACCGTTTGTGGTTTTCCTATTTTTCAGGTTTTTGTAATATATCTCATAAAGTAGGCTATGGATTTCAAATTTCTTTTTACTGAAATATAGCTCACAAAAAATGGGATAACTGTTTCTAAAACTGTATTCTTCTACAGTAGATATTAAGCGAGATATTTGGTGTGGCCCTCGTAAAATAGACAGTCTGTATACACATAATACGACTTTCTGTAGAGAATCAAATTTCCTATAGAAATGGCACTTTATAAAGTCAAAAAATCTTTTTTCACCAAAGAAAGTCAAAAAAACTATTTTAGGAAAAACTGAAAAATTTCAATTTTTTGTTTCCTTTTTTAATTTTTGTGTATAACTTTCTTATGTGTAGATTCAGGTATAAGCACTGGTTCACAAAAAAGAGAGCTGACGTAATTCCCGTCAAAATGGCGACCCATAAAAGTACTTTTGGTAAAAATTGGCTGAGATACAGTCATTAAAAGTTTATTACGACTTTACCTCTTTTTGTCCTTATACCATGTTATTTTTAATTTTTACACGTAAATTTTCTGTAGCCCATTTGTCACCTACTTCTAATGCCACTAAAGAACACAACTTATTATAAATCCTCTTGAGTGGGGTTGGAAAAAATTTAGAAACGGATTAATGTCAATTAGCACAACCAAACCTTCTACACCGCAGACTTTACTGGAGCAAATAGTTTGCAGGTGCATAAAAAGTTCCCACGGAAATTGCGGCTATAGAAAATTAGGAATTAGCTGCTCCATGTTCTGCAAAGAATGTATGGGCTTAAATTGTGAAATCGCTGATGTTCTAGAAGTTACAGAAGACGATGTTGAGAACAATGTTGATGAAGATATTGATATTTAGTTCAAAAACATTATGGGTTAAATATAACAGATATGTAATTGTCAAAAAAACTATCTTTAAAACAGCCATGAATTAGTAAAACATTAAAGTTTTTTATGTCTAAGATCATATGAATATCAAAATTTTAAACAAATTCCTATATATCATTATCATCGATAAACCGAAAATAATTTTTGCTTGTAAGAATTAAAAATTACATCACATAAATGTAAAAAGTGGCAAAATCGTAAAAATTAAGGTAAATTTAAACGAATATATCTCAGTCAATTTTTACCAAAAATACATTCATCCGCCACCAACTTGACGGGAATTGCGTTAGCTTTCTTTTTTGCGAACCAATCAACTCAGAACAAATTCTATAAACAAAAATAGAAAGAAAAAAAAATTTGTAAATTTTTCTTTTACTTCCCTCGCATACCGAAGGGAAGTATTGTATTCGAGAAAAAATCACCCTCCGAGATATATTCGGATTCTAACGTTTCAGATCACGTAGATTACGAAAATATAGGTTTTTCAATTCCGTCAGTCTGTCTGTCTGTCAGTATGTCTGTCTGTCTGTCTGTCTGTTGGTGCATTAAGTAAAAAAACTACTTGACGGACAGCAGTCAAATTTGGTAGGTAGTTGACACTACTGTCAGCGAAGAAATGGTTAAACATTCACTAGAAAATATACAGGGTATACCGTCTAAAGGGAATAAATAATGAAATGAGTAAATAATGAAACAAAATTTTTTTGCTCAAATTTAAAATTTTCACGTTTCATGACATTCTAAACCTATTTCAGAAAAAACATTTTTGAAAAACACCACTAAAATAGATGGAAATTTTTTTTCTTTGCTTACATTTAAAATTATCATCGTTCATGGCATTCTAAACCAATTTCAAAAAAAAAAATTACCACTACTATAGAATAGAAGGAAGCTTTCCTTTTTGCTCAAATTTAAAATTTACATGCTTCATGACATTCTAAACCTATTTCAGAAAAAAAAAATTTCGAAAATCAGGTTTTCTTTGTAATAATTGTGCCAACTATAATCCGATTATTGTTTTCAATGCCGTTTCGCAATTATTAATTTTTTAGGGTGACCGCCAAATAAAGAGGGAAGTTCTGTGTAAATACCTTTACCGATTTTTCTTTATTAGGATTTTACATACTGCGAAAAAAAATTATCTATAAGAAGTAAAAGAAAAACTGTATGTAAAAAATATTAGTGAAATCTTTGCATTCTTTCGATATTCTGACTTCTGGTTATGCTAGCAAATCAAAAATCCTAAAAACAAAATTTTTCGTCTATTCTATAGTAGTGATAAATAGATTTAAAATGTTTTCATTTTTTTTTTTTATTTTTCAGACATTTTTAAATTTGTTTGAATAGTTTTAGAATGCCATGGAAACGTGGATAGTTTAAATCTGAACAGAGAAAAAAAAATCTTAGCGGTAAATTTTTTTAAAAAGAGTAAAAAAAAATTCTAATTTTTCTTCTAAATAGATTTAGAACGCTATGAAACGTGGAAATTTTAAATTTGTAGAAATAACAAATTTTCCATCTATTTTGGTGGTAAAATTTTTTTCAAAAATGTTGGTAAAAAAAATGTCAATTTTTTTTTAATCAGGCTTAGAATGCCTTGAAACGTAGAAATTTCAAATTTGAAGAAAAAAATTTTTTTCATCTATTTTAGTAGTAAATATTTTTTCAAAAAAAATTCAAAAATTGTTTTTTTGAATTAGGCTTAGAATGCCATGAAACGTGGAAATTTTAAATTTGAGCAAAAAAAAATTTATTTTTTTTCATGGTAAAATTTTTTTCAAAAATGGTGAAAAAAATTTTCAATTTTTTTTTTTTTCTGAAATAGGTTAAGCGTGTCATGAAACGTGGAAATTTTAAATTTGAGCAAAAAAAAATTTTTTTTCATTATTTATTCTCTTTATTCGGTCCACCCTGTATATTTTCCACTGACAGTAGCGTCAACTACCTACCAAATTTGACTGTTCTCCGTCAAGTAGTTTTTTAGTAAATGCACCATCAGACAGACAGATAGACAGACAGACTGAAGGAATTGAGAAACCTATATTTTCGTAATCTACGTGTTCTGAAACGTCAAAATCCGAAAAAATCCCGGAGGGTGATTTTTTCTCGAATACAATACTTCCCTTCGGTGTGCGAGGGAAGTAATAGAAATTTTTTTAAAAATTTAGAAAAAAAATTTACCACTAAAATAAATCCAATTTTTTTTCTTTGTTCAGATTTAAAATTTCCACGTTTCCATGGCATTCTAAAATTATTCAAACAAATTTAAAAATGTTTTTGAAAAATTTTTTAAAAAATTTGAAAACGTGTTTAGGTAATCTATTTATCACTATTATAGAATAGACGAAATGTTTTTTTGCTCAAATTTAAAATTTCCACGTTTCATGACATTTAAAACCTATTTCGGAAAAAAAAATTTGCTACATCCTTTCACCATTTTGGAAAAAAATTTAACACTAGAATAGGGGAAACATTTTTTTTTGCTCAAATTTAAAATTTTCGCATTTCGTGACATTCTAAACCTATTCAAAAAAAAGTTTTGAAATTTTTTTATATTTTTTAACCACCACTATACTTCCACTCCATTACGTGAATGTGGAATTGAAAGTGTGGCAGATGGCAATAATATTTGGCATATGCACCTATTATATACTTTTATTGAATAATGTCATCCCAAGAAATAATTCAGTCATGGTGGACATTTGTAAAGGTATTTGCGCAAGCCTTCCATATTAAACAAATGCCACTTCTGCAGGTACGTGCAGATGGTATTTCTCCACAGTTCATCTTTGATAGACCCTATGAAATACACACAATAACAGTAGCAATGAGGCCGTCAGTGAAGGAACAGTTAACATCTTCACAGACGGATCGAAAAAGAAAGAAGGAACAGGTTGTGGGGTATACTCCAGGAACCTGCAAATTCAAATTAAATGGGCTATGGACAAACAAGCCAGTATAATACAAACAGAACTGGCGGGAATAACCATAGCCGCAAAAGAAATTTCCCGTAGACAAATAACGGGAAAAACAATAAGAATCTACACTGATAGTAGACAATCACTACTGGCCCTACAGAGACACAAAATAACAACAGGGTCAGTATGGGAATGCCATCAGGCACTCGTGGGCGCCTCCAGCATGAACAGTGTCATTCTATGCTGGGTCAAAGGGCATGCACAGTGCAGAGACAACAGGGAAGCTGACAGTCTGGCTAAGAAGGCAGCCAGTCTAAGTATACTTGGACCTGGCCCTTCCAACATACTGCCGACCTCAGCAATAATGCTAATGATTAAAGAAGACACCCACAGAAAATTTAAAAAACTGTGGGATGAAACTCATAGTTGTCAGTTGGCCAGGGATCTGCTTAGATACCCTGACAAGGATGCAACGATGATCTACCTGGGAATGTCCAGGAAGAACCTGCGCTTCGCGACAGGAATTCTTACTGGTCATTGTCAGCTGAGGAAGCACCTTTATAACATGAAGTTAAATGACACACCCCTATGCAGAGGTTGTGAACAAGAAGACGAGACTGTCCAACACGTACTCTGTGAGTGCCCGGCAGTCTCCTCTAGCAGAGAATCAATTTTGGGAGAACGTTGGCCTACACTGGCCGACTTGAGGGATATTCCCCTAGGCAGCATCACCACCTTCTTCACAAGATTAGGATGGTTGGAGGCCTAGGTGGAATCCTGTATCCCTCGGGAGGACGTACAAGGGGCCCAATGGGGCCTAGGTGCTGCGGTCACCTAACTGCCCTCCCACAAACTCCAACTCCAAGCCTTCCATATTTGGCACCTGTTATTTAGTATTGAACTTTTGCTGTTGGATGAGCACTGTGTATATTTTTTGACCAAAACTTATCAGGTTTTCTTTGTAATAATTGTGATAACTATATTCCGATTATTGTTTTCAATGTCGTTTCGCAATTATTAATTTTTTGGGGTGGCCGCCAAATAAAGAGGGAAGTTCTGTGTAAATACCTTTACCGATTTTTCTTTATTAGGATTTTGCATACTGCGAAAAAAAATATCTATAAGAACTAAAACAAAAACTATATGTAAAAAATATGAATGAAATTTTTGCATTATTTCGATAACCTGACTTCTGGTTATGCTAGCAAATCAAAAATCCTAAAACAAATTTGTTCAATTTCTTATTTGACATTCTCATTATAACACTAGCATCTAACATAGTCCCCTACGGCTAAGCAGATTAAAATAGTATCTACAGGACTCCCTACGGTATGAAGATTCAGATAAAAATGAGAACAAAGGCCAAAAATTAAATTTTTAACTGAATCTTCATACCGTAGGGGGTCATGTAGATACTAGTTTAATCTGCTTAGCCGTAGGGGACTATGTTGGATGCTAGTGTTACAATGAGAATGTCAAATAAGAAATTGGACACATTTATTTTAGGATTTTTAATTTGTTAAGATAACCAGGAGTCAGGTTATCGAAATAATGCAAAGATTTCATTAATATTTTTTACATATTGTTTTTCCTTTAGTTCTCATAGATTTTTTTCCACTGCTTGCAAAATCCTATAAAGAATATGTTTCATTACTATAAGCATACAAATAATAAATAATTCTCTTTTAAACAGCGTATATATGTTTTAAAATTGTTATTTTATATTTCTACGTTTTACGTAGTTTTAATTTTTTATGTATTATGCGACTTTTATATTTATATGTATTTTTTGACGTTTCATATCTGTATATGTACATCAGCTACACATGAATTAATAAATGTTATTATTATTATTGTTAATTTTACGGTCTATAAGTTGATTTGGATGGAACAATACAATTTTGTCCTACTGTGAGGCGATAACCGTAATGGATGTTCGGCCAGCTCCGTGATGAATATTTGGGAGGGGATGGAGTAATGAAGTATTATTTAATTTAGTATAATTTAGTTTTGATTGATAATCGAAGGATCGCGGTTTAGAGACCGAGCAAGTGAAACGAGTGCTTCACCAATTAAATTGGAATTACAAAATTAAAAATTTCTAAAACCAACATTGTTTTCAAGAAAATCGTAGAGTTTTTTATAGAATATGCAACATTTATATGAAAAGTGCACTAAATCGGCAAAGAGTATAATATATACTTTGTGTACTCTCGTTTAAAATAATTTGTTGTTAAAATGAACACACAGAAACACCAAATTAGACGCTACGCCCACCGCGAAAAAAATCCCACCTTTCGCAACATTCGCGATTTTTTTTTGCGACTCCACGTCCCGGACTAATAGGTGTGACGTTCGTCGTGCGCCAGCTTTTGGCTTCCCACCAAAACTCCAGTGGAGGCTTTCGAGGGTAGCTGCAGTACAAGGGGAGCGCTCGGGGGCTGCAGACCTCTCCGCAACCCTTGCGAGTCGATCAATGTGCCTCTCCTCCTATCACTCGTTTGCAATTTCACAAACCTACACAGGATATTAGTAGTTCGATTCTAGACAAGTATTAATCCGTAGATACACACACAACAGTTTTTTCGCTCGTCTTAAGCGAGGTAGGTACTTTTCAATGCAAACGTATTTTTATTATTTTTTAATAACCGCCTTTATTGTATCTAACTTAGGCCTTTTTGTTCGCTTCCCATATCTGCCAAGTATTTAAATAATCGTCGTGCGATATAGCTCCACAATAGGTATTATGTTTCATGATAATGCCGTTTATTATCGAGGAAAGGAATTTCTTTGGGATATAAGCTGTACTGCATATTGTAATTTTGCACACCCAGCAATATACACGTAGACAATACTAGGAAATCTCTCTAGATACCTACTTTAGTTTTCAACTTTGTGGTCATTACACGTTTTGGTCGATAATTTTGACATTTTTCGAAATGCGACACCGGCACCGTCGCGCCCAAGAAAGTTCAAGGATTCTCAGTGCCGGAAGGTCCCCTCTTAATCCTGCAGCTGTTGTCCACTTCCTGTTCTTCTAATAATGGCCATTCATATCTATTGTTGAAATAAACAATACCGAAAAGCTGACGAAGAAGTGCCTATTTTAAATTATGATTTTAATGACTTGGGTAACTGTTTGCAAGTAAAAATATTTTTTGTGAAGTTCATTCTTTGGGAATAGTTTATGGAATTTATAGATATTTGCGTAGTTGATACCCATAGGCTTGATTTTTAACAGATAATGCGAAATCGCATTAAATATTAAATACAATTTTCCTAATTTCGTATGTTTCAAACCTATTTAATAATGGAATAAAACTAAGTCATTACTCCAAGATAAATTGTTTGACTATAGTAACTTTTTTGTTGGAGCTGGTAAACAATACAGAAAGTGTAGCAAGAACTTATGGAGAACTCAGAATCCCAGGAGGCGTTTGTTTAAAAGGAATACAGAATATTTAAAAATTAATTATTTATTTCTTGTTTGCTTATAATTAATTGTAATGAAACATGTTCTTCATGGGACTTGACAAACAGCAGAAAAACTATCTGTGAGAACTAAAAAGGAAAACTGTCTGTAAAAGTATTAATTTCCTATCTTTGCATTGCATTTTTTTCGATAACCTGCATTCTGGTTATAGTAGCAATTGAAATTCCAAAATGAATTTGTCTATTTAGTCCAATCAATGGAGCGCAAAAATGACCAAAATCTCTAATGTGAGTGGTAATGAATGGATTATGATCAAACCTTAACTTGTAGAATTAGGTAAAAAACGAAACAAAAGCACCTTTTTTGGTCAAAAATAAGGTGTTCTTACTCCTGTGGATTTTTTCGAAAAATGCATATTTTTCGAGATATGGCCTCTCGAAGTTTCCTAAAAATTGGTGAGGGGAAATGTAAAAGTTGAAAAAAAAATCTCAAAAATTGCATTCTATTCTTAAATGGCATCCGAAACGGTACGTCACGAATTTTATCTTCCTTATTGTTACGAAACAAACGGTTTCTTGAAAAAGAGTTATTGATTATAAAAGTCTTATTTCAACCCCTTGAATCAGTTCTCCCACTTTTATTTTTAACAAATAAAAATTGTAAGAAAAAATTTTTCTGGAAAACTTTTTTACATTTTCAATTTAAAAATTATACTGAACCTTTAGAAATGGTATAACTATATTAGTGGAGTAAATCTAAAATTTCTAGGGAATTAATTGTCTTACTATAGCAATTTTTTTGCTGAAATTTGTTAAAAACATATTGTCTGTAATTGTTTATTTGTGGCATATTCAGATTTTCTTACTTTTTATTGGGTATTTTGCCACTGAAAAATATTTAAAAATTTTTAATGAAAAAACCTCTGCGCCAAACGGATCAGACAGAGGTTGGTTCTTGAGTACTTAACTGTTTCAAAAAGTCTCACACCTAAAAATATATAAACTAGAACAATGTTATAAACTAAAAACTCAAAATCAAAGCTATGGGTAGTTAACATTTCAACAAGCTAAAAAAACTACATTTTGATATGCTTTTTATCCCTGTTAGGATGATTCAGTACATTTTCAGCAGAGGGTCGCAAGATGACCCAGTACCTACATTTTGACATGTTTTATTTTTCTATTTGCATTGACTAAAGTAAAGGCTAACTACATTTTGAAACACAAAAAGGGCATAGGTTCTATTTTTATTTAGTAAATGAAAATAAGGAAATGAATTATGATATTTTTAAACATGATATTACATTATTTTTTGGCACCTATATCGCACGGAGAATTTATCAATTTGTAATACTTTTTTAAATAATTCTATGGAATGCATTTTCGTAAATATTCTTTTAAATTTTTCTTAAAATCGGTAAAGGTGTTTACACAGAACTTCCCTCTTTATTTGTAGATGGCGGTCACTCTAAAAAATTAATAATTACGAAATGACACTCAAAATAATAATGGGAATATAGTTATCACTATTATTACAAAGAAAACTTGATAAGTTTTGGTCAAAAAAATATACAAAATGCTCATCCAGCAACAAAAGTTCAATACTAAATGACAGGTGCCAAATACGGAAGGGTTACGCAAATACCTTTACAAATGTCCACCACAGTTGAATTATTTCTTGGGATGACCACCCTGTACATTTTTCGATAAAAGTATAATAGGTGCATATGCCAAATATTATTGCCATCTGTTTAAAAATGAATTATTATTTGTTTGCTTATAATTGTATTGAAACATTCTTTATAGGATTTTGCAAACAGCAGAAAAATTTACTATCTATAAAAGAAAAACTTTGTGTAGAAATATTAATGAAATCATTGCTTTCTTTCGATAACCTGAATTCTGGTTATGCTAGCAAGTTAAAATCCTAAAATGAATTTGTCTAATTTCTTATTTGACAATTCTCATTCTAACACTAGCATCCACACAGTCCCCTACGGCCATGCAGATTAAACTAGTATCCACATAACCCCCTACGATTATGAAGATTCAGTTAAAAATGAGAACAAAGACCTAAAATGAATTTATTTATCTACCTTGTCTTAAAAAAATTTTTTTCATTCCAATGGATTACATTTTCATGAAATCTATCATTCTGTTTCCTGGACATGCTTAGACTTTGAAACGTTTTTCGCCCTTATTCTGGAGCTCATCAGAAAGACATAAAGCCATTCATAATGTCAAATATAATCATTTCACACTTATTCATAGAAATTGTCTTGGTTTTGCATGAAACATCTTTATGAATGGCTTTATGTCTTTCTGATGAGCTCCAGAATAAGGGCGAAAAACGTTTCAAAGGCTAAGCATTTCCAGGAAACAGAATGATAGATTTCATGAAAATGTTATCCATTGGAATGAACAAATTTTTTTTAAGACAAGGTAGATAAATAAATTCATTTTAGGTCTTTGTTCTCATTTTTAACTGAATCTTCATAATCGTAGGGGGTTATGTGGATACTAGTTTAATCTGCATGGCCGTAGGGGACTGTGTGGATGCTAGTGTTAGAATGAGAATTGTCAAATAAGAAATTAGACAAATTCATTTTAGGATTTTAACTTGCTAGCATAACCAGAATTCAGGTTATCGAAAGAAAGCAATGATTTCATTAATATTTCTACACAAAGTTTTTCTTTTATAGATAGTTAATTTTTCTGCTGTTTGCAAAATCCTATAAAGAATGTTTCAATATTATTGCCATCTGTCACATTTTCAATTCCTCATTCACGTGGAGTGGAAGTATAGCGGTGGTTACAAAATTTTTTTTGTTTTAAATTTTTCAAAAATGTCATAATTTTGTTCTTCTGAAATATGTTTAGAATGTCATGAAAGGTGGAAATTTTAAATTTGTGCAAAAAGAAATTTTTTTCCATCTATTCTAGTGGTAAAATATTTTTCCAAGATGGTAAAAATACGTTGCAATATTTTTTTTCCGAAGTAGGTTTGGAATGTCATGAAACATGGAAATTTTAATTTTGAGCAAAAACAAATTTTTCATCTATTCTATACTTAGTAGTGATAAATAAATTAAAACTTTTCAATAATTTTTTTAAATTTTTCAAAAATATATTTAAATTTGTTTTTGTTCAAATAGGTTTAGAATGCCATGGAAACGTGGAAATTTTAAATATGAACAAAGAAAAAAAAATTCCATCTATTTTAGTGGTAAAACTTTCTGAAAAATTGTAAAAGAATTTTCTAAAATTTTGTTTTCTTAAATAAGTTTAGAACGCTATGAAACACGAAAATTTTAAATTTGAAAAAAGTAAAATAATTTCAATCAATTTTAGTGGTAAAAAATGTTTAAAAAATGTTGGTAGAAAAAATTCAAAAAAATGTTTTTTTGAAATAGGTTTAGAATGCCACGAATCGTGGAAATTTTAAATTTGAAGAAAGAGAAATTTTTCTCATGGTAAAAATTTTTTCAAAAATGGTGAAAAAATTTTCAAACTTTTTTTTTTCTGAAATAGGTTAAACGTGTCATGAAACGTAGAAATTTTAAATTTGAGCAAAAAAAAATTTTTTCATCTTGGTAAAAAATTTTTCAAAAAGGGTGAAAGAAATTTTCAAATTTTTTTTTTTCTGAAACAGGTTAAGCGTGTCATGAAACGTGGGAATTTTAAATTTGAGCAAAAACAATTTTTTTTCATTATTTATTCCCTTTAGACGGTCCACCCTGTATATTTTCCAGTGAAATTTCTACAATTTCTTCGCTGACAGTAGCGTCAACTACCTACCAAATTTGACTGCTCTCCGTCAAGCAGTTTTTTAGTAAATGCACCAACAGGCAGACAGACAGACAGACAGACAGACAGACTGACGGAATTGATAAACCTATATTTTCGTAATTTACATGTTCTGAAACGTCAAAATCCGAAAAAATCTCGGAGGGTGATTTTTTCTCGAATACAATACTTCCCTTCGGTATGCGAGTAAGTAAAAAACTCTATTTCAGATTTTCTGTCCGAAAAGGTCCGCGACTTATACAGGTTATAGAGATTGATCGACGGAATAGTTAATTTTCGATTATTATTAGGAAACTGCCTGGAATTTGTAGAATTTATAAAAAAAAATCAAGTTTTCCAGGATTTGTAGATTCGCTTTTGATTAATCAAATTTCTCACAAACGTCAACTAATAGACCTAATCGAGCCCTACAATTACCATTTTTGGAAATCAAAATCGGACTTTCGGTTCGGGAGTTATTAATTTCTTTGAAAAATCATACTCGACCATGGAAAAAATACTTGCGGTCAACGGATTCGGGCCGCCAGCAATAAATAGGCTTCATTTGTGGCCGTGTACCTTTAATACCACCAAGTCTCATTGATATCGATCCATATTCTGGACAGTTATCGTGCTTCTTAGCCCGATTTCGAGAAAAAAAATCAAATTTCAGTTGTTTTTCGACATAGTCTCTGATGTACTTATTTGTAGAGTTTTGCCAGTGGCACCATTTCTTTTTTGAAATGTCTCGATCTGACTACCCGTTACCGAGTTTTCAATTTTTCCCGAGAAACTCGAGACGTCTATATCGGGTACTTCTAGTTTCCGAACGGAGCCGAGCTTCCGGCGTTAAGGTTTTCTAAAGACCTCCTATTAACCACCCAAGTCTGATCGAAATCCGAAGACGGATTAGGGGGGCTGGGCGTGACAGACAGACAGACCGACGGACGGAATTTTCTAAATTCGCTCTCGAGTCGATAGATATGACATTCATTTCAATCCGATGCTTTTTTTCGGGTTTCGATGGTCCATCGTAAAATTAAAAAACCTATACTACATTTTTTTTCAAAACAAGTGTAGTAAAAAGTTTAAATCCGTGGTTCGGAAAGCTTTTGTTTAAATAAGAGAATGTTCAGAATCTTGTTCCTTCGCAGTTTTTCTTAAATATCTCTGGTTATATAACCTGTATTGCAAAAAAGAAAGAGACACAAATTATTCAAAATGAAATTGCAAAGAGAACTAGATTTGTCTGAAACTTTTTGGTCAATATGCCAAGTCGTTAAACATTTTAGGGAGGTCATTTTAAAACAGTTGATGATAACTTGAACAATAATGCACATATTCTAACGAAACAGTATACCCCTTGTGGGGTTAAATCATCAAGCCAAGTTTCAAGTTAAAATATTTACAACAACTATTAAAAAACAATTACAAAGTCGAAAATCAAATCGTCGATTGTTTGTGGGCATCAAGTCGTATTTCAAAAAATTGTATTTCAGATTATAGTTGTTTTTCCGTTCTTTGTGGTGGCATAAACAAAAATATATTTTATATTTTTTAAAACCAATTTTTTTCAATTCTTCTGTTCTCATTTTTTTAAAGAAATGAACTTTACTCAAAAATATTTTGCCCAAAAATGAAAATTGTTGGTATTTCTTAAAAGTACATAAAAACGAACTATTAAAAAAAAGTAGTTATCTCCGGCAATTGGGACCCTAGATTTTTTTTGCATTATGACCGTTTATAAGCAAGCTAATAGACATACATAAATTTAAATTTATTTTTGTTTATACCACCACATAGAACATAAGAACTTATATGCTGAAATATAAATTTTTGCCCACAAACAATTACGTTGCAATTGTTTTTTAAGAGTTATTGTAAACATTTGATCTTGGAACTTGGCTTGATGGTTTAACTCCACAAGGGGTATACTGTTCTAAAGTTTCGTTAGAATATGTGCATTATTGTTCAAGTTATCATCAATTGCTTTAAAATGGCCTCCCTAAAATGTCTTCAAGTTTAACGACTTGGCATATTGACCAAAAAGTTTCGGGCAAATCTAGTTTTTTTTGCAATTTCATTTTGAATAATTTGTGTCTCTTTCTTTTTTGCAATACGGGTTATACAACCAGAGATATTTAAGAAAAACTGCGAAGAAACAGGATTCTGAACATTCTTTTGTTTAAACAAAAGCTTTCCGCCACACGGATTTAATTCAAAACTTTTTACTACACTCCTTGAAATGTTTTCAACAAGTTCCAGCAAACAATTGGTATAGTAAGACAATTCCTTTCTAGGCAATTCAGGCCCATATATTTACTGCACTATACAGACTGTCTATTTTACGAGGGCCACACCAAATATCTCGCTTAATATCTATTGTAGAAGAATAAAGTTTTAGAAACAGTTATCCCATTTTTTGTGAGCTATATTTCAGTAAAAAGAAATTTGAAATCCATAGCCTACTTTATGAGATATATTACAAAAACCTGAAAAATAGGAAAACCACAAACGGTTATAGCTTCCTTATTTGAGGAGATACGAAAAAAGTTAAAGGAATGAAAGTTGACGGCAAAGACAATAAGAATAATAACGTGTAACAAAAAAATCTAAAAATGCAGTTGGCTTTGACATACGCTATTGTGCAAAAATGAAAAATACGTATCTCAAAGTAGGCCATGACGCCATTAATTCCGTTATTTTTTTCTAATTCCAACGATATAAAACAAGTCACAGAAATTTTAACCGATAGTGTCAATATTTAATATTTTACGAATACCACAATTCATATAATTGAATCGTAACAATCAGCTGTGCCATAATTAGTGAAAAACAATGTATACAGTTATTAATAAATTTGACAGATTGTCACTGTTGTATGTTGTATGTTGCGTTGTCGAGTTCTAAGACAAATTTTATATCAGTAATTATGGTGTACACCAATAATAACAAATTCGATATGATTAGCATTTATTGTCAGTGCAATTTTGACGCTGAGATGGCAGTCACGGTTTACGGAGATAGATTTCCAGATGCTCCGCAGCCAAATCGAACTATGTTTAGGAAGTTAGTTCAAAATCTAAAAACGCACGGTTCATTTTCAAAAAAAGTAGTAAGGCGAGCGCATGTTGCGGATAATGCAAGAAAAGTGAATAGAGTAATGAATTACGTTAACCAAAATGAGGAAACCTCTTTGAGACAAATTCAGAGAAACTGTCGCATAAAAAAGACGAAGAAAAATATTGAAAAAAAAACGGATTTCGATGCTACAAAATGAGGAAAGTTCAACGTTTAAATGAGGGAGATAAGCCAAGGAGAGTAAGATTTTGTAGATGGTTATTAAATAAGAAAAGGAATGACGCGCTGATATGTAGCAAAATTCTTTGGTCGGAATCAAATTTTTCTAATAATGGATTTTTCAATAGAAATAATAATATGCATTATAAGTGGACACGAGAAAATACACATTAGTGCAGAGAGACTGCTTTCCAAGAAAGATTTTCTACGAATATTTGGTTGGGTCTTTTAGGGACTAAAGTAATTGGACCTTATTTTTATGATGGCAAATTAACCGCTCGTAGATACCTTAATTTCCTGCAAAACGAATTTCAAGATTTTCTTTATGAATTAACAGTGGCAGAAAGATTAAATTATTCATATTTTCAACAAGATGGGGCTCCACCTCACACTGCTGTAATATGTACAAATTATTTAAATCAAGTTATGCCAGATAGCTGGATAGGCACCTATGGACCCATTCTATGGCAAGCTCGATCACCAGATATTACTCCCTTGGATTTTTTCGTCTGGGGTTACATTATTTCAAACTGCCCCTGAAAATATTGAGGACATCAAAACCAGAATTCGAAACGCATGTGAGGCAATTACTCCTGAAATGCTCCAAAATGTAATGCGTGACGTGTCTCGTAGAGCACGTTTATGTGTCAGAATGCATGGTGCACAATTTGAGCATTTGTAGTTAGAAAAATAAATACACACAATTTCTTTTCAATATAGTAGTAGGTAGTACTGTTATACATAGTTTTTCGTTTTTTTCTTTGGATGTTCGTTTTGTACTTGTATTTTTATTTATGAGATATTTATTGGTTTGTATTAAATTGTAATAAACAATTACGGAATTATAATTATTATAAAGTGAATTTTTACTTCCCTCGCATACCGTAGGGAAGTATTGTATTACTATTATGGCACAGCTGATTGTTACGATTCAATTATATGAATTGTGGTATTCGTAAAATATTAAATATTGACACTATCGGTTAAAATTTCTGTGACATGTTTTATATCGTTGGAATGAGAAAAAAATAACGGAATTAATGGCGTCATGGCCTACTTTGAGATATGTATTTTTCATTTTTGCACAATAGCGTATGTCAAAGCCAACTGCATTTTTCGATTTTTTTGTTACACGTTATTATTCTTATTGTCTTTGCCGTCAACTTTCATTCCTTTAACTTTTTTCGTATCTCCTCAAATAAGGAAGCTATAACCGTTTGTGGTTTTCCTATTTTTCACGTTTTTGTAATATATCTCATAAAGTAGGCTATGGATTTCAAATTTCTTTTTACTGAAATATAGCTCACAAAAAATGGGATAACTGTTTCTAAAACTTTATTCTTCTACAATAGATATTAAGCGAGATATTTGGTGTGGCCCTCGTAAAATAGACAGTCTGTATAGATTTCACATGTTTTTATAACATTATTTAGAAATCGCGCTCATGTTTCTAATTCTCATGTATTTTTTAATGTGCAGAAAATATAGCACACTATTTATCGTAAAAAACTGCATGTAACACGGAAAACTATCAAGTTACAAATAAATTGCAGGGTGCAAAAAATGTTTAGGAGGTCTCAGTGTATACGTCTGAATTTTTCCAAATTTCTGAATTAGATGTTTTTAAAGCGCTACAATTTCAAAGAAAAGGGTAGTTTTTCATGTTTATGTGGAATAACTCAGTGATACACTTTACTGAAAAGTTGCAAACAAAAAAGTCTTGTATTTCGATGATAGAGTAGTATTATTATGAGAAGATGCTTGCAAAAAATGATGCGCAGAAACGAGTTTGTGTGCATTCATTGATCTAAGCCA
Organism: Stenurella melanura; assembly: GCA_963583905.1. NCBI lineage: Eukaryota > Metazoa > Arthropoda > Insecta > Coleoptera > Cerambycidae > Stenurella > Stenurella melanura. Next base: position 10,371,978 of record OY757317.1, read on the forward strand.
ATGAGAGTGATTTGCGTCATATTTAACCTCGAATCCAGTGGCACAGTCAACCTGCAGTCACAGGGTCTGTGCTGCAGTATACTTGTTGTGTTCGCCCTTTCTAACTGAATTAAATGAAATAACCTTATTTTCAGTAAAAAATATCTTCATCCTAAACACCAGAGTGTGACGAGGTTTTAATCTACTGCATTACACAGCTCCTCGACCTCGAAAATTTGATTACAATTATTATACATCCTTCTACTGCTGTCGCTGGTAAAAATATTCGCGCACGTTGGCCCCGCCCCAAGCATCTTCTCATAATAATACTACTCTACAATCACCTGATTTTTTCAGATTTTTTTATGAACTTTTACATTTTCTCTCCCCCACTTTTATTAATTTTCGAGTGACCATATCTCGAAAAATACGCATTTCTCAAAAAAATTCACAACAGTAAAAACATCTTATTTTAGTCCAAAAAAGGTAAATAATTGTTTTTTTTTTTCATTTTTGACCTAATTCTGTAAGTTACGGAACCTGTGATAGAAGGGGTGTGTTCTACCCTTTCAGATCATTTCCTGCTCAATTATTTTTCTCAAATTAATTATTAACGTCATTACAAACACATTGCATAAGGTTTCACTAAAATGCACTCATTAGCACTCTTAGAAGTGAAACCCCTCGTTTATTGGACTAATTTCTTATTTGATAAATCTTATTCTTAACACTAGTATCCACCTAGTGTCCTACGGCACTGTAGAGTAAACTAGTATCTACCCGTTTGGCCTTAAGGCCATGAAGATTCAGTTAAAAATGTGACTAGTAGCCTCTAGTACAGACAAATTAACTATTTAGGGTAACAAAAATTAATAAAAGGATCATCTCTGGGATGAGATAATGCATTCTTTGCACTTCCAAGTTCTGGGAAAATTCAAAAAAATTTGGAAAAACTTTTTGATTTTTGGTCTAGCGGCCAAAATAATAATAGAGAAAAATTTCCCAACAAAAGCTGTAGCTCGTTTCTTCCTCCACAAAAAAGGTCTTTACAAATTTTTGTTTGGCTTAAGGCGTTTAGAAGATAAATCGAGTTTTCCACTTATAAATAAATTTATTGATGCCAAATACCCAGTGGGTTTACATAAGCTTATAGCTTCGAAATGTGCGAAAAATGAGAATTCTCCAGGAGTTTGGTACGAAAGGGCTCAGCGATCGATAATTCTTAGTATTCACAGCCCCTAAAAAAATGAAAATAGCATGAAATGTAAAAGAAAGTCTCAGCTTTAATGTGGAACTAATCACAAAATTCATAAAAAAAATTATCAAAGAGAGAAAGTGTTGGAGTATACAACCAGATATACATTATAAAAAGAAGACGATAGGTGTCAAATTAATTTAATTAATGTCAGTGAGTTTTATACTTAATAAAACTTTGTGTATTTAGTTTCTGTTTTTACTGGAGTATAATATTCATCTACGATCTACGAGACGTCCCAATAGGTTATGGGCCCAGGAAGTGCTTAGAGAAGAATAGAAAACTTGGAAAGGATAAAACAGAAGTTAGTAAAACTTTATTAAAAAAAAAAAAAGGAAAACGCTATGAGCGGAACTAGTATATGTCGCATTGAATCCTTGAATAAAGAAAACTTCGATACCTGGAAATTGCAGGCGGAGGCATTACTAATAAAAAATGATCTCTGGGATTTTGTAAGTGGGACAAAAGTGAAACCGAAAAATGACGAGAGTGCTGAATCATTAGCTGCTACTGCTGTATGGGAATCTACAGATAGGAAGGCACGTGCAGATCTAATTCTTGCGATTAATCCTTCAGAATTAAAGCAAATAAAAGGCTGTATAACGTCAAATGACGTATGGAAAAAATTGCACGAAATTTATCAATCCAAGGGTCCTGCTCGTAAAGCAATGCTGCTGAAACAAATGATGTTACAAAAATTAGAAGAAGGTGAAGACGTACGAACTCACATAGAAAAATTTTTTGATGCAGTAGATAAGCTTCAAGAAATGGAGATTGAAATCAATAAAGATCTACTGGCGATCATGTTACTTTATAGTTTACCTCAAAGTTATGAAAATTTTCGATGTGCTATAGAATCACGTGATGAACTTCCAACGCCAGACAGTTTGAAGATAAAAATTATCGAAGAAAATGATGCAAGAAAGAACAAAGAACACAGATCGAACGGGAATGCCATGTTTATTCTTAAAAAATACAATTTTAATAAATATATAAAGCCAAAGAAGGTTGAATCTTATAAGGAAAGTCAAAATTCATTTGTAAAAGATAATTTTAAATATAAATGTCACCGTTGTCGAAAAATAGGACACAAAGCTGTAAATTGTCCCGTAAAAGGAAATTATTCACAACAGAATGCTGGCAACGTAGCAGAAGTTGGTTTTAACGTAAAACCTGAAATATTGGAATCTATTTTCAATACAAGTCAAAAAGTTGAAAGTAGCAAATGGTGTTTAGACAGCGGTTGCACATCCCATATGTGTCCTCAAGAAACAAAATTTGAGAATTTGGAGAATTCCGCATGCAAGCAACTAAACCTGGCTAGTAATGTTACTACTAAAGTTTACGCCAAGGGAATGATAAAACTACCAATAAATTGCAATGACGGTAAGAGAATTATTAGCTTGGAAAATTCTTTACATGTGCCTGATCTTCGTACTAATTTAATGTCTGTTGCAAAAATAACCGAAAAAGGTTTTGATGTCATTTTTACCAGAAACATCGCAAAAATAGTAGACAGAAATAAAGATGTATTACTGGTTGCACATAAAACAGTTGGTTTATACTACATTGAAGAATCAATGGAAAATGTAAATTTGGCAACAATAACGTCCTCAAATATGGAGGAGTGGCACAAGAAAATGGGACATTTGAATGAAAGCATTGAGTTAGAAGGTAGGGAGAAGCTGTCACGTGATCAAAAACGGCATCATTTCGCCATCTTGTTACTACTTTTCCGTCAAATAGTGACAGTTTGTGTTCCGTACGATTTATTATGATTTTTACAGATACTTAGTTAAATTTTAGCCAAACATTAAAAGGATTACGGTGTCTTGTGCTAAAAGAAGATGCTCTTCTAGAGATGGTGTTGACATAGAAGAAATTAACGGGAATAACATTTCATAGGTAGTGTAAACAACAAACAGAGCCGTATTAAAAAAACAATTAATTAAATGTGTTTTAACATACTCAGGTTATATATTTCGTAGAATAGAAACAAATAGTTTATTTTAGGATATCATTGCACAATTTATATATCAAGGTAAATAAAAACTGTTAAAACTCTTGCATTTATTGAATTGAACATTTATTTACGTTATCCAGATAGACCGTCTCGTCGGGGTATAAAGTTCTTATTATTTTAATTAGTCCGGGTCTGGTAAAACCACCATATTGTTACTACATTTAGCCACGCCTACCGATGCCGTTTCTGTATACGAAATTTGTATAGGATGTCGTCTCCCTACCTTCTAACTCAATGAATGAAAGAGATTTAAAGAGAATTGCTGAAAATGGAACAGTGGTAGGCATTGAAATCGGGAAGCGGGAAAAATTGACTTCTTGTAATACATGTTTATTGAGTAAGCTCACTCAAGCTCCATTTCCATCCAATTCAAGCCGTAGCTCAGAGATGCTGAATATCGTTCATACTGACATTTGTGGTCCGATGCGTCATACGTCAATTGGTAGTTCAAGATATTTCATTACGTTCATTGATGATTTTTCACGTTGGTGCGAAATAAAATTTTTAAAATCAAAGAGCGAGGCACTGGAAGCTTTCAAAAGTTATAAAAATTTTGTTGAAAATCAAACAGGAAGAACAATCAAACAACTACAATCTGACAATGGAAAAGAATACATTAACAGAGAATTTGATAAGTATTTGGAAGATAATGGAATCAAAAGAAGACTAACAGTTCCGTATACCCCTGAACAGAACGGAATTTCTGAACGAAAAAATCGTACATTGGTAGAGATGGCACGTTGTATGATGATCGAATCAAATTTATCGCCAAAATTTTGGGCAGAAGCAACGTTTACTGCAAACTATATTAGAAATAGATGTCCATCTAAAAGCATAGACAATAGGACACCGTACGAATTTTGGAATGAAACACCCCCAAATGTTAATTATTTTCAAATTTTTGGTTCTAAATGCTATGTCTTAAATAAATCACCAAATAAGGGAAAATTTGATCAACGCTCTGAAGAAGCTATTTTTCTTGGATATTCAGAAACATCAAAAGCATACAGAGTTTGGATGATTCAAAATAAAAAGGTGCAGGTTGCCCGTGACGTAAAATTTCTCAATGAATGTCAGCAAAACAAGACACTCATTGAGTTTACGCCAATAGCTGAAAATGAAATCGGTAAAGGATTGGAAATTGTAGTAAATAATGAAAATGAAAATAGAATTCAAGAAATAGATACTTAATGAAAATGAAAATAGAATTCAAGAAATAAATAATGAAGATGAAAATAGAATTCAAGAAATAAATGATGAAAATGAAAATAGAATTCAAGAAATAAATAATGAAGATGAAAATAGAATTCAAGAAATAAATGATGAAAATGAAGGAAATGAAAATCCTGTTGTAAGTACAAAAAGGGGAAGAGGAAGACCACGGATTATACGAACTGGAACAAGGGGAAGACCGAGGAAGATATATAAGGAAGTTTTAAATGACATTGAAGAAGAACAAGAAAACCAGGAATTTACAGCATTAGCTGAAATATCAGTAAAAGAAGCATTGTCTAGTTCTAATGAAAATGAATGGATGGACGCAATTCGAAGTGAAATAATCTCTTTATTAGAAAATAATACATGGAAACTTGTTGATAGACCAGAAGAAGAAAATATAATTGGTTGTAGAATGATATTAAGGAATAAATTAGGAGCAAATGGAATGTTAGAGAAAAGAAAGGCTCGACTTGTTGCAAAAGGATACGCGCAGCGTCCTGGAGTCGATTTCGATGAAACATTTTCTCCTGATGTCCGGTTAACTTCAATTCGTACATTATTTGCTCTGGCAGCCGAACACAAATTGGTTGTGCATCAGTTGGATGTCGTAACGGCTTTTTTGCATGGTGATATAGAAGAAAACATTTTCATGGAAATACCAGAATTTTTTGAAGAGATATTGCTCCAAATTGTCAATGATAAAGGTTACAAAAACGAGACAATAAAAAGAAATGCAAGAAGAATGCTAGAAGAGTTACATGATGGAGGTAAAGTGTGCATGTTACAAAAGGCTTTATATGGATTAAAACAATCAGGTCGTCAGTGGAATAAGAAACTGGACAAGAAACTCCAAGAAATAGGGTTAAAATCTTTAAATGGAGACCCGTGTGTTTATACAGCAAAACAAGGAAGTGATATAATGTTAATTGCTGTATATGTTGATGCCTTGATATTGGCTTCAGGAAATATTGATTGGATAACTGATATAAAACGAGATCTAATGAAAAAATTTAAAATGAAAGATTTTGGAAGAATTCACCATTGTCTCGGAATTGAAATTGAACAAAGTAAGGACAACAGCATAATCAAGATTTCACAAAGCACATATATCAAGAAAATTTTAAAACATTTTAATATGGAATTATCAAAACCAGTTAATACGCCGATAGCACCCAACGTAAAACTAACAAGGCCCGAATCCACTTCTGAAGAGGAGATGAAAAAGTATCCATTCAGACAGTTAATAGGATCATTGATTTATTTATCAACTGGTACCCGTCCTGATATAGCATTCACGGTGACTTATTTGAGCCAATTTAATAACTGTTATAATCTGGAACATTGGAAGGCAGCAAAAAGAGTCCTGCGGTACCTCAACGGTACAACTTCATATGGATTACGTTATGAAAGGTCTGGAAAATCTGTAGTTGGTTTTGTCGATGCCGATTGGGGTTCATGTTCTCAAGATAGAAGATCATACACCGGCTATGTTTTTATGCTAGCTGGAGCTGCAATTAGCTGGGAAGCTCGTAAACAAAGAACGGTAGCTTTGTCTAGTACTGAGTCCGAGTACATGGCATTAACTGAGGCAGCTAAAGAAGCTGTGCACTTAAAAAGATTTTTAAGTGAAATTGGATACGTAAATGACGATTTTAAATTTATCATATTCAATGACAATCAAGGTGCTCAGAAATTGGCGAAGAATCATGTTTTTCACTCGAGAACCAAGCACATAGACATTCGTCATCACTTCATACGTGACGTCTTAGAAACTGAAAATCTTCAACTTAAGTATTTGTCAACAGAAGATATGGTGGCGGATATATTTACTAAAGAGTTAAATGGACCTAAGTTCAGCAAATTTCAAAAGGACCTGGGTTTAGTAGATTGTAATAGATAATGAGATAACTGGTTGAGGGGAAGTGTTGGAGTATACAACCAGATATACATTATAAAAAGAAGACGATAGGTGTCAAATTAATTTAATTAATGTCAGTGAGTTTTATACTTAATAAAACTTTGTGTATTTAGTTTCTGTTTTTACTGGAGTATAATATTCATCTACGATCTACGAGACGTCCCAATAGAAAGTGTTAGAAGTGGCTTAGTGGGTCATTCTCTGATTTGGAGCAATCTTGATTATTGAATATATAAAAAAAAACCTCAATGAAAAAATCTGAAAAAAATTAAATGATGTTGAAATGACTAGCATATTGTTATGGTATCTTTAACAGAGCTTAAAAATTAGTTTTTTTTTTATAAAAAAATACATGATTCCACGTTAATGACAGGCCTGTCCATGTTCTGTAATCTTAGTGCCTGTGCATCGTTTTTTACTTTCTCACGTCTTTTCTCCTCACATTCTCGTTTTCTTTTCTTCCTTTCTTCGAATGTTAATTTAGTTCGCCCATTTCACAATATTCTAATTATATCCTGCAAATTAAAAAAAAAATGTCATTACCATTGACCCCGCTCATTAGCATGGATATTATCGGTCCACGTTAATGACAAGTAATTCCGTCCATGTTAATGACAAAATGGAGGTTAAAGTTAATACTGAGTATAAAAAATGTTTTCACTAAAATGCTTGTTTGCGTACTTAAAGTATTTGATGGAAACTAAGTAATCACATAATTTTCAAAATTAAAGGGATTGTAACATTAAACTTACAGTAACCGTGTTAATGACAAACAATTAACATAACCTTATCAATGTACAGCAAACCTTCTCTCTCAAGAGTCTAAACACTTACTGAATAACTCCAAATCTTCTGTAGACTGTTTCTCACACTAGTCACACATGTATTAACACTGTTGCCATTTTTCACAAAATTCGTTAAATTGAGAATTTTAAAGGTAAATTATTTCCATGTTAATGACAATAAAATGGAGTACAAAGTTTATCGCTTTGTAAAATACTACATAATTAAAATTAGGTAATCAGTAAAATTAGATGATAATGCATAAACATTCTTTTCAAGAAGGACATCCATGATAATTCATTCCAATAAAAGGAGACTTGTAAAACATACAATTTCCTATTAAAAATCTGCCGAAGACATGCCATGCTAATGACATTTTGACCATAAAGTTATTGTTTAAACACAATTGTTTATGTTAAAATAAAATAAACAAATGCGGCTTAGTAGAGCTTTAGAGGTAATAGGCATAAAATCAAAAACAAAAAAAATTATGTGGTTTTCAAGTTATCATTCAGGGACGTAATATTTCCCCAATCTAGAGAATGACCCTAGTGAACTTTGTAGAGTTGATCCACAGATTTATTCATATCTTTGCCGGGAGTCGTTAGAATCATAATTCATTTTGCTTGTATATTCTTATATAATGATATATTAATCCAATTAAATTTTATTGCAATTGCTTTTGTTGGAAAAATATGCCTTGCGATCAAATTAGAGGGTATATTTCTCATCGATCAATCACCTCCAAATTTTGGAATTCAATTCGCTATATCTTAAGTAATAATAATAGCACAGTCTTAATATTTGGATTATAAGGACAATTAAACATATTCTTTTGAATGACTTTAGAGCTTTTTAAATGTGCGCAATACTTTTTGAATTTGTCTACATTATTCATACACGTTCAGAAAATGCACAATTATACAGTAAAACATATACAACTTATTTGTTTCTTAGCATACTTCAATTAAATTTTCGCGAAATATAGATTAAAGTGCGTGGAATCGAATACATACAGTGAAAAAGCACCCATTGTTACGGGAGAAATAGGCAGGATGCATAAATCTCAAAGATGTGAATAAATCAACTGTATAAAGTTTACTAAGCCATCTTCTAACACTATTTTCTCTATGATAAAAATTTGTATGAATTTTATGATTAGTTCCACATTAAAGCTGAGACTTTTCTATACATTTTAGGTTGTTTCCATTTTTTTAGCGGCTCTGAATAGTAATAATTATCGATCGATATGTCCGGTCGTATGAAACTCCCAGAGAATTCTCATTTTCCGCGCATTTCGGAGCAGCTCAAAGCTATAAGTGGAAAACTGGATTTATCTCCTAAACGGCTTAAGTAAGACAAAAATTTGTAAAGACCTATTTTGTAGAGAAAGAGAAGAGCTACAGATTTTGTTGATTTTTTTTCTCTGTATTTTCATTATTTTAGCCGTTAGAGCAAAAAACCGAAAATTAAAAAGTTTTCCCAAATTTTTTTGAGTTTTCCCGGAACTTGGAAGTGCAAAGAATGCATAATTTCATTCTACAGGTTATTAACTACTTAAATCCCAGAGATGATTCTTTTATTAATTTTTGCGAGGTTTTTACAACATTTTGCCTTCATTGCATGTACTACTCTATACCATGGCATTTTTAATTTTTACACACACAAAAAATATTTCTATTCGATACAAAAATTATTTTCGCTTTATCAATGAAAATGATAACGGTATTTGTTTAAAATTTTGATATTCATATGGTCTTAGATATGAGAAAAGTTAATGCTGTACTAATTTATAGCTGTTTTGAAGATACTTTTTTGAAAATTACATATCTATTACTTGTCTATAATTTGTTCGTATGTACATGTACTATTTATTAATTCACATTATGTAATTAACAAGTTCTTAAAGTAAAAGCATTTGTTCAAAATTTTGATATTTAGATGATCTTTAATATGAAAAAGAATGATAGAATTTATCAGTCTCGCATCTAAACACATCGCAATTTATTTGTATGGCACAGTTAGCCGTAGCTGTGGCTTACACGTTTTTCAAAGATTATCGAAGAGCACAATATTTTCTCTAGCCCACTTGTCACCAACTTCTGATGCCACTAAACAGCACAGTTAAGGACGTACCACCAAATTCAACAGTGGAAAGAAATATTTTAAATTCTTTTGAGTGGGGTTGGAAAGAATCTTAAAATGGATTAATGCCAATTAGCACAACCAAATGTGTATATTTTAAAAATGAATTATTATTTGTTTGCTTATAATTGTATTGAAACATTCTTTATAGGATTTTGCAAACAGCAGAAAAAATAACTATCTATAACTAAAAGAAAAACTTTGTGTAGAAATATTAATGAAATCTTTGCATTCTTTCGATAACCTGAATTCTGGTTATGCTAGCAAATTAAAATCCTAAAATGAATTTGTCTAATTTCTTATTTGACAATTCTCATTCTAACACTAGCATCCACACAGTCCCCTACGGCCATGCAGATTAAACTAGTATCCACATAACCCCCTACGATTATGAAGATTCAGTTAAAAATGAGAACAAAGACCTAAAATGAATTTATTTATCTACCTTGTCTTAAAAAATTGTTCATTCCAATGGATTACATTTTCATGAAATCTATCATTCTGTTTCCTGGAAATGCTTAGCCTTTGAAACGTTTGTCGCCCTTATTCTGGAGCTCATCAGAAAGACATAAAGCCATTCATAAAGATGTTTCATGCAAAACCAAGACAATTTCTATGAATAAGTGTGAAATGATTATATTTGACATTGACTGATAAAAACAACCTCACCTATCTATTAGCTAACTGGTATTGGAGCCTATATACTCTATGTATGTTTTAAAAATGAATTATTATTTGTTTGCTTATAATTGTATTGAAACATTCTTTATAGGATTTTGCAAACAGCAGAAAAAATAACTATCTATAACTAAAAGAAAAACTTTGTGTAGAAATATTAATGAAATCTTTGCATTCTTTCGATAACCTGAATTCTGGTTATGCTAGCAAATTAAAATCCTAAAATGAATTTGTCTAATTTCTTATTTGACAATTCTCATTCTAACACTAGCATCCACACAGTCCCCTACGGCCATGCAGATTAAACTAGTATCCACATAACCCCCTTCATAATCGTAGGGGGTTATGTGGATACTAGTTTAATCTGCATGGCCGTAGGGGACTGTGTGGATGCTAGTGTTAGAATGAGAATTGTCAAATAAGAAATTAGACAAATTCATTTTAGGATTTTAATTTGCTAGCATAACCAGAATTCAGGTTATCGAAAGAATGCAAAGATTTCATTAATATTTCTACACAAAGTTTTTCTTTTAGTTATAGATAGTTATTTTTTCTGCTGTTTGCAAAATCCTATAAAGAATGTTTCAATACAAATGTGTATATGTATATGAATTGTATACAACTAATTATTTTTCCTTCAAGCGTATTTAAATATTTAAATTGTGGTACCAAAAACAGGAGAAGAAAAAAATACATTGTTTTACTAGTAACATAATGTTAGTACAAAAACCCACCACAGCGGCCGGTGGCAAGCTGTTCACTAGCCATAATCTATCATATCATTAGTTCACCATTGCCGTGTATTCGAATTACCTGTGATTTTCGCGTCAAATATGGGTGGCGAATTACAGGGTACTTACACCAACCGAATTACTGAAAATTGCAAATTCTTCTGTAGAAAATTTAATTCCTGCGAAATCTCACAAGGTTTATGAATTTGCATACGAGCAATATATTCGCAATTATTTTAAAAACGTTATGTTGGCATTTGTCTGAAAAAAATCTGAATCTGGGCACAGTACTCAATGCCTAAATCTGAATTAAACCTAAGAACCGCTGCCTGAAAGGAATCACCATTTCCACATCCAGAATTTTCATCCAAAGTTCTTTAAGGGAAACATCTTGACTACCTATATTAGCACTATAGTATGTGGAAATTATTGGTCATGGAATTTTAATAATGTTTGGGACAGATGTCAGAGAAAAGTTTGAGGTGTTGGTTTCTACCATATACGTTAAAAATTAATTTTCTAGTTTACCCTACTTATTTTCCCCTATTCGCAACCTACCACCTCCCACTCCTTCAATGGAATCATCTCAATCAGGTGTCATTACAATTCATACGTGTACTAACTTTCAAGTGAATATCTCAATTTTATGTTATCAATCCCATTAATATCGGATCGGAGGTGGTGGGCGTGGGGGGGGGGGTTGAATAATATTAGAAAGAAATCTGAGGTCTTGGTTTCTAGTATATACACCAAATCCCAAGTTTCTGTACTCTTACAGCTTGCTTTACTTATTTTTCCCTATTTACTTCTACTTATCCCCCACTCCTTCAACGAAATCATGTGAAAATATTATCTAGTTTCAGATGTCGTTATAATACATACGTGTACCAAATTTCAAGTGAAAATCTCAATTTCATTTTATCAACTCTTTTAATAAGGGAGTGGGAGGATGGAAAATATTATCAAAAAACCTGAGGCAATCGCTTCTAATATATACACCAAATCGCAAATTTCTGTGCTCTTACCAGCTTGCTTTACTTATTTTCCTTTATTTAACCCCCTACCTTTCAATGGAATCATCTCAAGAGAATATGTCAATTTTATTTTATCAACCCCTTTAATAATGGAGTAGGGGTTGAAAATATTATGAAAAATCTGACACCTTAGGGGTACTTACGCCGAATTTCAAGTTTCTGTACTCTGTAAAGCAAGCTGGTAAAGCTTGCTTTACTTATTTTCCTCTACATACCCTTATTTAACCCCCAACCCTTCAACGGAATCATCTCAAAATATAACTTAATTCCAGATGTCGTTATACTACATACGTGTACCAAATTTCAAGTGAATATCTCAATTTTATGTTATCAGCCCCTTTAATAATGGAGCGGGTGTGTGCGTCTGTGTGTGTGGGGGGGGGGGGGGGGGTGAAAAATATTATAAAAATATATGGGGCCTTGGCTTCTAGTACATACACCGAATTTCAAGTTTCTATACCCTTACCAGCTTACTTTTCTTATTTTCTCCTATTTACCGCTATTTAACCCCCAACCCTTTAACGGAATATTCCCAAAATATTATTTAGTTTCTGATGTCATTATAATATATACGTAGGTCAAATTTCAAGACAATATTTCAATTTTATTTTATCAATCCCTTTAATAATGAAGTGGGGGAGGGGGGGGGGGATGGAAAATATTATAAACGATTTTGAGGCCTTGGCTTCTAGTTCGTACATCAAATTTCAAGTTTCTGTAGTCTTACCAGCTTGCTTTACTTATTTCCTCCTATTTACCTCCCCAACCCTTCACCAGATATATCCAAAAAACAATCCAGTTCCAGATCTCATTACAAAATATACGTATACAAAATTTCAAGACAATATTTTAAATTGTTCCGAAAACGTGCGGACAAGAAAAGTTACAGACAGACTGACCGACAGACAGAATTTTTTTTTTTCGCTCAAATTTAAAATATCGACGTTATCCTTAATGTGATATATATTAGCTTAGACGGTAAAAATATTAAGTAGAGGGAGGTGGAGGGGCAAAATGCTACAGCTGTTCTCGATGCCTATATTTTTTTTTATTCTCTCAAGAGTATTGAAAAAATGTTTTTCGCCCTCTAGCGGCAAAACCACGTAACTTTGAAAAAAAAAACAGAGAACAGAATTTGTCGAAGATTTTTTTATCTACAACTTTGATATCTTGATATTTTTTTATAAAATGCATAGTTTTGGCTTAAAATCAAACACCAAAAAAATTTATACATTTACATATACTTCAGCGCGCTCTAGCGGCGCAACTAAGCGGAGTTTCAAGAAAATAAAAAGAACAAAAATTGTAGAGAATCGCTAGATCTGCCATATCAAGTCAGGCCATACTTTCTCAAAAATTTATAGTTTTGCAGCAAAACGCAAAAAGCCGCCAAAATGGTCAAAAATACATATATATGTATCTATATCTAAAAAACAACCCTTTATTTTTCATGCGCTTGGTGCAAAATTTTCCTAATTTGAAGGGACTATGAAGAAAAAATAGTATATATTAGACGAAGTACAACGACTCGCCTCAGCTATAAATCCTGGGCCAAACACAAAAAAGGAGTGCGTTCCACTCCTAGAAATATAATACACTAGTGTCATCTTTGTTGATATTGTTACCTACCCAAATATTTAATCAGTATCGAGAAAAAATCAAAGCATTATCTTAAAATACTTCATAAAAGAAGACTCGTATTTTCTTTATGAGTCCAGAAATACATCAATCTATAAAATTCATAATCCTCAAGGAAGATTAAATTTTCTAGAGATGTTTCTTAATGAACGCTTTTCGTCATCATCACCCCAACTATTTTATACATTTAAATAATCACCTGGTGATTGATAAGGCATCACAACATAGGTATTATATTTCATGATAATGACGATTATCATAAAAGAAAGGAATTTCTTTAAGCTACAAACTACTGTATGATGTAATGCTGCACATTCAGCGATATACCCGCTGAAAAATATGAGTAACCTCTTTACCTAGTTTTTAATAGACTTCAAAAATGTTTTAAAAAAATTATATTAAAAAATATTTTTAAGAAAAAGCTTTTATTTTAAAAAACTACTAAAAAGTAAAAAAAAAAAAATAAAAAATTTAATTCATAAACCTGGAAACCCAAGCTTTGGGGACGGTCATATAGCACTATTGGTGTATGAATATTAAAAAAGATTTTTTATTTTTAGTACAGTTTATTAAAATAAAAGCTTTAACATTAAAACATTTTTTATATAATTTTTTTTTCGACATAAGTTTACTTTACTCTTGAACGATTTTCTTATTTTTTGCCCTACCCTGTATACTATTTAACTTGAAGCCATTCTAAGTGCACCTGAAATGGTTGTCGGACACGCAATAACTTTTGGCGGTATTTAAACTTTAGTTATGCAACTAAAATTTTTTTCCCATTTGTTGCACACTTAATCGACCACACTGTATATCCTGGGTGTAGAATCAGGTCATGCCTATCACAAAAATGCATTGTCATCGAAACTGAATTAACGTGTAAAATTTCAATTCCGTAGGATAAGAGGAAGTGGTTTCAATTCAGTGAATGTCATGAAACGTCGAGATTTTATATGTTAGCGAAAAAAAAAAAAATTCAGTCTGTAACTTTTTTTGTCCGTACGTTTTCTCCGCAACGGTTTAAAATATTGACTTGGATTTTGTACACGTATATATTATAATGAGATCTGGAACTGGATGGTTTTTTTTTAACATATCCGGTGAAGCGTTGGGGGGTATATAGGGGGAAATAAGTAAAGCAAGCTGGTAAGAGTACAGAAACTTGAAATTTGGTGTATGTACTAGAAACCAAGCCCTCAAAATTTTTATAATATTTTCCATCCCCCATCATCCCCCACTAAATTATTAAAGGGGCTAATAAAATAAAATTGGGATATTCACTTGAAGTTTGGTATACTTATATATTATGACATCAGGAACTATATTATATCTTGGGATTATTCCGTTGGAGGGCTGGGGGTTGAATAGGGGTAAATAGGGGAAAATAAAGCAAGCTGCCCACACAGCACATGACAGCCCTAGGATATCCTCATTTGGTCCCGAATATCCAAATCGAGGACAACACTCCTCAGGATATCCTTAGCATATCCCAATAAAATGTATACAACCTGAGAATATCCCAAATGGGGATATCCTAGACAAATCCTGGCAGGATGTCCTAGTAATACCCTGCAAAGATATTAAAAGCCTAACACAATATCCACTGTGGGAATATCATGGGCAAGTCATCCTAGAGTCGTCCTATTATAAGTATTATTATTTAGATTTCAACAACAAATATAATGAAAAGTATATATATCATTATGAGGCTATTTATTTATAAAGTTTTGTATTGGTTCGAAAAATTTGCTTCTAATAACTTATTTGTTTGTTCTATTTGATAATCCCCTCCAGTATAAATAATTCATTAAAAATTTATATCTTATTTAAATAGCAGTTGTTTATAATTCGGTTTTAATACATTTGCTGTGTTTTAAATTAGCCGCCTTTTTGTGACAAGTCGAAAGTTCTAAGAAATCCGCCGGGCGTCGATGTTTTTTCCAGGTTCATTTTAAAGTTCTCTTGACAAATAAGATTACGTTAAATATTTCATAAATATAATGCTGCTATGTTATATCTTTGTATTTATTGTATTATCTAAAAGGGGAAAATGTGATTGGTTATTGTCCATAGATGTTATATTGTCAGATACGTAATCCTTTATATTTTTCTGAGCGAATAGATTTTTTTTAAATTAATTATAACTTCAGCACGCTATGATTTTTTTAAAGTTGTGCATATCATCCCCTATAACTTCTAACCACCCTAAACTGTGTTAATTTTAATAATACGATAAAAGGCAAGAGATCATTTCTATGAAACATTTTCTTTATAGGATTTTGCAAACAGTGGAAAGAAAAGCTATCTATGAGAACTAAAGGAAAAACTATATATATAAAAATATTAATGAAATCTTTGCATTCTTTCGATAACCTGACTTCTGGTTATGCTAACAAGTAAAATTCTGATTTGCCATTCTCATTTTAACACTAGCATCCAACCTAGTCCCCTACGGCTAAGCAGGCTAAACTAGTATCTACATGATCCCCTACGATATGTAAATTCAGTTAAAAATGAGAACAAAGGCCTGAAATTAATTTATTTACGTACCTTGTCTTTAAAAAATTTTTCATTCAAATGAATTACATTTTCATAAAATCTCATTCAGTTTCTTGGAAATGCTTAGCCTTTGAAACGTTTTTCGTCCTTATTGGGGACTCATCAGAAAAGCCTAAAGCCACTCATGGAACATCGTTATGAGTGGCATTAGGTTTTTCTGATGAGTCCCCAATAAGGACGAAAAACGTTTCAAAGGCTAAGCATTTCCAAGAAACAGAATGAGATTTTATGAAAATGTAATTCATTGAATGAAAAATTTTTTAAAGACAAGGTACGTAAATAAATTAATTTCAGGCCTTTGTTCTCATTTTTAACTGAATTTACATATCGTAGGGGATCATGTAGATACTAGTTTAGCCTGCTTAGCCGTAGGGGACTAGGTTGGATGCTAGTGTTAAAATGAGAATGGCAAATCAGAATTTTACTTGTTAGCATAACCAGAAGTCAGGTTATCGAAAGAATGCAAAGATTTCATTAATATTTTTATATATATAGTTTTTCCTTTAGTTCTCATAGATAGCTTTTCTTTCCACTGTTTGCAAAATCCTATAAAGAAAATGTTTCATTACTATAAGCAAACAAATAATAAATAATTCACTTTCAAACATGCATAATATATATAGGCTCCAATATCATTTCTATGTAATATTTCATGCTTTTACAATTTTTATTTGAAACTTTTTTTAATGTCTTTTACACATTTTGAGTAATTTTGATAAAACAATTTGTTATGTTTCTTTTTTCACCTTTTTTCGAGGTTGAAAAAGAAATTTCTTTCATTAATCGTGTTCAAATACTTCAAAGTAACATCAAAAATTCAAGTATTTACCTTAAAATTTTGCTTTGTCGACCTATTTCATTGGACTATATATAACCTCTATTAGTTTGGTAGATTTACTTTTAAAGCGATATAAGCCAACTGATGGATACAAATTTGAACAAAGGTTCAAATTTAAAATTTCCACGTTTCATGGCGTTCTAAACCTATTTCAAAAAAATACATTGGAATTTTTTTTTACCATTTTTGAAAAAATCTTACCACTAAAGTAGATGGAAACATTTTTTTCATTTGTTCAAGTTTAAAATTTCCACGTTTCCATGACATTCTAAACCTATTCAATCGAATTTAAAAAAATTTTTGAAAAATTTAAAAATTTTGAATTTTTTTTTATCTATTTATCACTACTTACTATAGAATAAATGAAAAATCATGTTTTGCTCAAATTTAAAACTTCCACGTTTCATGACATTCCAAACCTATTTCGGAAAAAAGAATTGCAACATTTTTTTACCATTTTGGAAAAAAAATTACCACTAGAATAGATGGAATAAATTTTTTCCTGCTCAAATTTAAACTTTTCACGTTTAATGCATGACGTTCTAAACCTATTTCAGAAAAAGAAATTTGGATAATTTTTTTCATCATTTTCGAAAAAAATTTTACCGCTGAAATAGATGGAAACATTTTTTTTCTTTGCTGAAATTTAAAATTTTCACGTTTCATGGCATTCTAAACCCATTTCAGAAGAAAAAAAAATTATAATTTTTTTACCAACATTTTTGAAAAGTTTAAAAAAATTAAATTTTTTAACCACCTCTATACTTCCACTCCACTACGTGAATGTGGAATTGAAAATGTGACAGATGGCAATAATTTTTGGCATATGCACCTATTGCACTTTTATTGAAAAATGTACAGGGTGGTCATCCCAAGAAATAATTCAGTCATGGTGGACATTTGTAAAGGTATTTGCGCAAGCCTTCCATATTTGACACCTGTTATTTAGTATTGAACTTTTGCTGTTGGATGAGCACCCTGTATATTTTTTTGATCAAAACTGATCAGGTTTTCTCTGTAATAATAGTGATAACTATATTCCGATTATTATTTTCAATGTCATTTCGTAATTATTAATTTTTTAGAGTGACACAAATAAAGAGGAAAGTTCTGTGTAAATACCTTTACCGATTTCTTTTTCTGAAATAGGTTTAGAATGTCATGAACGTGAAAATTTTAAATTTGAGCAAAAACAATTTTTTCCATCTATTCCAGTCGTAATTTTTTTTTTCCAAAATGGTAAAAAAAAAAATTCCGAAATAGGTTTGGAATGTCATGAAACGTGGAAATTTTAAATTTGAGCAAAAAAATTCATCTATTCTATAGTGAGTAGTGACAGTTTTTTAAATTTTTTTGGAAATTTTTGAAAACTTTTTTGAGTAGGTTTAGAATGCCATGGAAACGTGCACATTTTAAATTAGAACAAAGAAAAAAAGTCTATTTTAGTGGTACATTTTTTTCAAAAATGGTAAAAAAAAAATCATTTTTTTTTTAAATAGGTTTAGAGCGCTATGAATTCGAAGAAAGAAAAAAAAAATTTCGGATTTTAGTGGTAAAAATTTTTTCAAAAATGGTGAAAAAAAATTTCAAATTTCTTTTTTCTGAAATAGGTTTAGCGTGTCATGAAATGTAGAAATTTTAAATTTGAGCAAAAAAAAATTTATTCTTTATTTAAGTATTCCCTTTAGACCCTGTATATTTTCCAGTGAAAGTTTTACCATTTCTTCGCTGACAGTAGCGTCAACTACCTACCAAATTTGACGCTCTCCGTCAAGCAGTTTTTTAGTTAATGCACCAACAGACAGACAGACAGGCAGGCAGACAGACAGACTGATTGACGGAATTCAAAATCCGAAAAATCTCGGAGGGTGATTTTTTTCGAATACAATACTTCCCTTCGGTATGATAGGGAAGTAAAAATATGTTGTTTTACGACTTGCTGCATTCAACAATTGACAATTCAATTTTCGCCTTTATTATTTTTTTTTGGCGCTATATTTACGCATCAGCATGGCGTTCCAGCATCTTACTTAAACCGTTCCAGAGAAAAGTTACAGACAGACAGCGAGATCAACAGACAGATCGACCGAAATTTCCTTTCGCTCAACTTTAAAATTTCGACGTTTCATGACAGTCTACGTTTGTTTCAACAAAAAAAAAAAAAAAAAGAAATTTCTTTTATTATGCTTCCACTCCCCTACGTGGTTGTGGAAATAATTATTATGAAATAAAATTTCATTAACATTATTACCTAATATTAAGGTCTATGTAAAAATGAACAAACAATTAAATTGAACGCATTTCTCCCTTTTTGTAAATTTTAAGATTAAGTGCACTTATGGAATTTACGGCCACGAATGCATTTTGGTCGATATTTTTTACTTTCCTTTTAATGCAGTATCGTCGCACTCGCTAAAGTTCAAGGATACTCAATGCCGGAAAGCCCCTCTTTTAATCCTGCAGTTGCTGTCCACTTTCTTTTCTTCGGATAACATCCATTCTCTTCTATTGTTGAAATAAAGTATACCAGATATGTCGAAAAATTACTTATTGTAAAGAATGTTTTCAACGACTTTGGTGAATAGTTGCAATAAAATCAGTATGTTCGTAGGAAATCATTAAGTTTTGCATAATAATGTTTCCATTTTCTATGGTTTATTACAAACTAAATACATGCTCAGAAAATCGTTTTTAACGTACTATTAAAGTTTCTAATAGTTTTCGGGTTATGTTTAAAGGAGACGTAAACTGATAGACATACAGGGTGTAATCAGTTTCATGTCATTAAAAAAAAATCGGTAAAGTTATTTACACAGAACTTCCCTCGTTATTCGTGCATGACAGTCACTCAAAAAAATTATTAATTACGAAATGACATTGGGAATAATAATAGGAATATAATTATTGGTATTATTACAAAGAAAACCTGATAACTTTTGGTCAAAAAAATATACAGAGTGTTCATCCAACAGCAAAAGTTCAATATACTAAATAACAGGTGCCAAATATGGAAGGCTTGTGCAAATACCTTTATAAATGTCCACCATGACTCAATTATTTCTTGGGATGCCATTATTCAACAAAAGTATATAATAGGATATGCCAAATATTATTGCCATCTCTCACATTTTCAATCCCACATTCACGTAATGGAGTGGAAGTATAGTGGTGATTAAAATATAGAACAAATTTTCAAACATGTTTTCTGTCTATTCTAGTCTTAATTTTTTTTTTAAATTGGTGAAAATATGTTGCAATTTTTTTTTCCGAAATAGGTTTAGAATGTTATGAAACGTGGAAATTTTAAATTTGAGCAAAAAAATATTTCATCTATTCTATAATGGTGATAAATAGACTACTAAATCATGTTTTCATTTTTTTTTATTTTTCTAAAACATTTTTAAATTTGTTTTAATAAATTTGGAATGCCATGAAAACGTGGAAATTTTAAATCGGAAAAAAATTCCATCTATTTATGGTAAAATTTTTTCAAACATTTTTTATTTTTTTAAAAATTTTTCTTTAAATAGATTTAGAACGCTATGAAACGTGGAAATTTTAAATTTTGAGAAAAAAAAAATTATCTATTTTGGTGGTAAAATTTTTTTCAAAAATGTTGGTAAAAAATTTTCAAATTTTTTTTTTCTTTTAAATAGATTTAGAACGCTATGAAACGTGGAAATTTTAAATTTTGAGAAAAAAAAAATTCATCTATTTTGGTGGTAAAAATTTTTTCAAAAATGGTAAAAAATTTTCAAATTTTTTTTTTTCTTTTAAATAGGTTTAGAATGCCATGAAACGTGGAAATTTTAAATTTGAACAAAGAAAAAATTTTTTTTTAGTGGTAAAAATTTTTTCAAAAATGAAATAGGTTTAGCGCGTCATGAAACGTGGAAATTTTAAATTTGAGCAAAAAAAATTTTCTTTTCACTATTTATTCCGTTTAGACGGTCCACCCTGTATATTTTTCAGTGAAAATTCTACCAGTTCTTCGCTGACAGTAGGGTTAACTACCTACCAAATTTGACTGCTCTCCGTCAAGTAGCTTTTTAGTAAATGCACCAACAGACAGACAGACAGACAGACAGACAGACAGACTGACGGAATTGAGAAACCTATATTTTCGGAATCTACTTGTTCTGAAACGTCAGAATCCGAAAAAATCTCGGAGGGTGATTTTTTCTCGAATACAATACTTCCCTTCGGTATGCGAGGGAAGTAAAAACTGGTAATGGGGACTGACTAGACAAACAAAAAACCTTTATGACTTTTCCCTCTAGGGGCACTTTGAAAAAACTGACCTAGGTCAACATTTTAAACATTTTTTTTTGTTCAATATTAATGTAGAAAATAATGGATTTGTAGTTCCCAATATACATAAATTTTCATAAAAAAGTGCAGTCCTCGGCGTCACATGCGGTGTCAAAGCAAAGGCCTTGGATCATTGATCGCCTTTGATGGACCGACTCAACAGAACTGAGGCAATTATAAAGAGGTAAATAATTCGTTATCTTTTCGTGCACAACTGCAAGCAAATAATGGCCATAGAAGTTTAAACAGAGCATTTCTTTACATGTGTGTCTTTTAATTTGGAACAAAATATTGGATTAATGTTTATAATTTAGAATATTTAAATGTGATTTATTAACGTTTGTAACATAAGTGAGTGTCCTGGGTTAAAAGCTTACCACCTAAGTAAATTATTCGAAGTCTCTGCATCTGCATCAATACACAGTTCGGTACGTCGAATTAAGGACATACGTACTCCGTTCAACACTAAACAATAAACTATCAACTAACGTTGTCAATAAAAAAAAAATAGAAGAAAAACTTGGTCCAAAATCCAGAACGGAATAGGTAAAGAACGAACAAGTAAGTTGTGTCTGTACGTAATCAAGAATTTAACGACTTGAACGGTAAATTCAATAAAATAAATCTTAACTATAAATACACAGTGACCCGAAATTCAAAAATAACCAAAGCAACGAACGGCGGGGCGGGTTGGACGTGTGTACATAACGAAACACCCACAGTAACTAAAATATTGCACAAGGGAGAGTCAGAGTATAAGGCAAAGACACGCGCGACGATCTAAACCTACCTCAATATTCCAGCAGTTCTCAAAAGATTTTATTGAAAATTTGCGAAATTTTTGTTTATTTTTTTTTCTCCAAAACTGTGAGCTTTAGACCCCATTTATATAAGGTTTTTTGTTTGTCTTGTCGTTCCCCACCACCAGATTTTTTTAATGACATAAATTTAATTACACCCTGTATAGTAGATACACATTAAGTACAAGGTCATTTACTTTGTGGATTAGCCAGATCATTACGGTGGCCATTCCCTAGAAAGAGACATCCAATAGGGAAGTATTTATTATTTTTGGCCATACCTTTTTTTACTTAGTACGTATATTAAAAAAAAAACTGTTACAGTACCTAAGTAGAACCATAACAAGACTATTACTATGAATTTTCACTCAATAATTTCAGTGGTTTGCCAAATAGCTACATTTAATCTTAAAAACTATGTTAATCTTCCTATTTTGTAGTTTTAAATCCAGCTATTTTACAAACCACTGAAATTATTTAGTGAAAATTCATAGTAATAGTCTCGTTATGGTTCTACTTAGGTACTCTTATAGTTTTTTTAAGTATACGTACTAAGAAAAAAAAGTCATGGCCAAATATAATAAATATTTCCCTATCGGATGTCTCTTTCTAGGGAATGGCCACCTTAATGTTATTATTTTTTCCATAACAGAGAAAATGTTTTATTGTGTAACACATCATATATTATCCTAATGTTAGAATATTCCTTAATGATATTCATATTTCATCATAACATACAGGGCGATCTTTAAATACCATATTTTAAGTTTAAAAAAGTTGAGGTCAACATTCCTAAATGCCCTAGTTTCTGAAATACATTTTTTTTTCATTTTCAGTGCCCAATAACATAATATAATATTGCCCCGAATACCAAGGTTATAGAGTTTAGACGAATAATGCATCAACTACATTTAATTATCATATCATAGCATACCTAGAGTGAGACATGGCTGAACTCGAATGTTCTTGATTCTGAATTATTCTGTAATAACTATAATATCGTGCAGATAGAAAATTTAATGAATTGAACTTAAGTAGAGGAGGTGGTGTGTTATCAGCAGTTGATAAAACATTTTCTGTCGTCTTACTCAATTTGAATTCAATCAGTAAAAGTGTTCCCTCTGTAGATATCATTGGCTTAAACATTATTATAAACAATACGCAAAACCTAACTTTGTTCTGTGTGTATGTCTCTCCTAATACAAATGTTGAAGTTTATGAAACCCAATTTGAAGAACTTACAAATATATAATCTACCTATGGAAATAATATATTAATAATGGGCGATTTTAATATGGCAGATTATTTTGAAAGCTTGAAATCATTAGAAAAATCCCCTAAATTAATACAGCTAGATCTCTTATGAAATTTTCTCAATCTAAAACAGCATAATTTCATAACAAACGATAAGGGGAGGCTATTAGATTTGGTTTATAGCAACATAAATTATCTAGTTACAAAATCAGAAGCCTGCGAGCTAGTAGAGGATCCACATCATCCGGCATTGGATATAATATATGATTTAAAGATAGTTGGCACATTTTATTCCTATAACCAAATACCAAATTATAATTTTTAAAAAGTCGATTTTCCGTCATTGTATAATAGTTTGTGCCACACTGAATGGAATTTTTTATATGATGTATCGAATGTAGATCAAGCAACTCAAATTTTTTATGATGTTATTTACGAGAATCTATCCTCATACGTTCAACAACAACTCTTCCGCGTACAAACAAATATGGTTCTCAAAAAACATAATTAAAAATCTCAAATATAAAAATAAAATATGGAATAGATATAAAAATACTAAAGATGCCGTGCTATATGAGGAATATAAGAACATTAGAACAAAAATAAAAAAAGATATTGATGACTCGCATATAAGCTTCCTACTTAAGATAGAAAATAACTTAAAAAATAATCCAAAAATGTTTTGGTCCTACATTAAAAATTAGTCAAAAACAAGCTCAATACCTAACAGTATGGGATATGAAGATACCTCATATAATGACCCCCAAGATATAGTAAATACATTTTCAGAATATTTCAAATCAGCATACCCTGCATCAACTAATAATGTCAGTATGGGTGGCGAAAGTGAACCTGTGGACACACAAAATATATTCATACCTACAATCCCAGAGGCAGAAGTTATTAAAGGGTGCAAAAAATTAAAGCCAATATTTACAGCAGGTCCAGATGGAATACCAGCTTTCTTCGTTAAAGATTGCGTCTCAATATTGGCCGGTCCCTTGTCATATATATTTAATTTATCCTTAAATAATGGCATTTTTCTAGCCTTTGGAAAATATTTAAAATATGCCCTGTACACAAATAGAATTCCAAAGAAGACATAAAAAATTACAGGCTAATCACCATAATTAATAATTTCTCTAAACTATTCGAATTCGTTCTCTACGACTATATTTTTCCTAACATAGAAAATAAAATATCAAGCCATCAACACGGGTTCATGCCAGGTAGATCTACGACTTCAAATTTATTGTGCTTGACTTAATATCTTTGTGAAGTCTTGGATGGAGGTGATCAGTCGACGTTATTAACACAGATTTTTCCAAAGCGTTTGACAGGCTTGACCATGGTATCTTATTAAATAAATTAACAAATTTTGGATTATCGTATGAGTTTGTTTAATTCTTTACCTCATATTTAAGCAACAGGTTACATGTTTATTGCCATGGACACAAGTCTGTCGAATTTAATGCCGAATCATGAGTCCCTCAAGGGTCAATCCTTGGTCCACTTTTATTCAATGTCTTTATCAATGACATAGTTACAAACTTACAGTGCGCACATCTACTCTATGCCGATGAGCTAAAAATTTACTACAGCGTTAGCTGCAATGCAATATAGAATTGCTCAAGTCGGATTTGGAAAATATTGATAACTGGTACAATAAAAACAAACTGTTTCTAAATGTTGAAAAATGTAATTGTGTCACCTACTCACGTGGGCATAACATTTTCATTAATGAGTATAAAATAAACGATAGTGTCATACAAAGAGTTAATAGATTTAAGGATCTAGGTGTTACTTTTGATAGCAAGATGACTTTTATTTATCACATAAATAACATCGCATCTTCAGCTTTCAAAACATTGGGATTCATAATTAGAAACTTCGAAGATTTCAAGAATGTTGAAACTATGAAGCTTCTATTTAACTCGTTTGACGGAAGTAAATTAGAGTATGCTGACGTAATCTGGAGTCCCCACTACATCGTTCATGTTAATAAACTGGAGAATATTCAAAGAAAATTTTTAAAATACTTAAGCTACACCGAGGACAAGACCTATCCAGTTGTTGGAATTAGTAATGATATTTTGTTAAATAGATTCTCACTTAACTCACTTCAAATTCGCCGAGAATTACACGGAATTGTAACTCAGTCTAAAATATTAAACAATAAACTCGACTGTTCTGATCTATTAAAACTCATTGACCTACGAGTTCCTTCTAAATCAACTCGACTCGACTCCACCAAACGTTTCATATCAAAGCTTCACGCATCAATCTATTAATGTATTCCTATTAATGTCATATGCAGGAATTATAACCATATACAGAATAATATTGATATTTTTCGTTGTAGAATTAAGGATATAAAGAATATATACGAACATAATTTGTAATACTTCTGTTATTGTAGAACTAAGGATTTTATTGTAGAATTAAGGATTTAAAGTGTATATATGGACATAATTTGTAATACCTACTTCTGTCATAACACAATATTTATTGTTAGTATTCCGATTCTGTAATTGGGACTTTCGTCCTGTTGAGTCGTGTAAATAAATAAATAAATAAGTAGTCCACATCCAAGGTATCAAATGCCTTGGCTAAGTCGAGTTGTAGTATTACCACACCTTTGTCGAAATTATTGTAGATGGTGTCAACTAATTACACGCTAGCAGTCTCTACTGATTTACCGCCCCTAAATACCTACAACTAAAGATAAATTTGTACAAGCCAAAAACTCGTTTTCCGTAACTTTACATGTTAATTATACATAGACGCGCTAATTTCCAGCTGTTGAATTTTAGGTACAATAGTTATTCGTCATACTGAGAGATACATATTTCCGCTGAAGAGCCCCGGTTGGCATTTTTTTTTTAAACTCATTTTTGCCTAGGCTAAAAAGGGGTGAACTGGGAATGACTCAGATGTAATGTAATTATACGCCTAAAATCTGTCCTTAAGAGGTTGACCTCGAATTTCTAAACACCCTGTAAAAGTGCATCAATTAATAGTAGGTTGCTGGTAATTAAGCCAACCAAAGGCATTTTATTTTCCCAGGATAATTTGTATTTACACTACATAACAATATATTTCTGTGGTTTCATTTTATCTGTTTTATGTTATCCTTCAATAGTAAGGATTCTTTTAATTTAGTAACGATTTAATTGTCTGTGTTTTCAGCAATGGAAGAAATATTAACCGAAGGAAAGAATTTCAAGTTAGTAGACGATTCAGAGCTTCCGGAAATAATAGAATTTCTTGGTAACTACTTACCCGACTCTATTAAGGTAAGTTATATTCATGTTTTATAGAAATTATTGATAACGCCCAAGTAATTTAAATGCTTTTTAGATTTATTTAGGTTATATCAGTGTTATATAATGGACACCTCTTAAACCATCGATTTATGGCAGATTTATTAAATGCCATGTGTACTTAAAAAATAGTTTTTCCCTAACGAAAGTTTTAAAAAGCCTTCAAGAACATTGAAACTAAATTATCAAGCCTTCAATAAAACTTTATAGCTGTTAGGTTCATGTCAGGAGGATCAAGTTTCATAGAGATTAAGCAAATGTTGTGGTTTTATCATTGCTTTATGAAATTAATTTGAGGTGGTTGTTAATGATGGGCTATAAATCTAATATACTTTGAAATCACTAAGTTTCAGGTTCAATCTTAATGAAGTAACTGCTGGCTAGAGTTTCAATGAAGCACACAAACATCCTTAATCAATCAGTCTTATAGTGCAATGCAGGTTTTCACGGCCGTTGTCCAATGAAGTAGTTTTTTCCGGGTTTTGCCGCGGTCGTCGAACTTGACGACGTTTCGCTGATCATGCTTCTTCAGGAGGGTTCCAAAGACTAAAGTTGTTGAGTTCGGCTCCTCGTTATACAACTAGGCGTTACTACGCTTGGTTGTAAATTTGTCGTGCTCCGTTGATCGTGACCGATTACATTACTGGTACCTGGCAAAGCCAGTCTCCATGTATTGCATGGTCGATACCCAGCTTCTCTGTTGAAATTGCTCTTATTTTTCATAATTTTCAGTGATTCCCTAATAATTCTTGGGTAATAACGCGCACTTCTGTCCAATATCCTAACGTTCACGTATTTGATCTTATGGTTCTCATTGTGATGAACATGTTCTGCTACAGCCGACTTGTCTGTGTATCCGAGTCTAGTATATCTCTGATGTTCCTTAATTCTACACTGGATATTTCGCCCTGTTTGTCCGATATAACATTTCCCGCATATACAGTCCAACTGGTAAACACCTTTCGTCAACAGTTTAGGGATGGGGTCTTTGTTTGAGGGAAGCAACTGTTGTATTTTCTTCACTGTTCGAAAACGTACACCTATTTTCTTTTTTGATAGAATTCTTCTTGGCCTATCCGTGACTCCGGCGACGAATGGTAAGCACGCATATGTTGTTCCTTTTCTTCAGTTATTGTTCTTCTCTGTCTGTTAATAATTAGTTTCATATCTCTTTGCTTGTAACCATTCTTTTTCTAGTGCTTGTTGGACGTTTTTAAGTTCCTCGGCTTTGCTCTTTTCGTCACATATTGTTATAGCTCTGTGGAGCAAAGTTCTTATCAGCGACATCTTTTGTTGTGGGTGGTGGTGTGATGTAGCATGCAAGTAACGATCAGTATGTGTTTTCTTCCTATAAACTCCATGGGCCAGTTTACCATTTCTTGAACGGTTCACCAATACATCTAAGAAAGGTAAACCTCCCTCTTGTTCGGTCTCCATCGTATACTTGATGTTTGGATGGCGATTGTTTAAATGATCGAAGAAGGTAGTTAACGACGCCGCAGTGAGAAGAAAAAGAAATGTTGGTTACGCTACATAGACGACATTTTCATTATGTGACCCCATGGAGAATCGTCGTTAACTACCTTCTTCGATAATTTAAACAATCGCCATCCAAACATCAAGTAAACTGGCCCATGGAGTTTATAGGAAGAAAACACATACTGATCGTTACCTGCATGCTACATCATACCACCACCCACAACAAAAGAGGTCGCTGATAAGAACTTTGTTCCACAGAGCTACAACAACATGTGACGAAAAGAGCAAACAGGAGGAATTTAAAAACGTCCAACAAGCACTAGAAAAGAATGGTTACAAGCAAAGAGATCTGCAACGAATTATTAACAGAGAGAAAAGAACAATAACTGAAGAAAAGGAACAACCTACAACATATGCGTGCTTACCATTCGTTGCCGGAGTCACGGATAGGCTAAGAAGAATTCTATCAACAAAGAAAATAGGTGTACGTTTTCGAATAGTGAAGAAAATACAACAATTGCTTCCCTCAAACAAGGACCCCATCCCTAAACTGTTGTTGTTGGTGTTTACCAGTGGGACTGTATATGCGGAAAAAGTTACATCGGACAAACAGGGCGAAATATCCAGTGCAGAATTAAGGAACATCAGAGGTATACTAGACTTGGATACACAGAGAAGTCGGCTGTAGCAGAACATGTTCATCACAATAAGAACCATAAGATCAAATACGAGAACGTTAGGATATTGGACAGAAGTGCGCGTTATTACCCAAGAATTATTAGGGAATCACTGGAAATTATAAAAAATAAGGACAATTTCAACAGAGAAGATGGGTATCGACTATGCAATACATGGAGACTGGCTTTGCCAAGTACCAATTATGTAATCGGTCACGATCAACGGAGCACGACGAATGTGCAACCAAGCGTAGCAGCGCCCAGGTATATAACGAGGAGCCGAACTCAACAACTTCAGTCTTTGGAACCCTTCTGAAGAAGCAGACAGCATGATCAGCGAAACGTCAAGTCAAGCTCGACGACCGCGGCAAAACCCGAAAGAAACTACTTCAAATCAGTCTTGAACATAGAAGGATGAGGTTTACCTTTGCCCAGCCTATAATGTTTCAAAATGAGTAGTTTTAAAATTGTGATATGATATATACATATTCTGTGGTATTTAGTAGACATATATCAAATAACGTCTCGGCAAATTCACTTTTTAGGTTATATTATACGAGCACCATAAATTCTATAGGTTTTAAAGCGGTTGTGTTATGAGCTCAAATGGTCTAAAATTGGTTTTAAGATAAGCTTAATGCTAAATTGAAGAAAATGAGCGCTATAAGGTCTACTGGGACAGAGCCATAATTACAGACATCACAATCACACACAATCGCCCAGATATAACCGTGATAGATAAACAGCGAATGGAAACATTAATTATCGACATCTCAATTCCGAACACAAGGAATATGACGGAGAAACATGAGGAGAAAATAGCACACTACACCGACTTGAAAAATGAAATTCTAGATATGTGGAACATGAGGAAGGTCACCATAATTTAACAGTATATCCTCTCAGCAGCATGGATTCATGAAAGGTCGATCTACAACCACCAATTTAATATGTGCTACCCAATATATATCTGAGTCCATTGAGATGCAAGTTCAAACAGATGTAATATATTTCGATTTCACAAAAGCATTCGACAGGCTTAATCACAACATTCTTATTAAAAAACTGTCCAACATTGGAATGTCACCGAATCTTACACACTTCTTAAAATCATACTTGTCAGATAGGAAACAGTACGTCGCGTTTAATGGATTCAGGTCTACTGATTACTTATCTTGTTCTGGTGTACCTCAGGGGTCTGTCCTTGGACCACTCTTGTTTAATATATTCATCAATGATATAACATATGAACTAGATGTTCATTTTTTAATGTACGCAGATGACCTCAAGCTACTACATAGAATCTCTAACATAAATGACTGCAGTAATTTACAAAATAATATATCTAAACTCAGCGCTTGGTGTGTCGAGAACAGTCTCACATTAAATGTGCAAAAATGTAACGTAATGACATTTTCCACAAAGGATGTTAATTTTACATTTAACTACTGTCTAGAAAACGAACCTTTAACTCGACCGTCCTCGTTTAAAGACCTTGGAGTAATTTTTGACAAAAAACTCAGCTTTGTCAATCATATAGACACGTTAATTTGCGACGTAAATAGAGCACTTGGTTTTATTATTCGCAATGGGCGTGATTTCTCTAATATTTCAACGTTAAAACTATTATATTTTTCTTTTTTGCGATCTAAACTAGAGTATGCGTCTCTTGTTTGGCAGCCCTGCTATAACACTCATAGTCTTAAATTAGAAAACGTGCAACGCCATTTTCTTAAATTTCTACATCTAAAATCTCATGGTATATATCCACCAATTGGCTTTCCACAAAGTGATTTACTTCAAATGTTTTCAATGCGTAGCCTATCTGAAAGACGCAACGAATTTGCCATAAATTTCTTAAAAAAGGTGATTCATTATGATATTGACTGTAGTGAGATACTCCAGAGACTTAATTTCCATATTCCGCGAATAAATTCAAGACAAAACCAAACTTTCTACCTTCCTGTAGCCCGGACTAATACTTTAAAGTTCTCACCAGTCTACAGCATGTGCTCTAGCTATAACCACAGTCAGCGTGATATCGACATCTTTAATAAATAGGAGATTCTGTCTAAATCATATATGTATTTTTTATTCTCTCTTTTTATTGTAAATAAATTCAACTCTGTATTCTCTTTAATATTTATATTTTCTTTTGTTATATATCTTTACTGAAATGTATGCTAGTAAATTTAAGTAATTTTTGTACGATGTATGTGTTGTTTCCCATCTTGTAAATGGTCTTGTACTGTTAGATGGTGTATGAATAAAAAAAAAAAATAATAAAAATAAAATAATTCCTGTCATTATATCTGCCCTCGGAGTAATACCAACAACCCTGAAAACATCGCTACAAAAAATTGGTATTAACCATACAGCCAGTACAAGAATGCAAAAAGCAGTAATTCTCCACACAGCTAGTATAGTGAGATCATTCCTTGGGAGTGAATAGTCAATGTTGTGATCTTAGTATCACGTACTCGATCACAGCAGACAAACCAGGAACACCTGTGAATTGGAAAAAAAATAATCATACCTTTAATGTCCAATAGGTAACACCCAATAACTGAACAATTCCTTTGAATTCTTCACAAAAATTGTTCGAAGTGACCTCCATCTCCACGTATACACATTTCGGCACGTCGAACTAAGGAGATACGCACTCCGTTCAACACTTTTGGTAAATTAGGATCATTTTTTATGGTTTCTATGCACATGGTTCTATGGTTTCTATGCACATTAAAATACATAATCTACCATAATGTCCAACATCTGCGTTTTAAAACACCACACTAAACTGTGAATTGACGTTATCAATAGAGAAAACAAAAAGAAAAACTTGGCCCAAAATCAAAAAAGTAACACAAAAAGCACGAACGAGAAGTAGAGTCTTACGTAACCAAGTACTAACGACTTGAACGATAAGTTAATAAAATAAATCTTAACATAAGTGGTACAAAATTCAAAATGAACAAAAGCAACCAATAAAACCAAGGAACGAATAGGTCGCGTCGTGTGTACGTTCTTTACCAAGTAAAGATACAAACTGAAATTATTACTTGAGAATATTACAAGGGAGAGTATAGCACGCATAATAAGATAATTTGGCCTCGAAGAAACAAAAAACATGGCGGTGTCCTCTGTTGGTCGCTTTTAACTACTTTGTCGGCACGAATGTCAGAGTATCATGTGCGACAAGGCGCGAGGCAATAAAGCCTACCCCAATATGCCAGCAGTTCTCAAACTATGTTATTAAGTATTTTGGAAATTTTTGTTTATTTTTTTCTCCAAAATTATGAACTTTAGATCCCATGTTATACAAGGTTTTTTTGTTTATCTTGTCGTTCCCTACCACCAGTGTTTTTAATGACATGAAGCTAATTACACCCTGTATACTATAATGACATCTGGACCTAGATATTTTGAGATGATTCCGTTGAGGGGTTTGGGGTTAAAATGGGGTAAGGGTAATTAAATCAAGCTGGTAAAAGTACAGAAACTTGGGATTTGGTGTATATACTAGAGGCCAAGGCCTCCGATTTTTATAATATTTTCCAACTTCCCACACCACCCCCACTCCATTATTAAAAGGGTTGATATAGTAGAATTGAGATTTTTACTTGAAATTAGGTATATGTAGTCTAGGGTGGACCTTAACCATACATGAAAAAATGAAAACGATTTTTTTTTTCACGCCGCCCCGTAAATGTGTTCCACTTATTGAGAAAATAATTCCTCTAAAATCTGGGATCGATCACATAACGGAAAGACGTGGCACATCCCTCATATTCATGAGAAAATAATACTTTTCTAGAAACTGAAAAATACCTACCAAGTATTACAATTTAGTCAAGTATTCTGTTTAGGTACTACATCTTGTCATATAAGACAGAATATATTTTGTTTTTTCATTAATAAAGACAATAATAATTAAAATTTATTTATTATTATTATTTATTAAATTATATTATTAAATCAATTCGCTTATGTTGTAAAAATATAATAATACAGAATAGTACAGATACAGAACATTCATTAGGAAACAGAAATATTAAATAAGTATAGTATAAAAGAAATAAGTATATTAAATACGTAAAGAAAAAAATGAACATACTTGTACGAACAGAATTAAAATCAATTTTTCATCAACATAGACTTTTTCACATCTGGATACTGACGTCACGTCGATACTCCGAAACAACTTGTAGGATGAACTGTTTATCTTCTTCTTTTCTTGACAAAATATCATTGTAATCTTGCATAAGTTTAACTTCTCTCTCTGCTGAATCGTTTACAACTTCTCCGTCTTTGACGATTTCCAATCCTTTTTTATAGCCATCGTCATCTCCCATTCTAATGGATCCTTATCCAAAAAGTCTGTTGATATCGAAAATCTCTCGAAGAATTTTCGTGAATCTTTATAGATCAACTGATCGATTTCCTGGCCCACTGGCTGATTTCCTTAGGGAGAATTGCCACTTTTTTTTCTAGATCCGTCAGAGCTCTCGTTAAGTCTTAGAGCTTATACCATCAGCTTTTTCCAACGCCGCTGCCTCTGGCGCTAAATACTACAGGTGATTGCAAAACTTATTTAATGCGACATTACTTATGTCTTTGGGTTTTGCAAAAATTGCAAATCTTGGCGAGAAGCTTCTGCAGCAACAGGTGCGTGAAACCAAGCTTGAAAGTATAATTGTGCGATAAAAATGCATATATCACGTATTCCCTTTTTTTCTGCGGTTTCCGGAACGAACTCTTCTCGAAGAAGGAACATTTTCAAACAATAAAGTGCTTGGCCATCCACCTAGCGTGGTGGAAGGCTCCTGGAACTCGAAAAGAGATCCCTCGGGGAGGAGTTCCACTGAGAAAACAAATTATAAGTTCGAGAAATTCGCGATAATCTTCACTAGGCTGCTTGTCCTGCTGCAGACTTCGCAATGCAAACTGAAGCATTTCTGTGACATCCCCCAGATTTTCGAGAGATGCCGTGTTACTCATTTCTTTTCATCTATAGATTCCTCCGACTGCTCTGAACTTGAGGATGATTTTAACTGTACTACTTCTTGCGCCACGCCCTGTAGTGACGTCATGTGTAAATAAACTCTAGAACCCAAGTAATTATCGTTTTCTAGTAGTTTCCTAGTAGGTCTCTTCTCAGCATTTAAATTTAATGGTTCTCAACTCCTAACAAGTAGGCTCGCCTACATTGGCTGTTATTATTCTTTATTATCGAACCAATATAGTAGGTAATAAAATTGAAAAAATATCATGACAATTATAATTCTTGTAGATAAAATTTACTATTAAATAACGAATTATTAAAAATTTCAACCATAAATATGAGAATTAAGTTGCTTCTTCAGTTAGCGGAAAATCACTAAAATTCGAAATTTCAAATTCGATGTGCCACGTCTTTTCGCCTTCCAATTGATCTGAAATTTGACAGAGGACAATTTTTCACAAAATGAAAAAAATCTAGAGGGCGGCGTAAAAAAAAACCAAGGTTCGAAAATAAGGTCCACCCTTGTACATCGTACATAAATAGACTACATTTAAATATAAGCTACTCGACAAAATAATTAACAGCACGTACGACATTTTTAAATTCAGAATAAGATTGCTAAAGAAACCAGTAAAAGAATTAGTAATTAGTTGAAGATCAGATAGATATTCACAACTGTAATTCATAAAGTTTCGTAAGAGGAAGTCCTTTTACAACTGGTAAAATTGCCAAAACTAGGACGTATCACCAACTATCTTTCCCTTAATATGATTGTCAGGATTTATTTTCTGCTTTTTCCTAACTACATATGTTAAGTTATATTAAGTGCATGGAATAAATATTGAAATAAAGAACAATTGTTATATGTCACATAATCAATATGCAACATAAATAATTCAACCAATTGCAAACTGATCGCTTTATATTCTAGAGTTTAAAAATGCATAACTGACAATTACCGATCAATAAGTCAACTATGTTTTAGGTAAGATGAGGTGTCGTTATTAATTACTGACCCATTTCAGGTTTACGCGCTGTGACAAAATGACTACAATCGCTAGTTATATGCGAATTATTCCCCAAAATAGAAATAATTATAATTCCATAACAACATGGTTACCTCCGTGGAAAATCAACTTGTTCCGATTTAACGGTCTGCGGTAAATATTTTATGGAGTATGAAATAAAAGTTAAATTAAAAAATAAAAAAACCCCTGACGCCAAAAAATAACCTTTAAAAGGGAACAACTAATTTATATTCACTGGCTCGGAAAACTGTCTGTTTCTTTTCCTATAAAGGACCCACACCTTTTAAATATCTTTCACTCCTCACACAGAGGTAGTACATGATATACTGATCAAAAGCCTCTATGGTCACAAACAATTTTAACGACAGAATTGAGATTTGTTTTGGATAACGCCGGAGGCAGGAACGCCTGTGTAGCGCCTACGAAATCTAGAACAAACTGGGGAAACACTCTGCTATTAATGCAAAGTTACGTATCACTGAGAAAACAATGCGTATCAGTTAATGACATGTTAAGTGAATTTAAAACTGTGGAGTACGGAGTACCTCAGGGGACGATATTAGGTCCAGTTCCGTTCAACATTTACGTAAATAATCTCTTTTTGCAAAAAAATAAAGGACAAATTATTGGTTTTGCCAATGATACGTCTATATTTTACTCAGGTAATACTTGGGATAATGTTATAAACACAGAAGATTTCAAAATTATAAAAACCTGGTTCGACTTGCGGTTGCTAACTATTAACTTCAATAAAACTAAATAATACCTTTTGCTGCACATAAGACCCCTTCAAATAAGCTACGAAAGTGCAAAGTTTAAGATCCTACCAGCAACCCAAATGAAATACCTCGGTATAACCATAGACAGTTTCTTAAAATGGGATATACATATAAATGTAGTGGTCCAAAAGATTAGAAGTCTGCTATGTAAATTTAAATATCTAAAACAAATTCTGGACATCCCACATATAAAAATACTGTATTATGCATTGGTGGAATCTCAACTGAGGTATGGCATAGTTGCGTGGGGCGGAGCCTATAATACTCACCTGAAAAGTTTAGATACACTTCAGAAGTGGATATTAAAAATCATATACGGCAAAAATAATCTATACCCGAGTGATTCCCTTTATAATTTAGCAAACGTTTTCGATTTGAAGTAATTATTTTATGTTACCATAGTTTATCGACAGAGAAAAGTTAGATATGAAAATCCCATTGTTCATTGGCATTCTACACGATATAAGATAGATGCTATTAAAATCCCTAAAGTTTTTAAAACAACAGGCAGCGGTGTTTCACCTACCTCGGACCAAAAACCTGTAATGCAGTTCCCGCTAGTCTAAAAAATATTAATTCACTGATTTTTTTCAAAAATAAACTTAAGCAATGGCTGTCAAATCCCAGATGGTATGTACATAAACAGATTGATTTTAGAAATAATTATTGCTTATTACAACATTTAAATGTTCATTGAGGGTAGAAACTTAGTTTATATGGAAAATGAAGTATGTGTGTACAAGGTGTCCATAATTGCTTGATTTTGGCTGGTTTTCCTATTTTGAGACCAGGTAGAGAAAAACTGACGTATGAGTCTAGAGCTCGATTTTTGTGAAACGCCGATTGGTGAAAACCGCATTTCGATATCTCTAACCGTTTCCGAGATATCGGCAAAAATTGACATTTGGCAAATTCCGAAAAACTCATAACTTTTTTATTTGTGAATATTTTTTCAAACTGTAAAAACTTTTTGACGTAGAATAAGATGCATTTGTCAAAAAAAATATATCGCTTTTCAATTGTTCGATATCAAAGCTAACGTTGTTATTTCAAATAGAAACGGTAGTTGGCTTTGACTTTAGAAAATAGGAAAAACAATGAGCTTTCCAAAAATATATATGTCAAGATATGTCTAGTCATCCTTGCTGCCAATATAACACATTTCTCTTTAAAAATGACATTTTAGCAGAGTTGGCCATGGAAAACAAGAGTTTCAGTTAATCAAATGAAAACAATAGTTTTTATGTTAAATTCATTTTACTAATTAAACATATTTCATTAAGTAGGTAACAAATCTTTAACGATTGAAGTATCACAAATAGTGTTCAAATTGTCTACCATTTTGGTCGATGCAAAATTGACATCTCTTCTTTACTGATTTCTCTGCATTTAAGAGTTGTAAAGGTGTTATCCTAGCGATTGTATTTCTCGCTCGTTGCTCTAAATCTTGACGTGTTTCTGGTATGGTTTTAAATATCTGGTCTTTGGCAAAACCCCAAATAAAAAAGTCCAAAGGACTTAGGTCCGGAGATCTTGCAGGCCATGGTATGGGCCCCCTTGTTCTCATCCACCGATCCTTTAACATTTGATTTAGTTTGTTCCTTGTAATCGCCGCGTTATGGGCTGGTGCGCCATCTTGTTGATAAAACTTTCGTACCAAATCGGCAAGAGGCAAGTCTTCTAAATATGGTTCAACAATGTTTTTCAAAATATTAACGTACCGTTGGGCGTTAAGGTTTTTATCACAAATAAAAAGTCCAATCATTCGTTGCCCCACTATTCCAATCCAAATGTTGAAACCAAATCGTCCTTGCATATTTCTAGGTTGGAGAACATGCTCATTATGGTCCAACCAACGATGCCGATTATGTCAATTAAATATTCCGTTGCTGGTTACTCTTGCTTCGTCGGTCCAAATGACATTTCGGTGAAAATTTTCATTTTCATTGCATTTTCTGATGAACCAGTTGCAGAAATTAATCCTGCGTTCTTGATCACCAGGGAATATTTGATGAGTGAGCCTGATTTTATAAAGTTTACATTTATATTTCTTGATAATTCTTTGGCTACGGCTTTTGCTCACACCCTTAGTTACAGTTATTTCTCTGGTAGAAATTTCAGAATTTTCTAAAACCGCTTCAATTACTTCTGCCTCCACCTCGTCTCTACCTTCAACAGCATACTGTTTAGGTGTGAGCTTGACAAATGATCCATAATTCATCAAAGCATTTTCCAATCTAAGAAATATTTGTTCGCTTGGCTGCTGGCGTTCAGGGTAACGTTCGAAATATAGATTTAATGCATCTTCAGAATTTCGGCCTGATTCAATATAGCATATAAACATCTGGCATTTTTCATACATTTTGGAATAATGCAGAGAGATTATAACAGATGTCAACTTTAACACTTATTTTATTTACTGTCAAACTAACTTTTAGATATGCAAAGCAACTGTTTTTGTGTGGCCAACTGGGTTCAAATGTTAAATGTTAAAAAACTGTCATTTTTAAAGAGAAATGTGTTATATTGGCAGCAAGGATGACTGGACATATCTTGACATATATATTTTTTGAAATTTTTTTCCTATTTTCTAAAGTCAAAGCCAACTATGGTTTCCATTTGAAATAACAAAGTAAACTTTGATATCGAACAATTGAAAAGCGATATATTTTTTTGACAAATGCATCTTATTCTACGTCAAAAAGTGCCTCTAGAAAGTTTTTACCGTTTGAAAAAATATTCACAAATAACAAAGTTATGACAGTTTTTCGGAATCTGAAAAAAATGTCAATTTTTGCCGATATCTCGGAAACGGTTAGAGATAACGAAATGCGGTTTTCACCAATCGGCGTTTCACAAAAATCGAGCTCTAGACTCATACGTCAGTTTTTCTCTACCTGGTCTGAAAATAGGAAAACCAGCCAAAATCAAGCAACTTGGGGCACCCTGTACAATACAGATATATGTAAGTTAGTTTATTGTTTAGATATAATTTTAGCGTAGCATTCTGTTTGCTACTAAGTTTCACACATTGTATTTAACAGTGTTGTAATTGTAATTTTGAGATACATTTATTTCGTTAGATGTGTGCACAGAAGATAATGCAGTACTAATAAAACTGTATGCATAATAGTTAGTTATAATAAAGTAGATATTGAAGCACACGTACAGTACTTTGTATTTTTGTAGGAACTCCAACTTTATTTGTTTCCTATAGCATTTAGTATGTCAATAAAGCTCCATGTATTATGTGCTGTTTTTTAGGTACAAAACACTAACTGCACAAACTCTGTAGATATATAAATAAATATTATTACTATTATTATTTAAGAAAAGTATAATAATATGTGTAAGCGATTCTGCAAGTTGTCTTGTACACTTTGAATATTTTAATAAAATAGTCATCTAGACTAACTGAACTGATTTATTTTAAATTACTTATCACACTAATTGTCTCGGGCTGACTGGCAGCTTCTAGACAAACTATTTGTTAACAATTTGTCAAGAATTCCCATTTACATTTTCCGACTTATAATAGGAATTTGAATTTAGTACACGTTCACACAAAGCCTTTAATTGGATTAAATGAAGTGAGCATAATAAATATGTTCATATTCTGAATGAAATTAATATTTTAATCAATAATTTATTACTGCCACAGACGGCCACAGTAATGCGAAGAACAAGATAAATAGCATTTGTTTATTTAATTACCAACTGATAAGAAAATACGTTTACGATGATAAAACTTAATGCATTTAAAAATGTCATTATGTGCGTAATTTACGTGAAATGAGTCCATACAGTGTTGCACGAATTCATTTTAAGCTAGAATAATGATTTTAATAGAAAATCCAGACAGGTTAATATTTTCAGAATTTGTCATATTTTCCTCAACTCCAACTTACAGGGTGGTCTAAGTCGAGTTATGACGTATAATAACGTGTCCAATATATATAAAATATTCAATAATATAATAATAATAATAATAATCTTTATTAACCACTTTAGATACATAGTTTGTAGATGTGGCAAGTCAACAGAAATGGTATACTATTTATTTTACTGTTTTTGGTGGTATATTCCTTTGGCTTTCTGGTGATATGAAAAAAAAAATGATATTGCCAAGGCCATTCTTTTGGAAAAAAATATTTTTATTGATTGGAATTACATAAGTAATTGTGAGAAAAAAATCATCTCCATTGCTCAAATTGCGACCCTTCAACCATTTAGCATTGACCAAGACGGGTGTAGACACTTTGCACGCTGTTCTGAATCATCTCATGGGCAATTAGTCTCATCTCCAAGCCAATTCTGTCTTTCAATTCTTCTGTGGTATCCGGACTGTTAAAATACACCCTTGACTTCAAATAACCCCCAAAAAAAGTCTAAGGGGGCTAAATCCGGTGAACGCGGGGGCTACTCAATCGGACCTCGACAACCTATCCACCTACCAGTAAAAGTGTCATCTAATAACTGACGCCCTATCCCAGAATGAGGTGGGGCCCCATCTTGCTGAAACCAGACGTTTTCAGCAGGAATATCTTCATCTTCATTGTTCGGAAACATAACTGCTAAGGCTGGCACTAACTCAACTTGCAAAAACTGTAAATATCTTGCGGCCGTAAGATTTTCTTAAAAAAAAGGTCCCAATAAACGATCACCAATCATACCTACCCATACGTTTACTTACTTTGCCTCGCCGCTGTGTATGGGCTTCTTGAGTCCAATGAAGATTTTCTCGTGACCAATACCTACAGTTATGCCGATGTACAGTCCCCTTTAAAGAAAATGTAGCTTCATCAGAAAAAACAATGTTCTTTAAAAAATTGGATTTTCATTGCACAAGGTCATCAACTGTTCACAAAACTGTAAGCGCCGATCTGGATCGTCCTCATTCAATTCGTGGATTAATTGCACTTTGTATAACAGAAGTTTGACTCACGTTATGATTTAAAGCCAGCTGCCTTGTAGAAAGATGTTGGTTTTCCTCACTTTCTAGAAGAATATTTAATTTGGTTTCATTGCTTGTGCTAGGGCGACCAGATCGAGGGAGGTCAGCTACTCTGCCAGGTTCATCATATCTAGCCACCAATCTACTTACAGTACTTACATCACATGCTTCCTGATGAGTTCTCAGCCTATCACCATATCCAACCATCATCAAAAGTTCTACGCATTCTCTTTCACGTAAACGTGGCATTGCATTCACTAATTTTACACTGTCTCAGAAGTGTCACAAAATTGAGGTTCCACAAGTGTCAAGAATAAAATAGTTATCGATACTTTACACAAAAAGGCCTGTATATCTGTGTTGTTAAGGTGATTGTTTTTTTATTATTTTCTTTGTTTTGTTTGTATGTCAAATGTTTCCATGCTAGTTAAAACAAAAATGTAGGCAACAAGATTTATTAGTCCATAAGAAAGTGGAACATTACTCGTGAATTTGAGGAAGGTAAACTATTTTTACATAAAATGTCATTTTTCCAAAAGAATGGCTCAGGTAATATCATTTTTTTTATATATATAACCCAAAAACCAATGACGTCATAAATTTTGGTATGGTGATAAAATGTAGAATTTATAAAACCAAAATTGACCTGTTTGAAGATTTTTTTGAAAAAATGACATACCAAAGAAATTAATGTTGTGCATTTATTTAGGTTCACACTGTATAATCACACTTACACACAGAAGGATCGATAGGGAGGAAAATCGAAAAAAATCGAAAATATTTATAAATTTTTGACTTTGACGCTGATTGTCATTAGACTTTTTTGTGGTCATTGCCGAGACACTAACATCTGGTTTACAAAGCATGCACTCTGCCGAATATCAATAAGATAAACAAAAATACCCTGAACTCTCTGTACTTTATGCCGGT
Source organism: Stenurella melanura (assembly GCA_963583905.1). Classification (NCBI taxonomy): domain Eukaryota; kingdom Metazoa; phylum Arthropoda; class Insecta; order Coleoptera; family Cerambycidae; genus Stenurella; species Stenurella melanura. The sequence goes on from OY757317.1 coordinate 10,413,314, forward strand.
TACGGAAAACGAAGTAACTGAAATTGTTAAGCAGTTAAAACCTAAAGAATCATTTGGATGGGACGAAGTTCCAATTGCATTAATAAAAGAGAACATCTCAGCTTTAAAGAAACCATTAACACATATCGTAAACTTATCACTTTCCCAGGGGATATTTCCAGATAAGTTCAAAATAGCAACTATTAAGCCCCTTTTTAAAAAAGGCGACAAACATAATATTTCAAATTATAGACCTATTTCACTCTTGCCAACAATTTCTAAAATATTAGAAGCAGTAGTAGAAAAACAGTTAGTAAACTATCTAGAAAAATTTAAAATTTTAACACCATTTCATTTTGGATACAAAAAAGACTGCAGCACATCTGACGCCGCATTTAAACTAATAAATTATATTAATAATATTCTAGAAAATAATGAAGCTCAATTACTACGAAAGACGCGGTACACCACTTCTGTGGTTTAACTCGTATTTAAAACATAGATCAGCACATGTCAGACTTTATGACGAATCTCGGGGAGTTGGAAAAACCGTTATTACGGAAGCAAAAGATATCAAATGTGGAGTGCCACAGGGGTCCATATTGGGTCCAGTATTATTTTTAATACATATATAAATTATCTTGTTGATAATTTTCTTTCGTTACAATTTTCGTTGTTCGCTGATGATACCAGTATCATAGTGAATGATGATAACTTGGACGGCCTTAAAGTTAAAAGCGAAGAGGCAATGGTATTGCAAACTGGTTTCATGCTAATAAACTGATCTTAAATGTTGTGAAAACAATGAATATAACATTTAAAAAATCACGCGCACCAATACTAGATATAAATATTCAAACAGATCTAGGTCAAATAGCATCAGTAACTGACACTAAATTCTTAGGAATATATATTGATAAATCGTTAAATTGGTCGACACATATTTTTGATTTAAATAGAAAACTTGGACATGCAATTTATGCAATAAAGAATATCAGAGAAAGCCTTGCAGCAGCACTATCTGTGTATTTTGCATACTTTCAAAGCATACTGCAATTTGGTGTAGAATTTTGGGGAAACGCAACATGCCTTCAAAAAATTTTAATCACACAAAAACGTGCTATACGAGCAATGTGTGATATGCGCCCGAGAGAGTCCTGTAGAACGGCGTTTAAAAACTTACGTATACCCACTGTAGTCAAACTCTATATATATAAATTAACCATAATGATTTACAGACAACGGAACGCAATATCGACAGCCACTGATATTCATGATTACAATACCAGATCTAATTCAAAACTAATTGCACCAAATTGTAGATTTGTCACAAATAGGAAAGGACCTCTATACTACGGAGTCAAAGCTTATAATCACCTACCAAATTCTATCACTGGCATAAACAACCCAAACTTATTCAAAATTAGACCAAAGAAAGTTTTAAATAATTACTTGTTCTATAACCTAGAAGAATACTTCACTACAAAATTTCATCCATAAAAGGTTTTCAAAGGGTTTACTTCCAAACTTTTTTCTATGCATTGTATATTTATAATGTTTGAATTATATTTAAGTAAGGACATTGTATATTCATTATGAATGAACGTATTTAAGTAAATGCACTTTCCCTTATGTCTTGATTGAGGCGCACTATGTTAGGTATGTAACTATACGAGCATATTGTATTATTATTGTTATGTAACATTGATTCTTGGGAAATAAATCTAATCTAATCTAATTCTGTAGTAAAAATTCGTTTTTAGATGAAAATTATAAAGAATTGGGGACGACAATCGAAAATCCGGTTGAAGGGGTTGATAGAGAATTTCATAACGAACATTTTTTTAAAGCATCTTAATATTCTTAATTTCTAAAAGTTCGTTTGGATGTAACACTACAGTTTAGTCACACTACGCGTCGTTTGTATCTTCTTAATCTTCCTCCCGCGGTCAGTTATCTTCATACCTAGCTATTGACAGTTGGATCACATAGCGTAAGAGGCGACTCCATTTAATTTACTTCAACCGTGCATCACGAAAAATGTGTATTTAGACTTTTTTTACTTTTGGACCCTGGTCAACCATCTAGAAAACGTTTTAGCCAAGTCGCTATAACTCGACTTATTTTTTTTTAACAACTAATACTGCATTTATCAGGTTTCTGCAAGGCAAAAAGTTCCCGTTCTTCACGGATCGGTGTTTCTCTTTTACATTTTAATTAGAATTTCATTAAAAACTGGCAAGGTGTTATAAAAAAATTACATGATCTCTTTTACCGACGGACAATGTGTTTCCACCGCCTCCACAACGCCCCAGAGCTTTGCTTTATATATCAAAGTTCCTTAATTTCCCTTAAACTGAACGTTGTTCGTTGATTTGTCCAATTTAGGCTGGAACGAAAAATTCTTTCTTTTTAAATTGTTTTGACATAGGTGTCAAAATGTGCATTTGGATAAATAAAAATCGTTCCCAAAAGCTTATCGACCTACCTTAGCACCTTCAGATTCCTCACGGGACCGATAGTATAGAAATTTTGGTGATTTTATAGGTTTTTATTACCTGCCCTGGTTTATTTAAAAAAATATATTCCTGGTAACCATAGTATTTAAAACAATTATCAAAGTATGATAAAAAGCTCCTCCAAGTCAATTTGATTTATTCTAATATTTTCTGTTTCCTCATTGTTTTTGAGAATTACGCATCTTATGGGAATTGCGCGACAAATAACGCGATAGAAATCCAAGCGACAGGCGTCTATGACTGGGGTGGGAAGGTAACAAGTTCAAGCCTACTTTCATTTGTTTGAAGTATTGTTTTTAGTTGAGTGTTTTCTGTGGGTTTTTACGTGATTCGTGGTTGTATGTCGATTGCTCGTTGAGTGTTAGAATATTTACGTTATTATTATGGCAACTATAAGTCAACTTCGTTGCAAGACATTTGGTCAATCTAAAATATTAAGTGACCTAGTGTTACCTACTCATAAGGACTTTACTTTCATTATTTATTTGTTTAGAATGGTCTAAAATATAAATATGCTGGGTGAGATATAGGTGTTCATGAAATACTCAAAAATGTTGGACCACAAATTTAAGGGATTTGGCAAAGTACATCAATTCCTACCGTTTTTTACTTTTGGGATAAACTAAAAAAATTTCATGGACGTTATAAGCAAAGTCAGAAGTATTTAGAATCTAGAAAAAATACTGTGACCCTGGAAACCAAGAAAATGAAAATGACAGAAGAAAGGAAAGAAATGCCAGCATCGAGAGCATTGAAAAACATGCCATCATGTAGAAGCTTCACTGTTATTAATGATGCACACCTGTCATCTGCTCAGCTTTACTAGCAGTATGAAATTGATGATGAAAAGGAAGATGGTATCGAACGTGTCTTCACGGTACAAACCGTTAAGACAACAGCTACACGAGAATTTAGTACACCTAAATTACATTTTGAGGCCAAACATTACTAGGAATTAAGTTCTTGGAAAGACGTAAATGTTACTAAGCCGCCAATGACTGCTAATATGGAAATGTGTGTTATCAAAGCGTTAGACATAAGTTTTTCTGATTTTTCATAGTCTTTGCAATACCGAAGCTGTTGAACGATTCGTGCAAATGAGGCATCACCAGCTGTCTGGCCAAGAAAACCAAACTGGCTTCATTCAAGCCTGTATAAAATCAAGACAAACATTGCCATCATTTGAAACGAAATTAGATTACTTTAAAAATGGATAATAACTGAAACATTAAACACGTTCTGTTTTTGTTTGTTTTTCTATGTCTATTTGTGTGTGTTTTTTTTAAATGAAACGTCTAAGTTTACTTGACGTTGATCCTTCTATAGTTGTTGAATGTAGAGAAAAAAATAATAAATACAACTCGATCAATAACTTATGTTTTTGGAAGAAATAGCTTAGAAGAGCATATTTTGACATCCTTGAGGAAACTAAAGTGTGGCTAATAGCATTTTGCGTTAAAATGCAAATTGAAAGAAAATAATAAAGACATTTATTATTATTATTATTATGTTGCACAATGATCTGTGGTATATTAAGACACCTTTTGGTGACTATGGCATTACCAATATCCAAAGAATGGAAAAATAACTAAGAAAAAATAAATGGTATAAATAGAGCTTATTTCTAATATTTTGAACCCATTGAGGAATCTGAAAATAATAAAGTACCGTTTTCAATTTTTGCACAGTTATTAATAACCACCAAATGCACCTTTTGATAACTATGTGGTAATAATTCTCGAAAAAAAATACAAAATCTCGTTTTTCGTTCCACCCTATGTCCATGTCGGTATGACAAGAAATTTTGGTCGAGGACTCCCGTACTATTAACCATTGTTTCATTTTTGCACATGAAATACGAAAATACAAAAAAGCATACTTACAAATGTGTCTGAGTACGTCCCTCATAAATTGTGAAATAGCGTCCTGACATCCCAACCCTAATAATAACAAAGCCACACAAAAATAAAAAAACGCTCTCTATCAGAAATCAAATCATCAGTTTCCTATATATTCTGACGTACTAAAACGAATCTGATGCCCCTTTGCCATTACTAACAAAAGGCGATACTATAAATTTCATAATATATTTTTTATTACCATAAGAAATAGGTCACATTCCAATGAAGGTGATTTTTATATAAGAACTTTCATCCCTGTGAATAATGTTTGACTTTATAAATTTATTGCATTGTTTATTAAAATCGATATCGATATTTGTTAGAGATAAAAGAGATGGCGAACATGTCCTTTGTTTAGTCAGTAAGATTATATAAAATATATCGTGATCATATCTATAGTCAACACATGATTACTGACAGGCTTCGTGAGGATTGCATATATTAAATATACACAATTTATTAAAGTTCTTCTCATCTGTATAATGGGTTGAAAAAACGTGGCAAAAAAAATATTAAAAATACCGGCGTTCCGGTTAGTTAGGCAAGCGTCGAGGAGTGACAAGGTTGGCTTCTTCCTAAAATAGAGGTTGTAATTAGTTTCATGTCATTAAAAAAAACTGGTAGTAGGGAACGACAAGACAAACAAAAAAACCTGATATAACATGGGGTCTAAAGCTCATAGTTTTGGAGAAAAAAAAATAAACAAAAATTCCGCAAATTTTCAATAAAATATTTTGAGAACTGTTGGAATATTGAGGTAGGTTTAGATCGTCGCGCGTGTCTTTGCCTTATACTCTGACTCTCCTTTGTGCAATATTTTAGTTACTGTGGGTGTTTCGTTATGTACACACGACCAACCCGCCCCGCCGTTCGTTGTTTTTGTTATTTTTGAATTTCGGGTCACTGTGTATTTATAGTTAAGATTTATTTTATTGACTTTACCGTTCAAGTCGTTAAATTCTTGATTACGTACAGACACAACTTACTTGTTCGTTCTTTTTGTATTCCGTTTTGGATTTTGGACCAAGTTTTTCTTTTATTTTTCTTTATTGACAACGTTAGTTGATAGTTTATTGTTTAATGTTGAACGAGTACGCATGTCCTTAATTCGACGTACCGAACTGTGTATTGATGCAGATGCAGAGACTTCGAATAATTTACTTAGGTGGTAAGCTTTTAACCCAGGACACTCATTTATGTTACAAACGTTAATAAATCACATTTAAATATTCTAAATTATAAACATTAATCCAATATTTTGTTCCAAATTAAAAGACACACATGTAAAGAAATGCTCTGTTTAAATTTCTTTGGCCATTATTTGCTTGCAGTTGTGCAGGAAAAGATAACGAATTATTTACCTCTTTATAGAGGACTACACTTTTTTATGGCAATTTAAAAGTTGTATGATTGGGAACTACAAGTCCATTGACCAAGAAAAGAAGTGGTTCTCAATTATTTTCTACATTAACATTAGAAAAATATATATATATTTAAAATGTTGACCTAGGTCAGTTTTTTCAAAGTGCCCCTAGAGAGAAAAGTCATAAAGGTTCTTTGTTTGTCTAGTCGGTCCCCATTACCAGTTTTTTTTAGTGACATGAAACTGATTACACCCTGTATGTTGTAATATTGTCCAAGTAGCCCATACGCTATTTCACAATTCTTTCAGATTCCATGATGCTGGTTAGCTTATTTATCATTTTAAATTTAAAACCCAATTTTCAAATCAACTTTACTAATGTTGCATGGCTAATAGTAATCGTATCATTCTCTCGTAATTCGCTGTATATTGTTTCTAGTGTAGTGTCGATATTTCATTATTTTAGTATTTATAATAAATTACGTCCCTTATACCCTTGGCCATATACCTCCTTTGATACTTCCTTGTCTCGTCGTATTTTTCTTTTTCTGGCCCTCCTGCTCGCTACTACATTTTTATAAAAAGTTGATTTCTTGCGCCCTATCGCATAAATACTTTCCTCTTGGTTGCTTAGGACTTGTAATATTTGTGTTTTCTAAATTTTCAAGATTCTATCCTTTCCTTGTGGATGGTTGAGGGCTTTCCCACGTTGTAAACATGCTGATTAAATTATAAACACAGTAAATAAATTACAAATATGAACCACCTCGTATAATATGAAACAAAGCCGATTCTGCACAGCGATAGCATGTGTTTGTTCGTACACAAGGACATATATCACACTATGTGATACTCGAGATGGGGGCGACCTGCAGTAGACTTGCAGTAGAAATATAACTTAGAACTGGTCGCGTATTTTACGCTATAAATTTATAAAATTATCATTATTATATTATATAATTTTTTCAACCCATTATATAGATGAGAAGAACTATACCAGTCTAGACTTTCAGATTGCAACATCCCTATTATAAGTAGTGACTCTTCATCACTACTTCCACATATCTCATTCAATTATCTTTGCACGAAATAATTGCTCAAAGAATTTTAATATTACAATATTTGTCTGCCCCAAGGTAATAACGGGGGGCCGATGTCAAAACATTTTTTTAAGAACTTTTGTTCTCGTACACACACTTTTTTTGTGGGGCGGGGTAACCTCAAAAAGAAACCCCGACAATAATCGTGGAGTAGCGCCAGATTTTTACAGGCTAAAACCCCTTATCTTTTCGGGGTTTCCTACTGATTTGGAACTACTTTCCTTTGCATCAAATCAGAGGGTCATTCTAATAGAAGAGCTGTTGTTTTTATCTTAATGGTTCCAATCCATTTCCCTTTCCGTTTCGGGATGCTGCTGATACCAGCCCCGATCATCTGCCAGTTCTCCTCAGAGTGCAGTATAACCATGACAAATGATAATAGCAACATATACCCGAAACCTGTTGAAAAGATATGAAACTTGTGTTGTTGCTGAATGTCTACAGTTTGAACATTTATTGAAGTAAATAATCTTTAAAATAGTTCAAATGAATTGTTATTTTTGTTCTGTTTTAAACGGACCTGTAATTTACTCATTTGTTCATAACTAACTTGATTTAAAAGTTCATTTTTTCAGCTATTTATTAACCGATTAACAATAAAATGTAAAAAGCATACAGGGTGTCATTTAAAAATAAAAAAATTAATTACATTTTCCAGGGTGGCTTTTCTATAAATATTTTTTTTCACTATAAGTAATTAAAAAGCACCCTCATAGCTAAACAGCATATTTTTTGTCCCACTGAAATATCTCAAACGGTTGTGGGAACTAGAGCCTGGCTAAATCAGTTTGGGACACCTTGTATACACCAAATGTCAAGTTTCTGGGCTTTGCTAGCTGCCTTTATTTATTAACCCCCCTAAACTCAAAATATAATATAGTTCCAGATTTAGTTATAATACTAATATTTGTGCAAAATTTCAAGGAAATATTTTAATTTTACTTTGTTAACCCCTTTATTGATGGAGTAGAGGTGGTGGTGGGGGTTGCGGATGTCATCTAAATATTTGGGACCTTCGCTTTTCATGACATTCTAAACCTATTAAGCAAAAATAATATACAGGGTGTCCACTTTTTCAATTGGATTGTATTGGTAACTTCTAAACCGTAAGAGACAGAAGGTCGGTTAAATTAGAGAAAAGTTGCGCATTTTAAAGCTGGTTAAGATGTCTTTTTCAGATTTAAAAAATGTTCAGTAGTTTCAGAGATATCCTGAAAATAGTGAAAATCGCATTTTTAATTTTTGCTAATAAGTCGCAAATGATAGGATTTAGAAAAAATATCTTTAGGTAAAAGTTGAATGGTGTTCGGTTGTCTATTTAAAATTCTCAAATTTACATTTCTATCATTTCGACGCCCAACTTTTGTTTTTCTTATGGACGCCTATCATTTTTTTAAGGAAATTGAATTGGCGGCATCTTACTTAATATGAAACTGTAGAAATTTATTTAAAAATGGATCTGTACAGGTGTTATTATCACACAACCTTTTTTAATATTCTTGTACATCCAAAGTATGCCATGATAAACAATTGACTGTTCTACAAATGTCATTACTCGTAGTATTGTCAATTTTCTTTTTGTGAAATTTAAGTTGTTCTAGTTATGTTTTAAATTATAGAAAAAAATATTATTTAAATTGTTATTACTATTATAAAAATTTTTCAAATTAATTATGGTGAGGTATACACTAACAGAAAGGAAGGATATGTTCGAGCTCTACATTAAATGCTCCAGAAATTCATTACGAGCAAAAGAACGATATGTAGAATTGTATCCTGAGAGGAATCATCCGGATATTAAAATATTTCGTCGTTTATCCCAAACTCTGGCCGAATGCGGTACTTTCAATAGAAGTAGAGATCACTATGTGACAAGAAGAGAACCTGTAAGTGATATTAATATTTTAGCGCAAATGCACATAACCCCAGAAAATTCTTGTAGAAAAATAGCACTGAATGTAATTTATCTAAAAGTCGTGTTCAGCAAATAATAAGAAAATATGGGTACCATGACTACAAGTATCAACCGGTCCAAAACCTACACCCTAATGGTCCACAAAGAAGGCTGGAGTTTTGTAATTGGTTCAGGCGCAAGTTACGGAACGGAAATATTTTTTCCTGTAAGATTAATGGGGAGATGGAACATCATTTACAAATAAAGGGATGTTTAACCGGAGAAATAAGCATTTCTATGCAACTAACATCCCTCACCTCATACAAGAAGTACGACCCCAAGTTCGGTTTTCGTTAAATCTATGGTGTGGTCTCATAGACAATAAACTATTGCGTCCTTATTTTATTCAAGGCAACCTCAATGTCCAAAAATATGTTGACATCCTTGAAGATATGATTGACAATTTACCATTACAATTTCGACAAAACAGGGTCTGGTTCCAACAGGATGGATCTGGTCCTCACAATGCGGCATATGTTAGAAATTATTTAAACGAAACATTTCCCGCTTCTTGGATGGGAACAAGAGGACCAGTGTCTTGGCCTGCTAGGTCTCCGGACCTTAATCCTCTGGATTATTATCTGTGGGGATGTCTTAAAATTAAAGTGTATGATAGGTCTTGTCAGACCATAGAAGAACTGAAAGAAAAAATAATGGAAGCATTTGAAACAATTGAACCTGAGGTAATTCAAGCCGCTATTCACCAAATGGACATCCGAACGTCAACATGTATTGAACAAAACGGTGCACATTTTGAACAATTAATGTAGCCGTCTTTCGTCGTTTGTTACGTATTTAGTTATTGTTTTGTCTTTCAATAAAAATGTCAATATAAAGCTAGCTTTTATTTGACTTAGTTACATTTTTCAATAAAAAAATGCAAGATAGCCTGAAAACGTTTCAGTAAAGAATGTATTCTTACATTTTAGTGTATAATTAGAAATTAGGTATCGACATAAATGGTATGTTGTCAAATTTCAAAGTTTTGGCGTTGCGACGCCCGGCACCAATGTGCTAAAAATGAAATTTCTACCGTTTCATATTAAGTAAGATGCCGCCAATTCAATTTCCTTTCAAAAATGATAGGCGTCCATAAGAAAAACAAAAGTTGGGCGTCGCGACGCCTAGCGTCGAAGTGATAGAAATGTAAATTTGAGAATTTTAAATAGACAACCGAACACCACTCCACTTTTATCTAAATATTTTTTTTCTAAATCCTATCATTTGCGAGTTATTAGCAAAAATTAAAAATGGCGATTTTCACTATTTTCAGGATATCTCTGAAACTACTGAACATTTTTCAAATCTGAAAAAGACACCTTAACGAGCTTTAAAATGCACAACTTTTCTCTAATTTAACCGACCTTCTGTCTCTTACGGTTTAGAAGTTACCAATACAATCCCATTGAAAAAGTGAACACCCTGTATAATTTTCTTTACGATTACTGTACTCATTACACTACGTGGATGTGGAAGTAAAATAAGAATACATCGAATAAATAATACCGGTATTCTTTTAAAAATGTGCGATACAAGACAATTTTATTGCCTTAACTCATTATATTTCAATATAATTTACCCTCCATTACAGTTGGTGCAAGTATTTATCAAGCTAATAATTTTTATCGATTACCTATCACTTATTAAACATAAAAATGCAACTGGCATATATCCCCATTAATGGAGGTCCGTAGACAGAAATTCTGAACCTACAAGCTATATGACAGGGTATGTTTTCTTTGATGATATTTTTTATCGACTAATTACTACTTAGTGATTACAAAATACAGACAAGCAGACATTTTGAGGCTGTAAGGTGTCTACTCTTCAGCCATGAGTAATAAGCATCAATAGTGGATTTTTACTAATTAAGTTATTTTAATAATTAAGTTTTCACTGATAAAAAAATTCTCGTGTCATTATCGTTGTCTGCCCTACTCTAACGAACAGAATTAATTAGGTCTCTAGCTGATACAACTATTAGACTACAATACAGTGACAAAATGGACACGATGGAATTTATTTCAACGTTTTTACTGTTTTTTTTTTTCTGAAGACGTAGCATTTCTTCACGATTTTAAGTAGCTTCACCGGAACATCAAGATTTAGTGAAAATTTCATATAAATACGAAATACGAATATTATTTTAAGAAATGGCGGAGGATCTGGGGATTTTAAAACCATTTGTATAACTGTATTATTCTTTCCCGTCCATCAGTTTACTTTGTGGTCGTGATTATATAGCCAAATGTGTTATCTATACAGGGTGATTCACGCAAACCGTTCATTAGAAGTTTAGGGACTTGTAGCGATAATTTAATTTTGAAAATTTGGTTACTCACATACTTTTTTATGTTCTTTTCACTAAAAATATTTTCAACGTCATTGCACTTCCGCTTATACCGGAAGTTACCATCAACTTCGTTATTTTAAATGGAATGATATATATTTTCTTGCATTTTTGAATTCTCTTGATCATTTTAATAGGACTTTCATCATACTACCATATCCCTAAATCTAACCCTACTCGAGATATATTGACTTTTCGGAAAATTTGTTTTTTGACACCGAGTAGTTTGAAATTTGCTGTCTCTAACATAATGAAAGTGAAAGTTACCATTTATACAACACGAATAGTGGAATCCTTAAGCTTCCTAATCGTGCTTTGAAGGTAACCTAATTGCTTACAGGGTGGTCAGAATTTACTGTCAATTTTGGCAAACTTCAAACGTCGAAAAGATTTTTTTTTTTAAATGGAACACTCTGTATATTTTTACAGTTTCTGATGTAGAATTTTATTCTGCATCGATTTATATTAGGGTTCCCTATACTCATCTTTTATAGTTTTTGTGTTATTGATAATTTTGTATTTCAATGTGCGAAATACATCGAGGTATGTATTCTATTTAAAATAACGAAGTTGATGGTATAAGCGGAAGTGCGATGGCCATGAAAATATTTTTAGTGAAAAGAGCATAAAAAACTATGTAAGTAACCAAATTTTCAAAATTAAATTATCGCTACAAGTCCCTAAACTTCTAATGAACGGCTTACGTGAATCACCCTGTATATCTCCACCGTATAAAGAGTTTATACGCTAAATTATTAATATTACTTTCCTCCAAATTTTCCAATACTAAGTGTAAGTAATTCCATTATAATAGTTTCAATGCTTATTAATGTTTTATCCATAGGAACATTTGTAAATAGGCTTACTACATCAAAACTGACCATTAGATGATTATTATTAAAATGATTTTCTGACCATTTTTCCAAAAAATTTTAGGCCATTTTTAAAATAAGACTCGGAAGAACCTAATAATGGATTTAGGATTTCTAATATATATATTTTGAGAGATTACTACATGGAGAATTAATTGAACTCACAATTGGTCTTAAGTAAGTGTCAGATTTACGAATTTTTAGTGAACCATAGAAATGGGAAGGTTTGCCGTGATGTGGAGTTAACAATTTTCGTTTAATATTAAATACGTTTATGTGTTTAAATAAGACTCTGCAGATTTTATTTTCTAAAGAGTTTGTAGGATCTATATTTAATTTGGAATAATTTCCATCATTTATCATGTTCGTAACTCTCGTATCCTATGTAACTGCATCTAAGGTTACAGCAGCATTGCCTTTGTCAGAGAGTAGAACTTTAATGCCATTATCATTTTTACTTCCCTCGCATACCGAAGGGAAGTATTTTATTCGAGAAAAAATCACTCTCCGAGATTTTTTCGGATTCTGACGTTTCAGAACACGTAGATTCCGAAAATATAGGTTTCTCAATTCCGTCAGTCTGTCTGTCTGTCTGTCTGTCTGACTGTTGGTGCATTAACAAAAAAACTACTTGACGGAGAGCAGTCAAATTTGGTAGATAGTTAACCCTACTGTCAGCAAAGAAATGGTAGAATTTTCACTGAAAAATATACAGGGTCAACCGTCTAAACGGAATAAATAGTAAAAAAAAATTTTTTTTGTTCAAATTTAAAATTTCCACGTTTCATGACGCGCTAACCTATTTCAGAAAAAAAAAATTTTGAAAATTTTTTTCACCATTTTTGAAAAAAATTTTACCACTAAAATATATGAAAATTTTTTTCTTTCTTCAAATTTAAAATTTTCACGTTTCATGGCATTCTGAACGTATTTCAAACAAAAGATTTTTTTGAATTTTTTTTAGCAATATTTTTGAAAAAAATTTTACCACTAAAATAGGTGGAATTTTTTTTTGTTCAAATTTAAAATTTCCACGTTTCCATAGTATTCTAAACGTATTAAAACAAATTTAGAAATGTTTCTGAAAAATTGTCTTCAAAAAATTTATGTATTCATCAATAAGTACTTCCTATAGAATAGAAGAAAATATTTTTTTTGCTCAAATTTAAAATTTCCACGCTTCATGACATTCCAAACCTACTTCGGAAAAAGAAATTGTAACATTTTATTACCATTTTGGAAAAAAAATTACCACTAGAATAGATGGAAAAATTGTTTTGCTCAAATTTAAAATATACACGTTTCATGACATTCTAAACCTATTTCAGAAGAAAAAAAATTTTTTTTCCTTTGTTCAAATTTAAAATTCCCACGTTTCCATAGCATTCTAAACCTATTCAAAGAAATTAAATAAAAAATGATAAAATCTATTTCACTACTTACTATAGAATGGACGAAAAATTTGTATTGCTTAAATTTCAAATTTTCACGTTTCTCGACATTCCAAACCTATTTCGGAAAAAAAACTGCATGATTTTTTTACCATTTTGGAAAAAAAATTACCGTTAGAATAGACGGAAAAATTTGTTTTTGCTGAAATTTAACATTTTCACGTTTCATGACATTCTAACCCACACATTTTTGAAAAATTTTTTGCCACTAAAACAGATGGAAAATTTTTTTTCTTTGCTCAAATTTAACATTTCCATGTTTCATGACATTCTGAACCTATTGCAGAAGAAAAAGGACTGAAAATTTTTAACCAACAGTTTTGAAAAATTTCAAAAAAAATGAAATTTAACCACCACTATACTTCCACTTCACTGCGTGAATGTGGAATTGAAAATGTGTCTAATGGCAATAATATTTGACATATGCTATTACACTTTCATTGGAAAATATACAGGGTGGTGATCCCAAGAAATAATTCATGGTGGACCTGTTATTTAGTATTGAACTTTTGCTGTTGGATGAGCACTATTTTTTTGACCAAAAGTTATCAGGATTTCTTTGTAATAATTACAATAACTATATTTCCATTATTATTCTCAATGTCATTTCGTATTTAATAATTTTTTAGAGTGACCGCCATGCACAAATAACGAGGGAAGTTCTGTGTAAATATCTTTACCGATTTTTTAGAGATGAAATTGAACGTTAACTGTCTTTATGTGCCCTTATTAGATTATACAGGGTGGGGCAACAGTGCGTCGGACCTCGATATCTCGAGTTCTACGATAGCTAGAAATTCTTTAAAAAATTGCAAGTAAACTAGATAAACAAGTATATAACTGGAAATTATTTTCGAACATACAGGGTGAGCCAAGCCGAAATTACAGGACCAAGTGCCTTTTTTTCCTATATTAGCATTGAATATCTCCCAACCACTTGGATTTAATGATTTTTTTTGTTGAAATAATGCAATCAGCAGATGGATATTAAAAAATCACCACAGTCACAATTATGGGCTTTAAGAAATACTTATGTGAATACCAGTTACGAGACATCTAATTAATGTTTTTGAATCATTTTCATTTAGTGAAACTGTACAGGGTGGCCAAAAATTATTTTTCAATTAAGAACTATTTAAATTGAATTATTTCTATTTTTTCAAACGGAACACCCTGTATATTTTAAATTATTTGCAGACTAGTAAGTTCAGACGTGTGTACTTTTCGGAGCTTACGCATTGAATGTACTGTTTACTTTAAAAAAGTATAATAAACAAAATAAACTATTTTTCAAAACTTTTATAATGTGATCTTGTTAAGTATAGAGGTCCCATAAAATTTCGTTAGTTAATAATAGCCTCACTTGTTGAAAAATAAACTTTAACATTGTTTCTAACGGGACCTTATTTTTTGAAGTGTTAAGAATACACCATAATTTTTTCAAATGTTTTAACTGATAGTTAATAGTATAAAAAAATGATTTTATGCGATGTAGGCGAGACTGTTGTACCTTGAATATAGTGTACCTTGGAACATTACCTGTTTTGAACTGGTTTTTTACCATGTATCTAATTATTGCGAAAGTATATTATGAGGAAGTGTAAAGAAACTTCATGAAACGTATTTTCACTAATTCACATTGTTTGGTGTGGTTTTCAAACAATTTGGTTATTATTGCATATTAAAACTACCGGTTTTGTGTTTTGTTTCGTGATTTTTCATTCTTGGTGTAATATAACTAGAAAATTTCAAATTGGTGTGTTCGATATACATATTTATGGTGAGTAAATGTGTATATTATTTTTTAGTTTTGATATAAGCTAGATGAGCTAGGCAGTTTAGTATCGTTGTGTGTATCCTCGTGTACCATGAAACAACACTACATCTTGTACTTTGGAACAATCTGTTGAGGTAAAGAATGCTACAAACTTGCTGTTTTTTTATAGGTTCGCAATGCCACGAAGAAACGTAGGCCTGAAAAGGGCTTCAGTGGATTCCGATAGTTTATGCAAAGCTATAGCTGCTGTTTTGTGTGATAGTGACAGAAAAATTTCTTTGCGCGAGGCTCGTAAGGTTTGTGATGTGAAACTCGTCACTATCTCGACATTTAAATCGCTTTAAGGAAAGTGGAGATAAAAATTTCACTTATAAAGCGAAAATGGATCTTAATAAAGTTTTTAGTGAAGAAGAATAAGAATCAGATTTATCAAAATACATTATTCATATTGCATACGATGTGGTCTAAATAAATAGGGAGTTCTAGAACTTGCATACAAATATGCCAAAGCAAACGGAAAACAAATCCAAAACATGGGAAGAAAATCGCATTGCTAGAGAAGAATGGATGCGTCTTTTTATGAAGAGGCACTGAACGTTATCCATCACTTTTTTTAAATTTCATATTCGAAACTTTTAATAATTTTGATATATCACTAAAGTTATATTTTTAAAGTAATAGCATTGGCCTAATTTATCTTACCTTACCAACATAGAGGAACACTATTTTGTCAGGTTTTATTGAGATAAACGCAAGTGTTCCAAGGTACAGTAGGATGTGTTCTAAGGTACATGAACATAATGTACCATGGAACGATTCTCCTTAAAATTTCAAAATTGTGTATAATTGACATTTTTACACCAATGGCCCTCAAAAAATTTGGATAGTTGTCCAAATGTGTACTAATTAATGTCTGATTTATGCAGTGCTAAAAAATTAAATTTTATGCTAAAAAAAAATTTAAAATCAAAAAGTGTTCCAAGGTACAACAGTGTCCCCTACTCTCTTTTAAGGCGGCGCTCGCATCCTGCAGCGGTCGTGCGGAGTCCTATTTTCAGCGTTAAATTAAAATGATAAATAATGGAGATAGAATTCTCGAAGTTGGGACTTTTTTATTGGAAATTTCCTCCTCTTTAATAATCTTTTTTCCGATTTCCGTTATCGCTTATAATTTTTGAGTTATAAGCGAAAAACTAAATGCCATTTTTTTAATCTTAATTTGTTTATAATTTTTGCAATTTTTTATATGCTAATAAAACATTCTAATGCATTTTCCTAGACGTCATTCCGAATCCAATGAGCTGTTTCAAGAATTAACACCTTTTTGAACTTGTGAATTAGACTACTATGGATTTCAGCGTCCATCCATTTCTTGTAAAATAATGTTTCTGTACCATAATTTTTGCACCAACTTTAACAATTTCCAGCAAAATTGATTATTGTGTAGACATAAATAAACAAGCAATATTTATTTATTTCTTGGGTTGCATGTTCGGTAAAAGATTTTATAAAAGATTATAGGTCTAGAAGCCATTTGCGTGCATCAATGATTGCATGTCTTTATTTGCGGTTATTCTCTTGTGCTCTACCGTTTCATTACTAAAATCAGGGTACTCTAAATTTAAGTAACGAAAAGCTCAATTTAAAAAGTCTTTATTAACGTTTATACTTATACATAAGAATTGATGTCATGGGATGCATTAATTTATATATTATATATAATTAAATAAACAATATTAAGTGAAATTTTGTTAAATAAAAACTGAGTTCCACAATGTACCGTACTAGGACCTATACTTTTCACTCTATTCATTAATGATTCCTAATCGATTTGATTTTGCAAAATACACTTTTTTGAGAACGATACTATAATATTTAAAAGTGAAAAACGTTTCAAAGGCTAAGCATTTCCAAGAAACTGAATGAGATTTTATGAAAATGTAATTTATTAGAATGAAAAAAAAAATTTAAAGACAAGGTACGTAAATAAATTAATTTCAGGCCTTTGTTCTCACTTTTAACTGAATTTACATATCGTAGGGGATCATGTGGATACTAGTTTAGCCTGCTTAGCCGTAGGGGACTAGGTTGGATGCTAGTGTTAAAATGAGAATGGCTGATAAGAATTTTCACTTGGTAGCATAACCAGAAGTCAGGTTATCGAAAGAATGCAAAGATTTCATTAATATTTATATATTGCTGTATCCACACTGTGGAACACTACCTAAGTATCGTGTTTGAAATCATAAATAAAATTCACAAATCTGTATGTATTTTAGGAAATAATCATAACAGTTTTACTTTAACGGATCATAGGCTGCGTTCATCCGAGCAGATCGCTACCTGGCGATCACGGATCATTTGGCTGAACGGCACTTCTTGCACTGAGCGCTCTTGGATCGGACGCCATTTTTTGTAGCAAACAAAAATTGTGCTCAGTGATCAACTGATCAGTGATCGGAAACGGAAAATTTGATATATTTGAAGAAAAATGGAGAACGCAGAGTTTGACGTGACATATGAACACGAAAATGTACATTATAATGTTGCAGGAGATCGAGATTTACATTTTCGACTATTTTCGGTATTGTAACCTCATAAA
The DNA here is from genome assembly GCA_963583905.1 of Stenurella melanura. Lineage (NCBI taxonomy): Eukaryota > Metazoa > Arthropoda > Insecta > Coleoptera > Cerambycidae > Stenurella > Stenurella melanura. The sequence goes on from OY757317.1 coordinate 10,431,182, forward strand.
AGTGTCTATTTCGGGGAGTTCTATGTCGTTCTTGAAGTTCTAATTCATTTAATGGCAACGGATTTCTGAATCCTTCTGCTATATGTTTTGCACAATATTCATATCTAAACTTATATAACCCGCAAGCAATATAGCACTAAATTTCTATTTCTGTTTTCCATTTCAACAGACGAGCAAAGCTAAGGAAGGATACAACGAAAAACCGTAATTTGATATAATTATAAAACTCTTAGTCTCTTAATATAAAATTATGATTACAAATTACAATTTACAATTCAAATTCAAAACAATCACACCATGACAAATTCGACAAACGACAGCGGACAGCACTGAGCCGTTCATCCGGTTGCAGAGCGATCACCGATCAGTGAAGGAGCGCTCAGGTAGCGATCTGCTCGGATGAACGCAGCCATTCAGAAGCAGGAATATCTGTGGTTTATATAATTGATTCAAGTTCACTTATTCTCAGCGAGTAGGATGCAGAGAATGAAACTTGATATTGAATAAGAACAAAATATTTAAATAAACATAAAATGAAGTTATTTTAGTTTAACAAGGTTATTCTAAATAATATATAATAAAACATGAACTTATAGAGAATCACAATCTCATTTAAAATGATTTAGAATGAAATTGGAAAACAAAAAGGTAAATTTTATGAAATCTGACATGCATGTCAAAACTTAGGGCTGAAAATCATAAATTGTGTAGAAACACTGTAAATCTACATAAAATGAATATTGAATGAAACACTTTTAACAGTAGTTGCAGTGCAGCGTAATTAATTTAGAAATAGTAAGTCCATAGAATACAAAACACTGAATGACATTTTAAGTTTTCAGATATTTTTAAATATCATTGCAGAAAGGTGTTTTGTAAATGATATTTCACATCATGCAGAAAGAAAGGACTAATAGTATGATGTTAAATGTTTGGTGGCGTATCAATTTCTTGTTTTAGTTTATAATATAAGTATTCTGTCAGTATAAAAAACTGCAGTACGTTTTTAACTACTAGCATTTTGTGTTTATCATTGCTATTCATCTAAATGTATGAATTAGTATTTATTTGAGATTGGAATTGTTAACTGTAGTTATAAGTAGATTTTAAGAAAGTATATGTAATATGTCAATATATTTCGAGTAATTACAATTATTCACTTAATCCTGAAAAGTAGAATAAGAAACTTATCAGGAAAATCAAAGAATTAAAAACAGTATTCAATTAAGGTAAAGAACAAACAAAACTGAATAGTTTAAATTTTAAATTAAAATTAAATTTTAAAATATTAGATCAAAATTGAAAAAAACAATTGAAATATTGGAAATTAACCCATTGAAACGACTAAAAATAACAAATCAGTTGATCATATACCGCTGAACAGCGAGCTGCGAAAAATATTCATCCTCGAATAATTAATAAATTGAAAAGAGAAGAAAAGTGGTGAATAATTTGAAGGTTAGAAAATTACAATCCAGATATATTGATATCAAGAATAAATTGTAAAAGTTGATTAAATATAAGAAGTGAGTATACTTTGAAAGTATTACGAAGTAGATTATCCGGAAAGCAGATTTAGAAGAGGGAAGTATTTGTTAATCCAGTTAGCAAATTTATATGGTGAAGAAATTTCAAACGTCAAGCAAGTGATAGAAATACTTCAAGGAAATCTTGAAAATAAATTGGAGGTTAGAAACAAACGTCAATCAGTAAAGAAGAAGAAGAAGAAGCCTTGAGAGGTTAAAAAGTCAGTCAAGTGACATAATATTTCAAGGATCATAATAACCAGTTAGAGGTTATAATATAACATTACTCGAGTCGAAAGAAAGACAAGGTAAAGCTTTACAATATCAGAAATCCATGGTACATATTTATTTTAAATAAAGGCCATATTTATCATTTTAGTTAAGTTAGATTTTGTTATTTAAATTTTGTTAATTACATTCCAAGTTCAAATTTGTTAATAAATTAATACTTTGTTCGTTCAATACTGAGTTTGATTTATTTAGATTGTTATCTTGATCGATGAGCATTTATTGAACCGACTTCGTTGGACCTTGAGTAAGAGTCATTCTATAGATTGTAGATAGTCATGCTAATGGTGTTCTATAGTCTATAATATTAACAGCTTTTAAGAAACTGTTTGGCGCCCAGTAAACTCATTTCAATTTACTTTTAAGAAGTAAAATTCGAACGTATAAAAAAAAATAAAATAGATATTAGAATATAGAACAATATATAGTTTTTCCTTTAGTTCTCATAGATAGCTTTTCTTTCCACTGTTTGCAAAATCCTATAAAGAATATATGTTCCGATACTATAATATATTTATCTGAATCTCATATAAAACAAATTGTTGTAAAATGAACAGGACAAATAACCAGTGAATGGTTTACAACGAGTGAATTGGTGGTGAATGCCAAGAAGCCCAAATATATGAGTATAGGTTTCAGTAAATATTTAAATCAAAACATTGATGGTACGTGAATAAAATCTAATAAAACACATTGAAAAGGTAATAACTACGAAAAGTTTAGAAATTATTATAAATAGTAAATTATCTTTTAATGACCATATAAACTATACAGGGTTGGGCAAATGTGTGGAAACACTTGATTTCTGGCTAAACTATAAGTGCGATTGAAAAATGCCGTTAAAAAAAGTTTTTGTAGTATTTTTATTCTATTCAGTGATGTACTTTGATTTTCAACAGCTATCCTATTTTTCGAGATGTGATCTCATCGACAGTTTTTTTAAATGGATAACCCTGTATATTTTTACATTTTCAGATAGACAATTTTTCATCAATTATAGTGATATAGGGTTTGGTGGGTGTGCGGCTTGTGGTTTTTTAAATATTAAATAAAATAATAAAATAAAGTGTAATAAATATTTATTAGTTAATGATACTTAAATGTCTTATTACAAAATATTGAGCACTTTAATATTGAGAAACGAAGAAAATATTCATAATAAATGTTCAAATTGGAAACCTTCAGCAGCCTGATAATATCCTATTCGATCAACGAAAGCTCTTAAAGAGTTTTGAATAGCATGCTGTGATATTTCTTGAACAGCCATCCTAATTCGATCTTCCAACTCTTCTAACGACTGAGGCTTATTAGTCCTATAGACAACGGATTTTAAATGACCCCAAAGAAAATAGTCTAAACCTACCCATCTCTGTGGAAATATTTCATTAAGGTATTGACGCACGTCAACTCCATAATGAGACGGAGCTCCATCTTGCTGATACCAAATTTCATCTGAGAGTCGTTCAGGATTTGCCTGGTTTGGAAATAAACGATTTAATACTGGAATAATTTGCTCGCGTAAAAGTTGTAAATAAAGATTGGAGTTTAAATTTTCTCTAAGAAAGAATGGTCCGATGATGTGTCCTCTGATTATCCCCGCCCATACATTTAATTTTTGAGGGTATTGGGTGTGACTTTCTTCCATCCAATGAGGATTCTGATCAGCCCAGTAGCGAGAGTTATGTCGATTTACAAAACCACTCGGGCAAAATGTCGCTTCATCGGAAAAGACTATATTATTGAAAAAGTTACCATTAATTTCAATTGTATCCATCATTTTCTGACAAAACTGCATCCTTCTATCAGGATCATCTTCATTTAATTCTTGTACTAAATGTGCTTTATACGGATGAAATTTATTTTTGGACAATATCCTTCTTACTGATCTCTCGCTAATATTATGATGTAAGGCTAGTTTTGGTACTGAAGTTTTTGGTTCTTCTTGTAGGCTAAGAAGAACATCAAGTGAAATAATATCATCATTTGTAGCCGATTTACTTCGACCGGATTTTGGCCGATTTTTGACACTTCCCGTTTCGTGAAACTTTTGCACAACCTTTGAAACTGTTGATTTTGAAATATGAGAATTTCTATCAGGGAATGTTACATTAAAAATATCGCATGCATCTTGTAGAGATCTCTGCTTGTCTCCAAATCCAACCATCATTAACAACGTAATTCTTTCACGTTCAGTTAGTTCAGCCATAATTAAAAAACAGTGTTAATATTTCACACCGAAACTCTCTAACAGTATTGACTGCAATTGACAGTAATACGAATGATTTGAGTTCTGTTAAAGAAAGTTTGCAAAAAGCATGGCAAGAAAAAAACGAATATTTTTTTATCAGGTAGTCCTGTTGACAATAATTAAAATGTAAACAGCCATGTCTGCTTTACTATTTTATTTAATATTTAAAAAACCACAAGCCGCACACCCACCAAACCGTATATCACTATAATTGATGAAAAACTGTCTATCTGAAAATGTAAAAATATACAGGGTTATCCATTTAAAAAAACTGTCGATGAGATCACATCTCGAAAAATAGGATAGCTGTTGAAAATCAAAGTACATCACTGAATAGAATAAAAATACTACAAAAACTTTTGTTAAGGGTATTTTTTAATCGCACTTATAGTTTAGCCAGAAATCAGGTGTTTCCACACATTTGCCCAACCCTGTATATGTATAGAGGGTGAACCATTAATAATAGTCCATAGTCCAAAGATTGGACCAAAATATGAGCATATAATCAAACATGCTTTAGTAAATTGTTGCCGTGAAAAAAGATGCAGGGTGTCAGAAAATGAATAGAAGTAGATGGAGGATATGCCGAAGACTTACTCTAAGTTGCAGCAAATAGTTCATAGGAAAGTCAGTGTGTGTCTGTTGTAATGATAAACTTAACAACATGCTAGCAGAGGAACATGGTGTGCCGCAGGGTAGTGTACTAGGACCGCTGCTATTTTCAATTTATATTAATAATTTACCTAATGTTCATTTAGCACTAACAGTACTTTTTGCAGAACATTTGAGAGATACTGGTACTAATATTGTTGAATTGCAAATCAACGTTTTAACCAAATCTGGTTTAATGCCAACAAATTATGTTTGAATACCAACAAGTTGCATACATTACTTTTTTCCACCAAGAAATATGACCCCCAGATTATGACATTTTTAGGACTAAAATTAGATACTTAATATATTGAGTTGGCGTCCACATATTAATGAACTGACAACTAAATTTTCCAAAAAACTATATGCCGTCAGACAAATAAAGAACAGAATTAATCTAGAAGCAGCACTTATTGCATATCATGCTGTGTTCCATAGTGCCATGGTATAAACTGAACATCCAACCAAGTACATAGCATATTTATTATTAAAAAAGATCAATTAGAACACTGGCTGGTCAAAAAATCCGTCCGTCTGTCCGTCCGTCCGTCACGTTTCTTGTAAGCTTAAGACAAAAAGTCCGATTATATTGAAATTTGGACCGTAACTTAGTGTTAGTTAGAGGAAGAATCGTATTGTCTTTGAATAAAGTCGATTAATAAATAAAAACGTTTTGTTAATAATTTTTTTTATGTTTTGTAATGAAACAAAAATGTGTAAAACCAATATAGATTGTCCAACAATTATATAACTAGTTCATATTCACTGGAAAATATACAGGATGGACCGTCTAGAGGGAATAAATAATGAAAAAAAAAAATATGTTTCAAATTTAAAATTTCCACGTTTCATGGCATTCTAAACCTAGTTCAGAAAAAAACGAATTGAACATTTTTTATGCCAACATTTTTGAAAATTTTTTTACCGCTAGAATAGATGGAAAAAAAATTTTTTTAGCTTAAATTTAAAATTTCCAGGTTTCATGACATTCTAAATCTGTTAAAAAAAAAATTGAAAATATTTTTGAAATAATTTGAAGTCTTTTTTTACCACTACTATAGAATAGATGGCAAAAAAATTTGTTTTGCTCAAATTTAAAATTTCCACATTTCATGGCATTCTAAGCCTATTCCAAAAACTTTTGAAAATAGAGAAAAATAAAAAATTTGCAATTTTTTGCACACTACAACAAAAGAAAATAGATGACAGGAAAAATTTGTTATTGCTTAAATTTAAAATTTCCACGTTTCATGACATTCTCAACCTATTGCAAGAAAAGATTTTTACCACTACTATAGAAATTTTTTTTACCACCAGAATAATACATGAAAAAAATTTGAAAATATTTTTGAAAATAATTGTTGTCTTTTTTTACCACTACTATTGCATAAATGGAAACATTTTTTTTCCTCAATTTAAAATTTCCACGTTTCATGACATGCTAAGCCTATTTCAGAAAAAGAATTAGAATTTTTTTTACCTGCATTTTTGGAACATTTTTTACTACGAATAGATGGAAAAACATTTGCTCAAATTTAAAATTTCCACGTTTCATAACATTCTAAACCTATTTATAAAAAAAATTGAAATATTTTAACCACTGCTATACTTCCACTCCACTACGTGAATGTGGAACTGAAAGTGTGACAGATGGTAATAATGTTTGGCATATGCACCTACGAGTGCACCTATTATAGTTTTATTGAAAAATGTACAGGGTGGTTATCCCAAGAAATAATTCAACCTTGGTGGACATTTGTAAAGGTATTTACGCTAGCCTTACATATTTGGCACCTGTAATTTAGTATTGAATTTTTGCTGTGATAGTGATAACTACATTCGGATTATTATTCTCAATGTCATTTCGTAATTAACAATTTTTTAGAGTGACCGCCAAGCACAAATTAAGAGGGACGTTCTATGTAAATACCTTTACCGATTTTTTTAGATTAGAAAAGACGTCCTTGTGATATTACTGAAGAAAAAGAAAATACAACTTTGACACCCTGTATCTTCTTCCACAGCAACAATTTACTAAAGCATGTTTGGTTATATCCTCATATTTTGTTCCAAATAATGTACCCTTGGATTAAGGCCTATTATTATGGCGTTGGTTTTGAGTCATTTGAGTACGTACAAAATTGAATATACTGGCTAAACATAGTTCTTTTTTCACTTTAACTCCCAAGCATGTTAAAAATTCCAATCGGCTTCAAACTATCAGAAAATATACCTTTTATTGAAAACAGAACACTTTGAAATGTTGTCCAAAAATATTGTCCACCCTGTAGACACAAGAGAATTTACTGTGTAAAATTTGAATTGAGAGCCATTTTATGCCACTACTAAGTCCAAAAGGGATAATTTTTTTTCAAAATGTGGCCACTTTTTTGCATTTATTTACAAACCAAGTAACAAAAAATTGATTTTTTCTGACAATTTTTCTGACAATTTGATCAAAAAGAAAATAGAATTTCGAGAACTTTAATTTAAAAAAAAGTTAATTTTCGTCCATCAAAATGGCCGAAGAAGTCCATTTGTTGATATTTGGTTAATAAATAAATAAATGCAAAAAGTATCCAAAATGACAAAATTTGCATCTCAATGGCCTTTATATACTCCACTAATAGCCTATCTTATTTAATTGTGCAGTTCCAGTTATTGGGTTGTTAAGTTTACTATTTACAACAATGCTAATTAGGATTCAATCTGTAGCGCCGAGGAAGTTTACGCACAAGAAACGAAACGTTGGTGAAAAAGCTAAAGTAGTTTTATTGTCCAATTTCTTCCTACCCTTGTAACTAGTAATTACGAAAAATTGTAGATCTTATCTGCGAACAAACATATTATTAATTTCTGTTTGTTGTTTTCAGTTTCATCAAACTTTGAAGACTTACTTAAAAGACCGTGTGTGGGACTTTCACTTTTACGTTGCAAAGACGTGGCCGGAACAGCCTGTGATACTTCATTTCCCTGGAATGACCAGAACGGTAAGTTATAGAAAAATTCGTTGTATGCCTGAATTTTAATATACCACAACTCTTATCATGGAAGGAACAATAAGAAACGAATATCAAGTACGTTTTAGGTACTATTGAAAATGTCGTTTTATTTTATATTATCAAAAGCCCATGATGTTATTCTCAATGAATCTAAAACACAACTATTAGTATTTTTTAGGAACAGAGATACACTTCTAAATAACCCTAATTTTATAATTAATTTAAATGGAGTTGCTTTAGCGCCATCTGAGCAGTGTAAGAATGTAGGAATATACTTTGATGATAATCTAAGGTTTCAAACTTACAGATAAACTTACAGCCGACATTAAATTTGAAACGTTATAATTTCTTAGGGGAAAATAAAATGAATCATTGAATTTAACTTATTTTAATTATTTACAAAAAATACGCAAACAAAGCAGAGCCATTGACATCAGGGTTGTGAGTAAACTTTACAAAAACTTTCGTCAGAATAATCATATAAACAAATCATTAGTCCGTCTGACATATAACAAAATACAAAGCAAACTGTACACAATAAGAATCCGTATACGGTAAATAATTAAACTAAACTAAACACGATCTGGCCAGAGCGGTAAAACACAGAATTTTTACGATAACATAATTAAGTCGCACGAAAGGAAAATATTACTAACTGTACGTAAAGTTAATAACAAAAAATGACCCGACAATTAATATTTTCGATATAGACTGGTTCGGTAGTCGTAGGTACACTAGGTTTTTATGTCCAAAACACACGGGAGATGTCTAAAAACAGGGCTATATAGTTACGCAAATATAACGTTCATATGAAATTATTCACGCACTATTATAGTCTTCTTATGGGGTAAGAGAAGTCTTTACCGGACGGTAACACTGGATACAACAAAGAATATTACTGATCAAATGTGGAATGTGGTATTGAAGCCATCAATAATTCTGCATTGTCGCAAGTGGCTTCAAACAGCATTATTTGCAGCACGAGAGGCATACATAATATAAAAGTCTGTGATTACAGCTAGTTCGTCGAAAACATTGCCTTGCTGTAGCTATGGGCAATGGAACACAATAACACAGAACATATATACTATAATAACTACTCTACTGATTCTATTCGCAGTTATTAATCCTATTTACAGATATTTGCAAATATATGGCGGCTTTTAATTCTTACGGCCTTACACGGCCACCCGCCTCTACGGCTCTACAAGCTACTACGCTATTGGTCAAGCATTTGTCATGACTAGCAGATAAAATTTAAACGCGTATAATGCTCAGACCAGTATCTTACAATTTAAATTTAAAATAATGAATAGAATAGTCGCGCGCTTTATCTAATTTAAGGTACTGAGTGTTCTTACAAAACGTGACCGTTACAAATTAAAGCTGTTATTCATTAATTCTTGGTACCTCTCGTATTGTGATGTAGTCTACTGGCCAGCGCTGTTATGCAAAGATAAAGTAAGCCTTCAAAGTTATAATCTGAGGAAATTTCTGATAAATTCAATGACTCAAAATGGCTGAACCTGGATGAACGGTTCATAGTTCACTTAGCTTGTCTTGTTTACAAGGTAGACATGTCGAATACTCCCATATATCTAATTAATTAATAAGAACAGTGACATTCATAACTACTCAACTAGAAACATCTCCTTACACACTGTACCTCGACACAGTACCTCTGTATTGAAATATCCTTTAGCTGCAACACTGTAAAAATATTCAATTGGCTACCTCCGACCCTTAAAGCCCTTACCAGTTTAGAATCATCTCGAAAACCAGTCAAAGCCTGTAACTTATATACTAGAAATAATGAATATGTTATATATATTTCCTTATTGTGCAGTCAATGAAGCAAAAAAAGTGCCTTGAGTTCAGAAAACTTTCTAACAGATTGAAATCGAATGAAACCTTTTTTATTAAATTTTTTATGCCGAAAATACAAAGGTCTATATTATTAGAGGACCTTTTACCCTGAGAATTAGGAAAATGGAAAACAAGTTTCGTAAAGTACCTACACAATTTTCATACATTTTCTTCTTTTTTGTATAAACTTAAAAATGCGGCTAAATTGAATTGGAAGGTCCCCTTTAAGTATTTAAGGGTTTTCGGGATAGCTGAATGTGAATCCAATGTGAAAATATTTTTTTTCAAAATGGTGGATCGAATATGGCGGAGTTATATTGATTAGGGGTGGCTTAAAATGATATAAGTTGTAAAAATGAAGGTATTCAGACCAAATTCTGCATTCGCGGGTTTTTAGGATCGGTGATTACGAATTTATTGACGAAACTTGAAAATTCTAGATGGCTAATTCAATATGGCGAGAACGCGAAAACGCCTACAAATCGCGTGTGATGCCTCATATAATGATCGCACACTGAACCTGGCCGACTTTAGGGGTCCTAATTGGTTGGAAATGGTTGATAGTAATGAGAAATAGAATTTTCAACCATTTTTCCACATGTATGTAGCTACTATGTAGAGAAACGTCCGAAATATGGAGCGAAAACGTCTACATACCGCATGGTCGCATACTGGGTTTGGTCTACTTTAGGGGGGTCCCAATTGCTTATAAATGGTTAATACTAATCAGAAGTTGACTACTCTACCATTTTACCCCATGTATCTAGTCCTTGGGGAGACAAATCCCCGAAACGTGGAGCGAAAACGTCCACATACCACAATGAGACGCTATGTATAGGTCACATATTGGAATACGTCAATTTGTGGGGACCCAAATCTGTTGGAAGTTTTGAACTTGAATTATTTTCACTTAGATATATAGCTCCTAAAGGGAGGGATAATCAAAATTTGAAGTGAAAATTGCCATTAAAAAAAGCGCATTTTTTTTAATGGTCTCGCATTGGGCCCAGTCGAACTTCAGGTCTAAAGTGGTTGGATGACGTTCGTACTTGATTGTTCATCAGTTTCAGATAGCATATAGTTTATTTAGGGGCTGGAGGGATTAGGGAGAGGGTGGGGTGTTAAGTGGTCAAAAAATCTTCTGAGGTGCTTCATAAAGTTGTAGAAGTACATTTTTATAGAAAATTTTATATTATAACAGAAATTTCATCGAACATTAAAAATATTACACTTTTTTCATTAAAAAACACTTATTCCTTAAGCGCAATCGTAAAAACAAAAGGCAGGTCTTCTAATAATATAGACCTTTCTATTTTTGGCTAAAAAAATATAATAAAAAAGATTTCACTCCATATCGATCTATTAGAAAGTCTTCTGAACTGAAATGCTTTATTGACTGGACTATTAGTTCCATATATTTTGTTTTTTTTCTCTTTTTTCATTTCTATTTTTATACACATGTAACTCTAATAACTTAACATGATGTACAGCTCGAAGTGGTTAAGTGGAAGTGCAGCCATGTTGAACTTCGTCACTCCTCTTGCACAATTTGTATTGTAAACTTATAGAAAATCTAAATAAAAGGCAATATTATTATTATTATATCAGTTGGTGTCTTTCCAGAGGCGGAAGCTGTTAATCTGCAAAATATTATTTATAAGGTAAAACCGGGTAACATTAACGGGGGTTAACATTGACACATTTTCAATTATCCCGCCCAGTGCTTGTGTATTCAAGAAGAATGCAACTTTAACGCTCCTAAAAATTCATTTACGGTCTCGCCATCTAGTGAAAATAGCTGAAAGTTGGGTTATGCTAATTGCATAGGTTTCTGCAAACCTTTTAGTTGTGCATTTTCGAGAAACCGATTTTCGCGCGGGAATAAACTTTGTGTATACGTGACATTTTGTATAGTTTATATTTCCTTTATGCAAGGTATGTTGTTTTACATCAATATTGATAGATTGTAGAAGGCCGTCAAATAAGTGACATTTTTAAGAAGGAAGGAAAAGCATTTTGTTTATCCGAACGTGCGTGATAGATGAGGCAACAGTTTCGATGAAAGATGTGGTAAAGGTTTTGCCAGAACCAACTATTCGTCGAGGCATGCATATATTTCACACTAATTTCACCTGTTTGGATTATGAAAAAGCCCTCACTATTTTTTAATGATGGATTATTTTGCTATTATTTGCTAAAATATTAGTCAAATAAAGCAATTCTTGTCAAAAAATGTCTGTAAACGTCTTATTTTATGTCAATGATACACTAAGCTTTACAAAGATTGATTTATAATTTAGTTTACTGAGGATGTCAATGTTATCCGACGTGAGGCTAACATTGAAACTGTGCAGTGTTTTAAAAAAAAATAGTAAAACTAAAAATTGAAATTTAATCTTTAAACTGGTACCTAGTAAATATGGACATTATATTGCTTTAGCGAAAACCAGGTTTACAATTTTCTAGTAATAATCATAAGTGAGAAAAAAAATATTTTGTAAAGTTGTGTCAATGTTACCCGGTATTACCTACTTGGCATAACAAATTTCTATAGTATATATGATCTCAATTGGGATAGCATAAAAACGAAAACTCGGAGCAAAGTTGGCATCTCCTCTATGGGACATAAGCGGCAGCGGTAGAAATGTAAAAATGATTTAAATACTAAATAATTAGTTTTTAATTGTTAAAGAAAGGGATTTCTATAATATCTTTATTCAATAGAAGTGGTTAATGAAAAAATATGTATATCACATTGGATAAGTCACATAAATGATATATTAATGCTACGTTTTAATGACCTACCTCATCTTCTAGCGGCAAAGTTATGTAATCTTAGGCGAGAGTTGCATGAATGGTATATAATCCTTCCGAAGGGGTGTAAGGCAGCAATTGTCTTGTTTGTTAAATGTTAGGCCATGGTACTATGAACTTTGCAGTATCATGATGTCAAGCAAATAGAAAATTTCTAATATTCTATGAACGAAAGACTCAGCAAAATTTTAAAGGAGAATCTCGTTTCCTGGCATCGGTAATTGGTCTCTGTAGCGGAAATAGGTCGACGTCAAATAAACAAATTTCAAAAAAGCTTTGTCTATGAACTTTAAATAAACAGTATTTCATTCGTCACTATCCGAGTTTTCAGAACTTGAATTGGTATTTACATTAATAATAATCGGATTGATAGGTTGTAATATAGAATATTCATTTTCCTTTTTCATCACATGAGATACACACTTCCTTCATATATCGATTTTGCCTATTTCGTCTACTATTATCTTTATATTCTTTAAGACAGACTTACTTAATTGTGGGGATTGATTATATTGAGGTAGTCTTGTTTTTACATCAGCCCACCGCGTTTCAATGGGGTTGAAAACGCAATAATATGGAGGCAGACGTAAAATAGTATGATCGTATGCTTCAAACATTTTTTCAACGGGATATTCCTTTTTAAAATGTTGCTTTCCAATCAGTTCTAATAAAGTCTTTTTTGTGTTTTTTCTGGCATTTCCAATCCTTTACCTTTCGTAAATTCAATGATATCGCCTTTTCTTGTGTTGGTGTTAGGAATTGTGTTGCCGCGAATGGTATGACGCATTGTCCATAACAATTACATAATTTGGTGTAATATTTGGTAACAGCTGTTCCTTTGCCCACTTCTCAAATAATTCGGCTGTCTTATCATCGTGGTAGTCGGCAGAGGATTGCTTGATATTTTTAGCAGACAACAACAACGCATCTGAAATAAAATAGTTTTTACTTCCAGCAAGAAGAATTATAATTCTTTTTCCCCTAGAACATGGAGCACTTAAATTACTCTTTTTGTACACTGTATTGAACTACATCATGGGTGTCAAACCATGTTTCGTCAAGATAAATTATGTCTCTATTTGCACCTCGGTATTCTTTTATTTTACGCAAGTACTTGTGTCGATGATCAACGATGGGTGCTGATTCCATAACTACAATTCGTTTGTCCAACTTTTTGTACCTAAAACCGCAATCGAGCATAACGTTTCACAAAGTATCTAACCATTTATAATTATAATCTGGATAGTCAGACTTAATTTTTAAGCACCAACGTTCTTTTTAAAAAAAATAAGCTTTCACAATTTCCACGTCAAAACATCACCTTAAATTTTTCCTGTAATTAAGTTTTATGCATAAACGAGATCTTAAACTTAAATTCAGAAAAACTAAGATGTTGTTTTGATGCGGTTATTGCAAAAGCTTATTAAAAAAAAAAAAACTTCACGGCGCTTAAAAATTAGGTCTGACATGGTGAAAAACATGTTTTCAATGTCAAGCAAATTTTTATGCATAGAGATCTTAAGCCTCAGGTTTTTTTTAAGGAGGAGTTCTGAGATGCTAGTAATTGATGTTGATGCATTGATGCTGCGCATTTAAAATTAAGTCTGATAAATTAATTAACAAAAATTGTCACACAGACAAGTTGTAATATATAAGAGAGATCTTAAATTTCATTTTAAAACAAAAATCAAGGAGGTGTTATGAAGCGCACTTTCATAAAAAACATAATTTATAAGAAAAGCTCTGCCAAAAGTTAATTGACAAAAATGGTCGCCAGACAAATTTTTGTAAAAAATGGTTCATTATTTAGCATAAATTGCGTAAATTTCAAGCAGGTCTTTTGAAAAGAAGAATCATTTCTTTTAGCTAAATTCAAAAATTCATAAAAATAAGAATTAACAAATTTTCACTAGTCTGGCGAGCGTAACGTGATTTTTACATGTTTTGCAACCATTTTCACCTTTTAAATTTGAGGTGTTCGATCGGGTACCTTTTTTATCATCACCTTTAAACTAATTTTGTAAGAAAATGCGAGCGCTATAAGTCATTCCCGATAATCGTAGATTAGAAACTAACTACCTTAATTTTAATATATTATCTTCACGCATGCGCCATGTGTTAAGCAACTTGGCAACAACGCCGGAGCTCGTCTTGAGACATACTGCTCTTTTTATACATTAATAATCATTTCTAATGTGGGCACTTTCTGTTCATTGTAAAAGTCATACACAAATCGACGTATGACATCTCTGGACGCGTTATCAAGTTTTTAAAGTTTTTGTCCAACTCTTTTCCTTTTAACAGAATGATCAACTACATCCCCGGCTTTAGTAACCCTATACATTGTAGTACGGCTAAATTTGGTTAATTCACAAATCCTCTTCACAATTTGATTATATGAAGAATCAATATTTTGGTCTTTTAAACACGAGTAAATATTCAAAATAACCCTTTGAGTTTGAGCGTGTAAGTGTAAGAATTAAGTAATTTATAACGCTGCCTGGCTGTACTGCACTGCCTCGTACAGTTCATACGGTACAAATAGTTCATACGTATTTTTGGTTTTATATATTATTATGGCATGCAAAAACTCTGAACAAGGTTGGTGTTGACAAATCAAATTCGCTAAGCATCTAATCCCACCTATATTTCTATGTGACAGGCGGATCAAATCCACGTGGACTGTAGACGAGGAGTGGTGAATATAAATCTGTAAAATTCTGTGCTCTCTCATTCAATGTGAAGTGATATATTGGCAATACTCCGTAAGATCCTCTAGTTCCATGCTGTTCCAATTGAATTCGTAAATACTATAACAAGCTGTTTCTTTTTTAATAATTTATTTATATTCAACAAGTAGAAAAATACTACTACTATAAGAATCCAAAACGAAGCATATTTTTGTCACTATGTAGAAAGCAGTAAAAAAGACGAAAATGTTTTAATACTTGAAAGTTATTATGTAAATCGCCATGTAAAAACTCTACAATATTGAAGAAAATCAATAAATAATATCAAGATTATATTATGGATCACCTTCACATAAATATGGGTAACCGTTATGAAAGTAGAACAGGAGATAAAACTTTCATTTTATTTCACAGATATGCTAATTTCTACAAAATCGATATCTGATTCCTTCATAAAGAGAACGAGGAAGGATCGCTAAAAATTCACATAACTTATATATGTAATCAAAAATGATTTATTTTTTCCTGTTCGTTAAACCCATTTTATAGAAACGTGCAAATATTTTCATCATCCCTTGCGTATTAGAGTATAGGCCACAGCCTTTGTTGTCCGCATTGGAAAGCTTTAAACGTGTTCTTGTCGGGATAACCTTGACTTTCAACGATTATTAAAACTTTTTCAAAGCTCTAATAGCTAGCGTCAACCAATTATATGCAGTTTTATAACATGCAAGCTGAGATATTATCAATTTTCACTGGCACACAAACATAGTAGGTATATATTTAATATTTTGATATATGTTATATTCTTCAAACTGTAATTTGTTAAAATGTAGGTGTATTTTTCATAATTGCGGATGTTTTTCTGAATCTTTATGTTCAGGAGAGAGTCACTAAAACGACATTATTTATAAAACCAAGAAAGGTTCTTTGTTTGTAGTTTGTCATTGCCAATTAAATGTTAACTTATTTACCATGTCTCTCCCAATTCTCTCATGTGCTTTTCTCTTTTCATGTGAAGTTTCTTCCACATTAGGGATTACTTATTTATGAATGAATTTTTTTTCGTAGCCGAACGGGAAATTATATGAAAGCTTCAGCGTTTTCTGTCCTTGTGATCAATTAGAAAACTTAGAACTTCTGGCAGAGGAAGACGTCCTGATTGATTGGAGCCAGCCGATATACCTTAACTTTACGCACGCTAAAATTATGACGAAAATAGAAGAATTTTATACAAGTAGGGGAACAATGGAGAAACTATATGGGGATTTCTATGGATTAACAGAACCAATGGAGGATAATGAGGAGGAAAGTACTGAGAAGTAAGTAGTATCCTTAGCATTCGGCCGAATTCTCCTGTGATTCTAAATGTATTCGATGTAAAAATAGTCAACTCATAGTAACGTTCTCATCCTAAATAAAATAAAATATAATCAAGCAAAAGATTACGTTGCTCTGGGTTTCTCAATGCAATTGATAGCCTAAGTAGACAGATTGGGTATACAGATTCAACAAATTTAGTTTAAGGTACGTAAACTTGTTTCTGCGCAAATAAACCACGCCTTATCGTAGAACAATGGAGGGCATTGGTTTAAAACAATAGCGCCATCGCTTGACCGCGACGAGTTGAGAACAGCGCGAGCGCACCCATTCTGCTTTTAATAGCATAGCAGTTTAGATGTGTGGGAATAAAATAAATTAATCTTAATTTCGTTATTAAAATGCCGTGTGTTTATACAACTGCAGAAAAAGTGCAAATTGTGAAGTGGTACTTCGGGGGCGATTTCACTGAAGACACAATAAATTTATTTATTGTGGCATATCAAGACAGACCAATCCCCTCAGCTAGCATAATTTCATATATTATTAAAAAATTTGAGAATTTCGGGTGTGTCGTGAATTATTGTAAAAATGCTGTCAACCCGAACCCCGTCGTCAACAAATGAGCAAAGAACATGAAATTCGCGAAACTAATGTCTGTCCACTTGTTGAAACTAGTGAACCTTGTTCTAGTAGACAAATCGCTACTTCACTATTACAAGGTTCTATGTGACATTTTTTAACAAATTTCAGTTACAATGCTACATGGTTCTATGTTGAGAATGAAATTAGGAAAAAAAAATCAAGGTGGCAGCACCAACAAGAACTGATTTATATTTTATATTTCAAGGGTGTATGTCGGACTTTTTACGAAAAATGACTTACAAAGTTCTATGTAGATACATAGAACCCTGTAATATTCAAATGAAATTACCGTTGTCGTTTTCTCGGTCGTATGTAGATAGCGCTAATAATTTGTAGCTGAAAGTGACATCTTGAATCTTAAGCTAGAGTCATTGTATATAGACTACCTAGTAGTATAACCTTATGGAGATTTCGTTGGATGTGAAAGGACACTAAATGTAGATGGCATTATGATCGAGGGATGCCAGCGATTTAATTGGTAGAATGAAATGATTATTATTGGTTGAAATCTCTGGTCTTGACGTTCACGAATCTGAAAATACACAGGTCCGCATTTAGCTTCATTCTCCGTCCATTCATTTTGAGTAATAATAATATTCCATATGCAAAATTAGGTGCCTGTGTTAATATTTTCGTGTTTCGACTTTCTATTTAATGATCAATTTGTCTCAAATTTAGTTGAATTTGTGTAGTTTTTAAACTGATTCGATTCGATTTTATTAGCAAGTTTCAATATTTGTACGAATTATATGTCCGTGTTGCCACATGCAAAAAAAAATTCTTTAGTAGGTATAAGATATACTTATGTTGGAAATTATAATTATAAATATTACCTAATTGCGTGTAAAATACAGCTAGAATTTGGTTAGGTAAATTCGAAAATGGAGGTGAGCATAATGCATGCCGTGTACAGCTAATATATAGGGATATATTGTATAAATTTTAAAATCAAGTACCTACCTAGTATTATTTTAAAATGTAACCACATTATTAATTTTGAATTAAATAAGAAACTTTTATCAAAATTATGGGAACACATCAAAGTTTTGTCTCGGTTGTAAATATGTCCTTGAACGTAATAAAATGTGTAGTAAATTTCTAGCTACTTGAATCCTTTGATGTGCCGCCCACCAATTAGAATTGTTGTCATCGGATAATCGGTTTACTGTAGTTTATTGGTATAATATAAAATACTCAAGTTTGGTAAATTAAATATAGATACATGCATTTTGGAAATGTTCTTGTCAAGCAGTATGGTTTCGGTCTCAGTGCCCACTAAACATGAAAACATTACCGAAATAAAACAGTAATGTATCATCGTTACTTTGTAACATTATTCAATAGATAATTTTAACGTTTATATAACAAGTATGTTATAGATTATGTCCCAGTCAGCAATGTTACAAAGTTATATTATTAAAAACACAACATTAAAGCAATATCCTCTCAACATATCTACATTAATGTTTTAATGTTATATTTTAAATACTACATTATGACTACATTTTTTAAATGTAACAAAATAAATGTTTTAATTTGATTACTACAATAATATTTCAGTAATATTAAAAGAAACATAATTTAATTATGAAAATTATATTTAAATAATGTTCTTTTGATGTACTGTTTGTTAACATTTATACAATTTTATATTTTATAAATATTTACAGGGTGATCTTTAAATGATAGCTACAAGATTCTTTAATGATGCTTCCCCTCTATGTTCTTACTTTTGGTTTGGAGATGACTGAATGACATTTACACAACTCTAAAATTGAATGGATCAAGTGGAAATATAGGCTCATATTTAAAAATATAATAGCTCAAAATGCAAGGAATATAATATGCTACTGTACAGTATAGTCGCCATTACATTCCTTGCACTTTGTGCTGTTAGATTTTTAAATGTGATCTTATATTTTCACTTTTCATCTCTTCAATTTTAGAATTGTGCAAATGTCATTCAATCATTTCCAAACAAAAAGTGAAAAAGCAGAAGAAACCTATTATGTGAAAGAACCTTGTACCTATCATTTATAGACCACCCTGTAAATAATTATAAAATATAAAATTGTATCATAGAATCATAAAAATTAATTTGAGAATTTATAAAACATAATCACAATTATTATATGTGCATGTATGACACAATACACTTAGCATTTCAAAACCGCTTGCGTTTTACAAATCGTTCACTAATTATTAATAACAAAGCACCAAATATAACTTTTGTGCCTTTCAATATGTTGTTTAGAATAGGTGAATTTAAAAAATTAGTTAATTACTTGAAACCCAGAATTATTTAATATATTTAGTTATATTTCGAATTTTAAAACCAAATAAAGTGCATGTATTAGAAACAAACATCTTAGAGATCACTTACTTGTGGGACAACAGAATTATCTAGAGGTTTTTGTATTGAAAATAAAATAAAAATTTGAAAATGCACCATTATGTGTAATGGTGTGTTTATACATATAGTGTATTACCTGTTCTGAACCAGCTTATGAATAAAACCAGCAGAAATGTATAAATGTTCTTTATTATTCAAACCCGGTTAAATTATTAGTACGGATGATATAGTATTCACCACACAAAATTTTTTCTGATGGAGTTTATCATAATCAATTTGATTTGTATTATGTATTTTGAGATAATGTGCATTATTTAATATACAAAAAATAAACATTGATTTACAAATTGTGTGAAAATAGCATAAAATATTTTATGTAGACATTCTTTGTTTTGAAAATCGTAGACACTCGAAATTTCGAAACATTCTTTGGTGGTATTCGGGAAGCAACTCTAAACCGGATCTGAAATTAAAACAGAGAAAATTGTTAAAATTATTGATAGTATATGGAACATTCTAAATTCGGTGTCATATGGGAAAGAGGAAGTTTAGAAACGAACGCTCGTTTAGGGGGGGGCTTCCATAAATGTTACAAGGGAGAAGGGGGGGGATTGCTTTTTGCAAACATATTTTTTTTTTGATAGCCTCTTAAATGTAACATTTATCACAACACAACCTATAAGTTTGACATATACTTATTAACAAATTGAATATTTAAAATTAAACCATGCAATAATAATACTGAACTAATGGAGTAGGTATAGGTATATTAAAAAAATGTGGAATACCATTCTTGCAATCAAAAAACTTTTATCAAATTTGTTTTAGTAAATATTAACAATCAATTTGTCAGTCGATCCGAACTAATTATTATACGCAGGAGCAATGAAGCAAAACAAAACTACAGTGAAGCACATATTTTCACCTTTGTAGTCGTAAATCTCAAAATATTAATAGAGAAAAAAATGCAACCTTTATTTCCTACAATATTGGTAATAACTAAAAAAACTTTTATCAAATTTGTTTTAGTAAATATTAACAATCAATTTGTCAGTCGATCCGAACTAATTATTATACGCAGGAGCAATGAAGCAAAACAAAACTACAGTGAAGCACATATTTTCACCTTTGTAGTCGTAAATCTCAAAATATTAATAGAGAAAAAAATGCAACCTTTATTTCCTACAATATTGGTAATAACTAATTTCAGAGTAGAACTAATGGGAAAGCAAAAAATCAAGAAAAAAATATTTTGACCGACAATTTTCCAATATAAAAACTTAAAATGAT
Source organism: Stenurella melanura (assembly GCA_963583905.1). NCBI lineage: Eukaryota > Metazoa > Arthropoda > Insecta > Coleoptera > Cerambycidae > Stenurella > Stenurella melanura. The sequence continues at coordinate 10,451,875 of OY757317.1, forward strand.
TGTTCCATGTACTTATATATATAAAACCAAAATTTATTTTTAAATATTAAATACCCTAGGTATATAGTTTCACTTACCGATTCTCCATGTTATTATCTGTTTCTAGTTCTTTTACTAGCAGAAATTCATCGAATTTTGTTGTCTTTCAACAAGTCCTTTTCAGTAGTTTCACCACTTGCATTTACTGCTTCGTTGCATCGTAGCTTTAATTGCCAAGATCAAGATCAAGTAAGAGTTGGAATTTATATCAGAGTTGCTTGATCTAGATTAATTGCTTCCTAAAATAGGGATTTAAAACATTAGTTCATTAATTTCAAATATACCTACATAAAAACACATTTTTACATTTTCAATGAGTGTGAACCGTTAGCAAGATAAGTACCAAATTATTTTTCATCTCTTCTCAATGTAATTTGTCAATGTGAGCTTTGATCTTTAAGAAAACCGAACTTTCGAAAAAATGTTAAATATTACTGAACTTATTTACTTACCCTTTATTTTCGGACATATTGAACACTAACTAAACTATTAAGTATATAAAGTCGTCTTTGCGAACAGGACTTCAACAATCAATTTGTTAATGACGAAATCAGGACAAAATATGCTTACTCTTTTGTTTTCAGACATATTGAACACTATTAACTATTAGGTATTATAATGCTATCTTTGCACACAAATTCGAGGCAAAATGGCGTGTGACTGACGATTTTCCTTTTCTTCTTGTTTAGCCGTCTCGGTCTCGGATGCGTCCGTTACGTTCGGTCTGGAATGGCCAATAAATAGCATTTAGGCGTATCACGTGACTATAGATGAATGTTGGTTTAATGTTGTCTCTGGTTTAATAACATTTATAATTATAACCTATAAATGTAACTTTAATTTAACAACAATGTTAATGACAAGTGTTTTTAATATAATTTTATAAATATTACATAATAACATTATGGAGCTGTTATAGAATAATATTGCATTACGTTACATTCCAGTAATATTATCAGAGTGTTTATGAACAATATGGCATATATGTTATATTTTAAACACATAAATAATATTGATTTCTTGTAACATAGCTGTTTTAATAAATAATGTTTTTTGGATATATTAAAATAAAATTATAATTACGTAAAAACAATATTACAAAAGAATATTGACAAAGTAACTTTAAAAAAATGTTTTTTAATATTTTAGTTATGTTTCATGTTTAGTGGGTGATTTATATTTCTGGTGTTTATTGTGTTCCTTATAATTATTATCAGCATTATTTTAGCGTGGTGCATAATATGAGTACATTTTATATTTGTTTTACTTTGTTTTGAGTGAAAACATGAAATAGGGATAGCAGTTTTAGGGAAATGGCGTGCAAAATTCACGACGAAAAGTTACTGTCTGCCACTTGGTAATCGAAAAGAGCATATAACTACAAACATTTTTTTCTCTGAAAATTTTTGGTATGGTGGGAGAATATGGAGAGGGGGGATATTTTTTTAAACGAATGTTTATCGATATCTGTCCCCATAGGTAGTTAGTCAAAGAATTTATATAAATAGAAGCAGATACACATTTACAAGTGTGTTGACAACATACCTATATAGTTTAGACATTACATTTTATAATCATCTCTTTCTTTATGACCAAAATTACCATAACCCCATCTTTGTTGCAACCACCGTCATTTTGACGTGGCAAATAAATGTAAATATAACCTTATTCACTCAATTTGCGAAGCATTTTGATCTCTAAATAAACAATTTTCAAGTGATTAGGAGCTAAAATATGACTTAAAATTGCATCAAATAACGTTTATATGCTGTTTCTATAAAGTGACGACAATTTAAAGACAAAATATGTATCGGTTGTCAACCTATTCTAAGCTATATGTATACCTACATATTTATTTTCCTAAAATTAACACTTTTATTTACCATCAAACTACAGCAATACAATTAATTTGAAGGGGCCATGGATTCGGAAAAGAATGTGTACTAGAGTCGAATTAAGTAGAGGTTGTTTCATTTAATAAGCCGATTCAGAAATTTGTTTACATTCCTTACGAATCAGAAAAAAAGGAAGTAATTATTTATAGGAAATTATGCGGCAGTTCATTTCTTAGGATTTTAAGTAAATGACCCCTTATTGGTACCCTTATAGGCTCAGGTGCACTTTAGTTCGTAATAAGGTATTTGTTGTTTTCACTTCAATTCCATAACAATGAAGTGCAAGTTCACTTACGAGTCTATTTAGGTGAGGATGAGGATCACAATTAATGGTTGAAATATACAAATTTTTTTATATATTTTCACAATGTCTTTATATGTTGAATGCGACTTCCATGTTGACATTTGACATTGTAACAGATTGCACCAGTTCGGAAATGTTCGTTGGTTATTTCGGATATTGTCGTTAATTCTATCTTGACATTTGCAAGGATTACTTAGATTGTATTTGTTCGGATATTTACATATTTCAGAGAAATATACCTTTTAAATTAAATTTTTCTTGCTTTTTTTTAATAAAGAACGGGGGGGTGCGAGGGGTGTCCCCCCGCCTTCTTTCACAAAATAATTTGAAATTAATTTCATTCTTTTCTGTGATTTCTTTAGGATAGGTTAGTACGTTTTTATTGGGATATCTAATTGTTCATATTTATTTGCGCTGCAGGCACTATTACCGCCGCAGATAAAGAAAAGGGGGGTGCGGGGGGTTTCCCCCCCGCCTTTTTTTCACTAAATCGTTCGAAATATTTCCGACATTTGCTATGAATATAGATTGTTGCGCGATTTTGTATTTTTCTTCTCTTAAATTTATGGTTCATCCAACATTTTTTTTTTTTTTAATATATTCTATTCATCCCTAGTGAAAATGCACCATAGATGCTATATAGGTACATATAAAAAAACAAATATGAATTTATATGCTTGTATATGTTCTATATGGAAAAGCCAAAGTGGCCGGATAAAACGGTATCTGGATTTATATGGATTGTATATGGCTCAATAAACATATAAGAACATATTAATTCATATTAGAAACCAACATGCAATTTTATATGTATTTTGAAGGATTTATATGTGTCCGAATCATATATAATGTTTGTATCTGGATGAATATGTCTTTATATGTCTATATGGAAAATTCATCAACTTCCATTTAATTTATTGTAGGTAGCACTTAATACATAACAGGTTGGTAGTCTTAATCCTGTTCATATGTTGGTAGCACTGTTTTCTCGGCCATCGTTGATTGTGTTTGTGGGTGCTAGATTACGTGTTTTGTGAAAAGTGTGTTATATATTTTCCACAAGTAATATTTTACATAATGAATTTCGTTTATGTTAGTTTTGTGGACGATAAGGTTAAAAAAATAGTAAACTTAAAAAAAACATAAAACAAGAACAAAAATAGTACAGGATACTTACATCATTTTCATTTTTTTGTCTTACTTGTAATGTGTCTGCAATATTTTTTAAGACCAAATATTAAATGTTTATATATTTCCTTGAATACTAACCTGACATATCTTGAAGTCTTTTTTCCCAACCCCACTGAGTTTGTCTACTAATATTTTGAGATGTATGTTCCAAGTATTACTTATAGTACTTCTTATCCATCTTATGTTTATAATTTAAGTGTTTTTTTAAATCTTAGAATAAGGTATTATAAATTAAAAAATCGTAGGATTTTTTCTTATTTCCAGTATTTAAAATTGTCTTGGGAATTAATACGAAATTAGGAGAATGGATAGTAAATATCCTTTGTGGTATTAATGTATATCTATAAGAATGAATAGTAAACTGAACGAACCTGCATGGCATATTCATATATGGAAACCTATATGGTAGAATATGGAAAAGGAAACAGATATGAGTTTATATGAAGCAACAGTAAATTTCGAATTTCTAATATGAGTCTATATGAAATTACTATAAATCTTCAGGATATTTCATATATGGAAACATATATGGTCTACCATGGAAACATTTTAAATATGTACCTATATGTATGACTAGTAAATCTTATGCTCCCAATATGATTTTATAAGGAGTACCAGTAAGATTTATTTTATTTACATTTTGTTTCATATGGGGAAGCCATATGGTATTACCCACACATTCCAGTTTCAGATACACACAACAAACCATATAAATTCATATATATATTTTTTTATATGTTTCTGTATGTCAGTTTCACTAGGGATCTTATACTCTTCATTACCATTTAGAAAATTTTCAAAATCGCGACGAACTAAAGTGCACCAGACCCCTACCTACCAACTGTTCTTAACTCCTACAAGGCTGCTATAAATAGTGGATTGTCTAGTAAAATGGAGTTCTACCCGGCCACAAATTGTACTGCGAACTTGAGCATCTGCAAGCAGGAATGTTAAGGGGAAAGGGAATAGAACAATCGTTTACAATACTTATATATTTTCGTACAAAAGTATTTGCACTAAACATGAAAATAATTTAAAGGTTGGTGAGTAAACATGAACAGCTGTTATTAATAACTAGATATGTAGACATATGTCTATGCTACTACGCTCATATACCACGGCCTTGGACAGGCTGCAACAGAGATAGCGTTATAGGCAATGTTGTATCATCTTAGAACGAAATGGTGAGAAAAAGGTATGTTGGACATGTTGGCAACAGTGTTGTATAACTTTTACACTTTATCTCTGCTTCTATTTATATAAATTCTTTGTAGTTATAGTATATGTACTTCACATGCCCCAGTTGCACCGGCAGACGAAAATTCCGCTCGGTGCGCGATAGAGGGTATTTTAAAAATAAATTTTTCTTCTCTTTAAAATCCCCTTACCTTATAGCGTTCAATCTTAGTACCTATATATAATAAAACGTTGTATTTCTCTTAATTTTAACAACTGTCTTGTGTTTTAATGTATGTATACATATCACTTTACTTTTATTTTACAGTTAGCTTTAAATTACAGACACGTTCTACATATTTTGGGTATTGTATTTTTTTGTACACGTGAACTAGTAAAGTTTATCCTAATTCTAATTCTTTCAAATACTTTCTTTTGAGACAATCAAATTCTTCGTTGTATTTCTGCAACTAAACATATTTCTAGCACATATCTTAAAATTTTTAAATTCATGCAACTAAACTTCTAAAAACTTGTATATTTTACTCATAAAAATTTAAAAACTTTAAGATGTGATAAAACAATTTTTATTTGTAGAAATGTAATAAATAATTTTGTTGTAAAAATAACCAACCAAAAGTAACTTTGTTAAATATCACTAAATTTAGCAAAGTAACATTTGTTTTCGTTATTTTTAAATTTCCGATTACGCATTTTCATTTACCTTGCACAACGCACAGTCACCTGAAAAAACCTTAATTCGTTCCTGACTCGATAACTACTAGTTCAAATGAAGGCTGCATAGGGGTCACATCTGCATAGGTTAAAAATCCATTACTTTCATTAGGTCCGTGTAGATGACGCTTGACATCGTATCCAACAGTTGATACACGCGTATTATACTACTAGGTAGTCTATATACAATGCTAGAGTGTTGAATTATCAGGTCAAACGTGTGGTTGCAAATATAATATGGACAATAAAGCCTCTTCTAGTAAAGACAATAATTATTACTTTGAAGATAGCGATGATTCAGTACGTGATAGGGATTACATTCCATCAGATGATGATTTAAGGTATGTTTGTATTTTGTCATGATTATTATAGGTTATGTTTATCTTTGTCAATCTTTTAGTGATGAAAGCATTGACGGGAGAAATACCAATAATTTAAGCAACCTAGAAGTTGCCGAACAACAGAGCTCACAAGGACGTGATGACATAATTCGTAATGTAGTAAACCATGAAGTTAATGCTGACGTTAATACTAGTAGAAAAAAGAGAACAACTCGTAAACGTAAACGTAATCTGAGGATTGGGTCTGCAATAAAAGAAAAGTGTTGTTTGACCGTGGACTGGAATATATTTCTTTGAGAAAAAAAATTGTTCCTGGAAAAGCAATTATGACTAAAAAGGACTGCAGTAATCGCTGCATTTTTAAATGTAGTAATAAAATAACTGATGAAGACAGACAAAGTATATTTAATGAATATTATAAATTGTCGGCGACACAAAAAAAGATGTTTTTACTATCGACCACTACAAAAAATATACCTTCTCGTCGAAGGAGTGGAAAAACTGCAAACAATTCAAGGAAAGGTGCTACATACGAATTTTTCTTTAAAGTAAGGGGAGATAAGATAAGAGTATGCAAAGTATATTACTGTACCACATTGTCTATAAGTCAAAAACCTATAAGTATATACTGTTCATCAAAAAAAAAAATTATATTGCAAATACCCCTATTGAAAGCACCCAAGGCAAACATGTCAAAAAATGTATGTCGGAGGAGGATGTTCTGCTAGTTAAAGAACATATCAACTCATTTCCTATAGTTGACTCCCATTATTGTAGAGCCAGAACCTCTAGGCAGTATTTAGATCGATTTTTAAATATCAGGAAGATGTTTGAATTATATTTGGAGTGGATTGAAACAAAAAATAAACAACCTGTTAAAGAATCAAAGTATAGAAAAATATTTTGTAATGATTTTAATTTGTATTTTCTTGTACCAAAGAAGGACAGATGCGATTTATGCGAAGAATATCGTTTAGTGAAGGAAGAAAGTAGATGTACAGAAGAGAAAGTTAGTGAATACAATGATCATATATCAGAGAAGGAATCAGCGAGGAAGGAACGACATCAGGATGCAACGGGAACCATAGCAGTATTGTGTTTTGATTTAGAGAATGTGTTATCCTGTCCTAAAGCTGAAATAAGCAATTTCTTTTACAAAAGTAAATTTGCCGTATATAACATGATAGCTCACCTTTCCATTACAAAGAAGGTTTATTGTGCAATTTGGAATGAGTCATTAGCCGGTCGTGCTGGAAATGATATTGCAAGTGCAGTATATAGAATTTTAGAGCAAGTAATTACCGACAATCCGAATATAATGGAACTAATTTTATGGAGCGATAGCTGTGTTCCACAGAACAGGAATTCATATTTTTCCTACTCTATAGCACTTTTTCTAAAACATCATAAACAAATTAAAAGTATTACGATGAAATATTCCGCACCTGGCCATTCCTGTATTCAACAGGTGGATACAGTTCACAGCTCCATTGACAGAGTATTATCAAAAACAGAATATTATTCACCACTATCTCTACTAAGATTATTAGTCAATGTAGATCGTAGAAATAAATATAAGGTGATCCAGCTCAAGCAAGATCAGTTCAAAAACTTTCAAGATTGTGCCTCCAACCTTAATTATGTGGTTGTGCCCTTCACTAAAGTGGCTCAATTAAAATTTACTCAAAACTGCTTTCAAGTAGGATATAAAATTTCTCATAGTGATAAAGAGTTTAAGTTTGTAACCTATTAAACACCATATGGACAAGAGGCAAAAAAAAGAAAATATTTTAGTTCTACCAGAACCTAAGAAACTTTACACAAAGTTATTAACAGTGCCAGAAAATAAACAAATTGCTATAAGATCCATGTTTCCTTGGCTTCCTACTGTAGATAGAGAATACTACGAATCAATATTTTCAAAGGATCCTCCGATAAAAAAAAAAACGAGCAGTAAAGAAACCTCCAAAGAAATAGTTAATTTTTTTTTCTGTGACACTAATGATAAAGTTGTATCTTCTAGAGAATGTTGTTTTTTTTTCTTAAATAAAAATATAATCTTATAATACAAAATAATAAAATTATTTTACAATGTTTAAAACATTTTTGTTAAACAACAATAATATGTTAAAATAACGTCAACAAACTTTGTTGACGTATTTTAACATATTATTATTATTAAGAGCAGATCCTAGTTCTATGTCGACGCTAATGTTTTCGTCAAAGTTTTGAAAAAGTTCTATGTCGATATTTCTTTTTTTTTTGTTTTCAAAATTTTATTATTAATCAATACTATTCATGACCAAATTACTTTAGAATCAACATGGGTATGAGAAAAAAAAATCATCTTAAAATAATAAAGTAGGTATCCCATCTTCTGTAGGACAACTCAAACTTTTGAAGGTCGTTTTCTCCAAATGTCTTATTTAGCACATAGAACCTTGTAATAGTGAGGTAGCGAAATTGCTGATTAATTTGACATGAAGGAAAGAACTGTAAGAAATATTTTGAAAAGAAATGGGTACAGTTGTTTAAAAGTTGAAACAATGCAAGAAATATTTCCCGAGGACAATTTCAAACGGATGGAATTTTGTGAAATCGTGATAAATAAAGTGATGAGAATGAAAACTTCTTAAAGAATATATTGTTTACAGATGAATCATCCTTTTCATTACATAGGAAACACAATCCATCCCTAGTACGATATTGGTCTCGAAAAAATAAACATTTGAGTGTTGCTGTGCGACTCAGTATCCTCAAAAGTTGAACGTTTGGACGGGAATTTTAGACAATCATATTATAGGCCCACTGCTAATCGATGGCAATTTAAATGGCAATAAATATTTAGAGCTTTTACAATACCAAATAATTCCTGCAGTTCAAAATCTTTCTGTCAACTTTGACGACATTTGGTTTCAACAAGACGGCTGCCCAAGTCACAATACCTTAACTGTTTTTAATTTTTTGGAAAGAACATTTCCCAATCGTTTAATAACTACGAGGGGAATGATAAAATGGCCCCCCAGGTCACCTGATCTAGCACCCCATGATTTCTTTCTGTGGGGCTTTTTAAAGGAAGCCGCGTACAAACATGCGTTTGAACGAGCCAATAATTTAGTTGAATTACGGGAAAAACTTATCGAACTTTGTGCAAGCATTACTCCAAATCAATTCAATGATATGAGAGGTTCATTGTATAATCGGTTTGGCTTTTGTTTAGCACAAGAAGGTGGTTTGTTTGAATCCTTACTTCATTAATTTATTGTTTGATAAATATTAGTTGATTTTAGTTTCTGAGGGTTATTTAATTTAATTTTAATGTTCTATTTTTGCAATTTAATGAGAATAATTTATTTTTTGATAATTATTAGTTGATTTTAATTTCCGAGTTATTTAATTTTATTTTAATGTTCTATTTTCATTTGAGTTTTAATAAGAATTATTATTTTATTCCCATAGCATTTACGGCTAAAAAAGAAACTGCAGAAATGCTTTCAATAGAAGAAATTATTTGTCAAAAATGTGACAAATAACTTCTTCGGTTTTGACGAAGAGATATTTTCTCGTTTCGTATAGAAATTATCACCTACATCCGCATCCATCCTTAGTTCATGCCGTACTAAATTCAATTCATTGTGTGCCTCTGCTTTCACGATTTATGGAACTAGCGGGGCGTGGTCAATTACATCGTTATTCCGATACCCTAAACTACATTTTCCGAATCTGTAGAATGGTTTAATAAAGGTTAAACAAACTTTGCTTAAAACTGTGTAACTTTTACTAAAACTCCAATGAAACGAAAACATATTTGTCTCAATGTTCTATAAACGTTTATATCAATAAAGTGGGGAATCTATAAGACTGTTACAAAACTGTTACAGTACCGTTTCAAACACTTTCTTTAACACTAATCTCTATAAAAAACAAAGCGCTTCAAAAACAATTTAAAATGAAGGAAATAATTTATTTCTTAAAATATGTCTTTGTTTATATTTAACATCAATCTCGAAACTCAGTTCTTGATCTCAAGTTCGAGATTCTCTTATCTTGAGTTTTAAGTACGTACATACGAAATGTTGTCTATTGCGATGCACCATATACATATTAACCATATACTATGAGTTTCGTTCGTAACTTGACGGCAAGGAAAGCCTGTCTCTCTATCCTTTAAGAGGACTTTGGGTATGGTGCGCATGCCTTAGTGACGCGAGATTGTGACCGTTCAACTGAATGTAGAAGGCAAATTGTCACAATCTAATCGGAGAAATTGGCCACATGGCCGCTGACCTATTACAAAAGCGCGATGTGTCGTCGGAGCGTGCGCGTTGGATCCAAATTCCTCCATAGAGATGGAAAACTATCTCCTTCTCTAGCCTCAATTTCGTACATAGTGGCTTATAGCTTGTTACCAGTATATAGTTAATAGGTATATGCGATGCACAGGGGGAAACTTTTTTGGACAAAAGTACAGTTGACGCACAGTTCTTGACCGATTTGAACGTATATTTTTTAAATACCTACTCGTGAATGATTCTAGTTTGCCCTCCGAGTGCTGCAATTTTAGTATCTATTTTTCTGATGAACATATCTGACCCAATATCGGAACATTTTAAAAATAGTGACTGCCCTATATTGTAGACCACAGTAATTTTATAGTTGCATTAAGAATATGATACGCAATTTATCAAAAAGTGGTCAAATTTTTAAATATTGGCAATTTTTGGGTTTTAGGCACTTTTTGGGATTTTTCGATATATAATTTCTTACTTTAGGCTGTTGTTGAATTATTTTATTAGTTACGTTTATTTTTCAGAGTACTCGCAGAGGACGCGGAGATGATGCAGCTGACGCCCGAGCATGCTCAGATGATACACGACTTGTACCCCGCAAATCATATGGAGTGCGTGGAAGTTTTCGAAAAACTAATAGAGAAACTCCCGTGCTATGGTATATTTTCTTCGACCGGAGATCTGGCCGCCTGGATGGTCCAGTCTTACTACGGCGCAATGTTTTCCATGCAAACGAGACCTGAGTATAGGAGGAAGGGCTACGGGCTCGTCCTTGCTAAGTACCTGACTAAATTGGTAGGTTGGTAATGTAGGTTCAACAAATAGTGTGTAGAGAACATGATAGGGAACAGAATTTTTAACTTCAAGGCTGTGTTCAGAGTAGTTTGGAGGTAAACATAGATAAAATTAAATAAATAGAAAGTATAACAATAAAAAATTGGGAAACTTATTCGTCACTGTATTAATGTCACAGGTTTCCGCCGCTTGAGCAATACCTCTAAAATCCGTGGGTTCGGAAATTACAATGCGAGATTACCTGCCAACACACCATTTATCGACTACACTATTTACAAAAACGTTTAATAAACTAACATAATCTTAAACATAGTTTATTATTTGATACTTCTGTTCACTTGAGATCACTTCGGACTTATCTGAACTTACCGAGCTGAATTCATTTGAAAACTGCCTTCACGTCGTGAATAGGTCGCTTTATACAGGGTGTTGCATCATGAGAGGGACATAGCTTAATAGGAGGTAGAGAACATCAGTGGTAACCGGAACCTCCCATAGAAATGTCTCATTGGGCCTTCACTACGAAATTACAGGGTGTTAAATAATTTTTGGCCAAACCTGTTTTTTGTCATAACTTTGACAGGAAATGAAATAACGGATTCATATTTGGTACCTACGGCTAATGTACAAACGAGCCCCAAGAGGTACATGTATAAAAAAAATATATCCAGGTCCGGACTCACTATAATTTATGTTTCTTCTTTGCATCAATAAAACATCACCCTGTATATATTTTTTTGAAATTTCGATACGATATTCGAAAAGAGCAAGAAAAAACAAACAAAATGGCCTATTTCATTTTTTTGTTACACCTTCGTGGTTATTTAAATACGTTGCTAAATGTGCAAGAAAATGGATTACAGAACCCTATTAAATGAGAGGCACGTGAAATAAATAGTTTTATAACTAAAATTTGCAAAAATTCTATTGAGCCTAGGTGGTCTGGGTGAATCCTAATTCCGGCACGTTTTAAAGGTCCATTTTGGTAAAAAACTGTGGTCCTAATAAGTAATCGGGTATGAAATAACAAAATTTTTAATCAATCACAGTAGGCTTGTTCAAAGTGACAGATAATAAAAAGAAATCTCCTAAACAGTTGAATAATTGTTTGTTAGTAATTTAATGTGTCAATAATCCGCATTTAGTTAGTGAAAACTTGTGAAAATATTTTAACTATGCCAGTAAAATTTACAAACGGGGAATATGCTGACATAATATTCATCTATGGTTTCTGTAATGGAAATGGTAGGTCGGCGGAAAGAGAATATCGGCTGCGTTTTCCTGGTCGTCGATGCCCTAATCATAAAACCTTTAGTACGGTGTTCCAGTATGCAAGACAACACGGAAAGTTTCCTACTTCTGCAGTTGTGGAGCGTGTTTTACAACAAGGTGTGCAGGAACAAAACAATATTATAAACGTAGTTCAAGAAAACCCAAATATGAGCACTAGACGAATCAGTTTGGCAACTGGTATTCCTCATTGGCGAGTATGGAGAACCCTAAAAAGAGAACGTTACCATCCATATCATATCCAGCAGGTACAGCGTCTTCAACAAGGCGACGATATCCCCCGCCTGGCATTTTGTCGTTGGTTGTCTAATCATCGCCCAGTCATTTACAGAACCTTATTCACGGATGAGGCACAATTTACAAGGGATGGAGTAAACAATTTACGAAATAATCATAAATGGGCACAGGAAAACCCACATGCGGTACGCCAACGCCGTTCGCAACACAGGTTTTCTGTAAATGTTTGGGTCGGACTTGTGAATAGACATTTGATAGGGCCACATTTTTTTGAAGAAAGATTGAATGGTGAAATTTACTTTGATTTTCTTCAAAACATTTTACCGAATATGTTAGAAAATATCGGTATAAGAGGCATGTTGTTTCAGCATGATGGGGCCCCACCACATTTTAACCTTCAAGTAAGAGAACACTTAAACAATGTGTATCCTAATAGATGGATTGGACACGGGGGTCCACATGAATGGCCACCAAGATCTCCTGATTGTAACCCTTGTGATTACTTTTTATGGGGCCACTTAAAAAACGAGGTTTATAGCATTGAAATTGAAAGTAGACAACATTTAATCCAGCGCATCGTTACAACCTGCGACGAAATACGGAATAATCCAGAAATGATACGTCGAGCAATTGGTGACCTTTCTAAACGCGCAAGAAAATGCACAGAATTTGGGGGAGGACATTTTGAAAATTTACTTTAATGTCAATTACGTTTTATTTTTAAACACATTTAGTTATTGTTTTGTTATTTATTGTTAATTGAATGGAAAATATTTTATTTATTTAGATTTTAGTTTGTTCTCTTCCAATTTTTATTAAGTATAAAATGTTGATGATTTTCTTTATCAAAGTAACTGGTTGCTTAGGCCTAAATGGTTTAAATTATCTGTCACTTTTATTCTTTGAACGCCTACTGTGATTGATTAAAAATTTTGTTATTTCATACCCGATTACTTATTAGGACCACAGTTTTTTACCAAAATGGACCTTTAAAACGTGCCGGAATTAGGATTCACCCAGACCACCTAGGCTCAATAGAATTTTTGCAAATTTTAGTTATAAAACTATTTATTTCACGTGCCTCTCATTTAATAGGGTTCTGTAATCCATTTTCTTGCACATTTAACAACGTATTTAAATAACCACGAAGGTGTAACAAAAAAATGAAATAGGCCATTTTGTTTGTTTTTTCTTGCTCTTTTCGAATATCGTATCGAAATTTCAAAAAAATATATACAGGGTGATGTTTTATTGATGCAAAGAAGAAACATAAATTATAGTGAGTCCGGACCTGGATATATTTTTTTTATACATGTACCTCTTGGGGCTCGTTTGTACATTAGCCGTAGGTACCAAATATGAATCCGTTATTTCATTTCCTGTCAAAGTTATGACAAAAAACAGGTTTGGCCAAAAATTATTTAACACCCTGTAATTTCGTAATGAAGGCCAAATGAGACATTTCTATGGGAGGTTCCGGTTACCACTGATGTTCTCTACCTCCTATTAAGCTATGTCCCTCTCATGATGCAACACCCTGTATACACTACAAAGTATCTTTAGAAAATTCCAGGTCTTCTTCTTCAATAACCAACAACTCTCCGGAATCATGTACAATACTTCTCGTATATGTATCTAGTACAATCTAGAATCTAGCAGTCTCGATCTTCCATAATTTAATTATAGAATACTATTTATTCCCTAGGGCCACCTCTAAGACAGTTGAACTAGCGCAAGTTTCTATAAAGTCTTGGTTGTCTTTAATTATTATTATTATTTAATTCATGCTACCCACACCTAGGGAGCGCTACTGGCTTTACACTAACTCCCACTGATGTTCTCTACCTCCTATTAAGCTATGTCCCTCTCATGATGCAACACCCTGTATACACTACAAAGTATCTTTAGAAAATTCCAGGTCTTCTTCTTCAATAACCAACAACTCTCCGGAATCATGTACAATACTTCTCGTATATGTATCTAGTACAATCTAGAATCTAGCAGTCTCGATCTTCCATAATTTAATTATAGAATACTATTTATTCCCTAGGGCCACCTCTAAGACAGTTGAACTAGCGCAAGTTTGTATAAAGTCTTGGTTGTCTTTAATTATTATTATTATTTAATTCATGCTACCCACACCTAGGGAGCGCTACTGGCTTTACACTACCTCCCCCTTAAGACTGAACGTCCCGATCAGGCAATTCAGAGTCCTCCGTATATTTCGCCAGTCTATCCAGATACACAATCTTCATCTTGCACTTTTGACCTCTTTGAATTCGATAAACGACATCATTGAGTTAGGTAATAACAGCATACGGTCCTCCCCAATGTGGTTCACGTTACGATAACTTTCCTCACTTCGCTGGGGGTTGTACAGTCACACTAGATCTCCTACCTTGAACCCTCCTGAACTACCCTTACGATCATAAGAAGCCTTCATTCGGTCATTCGCTGGAAATGGATTCGCTATATCGTTAGCCAACATTTTGAAAGGAGCCTGGGGGTTAAATTGCTTCATTTCACCCTTACTTCCAATCTGTACTCCCTTACTGGCGCGCAAATTTCTTATTTGCCTCACCAAGCCTCCACATCCTGACGACCTTTTATCCAATAAAATCACATCATCAAAATCATCATTTAGGCCTCTTCCTATCAAAAAAATTTTACGATCTCTGGGAGTTTTCGAATTTCTCTTGGTATCACATTGGATTCAGAAAATTATGTAGAATCTAAAAATGTACTGATATATTGCGTCCCAAATTGAGAGTGCATGTATTACACCTCTCCATTTTTGAAAAAAACTGAAAATCGGTTTAAGTTTTAGAGAATACTTTAGGCGTCTCAATGACGCTTTTAGATTGATGTAGTGTTTTTAGTTTTCGAACAAATTGGGAAAAACCACATTCGTGCATTTTTGAAGATCCTCAATATTCCTTAATTTAAACCAAGACACTTTGATGTAGTGTTTCTTAAAATTATTTCCATCAAAGTTATCTCGACGACCTCTTATCGGACGCTGAACTCTAGTAAACTTTTTTAGATTTCTCACCTCTCTAAATATTCTTAGTTTTATGATAATTGAAAATTTGCCTTGGCCTGACCTAGTATACTTTATCGATTTGTCACAATCATTTATAAACTTATTCTTTGATTATCAACTTATGAAATGGAGATTATTATTTTTCAGGTAACAGAACGTGGCTACTTGCCATTTGTGGTAATCCGTCCTGAGAACGACGCCTCGAAGGGCCTCTACGCCAAATTAGGTTTCAAAAAACACTTCGAAACCGTACGGGCGATTCTACGACCACACGAAATGGCAAGCGACGCCCAAGGCGGAGGGACGGATGAAAATCAATAAACTTTTTTTTAAGAATAAGAAAATGCCTGCGACGCACACACCTCAGCTAAAACGGCTTTTAGCCACGATTCCTCTATCGTTTATTACGTTACATAAAAATCGATATTTTATGGTATAATTGATAATAGTGGAAATATGTAATTTATTGTTGATTGAGGATTGGTGTTCCTAAATTGCTCGTCAAAGATATGGCTGATATTAGCTATAAATATAGAATATTCAACTGAAACCTCGTTTCGTTGTACACGTAGCCATCATATTTGGTTTCCTGAAAAGCGCTGAATACTGTAAATCGGTGCACAATTTCAAAAATTCAAAGCGTCTCTATCGGAAAAATGTGTTTTTATTATCCGACTCATTATTTTTTGCGAAAAGAAATCCAACAGGCATACGCCTAATTACAGGATAAGTACCCTAATGTACTATAACGCTACAATAAATATAGAGAAACATAAACAAACTTTACATAATAGTCTAGGTATATTTCTTTAAAATTCGAACGTTTAGAAGCAAATCATGTTACGCTTTGCCAACCCATGTTTTCAGAGTAATCCGAACCCGCTGATTCCGAAAACTTCGGTTGTCATCTCGAATTCGAGGCTGAACCGCTCCTAAACCATCCCTAAAGGTACATTTTTTCTATATATCGAGAATATCTTTGTAAGAAGTGAATTGAGAGAAAAATGTCAATAAAGTTGACATGTAGTTTAGAAAATTTTCTTTAAAATGTAGGTAATCATTTTAAAGAAAATTTTCTAAACTACATGTCAACTTTATTGACATTTTTCTCTCAATTCACTTCTTACAAAGATATTCTCGATACATAGAAAAAACGTACCTTTAGGGATGGTTTAGGAGCGGCATAATGTCATAATTCCACTTGCTCATTGGCGGTCTAAAATGAGACATTACAAAAAACAAAATAGTTAATCATAGTTGTTCAGAAGGACATTACTTTGCGTTATGTGCAAAATATATTTAGATTTTTATTCCTTGTAACGTTGTCCGACCATAGCGCTATTATAATAACCATAAGCACAGATGTAATCTGGAGGAAACCAACACCTAGGTTGTGCACCAAAAACACTGACAGGAAACAGTTCCGAGATCACATTAATGAAAACATCGATTAAATATGCGATTAAAAGATAACCAAGATATTGAGAAGCTATCCAATACCTGACAAAAGTGATCCAAGATGCATTATATAAAGTAACTCCAAAACGGCACAAGGAACTGAAAGAAAGCCATAACATCCCACTGCACATCAAGGAACTGGTCCATGACAAATGTAGAGCTCGTCGCCGATGGCACCTAACGGCGATACAGGCAGCAAAAAATGAAACATTTAACTCAATTACCAATCTTTCTCCTGGAGACCACTCACTATGGAAAGCCACAAGGAAATTCAAATGACCGATACCAATTAGGAAACTTAATAGAACCTGAGCAAGATCAAGTATCGAGAAGGCAAATGAGTTTGGAGAATATCTTGCCAATGTATACACCACACCCCAAATCAACAACAATAACGATGCCGAGATTGAAAACTATTTAAACTCCCCAAGCCAATTATCATCTCCAATAATACCTTTCTCATCAACAGAAATTCGCAAGGAAATAGGACTATTTAATTCTCATGAAGCAACAGGATCTGACCTCATTGTTACAGAAATATTATAGAACTTTTCAAGAAAAGCAGTTGTACTAATAACAAACATATATCTGAACAGCATGCTCCGCTTATGTTATTTTTCCATTCATTGGAAATATGTACAAATTATCATGATCGCAAAACCTGGAAAGCCCCCAATAGAAACCAACTCATACAGACCAATCAGCCTCCAGCTACCAGTTTGGATTCAGACATAATCACTCCACTATCCAGCAAAGTCACAGGGCCATAAAGAAAATCATACAGTGCATGGAAGAAAAGGAAATGTGTGCTGTAGTCATTTCTAGCAGAAAGGAGTCTAACAAGATTGTGGCCAGAAGACCTAGCCAGGTGAACCTCAGATAACCATCAGTGGATAGTGCCTGATTCACGCCGAACTCTTACAAACTATTTACTTATTTCTTTGTATTCTATGAAGTAGATTATAATTTGCTGGAAATAAAATAAATAATAAAGAAACCTGTAACGTCATGGGCGTAGAGTGCTAGTCGTCTGCTTGACTTTTAGGAACTCCTTCTAAAATCACTCCTAGAAGCAAATCATATCAGTTTCTGACAATCTATCGTTTAAGGTGTCGACCCCACTATTTTCAAATACATTTCTTAATGTCTTATTTATATTAACGTTTTAGCTGAGTTTAGCCATAGCTACTCTACCACGCAACAAAGGCACGTACTCAACACACAAAGACAACTACAGAACAGCCATTCCCTGCAGCGGCATTGCCATTTGTCGCAGAGGAGACTTGAACTCAAGAATGATAATAGCTACTAGACGTATTGTGCTACTCAACAGAGACCTGTTCCACTGCTACCATCTCGGTAACATCTTTGAAAACGCCTCTAACATCCATGCTCTGACCAGGACTCGAACTCGGTTATCCATGATCCGATCACTTTGTAAAATATTCTCCAGTTTAAAAATTTCACTGGTCCATTTTTTGTCTTGTGGTATTTTCCGAAGATGTGTTACTTCAGACGGGACAGTCCTTTATTTTTTACCGCGCATAAGGGATCACCTTTAATTTTCTGACACAACACATACGTACTAAAACCTTCTGAGCTAATACTAACAACTGAATCCATTTTAATGTTTATTTTGAAACAAGAGGTAATATTGAAACTCATGCATGATAGTTGCTTGCCCCTTCTGGACGTACATGGAATTTCAAACGTTACAAGATGACAATAATCTGTATATATCTGACACACCATATGAAGAGATATCCTACTGAACAACTATGATTTAACTATTTTGTCGTTTGTTTGAAATATATCTTATTTTAGACCCCACTACACGCCAATGATAGTGGAATTATAACTTTATATACATCATTTTAAACAAAAAATAAACAAAATTTCAACTCTTGACGTTTTTCGCTCAATTCACTTTCTATGCAGATATTCTCGATAAATTGAAAAATGTACCTTTAGGGGTGGCTTTGGGGCAGTTCAACCCCAAATTCGAGGTGACATTCGAAATTTTCGAAATCAGCGAAGTCGAGTTACTCTAAAAACATACGTTAGCAAAAAGTAATATGTTTTGCTTCTAAGAATCATTTTAAAAGGCTTTTTACAAAATTAAGCCTAGACTATAAGGCATTTACGTCAGCAATAATACAAAAACCCAATGAAATCGGCTGAATGAAGTTAGCCCCCCAATTTTTAAAATTGGAGTATTTTTCAATAAAAAACGCTTGCTCGTTGGATCCATTCGTTTGATCGTTGCTTAAAATGGAGAAACACACAGAGAGGATAATATTGATAACAGCCCCTTCCCCCCTCACTGTTGAATTTTTCAGTCTTCAGTGCCCAGTTCGTTTGCTCGTTACTATTCACAACAAAAAAATAAAAATAATGAAAGGGGGAAATCATGTAAATGTATCTAAGTAGCACATTTCTTGGTACTATTCATTTGCTCGTGTATCGTCTTCCTTTGCTCATTATTATTTACAACGAAATAAATGGACGGGCATAATTATCTAAATGTACCTAACTAGCACATTTCTTCGTGCTATTATAACCAATAATCCTCTCCAAAGGACAGTTTGTCCATTGTGCAATTCTCGCCTAATATTGCACATCTTATGGAAATACCTTGATATACAAACCACTAGAAGGTCGGGTGAGTTCATGGTGTTTGCCTAATTGAGCAAATTAAATAAAACAATACACTACCAGAATTCCATAAATAAAAGTAAATACCAGCCATTTTTAAGAAATGGCGATTTTTGAAAGCGGTCATTTTTAGTTTCATCATATTTTACCAATTAGTCGGTAAAATCAGAGCTTTAATATAAGACCAGGAGTTTTCAGGAAAGCAAATCTGATGGCTTGATACCCAACAAAGTGGGCTTTCAGAAACCGAAAAATGTAACGGATTGACATATTCAGAAATTACAAAATTTGAACACGAACGAAATAATTATGTTTCGAGTTTCAAGTACCTTCACATCACCAGAAACGGCATATTGGAATTTCATTCCGCACAATTCAAATACTTGATCTCAGATTAATACTGAATTGCATATTTTCCTTGATAATAAGAGATTACCTAGCAATTTTTATTTTCTGTTTGATGTCCATAACCATCTCATGAACCTAAACAAGCCCGATATCATCCTACTTTAAGCTTCAATTGAAATGAGCACGATCTTGATTTTTGTATTCCAAATGTTAGTATTACAAAGTCGAAATATGGATTGAGCACTACTTCCATTCAAACGACAATTTTCTGTTGATTTATTCCATTTGAAGCAACGGAATGAGTTTTGTTCTTTTATATTACAGAAAAAATAGCGGAACAGAATGATAAATAGGTGGATATTGGTATATACCGGATGGTTCTGCCCATGGGGACACCTTTGTAACTTTTCAATGGGTCAATAGATGACATAGGTTCACAAGAAAACAGCTTGCTAGTCGGCATTCCAGATCCACGTTTTACGATGTCTTTTAGGACCCTGATCACAAATCTGGAGTCAAAACGGCACGATCGTGGACAAATTCTCGAGCTAGAGTCTGAGGAAGAACATAATTTTGGATATTTTAGTATCGGCTTGATTGACCAAACTTTTGGAGGCATGAAAATATATTTCTTTCATAGAATAGGGTATTTTTTGCTTATGAAGGGGTAAGAGTATCTCAAAAAACCTGCTGCCGCGGAGGAGCTGTGGGCGATGACCTCTCCCTTGAAAGGGGATGTGTAGAATGATTTGCCTTACAACCTACATCGGCATCACCAGCGAAGGCCTTGCAGGGGGCATTGGAGTGCGACGCCGAAACCGTAGTGTCCGACGAGTTAACATGATCCTCATCAATTTCAGAAGCACTCATACTTAGTCCTAGAGAGATATGGAGAATATTTAAGAATACTATGCCACTGAAATTTTCGTATTGGATTTCAATCACATCAATATCTTTTGGTTTGACCATACTATGGGCAACGGCAGGGAATGCGATAATGCTTCATAGAATAGAAAATACCCTATTCTATGAAAGAACTGATATTTCCATGCCTCCGAAATTTTGGTCGATCAGGCCGAACCGATCGTAGTCTTAAATACCAAAATATCCAAAATTTTTACCTTCTTCAGGCTCTAGCACAAAAATTTGTCAACGATCATGCCAGTCTGTTTATTGACCCAAGAAACAGGAAACATGGGTCTTGTGTGCCGGCCAGGAAATTTGTTTTGGGGGGGCGAGGGGCTGTGGTGGTATTTTCAAATTTGGTGTGGTAATATGAAAACAAATTTCAAATTATGTGATGCAAAAGGCCAAAATGGTCGACATTCCGTCGACCATTTTGGTTATTTATACATACTTGGAAATTTTATCTCATATCACTGGATCAAGTTTGAAAATAATGCTTTTGCAAATTCAAAAATTACAAAAATGTTCCTATGGGGTGGACTGCATGGTATACGCTCATTTGAGTGTGGTTTAACACACTAAAGGTCGACATGAATTCCTTGTAAGCTTTCGCTGTTGTAGCCTTGAAAAGACCTCGCTTTTTAGTAAATGGTGGCACCTTATACAGTTTTATAATAATAATAACAGCCTTTATTTAAAATTTTAAGTTAAAAAGTACTTTAAAAGTACAACAACGCTGAGAGGCTTTGGTCTTCCTATCTTTTGACAGAGCACAAAGATGTTGATATTGAGGGAGTAGATAATCATTAAAATTTATGGCAATCGTCATCCCAAGATGAGTGCACATGTAACAGTAAAACATAGTAACAAGAATGATAGACATAATGACGAGGATAACGAAGCGACTATCGACCAGTACAATTTCTTCAAAAATGCATTTACCTCTCCTGTATTTTGAGGAGGAAGTAGGGAACTGGGAATGAAATTTAAAGGAGCCTTTGTTGAAGAGAATTTCCAACATGTCTCTGTTGGATAACATTTTTAGGTGCCACTGTTCACTAAATGTACAAGAAAAAATCTTCGAGATCTTGTCAAGACACATCTTTGAATATCAAACTACATGCCTAAATGAACATTTGTACCAAAGCTCAGCTATCTATCATTTTCACATTTGTCTACTTCTACTATTTGGAAGCAGATGTCTAAAACCACTGGTCTAGTATCAACGTTTATGATATATTTTATCTGATATTGTTACGTTGTTGTCAAAAATAGTAACTATTATTTTTAATAACTTTTCTAAATTGTTACTATTGTATCATTAAGTGAAAAACGTGTGACCCTAACAGTATTGGAAACGGGAAAAGTATTTATGCCGAAAAGAGACGAACGCGTTTTATGTAACAGAAGGACATTTAATTCTATGTGGTACCATGAAACTGTTTGATTAAATGATAATAATAGACATGTACAAAACGTAAAAGTTTATTAATTTGGAATTCCATGCACGTGGAATAAAATTATTTGATGCCCTCTCTTTCGGGACACTCTAATTATATCTTTTTTCTGGTGAGGCATAATTTCAGGCTTAAAGATAAGCTCCGTAGATATTCAGTACATTGTATTTGCTCGAGTCGTTATAAAATAGAAAGTCTATCTTATTGGACTAAACAACTACCAAATTTCGAAAAATCGTTTAACTAGCCTTAAAATTATTTAGATACATTTATTGTGGGATTGATTAGAAATACAAACATGTCAGAAACTCTAGTCTCATTTTGATTATTGAAGAGATTTTGTATAATCTTCCCAAAAAAAATATCCCCTCTTGAACAAAAATTTCTTTTGTTATATGCTGGCTTTAAAATCTCAAGATTCGCTCCTGGAATATCTCTGTTAACGACAAAATGAACAGCGTATGTTATGCATTTCTTCTATTGTACTAATTTGTGTTATTTTACTAAAATAACCCAGAACTCTTCATGAAGTGCCTGCACTTGCAGCCATCCTCAATCACAAATTAAAAATATAGACGAGGTTCCGTAACAGAAATTGATAACCACAACAAAAGAGAGTAAAGTAACTGGGAGATTTTCGCTGTCTTTGTCTAATCAGTAGGGGGAAGCATGTGAGGTAAGGATAACAGTATAGTTGAGAGAGCGTTCCTCTTCATGATGAATCACTCCATTTGAATGAACATGCCACCTCTGTCTGTATATCCAACCTACCTTTGCATTTTTATTTAATATTACTCAAGTGACTGAGATCTATAGTTGCCTTTCCCCTCTATTGAGGCATTAGATAATAGATTTTGCGTCGATTAATCGGTCTGAAGTTCTAATCACATTGCAGATTGTCATCGGAAACCATTAAGATTCGTGGTTCATTTTTATTTAAGAGTGGAAGCCAATTTGCTCCGCTTGTATATTCCGTAACAGACATGTTTGTTTTCTTTTTATGCCTAACTCCCAAACGTGACGCCGCTGTTCAAAATTTCTGGGCAACAGAATCTTATCAGGCCGCGAAAAACATGCATTTCTCTAAATGATGAAATTCAAAAAGTGAAAAAATTATTTTTACAATTGTTTGCGATTCGTTTAGAAACATTTGCGATTATATGGATTTCATCTGCGACGCTGCAGTTCAACGACAAAAGTGTGCAACGATAATGCATTCCAGCTCGCCAAATTGGAATTTCGAAAAAGAAATGTTTACGATTGTTTGCGGTTTGTTTGAGATTTCATGGTTTTCGTTTGCAATGCTGTAGTTCCCCGACAAAAACGTGCATTATTGCACATTTGTGCAAACGGAAGTAATGTAATCATAAACGATTGCAAAATAATTGCAAACCACTGTTCTTTGATGTTCCATTGAGTAATTTCTCGTTCACATTTTCGAGTAGGCACTTCTCAAAAATGTTTGCACCTCAAATTACAGGATTATTTCCACTTATCTTCGCAAACCATTAAATTTTCAAAACTGGGGTGTTCTTGCACCTGCCTGCATCCTAAGTTGCGCAATGTTCCAAATTGGTAGTTGCATCATTACCCCATTTAAGTGCCCGTATACGCAGATAGCTTTATATATACCTCTGTGTGTCCTACTGCAGAAGTGTTCAAGGTAATGCTAGGAATGCTGTTATAGCAGTAGCAGTTTAGAAAAAAATTATAACCCTCACCATGTATCAATGGAACATTTTTTTCACACTATCGACTCATAAAGGGTATAACTTTGGGTAAAAATATATTCTTAGCTACACAAGTGATACCCCATACTTACCAGCCAAGAGAGGCAACCATTCTATCTCTTCAAATAACTTAGAATGGCAGGCTAGTGTTTGTAAAAAGGGACACCGGAGTCGGTTATCGGGAAACAATTAATAGCTTTAATATTTAAAATCTTATATGACGTTTCATGAAAAAAAAAAAAAACAAATTCGTCCTACCGTAAAAGTAAGAAATTCCCTTATTTTTAAAGTCAAAGGTCGTTGTGAAGCCCGTTTCATGTTCACCCTGTAGAGGAAATATTCTCCTTCATGATGGTGCTCATGTAGTAGGTGCGAAAATTTTGCAAAATAGAATATACGAGGACATTCGTTTTATTGATCAGACTGTGATAATATTTTCCTAATTCAATATTTCCAAAATTATACATTCTGGAATATCTATATTGTAAAATTTTCACAGAGAACTAAGTATGTTCAATATTTGTTTATTTTTGGACTTAAGATTGGCCAAGAGCGTTTGTTGGAAAGTGTTACCGTAGAGACATACTTAAAACATAGCAAATTTGGTCAATATATATATTAGGCAATTAAATAAGTTCTCAGAAGTAAACAAAGATCTGATACTTTCAATCGTTTATTGTTGAAACTTTTTAGTATTGTATAATTTATTGTATTTCTTGAACTTTGTATTAAACATATTTTTCAAGAGTTTTCGATATCATTCACATCCATTTCATTCCCACTCTCACATTTATGTTATACGATATGGTAAGTAGATAATGAGGCAGAACATTTCGTGATTTAGGTACTTATTTTGATACGTACTGTTTTGTATTTTTAGTATTAATATCATTATTTTTATTGTTAAACAGGTACATTTAACACACGCTGTCATATATACAGGGATAGTTATAATCAAAATGGATCAGTTGGTGTTATATAATGCCGGACAATGAACTAATCAACTTGTGGTATTGGAATTCGATTTTCCTTCAATGAATGACGACAAACTCGGTGAATGCTGGCCGCAAAATTATTGTAAATAAACAAAAGTTCATAATACAAAAACTACACTCAAATACTACTCGACGTTTCGTCAAAGTTGTTAGCATCGCCTGAAGAAGCAATTTAACTATCTCCTGATGATGCCGACATAGCTGGCGAAAAGAGCATAGAGTATAATGTATAAGTGTTTTCCAATTTGCAAAAACTACTTCGTGGCCAGTTTCATATCAAAAATACCAAAAAACATAAAAAAATACAACCTCTAATTTTAAATGCCGAAAGAACTGTAATAGAGACGGAAAAATTAACACGGGCGAAGTTGCAGGGTATTATATTGTGTAGAATGGAAGTGTACGATATATTTTACAATGATGCGCGAGGTACTGAGAAACTTTAATAAAGTTCTGAACACGATAACTTATGCATGAACGTGGCGCCAAAGGTGGGGTCTTAAAATTATGTAGGACACTAATTAAAACATTTTCGTTCACTACATCAAGAAAACACAGCCTTTTAGCCCATTAAAGGTCTACAAACAAAGTAACTATTTAAAGTTAATAAATGACATTACCAAAACTGCCAAGTGAATGGCAACAAGGTCGGTGAAACATCTAAACCGTTTATATTGTGGTGCTGCGAAAAGTTAGGTTATTGCCGCGTGTATTTAGATACCTAATACAGCAACATTTTTAAAGATTTGTAATTGGTTTGATTGGTGTACCTAATGTCATCGAAAAATTGATCATGGGAAATAACTAAACAAAACCCATATAACTTTCTACTCTAGGGTTCACGGAATGACCAATAAAAAATGAACATTTAGGTTGCAAAAAGGCATTAGACCCCATGTCATATAAAATCTTTGTCTGGTCTCTCTATTATTTTTATGGCATCAAACTAATTACACCCTGTATACGTTCTAAAAGACATTTTAAACAAAATTTAAATTTCTACAATTTTGTCTATATGACATTTTCTTTATGAATTATGATACTCTCAACGTTATAAGCGTGAGATAGCAGTTCACATACTTCTCAGCATCAGTTTCATGAGAACTTTTGTTTATTTACAATTTAATTTATATGCAACTTTATTGATTTAGTTTTCATTCGTTTGGGACTTGATCGAATTTCTAGTAAACACGATTGGTACAATTGCAATAAACCACGTACAGGCTTGCAACGAAATTGTGTAAAAGTACCGTCTTGCAACAAAGCTGCCTTGGTGAGAATGGGCAGCGAATTTCATTGCAGACGTCTGGTTTAGTCTAGTATTTAAATAGTAAAATGAGAAAACACCACCTCCACTTATAAAATCCTTGAGTTTTCTTGTGACTCTCGTGGTACCATCGACGCACCGGACAAATGCATTCATCGAAATGTACAAAGTTTAATCCAACAATATCCGGACTTGTTGCATCTACTAGACAAAGACCTAAATGTATATGGCGCCCAACGTGGGGCCCCAAAATTATGCAACATGACATTAAATACACCAGTTCAGTTAGCTACAGGGGAGGAGAGGAAATCATTTAGTCTCCTATATTAAGTTCCTTTTTGTCGGATTTCCACATTGTCTACTGTGTTAGAGACGAGACAGAAAATTAAGTTCGTGGCTTGCAATTCTGGTTTTCATTAGAATCTAATATGAAATGGGCTTAAGGTTGAGATTTTCCAGAGTGAAAGGCAAATATGCGTTTATTTTTATCTGTTATAAAGTGCTTATGGGCACTTTCTATTCTAATGAATACGACCACATACATTCTTGCGCTGCAATTTTTGTTATAGTCCAATGCTGTGCTCTTACCTTCAATGAAAAAGTAATTATTTTCATTGTCAGGGCAGGCTTTCAAGTGCATAGAAATTTACAGTAAAAATGTATATTTATATACATTTTGTTAGAACAGTAGTAAATACCTAAAATAGAAACCTGTTTCCTCCTCACTCTGCAAAATCTCAACCTTAAAAGGTAAAAGAAAATATAGGCAATTTAACATTGGGCCAATATCTTTGCTGGCACAATGTAGCACATACTAACGTGTCTTAGAGTACTTATTGCTCAAGAAATTGAGTAGTAACAAAATATTCGTGTTTTGCTCAAAACAATAGTTTTCAGGATTTCTTGAAAACCAACCACTTTAATGACTGCTTGGCCTAGAGACACTCGCCTGGTTCTCACCTTGCCTCGATATCGATTCCTGAACGAAGGTATTGGAGTATTTTCGAAAAAATTAATTAATCCCACTACATTCGGATACTGGATATGTGTCCGTTGTATCGAAATGTACTGTCCCCTTTCTTACCAGGTCACTCTAAGCCTTCTGGGCTATAAACCCTGTGGCGTGTATTTATTGAACATAGCACCATAATAAGATAATGTAAAGCCATCTGGGCAATGAGCTTGTTTGGTTGCTGCAAAGGCGGACACCCCCCTTCTCGTTGCAAGTCTGCATGCGGCCTCAAAAGATTTTTAAGATATCATTTGTAGTTTTCCTTGACACGTTTACGGTTTTAACAAATGCACTGTTCCCTCATTTACTTACCGATATAGTCTTACTGTGACCGATCATTCATTTATTTTGGCATCTTCACATCGAGCTTGGTATTTCAACTTTTTCAAACTACTTTACTAAATTAAGTGAAATGCTTAAAATAGAAATGAAACTTAGAAACTTGAATCAATCTGAAATTATACGTGCGTAGAAATATATTAATTTATAGAATAAAAGGCTGTGCATATAATTACATAGTATTTGTTTGCATTTTTCTTCGAATATGGACATTAAAGAAATATTTTTTTTTAAATTTTAACACTTTTGTGTTCACTCCTTAGATTAACATTATTCTTTACCAGGAAGATATTGAAATATAATTTTCATGGTAAGAACAAACAAACCTTAATAAAACACATACCATATTCTAAACTAATTCCATTCCATCTTTTCTAGTGCTTAAACATCCTTGCAAAAAATGTCACTTTTTCGCTCTGCTTTGTCGAATTATGTTGCTCTGGAAACACTGTGCCGCAATCAGATACGCAGCAATAATCAGGAACTTACCATCGGTGGGAAAATCGAAGCAGAAATTTTTCACAGCAAAGAAACTTAAGAAACTGGAAAAATGAAAAAATAAGGATATTGGAAAACCTTCTAGTAAAGCACAAGCACATTGTTTAGATCCTTAAACAGTAAGAAATTTTGGTAAACCTAGCACTATCCACGTCATTACAAAGGGTGCATTGGATATTTCAACGTTCATTCTCCCACCTTGCAATATCGCGTTGGTTCAGACTTTTTTGGAACTGTTTATTTGGTATAAGTTGAAAGACGATCATTTTATTTTACAAATTATCAGTAGAAGCAGAAAAGTGATATTTTTGGCTTGAGAGTTTGTGCGTTTCCCCTGCATAAATGACTTACTTTGGAGACATGCGACACTGACTGCGTTATAGGAAATTTTATGTTGCACAAAAGTTAATGTACGTTTTTGGTTAACCTTTCAACTGTTTGACAGAGCTCGCACTGAAGGCATTCTATACTTCCACCCCCAATCTTTACTTAGAGAATAGTGAACTTTAACTCGAACCTTACCTTTGAATATTGAGCTCACGACTTCTGATTATCTTTGACAAGACTTTGACATAAGTGACCCACTTACCTTCACGTTGACCGTGATCATGATTCTTGGGACCGATTTCTGCCTGCCACGTCAACTCATATTATTTCTTAATGTCTTATGCTCCCCGCTACTCTCGCGAAATTCCTCTAGCTTTTTTCCTTCCTCCTATTTTCTCCACTACACTTTCCCACTTCTTTCGTGTAGGTTCCCATACGTTTCCTCACCTTTCCACCACTTTTTTCCATTCCGACTATCTTCCCATAACTTTCCCCCAACCCTCATATAAAGTACCTTATTCTCTAGGTTGAAAAGATGTCTACGTGTGTACTTTTATCAAAATATGTTACGCTCTTGTCGAACAAGCATTTGGAGATAAAATTCTGAAAATACAGTTTCTAGCATTGATACCATTCAACAAACATATAAACAAATATATATTGAAAATTCTAACATTACAAAAAATACTTACCTTTACACATTTATTTGAAATAGATATACGTACACGCGCATCCAGTAAATGTATTACGTTCAAGTTTTTCGGTAGTTCTTGAGATAAATGTACTGTTCGAATGACATCTCGACGTAATTTCCTTTGAAGGATCCGATGCCGCTACTAAAGAAGACAATCGAGTATCAAAGGAAAAGTTATAGGCGAATATACAATATTCTTAAAAAATCCAAAATGGCGGAATTCTATTTTCTCTTAACGAACTATTAAGGGAAAATAAAAGATATTTAAAATTTACATACACTTTTCTTATTCCCGCAATAGACGATAAAGACGATTAAAGACTTTTTTCTCTGAAGTTAAATTATTTGTTTTCTAAAGGCATCAAGTTCCTGGGAAAAAACTCGTCAGAATATTTGAACAGTAAATGTATCATCAAAACTATTGAAAAATCGAGTGCAACGATTTAACTGGGACACCATGTACCTACTAAACGTTCTTCGTGGTTTGTTTCCTTAACGATGCACTAAGTAATTGACGCTGCTATAATATAAAGTATATTTTTATTCAGATTTTTACTAGAAAAAATAAACTGTGATAATACTGATTTCTGTAGTTTATGTTAATATAAACTAAACACGATATATTCAATGTATGATTTATTACATAGATTGTGAACAATTCGATCTAAAGAATGGCTGTGAATTTTAGAAAAATTACTAGCGACACACTCTTATGCCTTTTTCAGATTGATTCATAATATGCTCATGTTACTTCCTTTTTCTAGGTTAAAGTTGTGCTCTAAAACATAGTTAGTCAGAAATAAATTAATATAAACTTGTTACTATTCTCCCACTAAACAAAGTCGCCTCTGAAATTAAGAATTGCCACAAGTTTGCAGCTAACACTAAAATATCTTAACAATTCTCAAAGCCGAAGCATTGCAATGCAGCCTTGACAGTTTGTTCACCACTAAATAAATTTGAAGTTTCCTCGTGTACATTTTAAAGGAATGTTACAACTATGTGTAGTAAAATTCAGATTATTTACAGACAATATTAAACATACAGGCTGTTTCGATATGTTTGGGCCGATGCACTGATCAAAATGAGGATCAAATCCGTTTCAAAAGGTTCATTTTTGAAAAAAAATGTAACATGAGTAGATAAAGTGGTCAGTTGAGACTCCCCCCACCACCACACCTTTCCACACCTGTGTCACTAGAAGTACAGCTCTTACACGAGTCTGTATTTTTACCTCTGGAGTGGCTTACATTTTGACAGGTACTTTTGAAACTTTGCCAAGCATATCGAGATCCTGTGTATTGAAATTGTTTGAGTGGAAAAGATATCATTTATTTTTGTAATATTCTACTACGTCGCTGTGCGATTGATCGTTTAGGACTTTAAAAAGTTACTACAAATAGGTGTGACATTTTTGTTTAGTGGGACCTAATCATTATTTTGGTGTTAAATCGCTTTAGATGATTTATTGGTACGTAGTTAAAAATAGCATGGTTAGGAGTAACCCAAAACTTTTCACTTGTTAATCTTAAAAATAATTTCGTATAATCTGGCCATATCATTTTTTAAAATTAACAATAGAAAAGTTTCGGGTTATCGTTTTACTTTTACGTACCTTTAGTACTGTCATTGAAAAATGTACGTACCACGATCTTATAGTGATTAACAATGAATAAAAATCTAATTAAATTTCTACAATTTTCTTTTAATGGAAGAATGTGGCAAGTTGAATATTGAGATGAGCTCGAAGAAATGTTGTGTTAGAGTCGTCTCTATTAGAAGTCAAGTTGAGAGAATGGCAGCACCAGTTCCAATCACAGCATGAAGATGAAGAAGAAAATGTAAAAAATTCAACCTTCCTTCAATAAATAGGTAACTAATTACACAGGCACACAAAATAGAAAAAAGGTCTTGTACTTTTTTTTACCTTATTTATTTTCACGTCCTGGCGAAGTTTAGCTAATGCTACTCTACCACTTGACTAGGACGGCGAAATGAGATACGGTCGCCCATCAAAGTCCCATCGAGATCCCGCTACCGAAACCGGCACTGTCCCTCGCCTCACAACTTTTGATACCCCCTGTATTTTGAGCCCCTCAATCTCATGCCGTCGTCAGAATCACTTCACCACATCAGGATTTTCCCTAATTTTAATGTTAATTTTAAACCGTCATTCGCGGCACGAGTCTTAACTTGTTTGTCCATTTTATTAAGCCGAGCTGGTCGCGAGCCGCCCAACCCTACGCACACCACGGCGCTATGCGACGTGGTTGTCTGGTTGGCTCCGGATCACGATTCGGGGAGGCAATGTTGTATTTTAATAAATTGTTTGAAGAAGGTATACAGGGTGTTTCACTTAAAAGTCCCCAGGCCATTATCTCTAAAACTAATAAAGATATTTTATTTTTGTAAATGGCAGATGATTGATACCAAAGAAAGGTTTAAATAACGGTGATTAGAATTTTTCCTCAACAGCACAGAGATGGCGCTGCGATGCAAAACTATTTTTTGATGGCTGGAACCTTGAAACATAAGTCATGTGATTAAACAATAATTTGTGAATAATTTTGATGGTATAGAGAATTTACAAAAAACAAGCCGTTTTGGAGTTACATGAGTTTTTTCGTTAATGCCAGTACACGTGAATTTTGATAAATCCCTATAATTTATTTATTATTAATTATAGAATATTGGTTACCAAACACTTTTTTTCAAGATAAGGAAAGTGATATAATACACTATCATAAAATTATGTTTACCACTTCCGGCCAAACCGGAACTAACATGATGAACCAATATCCATATGTGCCTACATATTACATTTTTTTTCTAATAGCGCTTCTAATAAAACGGCTCCCAAAACTTAAAGTAAGTAAGACAACAAAGAAAATACACACTAATTTAGAATGGGCTAAATTTATATCAACAATTCAGTAAAGAACGTAAACAAAAGTTTTATAAACAAACATTTAAAAACTATCGAAATATTATTAAAAATGAAATTAAACTAGTTTCTTTCTTATTAGTAGGTACTTATTATATTAAATGTTCAAAATTTCTCCCTTCTTCATGAATACACATATTGTACCGTTTCAGTAACTCTTCATTGCAAACTTTTTGTAACGTATGTCTATTTATAGCAGCAACACTTGCATATATTTTATTATACAAATCGGCCATATCCTCAATGGGTTCAATGTACACTACACTTTTTAAATACCCCCAAAGGTAAAAATCTAATGGAGTCAAGTCAGGTGATCGTGCTGGCCATCTGACTACTCCATTAGTACCAATCCATCTCTGAAGGTACATTTCATTAAGACAGTCTTTGACTAGTACTGAGTTATGGGGTGGTGCACCATCTTGGTAAAACCAAATATTCTCCTGGTTATGAGGGATAGTCTCTAATAATCCTGGCAATACATTTCTCAAAAATATCTCATATTTTCTTCCATTTAAAGTCCCATGGAATAGATATGGTCCAATAATATATGAATTTAATATTCCACACCACACGTTAACTCCAAAAGTTACCTGATTTCGGGTCATTCTCATTCATCTAGGATTATTTTGTGACCAGTATCGGCAGTTATGCTTACTCACAACTCCGTTGTTGTGAAAACGGCTTTCATCGCTCCAGAGCACATTTTTTTAAAAATTTGGGCATTCTTCAAAAAGAACTGAAAATTCAGCTAGAAAATGTAATCTTCGTTCATAATCACCAGGCCTTAAATGATGGATCAATTTTAATTTGTATGGATAGTATTTATTTGATTTTAATATTCTATGGCACGAAGATATCGACAGATTAGTTTCCGATGCCAATTTCCGGAGAGAACATTGAGGATTGTTGACAACACTATTTAACACCAAGGCTGTATTTTCATCGTGTCTAACTGGCCTATTTCTGTTACGAATAGTTTTCTTAAAACTACCCCAGTTTCTTAAATTTTTAAACAGCATGATAAATGTTTTTTTTATCGGGTGTAGGTCTATTTGGAAATCGTAAACAAAACAATCGTTTTGCTTGTCGGGAATTTCTTTTGCATTCACCGTATATTAAAATCATATTTAACTTATCTTCATTGGTGTATCTAACCATTTTTTAATTTTTTTTTTTTATTGCCTTATTTGGATTAATTTGCTTTGAATTGTTTCTAAGTACACTATTTCTGTTTGAAACTATGATTGAAATGCACCAACTACAAAATGTTGTTTAATAACTGTCAAACTTAAAATTAACTCAAAGCCTACTAATATCTCTTAAGTAGATTTTTCATTACCATTCTAAATTAGCGTGTATTTTCTTTGTTGTCTTACTTACTTTAAGTTTTGGGAGCCGTTTTATTAGAAGCGTTATTAAAAAAAAAATGTAATATGTAGGAACATATGGATATTGGTTCATCATGTCAGTTCCGGTTTGGCCGGAAGTGGTAAACATAATTTTATGATAGTGTATTATATCACTTTCCTTATCTTGAAAAAAAGTGTTTGGTAACCAATATTCTATAATAAATAATAAATAAATTATAGGGATTTATCAAAATTCACGTGTACTGGCATTAATGAAAGAAACTCATGTAACTCCAAAACGGCTTGTTTTTTGTAAATTCTCTATACCATCAAAATTATTCACAAATTATTGTTTAATCACATGACTTATGTTTCAAGGTTCCAGCCGTCAAAAAATAGTTTTGCATCGCAGCGCCATCTCTGTGTGCTGTTGAGGAAAAATTCTAATCACCGTTATTTAAACCTTTCTTTGGTATCAATCATCTGCCATTTACAAAAATAAAATATCTTTATTAATTTTAGAGTTAATGGCCCGGGGACTTTTAACTGAAACACCCTGTATATTTCTGAAAGACATTGTTTCAAAAATACGACGATACACTGTTATTGACAAGATCCCAGAAAATCGATTTTGAACCCTCCATATCTGAAAAACTGTCCATTTTCCGACCTTGTGCCCATGATAACAGAATACAGGGGAGGGGGATGATACTCTGCTCAAAAGCATGACCTTTTTTATTTCGTGTGCCGGAATTATTAATGGTCCGCCCTACAGATAGGTTAGCCCATTGGTTGTTATTCTTTTTATACCAAAATAGTTTTTTTTTAATGTAAAGGCCATTCATACAAGGAAAAACACCAAATGTTAAATATTACATTATTTATTGTCAGTTCCTATCGTTTCATGATATAAATAAATACCTAATTATAAAAGCTACATAATATCTAGGCCTAAATTAACAAATACTATGACTAGGTTAAAATTTGTTGAACTACTCGTAATGATCAATGGGACAAAGAAGCTCTAGTCTTGGAATGTGTAACAATTATATCAAAAATAAATTATATTTATATACAAATTTATTTGCTGCTGCTTCCAAGAATATCTCTCCGATTTCTAAACACTGTAGACAAATTCCTGAAGACGAGTTATCGTTATGATGTCTCTATGGAGATCTATCATAACTCTTCTAGGAAACAATTTAGGCCAAAGTTTGCATTATCTTTATTGTGACGAAGAATCGCCAAAAATTAGGATGTTCAGAGACGATTCAAGCGACTTAAACTTTCTAATCAATGAGATTAAAAAGTTTAAGGGATGACTCCTTTAATGTGGGGTATTTAATTTATTCAGTAGAGAATTTTCTTGGATACAGTAATTGTCTTGGTGAAATTTATTATTGAATAAAAATATTGAATATGTAAGCTTAATAGGCACCTTCAACGCGTGGTGTGATGTAGTCAGATGTGTCATTCAGGAAATGAAAAAGAAGAAATACAATAGGGGATGAAAGGACCATCACACAGTGAAAGATAGCAAAACTCACTTAATAAAAATTATGTATAATTTAGGATTAAGCCATTTTCATTTTATAAAATAATATTTGTTGTTCAATTCTAGAGCGAGTTGTCGAAGCCGATTTTTCAATTGTTAGTTATACAACATTATATACAGGGTGTTCCTTAATGATGCGCTAATAATTCAGGATGCGATTCCTTGGGTCATAGTACAGGCAATGAAGGCAAACTGTTGTAAAAACCTCACAAAAATTAATAAAAGAATCATATCTGAGATTTAAGTAGTTAATAACCTGTAGAACGGAATGATGCATTCTTTGCACTTCCAAGTTCCGGGAAAATTTAAAAAAATTTCAAAAAACTTTCTGATTTTCGTTTTTTTTTGCTCTAACGGTTAAAATAATGAAAATACAGAAAAAAGTTTGCAACAAAATCTGTAGCTCGTCTCTTTCTCTACAAAATAGGTCCTTACAAATTTTTGTCTTACTTAAGCCGTTTAGGAGATAAATCCAGTCTTCCCCTTATAGTTTTGAGCCGCTCCGAAATGCGCGGAAAATGAGAATTATCTGGAAGTTTGGTACGACCGGACGTATCGATCCATAATTATTACTATTCGGAGCCGCTAAAAAAATGAAAACAACGCAAAATGTAGAGAAAAGTCTCAACTTTAATGTGTAACTAGTCACAAAAATCATACAAATTTTTATCATAGAGTAAAAAGTGTTAGAAGATGGCTTAGTAAATTTTATACAGTTGATTTATTCACATCTTTGAGTTTTATGTATCCTGCCTATTTCTCCCGTAACAATGTGTGCTTTTTCACTCGATTCCACGCACTTTAATGTATATTTCGTAAAAATTTAATTGAAGAATGTTAAGAAACAAATAAGTTGTATATGTTTTACTGTATAATTGTGCATTTTCTGAACGTGTATGAATAATGTAGACAAATTCAAAAAGTACTGCGCGTATTTAAAAAACTCTGAAGTCATTCGAAAGAATATGTGTTGTTGTACTTATAATCCAAAAATTAAGACTGTGCTATTATTATTATTTAAGATATAGCGAATTGAACTCCAAAATTTGGAGGTGATTGATCGATCGGAAATATACCCTTTGCTTTGATCGCAAAGCATATTTTTCCAACAGAAGTAATTGCAATAAAATGTTAATTGGATTAATATACATCATTATATAAGAATATATAAGCAAAATGAATTATCATTCTAACGAGTCCCGGCAAAGATATGAATAAATCTGTGGATCGACTCTTTGATAAAAATTTTTATGAGTCTTGTGATTAGTTTCACATTAAAGCTGAGACTTTTCCCTATATTTTGTTATTTTCATTCTTTTCAGGGGCTCTGAATAGTAAGAATTATCGATCGATGAGCCCGATCGTACGAAAGTCCTGGAGAATTTTCATTTTTCACGCATTTCGAAGCGGCTTAAAACTATAAGTGGAAAACTCGATTTATCTTCTAAACGGCTTAAGTAAGACAATAATTTGTAAGAGAAGAAGACGAGCTACAACATTTGTAGGGAACTTCTTTCTCTATTTTCATTATTTTGGCCGCTAGAGCAAAAAAAAACGAAAATCGAAAAGTTTTTCCAAATTTTTTTGAATTTTCCCGGAACTTGGAAGTGCAAATCTCATTCTCCAGGTTATTACCTAATTAAATCTCAGAAATTATCCTTTTATTAATTTTTGTTACCCTAAATTGTTAATTTGCCTGTACTATCATTTTATGAAGAAAAGCTCATATGAACATATGTCTGCAACAGCTTCAAATTTTTGCTAAAGGATGCTGAATTATTTTTAATGTAATTTTTTAATATCATCCTGTATGTGAGTAATATTGCCATTTAAAGAAAAAGTAAAAAATCGTCCTCACAGCTCTTAAAAAATGAATGTAGAATATTTCCAAACCAAAAAATTGCGTTTGTTTCACTGTGGCGATGGAAAGGAAAATATATTAAAAACAAGGACATTTGTAGGGAAAGTTGATTTTGTCTGCCTTACATTCTATGTTTTGGAGTCCAAAATAATTCTAGATTTTGTAAATTTTAGTTAGGTCAGGATCAATTTTTTTTAATAGACCTACGTTCAAATTAGTCCTGAAGACAAAACTGAAGAAATGACATCTAAAACTGTAAAAAAAAATTGTAGGCATGGTTGTCAAATTTTCTCTTCAATGCAGCATCCGCTAACTATGATCTCTAAACAGTTTTTCGAGCCCGATTCGTAGGTTTGCATTTGCATAATCGAAAATAATTTCTTTAAGCTTATCCATAAAGAAAGTAAAAAAAGTCCAAAGTTCAAAGAATAAAACAAAATACAAGTATAAAAACTTTTTAAAACGGGCTTTTATTAGAATGTAAGGTCACTTGGGGTATATGGGCCATGATTTTACAACCTGAGCGAGAAGATTATTCTTTGACCTTGCCTGAGAACCACTAATAAGTTATATTAATATCTGAAATATTTTTTTATATATAATAATACAATATACAGTCTTTAAATACATAATATTCAAATCCCGAGTCAAATTTAATTATAATTATAATTAAATATAAAGTCTGATGGGCCCAGTTACCCCTAGAAATTGGAGCAACTGGACCATACGGGTCTTGGTATCATACAAACGATTGTTATTTGAACTGGGGTAAGTGGGTGTATTGGTAAACAAGTAAACTTCGTACAAAAATTACCACAAGTCACTTAAACCACACTATAGTCGAGTGGTCGACGATGTAAGAGAACTACTACATAACAATTAGGTGGAAATTTATTGAAATTTAGGAATAACACAACTTCTGTTAAAGTAAAAAGGGCAAAATTAAATGTAAAAAACATCCAATTTCAAGTAAGCATAAATAACACAGGCCCACAAATAAAAGTGATCTACACCAGGGACCGGACATAGTAATCCTATGTATTTCGATGTGCTGAACACGAATCCAATGTCCGTTTAGCTCCGTTACCCACCAACTTTTTGTAAATCGCGAAAATATTCTAAAGAAATAAGGTTGCTTAGGTTATTTTCGTGATTTACAAAAAAATGGTGGGTGATGGAGCTAAACGGACATCAGGTTCGTATTCGACAAAATACATAGGGATTAATATGTCGGGTCCCGGGTTCAGATCGCTATTGTTTGTGTGACTGTGGGCAGTGATCTACATCTACCTAATAAATAAAAACAAAAACAACATACTTAATGTGTTTGGGGTAACTTGGTCCCAGCCGTGCCCAGATGTCCCAACTAACTGGCCCACTTACCCCATTTTTGAAAAATTGTGGGGGTAACTGGGCCACCCACTCAAGCTTATGACCTAACGCAGAATACATGCTTGCAATAACATTTTAGGGATATATCATGCTTCTAATTTATGCTAAATTAACTGTGACGTTGATAATATATACAGTAAACCTGTATTTCATAAAAATCAAGATCACGTTGCTATGAAAATTTTGCACTACAAAATTTAAAAAATTGCTACATGAAAGCAACAACACTCAGAAACATGAGACTAATTGTTGTAGTGAGATGACATTGTCCTTCAGTGCTGCCAACTGCTTGAAGTGAAATTACCCCCACAAATTCTACGGAAAAAAACCATGGCTCAGTTACCCCCTGGGCCCAGATACCCCAACTGACCTTACTTAAATAAAACGAAGAAAATGAATACATGATTAGATTGAGGCAAGGCCGTAGCTCAATAAGTGTACCCGGTGTGGATGAGTGGATATTAACAAAGGTAAGTTAAAATTTATTAAATTTCTTTTAAGTTGACTATCCTGGCTGCAATATCAGGTCATGGTAATCATATAATTGTCATCGGTAGTACATACATGCGCAAAATTTCAAGGCAATAGGTCAAGTGGAAATGGTTCAATTGACTTGCAAGATTTGACTTAAACTGACTGATAATCACGAATAATAGCTTCTAAAGAAGAATACGTTTTGTAAGAATGCAGTTTATTTTACATTTTCCCCAAAAAACTTCCCTGTAAAGCGATTAGAGTACTAGACTCTTAAATAAAAGATTTAAGTCTAAAAAATCAACTCTTGAGTTATAACCCACATCCCCAATTTTTATAAACATGACGATCAAGCTACAACCTAACTAATGTGATGTTTTATAAACGAATGTCACAAATTAAATAACCAATTGACTAATAGTATTCCTATGTAAGTATTATTCAAAAAATAGTCGCTAGGTATATCGAATAAAAATAAAAGACGATTATGACGTTTCGATAAATTTTGTTTTCTTCAGGACTTTAGTTTTTCAACTCACTGAAGTCCTGAAGAGAATGTCGTAAAGTGGAAAAGCAGTCTTTTATTTTTATCCTATATACCGAGTATTTTTTGAAAACCATTAGACAACATACTGCTTATAAAAAATACACAATACTTTACTCCAGTCATCAGGTACTTTTGTAAGAAAATAACACAGGAGCTGGAATTTATTTGCTTAAGCACTTTATTGGGGTGTCTAAAAAACGAGTTCGTTTGCGAATTCCAACACGAGTATCCTTTTTACAATACCGGCACCGTAGGATGTATTGAAATCTGTCAACAATTCGGACCTCCCTAATTTGTGCTATTTTGGTATGGCGCCATTGGGCACATACCTTTACTATCTCTTCGATGCAAATAAAGGTTGTAAGAATCGTTGATGGATTATCATAAAGGGATAATTGTAGGAGTGTAACGTAAGGTGGGCTAGAATCGAATACTGAACATTTTGTAAATTTGTGTGATCTCCCGGGCTACTTGAACACCCTGTATAAATAAAGTTCTGTGTAAATACCTTTACCGACTCTTTTCCCAGGTTCCCACCAGGTTAAAATTCACAAACTCAAGGCCTGTTTTTTGGAGCATCCAAATAACGAGTTTAGGCAAAGAAAAATTCTGTCTGCGTTATTTTCCCCACTCTTTATAAGTTGACAACGCGAAGACTGGACCCTTTAGCGATAAAATCACAGTATTAAAGTTCATGAACATAATGCGAAAAGTACTTATGTGGCAAATCTTCTGTTATTCGTTCTTCTGCGACTTCTAACACGCTTATAACCATATGCCGCTAGCAAAACAACACACACCGCACAGAGCAAACCAACTCCGGCGTACATTGTCACATTACTCGTAGGTTTTTTCTCGTTTTCTGAAGACGTGGTGTTCAGTTTAGGATCATCGCTTAAAGCTACATCAGTGGGCGAACTGTCATTTAAATGTCTTCCTTTTTTCACGAGACCATTGCGAGGTGAAATCGTTGTAGCCGGCTTGGGAGTTGTTGTAGTTGTGGTAGTGGTTGTGGTTACAATTGGGGCTTGGTCCAAGGGGGCGTTTTCTAAGTACTTCTCGAGCGGTTTAAAATATGATAATAACGGCAATGCGGAGACGTCGAATCCGTAGTTCAGCGTCACAAGGTATGACCACTCAGCCGTCGATTTCTCTTTTATCATTGACCTGTAAGAAAAATGAAGAATGCTCTGCTTAGGTGAAAATCGATATCATTAACCAACTCATCGCATGTGATGAGGTGAGTGCTGAAGGAGTGGCAAGACGGAGAAGTTATTCTTGATTCTGATTATCGTCCAGATGACAGGGCGAAGAAATTTTTTGACCAAAAGTTTCATTTGCATCATCGTTATTTATCAACAATTACAGAGGAGAATCAGTTTTCTTAAATTATTGGAAAAACTATCGGTCGTAAAGGAAAGTAAAGAATGGGTGATTTGTGCACAATTAAAATCCCTACATTATCAGACTTAAATTAAAATTGCTGCAGTGGTAAAAAAAGGCGGGTGGCATTAAACTATGCGAACAGCAAGATAACTTGAAAAATACGAATCCTAGAAAAAAAACTTTAAATAAAAAGTTGTAGGAAATTTCTGTCTATCTGACGATGACCTTGCGTTTCACCTTACTTTCAAGGTCATTTGAAGGTCAAATCGATTTTTCAAATGGACCCCCTACTCTTAACCCCGGAAAATTTTACGTTCGAGTATGACCTTCGGCACTTACAAAATTGACCTCTAAAGGACATCTTTATTCCATAATTTTTTAAGTGCCGATGGTCATCACCGAACGCAAAATTTTCCGCGGGTTTCATTTCCGAGGTTAAAAGTAGGGGGCCCTATTTGAAAAAAATGACTTGGCCTTCAAATGACCTTGGAAGGCACGATCAAGGGCAAATCCAAGGTCACATTTAAATATCTAGGGACATTTCCTATGACTTTTGTATTTAAAGTTTCTTTCTAGGATTCGTATTTTTCAAGTTATTCAAAACATTCTAAACCTTTTTTTTCCTTCTTCAATTCTTTGGGACTTCCTGCCACATGTATGTTTTCTTTTAAGCGGTGCTAGGGGAGTCTACAAAATATATCACAATTAACCAGTATGTTACTGGTAAAAAACCTCTACGCCTGTGACGTTTACGTCAAAGGATCAGTTAAAGGTTGGTTTTCATAAATAAACAACACAAATAAGTATAAAAACTTGAAATTAAATATTTCGCCGACGTTTCGGAAATCTAATCTGTTTCCTTTTTCAAGGCTTTTTTGAAAAATCTTTTTTGCTGTGTGTGAGCAAAAAAATTTTTTCCATCTATTCCAGTGTTGTTTTTTTCCAAAATTGTAAAAAATGTTGCAATTTTTTTTTCCGAAATAGGTTTGGAATGCCATGGAAACGTGGAAATTTTAAATCTGAACAAAGAAAAAAAAATCCATCGATTTTAGTGGTAACATTTTTTCAAAAATGGTAAAATAATTTTCTAATATGTTTAAAATAGATTTAGAACGCTATAATACGTGGAAATTTTAAATCTGAAGTAAAAAAAAAGTGGTAAAAATTTTTTCAAAAATGGTAAAAAAAAATGTTTAAAAACATTTTTTTTAAATACGTTTAGAATTCTATGAAACGTGGAAATATTAAATTTAAACAAAGCAAAACATTTTTTTCATCAATTTTGGTAAAAAAATTTTAAAAAATGTTGGTAAAAAAAATTTTCAAAAACAATTTTTTTAAATAGGTTTAGAATGTCATGAAACGTGGAAATTTTAAATTTGAACAAAAAAATTTTTTCTTCATCTATTTTAGTGGTAAAAAATTTTTCAAATTTTTTTTTTCTG
The DNA here is from genome assembly GCA_963583905.1 of Stenurella melanura. Taxonomy (NCBI): domain Eukaryota; kingdom Metazoa; phylum Arthropoda; class Insecta; order Coleoptera; family Cerambycidae; genus Stenurella; species Stenurella melanura. The sequence goes on from OY757317.1 coordinate 10,493,849, forward strand.
AAATAGGTTTAGCGCGTCATGAAACGTGGAAATTTTAAATTTGACCAAAACATTTTTTTTTCAATATTTATTCCGTTTAGAAGGTCCACCCTGTATATTTTCCAGTGAAAGTTTTACCATTTCTTCGCTGACAGTAGGAACTACCTACCAAATTTGACTGCTCTCCGTCAAGTAGTTTTTTAGTATATTGCTCAAATATAAAATTTCCACGTTTCATGACGTTCTAAACACATTTCAAACACAATTTTTTTAGAAAATTTAAAACAATTTTTAACATTTTTTATAAAATGGGCGATGGACAAAATTATTTTGCTCAAATTTAAAATGTCCACATTTCGTGACATTCTAAATTTATTTGAATTTTTTTTTTTTTGAAAATTTAAAATAGAAAAATATTTTGAAAATTTTATATGAAATGGATGATGAAAAACATTTTTTTTGTCCAAATTTAAAATTTCCACGTTTCATGACATTCTAAACCGATTTAAGAAATATATATGAAAATTTAAAATAGAGAAAAAACTAGAAATTTTGAAAATTTTGTACCTATAAAATGGATTATGAAAAGTTTCTTTCTAGGATTCGTATTTTTCAAGTTATTCTGCTGTTCTCATACTTATCTTGTTATTATAACAGATGTTCAAATTGTTCGTTATTGACTGTTTGACAATGAGCTAGAAGGATATAAAAATTATCAATTGTACTTCTTAGCATTTCTGGTGTAATCTATTATTTGCTGTTGCAAAATTGAAGTTCAAGAGTAAATTGAAGTTCAAGAGTAAAGTAAAGATGACCTTTATAGGTCAATTTTGTATCTTGAAAGTCACGGTCAAGGTCAAATCCACCGTAAGATAGCCAGGGAAATTTCCTACAACTTTTATATTTAAAGTTTTCTTTCTAGGATTCGTATTTTTCAAGCTATCCTGCTGTTCCCATACTTGTATGCCCCCAGGTATATCTAGCTTTCCTCTTTCTGTCTGTTTGTCTTTCTTTTTGTCATTTTGTCCTTTTTTTGTTCTAAATTAATCACCGATCGAGAAATCTTTTAAAAATTATAACTATTAAAAACCTTAACCTCAGACAGAAGCAATTGCCTCGTACGGGTTTTTTCGCGGAGAGTTTTCCCATATCAGTGCTTCGTCGAGGTTTAATTTTACAGTGTTAGTTAAGTATTTTAAATCTACAAAAGTTCTGCTTAATTTTAATATTAATTTTAAGCCGCCCCTGGCATGGCGGCAGGAGTTTTGACCTATTTTATTAATTTTATTGAGCCGTTCCGGTCGCGATCCGCCCAACCATTCGCACACCATAATGCTGCGCGCTGTGGTTGTTTAGTTGCCTCCACTATACAGGGAGGCAATGTATGTAATTTTAATTAGAAATAAATTTGTTATGATGATGATGATAAGTGCGCAAAAGAAAAGTGCTGTCGGTGCAACAGTTTTTGAACAATGACAATGAAATTGAACATTGTCCTCCCGGGAAGCTCGCAATTTTCAACTAAAATTGATTCTCAAAACATGTTTGTAATATTCCAAATCTAACTAATTTTTGCAAAGCATGACTGGGAATAATTACCTTAAAAAAAGGCTTGATTTTCGCTAATACACAAAAGGCATAACGTCTTTACTTTTTAGGCAGCATTCTTGCAAATTAAACCAATGAAAACTTGGTTAAAACACGCACATTTTAAAAATAAGTAATGAAGTTGACAGTATGACACTAAGATGGTACTAATCTAATATCGAGACCTCATGGAATTTAATTTATATACAATGCTGTTTTTTGCAATAACTTTTTTAACACTTAACAGTATCTGGAAGGATAAAACCTAGTGCAAGAAGTGTGGGAATACTACAGAAGAAAGAGGGAAGATGCCAACAAAGGCACAAAGCGACCAAAAGATAAGTCTAGTCTAGTCTATTAATTGTATTTGTTTATTAATTTTTAGTTTATTACAGAACAGAAAAAAAATTAAAAGTAAAACTGAAAAGGTATTAAATATAGGTAATGAAAGAGAAAAACACCCGGAATTGAAAAGCGGAACTGGAAAACGGAAATTAAAACTGATTGCTTCCAAAAATCAATATACAGGGTGCACAAAATATTCATTCAGACCTCTCTCTCATAACCCGCTATAAAAAGCTCTTATTTTCTTACCGCGATATAGGGCTCTTCCCAGCACTTCCACCGCAAATGGATATTTACATGTGGAACGCTTAACAAATAAAATAAAAAATAAGAATAAAAGCTGCTAGATTCAGAAACAGAAGAAACAGAAAACTTGGAAGACCAATAAATAAGGAGATGATAGATGTAAACTTAAAACAAGCATGGAAACTGAAAAAGAAGCATCTTACAAGTGCCTACACTTCTCAACCAATGATGACAGATGGAAAATTGAAAGAAGCACCTCACAAACACCTACATTTCCCATAATCCTACCCAGTGCCTCATAAGCTCTCGCTGCTGACAACAAACATGTCCAACTCGGCGTATGCAGCCGGTCCGGCGACATATAAAACGGTTTGGCCGCTCGTTGGGCGTGTTCGGCGCACGACCAAACTGCGTGTTGGAATAAACCTCCAGACTGGATGCCCGTAATCGCCAGCAAAGCTCATCTTAAGCTGGCAAATCAATCATTCAATCAATCAACAACTTTTTTACCGCTGGAGCGATTTTAATTCGGAAAGTCTCGTAATGTAGGGATTTTAATTGGGCACAAATCATCTCTACGATTGATAGTTTTTTTTCAGTATTTTAAGAAAACGCTCCTACTGTTGATAGAAAACGATGATGCAAATCAAATTTTTTGACTCACGAAATGAGAAGCCTCTCCCATTACCTCTCCCAAAGCTATTCTGCAAAAACATCGCGGCTATTAATCTTTATACGTTAAAACCTTTATTTGCTTGGTCTAAGATGGCAAATAAACAAAGTACTATCTAACAAAGATGAAAAAGTTGGAAAATAACTTCAGTGAGACAATGCACCAATCAGACAACCACGACAGGGAGCGTAATGCTGTAAGGCGTACCACACAACAGAAGTAGGTTAACTAGAATACTGCATGCCTAGGCCACAGAACGCCTGTCAAAACATCGCAAAAAAGGGAAGAAAACAATTAAACCATTAGGTGTGGCTATTTAACAAAATAGTATTCTGATATTACTTACAAAAAGTTAGGATCACTTCCAATTTCCACTGCAAGATTCTTCTTAGGATCCGCCATTTGACCTCGATAATGCTCCATTAGTTGAAATGCCAGGACGGTTCCAAGAAACTTACTGAAAATAAATAAATACAGATAGTTCGTTTATTTAAAAAAAACATTAAAAACAGCATTACCTTAAATATGGCTTGTTAGACGTAATGTGTCTGTCCCGTAAAAAGTCAGTTTCTCCACCACTAACGCCTTTTACACGTTGGTATTCATTCCTGTAAAAGAAAGTAAATACTGTCTGTTTTCAAATACATAAATAATTATGATTTTGTACCTTAGGTAGGTAGATGCTACAAATGTGCAGAGGATATTTGCTTGGGATATTTAAAGATACTTAGAATATTCCCACACAGAAAATGTTATTATGTGACTTTTCAAATAAGTGAACAATTATGATTTGATAGTTTAGTTAGAAACATTCTGAAAATATGCAGCGAATATTTGCTTAAGGGATTTAAATATAGAGAGAATATTTCTGTAACATTTTACACAAAAAGTTCTTTGCACAAAGTGGGGACTTTCTCCAGACTTCGTAACATTTCAGATAGTTGGTTAGACAAAAACATTTTGAAAAAACAGTAAAAATTAAAATATCCTATATAAAATGTTTTCAGTATATTTCACAGACAATGTATTTACCTAAACTGCCACCAAGATACAGCCACGTTATCAGATGATGTTTCCAGCTCTTTCAACCTCCACTCGTCTGCTGCTAAATAATACGGTAACTTTGGAAGTACTCTTAGTGCAGTCAACAAGAGTTTTGTCATTTTTACTGGATCATCATCAGAGGCATTATCAAAAACATATTTATTTATTATACCATGATGTGAGAGACTCTCAATTGCAAGCAGAGATCCTGTAAATATACTTATTTAAAATACCATCCACCGTTAATTAATATTAGAATGTAGTTAGTTTCATGTAATTGAAGAAAAAGACAAACAAAAAACCTATATCATTTTTCTTCTAGGGGCACTGAAAAAAACTGACCTAGATCAATATTTTCAACAATTACTTAACAATTAGGCCTGCAGGCATGTTGGTAAGAACAAAAGTCGGTGATCTTTACACTTTCTTTATAACTAAATGATACACATATTTCTATACCGGGTGATTTTTTAAAAACGAGCCACCCTTAATAACTCGAGAACCGCTAAAAAGATTTTTTTGTAGCAAACGGCATTTTCTTGAATGTCAAAGGACACATTTTAACGAGAAAAGGTGTGATCCAAAACTGACCTCACGCCCAGTCACCCCAAGTCTATAATTTCAAATGGCACAACTAAATTTTTTCATCGATTTCTAATAGCACAATTTTTTTGGAATCCAATCTTAAAAAATAGTGTGACCTTGAAGAGGAAATTTTTAAGAGAAATGCAAAAAATTGAATTTTTATAAAAAAATTATACAAGCCATAAAAATCTGGGTAATGTGATATTATGTTTGGAAGGCGCACACTGGCAATTGCCGTCATGTTAAGAAAATCCCCATTACTCTAAACTACCCCACTTCAAAATTATTTAATGTTATACCAACATATTAGACTACGTAGGATTTATTACAATAACTAAAAGCGTCACTTGTTATTTGTGTAAAACGAAGTAGCAGCCATAAAAAAAATCTGACAAGAAAGGTTGCCCTATATAAAGTAGTTTACCGACAATACTAGCTGGACATAAGCAAATGCACATTGAAGGTAAGTGGTGCAAATGTTTCTTTAAAATATTTTCATCACACTGATTGTTATTTGTCCCAATCTTTCTGAATATAAGCGGGAATAATTATTTTAATAAATAGGTAAGCAGAACAAGAATGCATACATAACAGAGACCCGCAAAAAAAGTTCTGTACAGCGAGCATGAGGGTATGGAATAGACAGATTTTTTAACGCTGATTATGAATCCGAAGACGAAAAATTGATCTATCGTGTCAATTTTTTAGGGCCGGCTCGTTAAGGGGTCCCGCGGGGGATTTTCCTAAGTCCAGGCCTTTTGATACTGGTGACCAGAGAAACAGAGTTGGTAGACTCTTGTAGCACTGAGAAGTTGGTAGAGATCACGGACAAGGTCGCTCGCCCCATTTGCGAACCCTGGGCATCCCAGGGCCTGCCCATGATGGGGTCCCGCAGCTGAATTTTCCTGAGTCTGGCCGTTTTGTTGCTGCTGACCAGAGAAACAGAGTTGGTAGACTCCTGTAGCACTGAGAAGTTGGTAGAAATCATGGACAAGGTCATTCACCCATCTTCATGCACTCAGCAATCATTCTCGAAATCCCTAAGCGATTGAAGATCTCAATTTTATACCATGGAACATATTTTCATTGGAAGGGTGAGTACATCGTGGAATGTCACCCAGAAGGGGTGAGAACGTGTGAACCGAATGTGGGCACCATAAACTAACTGGGAAGGGAACCGAAATGGACAAGAGAGCCAATTCCAGAATGGAGGTCCGGCTTTTTTTGGTTAGTGAATACACTGTGTGACCCAAATTTCCAGAACCGTCTGGTATTCGTTTGCTTACCCTCCAGAATATTTTCGATTTGATTCCTCAGTGATTTATGGGACAACTGATGTTGGAACTCTTCCGAGCATTAACTAGTTCAGGTATTTCCTTTTCTGTGGTATCTTTTTCTTTTACCTTCAAAATATCGTCACAGGGGGGGCCCGTTTTCTCTTCGCTGTTGGGGGAATGTCTCGCTTCAGATTCCAGCAATAGTCCGCCATCATGTGCTCATCCCACAGGCCTTGATATCTGCCTTCCATTTCCCTAAAATCCTGGTGAAAACGTTCACCGTGTCCCTCGCTGTAATCACCAAGATTTTTCGGGAACTGGTCGATATGTGAATCAAGAAAATGGAGTTTTAGATTCATGAGGCATTTCTGATTCTGAAAGTTTTTCACCGTATCCCTAACTTTTTTCCTGTAGTCGAGGTGTTTGTTGTTCCCAGGGAAATTTTCGCAAACATCCCTGAAACTCGTCCAAGCTTTATTTTCAAGACTCTTCATGGTCTGAATGAATTTTTAGTTTCTCAAAAGACTCCTTTATTTGTGGTCCATCGAATTTAACTTGAAACTGAATGAAGGTATATTCGATGGACCACAAATAAGTAGTCTCTCGAGAGACGAAAAATTCATTAAGACCATGAAGAGTTCCGAAAAAAAAGCTTGGACGAATTTCAAGGATTGCGAAAATTTCCTTTTGCACAACAAACATCCCGACTGCAGGATTCGGATTTGTAATCAGCGTTAAAAAGTCTGTCGATTTCATACCCTCGTGCTCGCTGCACAGAACTTTTTTTTGTGGAGCTGTGGATCGATGCCAATTATTTGCTTTTAATCTCTCACGAAAGAAAATTCTGTAATCGTTTCCCCAGTCACTCCTAGCTACCCTTACCTTTTACAAATGATTTTGATTTATGGTGCTGAAAAATAGTCGATACTTTTAATCGGCGGAATGCAGGTAAAAATGTGCATCGTCAGTTGCGAAATGCAAGGAAACTGGCTCTGTGGCAAACAGAAAGAGAACAAATCGCAATATTTAGGATGAGGCAGCTGAAATTGAAGTGTTAGGGCACTTCAGTATGGATCTTACCAGCTCACTCCGGAAAGTTTCCGCTTTAACTGGATTTTGGTATAGTTCACTTCGGAAGGTAACGAAACTACATAAATTCCATTCCTACAAACTTCAGATAAATCGAGAGCTTGGTGAAGACGATTACGACTGCAGAGTTGAGTTTTGTGAAGTGATGACAAATATGATTAATAATAGAAACTTAGTCAAAAATATTTGTTTCAGTGATGAGTGCAAACTTTTTACTCGGATCTGTGAATAAACATAATTGTCGTTACTGGAGCGATGGAAACCCCGATATTTTCAGAAAAAATCATAGTCAAACACTCGAAAAGCTGAATGTATGGGCAGGTATTCTTGGGAATACCATCATTCGCCCATTCTTCATTGACGGAAATTTGAATGGTGATATTTACCTCGATTTAGTGGAAAACATTATTGACCCTTTAATAGTAGATGCGTTGGAAAATCCTCCTGACGAAGAGGGGAATTTGATTTTAAGTGAAGAACTGTTCTACTTTCAGCAAGATAGGGCTCCACCTCTTTATCGCATAACGGTTCGCCAATGGCTCAACGACAGGTTCCCAAATAGATGGATCGGACAAAGAAGACCCATTGAGTTGCCAACCAGATCCCTGACTTGACCAGATATCTTTCTATGGGGTCACCTTAAGTCAGTTGTACACAAAACCCTGACCGAAGACATTGCAGGTTTGCGGTAACGAATTAAACAGGAATGTAGATCAATTCTGAGTCCCGTATTTCAGAAAGTGCGAGAAGAATTCGAAAGCCAGCTGTATTACAGTATGGACAGAAATGCCGAATATTTCGAACACTTTATGAGGTTAGTAAAATAGCTGATGAGTCTGAAAATTATGTTGCGTTTCATGTTTACAATAATAATTACCTAAAAGTTCAATGATAAGTTGGTATCACATTAAATAATTTTGAAGTTTAGGGCAATGGAGATTTTTTTAACATTCCGACAATTGCCAGTATACGCCTTCCAAATGTAATATCACATTACCTAGATTTCTATGGCTTTTATCACTTTTTTATGAAAATTCAATTTTCTTCGTTTCTCTCAAAAATTTTCCTCTTCGAGTTCACACCATTTTTTACAATTGCATTCCAAAAAAATTCTGCTATTAGAAATCGATGAAATAATTTCGGGGTGCCATTTGAAATTATAATCTTGGGATGGCTGGGGGTGAGTTTTGGATCACACTTTCTCTCGTTAAAATGCGTCCCCATTGACATTCAAGAAAATGCCGTTTACTGCTAAAAAAATCTTTAACGGTAAGTATAAAAGACGTCGCCATTAGGCCGGGTGATACATATCCGGTGTTTTTATATTGTTTATTTCTTATTATCCATGCGATGACCTTTAGAAAAAGAATGATTTAGGTCGCAAAAAGAGCTTGAACTTGGTCTAGTTCGACAGCCATTACTGATCCAGTTCAGTTTGTTTAAAAACTCATTTTTATTTTCTTTCTCTCGAAATCTAAGGAATTTTACTTTTAAATAGCAAACAGTAAACATTTTTAATTATTTTTAAATATCACATAACGTACACCTACCTAATGTAATAACAGCTTCATCTATTGCAGAATATCTCAAACTCTGGCGCATTAGGGAAGTGTAATCTTGATTTCTTAGGGATACGGCAAAAACGGATTCGTGGGCATCTAGGTATGTTATCCACGAGGACTCGTTGCAATCGTATATCCTAATGAAATAAATTAATCAAAATTAATTTATTTAAATTATGAATATTTTAATTTTTCCCTGCCATTCTTTTATTTAAATAATACACGAACATGATTACAAGACAGAAGCATGTTTCAATACTTTTTACACAGCCGTATTTATATTTGACTCTTAATTCTCTATCTAGGCATGTATTATTTCTGAATTTACATTATATTTTTTTTAAATGCTCGTGAGAAATGTAGCTTGAACGCCCGACTGCTACAATTTTGAAATAAATACAACATAACCTAAAAAAATAAAAAATAATACTAGATAATTTTTATAATTTTCACTTCCGAAGGGAAGTGTATTGTATTCGAGAAAAAATGACCCTCCGAGATTTTTCAGATTCTGACGTTTCAGATCACGTAGATTACGAAAATATAGGTTTTTCAATTCCGTCAGTCTGTCTGTCTGTTGGTGCATTTACTAAAAAACTACTTGACGGAGAGCAGTCAAATTTGGTAAGTAGTTGACCCTACTGTCAGTGAAGAAATGGTTAAACTTTCACTGGAAAATATACAGGGTGTACCGTCTAAACGGAATAAATAGTGAAAACAATTTTTTTTTTGCTCAAATTTAAAATTTCCACGTTTCATGACACGCTAAACCTATTTCAGAAAAATTTTTTTCACCATTTTTGAATTTTTTTTTACAAAATAGATGAATTTTTTTTTCCTTTGTTCAAATTTAAAATTTCCATGTTTAATGGCATTCTGAATCAATTCCAAAAAACATTTTTGAATTTTTTTTTCAACATTTTTGAAAAAATTTTTACCACTAAAACAGATGTATTTTTTTTGTCTTTCTTCAAATTTAAAATTTCCGCGTTGCATAACGTATCTATTTAAAAACAAAATCGAAATTTTTTTTACCATTTTTGAACAAATTTTACCACTAAAGTAGATGGAATTCTTTTTTCTTTGTTCAGATTTAAAATTTCCACGTTTCCATGGCATTCCAAAACCATTCAAACAAATTTAAAAATTTTTGAAAATATTTTGAATCTATTTATCACTACTATAGAATAGACGAAAATTTTTTTTTGCTCAAATTTAAAATTTCCACGTTTCATGACATTCCAAACCTATTTCGGGAAAAAAATTTGCAAAATCTTTTTCACCAATATTTTTGAAAAAGTTTTTACCACTAAAATAGATGTAATTTTTTTTTATTTGCTCAAATTTAAAATTTTCACGTTTCATGGCATTCTAAACCTATTTTAAATAAATATATAATTTTTGAATTTGTAAACTTTTTTTATCACTACTATAGAATAGAAGGAAACTTTACTTTTTGCTCAAATTTAAAATTTCTACGTTTCATGACATTCTAACCTATTTCAGAAGAAAAAAATTTTAAATTTGTTTTTACCAACATTTTTGAAAAATTAAAAAAAAAAAAATGAAATTTTTTAACCACCACTATACATCCACTCCATTACGTGAATGTGGGATTGAAAATGTGACAGATGGCAATAATATTTGGCATATGCACCTATTATACTTTTATTGGAAAATGTACAAGGTGGTCATCCCAAGAAATAATTCAGTCATGGTGGACATTTGTAAAGGTATTTGCGCAAGCCTTCCATATTTGGCACCTGTTATTTAGTATTGAACTTTTGCTGTTGGATGAGCACCCTGTATATTTTTTTGACCAAAAGTTATCAGGTTTTCTTTGTAATAATAGCAATAACTATATTCCGATTATTATTCTCAATGTCATTTCGTAATTAATAATTTTTTAGAGTGACCGCCATGCACAAATAACGAGGGAAGTTCTGTGTAAATACCTTTACCGATTTTTTTTATCTATATCAAATGAGTCTATTATAGCAAAAAATGTTGTATAATGGAATTACAAGGTAGCAAACGAAGAAAAATACTTTTGCGTAACAAAATACTTACAAATCCGTCTAACATCTTTCATAACCTAAAAAATAAATCAAAATATAAACGAGTAGAAATGTACACCCGATAAGCTGTAAAAACCTACCATAACCTAATGGATCAATCCATGAACGAGCAGAAAGATATAAACGACAACCTATAAACCTAACATAACCTACTGGATCAAGACTTAAAATATTTGGATATTTGGATATCAATGAAGACATTATTGACCACTTCTCATTGCATCTGATCCTCTAATAACCAATTTAAGAGTAATAGATATAAAAAAAACATCAGGATTTAACTGATGATCCAAAAGATCTTTTATTATAAGTTTAATTAAATTTAACACATAAAATAGAAACTAGATGCGTAAAACAAAAACTGGTGTAAGACTAAGGAATAGAAAATTTTAATAAAACTTAAACCTTGTTAGTATTAAAGTTAGTAACATATATACTAAGTCCAAATATTTTCAGTCTTGATCCATTAGGTTATGTTAGGTTTAGAGTTCATCGTTTATACCTTTCCGTAAAATGTTCTATTATTATTTTGGATTTTTTAGGTTATGTTTTACTGTTATCTTTGTAGCAGATGTTCATTGAAAATGCATTCATAATGAACATTAAAAAAAGATAAGAAATTTGGTTAAATATAAAGCTGACAGGCGATGTTAGCCAAAAAATTGATTTATTAAATTTTTTTAGGTTATGTAACACATATTCGAATGTATTGTTGTTCCCAATAGTATTTTTCTCTATTTTCTATCTTAAGATTCCCTTACACAACATTTTTTGCGATAATAGATTCATTTGATCTAGATACATTTTTTTTTTATAAAAATTGTCTAGTTTTATTTTTGAATTTTTTAGGTTATGTTTTATTTATTTCAAAATTGTAGCAGTCGGACTTTTAAGCTACATTCCTCATGAGCATTTGAAAGAAATATATTAAATTTGGTCAAAATTTGGCAGGCGATTTTTGTCCACAAATGTAGCTTTTTGTCCCACTGTGCGACGCTGCCACGTTACTCCACTTTATCCGATGAAAATTGCATTTGCAGGGGTCATGCGTAACATTTGCAAAAAACGTATTTATTGACTGTCGTTTCACTTTAAACGTTAGTCTACTAATTTCCAGACCTCTCAAATCTGATTCTACAGGGTATCCTCCACGATGTTTCAAATTAGTGCATTTTTAAACTGTCCTAACTCATTTTTTCTTTCAAATGTCACCCTGTATGCCTAAACATGCCTTTTGTAGATTGGCCGCGGAAAAGCATTTTTTTTATCGGTAAAAGTAGAATAATGCGGCAACGCCGCAGTGTGAGTTCAAAAAATGTATGCCTGGACAGAGTTGAGTCAAAAATAAATATATAAGAAAATCCGGGGTATTCCATTTAAAAAATTCAAGAATTCGCTTACCACCACAATGCGAAACACCATGTAGATTTAAAAATAATTTTAATATTTTAAAGAGCACCCTGATGATTTTAAAGGATTTGTAATTATAATGAACTTTTATTACTCTCATTTCCAAACAGAGTTTTTAAATTTTGATGACTAAGTAAAATAATATTGGAACTAGTTTCGCATAATTTATAAAAAGTAAACACTAACAAAAACTAAATATATCTCCAAAGGTTTTCCTGCATGTTGACCTCACCCTTGACATCAAAAAACTTACGACATATAATTACCGGTTTACATATTACACTATTGTCTCGGCATTAATTAGTATTGTAAATATATCACTAAATTCAGAAATATAACTATTAATAATATCATGAACGTAAATATTACTTACTCAGAATACTCCTGAGAACAGAAACTCAAAATCTGTGGTTCACAAAATGTCATGTTAAATCTGCTATGCAACCAAAATTTGCCTCCTAATTTTCCCAAGGATACGGTATCTGTTAGATTTTCCGCTAGTAAATATATTTCTCGCAGATCCTAAAAAAAATGAACATAAGAGGATAATTTCAAAATTATGTCGTCGATTGGTTTTATTAGTATATTAGTCTGGTGAGAATTAATCCACAGTTTACAAGGTGGCCTCAGTAAGTAGCGCCTGGATGGTCAATATCCCGTCAATACTTATAAATAAGAAAAAAAAGGTCTCGGGGAGAAACTGATTAAGAATGGCACATTTTAAAATTATTCTTAACTCTACAGCTGACTATTCGGTAATTTCAGTGAACGTGTGCATTTGTCGTGAGAGGAGAGAGCACACATCAGGGTTCCTTCCCAGGGGAACAAAAATACTATTCTGTAACTACAATGACTACGCGGGGATGTGATGTGATCTTTACAGCGTTGCCAACAGTTGCTACTACATTTCAACCAATAGAAGAGCCGCAACGCCATGATCGAAGATCGCGTGCGATATGATGGGAAATGCATCTTGTCAAAATGCGAGTTTCTATGACATGCAAAGTCAGCAAAATGTGTAAATACGAAATAAGTTTCTGATTTGTAATGGATAATCACATCAAAAATCCATTCCAACCTGATGAATAGTGCCCTTAAACACCTTTACATCGAATTGGTGGAAATACAACTACAACATATGCCGAACAATTACAAATTAGTTCACGAAGAGGTGCCAAGAAGACGTGGAAATTTCCACTGCTGTCACGGAAGACTGTAATAAAAGCTCGGACAATATTGAAAGTAAATTTAATTGGTGATATAATAATTTCATTGTACATAACCTAACTTGTATAATATATTGCATAATATTCCAAGCAAGTTTTTATTGCCTCAATTATAAAAGCTCTGTCCGCTACGCCAAAGGGATTGGTCGTGCAATGAAGTTGATGTTTTTCTTGAGCATCTTCAGTAATTTGAAGAACTCTTCGTACCTCATTGGCAATTACCACAACGCCAATATGAATCGCCTTTTAATTCACACTTTAAATAACACTAAATTCCTCGTTTAATCCAGGTAACAAATATCTGGCCACCAGCATCAAAATGACAGAATGCCCGTTTCCTCATAATTTACCAAGAGAACTAAGTTACCCGATTTTTGGCGTGATGTGACCGTTCCCACAGTTACAGAATACGCAATGTTGGTTTTCAAGAGAACCCCGCCCTCTTTCTCACTAAAACATGTGCTCACATCACATCACACCAATACAGAATAGCTGTCCTGAAACACCCTAGGAGAAACCCTCGCCTCGGTGAGCAGAATAAAATCCCTTGAGAGTCCCGTGGATGATTATTCTAAGTATAAACTTTTTAGATAAAGTGCGAGATCGTGGGACTAGTGGTTGCGGACTGCTAGCTCATCAAGAAAGTGTTATGTGGTATTGTTTATATTTTCAACAATAAGACATTATTATTTGACATCTACCTGTCTTGATAAATCGTAACTCATGTTACTTTGTAATTTATGTGACTGTTATTTAAGTGACTATATTGTGTTTACCAATATGTGGCCTAAATCTAGCAGATCCGCCCTAAAACACTTCTCGCCCCTGCCATCTTTGACATACAAATATATAAAAATGTTGAACATTCTATTTTAAAAAATCAACTATTCACTTGCCACCACTATGTGGCAATGTGTCCTGTATATTTAAAAATTCAAATTTGAAATATGTCCCTCTTAAGCAACTACAATTTTTATCTGCAACATGTTTCAAAATTTCAAATAGTTCAGCAAATATTGACCATTTACGACACCAGTGACTCACCCTGTGTAAAGAATGGATAATTTATTGTTTTTCATAATAACTGAATATTAAGTGTTTCAAAGATATCCGCTAAATACCCAAAGTAACAATTTTCAATGAAGTAGAAAGCAGAAATAAGAGGTATTAAGTTAAACGATAAATATTAAAGGAAATTGATTGAGGAAGCCGTTACTCTGTGGTAATCCATAACAATAACGAAATTGAGTAAAACACTACTATGTTTTTTACCACTATATTTGCACAAAAACGTGACTGCAGTTTCTACCTTTTTAGGTCATTTTCAAACAACGATTCAATTAAGAATGAATCTTAATTGAATCATTGTTTGAAAATGACCTAAAAAGGTTGAAACTGCAGTCACGTTTTTGTGCAAATATAGTGGTAAAAAACATAGTAGTGTTTTACTCAATTTCGTTATAAATATTAAATTTTACTTTTGTCCAAAATTCAATAATATAATTATTTATTTAAGCAAAAATCGTTCAAAATCCTAATAAAAAGAGTATTCTGTTCAAAAGAACCCTAAAAAAATGTTGTTTTTGAAAATGTAAAAAAAAAAAACAATTTGACGATTCTAAGAACAGACATGCATTTTATACATACATTACCTTATATTTCAAAAATGATTCTGCGTCATAATGTAACTGTGGATGAGGCAAGATCTTATCCGCTATAGAGCTCCAATCTTTTCCAAAATTATCTCCTAAAGTAAAAATGTAAGAGGTGTAAATATAATATTACTTGCAACACAAATTAAACACAACAAGAAAGTGTGCGATACCAAAAAAGCGACATATATGACGTTGTAGTATTGATATTGCCATAGGCAATGTCTGCATTGAGTCAAATTTTCTATTTGTCAGCTTTTTTTTAGTGAGAGTGATCAATGTTACATATTTGGAGAAAAGACCTTTAAAATGCACGTTTTTAACAAAAATTTCAAAGCAAGAATCGCCAAAATCCGTTTAGCACTTCACGAGAATAAACGTTGATCATAGTGTAACATCAAACTTTCGTTGTAACTTTCGCAAAAATTTTTCTTTTACAACCAAAACCTAGGAAAGTTTTTTTGAACATTACAGCAACTGAAGAAATCCATTTATAGCAAAAAAACGCTTTCAATTTTTACTGACCCACTTGGGATAATTTGACCAAACCAAAAATTCAAGCTCAAGTAAAGAAAACTGACAAGCAGAAAATTTGAATCAATGCAGCTTTATATCAACACTAGACATATGTCACTTTTTTGGCAACGCACACTTTTTTTTTGTGTGCCTATGTTATTTTCGTAAAATAAATATCATGTCATATTTACCTAACAAATATACTGGTATTTCTGGGGAAGTATCATTTAACTTATAATAATTATTCAGTCTTCTTTTGACAAAGTCATGTAACTTAATATAGAGTGGCTTTATTTCTTCCCAAAACTGTCTAGCATGAGTATATCCTCCAACAATGTCATTTAAAGATTCCCAGTAATGTGTCACATCCTCGTTGTCTTCTACAAAATAGAATATTTTGCACTTGTCCAATTACACATGCCGACAAAAAAAAGTGGTCTGTGCTGGGGTACTGACAAGATCTATCTCTCATATTCTGAGCCGCTGAACACGAAGCTGACCTTTGTTTCGCCCCAGCAAGGGTTTTTTTAAGACCATAAATATATGTTATACCCGCCGCGGCGGGTAGATGCGGCGCGCCGCCGGGAAGATGGAACTCAACTCTGAGGGGGTGGTTTTTAAAAATTTTTTCTTCTATTTCTCTTAGGTTTAGTAAAAGTACCATACACTTTAAGATAATCTACTAATAATTTAATTGTTTTATGGTCGGGATATCGTCTGCCAGGAAACCTTTGGGAATATACACAGAAATTAAGGCGGGAGTAACACAAGGCAGTGTATTAGGGCCAGTCCTCTACTTATTATATACCAGTGATATTCCTGAATTAGAGCATGACACGATAGCTACTTTTGCTGACGATACTGCCATAATGGCTGTAGGCAAAAATCACGAAGAAGCTGCGGCGAATCTGCAAACCTCAGTTAATAAAATCAACAACTGGACTAAGCAATGGCGAATCAAATTGAACGAGACTAAATCTTTCCATGTCAATTTTATGAACAAAAGAAATCAACATATCCCTGTTAGCATAAATAATATCCAGGTACTATATGCTGATACAGCGAAATATTTCGGTATGACGCTAAGCTACGCTGGAGAGCTCATGTGAAAAAGAAAAAAGAACTGGATATCAAATTTAGAAAAATGTATTGGCTGCTTGGGCGGAATTCGACCCTATCACTTGATAACAAAGTACTATTGTACAAACAAATTCTAAAGCCCGTATGGACATACGGCATACAGCTGTGGGGTTGTGCCAAAAAGAGCAACTTGGAAATAATCCAGCGATTCCAAAACAAGGTACTCATGTTAATGCTCCTTGGAATTTTAGAAACAGTGACCTCCACAGAGACTTGAAAATGGACACTGTTAACCAGACCATTATCAAGTTCGCCAAGAGTCATGAAAATCGACTCCATCACCATGTCAATATCGAGGCCATCCAGCTCCTTGATAACACGAATCTGATCAGAAGACTCAAGAAGACCGAACCTTTCGAGCTACTATAACAATGTTTAAATGTTTAATTAATACTAAAGCAGAGTATAGTGCAGACCGTTTAAACGGCAAAGAAGAAGACTTTGCTACACCGGGCATGAACGTGATGTGGCGACATTGCGAAAATTTAGATATTTTAAGTATGCCCCAGTTATATTTGTCGACGTCGAGCGGGCCAAATGGATTTTCAACGAAAGACGCCGAAGTTTAACTCCAAAACATTTAGAACAGATATTAGTAATTTATTTTTATTCTTGCAATCGGCAGTGAAAACTACTTGTGTATGTTAATTCAGTGTTAAGTACGTCCCCTTTTACCTCCAGTTCTCTTCTAGTGAGTGTTTACAATAAGTTGACCTTATCAGCTTTGGATAATATGGAATTCACTAAAAAAAATTCAAGGTAACATATTTTTTCACATATGCATGCAGATATTTATGCGCTGACACATAACCACCTAAAGCCAACCCTGGATTTACCACATATCCGATATGTAACTCCGACCTCTGAATATGATATATCAAGACTTCCACGGCTAACTTAAAATATGTATAAATTCACATCAATATTACTATATATGGTTGATTTATTAAATATAAGAGATATAGTACAAACCAAAAAGAATTTCGAGTATGACGTAATAACACAAATTGAAGGTAATTAAAACCTTTATAAAAAAACATTAACACAGTTCATGTACAGGGTAAGACAAAAAATTTTCAAGGAAACTGAGTTTCCTTTCTTAACAACTTTTCCTAAAATCGGTAAAGGTATTTACACAGAACTTCCCTCGTTATTTGTGCATGGCAGTCACTATAAAAAATTAATAATCACGAAATGACATTGAGAATAATAATCGGAATATAGTTATTGCTATTATTACAAAGAAAACTTGATAAGTTTTGGTCAAAAAAATATACAGATTGCTCATCCAACAGCAAAAGTTCAATACTAAATAGCAGGTGCCACATATGGCAGGCTTGCGCAAATACCTTTACCAATGTCCACCATGACTGAATTATTTCTTGGGATGACCATCCTGTACATTTTTCAATAAAAGTATAATAGGTGCATATGCCAGATATTGCCATCTGTCACATTTTCAATCCAACATTCACGTAATGGAGTGGAAGTATAGTGGCGGTTAAAAAATTTCTTTTTTTTTTAATTTTTCAAAAGACGTTGGTAAAATAATTTTCAAAATTTTTTCTTCTGAAATAAGTTTAAAATGTCAAACGTAGAAATTTTAAATTTGAGCAAAAAGGAAAGTTTCCTTCTATTCTATAGTAGTGCTAAAAAAAGTTTAAAAATTAAAAATTATATATTTTTTAAAATAGGTTTAGAATGCTATGAAACGTGAAAATTTTAAATTTGAACAAATAAAAAAAATTCGATCTATTTTAGTGGTAAAAACTTTTTGAAAAATGTTGGTGAAAAAAATTTTCAAAAATTATTTTTCTGAAATACCTAGGTTTAGAATGTCATGAAACGTGAAACTTTTAAATTTGAGCATTCTAGTGTTAAATTTTTTTCCTAACTGGTAACAAAATGTTTTCAAATTTTTTTAAAAATTCTTCAAAAACATTTTTAAATTTGTTTGAATAGTTTTAGAATGCCATGGAAATGTGGATAGTTATAATCTGAACAAAGAAAAACATTCTATCTTAGTGGTAAAATTTTTTAAAAATTGTAGAAAAAATTTCTAATATTTCTTTTAAATAGATTTAAAACGCTATGAAACGTGGAAATTTGAAGGAATAAAAAAAAATTCCATCTACTTATTTTAGTGGTAAACAAATTTTCAAAAATGGTAAAAAAAAATTTCAATTTTTTTTTTTTTTAGAATCAGGCTTAGAATGCCATGAAACGTGGAAATTTTAAATTTGAAGAAAGAAAAAAAATTATTTCATTTTAGTAGTAAAACATTTTTCAAAAATATTGGTAAAAATAATTTTCAAATTTTTTTTTCCTGAAATAGGTTGTGTCACGAAACGTAGAAATTTAAAATTTGAGCAAAACAATTTTTTTTCATCTTGGTAAAAATTTTTTCAAAAATGTTGGTGAAAAAGTTTTCAAAATTTTTTTTTTTCTGAAATAGGTTTAGCGCGTCATGAAACGTGGACATTTTAAATTTGAGCAAAAAAAAAATTTTTCACTATTTATTCCGTTTAGACGGTCCACCCTGTATATTTCCCAGTGAAATTTCTACCATTTCTTCGCTGACAGTAGCGTCAACTACCTACCAAATTTGACTGCTCTCCGTCAAGTAGTTTTTTAGTAAAGGCACCGACAGACAGACAGACAGACAGACAGACAGAATTGAAAAACCTATATTTTCGTAATCTACGTGTTCTGAAACGTCAGAATCCGAAAAAATCTCGGAGGGTGATTTTTTCTCGAATACAATACTTCCCTTCGGTATGCGAGGGAAGTAAAAAGGTGTTTTTCAATCACTCTATATGTATGTTCAAAGGTTTTAAAAATATCTACACATTGATTGCACAACATGGTCGTCGAGAGGGACCAAACTATAGTGTTCAACCCAAATCAACTTATAGATCGTAAAATTAAAGATTTCAAGATTTTTTAAATGTTCGTTATAAAATTATAAAATTCTCTATCAATCACTCCTCGGATTTTCGATTTTCGTTTCCAATGCAAAAACGTATTTGTACTAAAAACTATTTTTTGTTTTTCTATTGAAAATCAGTGTTAAGGTCACAAATTTACACACTTTCGATTTTTTAATTTCAAATTTTCATGTTACAAATAAGCTAATCTGTCAAATTATTTATTAAATATTTTCAAAATTTAAAGTGCTAAGCTGTTCACTTCGTATGTATTTAGGAGATACTTGGAGAAAAAATCACCCTCCGAGATTTTTTCGGATTTTGACGTTTTAGATCACGTACATTACGAAAATATAGGTTTTTCAATTCCGTCAGTCTGTCTGTCTGTTGGTGCATTAACTAAAAAATTACTTGACGGGGAGCAGTCAAATTCGGCAGGTAATTGACGCTACTGTCGGCGAACGAATGGTTAAACTTTCACTGGAAAATATACAGGGTCGACCGTCTAAAGGGAATAAATAATGAAAAAAAATTTTTTTGCTCAAATATAAAATTTCCACGTTTCATGACAGTCTAACCTATTTCAGAAAAAAAAATAATTTTTTTCACAAACATTTTTGAAAAATTTTTTACCATTAAAACAAATTAAACATTTTTTTTTTGTGTTCAAATTTAAAATTTCCACGTTCCATTGCATTCTAAAACTATTTCAAAAAAACATTTTATTAAATTTTTTTTTACCAACATTTTTGAAAAAATTTTTACCACTAAAATAGATGGAAAAATATTTTTTCTTTGTTCAAATTTAAAATTTCTGCGTTTCATAGCGTTCTAAACCTATTAAAAAAAATTGAAATTTTTTAACCATTTTTGAAAAAATTTTACCACTAAAATTGATGAAAACTTTTTTCTCATTGTTCAAATCTAAAATTTCCCCGTTTTCATGGCATTCTAAACCTATTTCAACAAAAACAAATTTAAAACTTTTTTTGAAAAATTTTAAAAAAAAATGGAAAAAACTTTTAATCTATTGATCACTATAGAACAGGAGAAATTTTTTTTTACTGAAATTTAATTTTTCCACGTTTCATGACATTCCAAACCTATTTTGGAAAAAAAATGCAACATTTCTTTACCAGTTTGGAAAAATATTTTACCACTAGAATAGATGTAAAAATTTTTTTTTGCTCAAATTTAAAATTTTCACGTTTCATGGCATTCTAAACCTATTTAAAAAAAATACATTTGTAATCTTTTTTTACCACTACTATAGAATAGAAGGAAACTTTCCTTTTTGCTCAAATTTTAAATTTCCACCTTTCATGACATTCTAAACCTATTTCAGAAGAAAACAATTTAAAAAAAATTTTTACCGACATTTTTGAAAAATTTAAAAAAAAATCGGTAAAGGTATTTACACAGAACTTCCCTCGTTCATGGCAGTCTCTCTAAAAAAATAATAATTACGAAATGACATTGAGAATAATAATCGGAGTAGAGTTATTGCTATTATTACAAAGAAAACTTGATAAGTTTTGGTCAAAAAAATATACAGATTGCTCATCCAACAGCAAAAGTTCAATACTAAATAGCAGGTGCCACATATGGCAGGCTTGCGCAAATACCTTTACAAATGTCCACCATGACTGAATTATTTCTTGGGATAACCACCCTGTACATTTTTCAATAAAAGTATAATAGGTGCATATGCCAGATGTTATTGCCATCTGTCACATTTTCAATCCAACATTCACGCAATGGAGTGGAAGTATAGTGGTGGTTAAAAAATTTCATTTTTTTAAAATTTTTCAAAAGATGGTAAAATAATTTTCAAATTTTTTTCTTCTGAAATAGGTTTAAAATGTCAAAGGTAGAAATTTTAAATTAGAGCAAAAAGGAAAGTTTCCTTCTGTTCTATAGTAGTGCTAAAAAAAGTTTAAAAATTAAAAATGATGTATTTTTAAAATAGGTTTAGAATGCTATGAAACGTGAAAATTTTAAATTTGAGCAAATAAAAAAAAAATCGATCTATTTTATTGGTAAAAACTTTTTGAAAAATGTTGGTGAAAAAAATTTTCAAATTTTTTTTTCTGAAATACCTAGGTTTAGAATGTCATTTAAATTTGAGCATTCTGGTGTTAAATTTTTTTCCAAACTGGTAACAAAATGTTGCAAATTTTTTTTTCCGAAATTGGTTTGGAATATCATGAAGCGTGGAAATTTTAAATTTGAGCAAAAAAAATTTTTTCGTCTGTTCTATAGTAGTGATACATAAATGGATTAAAAATGTTTTCAAATTTTTAAAAAAATTCTTCAAAAACATTTTTAAATTTGTTTGAATAGTTTTAGAATGTCATGGAAACGTGGATAGTTAAAATCTGAACAAAGAACGAAAAATTCTATCTTAGTGATAAAATTTCAAAAAACTTTTTTTTTTAATCAGGCTTAGAATGCCATGAAACGTGAAAATTTTAAATTTGAAGAAAGAAAAAAAAAATTCATTTTAGTAGTAAAAATTTTTTCAAAAATATTGGTGAAAAAATTTTTTTTTCCTGAAATAGGTTAAGCGTGTCATAAAACGTAGAAATTTTAAATTTGAGCAAAAACAAATTTTTTTCATCTTGGTAAAATTTTTTTCAAAAATGTTTGAAAAAAATTTTCAAAAATTTTTTTTTTCTGAAATAGGTTTAGCGCGTCATGAAACGTGGAAATTTTAAATTTGAGAAAAAAAAAATTTTTTCAACTTGGTAAAAATTTTTTCAAAAATGTTTGAAAAAAATTTTCAAAAATTTTTTTTTCCTGAAATAGGTTTAGCGCGTCATGAAACGTGGAAATTTTAAATTTGAGCAAAAAAAAATTTTTTTCATCTTGGTAAAAATTTTTTCAAAAATGTTTGAAAAAAATTTTCAAAAAATTTTTTTTCCTGAAACAGGTTTAGCGCGTCATGAAACGTGGAAATTTTAAATTTGAGCAAAAAAAAATTTTTTTCACTATTTATTCCGTTTAGACGGTCCACCCTGTATATTTTTCAGTGAAAATTCTACCAGTTCTCCGCTGACAGTAGGGTTATCTACCTACCAAATTTGACTGCTCTCCGTCAAGTAGTTTTTTAGTAAATACACCAACAGACAGACAGACAGACAGACAGACAGACCGACAGACAGACAGACTGACGGAATTGAAAAACCTATATTTTCGGAATCTACGTGTTCTGAAACGTCAGAATCCGAAAAAATCTCGGAGGGTGATTTTTTCTCGAATACAATACTTCCCTTCGGTATGCGAGGGAAGTAAAATAATTTTTTTTAACCACCACTATACTTCCACTCCACTACGTGAATGTGGAATTGAAAATGTGACAGATGGCAATAATATTTGGCATATGCACCTATTACAGTTTTATTGAAAAATGTACAGGCTGGTCATCTCAAGAAATAATTCAGTCATGGTGGACATTTGTAAAGGCATTTGCGCAAGGCTTCCATATTTGGCACCTGTTATTTAGTATCGAACTTTTGCTGTTGGATGAGCACTTTGTATATTTTTTTATCAGGTTTTCTTTGTAATAATAGTGATAACTATATTCCGATTATTATTTTCAATGTCATTTCGTAATTATTAATTTTTTAGAGTGACCGCCATACCCAAATAAAAAGGGAGGGAAGTTCTGTGTAAATACCTTTACCGATTTTTTAAAATTACTTCCACATCTACGTAGTGGGTTGTAAGTATAGTAATCGTAAAAGAAAACTCAATTATTTTTTCTTGAAATGGGTTTAGAATGTCATGAAATGTCGAGATTTTAAATTTAAGCGAAAAAAAATTTCTGTCGGTCTGTCCATAACTTTTCTTGTCCGCACGTTTTCTCCGGAACGGTTTAAGATATTGACTTGAAATTTTGTATATATTATAACGAGATCTGGAACTGGATTGTTTTCTGAACATATCTGATGAAGGGTTGGGGGGTAAATAAGGGTAAATAGGGGGAAATAAGTAAAGCAAGCGGGTAAGAGTACAGAAACTTGAAATTAGGTGTATGTACTAGAAGTCAAGGCCTCAAATTTTTTAATAATATTTTCCATCTCCCATGACCCCCCACTCCATTATTAAAGGGGTTGATAAAATAAAATAGAGATATTCACTTGAAATTTGGTATACGTTTGTATTATAACGATATCTGAAACTAGATTATATTTTAAGATGATTCCGTTCCCAGTTCTCAGATTTCTTTCTAATATTTTTCTAGGACATCTGCTCCAAATATTATTTAAATTCTATGACCAATAATTTCCACATACTAGAGTGCAAATATAGTCAAAATGTTTTCTTTAAAGTGACTGGGATGAAAAATCTAGATGTGGAAGTAGCGATTATTTAGGCAGCGGTTTTTTGTTTGTTCGATTAATGTTCCGAGTTATTAATTTAACAACTTTCTCATCATAAAAATAAGATGGCCCTGAAAAGGACGTTTGATTGCTCCATAGCTTAGAGTGAATTTTTATGTTGTTTATTTCTGGTTGATCAGCAACTGTCGAGGAAGAAGTAACAAATTTAGTTTTTTCAATATTTAGGCTTAGAAGACTCTCAGTCAACCATGCTGTAAGTTTTGCCATTCCTTTTTCTGATTTTTTATGTACGTTTTCCCAGGAAACACTTACAAAGATTACAGCAGTATCGTCAATGAAATAGATATAATTTCCCCATCTATATTTTGTATTTGTGAAATTGAATTTATATATACCAAAAATAAATAGGGCCCTAGTACAGTACCCTGGGGAATACCCATTGTAACAGGGAGTGGGTCACTGTATATATTATTTACTTTTACTCTCTGATATCTCCCTGTAAGATATTCCTGGAAAATTTTTAATGGTTGACCTCTTACACTTAATGATTCTAATGTTAGGAGTTTAAAGTTATTATATTTGACAGTTAATTTGGCAGCTGTCAACAAAAAAGAAAATGGAAAATATAATTTGACCGATCATTTGGTTATTTGTAAAATGAAAATCTCAAATAAAAAAATTGAAAATATTTGTAAATTTGTGATTTTGATGTGATTTTTATCGGAAAATCCCATATTTTTTAGTAAAAATTTGTTTTTAGATGAAAATTATAAGAAAATCGAGTTTTAAGTGGCTAACCCTGTATAATCGCCACCAGTGATGTTGGCTATTACTGAGCCAGCCTTGGACCTGATTTACTTTAGACATACATTAAACTTGTTTGAAGATTCGTGTGCGTTTTTTAAATGTTAAATTAAGTACTTCATGGGACCGGCATAGCACGTAATACAGAAATAAAGCTATAACACGTGAACTGAAAATGATATAAGCATTATTACTATTACAGACAATACCTTGAATGAGTATGTGTAATATGCAATTAAAAGTGGAAACATCAAACCGTCTAATTAACGAGTTTGTTATACAATCCTTGTGCAAATTCCACAGTTGACCTGGTTGAATCAAATTCTTCCCGTTAAATTCACTCTTGCAGAATTGTTTTAATAAATGCGTTGGAAGCTCGACATAATTAACAATCACCTATTCAATTACAGAAAACACTAGCGGTTTTCGTTGTTGGAAAGCAAAAACAAAACATTTCTACAAGGGGTTTGTTGAATGATATTCTTTTTATATGGTTTTTATGCTTTTTCATATAGTACTCGATATTCTCATTATACACTTAAAATTTCGTATTATTAACTTTTTCCGTTCTCGAGATATAAAGAGTTGAAATTAGTAATAGTTGCAAAAACCGAGCGCTCATTTGTGACGTCACTATACGCAAGTGACGTAAAAAAATGGCTTTCTGGGACCTTTCAAATTTAACCTGAAAAGTCGAAAAACATGGAATTTTTAAACGCTGGTAACTAAATAAATACGTCGAGTGGAAGTTCGTTCTATGTGTCTACGGAAAGGAGAAGGTCGGCGATGAATTTTAATCGTAAATTGCAGGGTGGAAATCGAAAATTCGTTCCGGCAGGAGCGAGGGAAAATTGTAATTTTTTGACATTTCACCAAATTGTACTCCCCTACTGTCAAGTAGTAAGCAAAACAAACAGTACTTCGAAAACACGTATAATTATAACCAATAAGGAGCATCAAGTCTATTGAGATCGCCGAGTTTATGCGTATAGTGACGTAGCGCCTGGCCACGCCCCATTTTCGCGAGATGGAAATTTGTAATAGTTTTTAAGATACTAAACGTGCGAATAAGATTCTAATTTTTTGCAGATCCATTAATTTATACTTGCACTTTCTATTTATGAAATAAAAAAAAATGCCGAACAAGCCCATTCTACAAAAGATCTTCGGGATAAGTTTGGAGGAAAAATGATTTCCACAACAAGAATAATTTTTCCAAAATTATCTAAAAAAAAAATGTTGCTATTTTTTTGGTTTTCACTGCTAGTGGAGGGAAATGAGTCAAGAGAATTGATGAAAAGTGATGTAATCGGGAAGTTGAATTTATTTTTTTTTGTTTTTCTTTCTTTTTTTACTTCCCTCGCATACCGAAGAGAAGTATTGTATTCGAGAAAAAATCACCCTCCGAGATTTTTTCGGATTTTGACGTTTCAGATGACGTAGATTACGAAAATATAGGTTTTTCAATTCCGTCAGTCTGTCTGTTTGTCTGTTGGTGCATTATCTAAAAAAACTACTTGACGGAGAGCAGTCAAATTTGGTAGGTAGTTGACGCTACTCTCAGCGAAGAAATGGTTAAACTTTCACTGGAAAATATACAGGGTGGACCGTCTAAAATAAATAATGGAAAAAAATGTGTTTGCTCAAATTTAAAATTTCCACGTTTCATGGCACTTTAAACCTATTTCAGAAAAAAAAAATTGAAAATTTCTTTCACCAACATTTAGGAAAAATTTTTTACCACTAAAATAGATGAAAAACATTTTTTCATTTGTTCAAATTTAAAATTTCCACGTTTCATGGCATTCTAAACCTATTTAAAAAAATAAATAAATAAAAATTGAAATTTTTAAAACATTTTTTACCACTAAATTATATGGGACATTTTTTTTCTTTGTTCAAATTTAAAATTTTACGTACCATAACGTTCTAAACCTTATTTAAATTTAAAATTTCCACCTTTCCTCAGCATTCTAAACCCATTTCAACAGAAATAAATTTAAAAAAATTTTTGAAAATTTTTTTGAAAACATCTTTAATCTGTTATAATCTATTATAGAATAGATGAAACATTTTTTTTGCTCAAATTTAAAATTTCCACGTTTCATGACATTCCAAACCTATTTCGGAAAAAAAAAAATTGCAACATACTTTTACCATTTTGGAAAATTATTTTACCACTAGAATAAATGGAATTTTTTTTTTGCTTAAATTTAAAATTTCCACGTTTCATGGCTTTCTAAACCTATTTCAGAAAAAAAAATGAAAATATTTTGCACATCTTTGGAAAACACTAAATAGATGGAATTTTTTTTCTTTGTTCAAATTTATTCAAATTTCCACGTTTCCATGGCATTCTAAACCTATTTCAACAAAAATAAATTTAAAATTTTTTTGAAATTATTCTATTTATTTACTTATCACTAGGTACTATTATAGGATAGATGAAACATTTTTTTTGCTCAAATTTAAAATTTCCACGTTTCATGAGATTTCAAATCTATTTCAGAAGAAAAAAAATTGAAAACTTTTTGCATCATTTTTGGAAAAAATTTTAGCACTAAAATAGATCGAAAATTTTTTTTCTTTGCTCAAATTTAAAATGTTCACGTTTCATGGCATTCCACCAAACATATTTAAAAAAATATGTATTAGATTTGTAATCTTTGTTTATCACTACTACAGAATAGAAGGAAACTTTCCCTTTTGCTCAAATTTAAATTTTCCACGTTTCATGACATTCTAAACGTATTTCAGAAGAAAAAATAATGAATTTTTTTTACGAACTTTTTTGAAAAATTAAAAAAACAATGAAATTTTTTTACCACCGTGAATGTGGAATTGAAAATGTGACAGATGGCAATAATATTTGGCATATGCACCTATTATACTTTTATTGAAAAATGTACAGGGTGGTCATCCCAAGAAATAATTCAGTCATGGTGGACATTTGTAAAGGTATTTTCTCAGGCCTTCCATATTTGGCACCTGTCATTTAGTATTGAACTTTTGCTACTGTATGAGCACTCTGTATATTTCTTTGACCAAAACTTATAAGGTTTTCTTTGTAATAATCAGAGCCCGGCTCAGAGGTAGTTATGACGTAAAAGCCAGAGTCGGCTTTGTGCAATATGAACTATATAAACATTTTCATGCGCAATAATACAATATTTTACCTTATGATTATATCTAGTGAATTCCGTAATATTTAAAGGTAAATGGCCCCGAAACGGTTACGAATCATACCTACTTTGATGCACTTATTGTTGGATGCACAAACACAAACTCCTAGTAACTATACCTTATTACAATAATAAAAATATAATATTTGCACTTGTTCTAAATCGTCCGAAATAAAACTCCGGCGCCTGTCACTGAATATCCCACTTTTGTTGTGAAAAAGGATCGTTCAACCGTTCAACGTCTACCGATGTAATCGGTGCATATTTAAAATAAGTATAGCTTCTTATAGATGGCAGATTTATGTCCGGCATTGAACAGTTCACTTCTTTGCCACACACAAAAATGTTGAAAAACCGGGGTTGTTTCTTAACACTGTT
Organism: Stenurella melanura; assembly: GCA_963583905.1. Classification (NCBI taxonomy): domain Eukaryota; kingdom Metazoa; phylum Arthropoda; class Insecta; order Coleoptera; family Cerambycidae; genus Stenurella; species Stenurella melanura. The sequence goes on from OY757317.1 coordinate 10,521,895, forward strand.
ATGTATCGAATATGTATTTCACTCAGCAATATCCCCTGAGACTCTAAAACAATATCGACGTAGATCAAATACCTGTAATGTTTATTGCATCAATTACTGTATACTGATCTGTTTTCGGCTTACGTTGAACGTTGCGTATAGCTAGAGGGATTCGTGAGAAATATCCATGTAAATATGCTAAATTTTAGTTTTTATGACATTCAGATGAAACTTGTTTTAAAATGTTCGAATTGCATGTCCAAGAAAGTGTTTTTTCACAGCTGGCACAGAAAAGTTCTACACCGTTAAACCGCAGTCCAGAAAATCTTTAATCTAAGAAAGCACTATTTCAATATTGTCTAAATGTTATTTGTGGCATTATCTTAATTTTTTTTCCTTCTTCAATTCTTTGGGAATTTCACTGCCACATGTATGTTTTCTTTCTAAGCGGTGCTAGGGGAATCTACAAAATATATCACAATTAACCAGTATTACTGGTAAAAAACCTCTACGCCCGTGACGTTTACTTATTTGTGTTGTTTAGTTATCAAAACCAACCTTTAACTGATCCTTTGACGTAAACGTCACGGGCGTAGAGGTTTTTTACCAGTAATACTGGTTAATTGTGATATATTTTGTAGATTCCCCTAGCACCGCTTAGAAAGAAAACATACATGTGGCAGTGAAATTCCCAAAGAATTGAAGAAGGAAAAAAAAGCACTATTTCATTTAATGGAAAGCCACTCGACGACATAACAAATCACGACACATTTACTTCTCTCAAATGTACTGACAAGTCTTAGTCTGTAGTGTTGACTCCATAATGCGTATGTGCATATGAAACAATCTCACGTCATTGGTCATTGTGTAATAAATTAATAATAATTGTTGGACCTTTTTTATTTCAAATGCTTTCTGTATGTTTGGAATCTTCTGCAAAATATAAAACGCAATCTACTGTTTATTTTACTATTATTATTGTTTACCGTATCATATTTGCTGTCGCAAAAAAAGCAGAAAGAGAGTGACAAGCGTGGCGGTGACTTTGTGGTGTCGAAAATTCTCCTTATATCTTTTTAAATTATAGTGCCTTATATTATGTGCACAGATAAAAATTATATTTTAAATTGAAAATTGTTTAATATAATTGAGAAGAAACATATGGGAGATGTTTACATTTCCTTAACTGATATAAAAAGTTGAAGTGGCGTATGCGTGTAAAGAGTTTTTTGTTTTCGATTAGACAATCAGACCGACGCGCGATGCTGCAGGTATATATAATGTGCGGCCGAAGTCTGGTGTCTTTTATCCACCAGTTTCAGTAGACATCTCTTACATCTACTTGTTCAACTATACCAAATAAATAATTTCTCCAAACCAATAATAAATTATTTATTTATTATTTTATGAGTTTTATGCCATACTTTTTATTTCTCACCGCAAAAGTACGTACTTGTTTCCCATAAATAATGTATTTATTTGCTTATGTGAATCATACAAAACATTATATTTATCTGTGTGTGGAGACCGTCTCTGGCATAACTACTTTTGCGCCGGGCTCTGGTAATAATAGTGACAACTATATTCCGATTATTACTTTCAATGTCATTTCGTAATTATTAATTTTTTAGAGTGACCGCCATGCACAAATAAAAAGGGAAGTTCTGAGTAAATACCTTTACCGATTTTTATACATGCAAATGAGTCGAAAACCGAAAAAATTAGCAAAATCGGGCTGCCGCTTCTCGAGAAAAGCGGATAAAAGTGTCTTATTGATGCATTTCGAGTGCATTGCTGCACTATTTTATAAATATCCCCGGCTCTATTGGTCGTAGAAAAGTAAAAAAAACTAAACTAAAATACTCGCAAGTGAATACACTATCGAACTGTCGGGATATAGTTACATTAAAAATACATTCTAACCACAAAAAATCCAAATTTCTCAATTTTTATTTTACTAATAATGCAATATGTGGGGTTACAAAAATTGGAGAAAACATGTACTTTTATGCTATAAATACGTGATTAAATTCCTTTCTACGACCACAATTGGCCATTTTCGAAAAAAAAAAAATTGCTTGTTATTTGTTGAGGAATGGCCGCAGAGTAATTTTTTTTTAAGTGTAGGTTCTTTTATGCACTTTTTGTGAAATTATGCCATAATCTGATTATCAAATTAAAATGTCGTTTTTTTAATTTACAAAAAAAATAATTAATTTCACTATTTTGACATTTTTACTTCCTTAAAAATGAATTATTATTTGTTTGCTTATAATTGTATTGAAACATTCTTTATAGGATTTTGCAAACAGCAGAAAAAATAGCTATCTATAACTAAAAGAAAAACTTTGTGTAGAAATATTAGTGAGATCTTTGCATTCTTTCGATAACCTGAATTCTGGTTATGCTAGCAAATTAAAATCCTAAAATGAATTTGTCTAATTTCTTATTTGACAATTCTCATTCTAACACTAGCATCCACACAGTCCCCTACGGCCATGCAGATTAAACTAGTATCCACATAACCCCCTACGATTATGAAGATTCAGTTAAAAATGAGAACAAAGACCTAAAATGAATTTATTTATCTACCTTGTCTTAAAAAATTGTTCATTCCAATGGATTACATTTTCATGAAATATATCATTCTGTTTCCTGGAAATGCTTAGCCTTTGAAACGTTTTTCGCCCTTATTCTGGAGCTCATCAGAAAGACATAAAGCCATTCATAAAGATGTTTCATGTAAAACCAGGAAACAGAATGATACAGGGTGGACCGTCTAAAGGGAATAAATAATAAAATTTTTTTTTTTTGCTCAAATTTAAAATTTCCACGTTTCATGACACGCTTAACCTATTTCAGAAAAAAAAAAAATTTGAAAAATTTGTTACCAAGATGAAAAATTTTTTTTTTTGCACGAATTTAAAATTTCTACGTTTCATGGCATTCTAAGCCTAATTCAAAAAAAAAAAAAATTTGAATTTTTTTTTACCATTTTTGAAAAAAATCGGTAAAGGTATTTACACAGAACTTCCCTCGTTATTTGCGCATGAGGTCGCTCTAAAAATTCTTTAATTACGAAATGACATTGGGAATAATAATCGGAATATAGTTATTGCTATTGTTACAAAGAAAACCTGATAACTTTTGGTCAAGAAAATATACAGAGTTCTCATCCAACAGCAAAAGTTCAATACTAAATAGCAGGTGCCACATATGGCAGGCTTGCGCAAATACCTTTACAAATGTCCACCATGACTGAATTATTTCTTGGGATGACCACCCTGTACATTTTTCAATAAAAGTATAATAGGTGCATATGCCAGATATTATTGCCATCTGTCACATTTTCAATCCAACATTCACGTAATGGAGTGGAAGTATAGTGTGTGGTTAAGAAATTTCGTTTTTTTTTAAATTTTTCAAAAGATGTTGGTAAAATAATTTTCAAAATTTTTTCTTCTGGAATAGATTTAAAATGTCAAACGTAGAAATTTTAAATTTGAGCAAAAAGGAAAGATTCCTTCCATTCTATAGTAATGCTAAAAAAAGTTTAAAAATTAAAAATTATCTATTTTTTAAAATAGGTTTAGAATGCTACGAAACGTGAAAATTTTAAATTTGAGCAAATTAAAAAAAATCGATCTATTTTAGTGGTAAAAACTTTTTGAAAAATGTTGGTGGAAAAAATTTTCAAAAATTTTTTTCCGAAATACCTAGGTTTAGAATGTCATTTAAATTTGAGCATTCTAGTGTTAAATTTTTTTCCACACTGGTAACAAAATGATGCAATTTTTTTTCCGTTATTGGTTTGGAATATCATGAAACGTGGAAATTTTAAATTTGAGCAAAAACATTTTTTCGTCTGTTCTATAGTAGTGATACATAAATGGATTAAAAATGTTTTCAAATTTTTTTAAAAATTCTTCAAAAACATTTTTAAATTTGTTTGAATAGTTTTAGAATGTCATGGAAACGTGGATAGTTAAAATCTGAACAAAGAAAAAAAAATTCTATCTTAGTGGTAAAATTTTTTAAAAATAGTAAGAAAAATTTCTAATTTTTCTTTTAAATAGATTTAGAACGCTATGAAACATGGAAATTTGAAATTTGAAGAAACAAAAAAAATTCCATCTATTTTAGTGGTAAATAAATTTTCAAAAATGGTACAACACATTTTCAAAAATTTTCTTTTTGCATCAGGCTTAGAATGCCATGAAACGTGGAAATTTTAAATTTCAAGAAAGAAAAAAAATTATTTCATTTTAGTAGTAAAAATTTCTTCAAAAATATTGGTGAAAAAAATTTTCAATTTTTTTTTTCCTGAAATAGGTTAAGCGTGTCATGAAACGTAGAAATTTTAAATTTGAGCAAAAAAAAGAATTTTTCATCTTGGTAAAAATTTTTTCAAAAATGTGAAAAAAATTTTCAATTTTTTTTTTTCTGAAATGGGTTAAGCGTGTCATGAAACGTGGAAATTTTAAATTTGAGCAAAAAAAAATTTTTTTCATCTTGGTAAAAATTTTTTCAATGTGAAAATAATTTTCAAAAATTTTTTTTTTCTGAAATGGGTTAAGCGTGTCATGAAACGTGGAAATTTTAAATTTGAGCAAAAAAAAATTTTTTTCATCTTGGTAAAAATTTTTTCAAAAATGTGAAAAAAATTTTCAAAATTTTTTTTTTTCTGAAATAGGTTTAGCGCGTCATGAAACGTGGAAATTTTAAATTTGAGCAAAAAAAAATTTTTTTCACTATTTATTCCGTTTAGACGGTCCACCCTGTATATTTTTCAGTGAAAATTCTACCAGTTCTTCGCTGACAGTAGCGTCAACCACCTACCAAATTTGACTGCTCTCCGTCAAGTAGTTTTTTAGTAAATGCACCAACAGACAGACAGACAGACAGACAGACAGACAGACTGACGGAATTGAAAAACCTATATTTTCGTAATCTACGTGTTCTGAAACGTCAGAATCCGAAAAAATCTCGGAGGGTGATTTTTTCTCGAATACAATACTTCCCTTCGGTATGCGAGGGAAGTAAAAATGTTTCTACTAAAATAGATGAAAAAAATTTTTTTTCCTTCTTCAAATTTAGAATTTTCACGTTTCATGGCATTCTAAGCCTGATTCAGAAAAAAAAAAAATTGAAATTTTTTTTACCAACATTTTTGAAATTTTTTTTACCACTAAAATAGATGGATTTTTTTCTATTTCTTCAAATTCAAAATTTCCACGTTTCATAGCGTTCTAAATCTATTTAAAAGAAAAATTAGAATTTTTTTTACTATTTTAAAAAAATTTTACCACTAAGATAGATTTTTTTTTTCTTTATTCAGATTTAAACTATCCACGTTTCGATGGCATTCTAAAACTATTCAAACAAATTTAAAAATGTTTTTGAAAAATTAAAAAAAAAAATTGAAAACATTTTTAGTCTATTTATCACTACTACAGAATAGACGAAAAATTTTTTTTGCTCAAATTTAAAATTTCCACGTTTCATGACATTCCAAACCAATTTCGAAAAAAAAATTTTTGCAACGTTTTGTTACCAGTTTGGAAAAAAAATTAACATTAGAATAGATGGAAACTTTTTTTTGCTCAAAAAAGTTTCACGTTTCATGATATTCTAAACCTGTTTAAAAAAAATATGTAATTTTTAAATTTTAAACTTTTTTTGCCACCAGTATAGAATAGACTGAAACTTTCCTTTTTGCTCAAATTTAAAATTTCTACGTTTGACATTTTAAACCTATTTCAGAAGAAAAAATTTGGAATTTTTTTAAAACATTTTTGAAAAATTCAAAAAAAATGAAATTTTTTAACCACCACTATACTTCCACTCCATTACGCGAATGTTGGATTGATGTGACGGATGGCAATAATATCTGGCATAAGCAACTATTATACTTTTATTGAAAAATGTACAGGATGGTCATCCCAAGAAATAATTCAGTCATGGTGGACATTTGTAAAGGTATTTGCGCAAGCCTGCCATATGTGGCACCTGCTATTTACTATTGAACTTTTGCTGTTTGGTGAGCAATCTGTATATTTTTTTGACCAAAACTTATCAAGTTTTCTTTGTAATAATAGCAGTAACTATATTCCGATTATTATTCCCAATGCCATTTCGTAATTATTAATTTTTTAGAGTGACCGCCATGCACAAATAACGAGGGAAGTTCTGTGTAAATACCTTTACCGATTTTTTCATATACCTATACCGTTTCTTTTATGCCAGTTTTCCATAAAAGTTTTATTTAAATGTAATTCTTAATTAAATGAAAAATTCTCGTAAAATTTTTTATTTGAGCATTTTTAAAACCACTTGATTTTCAATTTGATAAATTTTGATACCTAGAATCAAATTTTTGCATTTTTACATCTCAACACCGACCGACGCCTTGGGTCGTTTTTGTAAAACTTGTGTATTTAATAAATTTTTATACTTATATTCATATTCTTGCACGTTTTGACGCTGGCCGACGCCTTGCGTCGTTTTAGTAAAACCCGTGTATTTCATAAATTTTGATATCTAAATCTATGTTCTTCCATTTTTACGTTTCGACGCCGGCCGACGCCTAGCGTCGTTTTTGTAAAACTCGTGTATTTGATAAATTTTGAATCCTAAATTCATATTCTTGCATTTTTATGTCTTGACGCTGACCGACATGTATTTGGTAAATTTTGATATCTAAATTAATGTTCCTGCATTTTTACGTCTCGATGCCGACCGATGCCTAGCGTCGTTTTTGTAAAACTAGTATACTTGATAAATTTTGATCCGTAAATTCATATTCTTGCATTTTTATGCCTCGGCGCCGACTGACGCGTTGCGTCGTTTTTGTAAAACTTCTGAATCTGGTAAATTTTGATACCTAGTTTCATATTCTTCTATTTTTTCGTCTCGACGCCAACTGACGCCTAGCGTCGTTCTTGTAAAACTTCTGAATTTGATAAATTTTGATACCGAGATTCATATTCTTCCATTTTTTCCTCTCGATGCCGACCGATGCCTAGCCTCGATATTGACCTATTTTGATATCTAAATTTATGTTACTATGCATTTTTACGTCTCGATGCCGGCCGACGCCCAGCGTCATGTTTGTATAACTTCTATATTTGATAAACACTGATATCTAAATTTATGTTCTTGCATTTTTACGTCTCGACGCCTAGCGTCGTTTTTGTAAAACTTCTGAATTTGATAAATTTTGATATCTAGGTTTATACTCCCTTTTTCCTCTTGACGCCAACCGAGGCCTATCGTCGATTTTGTAACACTTGTGCATTTAATAAATTCTGATACCTGGATTCATATTTTTGTATCTTTACGTCTCGACGCCGACCGACGCCTTGCTTGGTTTATGTAAAACATGTATTTAATTAATTTTGATATCTAATCTAAATTCATGTTTTTGCATTCTTACCCTCGAGGCGACGCCTAAAAAAGCTTTTAAAAACAATTTCTTTAAACGCTGTACTCCATTTCGTCGTCATTCTGTCGCACCGGTATTATCATCTAAGCTGGTTCGAAAAAAAAAAAAATAAAAATTAAAGTATCAATGTTAGCCACACAGGCCATGACACCTATACAGAATTAAATGCAAGATATTTTTACTCATAACTTTTTAAATAGAATTCGCTAATAAACTGAATTATTTCCATTAAAGAAATTCGTACTTTAATTCGTTATCTTCTATATTTAATCTGTACGTTTCTTATGATGGAAAAGTTTAAAAATAAATAAAAATTAACATCAATCGACAGTTTAAACACTCATCGTATGATTCATATCTACTAGAGAATTTAAAATTTAAGTATGTGTAAATCAACCATAAATTATTTGGGCGCCTTTGTAAATTATGCAAATATATACCTCAACTTTTGTTTGGTATTACAATGGGTGTTGCTTGAACGCTGTTTGCTAGTTTTATCTATTGATATACACTTACCGTTGAGAGCTGTTGCCTTTTTCAATAATTTCAAGATAGTGGAATATTGTTCGGTGTTTGAACTAAAAACATGCTGCCAAGAGAACCAAGTACCTTTGAGCAAGTCCACGTCCTTAGACCTTTTCAGAATGCCTTGATATTCTGTAAATAAAGAAATAAAAGATACAGTGGTGTGCTCGTTTTCTTTTTTTTTTTTTTTGTAGGAGTTAAGATTTGTTTCTGGGGAGATTCTCAAGTTGTCTACGATTGAGGGTAGTCATGTTTTAGGACGCTCAAGAAGAAAACGCAAAAATAATCGGTTATAACTTCGTTAAACTCGATAAAATTCAAGCCAACGGTAGGTCAAAAAATTCTGCGTAAAGTGAAGTGTCATAATGAAAGAACAAAGTGCATACATAATTAATAATTGAAAATTGCTGGTAAAGAACTTTGTTAATAGTACCAAAAATAAAGTAAACGAGTGCAGTATGCCTTAGTTTGGCCGTCGACGAATACAGGCCGACCTATACCCAAGACCCTTTCAAGTGTTTATTGAAATATACTTGGAAAGTGTAAATAAATAATAAACTGTTTGTGTGGGGTGAACAAATTTAGGCGTAAGAAACCAGCCCAAGAAAAGCAAATAAACCAGCAATCACAAGACCAGACACTACAGAAAGCCAAGCTACACTAATTTATTTTATTAATTTTATTAACTTAACTGATTGTCTCTAATTTTTTATTTTCTATTAACCTAATTTACTAATTCAGAACCTAATTTAAAAAAATAAGTTAATAATCTCAAATATAAACCTGTGTTAAACACAAGGCAGGTAATAAAATAGAAAAATTTTAGGAATTGGAAAACAGCAAACGAAATTAATTACTACAAAAACATCAACAAATCAATATACAGAGTATACAAAATACTCTCTCAGATCTCTTACTCATTTGCAACACGCTGTAAAAAGCTCGTCTACCGCAATACAAATACCCATAGTTTAAGAAAATGTCTTACAGTAAGTCAACATTGGTCTTGAAAAACAAATAAAATGGACACACCAGTACAGGACGTTGAAACGAGAGTTTGTTGCCGCGACTGTCATATACAGTAAGTACTAACAATTCCGTAGTGAGTAAATGTAAGGTTCGAGTGAATATAATTTTTTTGTTATGTTAAAACATTTTGACATTTCATTTTTTGTAATATATTGTATATGTGACTAAACAATTAATTATTAATACTCAATGAAAATTTACCGTTGTTTAGAGTTTAACATTGACTTTTCTGTCGGGCCCTTCTTTGAGTAACAAGATGGAAAAATTGATTTCGCGAAACTAGGACTTAATGGATGGTCCGATTTTGTATTATCTATAAAATGTGCAAATCTTTGAGCACGTATTCGGTTGCCATAAGGATCCCCCTGAGCTATAAAATTAATTAACAAAATTAGTATTTTCTCAGAATATTTTGAATTGTTAACTACACATATCTTGTATTTCATGCTTTGATCCACTTTTCCCTGCTCCAGTTTATACAGACTTGTTACTACATTTTGAAAAAAAATGTAGTATACGTTTAGCATTTTTCCGGTGGACCGTCGAAATCCGAAAAAAACGTCGGATCGATGTGAAAGTCGTATCTATCGATTCGAGAGCGAATTTAGAAAATTCCGTCTGTCGGTCAGTCGGTCTGTCTGTCTGTCTGTCTGTCGGTCTGTCACGCCCAGCCCCCCTAATCCGTTTTCGGATTGCGATGAAACTTGGGTGGTTAATAGGAGGTCTTTAGAAAACCTTAACGCCGGAAGCTGGGCTCCGTTCGGAAACCGGAAGTACCCGATATAGACGTTTCGAGTTTTTCGGGAGAAATTGAATAACTCGCTAACGGGTAGTCGGATCGAGACATTTCAAAAAAGAAATGGTGCCGCTGGCAAAGCTCTACAAATAAGTATACCAGAGGCTATGTCGAAAAACAAACGAAAATTGATTTTTTTTGCAAAAAACTGGTTTTCTCGAAATCGGGCTAGGAAGCACGATAACTGTCCAGAATATTGATCGATTTCGATGAGACTTGGTGGGATCAAAGGTACCCGGCCACACATCAAGCCTATTGCTGGCGGCCCGAATCCGTTGACCGCAAGTATGTTTTCCAGGGCCGAGTATGATTTTTCAAAGAAATTAATAACTCCCGAACCGAAGGTCCGATTTTGATTTTCAAAAATGGAAATTGTAGGGCTCGATTAGTTCTATTAGTTGACGTTTGTGAGAAATTTGAGAAAACAAAAGCGAATCTACAAATCCTGGAAAACTTGATTTATTTTATAAATTCTACAAATTCCGAACTGTTTCCTAATAAAACACGAAAATTAACTATTCCGTCGATCCATCTCTATAACCAGTATAAGGCATGGACCTTTTTGGACAAAAATCTGAAATAGAGTTTTTTCGAAAAATTTAATATAAACGAGTTATTTACAAAAATGCATTCCATAGAATTATTTAAAAAATATTTTAAATTGATAAATATTCCGAGCGATAGAGGTACAAATTAATGTAATGTTATATTTGAAATGTCATTTCCTTATTTTCATTTACTTTACTTTCCGTGTTTCAAAATGTAGTTAGCTTTTACTTTAGTCAATGCAAAAAGAAAAAAGAAAAAGAAAAATAAAACATGTCAAAACACTGAGTCATCTTGCGACCCTCTGCTGAAAATGTAATGAATCATCCCAACAAATTGAATAAAAAGCATATCAAAATGTAGTTTTTTTCACTTGTTACTACATTTTGAAAAAAAATGTAGTATACGTTTAGCATTTTTCCAGTGGACCATCGAAATCCGAAAAAAACGTCGGATCGATGTGAAAGTCGTATCTATCGATTCGAGAGCGAATTTAGAAAATTCCGTCCGTCGGTCAGTCGGTCTGTCTGTCTGTCTGTCTGTCGGTCTGTCACGCCCAGCCCCCCTAATCCGTTTTCGGATTGCGATGAAACTTGGGTGGTTAATAGGAGGTCTTTAGAAAACCTTAACGCCGGAAGCTCGGCTCCGTTCGGAAACCGGAAGTACCCGATATAGACGTTTCGAGTTTTTCGGGAGAAATTGAATAACTCGATAACGGGTAGTCGGATCGAGACGTTTCAAAAAAGAAATGGTGCCGCTGGCGAAGCTCTACAAATAAGTATACCAGAGGCTATGTCGAAAAACAAATGAAAATTGATTTTTTTTGCAAAAAACTGGTTTTCTCGAAATCGGGCTAGGAAGCACGATAACTGTCCAGAATATTGATCGATCTCGATGAGACTTGGTGGGATCAAAGGTACCTGGCCACAAATCAAGCCTATTGCTGGCGGCTCGAATCCGTTGACCGCAAGTATGTTTTCCAGGGCCGAGTATGATTTTTCAAAGAAATTAATAACTCCCGAACCGAAGGTCCGATTTTGATTTTCAAAAATGACAATTGTAGGGCTCGATTAGGTCTATTAGTTGACGTTTGTGAGAAATTTGAGAAAACAAAAGCGAATCTACAAATCCTGGAAAACTTGATTTTTTGATAAATTCTACAAATTCCGAACAGTTTCCTAATAAAAATCGAAAATTAACTATTCCGTCGATCGATCTCTATAACCAGTATAAGGCATGGACCTTTTTAGAGAAAAAATCCGAAATAGAGTTTTTTCGAAAAACTTAAAATAAATGAGTTATTTACGAAAATGCATTCCATAGAATTATTTAAAAAAATATTACAAATTGATAAGTGATAATGTTATATTTAAAATATCATCATTCATTTCCTTATTTTCATTTAGTAAATAAAAATAGAACCGATGCCCTTTCCGTGTTTCAAAATGTAGTTAGCTTTTACTTTAGTCAATGCAAAAAGAAAAAAAAAAAGAAAAATAAAATGTCAAAGCACTGAGTCATCTTGCGACCCTCTGCTGAAAATGTAATGAATCATCCCAACAAATTGGACAAAAAGCATATCAAAATGTAGTTTTTTCACTTGTTACTACATTTTGAAAAAAAATGTAGTATACGTTTAGCATTTTTCCAGTGGACCATCGAAATCCGAAAAAAACGTCGGATGGATGTGAAAGTCATATCTATCGATTCGAGAGCGAATTTAGAAAATTCCGTCCGTCGGTCAGTTGGTCTGTCTGTCTGTCTGTCGGTCTGTTACGCCCAGCCCCCCTAATCCGTTTTCGGATTGCGATGAAACTAGGGTGGTTAATAGGTCTTTAGAAAACCTTAACGCCGGAAGCTCGGCTCCGTTCGGAAACCGTAAGTACCCGATATAGACGTTTCGAGTTTTTCGGGAAAAATTGAATAACTCGATAACGGGTAGTCGGATCGAGATATTTCAAAAAAGAGATGGTGCCGCTAGTAAAGCTCTACAAATAAGTATACCAGAGACTATGTCGAAAAACAAACGAAAATTGATTTTTTTTGCAAAAAAACTGGTTTACTCGAAATCGGGGTAGGAAGCACGATAACTGTCCAGAATATTGATCGATTTCGATGAGACTTGGTGGGATCAAAGGTACCCGGCCACAAATGAAGCCTATTGCTGGCGGCCCGAATCCGTTGACTGCAAGTATGTTTTCCAGGGCCGAGTATGATTTCTCAAAGAAATTAATAACTCCCGAACCGAGGGTCCGATTTTGATTTTCAAAAATGGCAATTGTAGGGCTCGAATAGTTCTATTAGTTGGCGTTTATGAGAAATTTGAGAAAACAAATGCGAATCTACAAATCCTGGAAAACCTGTTTTTTTTTATAAATTCTACAAATTCCGAACAGTTTCCTAATAAAAATAGAAAATTAACTATTCCGTCGATCGATCTCTATAACCAGTACAAGGCACGGACCTTTTTGGACAAAAAATCTGAAATAGAGTTTTTTCGAAAAATTTTAAATAAACGAGTTATTTACAAAAATGCATTCCATAGAATTATTTTAAAAAATATTACAAATTGATACATTCTCCGCGCGATATAGGTGCAAACAAATAATGTAATGTTATATTTAAAATATCATTCATTTCCTTATATTCATTTACTAAATAAAAATAGAACCGATGCCCTTTCCGTGTTTCAATATGTAGTTAGCTTTTACTTTAGTCAATGCAAAAATAAAAAAAATAAATAAAAATAAAACATGTCAAAGCACTGAGTCATCTTGCGACCCTCTGCTGAAAATGTAATGAATCATCCCAACAAATTGGACTAAAAGCATATCAAAATGTAGTTTTTTCACTTGTCAAAGGAGATTTTCATTTCGGAAAAATTGCCCAATCGATGATTTTTGTTGAAACGTGTTCAGAAAGGTGTGGAGAACAAAATATCAAAATGCCACCGCGGGAAATTATGCAGCATTTCCAGCGTGAACGGACGGCCGACGCAGCGCGAGTTGGAGCGTTAATTAACAAATTACTGCACATATTATATATGTTTCTTTTATAAAATTTTGTGTTTTTTCCAATGGTTTTTGTTAGTTTTTTCATGCAAATTTAATTCAAAAAGTTATTCATGAAGTATCGTATTGCACCTAAATTATTTAATAAAGAATTTTCCACACAATTTCTCGGTGGCATTTTGCTTTTTTGTTCTCCACATCTTTGTGAACATATTCCAACAAAAATCGATCTGGAGCTTTGCCGAAGTTTGGGTCCTTTTTGTCTAATTTGACTCCCCTATGTGGGAAATGAATAAAACTTTATATTTTTAGTATTATTCGATCTATTTCCACAGTTAACCACGCAACAAACATATCCGCATGATTTTTCCATGATATTAGCCGGAGATTATGTTACACAATAACAAACACTAAACTGCTGATTTTGACAATGTCAATTGTAGCTGTGGCGTTCCCAACACTTCCCACTTTGGTGGCATTAAAGAAAACCCAGAGATTTGCGCGTTTTTAAAAAGCTTATAATAAAATATTTATTAAAAACAAGGATTCTCCTATTCACGTATGTGTAAACGACACAGGAATTAACTTTCTACTTGGCCACTACGAGCGCTAGCTGTCAGGTACAGATAAGCTCCGCCTTTCTGCCAGTAGTCTATAGCGGGCAACTATAATTTTAAGCATTTGCTTGATATTACTTTGTTAACCTTTGAGTATTGATTACGTTTATACATAAGAAAACTTGTTATATTCAAACAGCCTTGACCAAGTGAATACGTGTATTATTATCAAATAGCATCAGCTTCTATTAGAACAATGTGACTTTTAACCCTTTCACTCCCAGGTACGATTTTTTGGATGACCTTGTATAGCGCCCAAGGGTATTTTTAAGTTCGTGTGAAAGTAGCACCAATTTGGTGAGAGGTAATAAGAAATTTAACCCTTAACGATTCCGGGTGTGGTAATCAAGGGTATGGCGATTCAGTGGTACTTTAAAGTACCTTTACTATTGGAAGGGTTAATCTCCATTACTACACCTCGGGATAATCTTTTAAAAATACGTGTTACAAGTTCGTTAAGTACACATTATAAATAACCCCACTATTTCTCTAAAAACACTACAAAAATCTTCTGGTTTTCCATTTCAACTGCTTGTAAAAATAACAAAAAAAATTGTTTTTCTAAACCAAAAATTTCAAAACCTGATTTTCTTGTATTCTTCAAAAAAATAAAATATTCTCTAAGAGTAAGACATTTTTACCACATTTCAATGAGAAATTCAAATATTAGTGAGATCATTGTAAAGAACTTAAACCAACAAAAATATTTAACATTTTGTCTCTTGGTAAGCAAAGCATTGCCGATAAATAAGGGGTGGCGCAGCCGATAGGAACACTCTTGAAAGTTTTGAATGGGCCAATAGATTATTTTCAAATTCGGTGGAAAGAGGTAAAATTTCCAATTACTTATGTGATTTAAAGAGAACGGCTGACTGCAGGTTTCGATTTCTAAGACAATAAAGTTTTTATACAGGACCACTTGTATATTTGATAAATCAAACCTACTCAAAGCCAACTTATTCAAAATAATTATTGTAACAACCCATGATCAAAACATATCTTCTTTTAATTACCTTATTTCAAAGATAAACATTATGTATATCATCTTTTACATAATTTAAATGTCTAATTAAATAACAAATTGTCTCAAACTATATCGCTCCATTAAGAAAATTGTTTTCGTTGAAAATTGAATATAGTTCAACTTTAAAAATACGGTTTCTTAACGGTCTCAGAAAAACTATTTTAGAAACAAAAACATCGTTTTGAAAATGTTACCAAAAAGATACATAGAGGCGCTGCGGAACTCTGAAGGGGGCACTCACAATTAATAAAATTTCATGTATTATTCCTTCGAATAAACTAAGGATTAATAACAAATTATTACTAAATTAAAGGACTGAACATTTTTTAAAGATTAACAAAATTAATTAAATGTTCAAAATGGGCGCCATTCATTTTCACACAAGCTGCTAGACTGGAAAAATTCTTTTAGGTTCAAATTTCTCTAAAACTGAAACATCCTGTATACGCACTACGCAGCGTGTGTAAAGTGAGTCCTTTACGAACGTCAGTAGAAAATAAATCTTTACGATTTCAGGGATTTTAAGAAAAACCCATAAGAAACAAAACCTGTATCTTTGAAAGGAGGCAGTTAAAGTTGAGGAAGCCTTTCGTATCAAGGTAGGTTGAAGAATCGCCCACTGCATTTCTCGGTGTATTTAAGCACCATAAGATAATGTAAGTAAGAAAAATGCATATTTACCTCCTTTTGTGAATGCACATCCTTCGGTGTTATTCAAGCAAGGCACTTTTATAACACTCACAAGTTCTTCATTTGCATTGTGGTAAGATACTAACTGAAACAAACGTAATAAATTAGTCTATATTCAAATCGCTGCTTTCACAATAATTATTACTATTAACGCAAAGGGAAGGGTCAACATTTGTAACCTCACCACTGTAACGAGTCATTGTTATACATGCTTAGTTCTATAATTTTAAAATATCAAAACTTGGTGGCAATTTCGCGATAGCACAAATTGGTATGGCTGCGACAAGGATCGCGGTGAGTCGAGGAGAAGCGAAAAGCGTGCAGATCTGTCTAACTTAGGCGACAGACGATGACATTCGAGGTTCAAGTGAATTACTCTGCAATAATTTGAAACAAAAAGAGCTGGATTTATTCTTCATAAGATGTTCGACTGCAGTAGCTAAGTTATTCAGTTCTCCATGGAAATATTGCGTAAGCGCATTAGAGTAAACGTTGATCATTAAAAACGAGTGATACCATGAACATAAAGTTGGCACCCAGAGTTAGCACCCCAGATTCACACTAGGTCTGAAACAGCAACGTAACGAGCGGCCGCGGCACCGTTGGCGGGGATTATCTTGTTTCAAGGAGTAGAAGTGGCCTGTCGGGGGTGGAAAGTGGCAGCTCGTTGTCGGATCGAATTTTCCGATGTAAAAAAATTTTCCGGCTCTGAAATGCACATGCAAAGAGCTGCCGCGATTCGGGTTGTGGCGATCATCCTGATTCAGTGTAAGCTAACTGCCCTCCAATTTTCAGCGCGGCAGCTCAATGCCAAGACGAGTTTTCCGGGGGAAAGAGTTCTCCGACCGTGGAAGGGAAGGGCCAAGAGCTGCCGCGATTTTCTCTCTGTGGATGCTTCTCTGTTACCCATGGGTACCTTTTGACCACCAGAAAACTCGACTTGGCGTTAACCTGCTGCGCTGAAAATAGGTCAAAAGGTACCTATTGGTAAAAGAAAAGCATCCACAGAGAGAAAATCGCGTCGGCTCGTGGTCTTTCCCTTCCACGGCCGGAAAACTCTTTTTTCCGTGGAAAACTCAACTTGGCATTGAGTTGCCGCGCTGAAAGTTAGTTATAGGGTTCCTATTGGTAAAAGAAAAGTATCCACAGAGAGAATCGCGGCAGCTCATTGCCCTTCCCTTCCACGGCCGGAAAACTCCTTTCCCTCTCGGAAATCTCGACTTGGCGTTGAGCTGCGGAGCTGAAAGTGGGTCAAAGGGTACCTATTGTTAAAAGAAAAGCGTCCACAGAGAGAAAACCGCGGCAGCTCGTGGCCTTTCCTTTCAACGGTACGAAAACTCTTTTTCCCCAGAAAACCTCGACTTGGCATTGAGCTGCCGCTCTGAAAGTGGGTCAAAGGGTAACTATTGTTAAAAGAAAAGCATCCACAGAGAGAAAATCGCAGCAGCTCTTGGCCCTTGCCCACCACGGTCGGAAAACTCTTTTTTCCTCCGGAAAGCTCGAAAATTGGAAGGCGGTTAGTTTACACTGAGTCATGATTGCCACAACCTGAATCGCGGCAGCTCTTTGCATGTGCATTTCAGAGCCGGAAAATTTTTTTACATAGGAAAATCCGATCCGGCAACGAGCTGCCGCTTTCCACCCCCAACAGACCTCTTCTACTCTTTGAAACAAGATAATCCCCACCAGCGGTGGCGCGACCGCTCTTTACGGCGCCGTTTCATATCTAGTGTGAATCTGGGGTACTAACTCTGGATGCCAACTTTATGTTCATAGTGATACCGAAGTTGAAGGATGCTTAAGTATGGCATTTGATACTATCGAAATAATGAATTGTCTCTAAAGAATTGCTGTTTTAATAAAAAATTATATGTACTGTAATGTTAAACCAAATGTAATACTGAAAACAGGTCGTCAAATTTGTGAAAAGTGAGCAACAATGTTGATGATGCAATTATTTTATTCCGTTTTCCCGCTCAAAATGGCATACCAGTCACATAATCTCGTGTCGTCTCTTCAACAAGTCAGAATTTGTCGTCGTTGTCGTTACTGCACCTAGAAATTCGGAACTGTCACGATTCTGTTTATATATTTATTAACTTCCAAACAGCATGAGTAACTTTGCATTGCTGTTAATAATAATATGGAAAAATCATTTGTTTATCTACCATTAACTTGTTCATAACCAGATTTGCCGCGTATAATAATATGCTTCGATTTTAACTATGTGATGGACAGTGTAACTATCAATTATTTGTTTAAAATAAAGCATATGACATGCTTTCTCTGTACTTTTGAGTTTATTTAACGTAACTATTTGTTTCGTATCTTGGAGAATATCTATCAAGCTTATTTCTTTGTTTATGCATAACCGTCGACGTTGCTTGTTTGTTTATAGTCACGTAAGATACATATTTGTTGAGTTTACCTGTCAAAAATGTTTATTTGTGTGCGTATTAAAATAAAAATAACATATTGTTATTGTTAATTAAGTTGTTTTTATTTTGATTTATAATATTCATAGTCAACCGGTCTTTTTACAGTTTTTATGGGAGATTCAAAAACATAGTGGCGCCCATTAATTTTTTTTGTCGGTGTTTCCATAAACATTTGTTAATGGCATTTAGAATAAAGTAAGCACTTGGTGACAGGTTTCAAATAACTGTAAATTAGCAGTCAGATTATCCCCACTCTTTGTGTCGAGATCTCTAAGCCGTACCGAGTTCTTAGCAAGTTTCTTTCCTATTAAGGAAATTTAAATGTTACATTACCCATAACAATGGGGAGGTTATCGCAATTGATAAAAAGTAAATTGAGATAGCACCAGATCTTTACGTTAATAGTAATAATTATTATGAAGCGTGTGTTGTGTATACGTCAAGAATTAACCAAATTTGTGAAAACGAATATTCTTCTGTTTCCTTACCGTATTCCAATCATCCTTTGACAAAACGCCATCACCAGGCTTCACTAAAAACGTCCAGTTTCTTTCCACTTCAATAGGAATATTGTCGTATGTCTTTAAATTCTTCGATGCTACTCGTAATAAATGACCATGTGCTTGTTCAGCAGCAATCTAAAATCATGTATCGAATCGTCAAATGGTGGAGGATGCGGCCAATTTTTAACAGGTGCAATACTCGCTGAAATTGAAATGAATTTAAACCCCTTACCTTATCTCCGAAATCTTGTTCTAGAAGTGCGAATTTGAGGCCATTTGATAAGTCCTCACAATCATCAGCTAATTCCAAATCTATTAATTCCAACTCTGCTGACAACCTCTCGACTGAATCATCATAAGAATAACCTCGACCGATGCTATTGAATATAAGTAAAATGTATATTGCAATTTTTATTAGCATTATAATCTGAAAAAAAGATTTAGTATTATTTACAATTTACGAAATTTACACAAATGGTTTGGATTGTTACAATGCCTCAAACTTTTCATGTCTGACTGAGTAATGCATGAATCATGATTATGCTATTCTAATTTTGGTTTCATGTTTACGTTACGTTTAGGTTGTATTATCTCTGTTCCGCTTAAATCTGATTAAATATTAGAGGTTTGTTCTTGTATTTGTCACAATTTTGTTTTTTAATAAAATACGGGTTTTCTTATTCTATTCTATTCATAGATATAACACAATGATCATCTGCCTGCTAATGTCACTAATCATTATTAAGGGATTATAAACAGGAAGCCTATAACCATAATTAACATTATTTTCTTTTTT
Source organism: Stenurella melanura (assembly GCA_963583905.1). NCBI lineage: Eukaryota > Metazoa > Arthropoda > Insecta > Coleoptera > Cerambycidae > Stenurella > Stenurella melanura. Next base: position 10,541,293 of record OY757317.1, read on the forward strand.
TGGTACGTTTTTTGACAGTTTCAGTTGGTTTTCAAAAGCGTGTTTTTCATTACTTTTTTGATTATTTAATTATTCTTAGCAAAGTTGAATACAGTCGACTTTTTGTCAACTGCGGCGGTTTTTTCTTCATGATCTAACAATATTTACGTTTTTACAGGTGGTAATTTTTCAAACCGAAAAAATGTGTTTACATAAGAAACAAAGTTAATTATGACTTATGAATTAATGACATAAAACTGCCATGTACCTGGTGCATCACGAATGCACACAATGTGATAAAATGAATTTTATTTCATTTTAAAACTGCAATAAATGTTATTGTATTCGACCCTGACCGAGTATCAACATTAGATTCAAGTGTACGGCAGTACTTTTATGTTTTTACTAATGCGATTTTATTATCTCCTTTAATTAGACGACGGCGGTATAAAAAATACCTAGTGATGAAGCAGATCTTTATTGTAGAAGTTGTAACAAAACAATTTCTTGGATATCTAAAACAAATGTTAATAGGCATATTTCCTCACAAAAGCATATGAATCCTAGTGGCTCTACTGATACTGACAGTCACCGTAATTATAATTTAGCTTTAGCTAATTTGGTAGGTAGCTGACGCTACTGTCAGCGAAGAAATGGTTAAACTTTCACTGGAAAATATACATGGTGGACCGTCTAAAGGGAATAAATAATGAAATGAAAAAATTTAAAATTTCCACGTTTCATGACATTCTAAACATATTTCTGAAAAAAATTTACCAACATTTTTGACAACATTTTTGAAATACTTTTACCACTAGAATAGACGGAAAAAATGTTTTTGCTCAAATTTAAAGTTTCGACGTTTCATCATGGTATTCTAAACCTATTCAAAAAAATCTTTTTTACCACTACTATAGAATAGATGAAAACATTTTTCGCTTAAATTTAGAATTTCAATGTTTCATGATATTCTAAACCTATTTTAGAAAAAAAAATTTACCAATATTTTGGATAAAAATTTTACCACTAGAATAAGTAGATGGAAAAAAATGTTCCTTGCTCAAATTTAAAATTTCAGCCTATTTCAGAAGAAAAATTGAGTTTTTTTTACACTTTTGAAAAAATTTACCACTAGATGAAAAAAATCCTCTTTTGCTCAAATTTAAATTTTTCCCTTTTCAAGACATTTTTTTACCACTACTATAAAATTGATGGAAATTGTTTTTCGCTCAAATATAACATTTCCACGTTTCATGACATTCTAAGCCTATTCGAAAAACTTTTGATAATAAAACAACAACAAAATTTGCTATTTTTTGCACACTACAAAATACAAAATTTAATTTTAAAAAAATGTGGAAAATATTTTTTTAAACTTAAATTTAACGAACACACCGTGGTTTTTTTACCACTACTATAGAATAGATGTTGAATAATTTTTTTACCACTAGAATACATGAAACAAAAAGGTGTCTGCTCAAATTTAAAATTTCCACGTTTCATAACATTCTACATTTTTTTTTAAATCGGTAAAGGTGTTTACATAGAATTTCCCTCTTTATTTGTGGATGGCGGTCGCTCTAAAGAATTTATAATTACGAAATGACCCTGAAAATAATAACCGGAACATAGTTATCACTATTATTACAAAGAAAACCTGATAAGTTTTGGTCAAAAAAATATACAGAGTGCTCATCCAACAACAAAAGTTTAATACTAAATGACAGGTGCCAAATATGGAAGGGTTGCGCAAATACCTTTACAAACGTCCACCATGACTGAATTATTTCTTGGGATGACCACCCTGTACATTTTTCAATAAAAGTATAATAGGCGCATATGCCAAATATTATTGCCATCTGCCACATTTTCAAGTCCTCATTCACGTGGAGTGGAAGTATAGTGGTGGTTAAAAAATTTCATTTTTTTTTTATTTTTCAAAAATGTTGGTAAAAAATGTTCATATTTTTTTTCTGAAATAGGTTTGGAATGTCATGAAACGTGGAAATTTAAATTTTAAGCAAAAACAAATTTTTCATCTATTCTAGTGGTGATAAATAGATTAAAAAATATTTTTAAATTTGCTTTTGTTGAAGTAGGTTTAGAATACCATGGAAACGTGGAAATTTTAAATTTGAACAAAGAAAAAAAATCCATCTATTTTAGTGGTAAAATTTTTTCAAAAATTGTAAAAGAATTTTCTAAAATTTTAGCGTGTCATGGCACGTGGAAAATTTAAATTTGAGCAGAGAAAAATTTTTGTCATTCTTTATTCCCTTTAGACGGTCCACCCTGTATATTTTCCAGTGAAAGTTTAACCATTTCTTCGCTGACAGTAGCATCAACTACCTACCAAAGACTGCTCTCCGTCAAGTAGTTTTTTTAGTTAATACACCAACAGACTGACAGACCGACACACGGAATTGAAAAACCTATATTTTCGCAATCTACGTGTTCTGAAACGTCAAAATCTGAAAAAATGTCGGTGGGTGATTTTTTCTCGAATACAATACTTCCCTTCGGTATGCGAGGGAAGTAAAAAATAATTTTATTAACCACTACTATACTTCCACTCTACTACGTGAACTATGAACTGAAAATGTGACAATAATATTTGGCATATGCACCTATTATAATTTTATTGAAAAATGTACAGGGTGGTTATCCCAAGAAATAATTCAACTATGCTGGTCATTTGTAAAGGTATTTGCGCAAGCCTTCCATATTTGGCACCTGTTATTTAGTATTGAATTTTTGCTGTCGGATGACTACTCTGTTTATTTTTTTGACCAAAAGTTATCAGGTTTTCCTTGTAATAATAGTAATAACTATATTTCTATTATTATTCTCAATATCATTTTGTAATTAATAATTTTTTGTGCCCGCCATGCACAAATACAGAGGGATCTATGTAAATACCTTTAGAGGTGTTTTAAAACCTCATGAGCCGTGACCTTCATATGCGCAGAGACATAATCCGTCCTGTTGACTCAGTTACACTTCTTAAAAATATTATATTTATTGTTTACAATTTATCCCGAGCTCTTGTTTATGTATACAGCAAGGCAGCCTCCAGTGTCTTCAAAAACATACTTATAACTCAGATTAAACTTTGCCCTTTGCGCATTTCGCGGCTCACGAGATTCTGAAACACCTTTACCGATTTTTTTCTAGCCTAATTGATGATGTAACAAGGTTACGAAGTTGTTTATAATATACCCACTTGTTATTTAACTCCTCTTTGTCGCAATTTGGTTTACGAACATATGATTTATGCTTTGGAAAAGCACGATTTCTTAATTTGATCTTAAATTTTATGTTTTCATTATCCAAGAAGGTGATTGTCTGGTAATTGTGACACTTTTATAACCAGCGCATATATCTAGTAAGAGAGTTTTAAGGTATTATTTAACCATAAAACTTTTGAGTCTATATCTCCTATCACCGAAAGTTCTACCTAACCAATTAGAGAAGCCAGATGTTTGAGCTCTTCAATTAATTTTTTTTTTTTTAATTTTTGGTTAGATTCAAGTAAATATTTAAAAGTGAAAGATCCCAACAACCCAGTTTAATTAAACAAACATCAAAGTCAGAGAAACATTTACAGATGCGAAATATAGGTAATATAATATTCGAGCAAGAAATTTGGGCCGAAAAATGAAAAAAATTAATAAATTTTACTGGTATATACGATTTTGAACTCTGGTCCTTCCGCATGCGAAGTGTTTCTCTCCACGCTACCCTACTCGTCGTCTGTAAGAGCAAGCTTTATAGAGGCAAATAAACAAATATCTTAAACGGCAACCACTTTCACTCACACTGGGCACTCACCCCAACGACGCGACGTCCTTTAGCCATACCGGTTATTCCCTCGTTGGGGAGATCTAAACTAACATTTTAGTATCTCTCCAACCTTGTGAAAATTGGTATCTTGTCGAATTCAGTAGCTCTTAGACTATTACATTTTTCGTTCCGTTATCACTGATCAAAACCCCAGCAAAATTATTTACGTTTATACTATCTGTAATGAATTGTGAAGGACAATGATAATGTGTCCAGCAACTGATTATTATCTACATTATCTCGACGATACCAACCAAATCATTTTAAAAATTCTCATTGTATTAAATCAACAACGTGTATCCAATTAGTCAGATACCTATAATACGTAGTGGTTAGTACGCAATTAGAGAAAGTAATATATTTACTTATAATTTTTATTTAAGTATGTTTATTTAGTTACAGCATTCTACAATAAAAAACAATTATGGGGTGGCAAAAATACAGAGAATGAATTTACACATATTAGATATTCATAGAAGGAACAAAAATACACAATCCCAAAAATAATTGAAAAAAATCGGTAAAGGTATTTACACAGAACTTCCCTCGTTGTTTGTGCATGGCGGTCACTCTAAATAATTATTAAATACGAAATGACATTGAGAATAATAATCGAAATATAGTTATTGTAATTATTACAAAGAAATCCTGATAACTTTTGGTCAAAAAAATAGTGCTCATCCAACAGCAAAAGTTCAATACTAAATAACAGGTCTACCATGAATTATTTCTTGGGATGACCACCCTGTATATTTTCCAATAAAAGTATAATAGCATATGTCAAATATTATTGCCATTAAACACATTTTCAGTTCCACATTCACGCAGTGAAGTGGAAGTATAGTGGTGGTTAAAAATTTCATTTTTTTTTGAAATATTTCAAAACTGTTTGTTAAAAATTTTCAATCTTTTTTCTTCTGGAATAGGTTCAGAATGTCATGAAACGTGGAAATTTTAAATTTGAACAAAGAAAAAAAAATTTCCATCTGTTTTATGGTAAAAAAATTTTCAACAATATGTGAATTTTTTTTTTTTCCGAAATAGGTTTGGAATGTCATGAAACGTGGAAATTTTAAATTTAAGCAAACAAAATTTTTTCATCTATTCTATAGTAAGAAGTGAAATGGATTTTATCATTTTTTTTTAAATTTGTTTGAATGGGTTTAGAATGCCATGGAAACGTTCAAATTTTAAATTTGAACAAAGGAAAAAAAATTTTTTTTGAAATTTTTCCAAAATGTTGGTTAAAAAATTTTCAAAATTTTTTCTTCTGAAATAGGTTTAGAATGTCATGAAACGTGTATATTTTAAATTTGAGCAAAAAAACTTTCCATCTATTCTAGTGGTAACTTTTTTTTCCAAAATGGTAAAAAAATGTTACAATTTTTACTTCCCTCGCATACCGAAGGGAAGTATTGTATTCGAGAAAAAATCACCCTCCGAGATTTTTTGGGATTCTGACGTTTCAGATCACGGAGATTACGAAAATATAGGTTTTTCAATTCCGTCAGTATGTCTGTCTGACTGTCTGTCTGTCGGTCTGTCTGTCTGTCTGTTGGTGCATTTACTAAAAAATTACTTGACGGAGAGCAGTAAAATTTGGTGGGTAGTTGACGCTACTGTCAGCGCAGAAATGGTAGAAATTTCACTGGAAAATATACAGGGTGGACCGTCTAAACGGAATAAATAGTGAAAAAAAAATTTTTTCGCTCAAATTTAAAATTTCCACGTTTCATGACGCGCTAATCCTATTTCGGGAAAAAAAATTTTTGAAAATTTTTTTCACCAACATTTTTGAAAAAAATTTTACCAAGATGAAAAAAATTTTTTTTGCTCAAATTTAAAATTTCCGCGTTTCATGACACGCTAATCCTATTTCGGGAAAAAAATTTTTTGAAATTTACCACGAATAGAATTTTTTTTCACCAACACTTGAAAAATTTTTTACTACTAAAATAATTGAAATTTTTTTTTTCTTCAAATTTAAAATTTCCACGGTTCATGGCATTCTAAGCCTAATTAAAAAAAAAAAAAAAATCCAAATTTTTTTTACCACTTGAAAAATTTTTTACTACCTACTAAAATAAATGAAAAAAATTTTTTTCTTTCTTTAAATTTAAAATTTTTTTTCCACTAAAATAGATGGAATTTTTTTTTTATTTCGTCAAATTTAAAATTTCCAGGGTTCTAAATCTATTTAAAAGAAAAATTAGAAATTTTGTATCTATTTTTAAAAAATTTTACCACTAAGATAGAATTTTTTCTCTTTGTTCAGATTTAAACTATCCACGTTTCCATGGCATTCTAAAACTATTCAAACAAATTTAAAAATGTTTTTGAAAAATTTTTAAAAAAATTTGAAAACATTTTTAATCTATTTATCACTACTATAGAATAGACGAAAAATTTGGTTTGCTCAAATTTAAAATTTCCACGTTTCATAGCATTCTAAACTTATTTTTAAAAATACATAATTTTTAATTTTTAAGATTTTTTTAGCACTACTATAGAATAGAAGGAAACTTTCCTTTTTGCTCAAATTTAAAATTTCTACGTTTGACATTTTAAACCTATTTCAGAAGAAAAAATTTTGAAAATTATTTTACCAACATCTTTTGAAAAATTAAAAAAAAAAATGAAATTTCTTAACCACACACTATACTTCCACTCCATTACGTGAATGTTGGATTGAAAATGTGACAGATGGCAATAATATATGGCATATGCACCTATTATACTTTTATTGAAAAATGTACAGGGTGGTCATCCCAAGAAATAATTCAGTCATGGTGGACATTTGTAAAGGTATTTGCGCAAGCCTGCCATATGTGGCAGCTGCTATTTAGTATTGAACTTTTGCTGTTGGATGAGCAATCTGTATATTTTCTTGACCAAAAGTTATCAAGTTTTCTTTATATTTATAGCAATAACTATATTCCGATTATTATTCCCAATGTCATTTCGTAATTAAAAATTTTTTAGAGCGACCTCATGCGCAAATAACGAGGGAAGTTCTGTGTAAATACCTTTACCGATTTTTTTTCTTCCGAAATAGGTTTGGAATGTTATGAATCGTGGAAATTTTAAATTTGAGCAAACAAATTTTTTTTCTTCTATTCTATAGTAAGTACTTAGTGATGAATACATAAATTTTTTCAAGAAAATTTTTCAGAAAAATTTCTAAACTTGTTTTAATGCGTTTAAAATGCCACGGAAACGTGGAAATTTTAAATTTGAACAAAAAAAAATTCACCTGTTTTAGCGGTAAAAAATTTTTCAAAAACGTTGGTGAAAAAAATTTTAAAAAAATTTTCTTTTTTGAAATACGTTTAGAATGCTATGAAACGTGAAAATTTTAAATTTGAAGAAAGAAAAAAAATTTCTTCATATATTTTAGTGGTAAATTTTTTTTTTTAAATGTTGGTGAAAAAAATTTTCCATTTTTACTTCCCTCGCATACCGAAGGGAAGTATTGTATTCGAGAAAAAATCACCCTCCGAGATTTTTTCGGATTCTGACGTTTCAGAACACGTAGATTCCGAAAATATAGGTTTTTCAATTCCGTCAGTCTGTCTGTCTGTCTGTCAGCTGTCTGTCTGTCTGTCTGTCTGTTGGTGTATTTACTAAAAACTACTTGACGGAGAGCAGTCAAATTTGGTAGGTAGTTAACCCTACTGTCAGCGAAGAACTGGTAGAATTTTCACTGAAAAATATACAGGGTGGACCGTCTAAACGGAATAAATAGTGAAAACAATTTTTTTTTGCTCAAATTTAAAATTTCCACGTTTCATGACGCGCTAAACCTGTTTCAGGAAAAAAAATTTTTTGAAAATTTTTTTCAAACATTTTTGAAAAAATTTTTACCAAGTTGAAAAAAATTTTTTTTTGCTCAAATTTAAAATTTCCACGTTTCATGACGCGCTAAACCTATGTGAGAAAAAAAAAATTTTGAAAATTTTTTTCACATTTTTTAAAAAATTTTTACCAAGATGAAAAAAATTTGTTTTTGCTCAAATTTAAAATTCCTACGTTTCATGACACGCGTAACCTATTTCAGGAAAAAAAAATTTGAAAATTTTTTTCACCAATATTTTTGAAAAAATTTTTACTACTAAAATGAATTTTTTTTTCTTTCTTCAAATTTAAAATTTTCACGTTTCATGGCATTCTAAGCCTGACTAAAAAAAAAAGTTTTTTGAAATTTTATCACTAAGATAGAATTTTTCTTTCTTTGTTCAGATTTTAACTATCCACGTTTCCATGACATTCTAAAACTATTCAAACAAATTTAAAAATGTTTTTGAAGAATTTTTTTAAAAATTTGAAAACATTTTTAATCCATTTATCACCACTATAGAACAGACGAAAAAATTTTTTTTGCTCAAATTTAAAATTTCCACGTTTCATGATATTCCAAACCAATTTCGGAAAAAAAAATTTGCAACATTTTGTTACCAGTTTGGAAAAAAATTTAACACCAGAATGCTCAAATTTAAATGACATTCTAAACCTACATTTAGACAATATTTAAGCCTAGGTATTTCAGAAAAAAAATTTTGAAAATTTTTTTCACCAACATTTTTCAAAAAGTTTTTACCACTAAAATAGATCGAATTTTTTTTTATTTGCTCAAATTTAAAATTTTCACGTTTCATAGCATTCTAAACCTATTTTAAAAATACATCATTTTTAATTTTTAAACTTTTTTTAGCACTACTATACAACAGAAGGAAACTTTCCTTTTTGCTCTAATTTAAAATTTCTACCTTTGACATTTTAAACCTATTTCAGAAGAAAAAAATTTGAAAATTATTTTACCATCCTTTGAAAAATTTAAAAAAAAATGAAATTTTTTAACCACCATACTTCCATTCCATTACGTGAATGTTGGATTGAAAATGTGACAAATGGCAATAACATCTGGCATATGCACCTATTATACTTTTATTGAAAAATGTACAGGGTGGTCATCCCAAGAAATAATTCAGTCATGGTGGACATTTGTAAAGGTATTTGCGCAAGCCTGCCATATGTGGCACCTGCTATTTAGTATTGAACTTTTGCTGTTGGATGAGCAATCTGTATATTTTTTTGACCAAAACTTATCAAGTTTTCTTTGTAATAATAGCAATAACTCTACTCCGATTATTATTCTCAATGTCATTTCGTAATTATTATTTTTTTAGAGAGACTGCCATGAACGAGGGAAGTTCTGTGTAAATACCTTTACCGATTTTTTTTTCTGAAATACGTTTAGCGCGTCATGAAACGTGGAAATTTTAAATTTGAGCAAAAAAAAATTTTTTTTCACCATTTATTCCGTTTAGACGGTCCTCCCTGTATATTTTTCAGTGAAAATTCTACCATTTCTTCGCTGACAATAGGGTTAACTACCTACCAAATTTGACTGCTCTCCGTCAAGTAGTTTTTTAGTTAATGCACCAACAGACAGACAGACAGACAGACAGACTGACGGAATTGAAAAACCTATATTTTCGAAATCTACGTGTTCTGAAACGTCAGAATCCTAAAAAATCTCGGAGGGTGATTTTTTTTCGAATACAATACTTCCCTTCGGTATGCGAGGGAAGTAAAAAGGCAATTTTAAAGATTATACAGAAATGGCTAGAAAAAGGTACACTTAATATTTGATTGAAATATATTGTTATGCGTTTACGCCCCATAGGGGCTGAGGCTGATAGCTCGTAAGTAGTAGCCGGAATTAGATAGCAATGGTTGATGAGCAACTGCAGTACCGGCATTCATTTACTTCAATAAATCTTGTAGTGTGAGCCGTATCTGAAACACTGGTAATACGTTCTCTGAAAGCTGGAAGCTTGTAGATGCATCGGAATTTATACATTATTCTAGAGTGCCGCGTGAGAAGATTATGGTCTTTGCTGAAATGCTTCTAGATGCTTTTTGTAGAGTATATAAACCTATGCAAACACGCGGGAAAGGAAGTTTTTAATGAATTGAGGTTAGATAAATTCAAAGTGATACAAAGTGTTTTTTACGTGTACCTGCCTAAGTAGTTTCTTTCGTATTTTTAAAACATGATTTAGTGGCATAATGCTAAACACCTCTTTTACTTCCACATCCAGGTAGTGGAGTGGAAGATAGTAATCGTAAAAAAATATTCAAAGATTTTTCTTCTTGAAGTAGGTTTAGAATGTCACGAAAACCTCGAGATTTTAAATTTGAGCGAAAAGAAATTGTCTGTGTCTGTCTGTCTGTCTGTGACTTTCTTTATGTGCACGTTTTTTCTGAGACAGTTTAAGATATTAACTTGAAATTTTATACACGTATGTATCATAACGAGATGTGGAACTGGACTGTTTTTCGAAGTTATTCGGTGAAGGGTGGGGGGTAAATAGAAGTGAATAAGGGAAAATAAGTAAAGCAAGCTATAGTGCAGTCAACGAAGCATTTCAGTTCAGAAAACTTTCTAACAGATCGAAATCGAGTCAAACCTTTTTACTTCCCTCTCATACCGAAGGGAAGTATTGTATTCGAGAAAAAATCACCCTCCGAGATTTTTTTGGATTTTGACGTTTCACAACACATAGATTACGAAAATATAGGTTTTTCAATTCCGTCAGTCTGTCTGTCTGTCTGTCTGTCTGTTGGTGTATTTACTAAAAAAACTACTTGACGGGGAGCAGTCAAATTTGGTAGGTAGTTGACCCTACTGTCAGCGAAGAAATGGTAAAACTTTCACTGAAAAATATACAGGGTGGACCGTCTAAACGGAATAAATAGTGAACACATTTTTTTTTGCTCAAATTTAAAATTTCCACGTTTCATGACACGCTAAACCTATTTCAGAAAAAAAAATTTTGAAAATTTTTTTCACCAACATTTTTGAAAAAATTTTTACCACTAAAATAGATGAAGAAAAAAAAAATTTTTTGTACAAATTTAAAATTACCACGTTTCATGGCATTCTAAACCTATTTAAAAAAAAAAAAATTTCGAAAAATTTTTTACCACTAAAATAGATGGAAATTTTTTCCGTTCAAATTTAAAATTTCCACATTTCCATGGTACTCTAATCGTATTAAAAAAAATTAAAATTTTTTTGAAAAAAAACTATATACTAACTATAGAATTGATGAAATTATTTTTTTTCCTCAAATTTCCACGCTTCATGACATTTCAAACCTATTTAGGAAGAAAAAAATTTGTTACATTTTTTTACCATTTTGGAAAAAAAATGACCACTAGAATAGACGGAAATTTTTTTTTTGCTCAAATTTAAAATTTACACGTTTCATGACATTCCAAACCTATTTCGGAAAAAAAATTTGAATCATTTTTTTACCATTTTGGAAAATAATTTTACCAGTAGAATAGATGGAAAAAAATTTTTTTCCTGAAATTTAAAATTTTCACGTTTCATGACATTTTAAACCTGTTTCAGAAGAAAGAAGATTTTGAAAATTTTTAACCAACATTTTTGAAATTTAAAAATTTCAAGAAAAAATGAAATTTTTTAACCACCCCACTACGTGAATGTGGAATTGAAAATGTGTCAGATGGCAATAACATTTGACATATGCTATTATACTTTCATTGAAAAATATACAGGGTGGTCATCCCAAGAAATAATTCATAGTGGACATTTGTTAAGTTATTTGCGCAAGCCTTCCATATTTGGCACCTGTTATTTAGTATTGAACTTTTGCTGTTGGATGAGTACTCTCTGTATATTTTTTTGACGAAAACTTACCAGGTCTTCTTTGCAATAATAGTGATAACTATATTCCGATTATTATTTTCAATGTCATTTCGTAATTATTAATTGTTTACAGTGACCCGCGCACAAATAAAGAGGGAAGTTCTGTGTAAATTCCTTTACCGATTTTTTATTGTATTTTTTAGGCCAAAAATAGAAAAGTTTATATTAATAAAAGACCTGCTTTTTGTTTTTTCGGTAGCGCTTAAGAAAGGTGTGTTTTTAATTAAAAAAAAGTGTAATTTGATTATATTTTTTATGCCTCTGGATGTTATTGTTATAATATAAAATTTTCGATAAAAATGTTCTCAGAAGATTCTTTCACCACTTAACACCCCCACCCTCTCCCTACTCCCTCCAACCCTTAAATAAACTATATGGCCTTTAAATACATATTTTGAATGCCATGAGGTAGAAACTTGTCAAGTAATCAAGTATTATCCATTTAAAATAACTTCCAATTGATTTGGACCCCCAGAAGTTGATCAGGCCCAATAAGCGACCATTATGTAGGTGTCTCATAGCGAAAAATGTGTTTTTTTGCTACATTTTTTTAATTTACATTCCAAGGCGCTTTTTTGAAAATAGCCATTTTCGTTCCAAATTTTGATTACCCCTCCCTCTAGGAGCTACATATCTGAGCAACATATCTAAGTTCAAAGTATTCGAAACAACTTCCAACAGTTTTGGACCCCTCACAAATTGACCTAGTCCAATATGTAACCATTATACATAGCTTCTCATTGTGGTACGTGGACGTTTCCGCTCCAGGTGTCGGGTATTTATCTCCCCAAGAACTAGATACGTGGGGTAAAATGATAGAGTAGTCAACGTCTGATGACTATTAACCATTTACAAGCAATTAGGACACCCTAAAGTCGACCAGGCCCAGTATGCAACCATTCATTATATGAGGTATCTCATGCGGTATGTAGACGTTTTCGCTCCATATTTCGGAGGTTTCTCTCCATAGTAGCTACATACATGTGGCAAAATGGTTAACAATTCAATTTCTGATTACTATCGACAATTTCCAACCAACTACGACCCCCCTAAAGTCAGCCAGACTCAGCATACGACCATTATATGAGGCATATATAATGAATACCTTGATTTTTACAATTATAATTTTATGACCACTATAGATCCGCCATATTGGATGCGCCTAATTTGCTCTTTGGCAATATACTCAAAAATTAACCTTTTATTCCAAGCAAAACGGATATGTTGTATATAAAAAATTATGTTTATCATAATTTATCACTAGGGCATTATATGGCCAAGTTTGGTAGTATAAAAACTTGCTTCAATTTTTTGTTCCATTATAATTATTAGCTAGATGGACCTGCAATGTGACCACCATCGATATCACCTATCGCAGAGAATTTAACACAATCCTAAATCATACATGACAATGTGTAAAAAATAAAAATCTGAAAAGTTGGTACCTACTTGAGAAATGGGTAGAGTTTAGTTTCACGGTAATGTCTTCATAGTAGATCATTCGTTGTAAAGCATTCAATTTTTTTTTAAGTGAGTTATTATTTACACTCTTCTATTGGCTTGATCTGTAACATTTTAAGCAAATTTAGCTGTGCAATTTACAGAAAATTTAAAATTGCTAGAACTTCTGATCACTTGAAGATAAAACAACAATTAAATTAATAATGTCAAAAACATGTATTTAAACCCACCCTGAAACTTCACAAATGCCCTAAAAGGTGGAAAATAATGTTACTTAATAATAAAAATAATTATGTTAATACACGTAAAAGCGTGGGGCGCCCGATGAGTAAAATTTTCTGTTCATTCAGGTACTTTGAACGCCCCACGCTCTTATATTTATTATAACATAATTACTATTATTATTAGCATTAGTTTCGTTTTTTTTTAGTGCACTTTTTAACATTCTGTATATAAAAGAGCCCTTTATGATGTTTTTAAATTATTTATCTAAGTATTATCTTCTTTTTACCTGTGTTCCAATCGGAAGTGTGTTTGGTTCGATATAATTCCTTCCCTATAAATGACAAAACCTATTCGTCATTCTGAAGCCGCCATTTTGAATTTTTGAATTTCGACTAAACATTTATAATCCGCGACCCTGGAAATCCACAGATACCGATTCTCATACGATCACACCATATATTACAAAACTCATCCGCCATTTTGAATTATTAAATTCGGACCAGATACTCTGCATCCTCAATTCTCAGATATCGACTTTCAGTCGAATCAGAGGATAAATGATATCCGCCATATTGACGCCACCATCTTGAATTTTTGAGTTTTAATCACATATGCGTAGTCTGTGACATCATAAATTCCCAGATACCAATTTTCGTTAGGATCGGATATTAAATGACAATAGACCACCCGCCATTTTTGAAACGCCATCTTGGATCATTTTACAAATTTTATTGTCACATGAGCCATATACACAAGCCAAATTTCAAGTCAATGCAACATCTGGAAGTGAATGAAAAGTGACTTGTAAGATTTGCTTAAAATGTTACAGATCAAGCTAATAGAAGAGTGTTAATAATAACTCACTTTTAATAAAAATCGAATGCTCTACAACTAATGCTCTACTATGAAGACATTAACGTGAAACTAAAGGCTGAGGCGCTAGAAGTCAAAGTTTGTCGTGAAGCGCGAGGCAAAAAGGCGTTTTTCGAAAATTTGTGATTTTCGCCAGCGGATATCTCGAAAGCTATTGGGAATAGAAGAATAATGAATAAAAACATTCTTATTGGAAATTTTGTAAGCTTTAATTTTGAATAGATTAACATTTTAGCTACCATGCACCGTTTTCGAGATATCAGCGAAATGCCAAAAAAGTGACCTTCAATGTGCCCCCCTGCACCCCACTCACCTCGTAGATTCGGGAACTTTTAGATGTTTACCTCCTAAGTAGTCCAAACACAGCCCTGATATCAAAAATTATGTTCCCGACCATGTCCTCTACACCCCACTTTTGAGCAGTGTTGCCGTTTGTGTTACAATTGTAACAATATGTTACAATTCCAAGGCAAAATATTATATTATTACAATACCTCCTGTTCTTATATTTACCAAATAATTTTATTTATGGCATTTTGTGTTATTTATCTTAACGTTTCTTTAAAGAATATCTAATTTATTTTATTATTTTGACAGTCATTTATTTTTATCTTATCCACATACATTTATTTCCAGAATATAATGCAGGGTACTGACATGTACAACGACAAAATCACAATACACAATATAATATCACAGTGAAACTGTAAATCTCCTCCTGGTGTTATAAACTCGTTATAAAAAAAAATGTCGGCAAAGTATTAGTTGCCCGTGACTTCCCTGGTCCTTGCCACACTATTAAAAAAAAAACTAAAAAAAGTTTTTTTTGGTGGATTTTTCTATTGGGGGGGCTACAACCCTTATCGATATCTTTGGTGCCACCTTAGCATGAACGTATTATGTGGGTCAAATTTTATTGGAATCTATTCATCCAATTTAGACGATTTTTTTTAAAACCTGAAAACAATTTTTAGGGGTTGCATCCCTTATTTGAGTACATGTAATAAAGGTGCCTGAATTAACCACTTGATCGTGCATCTGACTGAGAAACAAAAACTGGAAAAAAGTTGTTTTTGGTGGATCTCCTTGTAGGGTCTAGTGTCTAAAATCCCAACAATGAAAATGTACGGCATGGACACATTTGTATTCTTTTATAGTTAAGGAAAGGAAAAACGATGTAAAGTTGAAAATCTATCCATTGCATTAAAAAATAGAGAATTTTGTAATTTGCATAATTTTTAAAAAATTTCGCGTCTTTTGCAATGTTCTAATTTTATCATTGTCCATTATTTTTGTACGGCTACTAAATCAAATTAAATTTCTAACCTATATTAGTCCAAAAAATAAAGGGCCGTACAGTATCAAATAAACTTACCCTAGAAATCGTTAGTTCTTCCCTTTCTCGGGGGTGATTTTTTTATTTACATTGATAATACCCATTCTTTTTAGACGCGTTATGTTTTTTTAAAGATTTGAAATGTCGTATAATCTTTTGGAATTGATGCCGTACAGGGTCAAATCACCACCCTTGATAGAGGTCTAGGACGGGGGTTGATCTCGCGTTTGTCACCCCATGTTCCAATAGATTTGTACGGCATAGCAAAAAAATTCATCCTTGTTAATATAAAAATGGAATTTGATAAAGGCCGGACGGTGTCATATCACCTTAGTACATAGAGGTCACTTTGCGCAAAACGAAATTTTTTCCTGTACTTCTGTCCATTATTTTTGTACGGCATTTTCTTTTTAGGTATAAATACAGTCCAAATAAGCATAAGCCGTACAGTGTCATTTGAAAAAAAATGCACCTCCGCTGGTTACAATTTTCACTTTTCCGCGGCTTTCCCATGTCCCACCCAAAATGTACGGCATAGGGCTCGAAGTGATTTATTTCTGTAGGACTACAAAAATTATAGCTTGTCAAGCGGTGTCATATGACCCTCTAAAAATTTAGCATGGGCTTGTGGTCTATACAACCTGAAGTGGCAACACTGCTTTTGAGCGTTCATTGACTGGACTAAATAGTACCTAAATACCTAATGAACATGTAAGGTGCGAGAAATAATAACAAGGAGCGAGGGGGAAATTTTTAGTAATGATGTTTTTGTGTTTTTATAATGATCTGCTGGAATGACATTACTGAACGTGTAAGGGCCCTTTTTAAACTTGATAAATACCCATTTCGATACGATTATTAAATTCAAAACAAAATATCTGCATCATATTTATATTTTGGAACCTCGTGTATTACCTAAGTAACAGTAAATAAATACAGCCAATAAGTAGATACTGCAAATAACTTTTTAAACCATAACCGCAAAAAAGTTTGTTTGTTTACGTCACAGCTAACTTGACGTCACATACACATGCACTTGATGCATTATTTGAATACCTACTTACTTCTTGCCAAATAAATATTTTATTTACTTTGTAATAATTTGAAAGGTACGTATAATTAGATATTAAATTATTTCCGATAGTCTTTTGGAATCTTACGACAGAATCATTAGTTAAAGGTATAAATTAAATGTAAAACCAACATAGGTATGCAAAAGTTAGGTTAGAATACTAGATTAAATTGTTTTTAAAGCAAACTATATAAACTTACGTTTATTGTAACACTGGGTACCTCTAATAATAGAAAACAATCACAAACACACTTGTTAACACTGCACTTTACTTTAGTATTCACAAATTTTTGTTTATCTATAAAACATGCCTAGAATTCTCCACTATTGTCTTTCTATTTCCATAGTTCACCACACTTCTACGAAACTCGTGCACTCACTAAAACTAAACGCAACGTATGGACGTGGAACCTTTCAATGCAGTGCGTGAACTGTCTATATTTTCCAGTTTTAAATGAATGAAACTCAACTGCATATCAAAATACTCGGCTTACAAATCTACCTGAAGTAAGAGCGATGTTGATACGACGTGTATAATCACCAGACTTTTGAATCATGTGGTTTTGTGTTTGTTTATTATTAGGCTATCATTGCCTAAATATACAGGCAGTGGCGTAACCGAAGTCTTTTAAACGGTCATCCTTATTTTTACATAGCATAAGGTTCTTTAATAAATTTCGTGAACGATAATACAGGGAGTCTCAAAAATGTTGTTTGCTGGTTTAATTGATTTAATCACTCAATTTTTTAATCATAATTTAAAACAAGTTAATTCCAAGATTTAAAAAATCGGTAAAGGAGTTTACACAGAACTTCCCTCTTTATTTGTGCATGGCGGTCACTCTAAAAAATTAAAAATTACGAAATGACACAGGCAGGCAGGTATGCGAGGGAAGTAAAAAATAAAACTTCAGATTATCATAATCAATTTTCTTGAAATAATAATAATAATAATAATTATTATTATAATGCTATAAATCTGGAGAATAACGGGGCATTGGAATTTTTTGCGTAATTTTTTCCGGATACACTAATTTGGGGTCGTAGAACACGAATCTGAAGTCGATTTTAAATGCAAATGCACAGTTCAAGAAAATGAAATTTTACACTGTAACAAACTTTTGTCAGTGAAAATACTAAAAACGCAACTCGATTTCGGCCGAATCGGATCCCTTGCAGACAAAAATAGTTACAGACAGACCAACCGACAGACAGAAATTTAAAATCTCGACATTTCATGATCATTTCAACTGTTCGACTATGTTATCATTCTAAACCTACTTCGACAAAAAAAAATTATGACATTTTTCTTTACGATTACTGTATTTCCAATCCACTACGTGGATGTGGAAGTAAAATTAACGATTTAAATTGGCTTTCATTTAGCAACTTGGCTATCTTACAAATAAATTAAAATTATTTCATGTAGATTGCAACATAATGTTCTTACTCTATTGCACTTATTGCAGTAACATTTTGAGTTACAGTTTTTAGTCTACATAATAATGAATATGTTTGGTCTTTAAAAATTGAGAAAAAAAATTATATCATTTCGGATTCAAGGCCTTCAATCAGTGTTTGTGACACTACAGATTTATTATATTTAAATAAAAAGTTACCAATATAAAATTGTGCCCTGATAACACCAAACGTCCCCAGGACGTACACTTAGGTCCTCGTTAGGTCTGAACGTCCCGGGTTTATATGGTATGTCCCAAAAGACGTCCGTTTGCTATCGTCTCTAAAACGTCCTGAATAAATGTTTTAAGGACATCCTGCTAGAGTCTAGTCAAGACAGACCTAAACACATTTGTGAAATAACCTCTAGAAGTGATGTTTTTCTTTAGCAGATGAGGTCATGATTAAAAAAAGAAATTTTGATAACAAAATATTTTCGTTTTTCATGGTCCATTTAAATTTTGTCAATTTGATTATTCTTATTTCAGAAATCTTATATTCGTTTCAACAATTTTTTTCATCTTGCGAAATCACATTAATTTGTACTTTTTGACAGTACAGTGTAGTGTTATTATACATACTACTATCCTCGCTAGATTAGTGTGCTACTATAATTTAGTACGCAAATATCGCAATGAAAATAAATGAAAATACTGGAATGAATGACAAAAATATGTTAAGTTTCTATAAAGCTCTTTTATTTTAAAATTCCCGCTAAACTATGGGGAATTCAATTTGGCAGCCCTATGCCCCATGGTTATTGTTATTGCATTGCATCATTTTTATTTCGTCCGCCCACCAGTCACTTTTAACGGCTACAAAAGAAAATACCAAGAATAGGTAAGTCTATTTAATTTATTTATTAATATATAAGCATTTAGATCAATATTTCATTGCAGATGAATTTGGTGCTGCTTATTTGTAGGTTATAGCCTATATATGTATAATAAATATACTACCACCCACCTTATTTGGCTCTGTTATAATTCTGTGGGAGATCACCTGTGAACCTGGCTATGTAGTTTTTAGTTGTTTATCATGGAGCGAACTTATTCACTTAAAAGAAATGGTTAAACATTTTAAAAAAATTAAAAAGAAGAAGTACCTACTCAGTGTGTTAGACGAAGTGTTAAATGTGGTTCGACATCTGATGAACAAGTGGAGGTGATGAAACTTGTAATAGGTAAGGTTTGATACATCGAGTAATAAAAACATTTGCCAGAAAACATCAACAAACTTGTAAAGCATATTTAGGGATTTCAGTAAATTAATATAAGTAAAAAACTAATAAAGGTACTTTTTGAGGAAAATTTACAATTTTGTAACTTATATGCCCTATTTGTTATAGTTTTTCTGAAATTACGCTGTACATACGTACAAAAACTTTTATACATCATCAATGTTCAACCTAATAAACCTGCTTCTAACCGTAAATCCTAATGCATCTTAACCCATGTGGAGTAAAATCAGTCCTCTAGGATGCCGTTTTTTTTTATCAAGGTATAACTAAATGGGACCTTCGCCATCATTTAGAGCATAGTTTTGGCCATTCATCATGTGAATTACAACTTTTTTTAGTAGGGACGAATTTTGCAAAATCATTTTTTCTTTGCCCGCGAAATAATTTGAAAAACACGTTTTTTAAAACATACATCGAGCTAGTAAATCAACGGCTCGGGATATGACCATGAAATTTTGGCTACTTATAGAAGAAATTACAGCGCTTCCGATGGCAAAAATTAAGTTTTTAAAATATGACACGTTTTTGAAAAAATTAGCCTTAAAGTCGCTACTAGCAAATCTGTGCACGGAAAACTTCACCCTGCGGAGAACTATGTTAATTATTAAGAATTTATATATGAATATATCGAATCAAATATGGACAAGACTATAGAAAAGTTTATAAAAAAAAAATCAGCACGCTAGGACTTATGGTTTTCGAGAAATTGAATTATTAATAGGCGTGTTAAGATAGGCGCGCTCGAACCCGTCTGCGTGCGTCGGTCGGTCAGTTTCCGCGTATAGCACGAGGGTGTTCTTACAATGCAATATAGATGTGACAAGTGTCAGTTCGAGTTATTGTATGCTAAAAATAGTTCGTGGGTTGCTGTGTTTTGATACTTTTTTAAAATATCATAAAAAAATTTAATATAAAATTGGTAAGCTGTTTTTTTTAAGTGCGGTATAATAATAATTGTTTGCAGTTTGGTGTATTCGTAAGATATTAACAATGGACAATAGATTGTGTTTAATTTGTGGGAAGTGGATCAGAGGGAATGTTTCGAAGAATAGTTGCTGCAGCTAAATTTCAGTCGTTAGATTTGCATGACATTTTATGCTATGAGTTAACATCTGTACCAATGAGCTTATTTCATGAGGATGAAACCATGAGGAAGACTACAAAATCAGATATAATAAAAAAAATTTAGCCATTGGGCCAAACCACTACTCCTTACAGTGTGAGTTCTTTCCTAATTGACGGCATGGTTTTACTACAAGAAATGAATGAAAAAACATTTAGTACCTTTGATGAACTTGCTTTCGCTTATTTTCGAAATGTCCTTGCTTCATCTCGAAAACATGGCGCCTCAAGAATTACAATTGTTTTCGACAATTATTGCTATCCTAATTCTATAAAATCCTTGGAGCGGCATCGCAGAGGCGACTGCAGTCAGTCACAAAAATATGAGGTTTCCGGAAACAGAAAAGTTATAAAATTTCGAAATTTTTTACAAATATCAGAGAATAAACGTTCTTTATTAAAATTTTTGTGCAGTTATATCCTTGAAAATGCAAAGAAAGATCTGACACAGAACGAGACACTTATTATTGCTGGTGGATTTGAAAACCCTCATTTATGTTATTCGGTTAATAAAAGTGGTGTAACTGAATTGAACGACTTAAAATGTAACCACGAAGAAGCCGATACACGTTTAATTCTACGATTTAGAGAAAATAGCTTCTGTTCCTATAAAAGAAGCATTTGAAATAGCAACAAAATTTGTTTTAGCTCTTTATAGGAATAAGAATAAATCAATTAAAACATTAAATGAGTTAAGATACCATCTCAGTATGACATCTCAAAAATCTGCATCAGAATTGCCACCAACTGACGATTCTTTTCAGCAGCATATTTTAAGGTAAGTTTCTGTAGTTACCCGAATTTTAAGTATTAATTCCTGTCGCTTTAGATGTGTTTACCAACTTAAAATTTGGATGTCCAGTTATATACCAAATATACCAATAATTGATGCCACAAAATTTGGATGGACAACCAACGATGCTGGAAATTTGGTACCTGTTCTCTGCACCATTGAGCCTGTACCCATTGCAGTTAGAACATTGTTAATGATATTTTGTTCCGATAAACTGTGCAATACAGCAAAATGTATCTGTGTAAAAGAGGGGCTCAAATGTTGTCTAGAGTGCTCGTGCAAACATTGCAATAATTTGCAGAAACCCGAAGAGGCCGATACAGATACCGATGAAGATATACAATTTTAGCAGGTATTTGCTTTCTATCAGGTAGTCGAAAATGTCTAATTTGAAAGAGCTAACATTGAATTTTCATCTCTATGTGAAATTTAACATGCGTAAAATGTTGTTGTCCTAGCTTATAAACTAAATACTTATATTACGAATAAATAATTTCGTTATTTAATTCTCTATTTTTATTATTATAAGTTTTTAGGAAACTTAACTTATGTTAAAACGACTGCTTCTAGATATAAGGATATCTGATAAACTATTCTGTGAAATTAAAAAACTAAACACATATAAATTGTTAAAGGTATAAAAATATTGTAAACAATCAGGATGTAAATGAAACGCGTACGCTCGCTTCAACCGATATATTTATAATGCCTTGCCTAAATAGTTCTTATTTATACACAAGTCCTCCGACTCAGCATTACTTGAGTAACATAAACATTAAATAGTAATATTAAATAAACACGAACTAATATTAATCACTTCCTTGTCTCCTTGAGGCGGGTGGCATCTTAACAACAAAATATTGTTTCCATTTAATGAAACAATATTTGAAGTTAACCGCCGATATTACTGACATATTACTGACTGTTTTATTATTGACATTATTATATGTATGTACCTACTATGTAATTAAATACTGAATATATGTATATAATATCAGCTACTTGACATAACTACTTATATTGGGCCGCACAGTGCGTGCCACTCCGAATCGGACGAGCCGCACTTATTTCTCCACAAAAACGCAGCGCATTAATAATTCGATTTCTCGAAAACCATAAGTCCTAGCCTGCTGATTTTTTTTTTATAAACTTTTTTATAGTCTTGTCCATATTTGATTCGATATATTCATATATAAATTCTTAATAATTAACATAGCTCTTCGCAGGGTGAAGTTTTCCGTGCACAGATTTGCTAGTAGTGACTTTAAGGCTAATTTTTTCAAGAACGTCACATATTTTAAAAACTTAATTTTTGCCATCGGAAGCGGTGCAATTTCTTCTATAAGTAGCCAAAATTTCATGGTCATATCCCGAGCCGTTGATTTAGTAGCGCGATGTATGTTTTAAAAAACGTGTTTTTCAAATTATTTCGCGGGCAAGGAAAAAATGATTTTGCAAAATTCGTCCCTACTAAAAAAAGTTGTAATTCACATGATGAATGGCCAAAACTATGTTCTAAATGATGGCGAAGGTCCGAGTTAGTTATACCTAAAAAAAAAAAACTGCCAGAAATAAGCGAGCTAGAGGAGCGATTTTCCTGCTCTAATAGCCATATTTACTTGAATTCTGTAATAATATTGGCAAAAAATATAACGTTAAACTTATAATAATGTTATTAATATGGTAGCATTAGTCACAACATATATTTCTGCTTCTCTCGGTCTTTGGTATTATTTGTAGAATCGATCATTCATATAAAGAGGTGTTCTTAAAATTTGTGAATGAACAAGGGAACTTTTCAAATGCAAAAGTCGGTTAAACAAAAAAAATAAAACATTTAAACTGTGATATTTTTTAAATAGGACACCAAGAAAATTATAACAACAATTTATTTTAAATATAAGCTTACCATCAGGTGGCATATATTAGACATAATGGTTTTTGCCAAGATTTCATCTGAAATGTTAATTTTTCTTTTATTTGCACAGGGGCTGCTGAAGTCGCTAATGCTTCAAAGTCTTGGAAGGACACCGAAATGGCATTGCATCGTGATTGAAGAGGACAAAAGAAAGAACAGAGAGGGTGTCAAAAAAGAGAGAATGTTAGAGAATAATACAAACTAAGATAATTATAAAAAGACGAAGTGTGCAAAACGTTAAGAGAAAGTGAGATATACATTTATCTTACGTTTTATTGCACACTTGGCTTATTTCTTGTAATATAATATTCAATGTGACTTAATGTATATATATAACTATATCATACTGTACTAGGTAATATAATATATAACTTTTAAATTCCATAAAAATTGTATTTTTGACACTTGACACTTGAATTTGTAGAGCAAGGAGTTAATTTAAAAAAAATAAAAATGCCCTAACTTGTTTTTCCATAGCACAATAGAAATAAAATGTTTGCATAAATTTGTCATTTGGTGTTGATAAATAAAAATACCAAGTATTAAAATCAATCTATTTGAATAATTTTTCTAGATGGTAATTATATATTATCATTTTTTTTATCTTTTTAGCTTCTCTAACCACATTTATTCCCTTCGAAATAGAATCCAATCACTGGATTCTATTTCGAAAGAAATGCATGTGGTTAGAAAACTCAAAAATAAACATAAATACCCTCTGCTGTGAATACACCTTAAAAGTGGTGGAGGGGGAGGTACCTATATGTTTTGCATAGTATGTCCCAACAACATTTTCAAGACGTCCTCTCTAGACCTACATTCGTCCCACATAAGTCCTGGATTGGACGTCCTCGGGACACTCCATTTTGCTGACACGGAACATCCCTCAAACGTCCTCGGTACGTTTTAGGTCGGTAAAGTACGTTCTCGGTACGTTTTCAAGTCCACTGGGTACGTACTTGGGACGTTTTTGGGACGGCCATGTGCTATTAGGGTGTATGTAACAAAAATTATTATTAGCTTAAACAACATGAGTTTTACACAAAACGGGTAAGTATATCATTAAGACTTATTCCGGAAAAATATCAAATTCATCTAAATTTAAAATTACAAGGTCTTCATCCAATGTACCCGTATTTACTAAAATTTCAATCCCCTCTGTTCCACTATGTTATCAAATTTACACATACCTATTTTCCTCTTCCATTACTACGCGTTACACGCATTCTGTTCAGTTTCTGCATTAAGACTTAGTATAATTTTATATAATACACACATATTCTAAAAAAAATATCTTTTTTATTGCTTAAATAACGACGTATTTCCCGGACGTGGAAAGATATCTGTTCTGATTTATTAATTTTTCCCTGCGTAAACTTCGCTTACAAATTTACCAATTGGAGACAATGGCACACGTTCCCTATCTTTACAAGCACTGCATTTTAAACTGAGATGAACTATAGCTAATAAAATAAGCTAGTTAAAAAAATCGGTAAAGGTATTTACACAGAACTTCCCTCGTTATTTGTGCATGGCAGTCACTCTAAAAAATTAATAATTACGAAATGACATTGAGAATAATAATCGAAATATAGTTATTGCTATTATTACAAAGAAAACTTGATAAGTTTTGGTCAAAAAAATATACAGTTTGCTCATCCAACAGCAAAAGTTCAATACTAAATAGCAGGTGCCACATATGGCAGGCTTGCGCAAATACCTTTACAAATATCTATCATGACTGAATTATTTCTTGGGATGACCACCCTGTACATTTTTCAATAAAAGTATAATAGGTGCATATGCCAGATATTATTGCTATCTGTCACATTTTCAATCCAACATTCACGTAATGGAGTGGAAGTATAGTGGCGGTTAAAAAATTTAATTTTTTTTGAAATTTTTCAAAAATGTTGGTAAAAAAATTTTCAAAATTTTTACTTCTAAAATAGGTTTAAAATGTCAAACGTAGAAATTTTAAATTTGAGCAAAAAGGAAAGTTTCCTTCTATTCTTTATTAGTGGTAAAGAAAAGTTTAAAAGTTAAAAATTATATGATTTTTAAATAGGTTTAGAATGCTATGAAACGTGAAAATTTTAAATTTGAGCAAATAAAAAAAAATCGACCTATTTTGGTAGTAAAATCTTTTTGAAAAATGTTGGTGAAAAAAATTTTCAAATTTTTTTTTTCTGAGATAGGTTTAGCATGTCATGAAACGTGAAACTTTAAAATTTGAGCAAAAAAAGTTTCCATCTATTCTAGTGTTAATTTTTTTTCCAAACTGGTAACAAAATGTTGCAATTTTTTTTTTCCGAAATTGGTTTGGAATTGTCATGAAACGTGGAAATTTTAAATTTGAGCAAAAAAAAATTTTTCGTCTATTCTATAGATGTACCGACTAGGGTTTTTGCCGACTAGTCAGTAGCCGACTAATCGACTTTTCATAAAGCCGACTAGTCGACCCAGCCGACTATTTTTAAATGCCAGCAAAATACGCGGCCAATTTCTTCGCGCGCCGACTTCGATAAACTTCGCGTGCCATGTCTCGTCGTCGCAGGCCGCTGGCCGACGCGACGGACCTATCAACAGTCACGAACACGTATTTTCTGCTTTGTTGTTTACTTTACTTCACTTAGAACATTGTTTGCTTTGCCGGTTGTTTTAAGGTTAGTTTTTGTGTGTATTGGATTTAATTTTAGCTGCAGAACTATTAGATATAGATATGTCGAAAACAAGTAAAAAAAACGTCACGTGTTTGGTTATTCTTTGATGAAACTCAAGGAGACAATGGCAATAAAGTGAAGTTTAATCAATGCCAATCGTTAGTTTCTCGCGGTGGCCGCGGAAAAGCAGCTAATACCTCAAATATGAACAATCATATAACATTGTGGTATGTGATGTATTGTAATACATCACATACTTACTAATATAGAGTAATGTATACTAGAACAATGTATTTTTTATTTAGTTTTAATATTTTCTATACTGTATCTGATCCCTCGAACCTTACTGTTTATTTTGTGTCATGTAGTATGTACTATGTAGTGAAATACAGTGTTTTTTGTTTAAATTTTGTTCCAATATTTTACACATGCTTTGCTTTACTTTATTAAAATATTATTAAAAACGCCCTCTTAATAATTCAGCAAGGTATGTTTTATTTTTTTCGCCGACTAGTCGCCTAATAGTCACCGACTAGTCGCCGACTACAAAATTGGCCGAATAGTCGGCTTTCCCGACTAGTCGGCTTTCCCGACTAGTCGGCCACTAGTCGGTGCATCCCTAAATTAGTAGTGATAAATAGATTAAAAATGTTTTCAATTTTTTTTTATTTTTCAAAAACATTTTTAAATTTGTTTCAATAGTTTTAGAATGCCATGGAAACGTGGATAGTTTAAATCTGAACAAAGAAAAAAATCTATCTAGTGGTAAATTTTTTAAAAAATAGTTAAAAAAATTTCTAATTTTTCTTTTAAATAGATTTAGAACGCTATGAAACGCGTAAATTTTAAATTTGAAAAAATAAAAAAAATTCCATCTATTTTAGAAAAAAAATTTTCAAAAAAATTTTTTTTAATCAGGCTTAGAATGCCATGAAACGTGGAAATATTAAATTTGAAGAAAGAAAAAAATTTTTTTCATCTATTTTAGTAGTAAAAAATTGTTCAAAAATGTTGGTAAAATTTTTGTTTTTTTTTTTTTATTTAGGCTTAGAATGCCATGAAACGTGGAAATTTTAAATTTGAGCAAAAAAAATATTTTTTTTCAACTATTTTAGTAGTAAAAAATTTTTCAAAAATGTTGGTGAAAAAATTTTCAAAAATTTTTTTTTCCGAAATAGGATTAGCATGTCATGAAACGTGGGAATTTTAAATTTGAGCGAAAAAAAATTTTTTTCACTATTTATTCCGTTTAGACGGTCCACCCTGTATATTTTCCAGTGAAAATTCTACCATTTCTTCGCTGTCAGTAGGGTCAACTACCTACCAAATTTGACTGCTCTCCGTCAAGTAGTTTTTTTAGTTAATGCACCAACAGACAGACAGGCAGACAGACAGACAGACAGACAGACAGACTGACGGAATTGAAAAACCTATATTTTCGTAATCTCCGTGATCTGAAACGTCAGAATCCGAAAAAATCTCGGAGGGTGATTTTTTCTCGAATACAATACTTCCCTTCGGTATGCGAGGGAAGTAAAACGAATATTTTATTTCTAACTAGGTAGGTAGGTAGGTAATAAAATAGATCAAACTGCAATTCACACTGAAAATACAAAGTGAATATAATTTTAATAATTAATAGAAAAAATAACTAATTTATTTATTGATATAACGATAAAAGTATGAATGGTAAAAATTCCTTCAGGTTACGCCATTGCATGTCTATTTGTCGAGGGCATAAATCAACGGTCAAAAGTCAAATTATGATGACTACGTATATCTGTAGATAATTTATGAAAAATGTCGCTATAGATAAAACCTCAATGACAAATATTCTACTATTGTTAGTATTGTTATGTTAAGATATTATTGCTCAAAGGCGTTTGAACTAACGTATCGGTCTGACGGTGTAATTGTTTAATTAGTTACCTATATAAAAAATATTTTCTGAATTGTGAGTTATCTATTATGATTACTAAAAGAACGTAAATATTAGTTTTTTCGTAATTATTCTAATAAGGTCAAGTTAGGAGTCTTTTTAACCCGTACAAATACCGCATTCTGCATAATAAGTCTATCTTGTGTCAATTTGAAAATCATAAAAAAGACCGACAAGGAAATAGTTCATAATGCCAGCGATGTCATGAGCGTCGACCTACAAATTTTAGAATCGCTTTTAATTATTGTAAATATTGTCTTACTACTTTATATTAATTGATAGCCACGATGTAAATTGTTTATTTATAAAAAATAATGTTAGTTTGATGAACAACTCCATAAATGATTCAATAATAGTAAATAAATATCATTTAACCTACGGCTATGCTACTGGCAATGTTAAGAATGTACCAAGAGTAGGTATATAACAATATAACTGACATGTAATGGTGAGCCAGGTAAACAATCCACTACTTTTGTTTGGGGTAAGCGCATAACATATCTGGTTAACTATATCTGTATGCGGATCTCGGTGTTATTCTATTGAAAACAGGCTTTGTAATAATTATAGGATACATTTTATTTATCCTCGTAGCAACCTAAATTCATATCCGGAAACAAAAAATATGGTTGTATAGAAAAAGAAATTGTAAGAAAGATTTGTTTTTCGATGGACGTAATCTGAAGTGGCGAATTTAACCTAAAAAAATCGGTAAAGTTACTTACACAGAACTTCCCTCGTTATTTGTGCATGGCGGTCACTCTAAAAAATTATTAATTACGAAATAACATTGAGAATACAGATCGGAATATAGTTATTGCTATGATTACAAAAAAACCTGATAACTTTTGGTCAAAAAAATATACAGAGTGCTCATCCAACAGCAAAAGTTCAATACTAAATAACAGGTGCCAAATATGGAAGTCTTGCGCAAATACCTTTACAAATGTCCACCATGACTGAATTATTTCTTGGGATGCCAATATTCAATAAAAGTATATAATAGGTGCATATGCCAAATATTATTGCCATCTGTCACATTTTCAATTCCACATTCACGTAATGGAGTGGAACTATAGTGGTGGTTAAAAAATGTAAAAAATTTTCAAAACTTTTTTTTTTTGAATAGGTTTAGAATGTCACGAAACGCGAAAATTTTAAATTTGAGCAAAAAAAAATTTTTCGCTCTATTCCAGTGTTAAATTTTTTTCCAAAATGGTGAAAGGATGTGGCAAATTTTTTTTTCCGAAATAGGTTTTACATGTTATAAAACGTGGAAATTTTAAATTTGAAAAAAAAATATTTCGTCTATTCTATAATAGTGATAAATAGATTACCTAAACATGTTTTCAAAATTTTTTTAAAATTTTTCAAAAACATTTTTAAATTTGTTTGAATAATTTTAGAATGCCATGGAAACGGGGAAATTTTAAATCTGAACAAAGAAAAAAAATTCCATCTATTTTAGTGGCAAAATTTTTTTCGAAATTTTTTAAAAATTTTCAATTTTTCAATTTTTTTTTTAAATAGATTTAGAGCGCTATGAAACGTGGAAATTTAAAATTTTAAGAAAAAAAATCGGTAAAGGTATTTACACAGAACTTCCCCCGTTATTTGTGCATGGCAGTCACTCTAAAAAATTAATAATTACGAAATGACATTGAGAATAATAATCGGAATATAGTTATTGCTATTATTACAAAGAAAACTTTACAAGTTTTTGTCAAAAAAATATACAGATTGTTTTTTCTGAAATACCTAGGTTTAGAATGTCATGAAACGTGGAACTTTTAAATTTGAGCATTCTAGTGTTAAATTTTTTCCAAACTGGTAACAAAATGTTGCAAAATTTTTTTTTCCGAAATTAGTTTGGAATATCATGAAACGTGGAAATTTTAAATTTGAGCAAAAAAATTTTTTTCGTCTGTTCTATAGTAGTGATACATAAATGGATTAAAAATGTTTTCAAATTTTAAAAAAAATTTTTCAAAAACAGTTTTAAATTTGTTTGAATAGTTTTAGAATGCCATGGAAACGTGGATAGTTAAAATCTGAACAAAGAAAAAAAAATTCTATCTTAGTGGTAAAATTTTTTAAAAATAGTCAAAAAAATTTCTAATTTTTCTTTTAAATAGACTTAGAACGCTATGAAACGTGGAAATTTGAAATTTGAAGAAATAAAAAAAAAATTCCATCTATTTTAGTGGTAAGCAAATTTTCAAAAATGGTAAAGAAAAATTTCAAATTTTTTTTTTTTTTATCGGGCTTAGAATGCCATGAAACGTGGAAATTTTAAATTTGAAGAAAGGAAAAAAATATTTCATTTTAGTAGTAAACATTTTTTCAAAAATGTTGGTGAAAAAATTTTCAAAAATTTTTTTTTCTGAAATAGGTTTAGCGCGTCATGAAAGGTGGAAATTTTAAATTTGGGCAAAAAAAAATTTTTTCACTGTTTATTCCGTTTAGACGGTCCACCCTGTATATTTTCCAGTGAAATTTCTACCATTTCTTCGCTGACAGCAGCGTCAACTACCTACCAAATTTGACTGCTCTCCGGCAAGTAGTTTTTTAGTAAATGCACCAACAGACAGACAGACAGACGGAATTGAAAACCTATATTTTCGTAATCTCCGTGATCTGAAACGTCAGAATCCGTAAAAATCTCGTAGGGTGATTTTTTCTCGAATACAATACGTAAATAAAAAAAAACTATGACATTAATCGAAAAAAGTTGAATTAGAAAGTTGTAGGTGCTAAGATCTTTCGATATATATAAAAAAAACGTCAAAAATCGCTTATTTTGTTTTCACTGTATCTTTTTCAAATTTACGCTGAAAATAAAAATATTGCGGAAATGTAATACCAACATAATGGCGCTCCGCCCCAGTTTAGGAATATTGTGAGAAATTTCCTAAATTACAATTTTCCAAATATGTGGATAGGTTGAAATTGACCTCATTATTGGCCTTCAAGGTCACCGGATTTCAATCCTGTTGATTATTATCTCTGAGGACATTTAAAATCAAGGGTATATAATGTAGCCATTAATAGTAGAGATGAACTTTTGGAACGCGTTAATAACGTTTGCGTAGAAGTTAGAAATAATCCAGATATGATTAGACGTGCAATTAGAAATATTACTACTAGAGCAAGGAAATGTATTCAACGAAATGGAAGCCACTTTGAACAGTTGCTGCAGTTATGTATTTATTACTTTCACTTATTTATTATTATTGTATAAACATGCATTAAAAATTATATTAATTTTAAATATAGACTAACAAAATTAAGTAGAATTTTGACTTATGTGTGCAAATCTACATTGTTTTTAAAATTATTTCACAATAGTTCACTTACCAAGTCTAGAAGTGTAAGAATTATCACGGCTGCAATATACAGGGTGATTCAATAATTATGACCAGAGAAACATTTGGCCAAAATCAATCAAACACCTGTATCTGTCGTGTAATTTGGAACCGCCAAAGTGCTCACAAATAACGTATGTATATACATATGTACTTTTAACTTTGAAACACCCTGTATACTGCCCTCCACTACGTGAATGTTAAAGTAAACAAAATTAATAAACAAAACTTTAAAAGGTGTGACATAATACGGAATATTATTCTTAACTTGACGCAAGAATTTGATTTCATTTAGTCAGAGTTCAGTATAATTAGTTTTGATTCCAAATACAAACTATTAGAATTTAAACTCAGGTTACAACATTTTGTGTTCTCTTTTGCCTTCTTATAAGCATGAATATGTCGGGGTCCCTTCCTGTAAGTACCTCTACACACTAAAATACTAAATTATTTAATCAAAATATACAGGGTGTTTCGTGAGTGACTGGCCATACGCTAGTGAGGGGTAGGGAATCTTAACACAATTTAAGAATGACCTTTATTAGATCTCTAATGCCTCTCGTTTCTGTTATACAGTATGTTTTTTATTTTTTGCCAAAATTTAGATCGGTCGTATTTTTTTAATGGCTATAGCAAATTGTACGAAATTTAATAGACATGTTTTACTAATAGAGGTCTACATAATTCAGTATCGAAAAAAAAAAAAAGTCAGGGCCTGAGCCAATTTTAGTGTGTCTGAACCATGAAGTTAGTTTTTTGGCAAACTTTTAACGCCTCGAGAATGAACAGCTGAGTTTCACAATAAATCCATTTAAAAAATATTTGGATGACTTTCGGTCACAAAAACATCAGTAACTACATGGATGACATTAATTTTGTGGGGAAAGATTTAATTTTACTGTCTGTTTGTTAGAATTTGCTACAACGATAAAAAAATGTAAAAATGTGTAAATGTCAACAAAGGTAAAAAAAAAATTACATTTTTAAAAATGTGAACAAACAAAATTTTTATTTATTAGAACAAATACAAAAGAGTAAAAATTATATTGAAATGAAATAACTGAGACAATGGAGCTCCTAAATAGTTAGTACAATTAGTTAAAAAGAATTTGATCCAGTACAATTACATGAAATTAAAATAACTGTATAAAAACTGAAATAATGCAAATGGCTGTTTTTTAAAGTTTTCCAAACTCTTACATGAGGGACTCCTAAAGCTGCACCTACTCTTCGTATACTAATTGAAGGATTTTGGTGCACTATCCCCAGAATTTCATTTTCTTCATTTACATCTTGTCGAATAGGACGTTCACCTCGCAAAGGAGCTGAAGGAAATTTCCCGTCTTGTTTTGCGTAATTGTGAACAAAAAAAAATGTTGATTTATTGGGAATTCGTCGATTGGGAAACCGTCGACGATATTCTAACGGAGGCCCTGGAGTTCCCATTACAAAAACCATAAATGTAACTAATGTCAACGTACTCTTCAGAATAAGACATTTTAACTTTAGTATTTTTAACTAAGTAGTTTAACAGTTTAAGTGCTGCCTCAAACAAGCAAGAACAAAGTTTTTGACAGGTACTTTGAGTATTGTCTAGGGCAAATGCTTATCAAGAGATTTTTGAAATAGATTTATATGGTTGTTAATTCTCTAATCATTAAAAGTCTGTAAAAACTGACTAAACATTTCAATTACATTATTATAATATTATATTGAAGTTGGAGGCAGACATTTTGAACATTTTTTGTACTCATTTTTTTTTTAATTATTTTTTGTTCGTTACATTTTAGGTGTGTTATTTTAATTTCATGTAATTGTATTGGATCAAATTCTTTTTAACTAATTGTACTGTATTTAGGAGCTTCATTGTCTCAGTTATTTCACTTCAATATAATTTTTACTCTTTTGTATTTGTTCTAATAAATAAAAATTTAGTTTGTTCACATTTTTACATATTTAATTTTTTTTTTTTACTTATGTTGACATTTACATATTTTTACATTTT
The DNA here is from genome assembly GCA_963583905.1 of Stenurella melanura. Classification (NCBI taxonomy): domain Eukaryota; kingdom Metazoa; phylum Arthropoda; class Insecta; order Coleoptera; family Cerambycidae; genus Stenurella; species Stenurella melanura. Next base: position 10,574,326 of record OY757317.1, read on the forward strand.
TTTATCGTTGTAGCAAATTCTAACAAACAGACAGTAAAATTAAATCTTTCCACACAAAATTAATGTCATTCATGTAGTTACTGATGTTTTTGTGACCGAAAGTCACCCAAAAATGTTTTAAATGTATTTATTGTGAAACTCAGCTTCTCGAGGCGTTAAAAGTGTGCCAAAAAAACTAACCACATGGTTCAGACACTCTATTAGACTATTTTAAAAATCTGTGTTGGACATTGCCAAAGTCTATATACAGAATGATGTTTTTAGGTTAGATCCAAAATTAAAAAAATTGGCTCACGCCCTGACTTTTTTTTTGTTTTGTTTTCGATACTGAATTATGTAGACCTCTATTAGTAAAACATATCTATTAAATTTGGTACAATTTGCTACAGCCATTAAGAAAATACGACCGATCTAAATTTTGGCAAAAAATAGAAAACACGCTGTATATCAGAAACGAGAGGCATTAGAGATCTAATAAAGGTCATTCTTAAATCGTCTTAAGATTCCGTACCCCGTCACTCACGAAACACCCTGTATACTGTTGTATTAGATTAATACATGCTTAAAATTTAATTTTTATACTTAAGGAGAAAACAACTGTTTCGCGACTCACTTAATAATAATTATAACCCCTTCAAGGCCTCCCTCAAGACATATATTTATTAATATCGGGAATAGAGTAGAAAAAATAGGGGCAGAATCTCGTTAACGAGGTTACTTTTGCCGAAATAATTGTGGTAACAGTGGTTAGAAAATTTGATTAAAAAAGTTGAAATGTTTATGTTTCTCGTGCACCGTGCACTCCTTTCCACACTACCTTTGATATAGAGTACAAGATGCGTCTTTTTTTTAGTGATTTCCCCAATAGGCATAATCCACGTCTATTTGTGTTTGGAAAATGTTAAAGTATTAAAGAAAATAAGCAATCTTATCATTCTTTTTATTTGAAAAATGATTATTTATAAAGAAATTATAAAAATAATTATAAAATAATAAAAACAAAAATAATTTATTTATTTTTGTTTTTATTTAAAAAATCGGTAAAGTTATTTACACAGAACTTCCCTCGTTATTTGTGCATGGCGGTCACTCTAAAAAATTATTAATTACGAAATGACATTGAGAATACAGATCGGAATATAGTTATTGCTATTATTACAAAAAAACCTGATAACTTTTGGTCAAAAAAATATACAGAGTGCTCAGCCAACAGCAAAAGTTCTAAATAACAGGTGCCAAATATGGAAGGCTTGGGCAAATACCTTTACAAATGTCCACCATGACTGAATTATTTCTTGGGATGCCATTATTCAATAAAAGTATATTATAGGTACATATGCCAAATATTATTGCCATCTGTCACATTTTCAATTCCACATTCACGTAATGGAGTGGAAGTATAGTGGTGGTTAAAAAATATAAAAAATTTTCAAAACTTTTTTTTTGAATAAGTTTAGAATGTCACGAAACGCGAAAATTTTAAATTTGAGCAAAAAAAATTTTTTCGCTCTATTCCAGTGTTAAATTTTTTTCCAAAATGGTGAAAGGATGTGGCAATTTTTTTTTTTCCGAAATAGGTTTTAAATGTCATGAAACGTGGAAATTTTAAATTTGAAAAAAAAAAAAATTTCGTCTATTCTATAATAGTGATAAATAGATTACCTAAACATGTTTTCAAATTTTTTTAAAAAAATTTCAGAAACATATTTAAATTTGTTTGAATAATTTTAGGATGCCATCGAAACGTGGAAATTTTAAATCTGAACAAAGAAAAAAATTCGATCTATTTTAGTGGTAAAATTTTTTTCGAAATTTTTTAAAAATTTTCATTTTTTTTAAATAGATTTAGAGCGCTATGAAACGTGGAAATATAAAATTTTAAGAAAAAAAATTCCATCTATTTTAGTGGTAAAAATTTTTTCAAAAATGTTGGTAAAAACTTTTCAAACATTTTTTTTCTTTTAAATAGGTTTAGAATGCCATGAAACGTGGAAATTTTAAATTTGAACAAAGGAAAAAATTTTTTTAGTGGTAAAAATTTTTTCAAAAATGGAAAAAAATTTTCAAAAATTTTTTTTCCCGAAATAGGATTAGCGCGTCATGAAACGTGGAAATTTTAAATTAGAGCGAAAAAAAATTTTTTTCACTATTTATTCCATTTAACCCTGTATATTTTCCAGTGAAATTTCTACCATTTCTGCGCTGACAGTAGCGTCAACTACCTAGCAAATTTGACTGCTCTCCGTCAAGTAGTTTTTTAGTAAATGCACCAACAGACAGACAGGCAGACAGACAGACTGACGGAATTGAAAAACCTATATTTTCGTAATCTCCGTGATCTGAAACGTCAGAATCCGTAAAAATATCGGAGGGTGATTTTTTCTCGAATACAATACTTCCCTTTGGTATGCGAGGGAAGTAAAAAAGATTATTTTTTTTATTATCTATTATAACAATTTTTTTTGTTTAAAAAATGTTTATTTTAATAACAACAATTATTATAAAATGGTTATATAATTAATTTTGTATTCATCAGAGCAATTATGGTCCTTCATCAGATTCCATTTCAATTTCCATGTCTATCTCTTCATTATCTTCTTCTTTTGTTTCCAGTGTTTCCATAGTTTCAGTTAAGAAACACAATGGATCTACATCTTCCGTAGGCTCGTCATTATTAACGTATTTTAAGTCGCATTCTACATTTAATTACAAATATTACACACATAGATACAGTTAAGGAGTGAGTACAATTTTTTTAATCGAATTTTCTCGAAAACCGTTAGTTTTACGAAAATAAGTAATACTATGTTTCTTGTAGGCAATTTCCTATATAAGCTACGAATTGGATAAGAACTATTTTTTCGATAAAAGTAACCGTTAACGAGATTCTCATTTTCAGCGGCACACATATCGCAGGGGACTTTTGGGATATTGTTTAGAACTACAAAAGGAACGTTTACACGAAAATCTAGCTTTCCGAGGATTTCTCCGAACTTTGACCTTTTTTGTGCAAATTTATTCTTGAGTTTTCTGTTACTCTCCTTCGAGGGACGCCCTGTATATCGAGTGATATCATTGAATAAATACGGGTGGGATGGGTCTACTAGTAAGTACGCCAAGTGCCAATTTCCTGTTAGTTATGCAACCATAGAATCAATCTGATGATATGATGCTTGTATAAAATAACATTGGCTATATTAAAATCCTTTGTCGCTGTCGCTGGTAAAAAGTATCACGCATAGTTAGTACACCAAACGATACTTGACCTGTTATAATATTGCAAAAAATTATAGTGCACCACAAAGTGCCGACATAATTGCAACTTAACTGCCTTCGGATTATATTTTTTCTCTCGAAAACTGCCAAGTTTGCCACTCTGAAATTTATATGTCTAGAATATAGTGCTCTTTTAGCAGTGCTAGTACTATTTCCCACAAACCAGTAGGGGCGACGCACAGTGGGGCAAAACATTGTGGACAAAAATCGCCTGCCATCTCAAATTTTGACCAAATTTATTATATATTTTTTTAAAGCGCTCCTCAGGAATGTAGCTTTAACGCCCGACTGCTACAATTTTGAAATAAATAAAACATAAACTAAAAATATCAGACATTTTTTACAAAAATTATTGATCTAGATCAAATGAATCTATTATCACAAAAGATGTTCTATAATGAAATTACAAGGTACCAAATAAAGCAAAATACTCTTGCGTAGCAAAATACATACAAATTTGTCTTACGTCTTACCTAAAAAATAGATCGAAATACAAGGTGTAATTAGTTTCATGTCATTAAAAAAAACTGGTAATAGGGATCGACTAGACAAACAAAAAACCTATATGACTTTTTTCTCTAGGGGCACTTTGAAAAAAACTGACCTAGATTTAAAATTTGAGTGTTAAAGTAGGAAACATTTGAGAACCCCTGTTTTTCAGTGTCAATGGATGTTGTAGTTCCAAATATTAGAAATATTAAAAAACTGTAATAGCCGACTGTTCCCGCCGGAAGAAGTGCGGCACTTTGATGGGATTACTTGTGCCGAACTTTTTATACCACTAATAACGAAAATGTAAATAATTCCTTCTCTTTCGGCACAACTCAAGCATAGCATAACCGCAGAGGTATAAATATGATTTGTTTACATGTGTTTTTTAATTTGGAACAAAGTTATTGTAGCTTTTATTGTCGTTTATAAGAATTTATAAAATTTAAAAGTGGTTTATTAACATTTGTAACACTCTGTTAAAAGCTTAAAAAATTGGTAGTTATTTTATGAAATTGGAGAACGAACAGTTAGACGTCCGAGATACGATAACAGAAAATAGTTGTGTATTTTAAGTTAGAAAAAATCTGATTTTTTTTTTAACTAATTGAATTTGAATTTTTCTCAATCAGGTATCCAAAACTAAAAATCGAGTCTTTGGTCTCTATGAAAATCAATGTAAACAATAATGAACAGATCAAAACAAGACAGCGAATATTAATAATAATAATAATAACCGTACCTTTAATGCCCAGTAGGTAACACCCAATAACTGAACAATTCTTGGGAATTTTTCACAAAAATTGTTCGAAATGACCTGAATCTCCAATTATACACATTTTGGCACGTCGAACTAAGGACATATACACTCCGTTCAACACATTTAGTAAATTAGGATAATTTTTTATGGTTTCTATGCACATTAAAATACGTTGTTGCAATTGTTCTAAAGTATCAATTGGATCACGGTAAACCAGAGATTTATAATGCTCCCAAAAATAAAAGTCCATCGGATTTAAGTCGAGCGATCTAGCCGGCCATGGTACTGGTCCGCCACGTCCAATTCTGTTCAAAAAATTTCGAACAGCCAGACTAAAATGGACTGGCGCGCCATCGTGCAAATACCACATCCTTCTGCGCGTAGCCAAGGGTACACCTTCCAGGAAATTTGGCAATGTTTGTTGCAAAAAATTTAAGTATACATTACCATTTGATCTAGCGGAATTGTATAGGTTCAATTATTTCATTACCACAAAGCAAACAAATTAACGCTGAACAGTCGTTGAAAATGCGCCCTTGTTATTACACGTGGATTTTCATCTGTCCAATAGGGCACATTTTTAAAATTAAACAATTAACTTCATTTCTGGTAAAACACGACTCATCGGTGAAAGGCAGAACATTTAAAAAATCCTAATTTGCCGCGTGTTTTTTTATAATCCACCTACAAAATTGCATTCGCTCTGCAAAATCTTGAGGTTCTAGTGCTTGGTCACGTTGATAGTGCTAGGGATGTAAGTTCATATCTCTCAATGTCCTCCATACCACAAAATGGGATACTATCACACGGTTCGTGATATCGCGATTGCTTAAAGTTGGATCCTCTTCTACAAGTTCCAAAATTTGAACCCCAGCGTCAATTACCCTTTCCTCACGTTATGGACCACGTTCTCCTCCATGTCGATCGAGACGACCTGTTTCTCAAAGATCCTGGTCAATACTAACAAATGTACGAGCACAAGGATGACGTCGATTAGGGAACCTTAAACGACAAAGCTCTAACGCACTAGCTGCATTTCCGCCACTTTCTCCATACACCAAGTGCATATCCGCGAGCTCTGGATATGTGTAATCTCCCATAATGTTCAAAATCTGCGTTTTAAAACACCACACTAAACTGTGAATTAACGTTATCAATAAAGAAAACAAAAAGAAAAACTTTCTCCAAAATCCAAAAAGTAACACAAAAAGCACAAACGAGAAGTAATGTCTTACGTAATCAAGTACTAACGACATGAACGATAAGTCAATAAAACAAATCTTAACATAAGCGGCGCAAAATTCAAAAAGAACAAAAGCAACAGACAAAACCACGGAACGGATAGGTCGCGTCGTGTGTACGTTGTTTAACAAGTAAGGACACAAACGAAAATTATTGTTTGTTAATATTACAAGGAAGAGTATAGCACGCGAAATAAGATCATTTGGCAGCGAAACAACAAAAAACATGGCGGTGTCCTCTGTCGGTCGCTATTAACTGCGTTGTCGGCATGCTTTTCGATGACCCCCGTCGCGGCCTAATTATCTCTTAGGCTCACCATACTTATTTGAATGTCAGAGTATCATGTGCGACAAGACGCGAGGTAATAAAGCCTACCTCAATATGCCAGCAGTTCTTAAACATTAATTTATTAAGTATTTTGGAAATTTTTGTTTATTTTTTTCCCAAAACTATGAGCTTAGACCCCATGTTATATAAAGTTTTTCTGTTTGTCTTGTCGTTCCCTACCACCAGTTTTCTTTTAATGACATGAAACTAATTACACCCTGTATAAACGAGCAGAAAGGTGTGGAAAGATTAGCTGTAAAAACCTACCATAATCTAATGGTTCAATCCACGAACAAGCAGAAAGGTATACACAAGCCCTAAACCTAACTTAACTTAATGGATCAAATCACGATTTCTAAAAAATGGGCTTAAAAGAGCAAATTTACGTCATCCGAATGCGGAAAATTACAAAATTGGCCAATTTTATCATTTTCGTAAATGGGCTTAATATTTTCTGGAAATCGGGACAGCCTTCTGAATTTTCATCGTTGGAGTAGGAAAAGTGCCCAATTTACAATTTTCCGCACTCGGAAGACGAAAATTCGATTGTTTCAGTAAATTTTGTGCTATTCCAGGCTCATTTGATATGGATACATTTTTTTTACAAAACTGTTGTACCATTATTTTAGATTTCTTAGGTTATCTTTTAGGTACTGTTATCAAATTTGTAGCAGATGTCCATTGAAAATGCATTTATCCTGAACATTATAAAAAAAGTAATTTGGTTAAAAATAAAGCTGACAGGCGACGTTAGCCAATAAAAATGATTTATTAAATTTTTTTAGGTTATGTAACATATATTCGTATGTATTGTTGTTCGCAAAAGTATTTTTCTTCATTTGCTACCTTGTAATTCCATTATAGAACTTTTTTTGCGATAATAGATTCATTTGATTTAGATGAAAAAAATTAAAAATATTGCCTAGTATTATTTTTGATTTTTTAGGTTATGTTTTATTTATTTCAAAATTGTAGCCGTCGGCGTTGAAGCTACATTTCACACAAGCATTTAAAAATATCCATTTATTTATTTTTCCAGGAGACCATAAAACTATTGTATAGGAAACGACAGAACATTACAGGTGAACAAAATGCAAAATTAGATAAAAATATAGCATACAAATATAAATATACAGTAATATAAAAGTACATAGAACAGAATGTGAATAAGTTAAATATTAAACCCACATACCATCTCATGGATATGTACATCCATAGCATATACCTACTGATGGTTGAGAATGTTTTGAACACATATGTAGGACATGAGTAACTCTAGTATTATACATATGTGTACAATTTGTTAAGCTACCGGAAGGTAAAGAACTATACGTAAATATTGAAAATGTTAAATATTGGTAATAATTTAGGTTATTTTGTAAAGCTTGTGTATGTTTAAAATAGTTATATAAAATTTATTTCTTGTTAAACTATCTGTGTTTTATTACCTCTGAAGTAGTTCCCACGAACATCAAAATACTTAAACACTTTCATTCGATGCGTGCTGCACCAATCGTGTTGGTATCATCGAGATGATTAAAACTGTTCGTTTTAATCATCTCCCGATGATGCCAACATTACTGGGGCAACACGCATCGAGTGCAGTGTTCAATAAGTATTTTGATGTCCGTGGAAACTACTTCATATATGTGTTTCATATCTAGTGAATGTACATTGTATATGTTTATGTACGTTCATTGGATATGAAATAGATATGGAAGTCGGCGACAAATGTATATGCTAGGAATGTTAACTCCACATCCATTAGGTGTACATTAAATATGTTTTCTCCATCTTGTGGATATACATATCCATAGAATGAATATACAGTGTATGTACGTTGCATATCATTTTGTTATGTGTGAAAGATTATAAGATAATATATGCATCTTAAATTTAGTCAGCTGGTAGGCGATTTTTGTCCACAAATATAACTTTTTACCCCACTGTGCGACGCAATAAGGAAAAGATATCAATTGGTACATCACTGCCCTCGGCTTATATTCCTTTTCTCGAAAACTACAAAGTAGCCTCTCTAAATTTTCGAAGTATGCCTAGAATATAGTGCTCTTTTAGCAGGACTAGTACTAGTTCCCTAAAACCTGCAGGAGAGACGCAATAAGGTGTAACAAAAGTCAAGTTAAGGGTAGTCAAGTATGGCTATGTCGGATATTAAACAACCGTTATCTTGGCATTGCAAGTCCAGAGAATCTTTCATGCGGCAACACTTGAAACAAAGACTGGTGACACACTTAGTAGTTTTCGATTTCCTGAAAAATGGTATTACCAGTGCTAAAAAGAACACTGTATCTTAGATATACTGTAAGTAGCACACTTCATAGTTTTGGAGTTAACTTGAGAAAGGTGGTTGATTCTGAATCAGTCCGATCCTAATCTATAAAATCATATCTGCATAGAATTATTTAATGAAACAGTAAATATGTTTAATTTGAACTCTCCCTAAAAAAATAATTACATATTTTGTATAATTAATATTTATTAATGCTTTATGTTTCCTGTTGTACAATATTCTAATTCTATTAAATGCGTTTCTATGCATAAATATTTTGAATCATACTAATGCTATTATACTTTGTGATGAAATAATATATTGTATGTCTGATAATGTCATCAATACTTGTTTCAAATTCGCCTACTGTATGCTCTTAAAGAGAGTAAAATAAGAGAATGATCCTCTGCAGACCTGAAACATATGAAGTTGAAAATAAAGATATTTTCCGTTCAGACCAATAATATTACAGCTACTAATGTGGTAAGGGTGAGCGGTGTAAACTTCCCAATAGACAGGTAAACAGGACGTTGCATACGAGACATAGTCATTAGCATTGAATGTTTAAACCTGGAACTAGAGCTGTACCAATCGCATTCATATAACGACAATGTTGTTAGTTCACTCTGAAACGAAATAAAGTTACCATTAGAATAAACACTCTATTATAATTATAATGCTGTTATGCGCTGACGTCCCCTAAGGGCTGGAGCTGAAAGTTTCACGAGTGGTTAGGTACCAGTTGTGATAGGAAACTGCATATCTAGTCGAGGAATAATAATAATAATAATAATAATAATAATAATAATAATAATAATCTTTATTAACCACTTTAGATACATGGTTTGTATATGTGGCAGGTCAAGAGAAATGGTAAAATAATAGTGTATAAATGTAAATATGATATGATAATAACACTGAGCATTTAAGTACAAAATACATAAATAATATATAACAAATAAATAACAGATACAACAAACAATACATGCAAAGGGACAGTATAGTGCAAACAGATAATAAATAAAAGGAGCATAAAATCGTACCCTGTATTCGCTTAACTAGAGCAAGAATGTATGAACTCTTGAATATTATAAAATGCACCAGTCAATAACAAAGCCTTCAGCTTTTTTTTTTAAAACCTCACAAGACTTCGACATTTGTATTTCCAATGGCAGCTTATTGTATAGAGTTGTGCCAGTATAGTTAGGAGATTTTTTGAAATACTCATGATCGTGCCTTATCGTGCACATTCTGTTCCGCCCTCTAGTGCTGTAGGCATGAAAGTCACCGTTGACTTGAAGTTTACTTTTATTATTATGAATGAAGGTCAACAATTTCATGAGGTAAATCGATGTCACAGTAAATAATTGTGCGTTTTTAAATGTCTCCCTGCACGATTCACGGCAGGGTAAGTCAAACATAAGTCTAATTACCCTTTTTTGAATAACAAAGACCCTATTGATATCGCTTGATTGCCCCCATACATTAATGCTGTAAGCTATATGAGAGTAAATGACAGCATAGTACACATTTATTAGTGCATCTCTGTTAAGCACACTTTTTAGAGAGTTAATGACATAAAAACCTTTATTTAATTTGCAGCACACTACATCAATTTGATTATAAAAATTAAAATTTCGGTCAAGAGTGATACCTAAGAATTTTACTTGTTCACTACAAGCAAGTGTAAAGCCATTAAAATTAAAATTTAACTTAGGGTTATATCGATTTCTGCTAAAATCTACTACAACAGTTTTGTCATGATTAATTATCAAGCGATTATTATAGCACCATATATTAAATTCATTTAGTGAAATTGATACCCTACGATGTAATTCAGAAGGATCCGGATCAGAAATCATTATTGTGGTGTCATCAGCGTACATAAAAATTTTGCCTTGAGAAATGTGAGCTGGTAGATCGTTCACATATAATAAAAATATTAATGGTCCTAACACACTACCTTGTGGAGTTCCAATGTCAATATCATTTTTATTAGACAAAGTTGAACCGATTTTCACAACAATTTTTGTATTAGTTAAATAAGAAACGATCCAGCTATTTAGTGGATCAAATATTCCCAAGCCTTGTAATTTTTGGGCCACAAAATCTTTATCGACCGTATCAAAGGCCTTAGACAGATCGAAGAATACACCACAAACATCTTCACCTAAGTCCATTTTATCATATATAAATTGACTCAGATCTGCTATATCTGCCTCTGTGAATAAACCAGCCCTAAAGCCATATTGGCAGCTATATAAGATCGAGTTTTGATTTAAGTACTCAAAAATTTTATTGGTAACAACTTTTTCAATTATTTTAGAGATTACACTCAAAAGCGCAATACGACGATAGTTATCAATATTTTCGTTTGCACCCTTTTTAAAAATAGGTATTAATGCTGCTTCTTTTAGACAGTCTGGAAATGTATCCGTGATTATAGAGATGTTAATGATATCCGCAAGTATAGGGGCTAGCTCATTTGGACACTCTTTTATAAGTGCAATCGGAATTTCATCCAGTCCCGTAGATTTTTTATTTGGCAGATTTTTTATAACTGATTTCACATCATACGCAGTGACTGGGCTGAAGGTCATGGATGTTGTTGTGAGGTCCATGGTAGTACATTTTGAGGAGAGCTTACCATTGAAGTGGGTATTAAGTTTGTCTTGAATTACTGTGGAAAAATGATTTCCAAAAACATCTGCAATTTCTTTCGTGTCATATATGATAGTATCATTGTACCTAATAAAGTCAATTTCAGATTTACGTGAGGTTTTTCCATTTAAATTATTTACAATACCCAACAATAATGGGTGAAACTATGGAGAACCTGTGCGATAAGAAGGATCAAAATGCAGTTTTTTGCATTCGATTCCTTGATGCACTTATTCAATTTGTTAACTATTTCAATCTTAGACAAATGGGAAATAGCACTTGTGCATCGAAACATGCATTTTTTCGCGACCAGCTTTTAAGGTAATTAAAAAAGTCATTATTTGGTAATCCATCGGGGCAAGTAGCCCAATTTGATTACTCGGGGGTTTTTGGGGTTGCTGATCATGAATATAATGTTCAAGAAGTTTCACGACATACCTCTTTCTTGCGGGGTAGCGTCGGATTTTTACCGGCTAAACCCCTCCCCTTTTCTGCGTTTCCCTACTGATTTGGAACTACTTTCGTTTGCATCAATCAGCGGGTCATTCTGATAAAAGAGCTGCTGTTTTTCATCTTAAGGGTTCCAACTCACTTCCCTTTCATCCTCCTCTTTCCGTTCCAGGATGCTGCTGATACTTGCCTCAATCCTCTGCTAGTTCTCCTCAGACTGTAGCATAACCCCGATTATATTTTCGGAGGATAGCCCTATTCCCGCTTCTTCCTGCATCCTTTCTTCCCTCCATCTGTAGCATCGGAATGTGGTGTGCCCTGTACCCTCATTTTCATCAAAGTATATGCATTTCCGGTCGTAAATCTTGCCGAAACCAAATAGGTACTCTGCAAAGCACCCATGACCAGTCAGGGCTTGAGTTAGGTGATATCTCACCTTCCCGTGCTTCAGTTTCACCCATGCTTTCACGTTAGTAATGTCTTGTCCATCTTCCGTTATTGGAGGTGTCCCATCTGCTTTGCCAACCTCGGAAGAGCCCATCCCTGGCTATTCCCTTCTCCATTCCGTCGTATGTTTCCAGTCGCTCTTTGGCCAGCAAATAAATCCAGAGAAGGAATTCCCGAAACCACTAGTACTGCCTCATATGATACCGTCCTGTGGATGCTGCGGATTCTTAATGCCACCCAGCGCTGTATCCTGGCTCTTATTCTCCCCACAGTCATCGTCCTCTTCCAAACCGGAGCCGCATATAGAAGAACAGAGTGATCAACACTGCACAACAGCTTTCTCTTGCTCGCTCCCAGCCCATGCGTATTCGTCATAAGACTACCTATTGCTGTAGCAGTCTTCCCTGCCTTCTCCGCTGTTCTCGTGGCATGTACTCCAAAAGAAAGTTTCGGGTCCAGCCATACCCCTAGGTATTGGAGGCAATCACTGGAACTTACTTCCCTCTGCCCTACCCTAACTGCGGTAGGTGGCAGATTTCTCTTCCGGGTTATAATAAGCAGTTCGTTTTCTCCGGAGATAATTCCAGCTGCATTTTCCTCAGCCATCTCTCCATTCTTCTAATGGCAATGTCTGTTCCTTCCATTATGTCACGCCCCACCGTTCCTGTTATCGCGATGGCTTGGTCATCCGCATATCCTGTAACTTTTACCCACTTCGTTTGGCGCAGTCGTAGAATATCATGGAACATTAAGTTCCACAGGGTTGCACCTAACACAGAATCCTTCATGTTATCCTCTTCCACTGCATCTCATCTTCCAGTGCTAGGCCTACCCTCCTGCATTCGAAGTAACTCTTCAGTATCCTAATTAGATACGGTAGTATCCTAATTAGATACGGTGCCACCCCAAGCTTCTAATTTTCGTGATGGTCTATTTCCATCCTACCATGTTGAAGGCGTTTGTAGCGTACTCATTTTAAGATAGAAGCTACATGTACATTTTATATAGAGCTCCCCAAAAAGAAATGAAAAGCTGTAACCAAGAAAGAAAATAAGAAAAAAATACTTCAAGAATAATATTCTGACAAAAAAATTAATAAGATCTAATTTGCTGTTCGTTTTAACTTGAAACAATATTATATTATTGTATTATACATTTGCAATATATGATAATTCAAGATATTTAATTTTATTTTACTAAATCTGTGGTTAACGCTAACTACAATTGGTGACCCCGACGTGATACAATTGGCGTGGTTTCGTCTAGACCATTGACCAGTTGGAGCATTTTGGTGCCCGGCGCAGAGGAAGTCTCGTCTGAAATTTATAGCTGAATTTATGGTTTTGGATCCCTCCGAATTGGCAGTCTGAGAGTTGTTTTTATTAGCATTGATGCTAAGTGTTATTTGCGAGGCCAAGTGAGTACGTTGCATATATTACTCACCATTACTTAAAAGTTTGCTAAGCAATCAATATTTTTTTTATTTTTTTTTTCCTACGTCTGTCAATTTGTGATATTAATAATGGTTGATCCACCTCAGACAACTGTCGAGTTAATCGAATCCCTGCCTGTTAATCAACAATGTGTAACGTCTGTCAAATTACCCCCTTTTTGGATGTCAAATCCATTGATATGGTTCATGCAAGTTGAGGCACAATTTAATGTTTCGAGAATAACCTCTGATCGTAAAAAATACGACCTAATTGTTGCCCATTTACCCTTGGAGATAATCAATAATATTTACGATGTTATCATTAATCCTCCAGAACGAGATTTGTATGGTAATTTGAAAACTATTGTAATTTCACGCCTTTCCTCCAGTGAAGAGAAAAGGCTTGAAGATTTATTAACCGGTTCAGAAATTGGAACCAGGAAGCCTTCAGATTTTTATCGCTCTATGTTAGGTGTTGTTGGCGGTTCGCACATGGTGAGTCAGGATTTGCTAATGAATTTGTGGAAGCGACGTTTACCGAAAACAGTTTATATTGCCTTGACTGCTTCGGGAAAGTCAGATTTGCAAGTAGTTCTCGACATAGCTGATAAAGTTTGGGAATCTTGTCAGACTCCAGTTCAATCTAACTTTTCCGCTTTGCCTGTTACAATCCCTGACACGTTTCCGCCCACAACATTATCAGACCTTTTAACTACTTTTAAGTTTTCTACAAGTTTCCAATTGACTTTAAATCAAGTTTTACAAAGACAACAATCACTTGAATCACAATTGTCTACTTTACAATCTTCGATTGTCGATTCGTCCTTCCACGTCTCTAAATGAGACACGTTGTACTAATTGTCATAACCGACGTCGTTCACATTCACGATTTTCTAATAATCGAAATAATTTTGATCCTTCATGCAACACAACTTGCTATTATCATCAAGTATATAAAGACCGAGCATATATGTGCGGCGGTCCTTGGTGTACTTTTTATAACGTTCCATTATTTGATAATAAATCAAATAAATCGAATAATTCAAAAAACTAGACAGTTCTTTTGTCATGTCTGCTGACACTAGAGAGCTTGACAGCAGACGTCGCCTTTTTATTTTTGATGTATCAAATAATTTTCGCTTTTTGATTGATACCGGAGCAGATTTGTCGGTTATACCGAGAAATGCTTTTACAGATTTAAAGGTAAACAAGGATTTAGTTCTTACCACGGCTAACGGTGGAATTGTTTACACCTACGGTAAGAAACTTTTGAAAGTTAATTTGGGATTACGTCGTGTGTTTACTTTCATTTTTAATATAGCTGACATACAGATCCCGATTATTGGTGCAGATTTTTTGGCACATTTTGGTTTAATTGTGGACTTGAAGAACAATATTTCGATCGATAACAAGACAAGTTTGTCAGTGAATTGTTACGCCGAAACTAGTTCTGTCATTTCCACAAGGTTATTTTCTTTTGAAGACCAATATACGGCATTATTGCATGATTTTCCGCAATTGGTGGGAACACCAGATTATTTTTTACCTGTAAAACATACTGTTCAACATTTTATTGTGACTGAGGGTCATTTACCTTTTAACCATCCACGTAGATTGGATGCAGTGAAATTTGATATTGCTAAGGAGGAATTCGCCCATATGGTAGAATTAGGGATTTGTACACTACATATGGTTGCAAAAAAGGAACCCAATGACTGGCGTCCGTGTGGTGACTACCGACAGTTAAACTCTGTAACAGTTCCTGATAGGTACCCCTTACCACACATACAAGATTTTAATGCTCATTTATTTGGTTGTAAAGTATTTTCGAAAATCGATTTGATTCGTGCTTATCATCAGATACCTGTCGCCGAATGTGACATTTATAAGACCGCAATCACAACCCCTTTCGGCTTATTCGAATTTATGCGAATGCCCTTTGGTTTGAGAAATGCTGGTCAGACATTCCAAAGATTTATGAATGAAATTTTTTCTAACTTGAAATTTGTTTTCGTGTATCTTGATGATATTCTTGTAGCGAGCTCGGATCATACACAACATTTGGAACATTTACGCTTAATCTTTGAACGCCTTAATGACTATGGAATCAATATCAAACCAACTAAATGTGTTTTTGGCACTAGTGGTTTGACCTTTTTGGGACACTATATTAGTCCAGAAGGTATTGTGCCATCTAAAGAGAGAGTTGAAGTTATTATTAATTTTCCTCAACCATCTACTATTAAACAACTTCAACGTTTCATCGGTATGATTAATTTTTATCATAGATTTGTCCCTAATTTTTCAGAAATTTTGAATCCTTTACATTTGTTGAATGCTAGAATGTTGCGTGATAAAAGTAAAGTTATTAATTTCTGGCCATTGGATTGTTCTGCTAGTTTTGAGAAAGCTAAGCAAGCTTTAATAAATGCGACAGTTTTAGCTCACCCTAGTTGTTTGGAAGGAGTGACACTTTCATTAACTTTGGATTGTTCTAGTGTATCAATGGGTTCGGTGTTAGAACAGACATTTCATAATTCTACTTCTCCATTAGGTTTCTTTTCTCGAAAACTGACAGATGCGCAAAAACGATATTCTGTTTTTGACAGAGAGTTACTGTCACTTTTCACTTCAATTAAACATTTTAGACATATATATTGGAAGGCCGCGTTTTTACTTGTTATACCGATCATAAACCGTTGGTTTACGCTTTATCGTCAAAAGCAGACCGTTCACCTCGGCAGATCAGACATTTGGAATTTATTTTACAATTTACAAACGATTTACGACACATTCCAGGTCATGCTAATATTGTTGCAGATACTATGTCACGGATTGATGACGTTAACGTTTTGGAACGAAATACTTCAGACATCATAGACTCGTTAAACTCTTCCAGTTTTAATTTAGCAATATTAAAAACTACGCAAGATAATGATGATCAACTTATCTCTTTATTAAACAATCAAAGGGTGAATAATAAAAACAGTAAAATAAGCTATTTGTTAAAACAAATTACCTTTTCGGATTCGCATTTTTTAATTTGGTGCGATGTTTCGCGTAATGGATGTCGTTCTTACGTACCAAAATGTTTACGTCGAGTAGTTTTCAATATTTTTCATAATTTAACTCATGCTGGCATTAAAGCTACTAAGAAATTGATAACCACTAAGTATTTCTGGCCCAGGATGAATTCTGATTGTAATTTATGGACAAAAACCTGTATCAACTGTCAAACTTCAAAAGTCAACCGTCATACTAAGACACCTATAGGTGATTTTGAGATACCCAAAGGCCGTTTTGAACACATTCATATCGATATTGTAGGACCTTTACCTCCTTCGCATGGTAATTCTTATATATTGACAGTTGTTGAAAGATACACCCGCTGGCCAGAAGCATATCCGCTCGTAGACATTACAGCAGAAACAGTAGCTAGAACTCTTTTTGAAAACTACATATGTCGTTTCGGTGTTCCACTAGACATAACAACAGACCAAGGGGTGCAATTTGAGTCAACTCTATTTTCGGAATTTTCAAAGTTTTTAGGTTTTCACCGGATTCGCACAACTAGTTACCACCCTCAGAGTAATGGTATGGTTGAACAATTCCATCGAACCCTAAAAACCACATTATTAGCGAGAGCAAATACATCACATTGGTACGAAGAACTCCCTATCAATTTGTTGGGTTTGAGAGCTATGCCTAAAACTGATTTGCGTTACTCATCAGCAGAACTAGTTTACGGTCAAACGTTACGCCTCCCCGGAGAATATTTCATTAAATCAAATTTTGACCCACAAGTTTCTAATTTTATTGTTTACGTGAATATTTTGATAATTTACAATTTACTGCCTCAAAACGTCAATTTTGTCAAAAATCTTTTATCAGCTCTGATATTAACAATTGTACATACGTTTTCCTTCGAGAAGCTCGATTAAAATCTAAGTTTTCACCTTTATTTGATGGGCCTTTTGAAGTAGTTTCTCGAACTGATAAGATTATAACTGTCCTTAAACGGGGTAAAGCTGTCACTGTCAGTCTTGACAGAGTTAAACCCGCTTATTTGTTGACTGATGAGGTGGATCAAACTTTTACTTCTTTACCTAAACGTGTTCATTTTGTTATTGATTGCTTGCGGTAATTTTTCTTTTGGCAGAGGGGTATATGTAGCGTACTCATTTTAAGATAGAAGCTACATGTACATTTTATATAGAGCTCCCCAAAAAGAAATGAAAAGCTGTAACCAAGAAAGAAAATAAGAAAAAAATACTTCAAGAATAATATTCTGACAAAAAATTAATAAGATCTAATTTGCTGTTCGTTTTAACTTGAAACAATATTATATTATTGTATTATACATTTGCAATATATGATAATTCAAGATATTTAATTTTATTTTATTAAATCTGTGGTTAACGCTAACTACAGCGTTCCTCACATCCAGCGTGATAACTATGTAGATTCCCTTCGTGGCTAAGATCCCCTCTGCTGTTTCAGTGATTCGCCCTATGGCCCCCACCGTGGACCTCCCTTTCCTAAAGCCATACTGGCTATGTGACAACCCACCCTTCTGGGATATTCCACTCTCTAGCCTCCCGAGTAGCAGGTACAAAGGATCTGTTCCATTGCATCCAGCAAGCATACCGGTCGGTAGTAGGACGGGTCCTCTAAAGGCTTGTCTCCTTTCCTTATTAAGACCACCCTCGCCATTCTTCATCTATGTGGGAAATCCCCTCTCTCCAGAACTCGGTTCATTATCTTCAGGACGGTTTCAGGATATTCCTCCACCACCAATTTAACTATCTCCGGTGGCATTTCATCCAGACCTACGGCCTTGCCAGTGTCCAGTCTGCCACCTACCGTCCTTAGTTCTTCTTCGGCAAAAAGGGGAACCACCGCTACCTCAGTCCTCGTCCATCTAATTATCCCCCTCTCCGGAAATAGTGCATTTACTCCCTCCGTTATTCGTTCCGCGGGTATTACTGGGGAGGAATCATACGTCGAGTGGCTATCTTAAACCCGTCGCCCCAAACATCAGCTGAGTTCGAAACACCCCTATTCTTACCGTTGAATGTGAACCGTTTTATGCTTTTTGACCAGAACTTCAGTCCGCCATATTTTTGAAATGACTGCACATATTTAGATAAAATTTGGTATAATCAATATACTCTTTTAAGTTAATGAATAGCTTAAGTGATTTTGGAAAAATTCCAGGACCGACCTCCATTTTTTACTATGGCTCTTAGGCTCGTTAACATCACACTGTATGTTATTTTTTGGTAAATACTAGGTAACTTTTAAAAAGCCCATGGATCAGAAAAGCTAAATGGTGAAGTTTATTTAAACTTTCTTAGAGGTATCTTGTCAGATTGATTAGAAGGCATCGATACTAAGGGTTTGTGGTTTCAGCCCGATAGTGCTGGACTCCATTTTTCTGTACCGGTCCGGAATCATCTGAATCAGCATTAAACCAACAGATGGATTGGTCGCGGAAGTCCGGTAAACTGGCCACCCAGGTCTCCTGATCTTACACCTCTAGATTATTTTTTATGGGGTCATCTCAAGTCAGAGGTGTACAATGAAGAGTTGAATACACGGGAACAGCTTCTAGAAAAAAATATTACTGTATGTGATAACATTAGAAATAATCCGGAAGTGATTGATAGGTCAGTGAAAAACATATTAAAACGTCCTCGAAAATATATTGACGCTGGGGGCATTCATTTTGAAAACCTGTTATAGTTTTAATTATTTGCACCATTTTAATTTTTTTTTAATTATTTGAAGTACTAAATAAATTTATTTTGTCAAAATAAAATTGCAAACTTTTGTCTTTAATATTTTCAAGTTATTCTCAAAAGGTGATTAATATTTTTTTAAATTGTGCTTGTTAATTCAAGCCTCTTCACCAACATTATTTTTCTTTCATGAAAGAAATGGAATGTGTATTATTTTGAATGAAATTTAAACTAAAAAAAGCTTAAAAACACTGAATGTCAAAACAAAAACAAATAAAACCTCTACTGGGTATTTAGCTAAAATAATAAAATAATAATGTTAGCAACTGGATTGTGTTAATTGTAGAATGTCAAATTTGGTTTTTCAATACTTTTGAAAATTTATTGAAGAATAACCATAAACGTGCCATCAAATATTATGACATTATTTTATAAACTGGTCCATAGACTTTTTAAAAGTTTACTGACATTTACCAAAAAATAATAATCAGTGTGATGTTAACTACCCTAAGAGCCATATTAAAAGAATGGAGGTCGCTCCTGGAATTCTTCCAAAAAGACCGCATTTTGATCCGATTTACTGCACATTTTTCGACTGTGGAATGCTCATTTCCTCGACTAGTCTATAATGTACTACCTATGCACGTTATCTCTAAGGTACTGGTGTAACATCCCACATAACACCTCGTGGATATGTACATCCATAGCATATACATTATGATGATGGAATTTGAATATAGATTTTTAAATATACATACGATATGAGATGTATATTCAACTACTGACATCCATCAGTGTTATATACAATGTATATTGCTGGAGGTATATACATAATAATATATACATAACATGTCCATTAAGGTACAATTAAATTATACGCTTACTCGAATTTTATCTCATTATCTGATGCGCATGCGCTACTAATTTATGACATAATGCGTCGGTGCACCACGCATCATTCGTTACTGATTGTAGTTCGCAACAGCCGGCAGCCATTAAGCCCTATAGTATTGCGTGCATGTCTATATGTGATGGAAGTTAACTCTTTCTTATTCTCTGGATTTTATATTTGCTTATTGCTATATTATGCTGTTACATTTGCATAAAGCTCCCATAATGTAAGGCTACATTTATTATAATGCAATTGTTTAGATTTGCAAATATGTACTCTTTTAGGGCTAAGTAATTTGTAACATTCATATTCAATTGATTGTGGCAGGTGTGTGTTTAGTTAAGAGGGCGCAAAGTGACAGGCCTAAAAAGTTGCTGTTATGTCAAGTCATATTGGGTATGTATTTTATAAATATACTAAATAAAAATTACATCCGTTCATATTATATAACTTACTGATGGTTGAGAATGTCTTAAACACAAACGTAGGGCATGACTAACTATAAAGTATAGTACTATACATATGTTTACAATTTGTTAAAGTACCGGAAGGTATAAGAGTATACGTAAATACTGAAAATTTTAAATATTGCGTAATAATTTAAGCTATTTTGTAAATGTAAAATTTGTGTATGTTTAAAATAGTTATATAAAATATATTTCTTGTTAAACTATCTGTGTTTTATTACCTCTTATATGGATACCTCTGAAGTAGTTCCTACAAACATCAAAACACTTGAACACTATCATTCGGCGCGTGCTGCACCAATCGTGTGGTTGTCGAGATATTTAAAACTGTTCGTTTTAATCATCTCACAATGATGCCTGCATGACTGGCGCAACACGCGTCGAGTGCAGTGTTGAATAAGTGTTTTGATGTCCGTGGAAACTACTTCAGTGATATGTAATGCATATTCATAAAATATGCGATTGTGTGAATGATGTGTGTTTCATATCCAGTGAGTGTACATTGCATATGTTTATGTACATTCGTTGGATATGAAATAGATATAGAAGTTGGCGACAAATGCATATGCTAGGAATGTTAATTCTACATCCATTAGATGCACATTAGATACACTTTCTCCATCTTGTGGATATACATATCCATAGATTGAATATACAGTGTATGTACATTGCATATCATTTTGTTTTGTGGGGTGGTTCCAGACTTTATCAGAAATACTAGGAATGAATGGAAGTTTGCTGAAATGCTTCTAGATGTATTTAATCGGATATATAAGGTGAGTTCCAAGACGGAAAGTGGAAGTTTTTGTAGTGAAAAGTAAGGTTAGAAGTCCGAGGTGATATGAAGTAAATACAAAGTGAAAATATGAAGTAGAAAAGATTGATAAAGGTTATTGTAGTCAGTAAAAGGGTAAAAATATTGTGAAGTTTTCAGTAAGTTATTAAATAAAGTGTTTATCTCTTGTTGTAATTCGTGGAACCCACGGATTCTTAAGGGGTGTTTCCACTTAGAACTACTTCCCATAGATGGACTAATAGTTCATCTTCCATTGATTTTACTTGCATAATAAATGTGAGATAGGGTTCCAGCTTTGTTTTAAAGGATGTCTAAATAATGGAATTTGTATTATATACCCATTTTGTAATTTATAACTCGGTATACTTTCGCGTTTAGCTGCTCTGATTCTGCTGTTTCTAGCGCTGTGCGCGTATCATGTGCATATTATTTCTTGCTTGCGTACGAGTAAAAAAGAGCGAGCTGTTGTTCTTCGTATGTAAATAAAATACAAGATTATTTAGTAATACTTACTGCCGATGTGATTTCATTTCCAAACCAACATATCAACGAAAGCTGCAGTAATACACACAAGAAATATTCCACTTGTGCGAAAAATTCTGGTGATGTGACTGGCACCTGAATATAAAAACAAATCTTTAGTTGCTTGACTCCAAACGAGTGTGAAAATATATTTAACAATTATAATTATAATCATAAATTCATTCCACAGGCGAAGAACATAATCTTTATATCTTTACCATTAAAATGTATCAAAATGCACTGATCGTCGCGACCTCATTTATATATTTTTTAGAATATAATGGAGAAGTGAAAAACTCTGGATTGCCACATAAAGAACCTTGCACCAAATACGAAAAGAATATTTTTTTTATGTTTTATCTAATACACTTTTTAATTCGCCTATCGTACGAAAGGAGATTGTGTTTTACTTCCACATCCACGTAGTGGATTGGAAGTATAGCAATCGAAAACAATTTTCAAAAATTTTTATTCGTGAAATAGGTTTAGAATGTCATGAAACGTCGAGATTTTAAATTTGAGCGAAAAAAAAATTTCTGTCTGTCTGTCGGTCTGTCTGTCTGTAACTTTTTTTGTCCGCACGTTTTCTCCGGAACGGTTTGAGATATTGACTTGAAATTTGGAATTGTACACGTATATATTATGACGAGATCTGGAACTGGATTGTTTTTTGAGGAAATCCGGTGAAGGGTTGGGGGTTAAATAGGGGAAAATAGGGAAAAATAAGTAAAGCAAGCTTGTAAGAGAACAGACACTTGAAATTTGGTGTATGTACTAGAAGTTAAGGCCTAAGATTTTTTTTATAACATCTTTCAACCCCCCACCACCCCTACCCCATTAATGGGGTTGATAAAATAAAGTTGAGATTTTCATTTGAAATTTCGTACACGTATGTATTATAACGACGTCTGAAATTAGATTATATTTTGAGATGATTCCGTTGAAGGGTTGGGGGTTAATTTGGGGTAAATAGGGGAATATAAGTAAAACAAGTTGGTAAGAGTACAGAAACTTGAAATTCGGTATACGTACTAGAAGCCAAGGAGTCAGATTTTTTTATAATATTTTTCAACCCCCCCCACCCCTACTCCAATATGAAAAGGGTTGATTAAATAAAATTGAGATATTCATCTGAAATTTGGTACACGTATGTATTATAACGACATCTGGAACTAGATTATAATTTGAGATGATTCCGTTGAAGGGTTGGGGGTTAAATAGGGGTAAATAGGGGAAAATAAGTAAAGCAAGCTGGTAAGACTACAGAAACTTTAAATTCGAAGGTCTCAGATTATTTATAATATTTTTCAACCCCCACCACCCCTACTTCATTATTACAAGGGTTGATAAAATAAAATTGAGATATTCATTTGAAATTTGATACACGTATGAATTATAACGACATCTGGAACTAGATTATTCTTTGAGATGATTCCTTTGAAGGGTTCGGGGTTATTTAGGGGTAAATAGGGGGAAATAAGTAAAGCAAGCAGGTATGATTACAGAAACTTGAAATTCGGTGTATGTACAAGAGGCAAAGGCCCCAGATTTTTTGATAATTTATTTCAGCCCCCACCACCCCTACTCCATTATTCAAGGGGTTGATAAAATAAAATTGAGATATTCACATGAAATTTAGTACGCATATGTATCATAACGACATCTGGAACGAGATTATATTTTGAGATGATTCCGTTGAAGGGTTGGAGGTTAAATAGGGGTAAATAGGGGAAAATAAGTAAAGCAAGCTGGTAAGACTACAGAAACTTGAAATTCGGTGTATGTACTAGAAGCGAAGGTCTCAGGTTTTTTTATTAGTATTTTCTATTTCTCCCCACCACCCCCACTCCCTTATTAAGAGTTGATAAAATTAAATTTAAATTTTCACTTGAAATTTGGTACATTTACATATTATAATTATATCTGAAACTAGATTATATTTTGACATGATTGCGTTGAAGGAGTGGGGGTAAGTAGAGGTATATAGGGAAAAATAAGTAAAGCAAGCTGGTAAGAGTATTGCAACTTGAAATTCGGTGTATGTCCTAGAAGCCAAGACCTCAAATTTTTTAACAATATGTTTCAACCCTTCCACTACCCTTACTACATTATTAAAGGGGTTGATAAAATAAAATTGAGGTATTTACTTGTAATTTGGTAGACGTATGTATTATAACGACATCTGGAACTAGATTATATTTTGGGATGATTCCGTAGAAGGGTTAGGGTTAATAGGAGTGACTAGGGGAAAATAAGTAAATCAAGGTGATAAGAGTACAGAAATTTGGGATTCGGTGTATATACTAGAAACCAAGGCCTCAGATTTCTTTCTAATATTTTTCAAACTCCACCACCTCCGCTTCATTATTAATGGGATTGATAACATCAAATTGAGATATTCACTTGAGATTAGTACACGTATGTATTGTAGTGACATCTGATTGAGATGCCTTCATTGAAGGGGTGGGAGGTGAATAGTAGAAAATAAGTAGGGTGAACTAAAAACTTCATTTTTAACGTATATGGTAGAAACCAACTCCTCAAACTTTTCTATGACATCTGCCCCAAATATTATTAAAATTCTATGACCAATAATTTCCACATACTAGAGTGCAAATATAGTCAAAATGTTTCCTTTAAAACGACTTGGATGAAGAATCTGGATGTGGAAGTAGTGATTCCTTAGGCAGCGGTTTTATATTTCATTTTCTAAAGTCGTTTCCCTTGTAAGCCTATTCCATTACCATATTGGACGGTTTCACTCGTCAGTAAGGTCTTCTTTCATGACCTCGTCTTCAGTTAGTGAATTCAGACCACTTTGTACGTTACAGATGGAGGACGTCTCGGAGGACGTTGTCGAGCAGCGTAATCCAACTTTTGCACATCGGCATCGTCTTCCACAATAAATTTTGCAATTGCAGAATCTTAATTTAAGGATTGAAGACGAAGCTGGTGCCTCAGTTGTATATATGGGTGAGAGAATGTTTTTAATTTTTTTCCAAATCCACTCTGTCGGATCAAGATGAACTCCTCGCCATAATTGAATTTGATGCAAAACCCGATACGAATGTTGAAGACAAACTGCAGATGTTTGCGGCAGTCTTGATAAAATTACTGCATTACTAGATTGTCCAAACAAGTTATTAAATGTAAGGAATCTTTGACGATTTAAAGATTTCTATTTCTTCGGAGACTGATATAATGCAGGCATGGAACGCTCTCCAGCAGTTCCTACTTCTTCTTTTGTTAGCTCTGGATGATCAAATATGGAGGCAACATCTGCTAAATCGTTTCTGTTATTCAGTAAAGTTAGTTTACGCTTTGCCGTTGCCGAACAAAGCAAAAATAGTCTCGCAACCGCTGAATGCATGTGCAAACAACGCAGCTTCCTTGCAATTCTGTATGACATTCAAGGATTGCAAATCGCTAGACCTGTATATTATCATTTCCTTTATATTCCCTTGAGCATCTCTCAAAAATCGGATATCTTTATTTTGAGGAGCAAGTGCTATACAGAGTAAGAGGAGATCAATACTTGCCCAACGATGATGACGGTTTCATGCTGATTACCTACATTTCTCGATTGCAGTTTGTACGATGAGCCAATCGGCATCATCTTCTGCAGTTATTGAAGGAATTCCTTCCTCTGTAAATTTCTGTGTTAGCTATAACATCAAGCGATCTTTACTATCAAGATTACTTAGAAATTTTCTTTGCGGGACGGTCAGCGGTGTGTTCTTGGAAGCAATCTCAGGCAACATACGTTTCACAAGCCGCTATTGTCTTTCGATATTCCTCGTATTGCAAGCATTTTCAGTGTAGCCGTCGAACACTACAGTTACTCCTTGTCCGTAATGATTCCGAATGAAGTTGATGTACGTGGAGAAAACGTCTGCAAATGTTCCCTCTCTCGGCCACATCCGCGATGAATCAAGTTACTTCCATCAAGAATAAATTCGCAATCGATAGCCCTTGCAGGCTTTTCAGAAAAGGAGTTAAATATAGAGGAAACTCCACTGTACAGGTTCCGTTCTAACCATTTTGTACGTTACAGTAGCCATTTTAGAAATATTCACTGTGAAAAATGTCGTAGGACCGATTTTCGCCGGGTACTCCAAACCCCCTACTTTGAACGCCGATAGAAGGAAAACAGTGGGGAATGTCAATGATTTGTATGACGTCCTTTACGCAGAATTTAATAGAGAACTTTTCTCTACTATAAGTACATTTTCTTCGTTAGACTGACGGTTTCGAAGAAAGATGCGAAAAACCTTAGTTAAGTCCCGCCCAGGGTAGTCTTTCGCGCAAAAAGGGTGGTTGTACCTACGGGTAGGGTGGGAACTATTCTGGTCCTTATATCTACCCCTATAATCTATTTCTGGACGGAATATAATTTGTGTATAGGTACATTTTTTCTTTTATTTGCTGTTTTCTCAGTTAAGTATCGTGGAGTGTATGGCAAACTCCGACGAGTGCTTGGGGAGGATAACATGCTATATAGAATTTAATATAAATTTGCCCTCACGACCTAGCTTGTAAGCACTTAGCCATTGAGTTGGTCAAGAATAGAAAGAGTAGGAAAGAGTGGAAAACACGGTATTTCTCAGAAATAAAAATGCAAATGGTGTAGCGACGTCGAGCCCTGTTTTGATTCATCTTTCATTTTGTCTGAGGAAAATGACTAAGACGTCGAATTTGGCTTACCATGTGCACATGTTTGTACGTAGTAAAATACTTACAGTGGATGCTACATATAGACAGGACGCAAAAATTAATAGAGATGCTAGCGCTTGCGCTAGAGTTACGTAGGTAAATATACTTTCAATATCGTCTCGTGCCCTGAAAAATTGAAGCAATAATTAATTTACGTAAGATATGATTGGTTAATAAGAATTATAGAATGTGTTCCAAAATTGAGGCTGCAGGTATTGCTACCTCCGGTATTATAAACGAAAATTTTACAGATTTTCTTGAGCATTTCATTGGCGCCCTTAAATTTAATGTAACTTTTGAGTGATTTAAAATAATTGAGTGTTACAATCGTGCATTTCTAAAACACCTCATATTTTCCATATAGTGCAGGGGCATAAGTAAATCTTTCCTGTCCGTGGGATTTTAAGGAAGGAGTAGTATTACTACATGGGATGGATAGCTCATGAACCATACAATTACGTATTAGCAGGTTTTTTGTCGGCTTTTGTGTCAGAGAGCCTATATGACGTCATAATTTCAAGATGGTCACTAATCTCTGCTCTGTAACTCATTCGTGGTTGGCTCTATGGAAATATTGCTAGGAATCTATGTTGTACCTAGTAAAATAAGGGACAAAAATGATTAATATAACTTCTTTGATAATCTGTTACCGTTTCTTAGATATTCGCAGATTGCTCGAACACTGAAACTTTCATAACGTGTGATTGCTTGGTAACAATGAAAATAATACTCCATTTGATTTTTCACAGGTCATCCTCCGAGTCCAAGGTTTCCTTTTCATTGTCCGCAAACTGATCGTTATCGCAGATCTCTTCATCGCCACCACACTTACATATTTCTGTGCACTTTAAAGACTGTGCTTTACACTTACAATTTACAGCACACCGTCCTTTGTCACAACCACAACGTACTAGATTACGCAACCATTCTGATGCACATGGCATCGATCTAATTTTCAGCTTTCACTCATCCAAATTGTGACGGTTGTACATCCATCTTTGTGAACATCCACCAGCGCAATTTCCCAATATCTGATTCTCTTCCCTGGCAAGTAAACTTGACAAATAAATTGCTTGATAATTTTTCATCTTTTGGTTTAAATTCTTCAAGAGATCCAAGTAAAGCCAAACCATCAAGAACTTCTTTCTCTACTATCTGGAAAGCGTTCCAAATAGATAGTTGGCCTTTATTTTTGAAGGATACAGTCATATCACAGCACTAAAGGTCATGAAGAGCTAGCAATAACTTAGCTTTTGTCGGTCCTATACTGGAGTAAAAAAGATTCAATGGTCTATTAGCACCAACTCCTGTGACAAACATGCTGTATTTTGGGAAAAGTTGCGACCACCACAGTGAAAGGATAAAAACATCAGTATCTAGTGAATATATATACAGGATAGTAAAATGACATGGGATGTATAATGAGTGTAGATAATTTTTAAATCTGCGTGCTTTGAAGTTCTCTAACGTCATTTCCTAACTATCATTTTTTTTAAATCCTCTGTGCATGCAATATGGTTTCACTGGTGAGATATGCAGTTCTCATCCTTAGTTTTAGAATGAGATAAGAGAGATCTCATTGCACTTTATATATTGGTGTCTGGGATTTTGTAGTCAACAAGCATTGCTTTCCAGATCTTTTTTCTTGTTTTTTTGCCGACCTTGTTCCCATGAGAACTATTGATCAGGAGGTCGAGAGGAATAACATATATTGATTTCGCGAATTTCACCTTGGGGCACTTCCCATAGGAAATGGACACCCCATTTGCACCCACGATATCTGGAATACTGTGCACTTTCCGACCTTGTGTCTATGAGAGCTTGTGATCAAATGCTCGAGAGCAATAACACATATCGATCACAGCGAATTTCATCATGAGTGGACCACTTCCCACAAGAAATGAGCACCCCCCCAATAAAATGAACATAACCTCAAACCCTAATGTATAGGGACAAAACTTTCAGAGATCAAAAGTACATAATAAGACCATAGTCTGGTTCATGGCGCATGTGATAATGGATAGCGGACTTGACCAGGGAAAATCGGATAATCTACCGAAAATTGATTCTCCCGTGTTTTCATGTCTTGGATTCAATCCGGATTATGTTGGTGCAGAAATGGATAATATTAGAGTAGCTCTAGCTTAATTAGAACTATTCGAAGTTTTGACTGCAAGATTTGGTCCATGCATACTAAAAAAGCAAGTTAAAAGCCTTTAAAACACGTCTTTTTAAACGAAAACTTAGAGTTAAAAATTAGAGATTCTTTATCTTTATTTTTTTTATTGGTAATCGAAAAAATAGCATGTTTTATTCGGAGTAAACGCCACTTGCTGTGACTCGTCTGTATTGCCGGACGAACGAAATGAGTGAAATCTACAAGGCTCGTCACAAAAGTATCATTTTTACTCCTAATAAAGCAATATACTATTAAAAAACAAAATCAGGCAAAGGGTAGCTAAGGGTGGCGGTATCTGAACTGTGATTTTAGCTCTTCGTATAACAGGTTTATTTTCTGTAACAAAAGTAGGTATCTACAAATAGGTAAACAGGAACATTGTTTGGTTAGCAAATTACGTAGGACCTATTATTACTTCCACATCCACGTAGTGGATTGGAAGTATAGTAATCGCAAAAAAATTTTCAAAAATTTTTATTCGTGAAATAGGTTTAGAATGTCATGAAACGTCGAGATTTTAAATTTGAGCGAAAAAAAATTTTCTGTCTGTCTGTCGGTCTGTCGGTCTGTCTGTCGGTCTGTCTGTAACTTTTTTTGTCCGCACGCTTTCTCCGGAACGGTTTAAGATATTGACCTGAAATTTTGTACACGTATATATTATAACGAGATCTGGAACTGGATTGTTTTTTGAGGAAATCCGGTGAAGGGTTGGGGGTTAAATAGGGGTAAATAGGGGGAAATAAGTAAAGCAAGCTTGTAAGAGTACAGAAACTTGAAATTCGGTGTATGTACTAGAAGTTAAGGCCTCAGATTTTTTTATAATATTTTTCAACCCCCCACCACCCCTACCCCATTAAAGGGGTTGATAAAATAAAGTTGAGATATTCATTTGAAATTTCGTACACGTATGTATTATAACGATGTCTAGAATTAGATTATATTTTGGGATGATTCCGTTGAAGGGTTGGGGATTAATTTGGGGTAAATAGAGGAATATAAGTAAAACAAGTTGATAAGAGTACAGAAACTTGAAATTCGGTGTATGTACTAGAAGCCAAAGCGTCAGATTTTTTAATAAAATTTTTCAACCCCCACCACCCCTACTCCAATTTGAAAAGGGTTGATAAAATAAAATTGAGATATTCATTTGAAATTTTCTACACGTATGTATTATAACGACATCTGGAACTAGATTATATTTTGAGATAATTCCGTTGAAGGGTTGGGGGTTAAATAGGGGTAAATAGGGGAAAATAAATAAAGCAAGCTAGTAAGACTACAGAAACTTGAAATTCGGTGTATGTACTAGAAGCCAAGGTCTCAGATTATTTATAATATTTTTCAACCCCCACCACCCCTACTTCATTATTAAAAGGGTTGATAAAATAAAATCGAGATATTCATTTGAAATTTGGTACACGTATGAATTATAACGACATCTGGAACTAGATTATACTTTGAGATGATTCCGTTGAAGGGTTGGGGGCTATTTAGGGGTCAATAGGGGGAAATAAGTAAAGTAAGCTGGTATGAGTACAGAAACTTGAAATTCGGTGTATGTACAAGAAGTTAAGGCCTCAGATTTTTTTATAATATTTTTCAACCCCCCCCACCATCCCTACCCCATTAATGGGGTTGACAAAATAAAGTTGAGATATTCATTTGAAATTTCGTACACTTATGTATTATAACGACGTCTGGAATTAGTTTATATTTTGAGATGATTCCGTTGAAGGGTTGGGGGTTAATTTGGGGTAAATAGAGTAAGTAAAACGTTGGTAAGACTACAGAAACTTGAAATTCGGTGTATGTACTAGAAGCCACAGCGTCAGATTTTCTTATAATATTTTTCAACCCAACCACCCCTACTCCAATATGAAAAGGGTTGATAAAATAAAATTGAGATATTCATTTGAAATTTGGTACACGTATGTATTATAACGACGTCTGGAACTAGATCATAATTTGAGATGATGCCGTTGAAGGGTTGGGGGTTAAATAGGGCAAATAGGGGAAAATAAGTAAAGCAAGCTGGTAAGACTACAGAAATTTGGGATTCGGTGTATATACTAGAAACCAAGGCCTAAGATTTCTTTCTAATATTTTTCAAACTCTACCACCTCCGCTTCATTATCAATGGGATTGATAACATCAAATTGAGATATTCACTTGAAAGTTAGTACACGTATGTATTGTAGTGACATCTGATTGAGATGACTCCATTGAGGTGGTAGGTTCTAAATAGTGGAAAATAAGTACGGTAAACTAGAAACTTCATTTTTAACGTATATGGTAGAAACCAACTCCTCAAACTTTTCTATGACATCTACCCCAAATATTATTAAAATTCTATGACCAATAATTTCCACATACTAGAGTGCAAATATAGTCAAGATGTTTCCTTTAAAGTGACTTGGACGTATAATCTGGATGTGGAAGTAGTGATTCCTTAGGCAGCGGTTTTTTTGAATACTTACATACTTACATTTAAAATTAAAAAACGTGAAAACGAAATCGAGGATGTAATTATTTATGTAAACATGCAAAGAATACAGTCCTGACTTACATTAAAATGATCCTTACAACAATACAAAGTTTTAATCGGATAAAGTGGCGGATTTTTCTTCTCGTCGCGCTTTATTGCCATACATCACTTTTTACGAATATTCTGATCTTTAGGCACTGAAAAGAATATTTTGCTTGGAGTTGCCAGTAACGTGTTTTTGCACATAGGGACTATGAAATATCTGTATGTACGTTCCTTTTCCGTCATCTTTTAAGATGTTTACAATCTTTACATCGAACTGAGGTGCTTGTTCACAATAACACTACGTGTAAAATTGAATTAACCGCGAGGTGTCAGTGTACTGTGACGTCTCGGTTACCATTACCAATCATGAATCAGAACACATGACTAGAGGAGTGTTCTGCCGAAATTAATTAAGTAATTTATTTGTATTTCTGATTTGTTTTTCGAATCTTTGTTGGTTTATTATTGTGTCTGTTCACTGAAACCACATTTCTGAAATTTTTTAAAATTATTGTAGAAGTTTGCAAATTCCTGATTGTGAGTGTAGAACGCTACGTTTTAAATAAAATTCTCGGTAATTACGTGATCTGTCTTGTGTGCGTTGCATAATTTTTATTATTATATAGTTTCTGATTTGCATGAAAAATTATAAGTGTATTATCATTTCCTTCGTACCTTTTTTTCTGCTCATTTATTGAGGTCCATAAAAGTCCCTGTGAAGATAATCTTATTCTGACTTAAGTAACTTTGTCTCAAAGTTTCATTACCTTCTCTGATTTTCAAATCTCAGGTGTACTTGTTTAAATTGTCACATAATTTTAAGTTGCATATTGTACAGGAACTTTTATAAGATCTATGTATTAAGGATATGAGAAAAAATATATACTTAATTTTTTTCTTTTTACGATATTGCTTTTCTATATCGACATCATATTGGACTTTCTGTATATTAGATAGTATCTTTCATTCCTTTTTAGAAGATATATCTATCTCACGGTTCATCTGTCTCATAAATAGCGTATTTAGTATTGTGTGCGAATGTTCACTAGTAGGCTATAATGGTGGGGTAGTAAAAGTTATTTAAGATAAATATTTCCTGGCAAAATAATCAGTAATAATAGCGACCTTTCTATAGGGTCATACAAGCTTATGTATGGGTAAGAGTACATTAATCAAAATGTTTTTCACATTCAACCAATTATAAAATTCATTTTGCCGTATATAGCGTATTGTTGAAAAGAAAATAAAAACTATCATAGAATACTCAAAAAATCCAATATGACTTTCATTTAAAAACAAACGACAATATTTTTGTCATCTTTCTCTTACTGTGAATATCTTTCAAAAACGCCTCTACAACGTTCAAGTTAGAATGATGCAAACATTTAAATTAAGAAAACATGATTGTGTTCAAATAAACACATTTCTTGTCTTTCCCAATGATTCCAACTAAAAAGATTAGTACAAATCTAACAGCTATATTGAAATGCTCAAGAAAATCTTTAAAACTTTCTCTATTTAACCGACTTTCTATTTTTTATAATAACCGAAGATAGCAATATACACAATCTTTTGAGACACAAGGCACATTATATTTATTTTATCAAAAAGTAGCACATTTCTGACTAGATCCCAAAAAAAATTCTTCCAGCTACTTTTCAATTTACTTACTGAAGTAGTAGGTTTAAATGTTTTGTGCATTTAGTCAATTCACCATATAACTTTTTCTCCAGTTCTGGATTTTGTTGATCGTAAAAGACGTCATAGTTTGCTGGCAAATCAAGTTTTTCCAAACATCTATGTTTGATTGTTTTGTATGCCTCACACACTACTAACAGCTGGGTTTTGAGACAATTTAACAATCCAACAAATATTCCATCATGACCTAAAATAAGGAAAACCTTAATCCTGCAAAAGATATCTACTCTCTACATTTTAAACAAGAGGCGGATTTAAGTTATATTGCGTCCTAGGCCTTTTCCAGTTTGACGCCCTGCTTGTTTTGTTATGAAATACATGTTATAATGAGAGATATGATAATAAAAATACGACCAAGATATTTTGGTCTTAGATTTTTACTTCCCTCGCATACCGAAGGGAAGTATTGTATTCGAGAAAAAATCACCCTTCGAGATTTTTTCGCATTCTGACGTTTCAGAACACGTAGATTACGAAAATATAGGTTTTTCAATTCCGTCAGTCTGTCTGTCTGTCTGTCTGTCTGTTGGTGCATTTACTAAAAAAACTACTTGGAGGATAGCAGTCAAATTTAAAATTTCCACGTTTCATGACGCGCTAAACCTATTTCAGAAAAAAAAATTTTTGAAAATTTTTTTTGCAACATTTTTGAAAAAATTTTTACCAAGATGAAAAAAATTTTTTTTTGCTCAAATTTAAAATTTCCACGTTTCATGACGCGCTAAACCTATTTCAGAAAAAAAAAAATTTGAAATTTTTTTTTACATTTTTGAAAAAATTTTTACCAAGATGAAAAAAATTTTTTTTTGCTCAAATTTAAAATTTCCACGTTTCATTACGCGCTAAACCTATTTCAGAAAAAAAAAAATTGAACATTTTTTTCACCAACATTTTTGAAAAAAATTTTACCACTAAAATATGAGAATTTTTTTCTTTCTTCAAATTTAAAATTTTCACGTTTCATGGCATTCTAAACGTATTTAAAAAAAAAATTTTTTTTGAAAATTTTTTTACCAACATTTTTGAAAAATTTTTTACCACCAAAATAGGTGGAATTTTTTTTTGTTCAAATTTAAAATTTCCACATTTCCATGGCATTCTAAACGTATTAAAACAAATTTAAAAATTTTTCCGAAAAATTTTCTTGGAAAAATTTATGTATTCATCACTAAGTAGGTACTTACTATAGAACAGAAGAAACTATTTTGTTTGCTCAAATTTAAAATTTCCACGCTTCATGACATTCCAAACCTATTTCGGAACAAAAAAAATTGTAACATTTTTTTACCATTTTGGAAAAAAAATTACCACTAGAATAGATGGAAATTTTTTTTTTGCTCAAATTTAAAATATACACGTTTCATGAAATTCTAAACCTATTTCAGAAGAAAAAATTTTGAAAATTTTTTAACCAAGATTTTGGAAAAATTTCAAAAAAAAATGTTTATTTCTTTGTTCAAATTTAAAATTTCAACGTTTCCTTAGCATTCTAAACCTATTCAAACAAATAAAAAAAATTGATAAAATCTATTTCACTACTTACTATAGAATAGATGAATTTTTTTTTACCACTTTGGAAAAAATATTACCATTAGAATAGACGGAAAAATTTGTTTTTGCTGAAATTTAAAATTTTCACGTTTCATGACATTCTAAACCTATTTCAGAAAAAAAAATTTGAAAATTTTTTTCACACATTTTTGAAAAATTTTGAACCACTAAAACAGATGGAAATTTTTTTTCTTTGGTCAAATTTAAAATTTCCATGTTTCATGACATTCTGAACCTATTGCAGAAGAAAAAGAAGTGAACATTTTTATCCAACAGTTTTGAAAAATTTCAAAAAAAAAAAAAAAAAAAATTTTTAACCACCACTATACTTCCACTTCACTGCGTGAATGTGGAACTGTCTAATGGCAATACTATTTGACATATGCCATTATACTTTTATTGGAAAATATACAGGGTGGTCATCCCAAGAAATAATTTATGGGAGACCTGTTATTTAGTATTGAACTTTTGCTGTTGGATGAGCACTATTATTTTTGACCAAAAGTTATCAGGATTTCTTTGTAATAATTACAATAACTATATTTCCATTATTATTCTCAATGTCATTTCGTATTTAATATTTTTTTAGTGATCGCCATGCACAAACAACGAGGAAAGTTCTATGTAAATACCTTTGCCGATTTTTTAACATAACTTAATTAAGAAAATAAATTATATTCGTTTAATCAATTACATAACTTTGTTTCTTCCTTTTTTTCTTTGGTTGATCTCCCGTACAATCCTGACGGCACGGAACCGCTTACACATTACTTTATGATGTAAGGTGTCTTTGCCTCTGATTTTTTTTTGTTGAAACACCCGTGCTACATAAATTTGAATTACACGAGGTAAACGTCGACGCGAAGTCAACAAGTACGCATACTAGGTGGACGCATCACTGAGGCCATTTCAATATCAATGCTTCTTCACTTTCGCTTCCGCCACTGGTGAGTTGAGGTCGTTTACTTATTCTTTAACGGATTTTCACGTTTATTTCTTTAATTCTTTGGTATTTTGAATATATTTGAATAATTAAATGATGTCGTGTTATTGAGTTAACGTTGCTGTATAGTTATTTTTGGGAATTGTTAAAGGATATTCCTTGTAATAATTAATTTTTATTGAAGCACGTATTTGTGTAATTTCGGTGCTCACTGGACACATGTATCTTTGTTAACTCAAATATCGTGGCAATTTTGTATTTTGTGGTCATTTGAGATGCAATACTGTGGTGTTTTATCATTATTTAGATTACCGTGGACGAGGATTGAATTCGGAAATTAATCAAGGGATAAATTCGAATCTTCGTATCTTAATCGTGTGTAGACAATCTCATCTCATTAAGGGTCGAGACCTAAAGTCATTTTCTCGTATTTAATTAACTTCGTGTTGGTACAAGAGGTTAAGAGATAGGTTTTTATTAGTTTATTTTTTTGGGATATTAAACCCATATTTTTTTTGCTATATTTGTTACAATATTAGGTTTTTTCAGATAGTAAGTCAGATATTTTCTATCTAATTCCGTTGTGCTAAATTTTGTTACCTTTATTCAAATTTTTGGTCATAACCAGTGTCAGCCATTTTGCGGACGGCTAAAATTTCATGACAATAGAGTTTTCTCATTTGTTCATTTCCTTCATTATTATATTATCAGTAGCTTATTCATATATTTTCAAAAGTAAAATTTTACCAATACTCAGGTTTTTTTGTTAAATAGCTAATAGTTTGGTTTTGCAATGACCTCCATCACCATAGTTTTATTTGTAGTTTTTCTTCTATCTTTTACCTCAAGTAAAATTTCTTGCCAATTATTTTTTTTTATTAGACAGGAACTAATATCTGAAGTTGTCCTTTTCTCAAACCACCATTAAAGCAAGGCACAAGGCATAGATTAAATATTTGGAGTTATCCTCAAAGTACTGGATATCATTACGACGCAGCGTCTCCTGGAAATCAGCCTTCTCAGGACCTGATTATTACGTTCTCCTTCCAGGGTACCCGCTGCCATCTTCAGGACCAGACCTTATCGGGATTCCACGTCTCCGCTAAGCTAAGTAGCCCAAATTTATGTGCAAAATTCAACTTTTGGTCAGAAGAAAAATTGTAAACCAGTTGATGGTTTCTTAAATTGTAATTTTTTGTTAATCTTCAAATTTACTTTGTTGAAATGATATTCCTGTTTTGCCTGTTAACTAATTAAATCAAATTTGCGCCATTAAATATTTTTAATCATTTGTAAAGTTTTGTAAAATTTTTGCTTTTATACTGTTAATATATTATTTGTTTTATATTTGATTTTGATTGTTCTCCCCCCTTATAAAGTTTGCAAGAGTGTTATGTACTGAATACGCTGG
The DNA here is from genome assembly GCA_963583905.1 of Stenurella melanura. Classification (NCBI taxonomy): domain Eukaryota; kingdom Metazoa; phylum Arthropoda; class Insecta; order Coleoptera; family Cerambycidae; genus Stenurella; species Stenurella melanura. The sequence goes on from OY757317.1 coordinate 10,611,143, forward strand.
CGTCCAAATTCTTTGTAGTTTATTAAAGTTTTGTTTGGTTAATTTGACAATGAAATAATTGTTCAAAAATTATATGTAACTCTAGTCGCCACAGAGTGACCTTCGACCAGCCCTGAGCTAACCGGTTGCTACTCTTTCATAGCTTCCTCAGCACCCAGCGGAGAAGTTGTGGTCGCATCTTCCATTTTACTCCCTGTTTATTTTCTTGATCCGGTTTTCGGGTATAGGTTAGATCTTTCCCCGTCCTGCCTTGCTCTTTCAGTTTTTTTTTTTCGTTTTTAGGATTTTAGTTATCATGTTCGTGGAGTGGTTCCAGTTTTCTTTGGATTTCAGCATGTGATCGATAATATTCCTTGGGCCAAGTGGTTCATCAACGTTGGCCTTTACCCTCTCTCTCAATTCATGCCATTTTGGACATGCAAAAATAGTATGACCGATGCTATCTATCTCTTCGTAGTATTCGCATAGGTCGTCTGTTGCCTTTCCGATGTTGTGGAGGAAGTCCCTGTAGCATCCGTGGCCCTTTAGTGCCTGGGACAGATAGTAGTTTATCTCCCCATGCCTCCCGCTGATCCATTTCTTTATGCCAGAAATCAGAATCCTTGTCGCCAGCCACCTCTCTTGCCATAGCCCCATGGTCTTCTGTTTAGCCTTTCTTCTGGCTTTCTGCCTGCCTCATGAAGTTGTCCACTTTCACTGGCCATTAGGTCAATTAGAGAAATGCCCCAGCTATTACTAGCGCAGACTCCTTGGAGACTGTTCTGTAGGCGCTACATATCCTCAGTGCCATCTTCCTCTGTACTGTTATTAATTTATGCCTGTTGTGGGCAACTTCCAGTGCTATTTGTCACACTGGCGCTCCTTATGGCATGGTAGAGTGGGCTATCCAGCTGAGGAGTTGTTGCTTACTTTCTTTGGGCACTCCAACGTTTGGCATCAGTTTTCATAGCTTCTTCGGCTGCCTTGGTGACATGTTCGGCGAAGGAGAGACTTTTGTCGGTCTGTTCAATCACTACTCCCTGCAGTTCGAACGTATAGGGGCAAGCCGTCTTCTTCCAGTTAGTAGGATAGCTTCCGTCTTCTTAGGTGCTAATTTTAGGGACTTGGTGTTCATCCATTCGTTGATCATCATCTTCACTCTTCATATCACGCCTTGTTCATTTCTTCCCACTGTTGTCAGAGCTAGATCGTCAGCGAACCCTATTAGGGTAACTCCTTCTGGTTTCTTTTTATTTCACTTTGTTCATACAGTCAGTGGAGAAAAGAGAAACCAATTGTTTTTAATTCTTAGTGACCCCTCAAATTTTAGCGCACCTCAAATTTTGGCTCCCTAAGCCCGGCCCTTGCAGGTCTAAACCTAAGTCCATTGCTGCTTTATGTCCAAATACTCTTTTGAAATGATGGCCTCTTGTCTTAAGCAACATGTATATTGTATTATTGACGATGCCATATTGTGTACGCTTTGGTGTTTCATTTTACTTCCAAATCCACGTAGTGGAAGAATAGTAAACGTAAAAAAAAAATTCAAAATATTTTTTTAATAGGCTTAGAATGTCATGAAACGGTTTAAAAAATTGACTTGAAATTTTGTACACGTATGTACTATAATGAAATCTGGACCTGGATTGTTTTTTTATCATATCCGGTGAAAATATGGTAAATATGGGAGAATAAATAAAGCACGCTGAGAAGAGTACAGAAACTTGGAATTTGTTGTATATACTACAAACGAAGGTCTCAGATATTTTTATCACATATTTCAACCCCTTCACCACCACCCACTACATTATTAAAGGGGCTGATAAAATTAAATTAAAATATTCAGCCCAACTAGCCTAACCTACATATATGCATTTACTGAATATGATATTTGTCAGTATTCATAGAGAAATACAAAATTTTAACACCATGTCAACATGGTTTTAGAGAACACAAATCAGTAGTCAGCTAGCATCCAAGGTAACTATGTGGCAGTTCTAAAATTCGATCTAACCAAGGCATTTGATACCCTGGATATTAATTACATAATTTCCAAACTGTTGGCATATACGGAAATACTCTAAAATGGATTCACTTAAACCGTAAAATTATTATAAAAATTGGTACCCGCTTTTCAGTTGAATATAATGTATCCTTAGGAGTACCTCAGGGTTCAGTGCTTGGGCCCTTACTATTTATATTGTATGTCAACGATCTGTCAAATTATATAAAAAGTGGTATTGTAACCGTGTTTACTGACGATAGAACCATAGTAGTAACAGATCCTAATATACAAAATTTAAATAATAAAATTACAGATTCTAGACGCGTTTACTATATGGTGTGATCGAAACAAGCTCATCTTAAATACAACAAAAACAACATACATCAATTTTTATAATAGAAAGCCATGTCCTCTGCAAAACCTCAACTTTAGCAGTCAAAGTAAATTTCTAGTTGTTTTAGATACGGACATATCCTAGAGATTCCAAATTGATATTGTATGCAAGAAGTTGAATCAAGCCTGTTTCGCCATTATACAAATGAAAAATGTCTGTGATAAAACAGGAATACTAAATATTTATTACTCACTTGCATACTCACGCATAAGTTTTAACATCATGTGCTGGGGTTCGGGTACGGAAAGGTACAGAGTATTTATTTGTCAAAAAAGCTTATCCGCCTAATTTTTAACTTAAAACCAGATGATAGTTGTGTTTAAACCTTTAAAAGTAACAAGATACTCACAACACCCTCAATATTTTTAAATCTGTTGGGTCTTCGTACGATCTATACATTACGTATAGGTTAAATATGTAGAAAATCAATCTAATAAATCAGACGCTACGTAATATTGCTTTTGGCTAAAATATACTTATGTAGCTGTATTTTAAAAGATTTATAGAATACTGTACATGACTCTAAAACTGCACTGATTTTATACTTCTTAAGGACATAGACATTTTTACTTCCCACTATTTAATATTATTTTTTGTTAAAATATGTAGGAAATTAACCTAATAATGAGGTGATAAGACATAGTGCCATCATAATCACATATTAAGCACAACATGCAGAAAATTTACTGATAATGAGGTGATAAGACACAAAGACTTGCGTCACGGCACATTATTCTTAGATAATTATCCTCCGGTGATTAACAAAAATTCGTTAGTAGTAATTTTACTATTCAGATATTCGCAGCATTTAGGTATGGTTATATCATATTGTTCTTTGAGCTCCTCTAGATATGAATTAAATATGCTCTCATGTCAGCATCCAATGCTACATCGCGAAATTTTTAAATCTGTCGGACCCGCGTACGTTCTATACATCACATATTATTAATTAGTATTTAACAAACGCATGAAGTAAAATACAAAATATATTGTGTTTTATATATAAGTTAAAATATGTAGAAAATCATCCTGCAGTCTATGACATTCCGGTGACACACGGATCTTAATTGCATTGTTAGAAACTTTTTACTTCCACTATTTAAAATTATTTTTTTTACTCAGGAAATTGATAATGACGTAATAAGATATTATTAAAATATGCAGGATGTTATGAGGTGATAAGACACAAAAACATGCGTCATGACACATTATTCATAGATAAGATAATTATCTTCCGGTGATTAATAAAAACTCATTAACAAAAAAGCTGTCTCCACTTCTACTACTATATTTACAAGTGTTTGTGCTTTGTAAAAAGAAATCTACATCTCTTCAAAACCACTTCGTTTTATCACAATTATAGTACAAGAAGAAATAACAATTCTGTATGAAAAATCGTCATCTTACTTATGTATAAAATTGTATAATTCTTTGCCTGAAGAGTTAAAACACGCTCAAAATTTCAACTCATTTAAATCTAAAATAAAAAATGTTTTAGTAGAAGGTACCTCTTATAATATTGACGCATTTTTAAATAGATAAATTGTTATGCATCGATATACTTCCTATATTTTACATACTTTATACTTTTGTAGTTTGTTTATTTTATATTTATATTCCAAATTTTAAATCATTATTTTTATTACCTACCTAACTATTACGTATTGTACCTATATCTGTATATGACTTATCCCATACTATGTTTATGATCCAAAGGACTAATAAAGTATTATTATTATTATATATTCATTAATAAATCAAAAGTAGCTCATCTTTGAATTCCTTGGAAACCTTCCGTTTGAATTAAATTTTAGAAATCACTGGCCTTAAGTAGACTTCCACCATCACTATAGGCCTCCATTCAAGTTAATCCGGCCCTGGACCTACACCAAAAATGAGTACAGAGTTGAGTTCTTCATCTTAGACAACCCCTGTTCACAAATGTTATGTGGGAAAATTAAAAATATAGTGTTTACACTCCGTATCTATGGTAATATCAATTTTTGAACTAAGGTTTCAGCTAAATTGCAACATTGTTTGTTAGAAATACACTGTTGCTGGATGGACTTACAGGCCACCCTCTATACAAGTTTTATATCTTATGGAAAATGGTGAATAAAGCCACTCATGAACCAATCATTTGCACTTACATGCTATAATCCAAGCAAAAACACCGAGAGCGACGTCCATATAAACAAAAGCGTATTCACATTGCCGTTTTGTTTCAGTTTCAAACGGAATGCGGAAATAATAAGGCAAAAAGTCATAGCATGTCAAATTTCCTTCAAATCGGCTGCCCTTAACGACGCTATTAATAGTGATTAGTGATGAAATATGGGCGGAAATGCCTACAAAACTATACATAACGAACACCTGAAACAGAAACGACATTAGAATTTAATAACAAATAAAGAAAATAAAATTTAATATACTGGGCGTTTCGGGTATGTGGTCATTAATTTCTTCTTCTAGACACAGCGAAAAATATAACAGGATGTATTTGCATGTCCTTAATCGTTTTGGTTTTAAAAATTGGATACCAAAGTAAAAAATGGCGAAAAAGCTGTAGAATTAAGGTCAAGTTTTTAAAAACGAATGATTCCTGGTTGGATAGGGAAATTAATTTTAGTGAACTGGAAAAGTTGATAGAGGACACGCCTAAACAACCATTAACTTTGCCTGGCCTGCCAAGAGATGTTGTGATGATAGTGATAACGACTAATTTTTTTGCTTGCTTACTTTTATTTTTATTATCACTGATATATGTTTGTATACAGGGTGTCCCAATAAAAACTCCTAGGCCGGATATATTCTAAACGAATAGAGATATTTTAATTCTATACAAGCCAATTTGTAGAGCATAAAGAGAGCTTCATTTCTGAATATAATTGTTTTTTTTAATATATCAGTATATAGATGGCGCTGTGCTCTAAAGAAATATTTCGATGGGAGAAACTTTGAAATGGGGTTTATGTGAAAGAAAATGTATTTTTAAGCAGATTATGTTCTAAAAAAAATACTATAAAACTAACCGTTTTCGAGATATATGAGTCCAAATGTTGGCATTTGTCAATATTGAATAATTGTAATCTCTTCGACATTTCAGTCCTTTAAGTGGGACAATCTGTATTTAATTTACAAATTTTAGAAGAAACTATTTCAAGAATTTTTCATATCTTATGAATTAAATATATTTGAAATAACCCTTGGAAAAAAAACTAAAAATATTATTTATTATATAATTCAAACATTTAAGAAATAAAAAACAATTACGAACATAAAACAATTTTTCCGAATTAATGAAATTAAAATAACTATTTTAATAGGTGTTCAAAATGATTGCCATTTTCATTAACACACATCGTAAACCTATTAATTGGTTCAGATCTACAAACTTTTAATAATGTATGCCGATTAATGGCGGCAACACTAGAATAAATTTTATTATAAAGATCTGCCATGTCTTCTATTGGTACTTTGTACACTTCACTTTTAAAAATACCCATAAATAAAAGGCTAATGGAGTAATCATTAACGATACCACACCAAACATTTACTCCAAAACGACCTGGTATGTCTCATTCACCTAGGATTCTCTTGAGACCAGTAACGACAATTATGTGTTGTGATTACTCCATTGTTGTGGAATCGACTTTCATCACTCCACATAATTGTATCTATAATATTTGGATTTTCTTCTAAGTGAATTGAAAATTGCGCCAAAAAATCTAATCTGCGCTCATTGTCCCCTGGAATCAAATGATGAACTAAATGAACTTTATATGGAAAAAAATTGTTTGTTTTAAGAATTCTGTGGTAGGCGGAACGTATATACAATATTTGTTTCTTCCGTCAACTTGCGTACTGACATGTTTGGGTTATTTTCTACTTGATGCAATACCAATACAATATTTTCATCAGTTGCAGTTCTTTTTCTTCTTGTTGTTTTTGGTTTCTTAAAACCTCCATAATTTTTCAAATTAGAACAAAAACTTAAAAAAGTTTTCCGATCTGGTAAAGGTTTGTCAGGAAAACGTATTTCATATAAACTTACAGCGCTTGAAGCATTTTGACGACATTACCCATAAGTTAAAATCATGTTATCTTCATTTGTATGAGAAATCATATTTAAGAATTCACAAAGAAAACAATAATTAGGTACAATAATACAGTTCTATTGACACACCAATAAACAAAATGTGATTGAAATTGAGAAATGTCAAAAGTTTTATTCCAAAAGTAACTTTAATTGTATTTAATTTATAGGGGATAAAGGTTATTAGACTCACTAGATATTAAATATTTTTAATTATGAACAAAGCAATTATATGAAAATTAAAAAAAAAATTTTCGTCCCACTTAAAGGACTGAAATGTTGAAGAGATTACATTTAGTCAATATTGGCAAATGCCAACATTTGGACTCAAATATCTCGAAAACGGTTAGTTTTATGGAATTTCTTTTAGGACATAATCTGCTTAGAAATGCATTTTCTATCACATAAAAGTTTCTCCCATCGAAATATTTCTTTAGAGCACAGCGCCATCTTTATAATGGTATATTAAAAAAACAATTATATTCAAAAATGAAGCTCTCCTTATGCTCTACAAACTGGCTTTTACAGAATTAAAATATCCCTATTCGTTTAAAATATATCCGGCCTGGGAGATTTTATTGGGACACCTTGTATAGAGAAATTAATTTTAAATACAAGTTAAGTTACAACATATCTCAATATTATTTCAAGAATAACCTAAAATTATAAAGTTAATCATTTTGACCAAAAACAGAAAAAAAATAATTGAAATATTTTCGTACCCCTATTAATATAACATTGTCCTCTGCACCCCTTCGAAAAGCATCCCTTAAGAGCTTATATTTACTTCACTATGTTTGCTTTACATTCTTTTCATAGATTCATAATTCTCATTTAAAAAGATACGTAATTTTAAAATAACATTTAATTTTCAACTCTCCTTAGAATTTTCTTACTATTTTTATTGTATGCACGGGCACAATGTTATCCCACCTACAAGGTTTCAGAATTTTAGAACTAAAGAAAATTTTTAAACCCTTTTAAAAACCACCCCTTTAGTATCTTAAATTTTTTCAATATTTTTTCCACTTTTCTCACGAATATTTTCTGTTGATTTGCAAATTTATAGAATTTTGTCCTCCTAAAACTTGAAAGTTCACCACTGTGCGTCTTACCAAATATAGATTTTGACGTTGGTGTTAAAATTAACATAACAAAATCGAATGAATTTTTAAACTTCAATTGACCGATCCAAGACGAAATTTAATTTCGTATTCTTTAGTGCCCGTATTTATCAAAAGCAGTTCAATTTTTTCAAAATCAATAAAACAAAATAATATCTGAAATTATACCTTCTGAACGAAAAATATACTTTACCAAAACACTTTCTACACACGTACCAGAATAGAGAAACTAGAGCTAACTTTCTTTTGTTGTAGAATGAAAGAACCAGGTTGAAAAGTGCCCAATGGATCGTATATATATTCTTTGTCTTGTAGAATATCCATTACTTTTTGGAGGCGATTGCGACGAAAAGCTATAACAAAAAATTTCAAAATTCCAACTATATGAGTAAACAGCAATCCAATGTGACTGGCAAATTTGTTGATCTCTGTTATAGTCTCGCCAAAAATTAAAAACTCACAAACAAAGAAAGAGATCGCTGTTGCATATAAAACGAAAACGTATAGTAAATACAAAATTCTTTGTAATATTGGAATATCTTTGCCTGGTAGCCAAATTCCTGAAATGCGCTGAATGATTCTGTTTGTATAGAAAAAGTTACCTAGGTAACTACTATCGTTTGCGGACATTTCGAACAAGTTGTGTGATTTGAATTGGAAATTTCGTTTTGTTTTATATCGGGCCAGTAATTAAAAATGAAATGAAGACTTGGTATATTATACATGTATAATTTCTGTATAATTACACACCCTATGAGGATACCTCCAGAAAAAACATCTCCACAGGAAAATTGTTTAATTATTCACGTGTGAGACATACATCACATTACCATATTATTTATTAAATTATTCAATATAGTCCAGTCAACAGAGCGCTAAAATGGCCAAAATATCTAATTTGAGAAACCTTGTATGTGTTTGCAATGACGTTAATAAAAATTTCGAAAAAAGATTAGAGTAGAAAATGAACGAAACTTGTAAAATTAGGTGAAAAATGAAAAGAAAACAACAATGTATTTACCTTTTTTCGAAAAATGCATATTTTTCGAAATACGACCACTTGGAAATTCGTAAAAGTGCGAGAAGGGGAAATATAAAAGTTGAAAAAAAAAATCTGAAAAAGTTCAGGTGAATGTATCAAGACTTGTTTTATTTGCGACCTTTCTGTAAAGTGCGTTTTCACCGAGTCTTTCCGAAGAAACATGAAAAACGACCCCTTTCTTTGAAATTGTAGCGTTTTAAACACATATTGTCTAACAGCCGGTTTTACAATCGCAAGTTAACTTTCATTTTAGTTGACTTTTACTTGCAGGTTAACTATAACTTTACCGACACTTACGTTTTTCAATATAAAGTTAAGTGATGATTTGTAAACGAGAGGTTGTGAATAAAATTTATAATGTTGGTACTGGAAAAATGGGTAATATACATAAAATGTATGAATTTTGGTCCAAAGTCATGTCACGTGCTATCAAATATAAATGTCAGAAGCAATATATTAGTTAGTGGTCTATTAGTAATAAGTAGGTAGTATTTAGTCTCGATCTATTTAAAAAATCTCTACCATCGTATTTTTCGAAAAAGATAGGTCTATACAGGATTACTTTGGCTACTCATCACTGCTATATGCATTTACTTCGTACATATCCATTTTTAGGCAAAATATCAAAAAATTGTTTTGTGACAGTTATTTTATAGGTTATAAATTGCCAACAAACTGCCAACTTCTAGTTTACCCACACCTCATCTATTAGTAAAGTTAACTACTAGATAACTACCACATCGAAAATGACCAGCTATTGTAAAACCCAATTTCTATAATAACCTGAAAGTTAACCCTGACTGGAAGTTAACTAGCGATTGTAAAACCGGCTGTAAATGTTATTTGCGGCATTATCTTAATTTTTCCTTTCTTCAATTCTTTGGGACTTCCTGCCACATGTATGTTTTCTTTTTAAGCGGTGCTCGGGGAACCTACAAAATATCACAATTAACCAGTATGTTACTGGTAAATAACCTCTACGCCTGTGACTTTTACGTCAAAGGATCAGTTAGAGGTTTCTTTTTTTAAATAAACAACACAAAGTATAAAAACTTGAAATTAAATATTTCGCCGACGTTTCGGAAATCTAATCTGTTTCCCTTTTCAAGGCCTTTTTTGAAAAATCTTGTTTGCTGTTTATGATAAATACACAGCTCTAAGAATGTTTGTGATATTCAATATCCATAGATACTTACTATTTACATAGAACTGTTGATATAGTTAACCATTTTTAGTTTTTATACAATGTTAAGTTTGTGAAGTTCTTCTTTTAACATTGGCAACCAAGTTGTACAGACATCTATGGAACAATTCGACACGCATCTATCCTCATTCAGTAATATTATCGCGGATTCTTTAATTTTTCTTTTTTTTGCTACCTACCTCTTTTGTCAAAATTTTTGTCGAGTCCCAGTTTATTCTATGTCCGTTCTCCCAAGCACATTCGCAGATCTTGAACCCCTGAATTTCATTTTCTATAATATAATTATGATGTTCTTCTAATCTTACACTAAAAGATCTTGACGAATCGCCCACGTATTGTTTGTTGCACTCACACGGAATACTATAAATGCAGTTTTTTGAATTTTGCTCGTGGTTCTTCGGTTTCGTCTTTGTCAGAATAGATCTTAAAGTGTTGTTTGTTTGAAATGCCGTCCTAATATCAAATCTATCACCGATGCGGCGTAACTTTTCGAATAATCCGCATACATAAGGAATTAACGCTGTGTAACATTTTTCAGATTTTTGTCGTACCTGATTGTTATTTTCAATATTTATGAAGGTTTTATCGACAAAACCCAAGGGTATTGGTTATTTATAAGAACTTCCTTTATATACCGTTTCTCATTGTTTAGTATGTCATCATTAGAAGAAATAACGTTGGCCCTATCATACAAACATTTTACAACACCCCTCTTAACGTGCATCGACTGATTTGAGTTGAACTTTAAATATCCGTTGGTAAGTGTTGATTTTCTATAAACGCTTGTTTCAATTGTACCATTCACTTTTTTAATTAAAACATCTAAAAATGGTAATTCATTTCTAATTTCCTTTTCTAAAGTGAACTTAATAGAAGGTTCTTTATTATTTAAAAGTGCCAACAACGATTTAGTAACTCAATACTATGAGGCCAGATTGCAAAGATATCATCTACGTATCTCCACCAGATAACCGGTTTGTAGGCACAATTTTGAACATGCCTAGTATCAAAATCCTCCATAAATATATTGCTTAAAATCGGTGACAATGGAGAACCCATTGCCATACTGAAATCCTGCTGATAAAAATTATTTTCTAATTGAAAATAAGTTGTTTTTATACACATAGTTAAAAGTTCCATTATGATATTTACACTCAATTTAGTTCTAGCTTCCAAATTATTTTCATTTAACAATTTGTCTTTGATTATTTCTAAAGTTTTGTCTACTGGGACGGTAGTAAACAGACTAACTACATCAAGACTAACCATCAGATGTGTATTATGAATATTGTTTTCATAAACTTTTCGATAAAATGTTTACTATTTTTCATATACGAGTCAGTATTTCGAGTTAATGGATTAACAATTTTAAGCAAGAATTTTGCCAAATTGTGGCATGGCAAATTAATGGAACTAACATTGGTCTTAATGGGACTTTCTGTTTATGTTTTCGTAAAAATGAGGAGGCTTGCTATAATGCGGTGTAAGCTTTCGTTAAATTCATTGTTGTCCCCTACGGCCATGCAGATTATACTAGTATCTACATAAGCCCCTACGATCATGAAGATTCAGTTAAAAATGAAAACAAAGGCCTAAAATGAATTTATATATCTACCTTGTGTTAAAAATATTTCATTCTAATGGATTACATTTTCATGAAATCTATCATTCTGTTTCTTGGAAAAACAATCTCACCTATCTATTAGTTAACTAGTATTGGAGCCTATATACTCTGCGCATGTTTAAAAATAAATTGTTATTTGTTTGCTTATAATTGTATTGAAATATATTCTTTATAGGATAACATTAGCATCCAACATAACCCCCTACGGCTAAGCAGATTAAACTAGTATCTATATGACCCCCTACGGTATGTAAATTCAGTTAAAAATGAGAACAAAGGCCTCAAATTAATTTATTTACTTATCTACCTTGTCTTAAAATTTGTTTTTCATTCTAATGGATTGATAAAATCTCTAATTCAGTTTCTTGGAAATGCTTAGCTTTTGAAGCGTTTTTCGCCCTTATTCTGAGCTCATCAGAAAGGCACAAAGCCACTCATAACGATGTTCCATACAAAACCAAGGCAATATCCATGAATAAGTATGAAATATTTATATTTGACACTGACTGGTAAAAACAATAGATCTTCACCTATCTATTAAACCAGCTCGGTGGCGCAATGCTGAAGGTATTTGGCTTGCGACCACGGAGTCCCGGGTTCGAATCCTGGCCAGGGTATGGATGTTAGTGGCGGTTTTTCATGTGTTACCGAAACGGTAGCAGTGACCTACTGTTGGGTAGCACAACATGTCTAGTCGCTGTTATCTCCCCTTAGTTCGAGTCTCAGCTGCGGTAGATTTCAATATCGCAGGGAATGGTTGTTGTGTTGAAGTCTATGTGTACGTGTCCTTCCTGGTTGAGTGGTAGAGCAGCAATAGCTGAACTCCGCCAGGACGTTAATATAAATAAGGGATTAAAGTAAATAAAATAAAAAATAAATAAATATTAGCTAACTAGTATTGGAGCCTATATACTCTATGCATGTTTAAAAGTGAATTATGTATTATTTCATTGCTTATAGTAATGAAACATATTCTTTATAGGATTTTGCAAACAACGGAAAGATAAACTATCTATGAGAACTAAAAGAAAAACTATATGTAAAAATATTAATGAAATCTTTGCATTTAGTTCTCATAGATAGTTTTTATTTCCGTTGTTTCCAAAATCCTATAAAGAATATGTTTCGTTACTATAATAAATAATTCATTTTACTTCCCTCGGATACCGAAGGGAAGTATTGTATTCGAGAAAAAATCACCCTCCGAGATTTTTTCGGATTCTGACGTTTCAGATCACGGAGATTACGAAAATATATGTTTTTCAATTCCGTCAGTCTGTCTGTCTGTCTGTCTATCTGTCTGTCTGTTGGTGCATTAACTAAAAAAACTACTTGACGGAGAGCAGTCAAATTTGGTAGGTAATTGACCCTACTGACAGCGAAGAAATTGTAGAATTTTCACTGGAAAATATACAGGGCGGACCGTCTAAACGGAATAAATAGTGAAAAATATTTTTTTTCGCTTAAATTTAAAATTTCCACGTTTCATGACACGCTAATCCTATTTCGGAAAAAAAAAAATTGAACATTTTTTTCACCAACATTTTTCAAAAAGATTTTACTACCAAAATAGATGGATTTTTTTTTATTTGCTCAAATTTAAAATTTTCGCGTTTCATAGCATTCTATACCTATTTAAAAAAATACATAATTTTAAACTTTTCTTTACCACTACTATAGAATAGAAGGAAACTTTCCGTTTTGCTCAAATTTAAAATGTCTGCGTTTGACATTTTAAACCTATTTCAGAAGGAAAAATTTTGAAAATTTTTTTACCAACATTTTTGAAAAATTTCAAAAAAAATGAAATTTTTTAACCACCACTTTACTTCCACTCCATTACGTGAATGTTGGATTGAAAATGTGACAGATGGCAATAATATCTGGCATATCCGGCATATCATACTTTTATTGAAAAAATGTACAGGGTGGTCATCTCAAGAAATAATTCAGTCATGGTGGACATTTGTAGAGGTATTTGCGCAAGCCTGACATATGTGGCACCTGCTATTTAGTATTGAACTTTTGCTGTTGGATGAGCAAACTGTATATTTTTTTTACCAAAACTTATCAAGTTTTCTTTGTAATAATAGCAATAACTATATTTCGATTATTATTCTCAAGGTCATTTCGTAATAATTAATTTTTTAGAGTGACCGCCATGCGCAAATAACGAGGGAAGTTCTGTATAAATACCTTTACCGATTTTTTAACAAGGTGTTGTACCTTTTTATAGAAAACACTTTTTTAATAATTTTTTTCTTATAAATGGATTTAAAAACGAATGAGATTTGTGTGGTAGTTTAATTGAATATAAATCACTTCGAAATTTGGAAATAAACAAACCTTATCAATCTTCTAATTAACAATTTATCAATACAAAATATGGAAAAAAACTTTTGTTTTAGATGAGAATATACATTTATTTTACCCAATAGATATATGACTATTTTAGATAATAACGACGCAAGTGAGGAAAATTTGAAAAAATATGTAATGATTTACAAAAAATTTAAAACATTAAGTGAAAACGTGGTATGTATTTGATTGAATTTCAGTAAAAGAGTACAAAACATATTATCTCTCATCAACTTTTACTCTTTATACAATGTTTACTCCCTAGCATCTGCTGACCCCATTTATAGAGAGAAAACGAGTAACACACTTGCACATCCATTCAGGCCCGCCGAGAGGGAGGCGGGGGTCAGTGGTGTTTTCCCCGGGGCCCGGAGTTTTTAAGGGGGCCCGGATTTTCCCGAATTTCTTAAATCCGGGAAGAGTTGGAGATGCATATACAAATTTTGATTGCATTTGCATTGGTGAAAGCAAGATAAATATTCCAAATTGGTAATTTTGTGTGGCACAAAGGAATGCCATCCGCCGCTCTTCGAAATTATATCAACGCCGATGGGGGGTCCGTATGCTACTACTCCCGGGCCCCGATTTTCTCTCAACGGCCCTGCACCCATTGTTTCCTATTATGAAAACTAGAGCTTTAAGCTTTAATTCAGTATTGTTATGAATTACACCCCCTTGGAAATGGAGGTGATACGCCTATGCCTACTAACAGTGACTGGAAAGAGTCTAGAAAGAGCCATAGACTTTTCTAGAGTGTGGTTGGAGAAGATTCTGGTTTAATCTAGAGCTAATTCAGAGTATATAAGGCGCGATTACCAGCGCGGAGGAAGTAGTTTTGTTAAGAAGGCAGTTTATAAAAGTGAACAAGTTGAAAAGTGAAAAGTGAGGTTAGATATCAAGTAAACAAAATGTAAATAGTCAGTAAATTATTAAATAAAGTGTTAGTGGTTTATCTCTTGTTGAAATTATTAAGAACCCACGGATTCATACAGGGTGTTTCCTAAAGGGTGGAAAAAAACGTAACAGTATCATTGTATGTCTAAATAGAAGACAGAGTGATGTATTAACACGAAAGGTCTTCTAGTTATACAGACATGTCGTTACTATCAATCTACATATGCAATTAGTATATTCTAATAAAAACCACATACAGAATGAAGCTATAACCGATATGATTACCCATCTAATTGCTTTATATACCTATCTTAATGAAATCAATGCTTGCAACATATAAATCAAAATTTTGCATTATTCAGAAAATAAATAATATACTGTAAGTTAGAAATAACATTCATAATAAGAAATTAACTATCATTAGTTTCCTCTGATAAAAATTTTATTGTTCATTCAATAAAATTGATATGCTCTGTATCAGTACGGGTGCTATAAACAAGAATTACAAAAAACATATTTTTAAGCGAAATGTTTTATTTTTAAATTTATTATTAAATTTTTTTCTACTAATTAATTCGTCTTCTATATTTTAGCGTTTATAAATATTTAAACAGTGTAGATTTCTTTAACATGTTTGATGTTTCTGAAAATGTTAGAAACTCAATATAGTGCAGTCAACGGGGGGTGGTTTCACCTCTAACTTGGGTGCTAGTAAATGTATTTTGATGAAACTTTATGCAATGTGTTTGTAATGACGTTAATACAAAGTTGAAAAAAGGATTAGTAGGAAATGATCAGAAGGGGTAGAAAACACCTCTTTTATCGGGCTTTCCGTAACTTGTAGAACTAGGTCAAAAATGAAAAAAGAAACAGTGTTTACTTTTTCTGGTCCAAAATAAGATGTTTTTACTGTCTAATTTTTTTCGAGAAACGCATATTTTTCAAAATATGGTCATTCGTGCGGGAAGGTGGGGAAGGGAAATGTAAAAGTTGAAAAATAATCTAAAAATATTCAGGTGAATGTACCATCGAAATACAAAACTATTTTTATTTGCAACTTTTCTGTAAAGTGCTTTTTATCGAGTTCTTCCGGAAAAACCTAACAAATTACCCCTTTCTTTCAAATTGTAGCGCTTTAAAAATATGTAATTAAAAAGTTTGAAAAAATTCAGACGTATGCAGTTGGCCTTTTAAACATTTTTTATCTCCTGGAATTTTTTTGTAACTTGCTACTTTTCCGAGTTACAGGCAGTTTTTCACGATGAATAATATACTACACCTCTGGAAAATTTTCAGTTAAAAAATGCGTGAGAATTCAAAAATATTTATATATTGTTATAAAAAAATACATTTTTTTAAAATTCATTTATTTATATACAACTCTGGAATGAAAATAAACTTCAAGAAGAGCATAATAATGGTCAGAGACCCATTGACAAAAACAAGTCCAACAAGTGGGGAAGAATACAAAATAGGAGACTACACCCTAAGAACCACGAATAGAATGAAATACCTAGGAACATACCTAACGAATCAACTAAAAAGGAGGGAAACAGTAAGGAAAAGAATCAAAACAGCCTACAGAGTCACAAGAGCTCTAATACCCTTCATTGAGGACAACAAACCACCATTGTGCCTAACCAAAAAGATATACACGACCATCATAATGCCTACGATGATATATGGAGTCAAAAACGCATCAACGACAAAGGCCAACAGAAGAAGCCTGAGAAGAGCTGAAAGGGACATTATCCAACTGCTAGCAAAAACAGGAAAACCACAAAAACGACAGAAAACGTCAACATTACTAGAGGGAAGAACAATAATCAAAAGAATAGAATCATACGCAATGAAATACTGGGGACACGTCCAAAGACGGGACTCGACACACCTACTAAAGAAAGCGCTGCGAATGAACAGCAACAAACTGAAAATAGGGAGGCCATGCTACACATGGATAACAACAATCGAGAGGATTATGAGAAAGCTAGGAAAGGATTATACACACTGGGAAAAGCTGGCACAACAAAAAATGGAATACAATAAAGAAATATCAAGGATATACACACTGCCAGACTCAGAAACAGAAGAAACAGAAAACTCAGAAGTAGAATAGGAGAGAAGATGATCACAGACAGAAACTAAGAAGAAGCATATCACAAAAACCTGAAAGTAAAAAGAAGCACGAAAACCTAAAAGAAGCATCTCACAAACGCCTACACTTTCCATCCGATGAAGACAGAAGGAAAACAAGAAGAAACATCTCACAAACACCTACACGCTCCATCCTATACTCCTACGCCATGCGTCATGCGGCTCTCGCTGCTGACAACAAGCATGTCCAATGTCCAATCCAGCGTATGCAGCTGGTCCGGCGGTATAAAAAAGCACCGGGGGTTTGTTCCGGCACACGGTGGGATGATCGATGGGCGATCGGGCTGCGTGGTGGAACAAATCTCCATGCACCGGAATTGGCAGCAATGCCCACCTTACGCAGGCAAATCAATTAATCAATCAATCAACTACGCAACAGATAACCAATTAAAGGGTAGGAATGTTAAATTAGGAAGCACCAACAGTACAAGTATTATATATACTAAATTCACAGTACGCCACGGAAGACACAAAATACAAATATCATACTAAGAAAAAGCTGAATTAAAATATACAGGGTGTCCCATAAGTAATTGTACACAGAGCAATGGTAGATTCCTTACGACAAAATATTACGATTTAACCAAACTTACCTTAGTCCAAAAGTTGATAATAACAGGGATACAGGGTGTTAAATTTATTTATTTTTGTTTTTTTTAAATAATTTCTTTAAAAAGTTAAATATTTTAACAAAATTTGGTGATCGTTATTTTATCGAAAATGTTTTATTTACGGATGAAGCAACTTTCACCCGAAGTGGAGTATTTAACCGGAGTAACTCCCATTACTGGGATGTGGAAAATCAACATACACCTAGGGAATCACATTTTCACCAAGAAATCAAAATTAATATTTGGTGTGGAACTAGGGGAGATCAGTTATTGGGGCCATATGAATTATCGTGCAATGAAGGTTTTCACGGCCGTTGTCCAATGAAGTAGTTTCTTCCGGGTTTTGCCGCGGTCGTCGAACTTGACTTGACGTTTCGATGAACATGCTGTCAGCTTCTTCAGAAGGGTTCCAAAGACTGAAGTTGTTGAGTTCGGCTCCTCGTTATATACCTGGGCGCTGCTACGCTTGGTTGCACATTCGTCGTGCTCCGTTGATCGTGACCGATTACATTACTGGTATTTGGCAGAGCTAGCCTCCATGTTTTTCTTAGTCGATACCCATCTTCTCCGTTGAAATTGTTTTTAATTTTCATAATTTCCAGTGATTCCCTAATAATTCTTGGGTAATAACGTGCACTTCTGTCCAATATCCTAACGTTCTTATATTTGATCTTGTGGTTCTCATTATGATGAACATGTTCCGCTACAGCCGACTTATCTGTATATCCGAGTCTAGTATATCTCTGATGTTCCTTGATTCTTCACTGGATACTTCGCCCTCTTTGTCCGATGTAACTTTTTCCGCATATACAGTCCAGCTGGTAGACACCTTTCGTCAACAGTTTGGGGATGGGGTCCTTGTTTGAGGGAAGCAACTGTATTTTCTTCGCTGTTCGAAAACGTACACCTATCTTCTTTTTTGATAGAATTCTTCTTAGTCTATCCGCAACTCCGGCGACGAATGGTAAGCACGCATATGTTGTAGGTTGTTCCTTTTCTTCAGTTATTGTTCCTCTCTGTCTGTTAATAATTCGTTGCATATCTCTTTGCTTGTAACCATTCTTTTCTAGTGCTTGTTGGACGTTTTTAAGTTCCTCGGGTTTGCTCCTTTCATCACATATTGTTGTAGCTCTGTGGAACAAAGTTCTTATCCGCGACCTCTTTTGTTGTGGGTGGTGGTGTGATGTAGCATGTAGGTAACGATTAGTATGCATTTTCTTCCTATAAACTCCATGAGCCAGTTTATAATTGCTTGAACGGTTCACCAATATAGATGTAATGAGTGCATATGATACGTATAAGTCATTGGAAAATATGAATTAATTAGTTGAAATTGATATTCGTACAGTGCCGTATTATGTAATTTAGGTGGGGTGAAGGGGTTTATCATTTATATTGTACGCCACTGGCAATAGCGATTTAACATATTTTTGTTTTAATCAAAGCCTACTTTGAAAAGTCGTACATCCCTAAATCATAATATAAATTGATTGCATTGGGTACTTTAAAACCAAATAACTCGAAAACAGTTACTCTTAACGACATTTAGAAGGTATGCCTTTCTTACGTAAAAATTACAGAAAAATAGGAATTTTTATTTAATTTTTTTTTAAATAGCCAAAAAAACATGACGTATAAGCGACACGCAAAACTACAGTAAGTGGCGCCCTTTACAAACAACAGCAAAACTATGAACAGATTTGAATCCCTCGCCTAAAAAAAACTCCAATCACCAAATGTTGTTAAAATATTTAACTTTTTAAATAAATTATTCAACAGAAAAAAACAAAAATTTGATTTTAACACCCTGCATCTCTATTATTATCAACTTTTGGACAAAGGTAAGTTTGGTTATATCGTGATATTTTGAAGTAAAAAATCCGCCGTTGCTTTGTGTACAATTACTTATGGGACACCCTGTATATACACATCACATAACTCTAAAACATGTAAACGGTAATAAGGGAAATGGGGTTATACGCTTAGTAATCCTCTAATTGACGCAGGACTACAATTAAATATATCAAGCTCATTTTGCACCGAATTTTAATTATTACACATAACATGTATAGATGAAAGTTTTAGTAAATTTGTTAGATAGAATGTTTCTCGATTTCTGCGTCCTATACGAGGTACACGAAAACACAGTTGCTCCAAAATAGATGGATAATCATACATATTGTAAATAACTTTATGCAGAAATATTAGTGTGATATTCTCCTATTTTCTAGACTTGACATATCAAATCTTTCTAACATGAGGTTTTGCGAATAAACAATTGTGGGCTAATCACCATCTTCAATAAAACACAAATACTTAACAAATCAACGCTGAATGTTTTCAATACTTTTTATATATATAGCATATCCCGGGGACCATGCCAGTGAGCAATATTCTAATTTTGATCTCACAAAGGAGTAGTACAATAATTTCATAATGTCCGTATTATTAAGACCCTTACAATTCCTTTTTACAAATCCTAGGCTATTTAAAGCTGATGATACAGTTAAATTTATATGTTCATTGAAACTTTAACTTCTGTCAAAGGTCAACCCCAGATCTTTAATTGTATCAGGTCTTTGTAACTCCTGCTTATTTAAATGATAATTAAAATTAATATAATTGCGGACTCTACAAAATGTAAATGCGCTACATTTGGATACACTGGCAGGTAGTTGATTTAGTAGACACCAATCATTTATCTTATTCAAGTTATTTTGAGACTTGTCACAAACTTCCTCAGTTTCAATTACACAATAGATTTTTAAATCGTCCGAATATAACAGGCTTTCAACGTCAATATTTGTTACAATGTCATTCATAAAAATATTAAAGAAAAGTGGTTCCAGTGCAGGTCCTTGAGGGACACCTGAGCTAGCCAAGACGTCGAATGGCCTGAAACCATGGTATTCTACATACTTCCGCCTATTTCCTAAATACGAGGTAATTAAATCTAATAATGCCACTGATACTCCGAATTTGCTAAGCTTTTGTGTCAGAATACCATGGTCCACGCGATCAAACGCCTTGGAAAAATTCATATAGATAATATCAGCCTGTTTGATATTATCCAATTGCATGACACAGGTGAGGTTAGTCTCAGTGGATCTGCCGGATACAAATCCATGTTGTTTAGTTACAATTTGACCTTGCACGTGGCTTGTTAGTGGCATACTCAAGGTAAACTCAAACACTTTCGCAAAATTGCAGATGATTGTTATTGGTCTATTGGCCGCGTTATTTTTGTTGTCTTTTTTGTACACGGGACATAAACGAGAATATTTCCATACATCTGGAAATATCTGAGATTTTAGGGATAAATTAAAAATGATTGTAAGTGGACGAGCAAAAATGTGTGCACACTCTTTCACTATAAGGGCAGGTATATTATCAGGTCCCATGGTGAATTTACGTGTAATTTTCTTGAGAGATTTCAGCACGTCCAATTCCGAAAAGGTTACACATAAATTCCTACTACTTGCCTCACCACAGGGGGAATTCTTATTACTATACTTCAGAAATAAACATTTCAAAAGCAAACATTTTTTTTTACAACTACTATACCTAGAATAAATGGTGAAAAAAAATGTGTTTTACGCAAATTTAATATTTTCACGCTTCATGACATTCTAAGCCTATTAAAAAAAAGAGTAATTGAAATTTCTTTAACCACTACTATACTTCCACTCCGCTACGTGGATATGGAAATGAAAATATGACAGATGGCAATACTATTTGACCTATAGTTAACGCACTTGGCAAGGAAGACACCTATTATAGTTTTATTGAAAAATATACAGGGTAGTCATCAAACAAAATAATTCAACTATATTGGAAATTTGTAAAGGCAAGCCTTTCATATTTGGCACCTTTTATTTAATATTTATTTTTTGCTATCCCATGACCACTCTGTATATTTTTTCGACCAAAAGTTATTAGGTTTTCTTTGTAATAGTACCTCCCGATTACAATTCTCATTTGTGGTTTCATTTTTAATAATTTTTTAGAGTGACCGTCCGGTATAAATAAAGATAGAAGGTTAACGAGTTATCAGTGAATAAGGCTTTTTTCACCAAAAAGGTGATTTTTGTGGGGGGTTGCGCAGCACCCTCAAAACTGATTTTTGTGGTTTTGTGATGTATAAGCGTTCCACTAACAATTAGGTGTTTCCACTATATGCAAGTTAGCTTCTTCGATATTATTAAAATGAAGTACTTACTATTAAAGTATTTCCCTGTATTTAAAAAGCAATTCGTATTCTATTAAATTAATATTTCAACACATACATAACATAAAATTTGAATATTTGAATAGCTACGCGAAACACGCCATTATTGGTGGTGACACTGGTGATGTCATCGATTACATCAAACAGTAATATCGCATGTACGTAGTATATAAACATTTTAAATTCTTTTATACGTTCTTACCTGTGATTTAATTCGAAATGGCTAATACAGGATTCGTAAGAGCTACTTCAGGAAATTTGGCGGCATTGGTTGTGTTCATGATCGCGGAATTTATGAAGAAAGATAAACGTTTCAACATAGCAGAAGTTAGGGGCTCTAAAGCTGCAACATAAGTACTAAACTTTTTTATTCTCTTTGTATTTTTTTGTGAGGGAGGGGACACTCATGGACACTCGGCGCAACATCTACCGCGCCGAGTAGTGCCGGACTTCTTCCGGCTAAAACCCCTCCATTTTCGACACACAGCATCCCGGGACCGCGTTAGCATTACTACGGGGTGCTGTGCAGGGCTGACCTTAGGCTAAGTAGCTCTATCTTCGGCATCTTTCGTGCCAATGATGGCGACGCAGAGATCGTTGATCGCTTGTCATCTCAGATCTCTGCTAAGCATGATGTCGACCAGGTTACCTTCGTTGAAAGGTTGTCCAACGGTCGCCGTGGCATTGTCTCTTTCGGTGCTCTACCGAGAGCAGATAAACATGGTGTGGGCCACGGTGTCGGGCATGGGGCAGTAGGGGCAGGTGTCTGTTGCCCTTTTGCCGGTCCTGCAAAGGTAGGTACCGAAGTTGCCGTGGCCGCTTAGGACCTGTGTTAAGTGATAGCCCGGTTGGCCATGCTTACGTTCGACCCACATTTGGATGTTGGGGATTAGGGTGCGAGTCCATGCTCCCTCCGACGCGTTGGTCCAGCGGGACTGCCAGCGTTCCATTAAGCAGTTGTGATTGAAGGCTTTGGTGGCATCGTCCGCACCGTAGTTATACGCCCTTTCCCTGGCCAGCAGGTCGATAGGCGGTGTTGCAGAAATCACCTGCAGGGCCACCGTCGAAACCGTGCGGTACGCACAGCATCTCCTCATCGTTGAGTTTTGAGTAACTTTTTTCTGTTCGTCTCCGTCTTGAGTCCATCCATGTTACGATAGAACTGATTAGGCGGCGAGTGCTTGTTCTGGGGCCTTTGGTCCTTGGCATTAATTTGGCGATTGCCATTGCTGCTTTCTCAGCTTTTTCCGTAGTGGACGTTCCAGGCGAACCTGTGGTCGATACGCACTCCGAAGTATTTCAGATGCTTCTTTGCTGCAACGTTTGTGCCCAGTACGTTGACTGTAATTTCCTGTATCTTTTTCCTGCCAGTGGGAGTAATCACCTCGGACTTTTCCGGGGCGATTTCCAGGGCGTTTGCTGCCATCCACTCTCCTACGGCTTCGATGACCATTTCGGTTTTCGTGATCGCGCCTGCCTCCGTCTTGCCGGGGACAATAAGTATGAGGTATTCTGAGCTAGGGACCGCTATCTCACGATCTAGTACCCCGTCATAGAGTACGTTCCAGAGGAGCGGTCCCAGGACCGATCCTTGGGGGACTCCGCACGTAACAGTTATGCTTTCACCATCTGACAGCACTCTCCTGTGGGTGAAGTAGTTCGTTATGAGCAGGACAAGGTATGCTGGCACTCCCCTGCGTACCAGTGTTTCAACGATGGGCCTTCACGGGGCCGTGTTAAATGCATTCCTCACGTCAATGGCAGTAGCGATGCATATCTCTATCTCTTTGTATTTATCTATTATTACTTTAACATAGTCCATTGATTCCTATGTTATGATTATTGTATATAGTTACTCAATATAATATACATACAAGGTTGATCTTATAAAAACATAACCTATAAATGTTGCTCATAAACTTGTAATGTAAACAGGGTTAGGTATAGCTAGTTATTAATTATTTTAGACTAATACTCATGCATGATAATGAAGTTTTAAACTTACTTTACTTACTCAACTTACTTTGAAATGATCCTCACAGCAGAAAAATACTGACGCTGTTGTAGGTGGATCACGTCTAGCGGCTTTAAGTCACTTTATTTTGCGTTGTTTTTGTTTTGGTACTGTCACGAAAAATTTTTCAGGTGCGTTCTTCGATGAATTTTTGCATCCTGGCACAAAACACCACTTACTTTCCATTATAAAACGTTAAGGTTTTGTAAAATAACGTGTATTTATAATACATAACCCATGTTTGTTTACCAATAATGTAACCTCTGACGTTATCAGTGTGGAATACGGTGACGTACGGTTTTTCGCGGTAAAATTTAAATTCAAATTTAAAAGGGCGTATTTCAAGGAACAATTGCTTAGGGAAATTTAATTTTTTTTTTACCATAATTAAGTATTATCTTCACAGTCAGAGATATTTTAAAATTCGTGAAAACCCCGAATTACTGAAAAAAAAACTTAAATATAATTTTTTGTGATGGAAATTTTTATAATCACTAGGCTAAATGCTCTATTGCCTTTTACAAACAGAACAACATTTTTAATGGCACAGAAAATAAATATAAATAAAGATTGATCCTTAAAAGGTCGACTAATTATTATTCTGCAGTTTCAGCCTGGGAACAAATAAAGCATAGCAAAATAAGAAATTAGATTACAACTTCAGTCACGCAGCTGAAGTTTAAATCCTTAAATCTCTTTATCCTGTTGATTTGCTATGTAGGCAGATAGGACTAATTGTTTTTGTTTGATCAAGATTTCCACTGGTGGAGGGGGCTTTCGATATCTCTATCAGTAGTTGCATGCCACTGAATATCTATATTCACACCGACGACTGTCGGTCGATTATTTAAATAATCCAGCATACTGACTTATTAAGTTCACGACCTGTGTGTGATTCAGAAATTAAAATTGGTGGGAAATTGTATCGTTACAATTAAAGTGAGTAAATTTATGTAATTTAACTAAATGCTTTGTACCACTGGCTTAATGTGCGACAGATAGGTGTTGGAGCTGCAATACTGCCAAAGCTTTAGATGTGAGAATTGCACGGGTGTTACGTGAGCGCTGCACAGTGGGACAAACCTGTAGTGTTCCACCCAAATTAACTAATACTTAAAATGAAACATTTTAAGATGCTTTTTCTGAATGTTTGTTATTAAATTTTCTGTCAATCCTCCCAGGATTTTCGATTTTTTATAATTTTCATCTAAAAACATATTTTGACTTAAAATTATAGGTTTTTTTTAATGAAAATCAGTGTCACGGTCACAAATGTGTAAATATTTTCGATTTTTTTTGTTTTAAATTTTCAATTTACAAATAAGCAAATGATCTGTCAAATATATTTTCAAAATTAAAAATGCTTAACTGTTCATTTCCTATGAATTTAAGACATACTTGACATGAAATTAACGTCAAATATACCGGGCGATTTTTTGATAACGAGCCGCCCTTAATAACTTGAGAAACGTTAAAGATTTTTTTGCAGTAAACGGCATTTTCTTGAATATCAAGCAGGAGGCATTTCAACGAGAAAAGGTGTGATCCAAAACTCACCCCTTCACCCCCAGCCACCCCAAGTTTGTGATTTCAAATGACACTCCTAATTTTTTTCATCGATTTCTAATAGCAGAATTTTTTTGGAATGCAATCGTAAAAAATAGTGTGACCTTGAAGAGGAAAATTTTTGAGAGAAATGCAAGAAACTGCATTTTTATAAAAAAATTATAATAGCCATAAAAATGTAGGTAATGTGGTATTACATTTGAAAGGCGCACATGTTAAATAATCCCCATTACTCAGAGCTACCCCCACTTCAAAATTATTTAATGTGATACCAACTTACTATTGAACTTTTAAGTAATTATTATTATAAACATGAAAGGCAACATAATTTTCAGATACTGTCCAAATGTTATTTGTGCCATTATTTTATTTTTTTCTAATTATTTGCTGCCACATGCATTTTTTATTTTTGGCGCTCGGGGAATCTGCAACATATCACAATTAACCAGTGTGTTACTGGTAAATAACCACTACGCCTGTGCCTTTTACGTCAAAGGATCAGTTAGAGGTTGCTTTTATTAAACACATAACACAAATAAGTATATAAACTTGAAATTAAATACTTTCTTGAAAAATATTGTTTGCTGTGTCTGCTAAATGCACAGTTCTAAGAATGTTTGTTATATTCAATATCCATAGATACTTACTATTTACATAGAACTGTTAAAATAGTTAAGAGTTATTTAAATTTTTATACAATGTTAATTTTGTGAAGTTCTTCCTTTAACATCGGCAACCAGGTTGTACAGAGATTTACGGAACAATTCGACACGTATCTATCCTTATTCAATAATATTATGGCTGTCTCTTTAATTTTTTTCGTCATCCGCCTAGGCAAAAATTTTTCAGAAAAGGGGCGGATAGCAAAAAAAAGAAAAACCTATTTCTAAGGAATCACTTTAAGTCACTTTAAAGGAAACATCTTGACTGGATTTGCACTCTAGTATGTGGAAATTATTGGTAATAAAATTTTAATAATATTTGGAGCAGATGTTTGAGGTGTTGATTTCTACCATATACGTTAAAAATGAAGTTTTTAGTTTACCCTACTTATTTTCCCCTATTCACAACCTACCACGTCCCACCTCTTCAATGGAATCATCTCAATGAAATGTCATTACAATACATACCTGTACTAACTTTCAAGTAAATATCTCAATTTTATGTTATCAAACCTATTAATAATGGAGCGGAGATAGTGGTGTTTAAAAAATATTAGAAAGAAATCTGAGGCCTTAGTTTCTAGTACCTATATACACCAAATCCCACATTTATGCACTCTTATCAGCTTGATTTAGTTATTTTCCCCTATTTACTCCTATTTAACCCTCAACCCTTTAACGGAATCATCTCAAAATGTAATCTAGTCTCAGATGTCGTTATACAGACATACGTGTCCCAAATTTCAAATATCAAATATCTTCATTTCATTTTATCAACCCCTTTAATAATGGATTAAGGGTGGTGGGGGGTTGAAAATATTACTAAACAATCTGAGGCCTTAGTTTCTAGGACATACACCGAATTTCAAGTTTATGTACTCTTACCAGCTTGCTTTACTAATTGTTCCCTATTTACCGCCATTACCTCACTCCTTCAACGTAATCATGTCAAAATATAATCTAGTTCCAGATGTCGTTATAGTACATACGTGTACAAAATTTCAAATGAATATCTCAATTTTATTTTGTCAACCCCTTTAATTATGTAGTAGGGGGGGGGGTGAATATATTATAAAAAAATCTGAGACTTAGGCTTCTAGTATATACAACGAATTTCAAGTATCGGTATTCGTACCAAGTTGCTTTACTTATTTTCCCCCATTTACCCCTATTTACCACTATTATAGCTTACCAAAATTTCACGGGCCGCAGCTGGTTTGTAGGGATGGAATTTGTGTAGTTTTAAGTAAGTAAGTAAACATTTATTTCCCGCTGTTATCACAATAATTAAAATAGGTGACGTCAATATACTCATAATGTGATAGCAAAAAAAACCTACTTAAAGGTGTAGGCAAAAATAGCTAATGGATATTATATATACACATCTATGTTTCCTGTACATAGAACATATCTAAAACTATAACTAAACAAATACAAATAGGCCCTAATAATAATACATTATAATAAATACCTACAAATGTTGGTATATATAAAAAAAAAATCTTTATTATATATACAACAAAAGCATACTAAATTAGAACAAAATGCAAATCAAAGCAAAAAAAAATCGAGTGGAAAACAAAATATGGCAAAAATAGATGGCGCTCTCTTCCTGTTTTAAAGTGTAGCTGCGAAATATTCATTTAAGTTATAAAATACATGTCTATGTAGCAGTATTTTTATTTTTCGCTTAAAAGCTTTGCAATTTAATGATTTTAGATCTGTTGGCAATTTGTTATAAATTTTTATTCCTGAATATAGAGGACCTTTTCTCGATCTATACGAAAGTCTAGTTAAAGTAGAAACTTTCCTGAATGAGCTGGTAGGATCCATACTGAAGTGCCCTAACACTACAATTTCAGCTGCCCCGTCCAATACATTGCGATTTGTTCTCCTTCTATTTGCCACAGAGCCAGTTTCCCTGAATTTTGCAACTAATTCTGTTACATACTTATGATGCACATTTTTACCTGCATTCCGCCGATTAAAAGTATTGCCGTTTTTCGAGCGGACTTTTTTTCAGCACCATAAATTAAAATCCTTTGTGTTCTTTCAGTGAGAGTGTAAAGCATTTTGAAAATTATCTTACACTTTTAAAACAACTACGGAGCGTTGCGATGTGCAGTGAAACTTTAAAAATAAATTAGTTCTTGTATGATTCAGTGCAACAAAAACAAAACAAAATAGACCTGCCACACGTGATATGAGGCTAATCAATGTAAAAAAAGGGTAGCTAGGAGTAACTGGGAAAACAATGACAGAATTTTCTTATTTGAGAGATTAAAATCAAGTAATTGGCATCGATTATGTATGCATTCATGTTCTACGTACCTGTTTATTAAAATAAGTGTTTCCACTTATATTAAGGAAGATATAGACAACTAGTAATCAATGTGATAAAAATAATTCAAATAAGTATTTGTCCCACTTACCTTCAATGTGCATTTGATTACTGTCCAGCGAGTATTGTCGGTAAACTACCTTATAGAAAGACACCCTTTTTTGTCAAATTTTTTATGTCTGCTACTTCCTTTTGCACAAATAACAAGTGACGCTTTTAATGATTGTAATAAATCCCACGTAGTCTAATAAGTTGGTATCACATTAAATAATTTTGAATTATATTTTTATGGCTTTTATCACTTATTTGTAAAAATTCATTTTCTTGAATTTCGCTAAAAAATTTTCCTCTTTAAAGGCACACTATTTTTTACGATTGCATTACAAAAAATATCTGCTATTAGAAATCGATAAAAAAATTAGGGGTGCCATTTGAAATTATAAACATCGGGTAGTTGGGGATGAGGGAGTAGGTTTTGGATCAAACCATTTCTCGTTAAAACGTGCCCCCCTGGACATTCAAGAAAATGCCGTTTACTGCAAGAAATAATCTTTAACTGTTCTCAAGTTATTAATGGTGGCTCATTTTCAAAAAATCTCCCGGTATTATGTTTATGCTTTTGGCAGTTAACAAATCCTCAGTGAACTTAATGAAAATGCCATTTCTTATGTATTTTCAAAAGTTAAAACCCCGCTGATTCGAAATTTCGGATAATTCATACTGATATTTCCTAGTTTCCTTTTCTAAAGTGAATTTAATAGAAGTTTCTTTATTATTCAAATGATCCAAAAAACTATCTAGTAACTCAATACCATGAGGCCAGATTGCAAAGGTATCATCTACTATCGGTGCTATAGGTGATAGATTTGACATTAGGACGGCATTTCAAACAAGCAACACTTTAAGATCTATTCTGACAAAGACGAAACCGAAGAACCACGAGCAAAATTCAAAAAAACTGCATTTATATTATTCCGTTTGAGTGCAACAAACAATACGTGGGTGAGTCATCCAGACCTTTTAGTGTAAGATTGGGCGAACATCAAAATTATATCAGAAAAAATTAAATTCAGAGGTCCAAGATCTGCGAACACGCGTGGAAGAACGGACATAAAATAAACTGGGACTCGGCAAAAATTTTAACAAAAGAGGCAGATAGCAAAAAAAGAAAAAATTGAGAATCCGCAATAACATTATTGAACGAGGATAGTTGTGTGTCGAATTGTTCTGTAGATGTCTGTTGAAAGGACTTCACAAACTTAACATTGTATGAAAACTAAAAAACTGTTAACTATATCAACAGTTCTATGTAAATAGTAAGTATCTATGGATATTGAATATAACAACTATTCTTAGAGCTGTGTATTTGTCATACACAGCAAAAAAGATTTTTCAAAAAAAACCTTGAAAAAGGAAACATATTAGATTTCCGAAACGTCGGCGAAATATTTAATTTCACCAGTTTTTATACCTATTTGTGTTGTTTATTTAAAAAAGCCAATCTCTAACCGATCCTTTGGCGTAAACGTCACAAGCGTAGAGGTTATTTACCAGTAACATTACTGGTTAATTGTGATATATTTTGCAGATTCCCCTAACACCGCTTAAAAAGAAAACATACATTGTGACATTCAAAATTACCTGAATGTCACTTGTTAATTTTTATTCTAATAGCAATGAATTTTTGTAGTCTTAAACCACAATTCAGTAAACTTATTATTTAATTTTTCAGTCCAATCCCAAAGCCCTAGTCTTACTGAATCTGGAATTGTGTTCGTCAATCCAACTTTAAATTATAAATTAGCATACAAGCGCCATCTGTTACTTCTCTTGATAAACACCTACAAGTCATCTGGTACAACAAATATTTAAAAGAAGAAATCTGTATAAGTGAATAAATCCCAAAAATCAATAAACAAAATTATAAATCGATAATTCTGATTAAATTGGAACTCATGAATGCATAGGAATGATACAGTACAGTAATTGTGTAGATTTGTATTATAGAATATATTAAAGAATGATTTATGTTCCCACTACCAGCGACATCTCGCGTATAGAAGTGTAACAGGTTTTTTAGATCAAACACGGCAACCGAACAGGTCGTGATGGTCATTTTCCGGTCGATTTCGTAGCAATACAGACGTTGCTGTCCGATTAACACCTCATCTAGATTGGTATGTTAATAGATAGTTGATAATATAAATATAATTACCTTCTGTAGTATTTGTTGTACATGTATTTGCAATTTAATTGTTGAATTAATCATAATTAAACGCGATGTTTGTTGATCACAAATTACCTTCATTCGCGGCGCGTGGCTTGAAAGAGACGCGGTCATGTTAATGTATGAACGGGGTATTTCGAGACATGTGTTTAACTCAGTATTAAGATATATTTAGAAGTAAATTTTATTAATGAGTAATTGAGGTTTAATAAGGGTTTAAAGACAGTTCGAATTTATTAAATCACGTTTTCGTAACCTTGTCGAATAATTAAAATTCAAAAGAATTTAACTCGATATTAGTAATGGCGAGAAGGGCATGTTAATGTAATTTATTTAGAGATATACCAGTAATGCATTAACGTGGGGATTTTATCAAACGCACTAAGAGTGCCCACTAATAAACAAGTAATTTCAAGTGTAGTAACAGATGATAACTCTTGTAGGAATGAGGTGTTTAAGCTGACCCTTCAGTTTTGATGTTAAGTTGACCCTTCAGATTTGAAGTTAATCCTTAAATTGGGAATTTTACCATACATTTGGCTTAACGTGTGCCAGGGAAAATTGGGTAGCTGCTATAATCCAGGAGAACCAGACTATTTGCCAAGGAGTTTTGAATCCAAGGTTGGAGTGGCCTGGTATGAAATAGTCCTCGCTGGATGAGAGCACCAAGTTGTTTGGTTTGGTAACAGTTCCGGCGTCTAAATTCTTGGGATCTCTACGGAGTCAATAATCGAGTGGTGGCAACACGAGGATTCAGTAAGACGAGGACCAGGGTTGGTTACTGCAGAACCCAGCCGGTGGTAAATGTATCAACTGAATTTGCTTTTCAACAATTCTTTTCAACGTTCAACTTTCAACGACATTATTCAACCTTCGACAACTTTTATACATTTCTAAATTGTTTTATGTTATATATTGCCTTCAGCTAATTATTAATTTTCTTCAATTTAATTACTTAATCACCGCTTAGCAATAATTTGTCATATTTTGTAAATTTTTTGGTCTTCAACCTAGTCAAACTTATTAATTAAATATATAACTTTCTGTAAGGAAGTAGCTACATCCAACCATAAGGTGTAACATTTCAATTAATTAAAATTAACCATATCAAGTTTTATAATAGAGTCAATAAACCAGATATTTTTAACTGAGTGTTGATAATTTCATGAGTATCTATAACATTAATGATCTCTGAGTAGTCACAGTCGTACGGTTAGACAAGTACGTTATAGATGCTTTTTTTAATATGACTACTGGCGCCTAACAAAAAAAATTAAAGTTTTTCTTGAATAATTTCCGAACCACGACCCAGTCTCCACTATCTAAACGAGAACCGGGCAACCTCAACTTCCTAACCTGCTGGGGGCAGAAGTTGGTGGTACAACATGTGGCAGGAAGTCCCAAAGAATTGAAGAAGAAAACAAAAATTCAATTTTACTTCACTCTTTGTTAACCAAACTTCGAAAATGGTTCATACTTTGTTACCAACCAACCTATCCAAAACACTTTTGAAAGTTCCGATTTAAGAACATTTACTTTCTTCAACCTGAACATTATTGATTTTTATATCTAGGGTGGAAGTATTATTATAATAAAACACATTCTTTATAGGATATGGCACAGAGCAGAAAGTAATATTATTTTAACGAGTATGAAATGTCATGTGATTTGTTTTGGAAAATTAAAATATATCAAGTGATTTTTAAGCCAGCTACATAAATGACTAAGAGTAGTATTGATTTTGTTAAGAAGTGCAACTTAGGATCTATCAGAAAGAAGGCGGGTGGCGTCATCAGCATATAATGAAACAAAAGCTTCAATTAGCAAATTTGGCAGTTCATTAATATAAATAATAATTTTCTAATACTGTTGACGTAATTTCTATACTCTATACTCTATTTGATTTCCTTCTAGATACTGAATTTTTATCATCTGGTTTCTTTCACTAAGATAAGAGACAAACCAACCATATGGCTTACCTTTTATTCCATATTCATATATCACCTTGTTAAACATGGCTTGGTCACTCTATATCACCAAGTGGTATAAAGCGACAACTATGGTACTAACACGAGTATGAACTTGTATTTATTAAACTTACAGGTAAGAGAATATTATGCTCACTACTTGTGAGTTGCTTACTATCTCTTTTACTATTCTTGGAGCTCTCAAAGCTAGTCCTGGTCGGGAAATGGTTGTGAGGCTTAGAGGAGGGCCACTAGTAGCGCAGCTGTTAGCACAAGAAAGTGGACATTATTATAAAGGACCTGTAAGTATTCTTTCTTTTAATATTGGTAATGTTTGATCAATCGGTAGTATAAAGCTAAATGTTAGGAAAATATGTAGATTCTAATAGAGACACCGTAGAAGGTATAGACATTTTCATATCGAAATCGTCATATGAACGCCTTGTATCTTTTTGAAGATAAGAAGTTACATTATTTTGTCATTATGAAAATTTACACTACATTGTCTAATTTAGTAGCAATAAATTATTTGCTTAATTGACATTATTTGTAAACAGGGTGAGGTAAAACTCGTATATACGAATTTCTCAATTTTTTAAAATTGAACACCCTATATTTTATACTAGCATTAGAAAGGTTTTTATTGTTCTTTAAGTTTTATTAAGCATTCCCTATGCCTAAAACTTCAATTTTCTGAGATATTATGGGTTTAGTAGGAAAAACTGCGTTTCATTAAACTTATTCCAAATTATCACGTTAGCTATGGAAAAACACAATTTTTCGTCTGTTTAACTAGTTTATAAATAAAAAAGTACCTGAAAATATGAATTGAAAATATTATGAAAAACGATACATTTGTAGAAAATATTTTCATTGTATTTATTTATTCTGACAATTAAACACTTCTTTCAATAAATACATACATAATTAACATTTTAATTAAAAGTTATAATAATTGTTCAAAATGACCTCCTACATCTAAAAAAATTTGAAGTCTCTTCAAGCGACTGGTTTATTGGCTTTAATATTTCAGAACACATTTCTTCTTCTAGTTTTCGTATCGTCTTTTGAAGTAGGAGGTACTTTATATACCTCATTCTTCACATAATCCCAAAAGAAAAAGTCAACCTTGGTCAGGTCGGGCGATCGAGCTGGTCCACTAATTAGTCCTCCCCAGCCTAAAGTGCTAAAAAGAGCACCGTATCCTAGATATACTGTGAAATATTCAGAGTGGCACGCCTCGTAGTTTTCGAGTTAAAAAATATAGTCCGAGAGCAGTCCTGTACCACGTATTGAAATCAATCTTCAGCCTATTGGATCGCCCCTACGGGTTCCTTGGAGGGTATAGCATTTTAGATGCTTGTGGAAACTTCTCAAGGGAAACATTTTTGGTGTGTTCTTCTTCTTGAATAAATGTAGTTTCAGTTCCCCAAACTTTGTATGTTACGTACAAAGCTTTCTCTGGCTTAATTATAATTCATATTTTTATTACATTCAACTATGACCTTAACACTCTAACATCACTTTTACATGACACGACAGATAAGATAATAATCCTCTTGATTCTAATTTTTTATTGCTTTATTTATTTGCATACAAGATAGGTAGCATATGAAGGTGTATTTTAATAAACTCTCTACATGACATATGGAAAATATACTAACATGCATGATAGCCAAAGATAAAACCATGTGCTATTTATCTTATCTTAATTTGCGGAATAGTCTGTTGTATCTTGTATCCCAAATAGAAATTATCTTTTGACACGAAAAACTGGAATTGATTCACATCCGGTTGTGATATGAATCCAAAATCTGCTCAATGAGATCCACCCGGAAAATCTTTTGGTACGACATAAGTTTAATTGTGATTTAAACATTGAATTGAACATTGAATTTATTTTTTTTTCCTTCTTCAATTCTTTGGGACTTCCTGCCACATGTATGTTTTCTTTCTAAGCGGTGCTAGGGGAATCTACAAAATATATCACAATTAACCAGTATGTTACTGGTAAAAAAACCTCTACGCCTGTGACATTTACGTCAAAGGATCAGTTAAAGGTTAAAGGTAATAAACAACACAAATAAGTATAAAAACTTGAAATTAAATATTTCGCCGAATCTAATCTGTTTCCTTTTTCAAGGCTTTTTTTGAACAATCTTTTTTTGCTGTGTATGACAAATACACATCTCTAAGAATGTTTGTTATATTCAATATCCATAGATACTTACTATTTACATAGAACTGTTGATATAGTTAACAGTTTTTTAGTTTCTATACAATGTTGAGTTTGTGAAGTTCTTCTTTTAACATTGGTAGCCAAGTTGTACAGACATCTACGGAACAATTCGACACGCAATTATCCTCATTCAATATTTAATTTCAAGTTTTTATACTTATTTGTGTTGTTTATTTATAAAAACCAACCTTTAACTGATCCTTTGACGTAAACGTCACAGCCGTAGAGGTTTTTTTACCAGTAACATACTGGTTAATTGTGATATATTTTGTAGATTCCCCTAGCACCGCCTAGAAAGAAAACATACATGTGGCAGGAAGTCCCAAAGAATTGAAGAAGGAAAAAAAAAATTAAGATAATGCCACAAATAACATTTAGACAATATTGAATTTATTAATATAATAATTTTGAAATACATTGTTAACAAAACATTATGTTTCATACCTTTCCCAGATACTTTAAGTTGGAAATAAAATTATGGAGCTGCCTTTCCTGATTTTCTATGTGAAAGACGTATTACCTGTAACAGCCCACTTTTCTGTTTACTTTAATTTTGGAGTTATTATTTTAATTGATTATATCCACGAAATTAATTTACCCCTTTCCTAATTAGACAAATTTAACTTAACCTCGTTATACACAGTATGGTTTCTGAGACCAAATTATCTGGCCAAAATTAATTAAAGTCCTCTAATATTACATTATGCCGACTATTTTACAACATTTTAAAGCCTGTGAACCAACGTCTTAGATTTCTATAAACATCGCGCTATTCTATGAAAAGTAATTTTAATTTCTTTACCCCTTTGTTTGTAACTTTGGGAATGTTTCTAATCCACCTTTAATGAGACATGAAAAAGATGGAGAAGATTCGTAAGACCGATCTCTGCGCGTCTCGGGATATTTAGTTCACGTCAAATTTTGCTCAGTAACTTGCAAGTTACCGGTTAGGGTGGCTCTTTACACTGATCGTAAAAGGTTTCAAATTTTTATTTGACCAGATTCGAAAGAGATCGGTTAATATTACCACGTGCCTCCGAGACCAAGTGTGCCAACTATTTTGTATGGGAAGAAGACATTGTTCACTTCCCTCGCTTACCGAAGGCAAGTATTGTATTCGTAAAAGTCATCCCTTGAGGTCGAATTTTACTTCCAAATCCACATGACTTCTGGTTATGCTAGCATGTTAAAATTCTGAAATAAAGTCTAATTTCTTAATTGACATTCTCATTATAACACTAGCATCCAACATAGTCCCCTACGGCTAAGCAGATTAAACTAGCATCTGCATGACCCAATATGGTATGCAAATTCAGGTAAAAATGAGAACTAAGGCCTGAAATTAATTTATTTACCTACCTTGTCTAAATTTCTTTTTTCATTGTAATGGATTACGTTTTCATAAAATCTGTCATTCAGTTTCTTGAAAATGCTTAGCCTTTGAAACGTTTTTGGCCCTTATTCTGAGCTCATCAGAAAAGCACAAAGCCACTCACAACGATGTTCCATGCAAATCCAAGGCACTATCCATGAATAAGTATGAAATATTTACATTTTACATTGACTGATAAAAAACACTAGATCTTCACCTATCTATTAGCTAATTAATATTGGAGCCTATATACTCTGTGCCTGTTTAAAAGTGAATTATTTATTATTTGTTTGCTTATAGTATTTCAGAATTTTAACTCGCTAGCATAACCAGAAGTCAGGCTATCGAAAGAATGCATAGATTTAATTAATATTTTTACATATAGGTTTTCTTTTAGTTCTCATAGATAGTTTTTCTTTCCGCTGTTTGCAAAATCCTACAAAGAATATGTGTCATTACTATAAGGAAACAAATAATATCTAATACACTTTTAAAATTTACACAAATTAAAAAGTAAGGAATTATCTTAAAATTGGAAGTCTCACTTTTCTTATGCGCATAATTGTATATTAATATATAGAAGCAAAACATCAATATTACATTATATTTCGCAAATTAAAATCCTAAAATGATTTTGTCTAATTTCTTATTTGACAATTCTCATTCTAATACTAGCATCCACACAGTCCCCTAAGGCCATGCAGATTAAACTAGTATCTATAGAACAAAGGCCTAAAATGAATTTATTTATCCACCTTGTCTTAAAAAAAATTTTCATCCTAATGGATTACATTTTCATGAAATCTATCTATATACAGGGTGTCCCAATAAAAACTCCCTGTCGGATATATTCTAAACGAATAGAGATATTTTAATTCCGTAAAAGCCAATTTATAGAGCATAAAAAGACTTTATTTTTGAATATAATAGTTTTTTAATATATTAGTATATAGATGGCGCTGTGCTCTTATGTGAAAGAAAATGCATTTCTAAGCAGATTATATTCTAAAAAAAAATGCCATAAAACTAGCCGTTTTCGAAACACTTGAGTCCAAATGATGGTATTTGCCAATATTGAATAGTTGTAATCTCTTCAACATTTCAGCCCTTTAAGTTAATTTTAGAAGAAAATATTTAAAGAATTTTTTATATAATCGCTGTGTTATTAAGTTCGATTATAATTAAAAATATTTGATATCTAGTGAGTATAATAACCCTTATACCTTATAAATTAAATACAATTAAATTTACCTTTAGAATAATAGTTTTGATATTTCTCAATTTCAATCACATTTTGTTTATTGGTGTGTCAATAGAACTGTATTATTGTACCTAATTATTGTTTTCTTGGTGAATATTTGTTATTAAATATGGTTTCTCATACAAATGAAGATAAATTAAACATGATTTAATTTATGGGGAACGTCGTAAAAATGTTTCAAGAGCTGTAAATTTATATGAAATACGTTTTCCTGACAGACCTTTACCAAATCGGAAAATTGTTGTAAGTTTGTGTTCTAACTTGAAAAATTATGGAGGTTGTAAGAAACCAAAAGCAACAAGAAACTGCAACTGATGAAAATATTGCATTGGTATTACATCAAGTAGAAAATAACCCAAACATGTCAGTACGCAAGTTGACGGAAGAAACAAATATTGCACGTCCACCTGCCAGAGAACGCTTAAAACAAAACAAAAATTTCCGTGTGAAGTTCATCTAGTTCATTTGATTCCAGGGGACAATGAGCGGAGATTACATTTTTTGGCGCAATTTTCAATTCTCTTAGAAGAGAATTCAATTTTTTTTTTAGATACAATTATGTGGAGTGATGAAAGTCGATTCCACAACAATAGAGTAATCAGATCACATAATAGTCGTTACTGGTTTCAAGAGAATCCTAGATGGATGAGACATACCAGATCCCAGAATCGTTTTGAAGTAAATTTTTGATGTGGTATCGTTAATGGTTACATTGTTGGCCCATACCTCTACCATGAGAATTTAACAGGTGAAAGATATTTAATTTTTGCAAAATGATTTACAAGTACTATTAAGGAATTTGCCCGTTCAGTTGGACAGTATGTGGTTTCATCAGGATGGAACAGGCCCACATAATCATCACAACGTTGTTAATTATTTAAATCAAACATACCCAGGAAGATGGATTGGTACCAATGGAGTACTTAGATGGCCTGCTCTATCTCCTGACATTACTCCATTAGACTTTTATTTATGGGGATTTTTGAAAAGTGAAGTGTACAAAGAACCAATAAAAGACATGGCAGATCTTTATAATAAAATTTATGCTAGTGTTGCCGCCATTAATCGGCATATATTATAAAAAGTTTGTAGATCTGAACTAATTAATGGGTTTACGATGTGTATTAATGAAAATGTCAATAATTGTGAACACCTATTAAAATAGTTATTTTAATTTCATTAGTTCGTAAAAATTGTTTTAAGTTCGTAATTGTTTTTTTATTGCTTAAATGTTTGAATGGGCTTGTTCCATGATATTCTTTTTACATGGTTTTTATACTTTTTCATATAGTACTCGATATTCTCATTATACACTTAAAATTTCGTATTATTAACTTTTTCCGTTCTCGATATAAGGAGTTGAATTTAGTAATAGTTGCAAAAACCGAGCGCTCATTTGTGACGTCACTATACGCAAGTGACGTAAGAAAAATGGCTTTCTGGGACCTTTCAAATTTAACCTGAAAAGTCGAAAAACATGGAATTTTTAAACGCTGGTAACTAAATAAATACGTCGAGTGGAAGTTCGTTCTATGGGTCTACGGAAAGGAGAAGGTCGGCGATGAATTATAATCGTAAATTGCAGGGTCGAAATGGAAAATTCGTTCTGGCAGGAGCGAGAGAAAATTGCAATTTTTTGATATTTCACCAAATTGTATTCCCCTACTGTCAAGTAGTAAGCAAAACAAACAATACTTCGAAAACACTTATAATTATAACCAATAAGGAGCATCAAGTCTATTGAGATCGCCGAGTCTATGCGTATAGTGACGTAGCGCCTGGCCACGCCCCATTTTCGCGAGATGGAAATTTGTAATAGTTTTTAAGATACTAAACGTGCGAATAAAATTCTGATATTTTGCAGATCCATTAATTTATACTTGTACTTTCGATTTGTGAAATAAAAAAAAATGTTGAACAAGCCCATTATATGATAAATAATATTTTTAGTTTTTTTCCAAGGGTTACTTCAAATATATTTAATTCATAAGATATGAAAAATTCTTTATATATTTTCTTCTAAAATTGATAAATTAAATACAGATTGTCCCTATTAAAGGACTGAAATATTGAAGAGATTACAATTATTCAATATTGGCAAATGCCAACATTTGGACTCAAATATCTCGAAAACGGCTAGTTTTATGGTATTTCTTTTAGAACATAATCTGATTAGAAATGCGTTTTCTTTCACATAAACCCCATTTCAAAGTTTCTCCCTTCGAAATATTTCTTTACAGCACACGTCTATATACTGGTATATTAAAAAAAAAAACAATTATATTCAAAAATGAAGCTCTCTTTATGCTCTACAAATTAGCTTATACAGAATTAAAATATCTCTATTCGTTTAGAATATATCCGACCTGGGAGTTTTTATTGGGACACCCGGTATATACATGTTATTGGAAGTCGGAGAAAAATTACTTAGATACATAAAACAAATTCAGTTTTAAAATAAAAGATACCTGCTTCTCAAATATTAAAAAATATATATGTAATTCTACATGCTTTTTTAAACCTTCAGTGTATCTCGTGATAAACAAAAATACCGATATTTATTGTCTCCAGAATGTAGTTCGCTATGAAATATAATATAAATTCTGATACTTATAGAATAAGTAGACAAGAGTACCACGTATCCATAGAATTTACATCTCTTATGTTGTCTATATCTTTTTATAGAATAAGTATCTTTTATAATAATTATTGTCTATTATTTCTTCCAACAGACATTGTTTAATACAGCAATTTTCATAATATATTTCGTACCTGGGGTAATATTTTGCGAATATAACACTACGCAGATTCGCACCTCGCTTGTTCCTTTTTTACAGAAAACCTGTGACTAGTAGAAAATTTTGAATAGACATTTCTTGCTGTATGCTCTTTCTGAAAATATTATTTAGTTTCCAATACATCGATTGACGTTAATCATTTTGAAAATATACCGAACAAAAAAAAGTTTTATTTTTACTTCCCTCGCATACCGAAGGGAAGTATTGTATTCGAGAAAAAATCACCCTCCGAGATTCTTTCGGATTCTGACGTTTCAGAACACGTAGATTACGAAAATATAGGTTTTTCAATTCCGTCAGTCTGTCTGTCTGTGTCTGTCTGTCTGTCTGTCTGTCTGTCTGTTGGTGCATTTACTAAAAAAACTACTTGACGGAGAGCAGTCAAACTTGGTAGGTAGTTGACGCTACTGTCAGCGAAGACATGGTAGATATTTCATTGGAAAATATACAGGGTGGACCATCTAAACGGAATAAATAGTGAAAAAAAATTTTGTTTGCTCAAATTTAAAATTTCCACGTTTCATGACGCGCTAAACCTATTTCAGAAAAAAAAAATTTTTGAAAATTTTTTTCAAACATTTTTGAAAAAATTTTTACCAAGGTGAAAAAAATTTTTTTTGCTCAAATTTCAAATTTCTACGTTTCATGACACCTTAACCTATTTCAGAAAAAAAAAATTTTTTTCACCAATATTTTTGAAAAAATTTTTACTAAAATGAAATATTTTTTTTCTTTCCTCAAATTTAAAATTTCCACGTTTCATGGCATTATAAGCCTGATTCAAAAAAAAAAAAAATTGAATTTATTTTTTACCATTTTCGTAAATTTGTTTACCACTAAAATAGATGGATTTTTTTTTATTTCTTCAAATTTCAAATGTCCACGTTTCATAGTGTTCTAAATCTATTTAAAAGAAAAATTAGATACAATTTTTTTTTCTTTGTTCAGATTTTAACTATCCACATTTCCATGACATTCTAAAACTATTCAAACAAATTTAAAATGTTTTTGAAGAATTTTTTAAAAAATTTGAAAACATTTTAAATCCATTTATGTATCACTACTATAGAACAGACGAAAAAAATTTTTTTGCTCAAATTTAAAATTTCCACGTTTCATGATATTCCAATCCAATTTCGGAAAAAAAAAATTGCAACATTTTACCAGTTTGGAAAAAAATTTAACACTAGAATGCTCAAATTTAAATGACATTCTAAACCTAGGTATTCCAGAAAAAAATTTTTGAAAATTTTTTTCACCAACATTTTACAAAAAGTTTTTACCACCAAAATAGATCGAATTTTTTTTTATTTGCTCAAATTTAAAATTTTCACGTTTCATAGCATTCTAAACCTATTTTAAAAAATACATAATTTTTAATTTTTAAACTTTTTTTAGCACTACTATAGAATAGAAGGAAACTTTCCTTTTTGCTCAAATTAAAAATTTCTACGTTTGACATTTTAAACCTATTTCAGAAGAAAAAATTTTGAAAATTATTTTACCAACATTTGAAAAAATTTAAAAAAAATGAAATTTCTTAACCACACACTATACTTCCACTCCATTATGTGAATGTTGGATTGAAAATGTGACAGATGGCAATAATATCTGGCATATGCACCTATTATACTTTTATTGAAAAATGTACAGGGTGGTCATCCCAAGAAATAATTCAGTCATGGTGGACATTTGTAAAGGTATTTGCGCAAGCCTGCCATATATGGCACCTGCTATTTAGTATTGAACTTTTGCTGTTGAATGAGCACTCTGTATATTTTCTTGACCAAAAGTTATCAGGTTTTCTTTGTAACAATAGCAATAACTATATTCCGATTATTATTCCCAA
Organism: Stenurella melanura; assembly: GCA_963583905.1. Lineage (NCBI taxonomy): Eukaryota > Metazoa > Arthropoda > Insecta > Coleoptera > Cerambycidae > Stenurella > Stenurella melanura. The sequence goes on from OY757317.1 coordinate 10,653,152, forward strand.
TGTCATTTCGTAATTAAAAAATTTTTAGAGTGACCTCATGCGCAAATAACGAGGGAAGTTCTGTGTAAATACCTTTACCGATTTTTATTTATGTTTTCGGTCTGGAAATCATGCAAACTTTTGATGATCTTATTTATTATACTTCAGTGAAATCATAGAAAAATAAATAATCCGCCTCCGAATATGTTTGAGACTTACGGACAAAATTAGCTACATCGCCAGGACTATAGGTTTTGGTTAAGTTTTTAGGCGAGTTAAGTTGCACCTTAAATAGTTTCCATACTATTTATTAATGTTTAAGCTGTTGCTAATTAACGCGTTCGTTTAAAGGAGATTGGACTGTACACAGGGACAGCTGTTCATAGATCCCTGATTACGTCTAACAACGGCGTGGGGGCCGTTTGTAAATGATATGTCACATATTCTATTTTAGGGGTGATACATTCTCGCTTTGATTATGGTATCCTGATATGTGGCGTCTAAATTTTCACGTGAGCTGGCGGTGTCATCTTTCAAAGTAGTTTTAGCACGTTCTAAGGAAAAATCAATCAATACATTTAGATTAATTAGGTATAATATAAATCGCGATATTTGTTTTTTCATATTTATTGATTGGTTCATTTTTTTGTTAAAATTTCACACTTTTTATATTACATGATATCCTGGTTGAAAGCGCCGATTCGCAACATACAAGCAAGCCATTGGCATACAGACGGCACTCAATCGATCGAGGCGCCTAGCCCGCAGATATCCATTACCCACGGGCCACGGCAAGGACTGCATCGTGCAGAATTCGTATAGTACGGGAAAAATAACACAGGTCCACAAAAAAAAATCCTGAAAGATATTTCGCACCCACTTTTTCAATGTTTTTTGGGGCGCTCAATAAAAAAACAATGTCAGAATAGCAAGGTCTGGTCGAATCTTCAAGCCAGAGTTCGAAATTGATAAAACATTCTGGAAAATCGATCCAATTTTTGCAAAAACCGAAAGTCGAAAATTTCCAAAAAAATCACAGATGACAAGAACAGGGTCAAACATGGAGAAATCAGCGGTCAAAGCAGCGGATTTTGTCCGAAATTCCCTCTCGTACGGAGCAGAAAAAATTCTATTATTATAAAAAGTCGATTGAATAATTAAATAATGTAAACCTCCATAGACCAGGTGTCAAGGTGAACATCGTTTTAAATCGGGCAACAGATTTTACTGTTGGATCTATTTTGTTATAAGGCCTCTTTTAGACATACTAATTTTTACTCTCCACGCTTTATGCTTGCTATTAGGTTTAATTTTCACTTTTGAAGTTTAAGTAAGTACACGTATTATCAATTTTTAAATTACAAATGTCCACAACTATCGGTGCGGTGGTGTGGAAACGAGAGCATAATGGTAGTACCATTATGCTCTCGTTTCAACACCACATTGCGGTAGAGCGTTTGACGCATTTTTTAAAGCGGTGTCCCCAATGAGCCTAATGCACTTTTTGTTTACGAAGAAAAAAAATCGGTAAAGTTATTTACACAGAACTTCCCTCGTTATTTGTGCATGGCGGTCACTCTAAAAAACTATTAATTACAAAATGACATTGAGAATACAGATCGGAATATAGTTATTGCTATTATTACAAAAAAGCCTGATAACTTTTGGTCAAAAAAACATACAGAGTGCTCATCCAACAGCAAAAGTTCAATACTAAATAACAGGTGCCAAATATGGAAGGCTTGCGCAAATACCTTTACAAATGTCCACCATGACTGAATTATTTCTTGGGATGCCATTATTCAATAAAAGTATATAATAGGTGCATATGCCAAATATTATTGCCATCTGTCACATTTTCAATTCCACATTCACGTAATGGAGTGGAAGTAATAGTGGTGGTTAAAAAATATAAAAAAATTTCAATTTTTTTTTTTTTTTGAATAGGTTTAGAATGTCACGAAACGCGAAAATTTTAAATTTGAGCAAAAAAAATTTTTCGCTCTATTCCAGTGTTAATTTTTTTTCCAAAATGGTGAAAGGATGTGGCAAATTTTTTTTTCCGAAATAGGTTTTAAATGTCATGGAACGTGGAAATTTTAAATTTGAAAAAAAAACTATTTCGTCTATTCTATAATAGTGATAAATAGATTACCTAAACATGTTTTCAAATTCTTTTTAAAATTTTTCAAAAACATTTTAAAATTTGTTTGAATAATTTTAGAATGCCATGGAAACGTGGAAATTTTAAATCAGAACAAAGAAAAAAAAATTCCATATATTTTAGTGGTAAAATTTTTTTCGAAATTTTTTAAAAATTGTCTTTTTTACTTCCCTCGCATACCGAAGGGAAGTATTGTATTCGAGAAAAAATCACCCTCCGAGATTTTTTCGGATTCTGACGTTTCAGAACACGTAGATTCCGAAAATATAGGTTTTTCAATTCCGTCAGTCTGTCTGTCTGTCTGTCTGTCTGTCTGTTGGTGCATTAACTAAAAAACTACTTGACGGAGAGCAGTCAAATTTGGTAGGTACTTAACCCTACTGTCAGTGAAGAACTGGTAGAATTTTCACTGAAAAATATACAGGGTGGACCGTCTAAACGGAATAAATAGTGAAAAAATTTTTTTTTTGCTCAAATTTAAAATTTCCACGTTTTATGACGCGCTAAACCTATTTCAGGAAAAAAAAATTTTTTGAAAATTTTTTTCAATCATTTTTGAAAAAATTTTTACCACTAAAAAAAATTTTTTTCTTTGTTCAAATTTAAAATTTCCACGTTTCATGGCATTCTAACCTATTTAAAAGAAAAAAAAAATTGGAAAATTTTTTACCAACATTTTTGAAAAAATTTTTACCACCAAAATAGATTAATTTTTTTTTTCTCAAAATTTAAAATTTCCACGTTTCATAGCGTTCTAAATCTATTTAAAGGAAAATAAAAAAAAATTTAAATTTTTGAAAAATTTTTACCACAAATAGATGGATTTTTTTTTCAGATTTAAAATTTCCACGTTTCCATGGCATTCCAAATTTATTAAAACAAATTTAAAAATGTTTTAGAAAAATTTAAAAAAAAAATGAAAACATGTTTATGTAAACTATTTATCACCATTATAGAATAGACGAAATATTTTTTTTTGCTCAAATTTAAAATTTCCACGTTTCATAACATTCTAAACCTATTTCGGAAAAAAAAATTGCAACATATTTTCACCAATTTGGAAAAAAATTTAAGACTAGAATAGACAGCAAACATTTTTGAAAATTTGTTCTATATTTTAATCACCACTATACTTCCACTCTATTACGTGAATGTGGGATTGAGAATGTGAGAGATGGCAATAACATTTGGCATATCCTATTATATACTTTTATTGAATAATGGCATCCCAAGAAATAATTGAGTCATGGTGGACATTTATAAAGGTATTTGCGCAAGCCTTCCATATTTGGCACCTGTTATTTAGTATATTAAACTTTTACTGTTGGATGAACACCCTGTATATTTTTTTGACCAAAACTTATCAGGTTTTCTTTGTAATAATACCAATAATTATCTTCCGATTATTATTCCCAATGTCATTTCGTAATTAATAATTTTTTGAGTAACTGTCATGCACAAATAACGAGGGAAGTTCTGTGTAAATAACTTTACCGAGTTTTTTACTTCCCTCGCATACCGAAGGGAAGTATTTTAAATAGATTTAGAGCGCTATGAAACGTGGAAATTTAAAATTTTAAGAAAAAAAATTCCATCCATTTTAGTGGTAAATTTTTTTTCAAAAATGTTGGTAAAAAATTTTCAAACATTTTTTTCTTTTAAATAGGTTTAGAATGCCATGGAAGGTGGAAATTTTAAATTTGAACAAAGAAAAAAATTTTTTTGTTTTAAAATTTTTTTCAAAAATGGTGAAAAAGATTTTCAAATTTTTTTTTTCAGATATAGGTTAAGCGTGTCATGAAACGTGGAAATTTTAAATTTGAGCAAAAAAAATGTTTTTTCATCTTGGTAAAAATTTTTTTTCCCGAAAGAGGATTAGCACGTCATGAAACGTGGAAATTTTAAATTTGAGCAAAAAAAAATTTGTTTCACTATTTATTCCGTTTAGACGGTCCACCCTGTATATTTTCCAGTGAAATTTCTACCATTTCAGCGCTGAGAGTAGCGTCAACTACACACCAAATTTGACTGCTCTCCGTCAAGTAGTTTTTTAGTAAATGCGCCAACAGACAGACAGACAGACAGTCAGACAGACTGACGGAATTGAAAAACCTATATTTTCGTAATCTCCGTGATCTGAAACGTCAGAATCCGTAAAAATCTCGGAGGGTGATTTTTTCTCGAATACAATACTTCCCTTCGGTATGCGAGGGAAGTAAAAAAATTTCAAAAAATTTTCAATTTTTACTTCCCTCGCATACCGAAGGGAAGTATTGTATTCGAGAAAAAATCACCCTCCGAGATTTTTTCTTATTCTGACGTTTCAGAACACGTAGATTCCGAAAATATAGGTTTTTCAATTCCGTCAGTCTGTCTGTCTGTCTGTCTGTCTGTCGGTTTGTCTGTCTGTCTGTCTGTCTCTCTGTCTGTCTGTCTGTCTGTTGGTGCATTTACTAAAAAACTACGTGACGGAGAGCAGTCAAATTTGGTAGGTAGTTAACCCTACTGTCAGCGAAGAACTGGTAGAATTTTCACTGAAAAATATACAGGGTGGACCGTCTAAACGGAATAAATAGTGAAAAATTTTTTTTTTGCTCAAATTTAAAATTTCCACGTTTCATGACGCGCTAAACCTGTTTCAGGAAAAAAAAAATTTGAAAATTTTTTTCAAACATTTTTGAAAAAATTTTTACCAAGATGAAAAAAAATTTTTTTTGCTCAAATTTAAAATTTCCACGTTTCATGACGCGCTAAACCTATTTCAGGTTTAAAAATTTTTTGAAAATTTTTTTCAAACATTTTTTAAAAAATTTTTACCAAGTTGAAAAAAATTTTTTTTGCTCAAATTTAAAATTTCCACGTTTCATGACGCGCTAAACCTATTTCAGAAAAAAAAAAATTTTGAAAATTTTTTTCATTTTTGAAAAAATGTTTACCAAGATGAAAAAAATTTGTTTTTGCTCAAATTTAAAATTTCCACGTTTCATGACGCGCTAAACCTGTTTCAGGAAAAAAAAAATTTGAAAATTTTTTTCAAACATTTTTTAAAAAATTTTTACCAAGTTGAAAAATTTTTTTTTTTGCTCAAATTTAAAATTTCCACGTTTCATGACGCGCTAAACCTATTTCAGAAAAAAAAAAATTTGAAAATTTTTTTCACATTTTTGAAAAAATTTTTACCAAGATGAAAAAAATTTGTTTTTGCTCAAATTTAAAATTTCTACGTTTCATGACACGCTTAACCTATTTCAGGAAAAAAAATTTTGAAAATTTTTTTCACCAATATTTTTGAAAAAATTTTTACTACTAAAATGAATTTTTTTTTCTTTCTTCAAATTTAAAATTTTCACGTTTCATGGCATTCTAAGCCTGATTAAAAAAAAAAGTTTTTTGAAATTTTATCACTAAGATAGAATTTTTCTTTCTTTGTTCAGATTTTAACTATCCACGTTTCCATGACATTCTAAAACTATTCAAACAAATTTAAAAATGTTTTTGAAGAATTTTTTAAAAAATTTGAAAACATTTTTAATGCATTTATGTATCACTACTATAGAACAGACGAAAAAATTTTTTTTGCTCAAATTTAAAATTTCCACGTTTCATGATATTCCAAACCAATTTCGGAAAAAAAAATTTGCAACATTTTGTTACCAGTTTGGAAAAAAATTTAACACCAGAATGCTCAAATTTAAATGACATTCTAAACCTAGGTATTTCAGAAAAAAAATGTTGAAAATTTTTTTCACCAACATTTTTCAAAAAGTTTTTACCACTAAAATAGATCGAATTTTTTTTTATTTGCTCAAATTTAAAATTTTCACGTTTCATAGCATTCGAAACCTATTTTAAAAATACATCATTTTTAATTTTTAAACTTTTTTAAGCACTACTATAGAACAGAAGGAAACTTTCCTTTTTGCTCTAATTTAAAATTTCTACCTTTGACATTTTAAACCTATTTCAGAAGAAAAAAATTTGAAAATTATTTTACCATCTTTTGAAAAATTTAAAAAAAATGAAATTTTTTAACCACCACTATACTTCCACTCCATTACGTGAATGTTGGATTGAAAATGTGACAGATGGCAATAACATCTGGCATATGCACCTATTATACTTTTATTGAAAAATGTACAGGGTGGTCATCCCAAGAAATAATTCAGTCATGGTGGACATTTGTAAAGGTATTTGCGCAAGCCTGCCATATGTGGCACCTGCTATTTAGTATTGAACTTTTGCTGTTGGATGAGCAATCTGTATATTTTTTTGACCAAAACTTGTCAAGTTTTCTTTGTAATAATAGCAATAACTCTACTCCGATTATTATTCTCAATGTCATTTCGTAATTATTATTTATTTAGAGAGACTGCCATGAACGAGGGAAGTTCTGTGTAAATACCTTTACCGATTTTTTTTTCTGAATCAGGCTTAGAATGCCATGAAACGTGGAAATTTTAAATTTGAAGAAAAAAAAAATCATTTTAGTAGAAAAAAAAATTTCAAAAATGGTAAAAAAAATTATTATTTTTTTAATAGTTTTAGAATGCCATGAAACGTAGAAATTTAAAATTTGAGCAAAAAAAAATTTTTCCATCTCGGTAAAAAATGTTTCAAAAATGTTGGTGAAAAAAATTTTCAAATTTTTTTTTTCAGAAATAGGTTTAGCGTGTCATGAAACGTGGAAATTTTAAATTTGAACCAAAAAAATTTTTTTTATCTTGGCAAAAACTTTTTCAAAAATGTTGGTGAAAAAAATTTTCAAAATTTTTTTTTCCCAAAATAGGATTAGCGCGTCATGAAACGTGGAAATTTTAAATTTGAGCGAAAAAAAATTTTTTTCACTATTTATTCCGTTTAGACGGTCCACCCTGTATATCTATCAGTGAAATTTCTACCATTTCTGCGCTGACAGTAGTGTCAACTACCTGCCAAATTTCACTGCTCGCCGGCAAGTAGTTTTTTAGTAAATGCACCAACAGACAGACAGACAGACAGACAGACTGACGGAATTGAAAAACCTATATTTTCGTAATCTACGTGTTCTGAAACGTCAGAATCCGTAAAAATCTCGGAGGGTGATTTTTTCTCGAATACAATACTTCCCTTCGGTATGCGAGGGAAGTAAAAATACCGGAAAAATTTAAAAACAGCTAAACAAAAGTTTTATAACAACAAAGTAAATACCTTTACAAATAAAAATAAAGCAACTTGGAGAATAGTTAACAAAATATTAGATAGGAAAAGCAAAAGCACTACGGAGAAAATTGTTCTTAAGTTCAATGATAAAGTGAACTTCATATTTCTAAGTCAAATAAAAAATTCCCGACAAAGGAGTGAACACGTCGCGAGGCACCCAAAAAAGCCATAAATCTCGGCCATAAAAGTGTCAAAGCCGACGTAATTTATTGCGGCTCAGGACTGTACTTAAAATTATTGTGCCGTGAGTTACAATCTAATTAATTTAATGTATGGTTGATAAATAAATAGTTGTTTGTTACAGTGACAATGATAAATTAAAAAAAATTATTTTGTTTTGCTTGTGTTAAGATAGGAATAATATTTTATATATTGGTGGAGCATTGATGAATTTTATTAGTTTAAATTAAAATTATACTAAATATTCTTTTGTGGCTGTTTCGCCAATAATAATTTAATATACCTATCGAATTATTATTGTTGCCCAGCAAGGACCACGAGGAGGTACGAGCAATTCCTTGCCAAAACATGTGGGTTCAGAGTTAAGGTTATAGGTATTATTAAAATAGGTCAAAGAAATAAAGTAAATTTTTAAATTCATTAAATAAAGAAAATATTGAATTTGTGTCAATAACCCGTAATCTAATTAACCCAGATTAAATAAATAAATAAAATTCTAGAAAACAAACAAATAATTGAAATAAATGTATTCAATTCTGGACACCAAATAAATAACTATAAAATAAATAAATTCAGTTCTGAAAAAGAAACAAATAAATAATTATCAAATAAAATATGTATACATATAATATAATAAATAAAAATCACGTTATATTGCATTTGCGAGTATGTAAAACACTAATGAAACGATAAATTCACAATGTACACTAAATCAAATCACATATAACATTTTATTTAAAACTCTAATCACTACACTCACTCAACACTTCACAACCACTTTCTAAATCGGTATCATTGTGGGTATCTGAATCTACAGATATTATTAAACGATCTTGATTAGGGCTGATGCTTTTTTCTAACTTAATAAATTCATCTTCAATTTTAATGACATGCTGAATACACTTTTTACAATTACTTGGTGTTATTTCTCCCACTTTAGCTTTAATAAGGTCGACTACTTTGGCATCAAATTTGGGGAAGGTGTTATTTTTGCGAATATTTCTTTTCAGCTGACTCCATATTAGTTCTATCGGGTTAAAAATGCAAAAATATGAGGGTAACCGTAAAACTGTATGTCCTTGAGCTTTAGCCATGCTATCAATCACATATTGTTTTGGGAAGTTTTGCTTCTTAACAATTTCCAAAGGATCTTTCTTCCTAAAATTTTCATCAAATTCCAAATTATGTTTTCGGAGAAATTCTTGAATATCTTTTTTCTTTGTTCCCGTATTTGGTATTTTCTCAATTTGTCGCGAATGATATTATTAAACGGTCTTGATTAGGGCTGATGCTTTTTTCTAACTTAATAAATAATTCATCTTCAATTTTAATGACATACTGAATACACTTTTCCCAATTACTTGGTGTTATTTCTCCCACTTTAGCTTTAATAAGGTCGACTACTTTGGCATCAAATTTGGGGAAGGTGTTATTTTTGGGAATATTTCTTTTCAGCTGATTCCATATTAGTTCTATCGGGTTAAAAATGCAAAAATATGAGGGTAACCGTAAAACTGTATGTCCTTGAGCTTTAGCCATGCTATCAATCACATATTGTTTTGGGAAGTTTTGCTTCTTAACAATTTCCAAAAGATTTTTCTTCCTAAAATTTTCTTCAAATTCCAAATTATGTTTTCGGAGAAATTCTTGAATATCTTTTTTTTTTGTTCCCGTATTTCATATTTTCTCAATTTGTCGCGAATGATATGAAGCGTTGTCTAAAGCAATTACGCAGTTTTCTTCTATATTTGGTAGCAAAGAAGTCTGAAACCATGCTTCAAAAATATCCGCAGTCATGTTTTGGTGATAGTCAACGTTTGATTCTTCCATTTTCTTTCCACTTAATTTGAGACCATTACGCACCCATCCATTTTCTAATCCACAATGTACAATTACTAATCTGGTTCCTTTATTTGCAAGCATATCAACTTTACATTTCTTTGAACCATCTATCCAGTCTTTTTTCACTGTATCATGGGTATCATACCAAGTTTCATCTAAATAATAAATGGGTCGTTGTTCATTTCGAATTTTTTTTATATTTTCCAAATATTCATTACGCCACTGCACAATGCTGAAGCTTTCCATAATACCTGCCTTTTATTAATAATCTTGAACCTAAATCCTATCTTTGTTATCCAGCGCTGAAGTGTGGCTTGACTAACTGACACTGCACCATTTGTTTTCAGTTCCATATATATTGATTCCACCGTTGATGAATCATTTTCCATATACTTGCTATAAATTAAATCTCTTCTTCCATAGACGAATCTAATGCTCGTGCTGCTCCTTTATCCGATCTAACTTTTCGATTAGGTACCACATCCTTAATTATTCTATAGATAGACCGTTCTGAAATTTCTGTTAAGTAGGCCGTTTTTTCCACGCCTCCTTTTTCACCTTCACTTTCTTTCATATTTTTATAAACGTTTAAAACTACTTTTTTAGTATGTTCGTATAAATATTTTCTAGAACTTTTCTCTTCATGGTCAAATTTTTACATCATATAAAAATTCAAAATAAGTATCTCATTCTACGTTTTTCAATGTAATTTAATAGTCGATGTCAATATGTGACCGTAGGTAATCATCTACGATAATAAGTATATCTTCCAAGCATTTTAAATGAGTGTCATGAAAAATTTTTATACTTTGGTTTCTAGTATATACACTAAATCCAAAGTTTCTGGACTCTTACTAGCTTGATTTACTTACGTATTTACCCATATTTACCCCTACTTACCCCCCCAACCCTTCAACGGGATAAGCTGAAAATATAATCTATATTAGTTCCATACCTCGTTATAACACATATGTGTACCAAGTCAATATCTTAAACCCTTCCAGAGTAATCGCGAGCACAAAAAAAGTCACCTCAAAATTGGAATATCGAAAAAATCGTTTGCTATTTGTAAAATGAAGTATATTATTTTTTCAGTTTCCTAACATTTTCAACATATTGCGATTACAACTTAATCCAATTCCAAAATATATTTATACGAACTTAATAAATTATCGTAATAATAAGTATTATTTCAGGTCACAAATTAACTAGGTATCTTTATTACGACCATAATGTCATAGTAAAAGTAATCTTTTTCTATACAACTTTACTGTTATACAGATATATTAAAAACTTTATATTAGGGTTTCATGGTGATGTTTCCAATGAAAATATGTATTTTACTACAAAGAAAAAAAAAAATTAGCCTCCAAAAAAATTACTACAAATTATACGAAATCATCCTAGTCCTTTGTACCTTAATATTAATATTGAAAATGGTTAAAAACGCATTGATCTAGTATCCGCCCCCAATATTTTTTACACTAACTCATTTCTTTCTGTTGATAATGGCGTCAAGTACGTGGCAAATATTATGTTTCTTCTTCAAATATACAGGCGGATTTGTAAACGCTTGAATTTTTGTAATCTACATGATCTGAATCGTGAAAATCTGAAGAAATTTCGCAGATATGAGTGATTTTTTTCCTCTGTAAGCGAGGGAAGCAATCAGCCATCAACTTTATGAATTTTCGTCAAAATATTTTTCAAAGAGGACGCCGTACAGTGGAACAAAAACATAAAAATGGACAAAAATCGTTCTCCGACTCAATTTATAAGATATTTAAATACATATTTTTAATACTCAGGAAATATCAAGGTTTCACGTAATCCTCCAATTTATTAATTATTAATTTTTTGAGATTAGGGAATTTGTTAAAATTATGAAAAATGTTTAAAACAATTAAAACATTTTCATTAATGGTGACAAATGTATTCTATAGCTATTTGCATGACCAGGGGGAAAGGCGATAATTTCCTCCCGCGGATAGTTTGAAGTGGAGGGCATCAATGTCCAAGGGAGGAAATGGCACTTTGCTCCTGTGTAATACATATCATTTTTCCTACGACCATTTACAGTGTTTTTTACATTGGTTTTGCATGACAATCAAAAAACCCAATATGTCAAAATGTCATAATAGGTATTTAGATAAGTAAATATTTTTAATAATCAGAGTACATGGAACGTTGGTAAGGTTGCTTCTTGTTTTCAAAATAAACAAACTTCCAAAAGTTTATAATAATGTATTCCGAATGTGAAGATGAAGTTCCTCAAGATATTCTGGAAGAAGCAAACGTGGTTTCGTTAAATTTATTACCGATAAAGTCTCGTGAAAAATATGAAAAAGAGTACCGGCTATTTAAATGTTGGATGGAGACTAGGCAAATAAGAAAAATACGTGAAGAAGTGGTCCTAATTTACTTTTCCAAAAAATGCGCCGATTTGAAGCCTTCAACATTATGGAGCAAATACAGCATGTTGCGATTTACACTCCAAATTAAACACAATATCGACATTAGTTTCCTAAATTAGTAGCTTTTTTAAAAAGGAAATCTGCTGGTTATAAAGCCAAGAAAGCCAATACTTTTTCAAGGAAGGATATCGACAAGTTTATTGCAGAAGCTCCAAATGAAACTTACTTATATGTGAAGGTAAGATTGATCGTTATTGTTGAATAATAAATAAAAACGTAACGCAGCATTTGTTATTAGAAAGTATATATAAAAAATGACAATTAAGTGACATTTTATGCAGTTTTCATAAGTGCATTTTCCTCTTTCAGGTCGTGCTTATATTTGGAGTTGCTGGGGCATGCCGTAGCGATGAATTAGTTAATATGGTACTTGAGGATATCAGTGATAAAGGCGATATTTTGGTGGTGTAAAAACCGGACTCAAAGACTAATATCAAGAGGACATTTGCAATAACAAATGAGATTTTAAACGGAGTATCTGTCTTGGATATGTATAGAAAATATCTGGATTTTAGGTCCCCTAAAACATGTCATTCTAGATTTTTTGTAACTTATGCTAAAGGGAAATGTACATACCAGGTAATTGGCAAAAACACAATTGCCAGAATTCCATACAGAATAGCAATATTTTTAAATTTGGATGATTCGAAAGGCTATACTGAACACAGTTTCCGCCGTACTTCAGCTACGTTACTAGTCAATGCTAGAAGTGACATTCTCACTCTAAAAAGACATGGGGGATGGCGAACAAACGCAGTAGCAGAAGGGTACTTAGATGATTGTATTTCTAAAAAATGTGAGGTAGCCAACCAAATAATTACGGGAGAAAGTACTACTTTAAGTACCAAAAAACGTTGTCTTGTTTTTGAAAATTTTGTTTCTACAAGTACTTCTGTTTCAAAGAAAAGCATAATTATACATTTTCAGGAAGTTTGTGTATCAATAAAAGAAGTCTATACACTACTATTACAGCTATTTGAAGTTCTTATTTGTTTGCTTCCAGAGGAAGCCCAAGTATTTTTCTCCCTAGGGAGGCAAAGTATTTTCCTCCAGAGGGAGGAAAAGTGCTACTTTGCTCCCTGAAATGAGGGAGGAAAATAGTATTTTCTATATAGGGAGTAGAAAAAATATTTTTCTAAGTTGCCACATAGGTTTTTTGGGTTGCTGATTCCGAAAATCAAGGTTTCGAAACCCTAAAATATGGGAGAACCACCGAAATATGGAAAATACACCCCTTTCAGTTTTTTTTAATTTGAATTCAATTTGAATATTAATCTTAAATAATCCCATAAAATTTTAATTTTAAAATGGGTTAATTAGAGAAGTGAAGACTACCCCTAAAATGATGTAAAATGAAAAATACTTGTTTCATTTTTCTTTACTATTAGTACTGGAGCCCATCGACAAAAGAAGTGGCTTCGGGCATCGTAGTTGCCTCCGCTTAGTCGAGATGTTGTAGGTATCTGTAGGTGCCATTTCCCCCCCAACGGGAGTGCGCTCTCGTCCAGAGAGAGAGAGATAAAAAGCAAATGTTGCCAAAAAATTTGTGAAAAAATTCAGGCACATTTTTTTTGGGCCGAAGCCACTTTTGTCGATAGACTCTCGTACTATATTTGCTATCACTTCGAATCAATGGCCATTTTTAAACAAAAATAAATTAAAAAATGATTTTATGAAGACAAAAATGTTTTCTAAATATATTTTTAAGTAATTTTGTTTTATATGTTTTCTTATGGTAATAACTTATTAGGTCTAAAGTTTACATAACCAACAGAAAATAAAAAAATCGGTAAAGGTGTTTACACAGAACTTCCCTCTTTATTTGTAGATGGCAGTCACTCTAAAAAATTAATAATTACGAAATGACACTCAAAATAATAATCGAAATATAGTTATCACTATTATTACAAAGAAAACCTGATAAGTTTTGGTCAAAAAAATATACAGAGTGCTCATCCAACAGCAAAAGTTCAGTTAAATTTTTCAAAAATGTCATAATTTTGTTCTTCTGAAATATGTTTAGAATGTCATGAAAGCTTTAAATTTTAAATTTGTGCATAAGAAATTTTGTCCAACTATTCTAGTGGTAAAATATTTTTCCAAGATGGTAAAAAAATGTTGCAATATTTTTTTTCCGAAATAAGTTTGGAATGTCATGAAACATGGAAATTTTAATTTTGAGCATAAGCAAATTTTTCATCTATTCTATAGTAGTGATAAATAGATTAAAACTTCAATTTTTTTTTAAATTTTTCAAAAATATATTTAAATTTGTTTTTGTCCAAATAGGTTTAGAATGCCATGGAAACGTGGAAATTTTAAATTTGAACAAAGAAAAACATTTTTCCATCTATTTTAGTGGTAAAATTTCTTGAAAAATTGTAAAAGAATGTTTTAAAATTTTCTTTTCTTAAATAGGTTTAGAACGCTATGAAACATGAAAATTATAAATTTGAAAAAGAAAAAAAATTTAAAACAATTCTAGTGGTAATTTTTTTTTCAAAAATGTTGGTAAATTTTCAATTTTTTTTTTCTGAAATAGGTTAAGCGTGTCATGAACCGTGGAAATTTTAAATTTGAGCAAAAAAATATTTTTTTCATCTTGGTAAAAATTTTTTCAAAAATGTTGGTGAAAAATAATTTCAAAACATTTTTTTTTCTGAAATAGGTTTAGCGCGTCATGAAACGTAGAAATTTTAAATTTGAGCAAAAAAAAAATTTTTTCACTATTTATTCCGTTTAGACGATCCACCCTGTATATTTTCCAGTGAAATTTCTACCATTTCTTCGCTGACAGTAGCGTCAACTACCTACAAAATTTGATTGCTCTCCGTCAAGTAGTTTTTTAGTAAATGCACCAACAGACAGACAGACAGACAGACAGACAGACTGACGGAATTGAAAAACCTATATTTTCGTAATCTACGTGTTCTGAAACGTCAGAATCCCAAAAAATCTTGGAGGGTGATTTTTTCTCGAATACAATACTTCCCTTCGGTATGCGAGGGAAGTAAAAACCCAATAAAAAGACTTAAAACAGTTCTTTTCAGAACTAAAATTACAAACAGTTTTTTTCAGAACTAAAGAGACAATCAGTTCTTTTCAGAACTTCAAAATAATTTTTTTGCATTTGTATCAGCTATTCATAACATTACTGATCAGTATATTTATAATATTTTTGTAACGGCTGGCTCGGAATAACAATATTTCATATTAAACAAAATTACTTAAGAACATATTTAGAAAATATTTTTGTCTTCATAAAATGTAAAATTTTTCATGTATTTTTGTTTAAAAATGGCCATTGGCCATTGATTTGAATTGAAAGCAAACAGTAAAAAAAATATATTTTTTTATCTTTTTTTTTCATGCCGATTTAGGGGTTGTTTTGCCCCCTAAAGGACTGAAAGTATTTGGTGAAAACTTTTTCAAATTATTAATATATTTAATACATCATAAAAATGCAAAAAAAACTAATGTTTGAAACTTAGTTTTTTCATTGCACTTGAATTTAGGATGTTTAAAGGATTGTTAAGGGTAGTTTTACCCCCAGGAGTGATCTAAAATATTTTTTGTATTGTTTAAAATTGGTCATTGATTCAATACGAAAGCAAATAGTAAAAAATACTGTATAAGAATTTTTCATTTTGTACTATTATAGGGGTACTTTTCACCCTCTCTAATTAACCCCTCTTAAAATTCAAATTTTTAGAGAATTATTTAAGATTAATTTTTAAATTAATGCTAGAAATAACCTAAAAGTGGTGTTTCTTCAATATTTCGGGGGTTGCTCCATATGTTCGGGGTTCGAAACCACGATTTTCGGAATCAACGACCCAAAATATCCGTGTACTAACTAGGATGTATTTTTGTCATCATAAAATAAAAATCTTTTAATTGTTTTAAATATTTTTCATACTTTTAACAGACTTCCTAACCTCAAAAATTAATAATTAATAAAATCGGAGGCTTACGTGAAACAATGTTTTCTAAGTATTTAAAAAAAATGTATTTAAATATCTTACAAATTGAGCCGGAGATTTCTTTCCATATTTATATTTTTATCCACACCTTACGGAAATCGTCTGAATTTTTGATATATTGTAGCTTCTGTCATCCTGAACAAAAGTCTCCATGTCTTCATGTCTTTCCTTCAGTATTCTGGCTCCTATGGAGCACCAAAGCTCCATAGATCCACCATAAGTTACTACTTTGATTACTGAAATATCTAACTTGCTGAATTTAAATCTAATGTCAAATAGACGATATTGACAGTTGGTAGCTGTCAATTGGCAAGGAACTACTGGGTGATTTTTTTAACCTAAAACTTTAAAATATCTCGAGTAATAAGCACTCTATGAAGAAATATTATTAACAAAAGTTGTGGAATTGGATGAGGGTAGTTCGGCGGTATATGTCACTTTGAACTTTAGGTAGAAGGGTTAAGGTCATTCAAGGTCAAATCCATTTTTTGTTGCAAATTCCCCTATTTTTTGTTGCAAATTCGGATTGTCTAGCTAAGAATAGATTACTTTTTTTCGAAACATCTTTTCTGAAATTGTCATTTTTTTTTAGTTATCCGGCGAGGAAATATCAAAATTTTAGAACTTTTTTTTACTCGAAAAAGAAGTAGATTGGACAAAAATTGGAAGAGGCAAAAAGAGTTTGGTGTCACCCCGGGATTATTCTTAATTTTTTTCGGAATTGTCCACTAAAGAGAAGAAAATAATGTTAATAATAATAATAATAATCATGTAAAGAAACATAGCGTACGGAGTTCAAAATACAGAAATACGTAATCGGGCGCCGCACGCTTTTACGTTCATCAACATAATAATAATAATTATTAATATCATTATTTCCTTCTTTTTAGTGCATTTTTTTAACAGTTTTGGTTGGTTTTTGAAATCTTATTTCTTATTTTTTTTAATTATTTATGTTTTCCAGGTGTGTATTTAATACGTAACATCGATAATCGGCTCTAAAATAAATTGCAATATGTGGTGGCGCTATCCAGTTGGCTAGAGCTTCCAAATATCGATTAGTAAAAGCGTCGACGCCTTCAATTTTCATGCCGCGAAAACCGACGCATTCTACCAGGACAACATGAACGTTGCACGGTACAACATGGCGCACACGGGGGATCCTAAAAATACATTACAAACCAATACATCACCCTCACTATGATTTTTAATCCAAATAGGTTATTTATAACCGCGGTGTGAGACAATACGTTTGGCGCGTGCCGCCGACAAAGACCACTGCTTCAAAAATAAAGAGGTAGTATGCGAAGTATGCATAGGGGACATGTGCCCCGTGCCTGAAAGCGACAGATGTTACGGGTGCCATCGAAGTGTAACATAATAGTTTCGGAATTAATGAGTACCGAGTACACACAGTGAGCTAATCGTCACCAGCAATATATGCCAAGCAAGAAATAGCCAACCAAGCGGAACTCAAACGTGATTTTCTATACTTTCCTTATTGTCAAATAAGATTAAAGTTAAATAATAGCAAAATGCACCACATAGTTGATTGTATATACAGGGTGTCCGGAAACAGAGACCAAATTTATATAACGGGGGATTAAGTTACAAGTTCCCTAGGTTATTGTGTAGGTAACTGTCTCTAAAGACGTAGTTTACATACCTATACATAAAAAGTCTCGAACATCATAACAACACTGTGCGTCTCGCTAACCACGTTAACATCATCGGGTGATGATTAAGACTACTAAAGTACAACTATGAATTTGCCTTCATACTGAGCTAATATCGTGGTTGAATGGATTCAACGAATTCTGTTATTACCACCTAAAACTCTGTCACGGTTCAACCAACGGTGACCTAAAACACAATAAAGGGGATTATTTGAGATCGGACCCTTGTCACTATTCATACAACTTTACATGTTTTACTTTCCAAGTTCTGTTATTGCGACATTTCTAATTACGTTAATTATCAATAACAATAATAATCGCCTTTATTGATGCACTGCACATAATATTACATTATAACAATATAACATAAAATAAATAACAATTACTCGTCAAAATCGACATCCAGCTTCGAAATAATTCGTTCAGAGCTGAATATTGGTACAGACCTTGAATGTACTATTACTAATGAAATGTCAACAAAAGTCCCCAACGATCCTATGTCAGCTAATATAACTAAAAGAAACACTTTGTGTGAAAATAATAATGAAATCTTTGCATTCCTTTGATAACCTGAATTCTGGTTATGCTAGCAAATTAATATTCTAATATGAATTTGTCCAATTTCCTATTTGACAATTCTCGTTCTAACACTAGCATCCACACAGTCCCCTACGATGCAGATTAAACTAGTATCTACATAACCCCCTACGATTATGAAGATTCAGTTAAAAATGAGAACAAAGGCCTAAAATGAATTTATTTATCTACCTTGTCTTAATTTTTTTTCCTTTTCATGAAATCTACCATTCTGTTTCTTGGAAATGCTTAGCCTTTGAAGCGTTTTTCACCCTTATTCAGGAGCTCATCAGAAAGACAAAGCCACTCATAAAGCTGTTTCATGCAAAACCAAGACAATTTCTATGAATAAATGTGAAATAATTATATTATACATTTTTTACTACTAAAATAGATGAAAAAGTGTTGTTTATTTATTCAAATTTAAAATTTCCACGTTTCGTGGCACTCTAAGTCTGATTAAAAAAAAATTTTTGGAAATTTTTTACCACTAAAATAGGATTTTTTTTTATTTCTTCAAATTTAAAATTTCCACGTTTCATAGCATTCTAAATCTATTTAAAAGAAAAATTAGATTTTCTTTTTATTTTTAAAAAATTTTACCACTAAGATAGAATTTTTTTTCTTTGTTCAGATTTAAACTGTCCACGTTTCCATGACATTTAGAATGCCATGGAAACTATTCAAACAAATTTAAAAATGTTTTTGAAAAATTTAAAAAAAAATCGGTAAAGGTGTTTACATAGAACTTCCCTCTTTATTTGTAGATGGCGGTCACTCTAAAAAATTAATAATTACGAAATGACACTCAAAATAATAATCGGAATATAGTTATCACTATATCAGTATTATTACAAAGAAAACCTGATAAGTTTTGTTTAAAAAAATATACAGAGTGCTCATCCAACAACAAAAGTTCAATACTAAATGACAGGTGCCAAATATGGAAGGGTTGCGCAAATACTTTTACAAATGTCCACCACAGTTGAATTATTTCTTGGGATGACAACCCTGTAAATTTTTCAATAAAAGTGTAATAGGTGCATATGCCAAATATTATTGCCATTTGTCACATTTTCAATTCCTCATTCACGTGGGGTGGAAGTATAGCTGTGGTTACAAATTTTTTTTTTTTAATTTTTCAAAAATGTCATAATTTTGTTCTTCTGAAATGTGTTTAGAATGTCATGAAAGGTGGAAATTTTAAATTAGTGCAAAAAGAAATTTTTTCCGTCTATTCTAGTGGTAAAATATTTTTCCAAGATGGTAAAAAAACGTTGTAATATTTTTTTCCGAAATAGATTTCGAATGTCATGAAACATGGAAATTTTAATTTTGAGCAAAAACAAATTTTTCATCTATTCTATAGTAGTGATAAATAGTTTAAAACTTTAAAAATTTTTTTTTTTTAGTTTTTCAAAAACATTTAAATTTGTTTTTGTTCAAATAGGGTTAGAATGCCATGGAAACGTGGAAATTTTAAATTTGAACAAAGAAAAAAATTTTCCATCTATTTTAGTGGTAAAACTTTTTGAAAAATTGTAAAAGAATTTTCTAAAATTTTGTTTTGTTAACCAGGTTTAGAACGCTATGAAACATGAAAATTTTAAATTTGAAAAAAGAAAAAAATTTCCATCAATTTTAATAGTAAAAAATTTTTCAAAAATGTTGGTAAAAAAAAATTTTAAAAAATTTTTCTTTTGAAATAGGTTTAGAATGCCATGAATCGTGGAAATGTTAATTTTGAAGAAAGAAAAATTTTTTTCATGGTAAAAGATTTTTCAAAAATTGTGAAAAAAATGTTAATTTTTTTTCCTGAAATAGGTTAAGCGTGTCATGAAACGTAGAAATTTTAAATTTGAGCAAAAAAAGAATGTTTTACATCTTGGAAAAAAAAATTCCAAGGTTGGTGAAAAAAATTTTCAAATTTTTTTTTTTCTGAAATAGGTTAAGCGTGTCATGAAACGTGGAAATTTTAAATTTGAGCAAAAAAAATTTTTTTACATTATTTATTCCCTTTAGACGGTCAACCCTGTATATTTTCCAGAGAAGTTTCTACCATTTCTTCGCTGACAGTAGCGTCAACTACCTACCAAATTTGACTGCTCTCCGTCAATTCACGTTTTTTAGTAAATGCAGCAACAGACAGACAGACAGACAGACATACCGACAGACTGACGGAATTGAAAAACCTATATTTTCGTAATCTGCGTGTTCTGAAACGTCAAAATCCGAAAAAATCTCGGAGGGTGATTTTTTCTCGAATACACTTCCCTTCGGTATGCGAGGGAAGTAAAAATTGAAAACATTTTTAATCTATTTATCACTACTATAGAATAGACGAAAAACTTTTTTTGCTCAAATTTAAAATTTCAACGTTTCATGACATTCCTAACCAATTTCGGAAAACAAATTTTTGCAACATTTTGTTACCAGTTTGGAAAAAATTTAACACTAGAATAGATGGAAACTTTTTTTGCTCAAATTTAAAAGTTTCACGTTTCATAACATTCTAAACCTATTTCAGAGAAAAAAATTTTGAAAATTTTTTTCACCAACATTTTTAAAAATGTTTTTGCCACTAAAATAGATCGATTTTTTTTATTTGCTCAAATTTAAAATTTTCACGTTCCATAGCATTTTAAACCTATTTAAAAAATATATATAATTTTTAATTTTAAACTTTTTTACCACTACTATAGAATAGAAGGAAACTTTCCTTTTTGCTCAAATTTAAAGTTTTTACACTTGACATTTTAAACCTATTTCAGAAGAAAAAAATTTGAAAATTTTCATTTTTGAAAAGTTAAAAAAAATGAAATATTTTAACCACCACTCTACTTCCACTTCATTACGTGAATGTTGGATTGAAAATGTGACAGATGGCAATAATATCTGGCATATGCACCTATTATACTTTTATTGAAAAATGTACAGGGTGGTCATCCCAAGAAATAATTCAGTCATGGTGGACATTTGTAAAGGTATTTGCGCAAGCCTGCCATATGTGGCACCTGCTATTTAGTATTGAACTTTTGCTGTTGGATGAGCAATCTGTATATTTTTTTTAACCAAAACTTATCAAGTTTTCTTTGTAATAATAGCAATAACTATACTCCGATTATTATTCTCAATGTCATTTAGTAATTATTAATTTTTTAGAGTGACCGCCATGCACAAATAATGAGGGAAGTTCTGTGTAAACACCTTTACCGATTTTTTCTGCTGTTTGCAAAATCCTATAAAGAATATATTTTAATACAGTTATAAGCAAACAAATAATAATTCATTTATAAATAGGTACTGTTAACAATTAAAAGTAAATTAAAAATTGGACATTGCTAAACCTACAAACTGGTGTGTGCTTGATACAAAATCACTCCGCTTACGTTTTTTCTTGAGACAATATTTATTTGAACACTTAAACATATTATCAATATTGTTGTTAAGAATGAACTGTATTGAAAGTAAAAGGTCGTTTAAGTAACACAACGATCGTGAATTTGATTTCTGTAAATAATATTTTCTTTGAGGTAGGAACGAGTAGAAGTCAACATAAACCGATATGTGAAAGCAAGTAGGTGATAATTAAAAATATCTTTCATTTTAAGCCACTTAAGTTCATCAAATTTTAAAGATATGTAGTCGTACTTTCTCAAATTGCGGATGAACCGACACCATGTGTTTTGGGCTGGATCCGAATTTTAGACAACAAATCAAGATATGGATAGTATAAAATACAACAATAATAAAATAGTGGTAATACAAAATATTCGCACTTTTCCGAGTTTAAAAATACAATATAGATTTATCGCTATATAAAATTCTTAATCGTGAATAACATTGTTTAATTACATTTGATAAATGCTCCTGAAATCTTAATTTAATATAAAAATTCACACCCAAATCTTTTGCACTTTCTACGATGGTCAGTAATTTGGCCTCCATATTTGTTATTAAATTAGCTTTCAAACGGGCATCAACAGATTTCGGAAAATTCAGGAATAAAATAGTTTTCTGTTAATTTAGATTAAGGTTATGTCTCTGCAATATAAATTAAGAGCTGATAAGTCGTCATTAATATTCCTGCTTACTACCTTACTACATCAATATCATATCGCGCAGGATTAAATGTAGACAAGGGTTGTTGGTCATCAGTATAGGAAAATAGTGTAGAATTGTTTATGGCACTAGACATATCAAAGGTATAGATGAAGAGAAGTAAAAGACTTAAAATTGACCCTTGAGGTACCCCTGACTTAGCATAGGAAGTTAATGATGTTCCAAAAATAGTACGAATAAACTGAATTCTGTTAAGTAAATAATATTGCTGTCGTCGAGGCCGTTGTTAGTTTAGTCATTGGTATATATTTTATGATAGCTGTTAAAGGTATGTCGGACTACAATAGACTTTTCTTCCATATGACTGAGCATATGTTCACGGAAATTTAAAATCTCATTCTAAACCTATTTCAACAAAGATAATGTTTTAACGATTACTATTGTCCACGTATGTTAGCCTTTTCTGTGGCGTACGGCTGTGATTCGTTACGTGCAGTAATGGGTGGCCGGCAATTTTCTTGCTGCCGGGTAATGGAGGCTAGGTTTGAAGTGGTCAGAGCCAGGAGTTGCGCTAATTGTTCATAGCTGGGTAGTCCCAAGCTCGGTTGGGGTTGGTCCGTTATGGCGGCAGAGGGGACTGGGATCGTTCCAGTCGTTTGGTTTTGGAGCACTATTTGTCTTTGGGGCGTAGCACTAGGTCTTGCCGTCTGGTACGGCGGGGTGACGTGGTAGGCGCCGGCCGACGAGGTAGGCGTGACGAAGTACTGTGCGTTGGGCGGCGTGCTTGGACTTGGGCTGGTTGCTGTTGGTGGTACCATGCAGTGAGGGGTGGCCAGCTGGCGGCGCGGTGTCAGCGAGGCGTCGCTGAAGAGTTGGGGCCAGTCGGGTGTGGCAGCAATGGTGTACTGACCGCTGGGCAGCCCTGAGCCAGAGTGGGAGGCTTCCCCATGTGTGGAAGCGAATCCAGCGAAGCGGCGATCTCCCAGCGTCGAGGAATCGTCGTTGGCCCGGGATGCTGTTGGGTCCACCATACAGCGAGGGGGCATCACCATGTCATCATCACCATCTAATCCCTGTTCCATCGCCGAGTTTTCGTGCCACGATGCTGCGTTGCGCTCCATGCAGTAAGGGGGCATCGCCTGGGAATCGTTGCTACTCCATTCCATATTTGTTGCCTGGGTTCCATGCCAGGTGGCTGCGCTGCGTGCCATGCAGCGAGGGGGCACCGTCGTGATGACGTCATGCGTGACCCCAGTGTCGTGTCCTATGTTGGTGGCGAGTCCTGCCTCGCTATGCCTAGGCGCGGAGCCCGGCGACGCACAGTAGTGGGGCGCCGTCGTCGCGACGCCATGCGTAGCACTTGTGCCTGTGGAGAAATCAGAGGACATGCTTACCTCGCCGAGCCGGGTTGCTGTGTTGCTTGCTGTGCAGTGTGGGGCCACCGTCGTGGAGACGTCGGGCGTGACCCCCGTACCCCTTGTCAGGGCGTCGTGTTGGCGGAGCACTTCGTGGTCAGATGCTGTGAGGGGCGTCGTGCAGTGAGGGGGGGCCGACGTGGAGACGTCGCTCTCGACCCCAGTGCCTACTGCCTTGCCACTCCGGGTATGCATTGCCACTTGACACTCAACACAATAAAACTCAAATAAAACACACTGTCTGGTTACAACACAAGAGGAAGGGATGACCTCGTCAGCATTGGCGTTGGCTTCTGTGCCCAACTGACTTCTGTTTCGGCAGAAGACTATTAGTTGCTGAAGGCTGGAACATTACTACTTGAAGGATCGATCACTACTTGCTCGCTGAGAAAAAGTGTTTTCTTATATAGACTTTTTTTGTGCTCAAATGACTTCTGCTTCGGCAGAAGGCTATTTTTTGTGCTCAAATGACTTCTGTTTCGGCAGAAGACTAAAACATGAGCACAGCGCGCTAGACAAGTCATAACTTGTTCGCGACGCCGACGCCGATGACACTATACTTCCACACCGTTACGTGCACACTTCCGGCTGAAATATTTAAATGTTTAAATGCTGTCAAATACCGACAATGCTACATTTAATCGGTATGAAAGAAATAAATCTTATTTCTTTTAGATGAATATACTTTTCATAAGTTTTAGTCATATTGATCAAAATAATATTCCAAGGAAAATTACCAAAATATCTCAAACAACAGAACAACGTTCGAGAGTAACAATCTGTATTTCTTTATATCAAGATATGTAAAATTAAATTCCCTTTTTCCTAATATAGGCATTGCAGGGGTTAAAGTTACAACTCTTTGAAATATTGGCGATTTTCTTAGATATTCAAGATTTTTTAGTAAAAATTACCATAAAATTAGCCAGGATTAGAAACAATCATTAATGTCAGTCATTTTCTTATGCCAAAAAGCCAGCACGTATAAATTACACCCACGAAGACTTTTTAAACTTGTTTAATATTTATGGAAAATGTAACACATTTACTACTCGATACCCATCCATCATACACTGTAAAAGGCATTGGATAATTTTAGAATATTTGGCTTTATCAAAGCAGGAATTCTAAGGAGGAAGCTTATTGTTGTTGACGAAAACAGAAATAGCAATTCTGGGGTATTTTCGAACATTTCCAATGTCTAAGGCTTCCTCCTTAGAATTCCTGCCTTGACTGCACCAAATATTCTAAAATTATCTAATATTCGTTTAACAGTGCATGGTGATGGTTTTTGTTCTTGTGGGTAAGTCTTTGTGGATGTAATTTAAACGTGCAGGCATTTTTCACATAAGAGAATGACTGGCATTAATGATTGTTTCTAATCATGGCTAAGATGACGGCAATTTTTACTAAAAATTTTTGAAAATTTAAGAAAATCGCAGATATTCCAGAAGTTGTAACTTTAACCCCTACCATGCCTATAGTATGAAAGAGGTCATTAACTTTTATATACTTCGATGTAAAAAAATACAGGGTGTTCCATTTGAACTAAGAAGGTTCTTAAGGTTTGAATTTGACAAAATGCAACGTGAAAAAATATACTATTAAAAATTGTATCTTCATTGTAGAACATAGCTCGTCTTCTGTTCTTTCTATGTTCCAAAGAGCAAACGAGGATCTCCTACAGTTACAGGAAGAAAATTGTACCAGTCCTTGCAGACCGTTACACCAGTCAAATCTTTTATAATCCGTCAAATATCTTCGAAACTATTGAGTTTAGGTATAGGGTATGCTACATATTTTCGACTCAGAATTTTATAGTCATTTCGAGTAGTAGAAAAAATATAGGTTGTTCCATTTAAAATCAGCAAGATGGTCTCGACTTTTGGTCACCCTGACTTCAGTAACTCCCATAATTTTTTGTTACATGCTTTTCCCTATATGGATCGATTCAGTTCCCTGTGAGACATCTTGTATACAGAAATTCGCGCGCATGTAAACATTGTTTCTTCTATATTTGAGCTCAGCTTGTCACAAAAGGGATTTATGTACAAAAATGTTCATACTACAATAATTGTGTAAATTTTTTGTAAGATTGTAATAACACTTTTTAAAAAAAATCGGTTAAGGCATTTACACAGAACTTCCCTCGTTATTTGTGCATGGCGGTCACTCTAAAAAAAATATTAAATACGAAATGGCATTGAGAATAATAATCGAAATATAATTATTGCAATTATTACAAAGAAATCCTGATAACTTTTGGTCAAAAAAATAGTGTTCATCCAACAGCAAAAGTTCAATACTAAATAACAGGTCTACCATGAATTATTTCTTGGGATAACCACCCTGTATATTTTCCAATAAAAGCATAATAGCATATGTCAAATATTATTGCCATTAGACACATTTTCAGTTCCACATTCACGCAGTGAAGTGGAAGTATAGTGGTGGTTAAAAATGTAATTTTTTTTTTGAAATTTTTCAAAAATGTTGGTTAAATGTTTTCAGTCTTTTTTCTTCTGAAATAGGTTCAGAATGTCATGAAACATGGAAATTTTAAATATGCGCAAAGAAAAAATGTTTCCATCTGTTTTAGTGGTAAATTTTGTTTAAAAAATGTGTGAAATTAATTTTCAATTTTTTTTTTCTGAAATAGGTTTAGAATGTCATGAAACGTGAAAATTTTAAATTTCAGCAAAGACAAATTTTTCCGTCTATTCTAATGGTAAATTTTTTTTCCAAAATGGTGAAAAAAATGACACAATTTTTTTTTTCCGAAATTGGTTTGGAATGTCATGAAACGTGGAAATTTAAAATTTAAGCAAAAACAAATTTTTCATCTATTCTATAGTAAGTAGTGAAATTGATTTTTAATTTTTTTTTTTAATTAGTTAGGTTTAGAATGTTATGGAAACGTTGAAATTTTAAATTTGAAGAAAGAAACAAATTTTTTTTTTAAATTTTTTCAAAATGTTGATTAAAAAATTGTCAAATTTTTTTTTTCTGAAATAGGTTTAGAATGTCATGAAACGCGTAAATTTTAAATTTGAGAAAAAAAAATTCCATCTATTCTAGTGGTATGTTTTTTTCCAAAATGGTAAAAAAATGTTACAAATTTTTTTCTTCTGAAATAGGTTTGGAATATCATGAATCGTGGAAATTTGAAATTTGAGCAAAAAAAAATATTTTCTTCTGTTCTATAGTAAGTACTTACAGATGAATACATACATTTTTTCAGGAAAATTTTTCAGAAAAATTTCTAAATTTGTTTTAATACGTTTAGAATGCCATAGAAACGTGCAAATTTTAAATTTGAACAAAGAAAAAAAAATTCACCTATTTTAGTGGTAAAAATTTTTTCAAAAATGTTGGTAAAAAAAAATTTCAATTTTTTTTTTTAATGCTTTTAGAATGCCATGAAACGTGAAAATTTTAAATTTGAACAAAGAAAAAAATGTTCTTCATATATTTTAGTGGTAAAAATGTTTTCAAAAATGTTTGAAAAAAGTATTGATTTTTTTTTCCGAAATAGGTTTAGCGCGTCATGAAACGTGGAAATTTTAAATTTAATTTTTTTTTTCACTGTTTATTCCGTTTAGACGGTCCACCCTGTATATTTTTCAATGAAAGTTCTGCCATTTCTTCGCTGACGGTAGGGTTAACTACCTACCAAATTTGACTGCACTCCGTCAAGTAGTTTTTTTAGTTAATGCACCAACAGACAAACAGACAGACAGACAGGCTGACGGAATTGAAAAACCTATATTTTCGAAATCTACGTGATCTGAAACGTCAGAATTCGAAAAAATCTCGGAGGGTCTCCCTTCGGTATGCGAGGGAAGTAAAAAATGGCGGACGTAATAATTGAATTCCCTATTTTCGGTGTCTTATATCAATTACAACGGAATCAATATTTATTACTGCAGAATCCATATGTGTAGTTGGTGTATACACTTTCGAGTTAATATAATATTTGAGTACTTAATTTCTTAATTAGAACATTAAAAAGCGACAGATGAGAAAGGATGAAATGTTTATTTATTGCCGTTTTGTATAAGCGCCGACATAAAAACCCTCCATACACGTGCGCTGCTAAGTCTCTCTCAATGCAATATGATTTTTAGTAACACATGTCAGCTAACACATTAAACGAGGGGGATAAGATAGTTAGCGTTGGAGTTACCACACGTTGCTAAAAGACATTAATATTGTGAAACAATATTTCTAGTTGCAGTTCTGGTCTCCTATTGTAGAGCGTCGTTTTTGAGGGAGGAAAGTAAACTGCCGCGTTAGATGTACAAGGCAAAATAATTATAAACAGGAACTCAATGTTTACCCAAATAATCGTTGTTCTTTTGTTAAAAAAAAAGCAGAAGAAATGCGAGTTATACTCGGTCAACAATGGTTTTGTACCATCAACCATATTATTTGTTTTTGAAGTAATAACCGCAAAAATAAATTTTTGACATTTTGGGAAAGAAAACACTATACAGTTGAATCACGAATCATGTCGTTTGCGTCATCATCTTTTAACTTTTGAGTCAAATCGACTCAAAGTCACACAGAATAGCTCGCATGGGTATACCATTTGAAAAGAGTTTTTTGTAAAATAACAATTACTATATAATACAATACAGCACTATTTCAGCAGTTGGATAGATTGACTACAAAAACTACAAAATCAACCACGCCATAGACTTACTTTCGGAGTACATATTATAAATTGTATTCACATCCATCTTCCTTGCCTCCATCAATTCTTTAGTTTTATTTTTCTTCCTGTGTCCGTATTTTGCCACAGTAGTATTTCAGGCGTCCTGTCCCGTTGCACTGTCCACATACAAATACCCAATACATTAGAAGTACGCTAAAAGAAATCATACTTTATAAACATCTGCCACATTTAATTTTGCGATTAACCTCATGGACTGCTTGCAAAGGTAAAAGTGGACTTCCGTTTTACTTTTCTTTATTGAAATACTCAATTAATTTCACCACCATGTTACTGGCTACTGCATTCGATCTTTTGAGATTAGCTTTTTTACAAACAGTAAACCTAAACCACTCTCAAACTATTTACACAACAATACACACCCTGTATTGGAACTGAATCGATCTATATAGAGAAAAGTACGCATAAGAAATTTTTGAAAATTTAGATAGATAGTATGTTGGTATGGCCAATCCAATTAAAACAATTAGAAGCATGGGGTGCTTCCGATTATACCGGAAGTCGATACCAACTTGCTTATTTTAAATGGAACACCCTATATATTCTCAACTTTTGAAATGATAATAAAATTCTGAGTTCAGGCATGTCGCACATCCTATATCTAAACACAGTAGTTTCGAAGATATTTGACATTTTATAAATAATTTGACAGGTGCAACGGTTTGCAAGAACCGTCATAACTTTTTCTGTGTAGGATATCCTCATTTGTTCTTTGGCACGGAGAAAGAACACAAGAAGAACTACGTTCTACAACTGAAATAAATTCAATAATATCATACCAAGTGCTCCGTCTTTCGTGATACATTTTGTCAACTTCAAACCGCGAAGACTTGTTTAGGTCAAATGGAACACCCTGTGTTTTTTTACGTCAAGTTGTGTAAAATTGAATTCCCTTTTTTCTGATATTAGCATTGAGGGGTTAAAGTTTTCAACTTTTTGAAATATTTGCGATTTTATTAGAAATTCATGAATTGTTGTAATCATTTCATCAAAATAGCCATGATTAGAAACAATCAGTCATTTTATCTTATGTCAAAAAATGCCAGTACGTTTAAATTACACCCACGAAGACTTTTCAAATTTGTTTATTATTTATGGAGAATGTGATAAGGAAATATCAAGAACTTGCAGCACATTTGCTACTCGATATCCAGAAAAGCGGAAACCGTCACCAAACACTGTAAAACGCATACTGGAAAATTTTTAAAATTATGGCTCTGTCAAGGCAAAAATGCAAAAAAGAAAGCCTATTGTTGATGACGAAAACATTGAAATAGTCATTCTGGGATATTTTCATGCCTTTCCAAGGATGTCATTAAGACAAGCTGCTCTGGAATCGGGACTATGTAAGGATTCAATTCACACAATCTTATTTAAACATAAGTTTCACCCGTTCTCATTCCATATGGTTCAAGGATTAAAAGAAACAGATTTCCTAAGAAAACGGAATTTTTGTGAGTTTATTCTAATAAGGGCTAAGGGTGACGATTCTTATTTGGGAAATATTATATGGACAGATAAAGCAAAATTTACTAAAAATGGACTTTTTAATAGACACAATTCGCATTATTGGACTGACTCAAATCCTCATATATTAAGAGAGCGAAAAATTCAGGAAAGTTGGCAGTTCAATGTTTACTGTGCCATAAGAAACGATAGAGTGGTGGCATTACAATTTTATCAGGAAAATTTAAACGGTGAATTAAATTTTCTCTTCTGCTAACATGTATAGGTAAATTTTTGTTTTTTTTTAGGTAAAAGGTATCTGAATATCTTACAAAATTAGATTAATTTTTATCAGCACGACGGTGCTCCCCCACATAACGCATATTTAATTATAAATTATTTACAAGAAACTTTTTATTATCAATGGATTGCCAATAACTTACCTTTCTTATGGCCTCCTTGCTCGCCCGACTTATCAGTTTTGAATTATTTTGTTTGGGGAACTATTAAAAATAAAGTTTATGAGAGCCCATTAACAACCATTGAAGATTGTATGCAGAGAGTAAGATATGCATTTCAAAACATATCACAGGATTCAATTAGAAGAGCTACCCATGAAGAACTAATCCGAAGGTGCGAAAAATGTGTCGAGGTTCTAGGGCGGAATTTTGAGCAATTATTAAATTAAAATGGAATCATGTTTTAAATTGATCTTATCTCTGCTATTTTAATTCATGCCGTATCTTCAATTCGATTAATACGCATGTTACAGTGTTAGTGTAATTTTCCGTTTTTGTGGATATCGAGTAGCAAATGTGATGCAAATTCTTGATATTACCTTATCACCACATTCTCCATAAAGAATAAACAAATTTAAAAAGTCTTCGTGGGTGTAATTTAAACGTGCTGGAACTTTTTAGACATAAGATAATGACTGATTATTTCTAATCATGGATGGCTATTTTGATGAAATTTTTACAATTCATGAATTTCTAATAAAATCGCAAATGTTTCAAAAAATTGAAAACTTTAACCCCTCAATGCAAATATCAGAAAAAAGTTAATTCAATTTTACACATCTTGACGTATTAAAATACAGGGTGTTCCATTTGACCTAAACACGTTTTCGCGGTTTTAAATTGACAAAATGTAACGCGAAAAACGGAACACTTGGTATGATATTGTTGAATTTATTTCAGTTGTAGAACGTAGTTCTCCTTATGTTCTTTCTCCGTGCCAAAGACCAAATGAGGATGTCTTACACAGAAACAGTTATAACGGTTCTTGCAAACCGTTGCACCTGTCAATTATTTTATAAAATGTCAAATATCTTGGAAACTACTGGGTTTAAATTTATAATTCTTTTCCAACGTCAATTTTTACTTCCCTCGCATACCGGAGGGAAGTATTGTATTCGAGAAAAAATTACCCTCCGAGATTTTTTCGGATTCTGACGTTTCAGAACACGTAGATTACGAAAATATAGGTTTTTCAATTCCGTCAGTCTGTCTGTCTGTCTGTTGGTGCATTTACTAAAAAACTACTTGACGGAGGTAGTTGACGCTACTGTCAGCGAAGAAATGGTAGAAATTTCACTGGAAAATATACAGGGTGGACCCTCTAAACGGAATGAATAGTGAAAAAAATTTTTTTTGGTTCAAATTTAAAATTTCCACGTTTCATGACGCGCTAAACCTATTTCAGAAAAAAAAATTTGAAAATTTTTGGAGAAACTTTTACGAAGATGAAAAAAATTTTTTTTTGCTCGAATTTAAAATTTCTACGTTTCATGACACGCATAACCTATTTCAGGAAAAAAAATTTGAAAATTTTTTTCACCAATATTTTTGAAAAAATTTTTACTACTTCAAATTTAAAATTTCCACGTTTCATGGCATTCTACCTGATTAAAAAAATTGAAATTTTTTTTTACTATTTTTGAAAATTTGTTTACCACTAAAATTGACGAATTTTTTTTCCATTTCTTCAAATTTAAAATTTCCACGTTTCATAGCATTCTAAATCTATTTAAAAGAAAAATTAGAAATTTTTCTTACTATTTTTAAAAAATTTTACCACTAAGATAGAATTTTTCTTTCGTTGTTCAGTTTTTAACTATCCACGTTTCCATGACATTCTAAAACTATTCAAACAAATTTAAAAATGTTTTTGAAGAATTTTTTTAAAAATTTGAAAACATTTTAATCCATTTATGTATCACTACTATAGAACAGACGAAAAAATTTTTTTTGCTCAAATTTAAAATTTCCACATTTCATGATATTCCAAACCAATTTCGGAAAAAAAATGCAACATTTTGTTACCAGTTTGGAAAAAATTTAACACTAGAATGCTCAAATTTAAATGACATTCTAAACCTAGGTATTTCAGAAAAAAATTTTTGAAATTTTTTTTCACCAACATTTTTCAAAAAGTTTTTACCACTAAAATAGACCGATTTTTTTTTTATTTGCTCAAATTTAAACTTTTCACGTTTCATAGCATTCTAAACCTATTTTAAAAAATATGTAATTTTTAATTTTTAAACTTTGTTTAGCACTACTATAGAATAGAAGGAAACTTTCCTTTTTGCTCTAATTTAAAATTTCTACGTTTGACATTTTAAACCTATTTCAGAAGAAAAAAATTTGAAAATTATTTTACCATCTTTTGAAAAATTAAAAAAAAAAATGAAATTTTTTAACCACCACTATACTTCCACTCCATTACGTGAATGTTGGATTGAAAATGTGACAGATGGCAATAATATCTGGCATATGCACCTATTATACTTTTATTGAAAAATGTACAGGGTGGTCATCCCAAGAAATAATTCAGTCATGGTGGACATTTGTAAAGGTATTTGCGCAAGCCTGCCATATGTGGCACCTGCTATTTAGTATTGAACTTTTGCTGTTGGATGAGCAATCTGTATATTTTTTTGACCAGAACTTATCAAGTTTTCTTTGTAATAATAGCAATAACTCTATTACGATTATTATTCTCAATGTCATTTCGTAATTATTATTTTTTTAGAGTGACTGCCATGAACGAGGGAAGTTCTGTGTAAATACCTTTACCGATTTTTTAAAAAGAATTTTGCCTTTTTAGGGCCGAATAACCTATAATAAATTGTGCCAGAAATATTCTCTCTGATCTTTTCATGCTCTCCTACAATAATTTTGTAGCTCTGAATTTTGGACAAAGTGGGGTCGCATTTTCTAAGAGAATGTCCCATAACTGTTTCTCATTAATTGCGGAAAAACGGCATGGAAAATTGATATCGGTCATTTGTAGGAAGAAATAAGGAAACTTTTTTCAATTTGGCATTTTTTGATAAAATGAACCGTTTTCGAGATATTTTCGATTTTTTGCCGAAGAACGTAAAATAAGTTGCGTATAAAAACCCATGATGTGCATCCCAAACTTTTAGCGGAATATCGATACCTTCATTAATAACCCAACACCCATCTATCTACCGAAAATTATGCACACGTGTCGGTTTTCTAAAAAAACCCCAATGCCCGTTTGCTAATTACCCTGGACTATAAGATAGATTATAAATTTAAATGAGCCTTAGATTAGACCCTTGAGGAACTTCCGACGTTGGCAAAATGGAAAAGCCAAGGGAACCATTCCCTTGCCTTTGTACCTTTGTTTTGACAATTAGACAGGCTGTAAACTTTATTATTGGTCATGGAAACACCCCAACATTCGATTTTCATTTTCAACCAATAAATTAAGGGATTCAACTTCAGCGAAAATTGAGAGCACAAGGGATGTGTTTTGTCCCAATAGGCTTTCAAGATGTGGTTTATGTGTAAATTATAACAAAACAAAAATTATGACTTAAATCGAGCATAGGACTAAAAGATTCATTTCACTTTAAATTTTCAAAAATATTTCATGGGAAATAGGTGATTTTACGTCTACTGTATATGAAGCTCTCGCGACAACTGTGTAGTGTGTACATGAACAAATGGTGTGGGAGCGCTCAACGTAAATATATCGCACTCTATTCGCTCACTCCTGAGTTAATTAAATTTTTGCTAAGAGTACATACGTGGGTGGGATGTGCGGGATATATCGGCCCACAATCTATTTTTAGGGTGGTGATACGTGCTCAATAATACACCAAACTACTTTCATGCTGCCCTGCTTCAAAGCGTCGATTTTCGCGGCTTGTAGATGCGTAAAAACGACGCCGTCGACTTTTCTAATAATAAACGGTGTACAGTGCGTCCCCGATTGAGCTCCCGACGGCGCGACGTTGGATTTTCTGATGTTATTTGATGATGGAAAGATGATTGGGAATGTTTTGGAAAACTTTATAGAAATAATTATTTATTATTTGTTTGCTTATGGTAATGAAACGTATTCTTTATAGGGTTTTGCAAACAGCGGAAAGTAAAACTATCTATGAGAACTAAAGAAAAACTGTATGTAAAAATATTAATGAAATCTTTGCATTCTTTCTGTAACCTGACTTCTGGTTATGCTAACAAGTAAAAATTCTTATTTGCTATTCTCATTATAACACTAGTATCCAACATAGTCCCCTAGGACTAGGCAGATTAAACTAGTATCTACATGATCCCCTACGATATGTAAATTCAGTTAAAGGTGAGAACAAAGGCCTGAAATTAATTTATTTCCCTACCTTGCCTTTAAAAATGTTTTCATTCTAACGAATTACATTTTCATAAAATCTCATTCAGTTTCTTGGAAATGCTTAGCCTTTGAAACGTTTTTCGTCCTTATTCTGGACTCATCGGAAAAGCATAAAGCCACTCATAATTAATATTTTTACATATAGTTTTTCTTTTAGTTCTCATAGACAGTTTTTCTTTCCGCTGTTTGCAAAATCCTATAAAGAATATGTTTCATTACTATAAGCAAACAAATAATAAATAATTTACTTTTAAACATGCATAGAGTATATAGGCTCCAATATTAGTTAGCTAATAGATAGGGGAAGATCTGTTGTTTTTTATCAGTCAATGTCAAATATAAATATTTTATACTTATTTATGGATATTGTCTTGGTTTTGCATGGAACATCGTTATGAGTGGCTTTATGCTTTCCCGATGAGTCCAGAATAAGGACGAAAAACGTTTCAAAGGCTAAGTATTTCCAAGAAACTGAGTGATATTTTATGAAAATGTAATTCACTAGAATGAAAAAAATTTTAAAGACAAGGTACGTAAATAAATTAATTTCAGGCCTTTGCTCTCACTTTTAACTGAATTTACATATCGTAGAGGATCATGTAGATACTAGTTTAATCTGCCTAGTCGTGAGGGACTATGTTCGATGCTAGTGTTATTATGAGAATGGCAAATAAGAGTTATTACTTGTTAGCATAACCAGAAGTCAGGTTATCGAAAAAATGCAAAGATTTCATTAATATTTTTACTTCCCTCGCATACCGAAGGGAAGTATTGTATTCGAGAAAAAATCACCCTCCGAGATTTTTTCGGATTCTGACGTTTCAGAACACGTAGATTCCGAAAATATAGGTTTTTCAATTCCGTCAGTCTGTCTGTCTGTCTGTCTGTCTGTCTGTCTGTCTGTCTGTTGGTGTATTTACTAAAAAACTACTTGACGGAGAGCATTCAAATTTGGTAGGTAGTTAACCCTACTGTCAGCGAAGAACTGGTAGAATTTTGACTGAAAAATATACAGGGTGGACCGTCTAAACGGAATAAATAGTGAAAAAAATTTTTTTTTGCTCAAATTTAAAATTTCCACGTTTCATGACGCGCTAAACCTATTTCAGAAAAAAAAAAAATTTTGAAAATTTTTTTCAAACATTTTTGAAAAAATTTTTACCAAGATGAAAAAAATTTGTTTTTGCTCAAATTTAAAATTTCTACGTTTCATGACACGCTTAACCTATTTCAGGAAAAAAAATTTTGAAAATTTTTTTCACCAATATTTTTGAAAAAATTTTTACTACTAAAATGAATTTTTTTTTCTTTCTTCAAATTTAAAATTTTCACGTTTCATGGCATTCTAAGCCTGATTAAAAAAAAAAGTTTTTTGAAATTTTATCACTAAGATAGAATTTTTCTTTCTTTGTTCAGATTTTAACTATCCACGTTTCCATGGCATTCTAAAACTATTCAAACAAATTTAAAAATGCTTTTGAAGAATTTTTTAAAAAATTTTAAAACATTTTTAATCCATTTATGTATCACTACTATAGAACAGACGAAAAAATTTTTTTTGCTCAAATTTAAAATTTCCACGTTTCATATTCCAAACCAATTTCGGAAAAAAAAATTTGCAACATTTTGTTACCAGTTTGGAAAAAAATTTAACACCAGAATGCTCAAATTTAAATGACATTCTAAACCTAGGTATTTCAGAAAAAAAATTTTGAAAATTTTTTTCACCAACATTTTTCAAAAAGTTTTTACCACTAAAATAGATCGAATTTTTTTTTATTTGCTCAAATTTAAAATTTTCACGTTTCATAGCATTCTAAACCTATTTTAAAAATACATCATTTTTAATTTTTAAACTTTTTTTAGCACTAGTATAGAACAGAAGGAAACTTTCCTTTTTACTCTAATTTAAAATTTCTACCTTTGACATTTTAAACCTATTTCAGAAGCATAAAATTTGAAAATTATTTTACCATCTTTTGAAAAATTTAAAAAAAATGAAATTTTTTTACCACCACTATACTTCCACTCCATTACGTGAATGTTGGATTGAAAATGTGACAGATGGCAGTAACATCTTGCATATGCACCTATTATACTTTTATTGAAAAATGTACAGGGTGGTCATCCCAAGAAATAATTCAGTCATGGTGGACATTTGTAAAGGTATTTGCGCAAGCCTGCCATATGTGGCACCTGCTATTTAGTATTGAACTTTTGCTGTTGGATGAGCAATCTGTATATTTTTTTGACCAAAACTTATCAAGTTTTCTTTGTAATAATAGCAATAACTCTACTCCGATTATTATTCTCAATGTCATTTCGTAATTATTATTTTTTTAGAGAGACTGCCATGAACGAGGGAAGTTCTGTGTAAATACCTTTACCGATTTTTACATATAGTTTTTCTTTTTTTTTATTTTTTATTTTTATTTTTATTTTTACATACGCTATCCAACAGGTCGAGAGACCCAATTACTGGATAGGACAAAAAAGATTACAAAAAAAAAGGAAAAGAGTAATATACAATTAGAAACAAAGATGTGCATAAATGTACAAGCAGATCGATTAAGTAAAATATTAAAATAATTATAAGAACAATTCAGGAACACAAAGTACAATTGTTACAGTAATGAACAATAATGAGTTAATTATTATTAAAGATATATAATTTTAGAGAGGCAACGTTGCAGTTGAAAATATCTACGCGGCCGTGTATATCATTGTACGCAGTACACATACCATGAAGTGGTGAAAATTTTTTTATGTTTGTCCTGGGCGTGTTTAGTTTAAACAAATCTGTTTGACGTGAAGCAATTCTGTGAGCATGAAAAGGAAGCATATTAAGTATATAAGTGCTGTCGGTGATATTATGTATCAATCTATAAAGAAAAATCAGATAAGAGACTTTACGGCGATCTTCTAATGATACTAATGAGAACCTCGATAATAATTTAGATTGGGGAGTACCAATAGGCGGGTATGTTCCATCAACTTTAAATGTGGAATACTTCAAAAACCTGCGTTGAATATTTTCTAAGTTATCTATGTGTCTTATAATATGGTGACCAAATGATTGACGCATATTCCAAATTAGATCTCACAATAGAAAAATACAGTAGTTTGAGACCGGAGGCGTTATTGAAGTTAAAAGTATTCCTAATAAGAAATCCAAGAGATTTATAGAATTTTTTGACAACTTGATTAATATGATGGGTAAATGACAGCTTTTCATCAAACACTACACCTAAATCAGTAAATGTTTCAGGTCTAGAGAGTACGTTATTTTCCAGCGCATAATCATATTTTATGATATTCTGTTTAGTTGTTACTGATAGAACATTACATTTTGATGAGTTGAGGAATAATTTGTTTCTTATACACCACTCATTAATTTTGTCTACATTGTGTTGCAAAATCAAACAGTCGTCGATGCTCGAAATTCTACAGAATAATTTCAGATCATCAGCATATAGATCATCAGGGTGATATCAGTAACAATGTCGTTAATAAACATAATGAACAAAAGTGGATTAGATCCCTGTGGGACGCCTGAGGTTGGTAGAACCTCGGCAGATTTATGGCCACAGAATAAGACAAATTGGGTTCTCTGGTTTAGGTAAGATGAAAAATAGTTAATGAGGTCATTTGAGAATCCGAAAACGTGTAATTTTTTGCAAAAGAATACTATGGTTAAGTCTGTCAAAATCTTTAGAAAAACCTGTATAGATTATGTCAACTTGACTACCATCATCAATTGCATCAGATAAATACTCAGTTAAACAGAATAAGTTGGTAACTGTAGATCGGCCTTTAAAGAAGCCGTGTTGGAATTCAGAAAGTTATTCAAAATTACGATGGGCCGGTAATTAGTTATTAAAGTTCTATCACCTTTCTTAAAGACGGGTATGATTTTGGACTGTTTCCAACATTGTGGAAATGTTGAAGTATGAACAGATAGATTGAAAAGTATACATAATGGTTTGGCAAATACTGCTGCACAGTCACGAACTACGAAAGATGGAATATTATCAGGACCACTGGTTAGTTTTGGCTTTAACATCTTTAGTGCCTTGAAAACCTCATCTTCTGTAAGATTACGAATATTTAGGCATGAGTTATTAAGAAGGTCATTATGTTCGTTATCGACATTGCATTGTTCTAGAGTAGAATAAGATTGTTGGAAATATCCAGCAAATGAGTTACTAATTATATTAGGATCGGAAATGATATCATCGTTATACTTGAAATTTTTTGGCAGATTGGACGTATTTCTTTTGAAATTAATATATCGCCAGAATTCAGAAGGATTCTGTGCAATATTTTCTTGTATATATTCGCTGTAATTTTTGTGTGCAGTCTCCATATCGGATTTTATTTTACGTCTTAAATTTTTAAACTTTTTTAGATGTTCTTCATTATCGCTAGATTTATATAACCGCCATACTTTGTGCTTTTCTTTTATATTCTTTATAATTTCACTGTTAAACCAAGGAGGGTAACTACGTTTAGGTATATGTTTCATGGGAACACAGATGCTTAATATGGGTTCTAGTATTTCATAGAATTTCTCACAAGCTGAGTGAACATCGGAGAATTCCGTTAATAGGTTCCAATCAACATCAGAGAACATTTGATATAACATGGGAAAATTTGCTTTTCTGAAGTTGTAAGTATAAGATATATAATTTTTGTAGCCATTATTTCCGATACTACGAACATTATAATAAATAAGAAGAGCGGGATGATGAAGGTCCTCTCCAACAAGAATATCAGGGGCTTGTACTACCTTACAGCTCCTGTTAGATAAAGCAAGATCAAGTAACTTATTGTTTGAGTTCCTTATAGTATTGAACTGCTCTAAATTTAAAAAGTTTTGAAAATTTAAAATTATTTGAGTAGCACGCGACGCAGTATTACAGTGATCAGAACACTAATTAGGCAGATTAAAATCACCCAGAATTAAGATATGTGAGTTGTAAATAAAGTTAAGAGCACAAAAAGTATCAAAAACAGAATTGTAAAAATATTTGGAGGAATGTAAAGTGTGAAAATATAGAAGTGATAATGATCTAATACTATTTTTACTCCTACAATATCAATTAATGACAAGTCACGAAAATGACTGTGTTTTAAATTTAAATTTATCGCATTAAGAGATGAATGTACTGCTAACATTACTCCACCGCCACGGCTGCGGTTGGTAGCTAACTTGTCGCGGTCTGATCTAAATAATACATAATTATCGTGTAATATTTCATTATTCTGAATATTTGAATTCAACCAGGTTTCGGAGAAGGCAAGTATATCATAGGAGCTCACAAGAAGAGCATCATATAGAGAATTTAGTTTCGTATTTAAACCTCGTACGTTCTGATAGTAGATTGATAGACTATCATTAATGGAAAAATTACTGTTATCATCTATGACTGGATATGAAGAGCTGATTGTAGAAGCGGTGAGTTCATTTGGTGAAGGATCGCCGATTAGTTGCTATTGATATCCCAAGTCAGTTTTTAGTTTGTGAACCGCGTTTTTATAAGACTGGCATTTTTCGTGATCCCAGGCGGCATGATCTATGTCTTTGTCAACTTTCTTATTTTCTTTCAAATTGATACAATTAATGCACTTATGATTAACAGAATTACATTGATCCATAGCATGATTTAAACTATAGTTGGGACAAGTCAATTCTTTTTTACAGACATTTTTTGAATGATTGAAACCGTTGCAATTAAAGCAACGCAGAATATCGATAGCGTCATACACTTTACATAAATCTAAACCCACCAGTAAATAGCCATTACTAATTACCTTATTATAAGATGTGATATCCAACTGCAACGTTGCTTGATACATGTTCTTATTTTTTTTGG
This sequence comes from Stenurella melanura, assembly GCA_963583905.1. Classification (NCBI taxonomy): domain Eukaryota; kingdom Metazoa; phylum Arthropoda; class Insecta; order Coleoptera; family Cerambycidae; genus Stenurella; species Stenurella melanura. The sequence goes on from OY757317.1 coordinate 10,693,430, forward strand.
TTTGCCAGATTTTTGTGACAGAGCATTCAGAATTTTAATTCTCATAGATAGTTTTTCTTTCCGCTGTTTGCAAAATCCTATAAAGAATATGTTTCATTACTTTATAGAAATTTTGACAATCAAAAATATTGTACATTTTGTGTTTGAGACAGGTGTGTGTTTGAGAGGTTGAGGGGTTAGACGAAAATAAGGAAAAAAATCTGAAATAAAGTTCTTTTAATAGATTTTTATATGACACAATTTTCTGTAAAAAAATCCAAAGTCGTTAGAAAACTCATAATGTTAAAAATTTAAAAAAATGTACAGCGTTATTCATTATATTTAGGCGACCCTTTATTATCGTTATTATTGGAGATAGAAAAAAAGTTTCGAACAGGAGTTGTAGAGCTGTAACTAAACCACTTTAATAAGTTAACAGAAGCACAGTGGCGTGCAGAAATTGAGAGGTACAATAAGCAATAATATATTTTTAACGAAAATATCGCTGAATTTATGAATTATTCTATTTTTCTGATTTCAAAAATATGACATATTATAGTCCTATCTTTAACAGTTTTCGAGTTATTGAACATTTAAAATCGTATTTATGCTATTTATTATGTGAACGGAAATTACAATATTAAAGTAGTCTATGAAAATGACAAGTATTCTGTTCTTTTTTGACAGGACTTATTTAATGAAATCAAAATGGGATACAGCGTCGCGGAAAAGTGCCATTATTCACATGTTACATAAAAAATAATAAAAATAAACGTGCACCACGAAGAGAATACAGAGTGTTGTATGCAAATTGTCCAACGCCATCAATAAGCACGATTGAATATGTTTACCGAAAGGTAAATAATACCTCCAGTTTCAGAAGAAGAACAGTTGGATATCTTGTTATATTTTGAAGGTCAATCTATGTTTAATAACCATCAATATACTATTGTTGAAATATTATTATTTTCAGAAAATTCAGAAAGCAGTCTGAATAATGCCGTCGCCCAATTGGATAAAAGTTAGTCCAAGATTCAACGTACGCTAAAAAAGAACGATTACAAACCATACAAAATAATACCAGTTCAGCATTTAACGGAAGTTCTGAAAAGGAAACGGCTGGATCTTCGCAGCCAAATGATTCGAAAATTAAACGAAGATCCAGATTATTTCAGTAATATATTATTGACAGATGAGTCTTCATGTTCCACAGCGGGAGTTTTTAATAGAAAGAATCGACGCTTATGGGAAAGAAAAAACAACAGACGGAGATTGGCTCAACAAATAAAAAACTCCGTCAAAAATCTATCAGTGTTTAGTGTGGCATTTTCCGCAATAAAATAGTGGAACCAATATTCTATAATTTTATTTTAAATCGTGCTACCTATCTAGAAGAAATTCTCCCAGAAGTTGAAAACATTATTTTACACAATTTTCCGATTAATGAACTTGACAATATGATTTGGATGCAGGTCGGGGCACCTCCACATACTGCACTAGAAGTTCGAGAATATTTAAACAATGCATTTCCAGTATGGATTGGACACAATATGGGTCTATTAAATGGCCGCCTAATAGTCCTGAACTTACTCCATTAGATTCATTTCTATGGGGGTTTTTAAGGGATATAGTTAATAAAAGTAATAATTACAGTATTCTTGCCATTAAAGAAGCGATTCAAAATGAAATAAGTAATCTAAATGTTGTCAATAACGATATCATTTTGAGTACTTTTCGGAATTTAAGAAGATGAAATGAACTTTGCATCGAAAATAGTGGTGGCCATATCGAACAGCTTTTATAATTTATTATTTGTGCTTGTTGTTTTGTTAATATTATATGTTCATAATTAAATATTTAAAATAAATGCGGTTTGTAGTTTTCTTAATATATTAATTTTCAATGTTGAATAACTCGAAAACAGGTAGAGCTAGAACTGTCATATGTCATAATTTTGAAATGAGGAAAAAAAAGAACAATTCAAAAATTTAACAATACACAGGGCGTTCCATAAAAAACATATTGTTGCTGCTTGTACCCCTCAATTCCTGCACGCCGCTGTGCTTCCATTAACTTATTGAAATGGTTCAGTTAGAGCCCCACAACTTTTGCTCGAAACTTTTTTTTCTATCTCCGGTAATAACGATTATAAAGGGTGACCTAAATATAATGAATAACCCTGTACATATAGTCTTATGGAAAATATGTCAAACCAGCATGCAGGCCGTACATTTTAATTTATAGCAAATAACCAAATAATGTCAGCAGTTCCGAAAGCTAACTATGTATAGTGTTTACGAAGTCAATTGAAACTGGTCAGTGTTAAAGCACAGGACCGTGCGTACTTACCTTGATATTTTGTCCTATGTATTTAACAATGGTATCGAGAATCGAATAGTAGTCGAAACTGTGCAGGCAAGTCCGAGACTGGCAATGTAATCAGCCTGAATGAACCATCTACGACTGCACTGTTTCAAAGATAATAAAACGGACAGGTCTACTACCATAAAAAAATCGTTTCTCAGCAGTCAACGTGGACTTGTGAGATGTGCTGTCATTGGCCTGGCTTTAAGCGGGTAACGACGATTGGCTGGCACTCGGGTATTCCTCAGTCCGATTGGTCTGTCGGTGTTTGAGTTATATCAGTTATTAGTCAACGTGGACTCGATATTTCTCCAGTGCAGTGCGAAAAAATGGTTTTCAGAACAGCGTTATACCAAATATTCCGCTTAACTCGGTAATTGTATTAGATAATGCTTCTTATCACTCGCGAATATTAAATAAAATACCAAACACCAGTACAAGGAAGACATTTTAAAATTCATGAGAGAAAAAATATGGAAATTCCTGTAAAAGTTCCAATAAAGCGCTAATTACTGAAAAGAATAAAATAACAGAATTTCAAAAGGGAATATGTTATTGATAACTTATCCAATGTACACGGTCATACACTTTTGCGGTTACCTCCGTACTATTGAATATTTAATCCTATCGAGATGGTTTGAGCAACTTTAAAAGATCGTTTGCGAAAATGTAATGACTCTCCAAGGTTAAGCGCGGTAGTAGTTGATCATATACGAGAAGTAAAACCGCTGCCTAAGGAATCAGTACTTCCACATCCAGATTCTTCATCCAAGCCGTTTTAAAGGAAACATCTTGACTATATTTGCACTCTAGTATGTGGAAATTATTGGTCATAGAATTTTAATAATATTTGGGGCAGATGTCATAGAAAAGTTTGAGGAGTTGGTTTCTACCATATACGTTAAAAATGAAGTTTTTAGTTCACCCTACTTATTTTCTACTATTCACCTCCCACCCCTTCAATGGAGGCATCTCAATCAGATGTCACTACAATACATACGTGTACTAATCTCAAGTGAATATCTCAATTTGATGTTATCAATCCCATTAATAATGAAGCGGAGGTGGTGGAGTTTGAAAAATATTAGAAAGAAATCTGAGGCCTTGGTTTCTAGTATATACACCGAATCCCAAATTTCTGTACTCTTATCACCTTGATTTACTTATTTTCCCCTAGTCACTCCTATTAACCCTAACCCTTCTACGGAATCATCCCAAAATATAATCTAGTTCCAGATGTCGTTATAATACATACGTCTACCAAATTACAAGTGAATGTCTCAAGTTTATTTTATCAACCCCTTTAATAATGTAGTAAGGGTAGTGGAAGGGTTGAAACATATTGTTAAAAAATTTGAGGTCTTGGCTTCTAGGACATACACCGAATTTCAAGTTGCAATACTCTTACCAGCTTGCTTTACTTATTTTTCCCTATTTACCTCTACTTACCCCCACTCCTTCAACGCAATCATGTCAAAATATAATCTAGTTTCAGATATAATTATAATATATAAATGTATCAAATTTCAAGTGAAAATTTAAATTTAATTTTATCAACTCTTAATAAGGGAGTGGGGGTGGTGGGGAGAAATAGAAAATACTAATAAAAAAACCTGAGACCTTCGCTTCTAGTACATACACCGAATTTCAAGTTTCTGTAGTCTTACCAACTTGCTTTACTTATTTTCCCCTATTTACCCCTATTTAACCTCCAACCCTTCAACGGAATCATCTCAAAATATAATCTAGTTCCAGATGTCGTTATGATACATATGCGTACTAAATTTCATGTGAATATCTCAATTTTATTTTATCAACCCCTTGAATAATGGAGTAGGGGTGGTGGGGGCTGAAATAAATTATCAAAAAATCTGGGGCCTTTGCCTCTTGTACATACACCGAATTTCAAGTTTCTGTAGTCATACCTGCTTGCTTTACTTATTTCCCCCTATTTACCCCTAAATAACCCCGAACCCTTCAAAGGAATCATCTCAAAGAATAATCTAGTTCCAGATGTCGTTATAATTCATACGTGTATTAAATTTCAAATGAAAATCTCAACTTTATTTTATCAACCCCATTAATGGGGTAGGGGTGGTGGGGGGTTGAAAGATGTTATAAAAAAATCTTAGGCCTTAACTTCTAGTACATACACCAAATTTCAAGTGTCTGTTCTCTTACAAGCTTGCTTTACTTATTTTTCCCTATTTTCCCCTATTTAACCCCCAACCCTTCACCGGATTTCCTCAAAAAACAATCCAGTTCCAGATCTCGTCATAATATATACGTGTACAAAATTTCAAGTCAATATCTCAAACCGTTCCGGAGAAAACGTGCGGACAAAAAAAGTTACAGACAGACCGACAGACAGACCGACAGACAGACAGAAATTTTTTTTCGCTCAAATTTAAAATCTCGACGTTTCATGACATTCTAAACCTATTTCACGAATAAAAATTTTTGAAAATTTTTTTGCGATTACTATACTTCCAATCCACTACGTGGATGTGGAAGTAATAAATGACCTCGACAATACCGATTTATGGAAAAATTGCGTTAAGCATGTAATTAAAAAAGAAAATCAATACCCATTGCGCTGATTATAATTCAACCGAATAATGGACGCGTCAACTTTTAGCATTTAACTTTTTTAATATATGTTTTCAGAACAAAATATTTAGCTATTATATTAGGTACGAAGTTTACTTTTTTGTTGTTACATTCCTTGGAATATATTTTATTTAGTTGACAAGAAATTTTAATTTAAGGTGTTTTATTCTAGAGACATATTTTAATTTTGTTTTAATTTATGTTTTATCTATACAAATACTTATTTTTGTTGTACTCATTCTGTGCTTTGGTTAAGAAACTTACATTTTTATTTTTATTTTAGAAGAAACTTAAATTTTGTTTTTACTATATAACATCCTTGCCCCTCGCCAATCTAACCTGTCCCATCCCCTCATCCCGGCAAGGATATGTTCATACGTTCTCGTTGGTCCTTGCTGAGCAATAACATATTTCAATATAGTATGGGATAACTTTAAAACTAAACTCAATAAATTTAAATATTTAGACTTTATATCTAAAACTCATATACTACTAATACTTCAAAAATATGTTATTGGATAAATTAACAAGAATGGCCTATTTAATAAACAAAAAATAATAAAAATTAATACGTTTTCTTATGACAAGCATTTCTATTTACCTTCGCCCATGTACAATAAAGAGTTGCCGACTGTTTTTGCCGGCTTTTAGTTTTTATACGATTTCAATTGCGCTCGTATATACTTTACTATACTTCCACTCGATTACGTGGATGTGGAAGTAATGGATAGGACAAACCTTTCTAATGCCGAGGAGGTTCTTAGTCCGACTCGGATGTATGTTCTTTTTTTGTTTGTCCAATTAGTTCTTATTCAATAAAGAACAGACGTTTCTGAAGTGGTATCACTTCCTATACATACTTTTTGTTTCGATTCCTTTATTTACTGAAATCTGACACCACATATTTTTTATCGAAAGTAAGCGTCATTCTACTGAATTTTCGAATACTACACCGACGCATTGTATTAGGGATTCAGAAATAACAACGGATTGGCACGTGCCGGGTGTCAACCCTCAAAATACTCCCCCTTGATGCTTTTGTGTGACTAAATATATGGCCAGAAATGGGACAGATGCATATGCACTTTATGTACTATATGAGAATAGCATATGAGTATAGCTTTACCAAACGTGTTTAAAAAGTCCGTAAGTCAAGAAAATAAACTGAACATAATGATTCGTTTTTCATCAAAGATCGAAAAAAGTTCACATTCATGGATATAAGTTGTCAAGGTATTCAGTTTGAATATCAAATAATATCAATATCATAATAACAGAATATGAAACTTCAGTATCATATATCAAAATTATAAATAGGTGTAGGATAATTTGTACGTTAATGCATTATATATTTATAAAATATATTTATATATTAAGTATTAAAGCATTTTTTTTAACATTAATATACTTTGAAAAAATTCATTGATTGATTTAAATTGTAAAGAGTTCAAGGAATTCCATTTATTGTTCTATTCTCTAGGGAATTGCCTTCTTAGAATAGCATATGTAAAAAAGAATAGTGATCGGACACTAGTAAACACACTAATTGTTTCGAAAGAAAAAGGCACTAAAATCAGATGAAAAACTCTACCTGCTGAATGGCATGGAATAGAGTTCAAATACGAGCAACTGTATTTGGTAATTCAACGCGCTCCTGCACCTAGCGATGACATTTGTTGCGCTGTTAATCGTAAACTAGCTATCCTACAATAAAAAACTTTAGATAAAAATAGATAATTATACGCTTTATTAGAATGATAACTTTTTTCCATAGAATAAAGTCAACAGTTTGTGAAATATTTTGAAAAAACTATTTCAAAAAACACCCTCTAATTTTAAACTGTTGATTTCCAAAAAAAGAAAAAAAACAACAAAAAGAAATAGGAAATTTAATTCTGAACAAAATTAATAAGTTTATCGTAGGATCAACGATTTTCGAGATAATACCGAAAAACCGTTACCCAATATGGCGGTCAACACTGATGTCCTGCAAGGTTAACTTTTTGGTGTTACAATCAGGAGCATCCCCTAATACCACATGCTAAAATTGGCTCCAGCTCCAGAATTTTTGCATTGTAGAGCCAAAAAATGTATTAATTTCATTGGAATATTTAAGCATACTTTAAGAATTATAAAACTTAGTACACTCAAATTTTATTTTTCTAATAAGCAGTTTTTTAAAAACGTTTTCTTATGAAATTTGCAGGTTCATGGATTCACTGACACTTACATTTTAATTCCTCTGGAGAACATCTATGAGAATTTTCATAAAAGAGGACTAGAAACTAAGAAGCTAATCGATGATGACAGGGTAAGTAGAAATTTAAACTGTCACTTTGATTGGAGTCATTTTCTGAACGGCACCAAAAATTTATTTAAACAAAACTTCCCTCTCTACATGATACGTTCTATTTATTAATATTTTTTTCCGTAAATGATCGGTCTGTATATTTCTTCAACTAACTTACAGAAAAAACACCTGACATTATTTAACCAGGTGTCCTTTCTACAACACCGACACCTGCACTTTCTTCCATTGTTTTTCAATGAATTATTCTTTAGATTCACCATTCTGTATAACAAGTTTCTTCGTTAACAATTTTGTTTAGTATGCCAAATATTATTGTCTTATATAACAATTTTGTCATTATTTTTTTGTATGTGAATTCGGTATACTTTTCACTAAAGGTATGTCAAGTTTCATCCTTGACAATAGCGTCAATACCGACAATACCTGCTAAACACTAATTTTCTTTGCCAAATAGTTTTTTAGATATAGCGCTATTGGCGCTGGCCCGTCTATTGGACGGACAGACAACAAATCGACAGACATAGACAGGCGGAATTAGAAACCTTAATCTAGGTGATCTGAAACGTGGAAATTCTAACAAATCTTGGAGAGTGATATTTTCACAATTGCACTCAGGCATGACGATAGGGAAGGGCTGAGGGGTCTAATTCCCCGGGTCCACGCCTCTTTTAAGGGCCCGCACTCGGACTCAGATACCATAAATGATCAATATTATTTTAATGCCGTCATGTAGCCTTATATGGATTTGAAGGGCTAGAAAATACAGTGACCTTGAAATTCCTGAAAAATTTTCGCCCACATATTGACAGTGTTGGGGCATGGAAAAACCTTTTGTCCCTAATGCCGCTCTGGCTGTCGACGACCCCAATTACAGGGCTTCCCTTTAGTAAGTAAGGAGAGTAATAGGAAATATGTTCAAACAATGCTTTCGATGGGTATACACTTGCATCCTTTCGCGCGTTTTGAATAGAGAGCTTAGTTTGATCCCTTTGCAACGTCCTAAGAAATAGGTTTAAAAAATTAAAAAAGAAAAATGTTCGCAATAAAATGATCTACAGAAAACATCTGATGCGTTTTTCCATAAAATAGAAGATAGTTATAACCCTTAAATGACATTTTTCTTAAAAAATTTAGTCTATTTTAAATTACAACTTTTTCATATTTTGAATTTTACGGTTAGAACTATCTAGAGAATTCAGTTCTCTACAAGAATAGTCTTTGAAATATTTTTAGTCGGACTTACGGTTCTAACGATATCGTCAGATCCAGATTTTTCATCCGTCAGTTTAAAGGAACAATCTTGACTAGATTTGCACTCTAGTATGTGGAAATTATGGTCATAGAATTTTAATAATATTTGGGGCAGATGTCATAAAGAAGTTTGAGGCCTTGGTTTCTATCATATACGTTAAAAATGAAGTTTCTAGTATACCCTCCTTATTTCCCCTACTCACAACCTACCACCTCCCACCCCTTCAATGGAATCATCTCAATCAGATTTCATTACAATACATACGTGTACTAACTTTCAAGTGAATATATCAATTTTATGTTATCAATCCCATTAATAATGAAAACAAGGCGGTGGGGTTTGAAAAATATTGGAAAAAATCTGAGGCCTTGGTTTCTTGTATATTTTTTACTCCTATTTAACCCCTTCTCTTCAACGGAATCATCTCAAAAAATAGTCTAGTTCAAGATGTTATAATACATACGCCTACCAAATTTCAAGTGAATATCTCAATTTTATTTTATCAACCTCTTTAATGTGGGGGGTTGAAATATATTATTAAAAAATCTGAGGTCTTGGCTTCTAGGACATACACCGAATTTCAAGTTTCTGTACTCTTACCAACTTGCTTTACTTATTTTTCCCTATTTGCCTCTACTTACCTCCACTCCTTCAACGCAATCATGTCAAAATATAATCTAGTTTCAGATATCGTTATAATACATACGTGTACCAAATTTCAAGTGAAAATCAGAATTTAATTTTATAAACCTTTTAATAAGGGAGTGGGGGCGGTGGGGGGGATGAAAAATATTATTAAAAACCCTGAGGCCTTCACTTCTAGTATATACACCAAATCCCAAATTTCTGTAATCTTACCTTGCTCTTAGATTGCTTTGCTTATTTTCCCTATCTACACCTACTTACCCCCAACCCTTCAACGGAATCATCTCAAAATATAATTTAGTTTCAGATGTCGTTATAATATATACGTGTACCAAATTTCAAGTGAATATCTCAATTTTGTTTTATTAACCCCTTTAATAATGGAGTGCTGGGATGGGAAATATCATAAAAAAATTTGAGGCCTTGACTTCTAGTACATATACGTCAAATTTCTGTACTCTTATCAGCTTGTTTTACTTATTTCCCCCAATTTACCCCTATTTACCCCCTAACCCTTCACCGGATATTTTCAAAAAACAATCCAGTTCCAGATCTTAGTACAACATACACGTGTACAAAATTTGAAGTCGATATCTTAAACCGGTCCGGAAAAAGCGTGCGGACAAAAAAGTTATAGACAGACAGACAGAAATTTTTTTTTCACCCAAATTTAAAATCTCGACGTTTCATGACATTTTAAACCTATTTCAGGTAAAAAAAAAATTGATGTTTTTTTTTACGATTGCTATCCAATCCACTACGTGAATGTGGAAGTAAAAAGCAAGGTGTAGCATGTAACATTTCGATGGAGTAAAGTATAAAACAAGTCTCTAACCATATTGATTATATGTTTCAGGTTCTATGGGCGGAAGAGCAGGAATTTAAAATAAGGCAAAAAAGAGACTTTATCACAATCGATCCCTCGGATGTACCTAAGTTAAGGGTGAAAAGATACGAAGAAAGGAAGATCTACAAGAGACCGGTAGTTTCACCAATAGTAGACAAAACTTTTAATGATGAATTGTGGAGTCAACAGTGGTATTTGGTAAGTATTCTTCACATTTGATACATTAAATCATAATCATTTACTTAACAAACTGGTGAAATCGAGACACCAGGGAAACGGTCTTCAATTATTTAGTTCGTACTTGCAAAATAAACGACAAAAAAAGCCAATAACAACTAGTGGAAACAAGCAGTATCTGATATTTTAAATATTAATTACGAGTTCTTCAAGGAAGCGTTCTGGGACCACTTCTATTTGTAATTTTCATTAACGATCTGATGAACTATGCAGATGATACAAATCTTTTAATGAAAAAAGTACGACTTGTAATGTACAATATTAATCATACATTTAAATACTCTCTAAAATACGAACCTTTGACTCAACCACCCTCGTGTAAAAACCTTGGAGTAATTTTTGACAAAAAACTTTGCTTTGTCAATCATATAGACACGTTCATTTGCGTACTCTTAGTTTTATTATACTCAATGGGCGTGATTCCTCAAATACATCAACGTTAAAATTATTATATTTTTCTTATTTGTGATCTAAACTAGAGTTTGGCAACCCTGCTGTAACATTCATAGCTTTAAATTAGAAAATGTGCAACGCCACTTTCTTAAATTTCTATATCTAAAATCTTATGGTATATATCCACCAATTGGTTTTCCGCAAAGCGATTTACTTCAAATGGTTTCTATCAGTAACCTATCTGAAAGACTCAACAACTTTGGAATTTAAAAAAATGTTATTCATTATGATATTGACTGTAGTGAAATACTCCAGAAACATAGTTTCCATATTCCGAGAATAAATTCAAGACAAAACCGAACTTTCGATCTTGCTGTAGCAAACGGACTAATACTTTAAAGTTTCCATCAATCTACAGCATGTGCTCTAGCTATAACCACAGCTACCTTTAGTAAATAGGAGATCTTGTCAATAATAAAATATGTATGTATTCTTTCCTCTCTTTATTGTAAGAAAATTCAACTCTGTTCTCTCTAATATTTATATTGTTTTATTGTTGAATATCTTCATTGAAATGTATGGTAGAATTTAAGTCATTTTTGTATGATGTATGTGTTGTTTCTCATCTTGTAAATTTTCTTGTACTGTTAGATGGCGTATGAATAAGATGAATTAAATTAAATTAAATTAAATTTCAAAAAAATAAAATGAAATGAAATAAAATAAAACACAATAAAATTAAAATAAATAAATAAACATTAAAAAAAATATGTTAAATACATTATTCTAGTTCTGACCTTAACAGTTGTAGTATGAATATAAGGTTATAATTACCATATCTCCTACAAGTGCAATGTTTTTTTTAAAGTTTTAATATTACCACTTATATATTTTTGAACGTCTTTCAATGATGAAAAACTTTTAATATATTTTATTTTTTTGGTAGTTGGTTGTAAAGTTTTAATCCCCTGTACTCTATAAATGTAAAATAGGTTTTCTTTGGTATTTTATCTGATAGGTTTGGGTGTTTCTGTACGTCATTGATTGCATTTGTTATGATTAATCCCTCAACATCAAATATAGTTGCTTCTGTACAGACCTTTGTTGATGAGTATTTTTTGGCGTGTCTAAAATAATTTTCAGAATATGTTTTCGAACAACTTTTAAACTACTTTGTGTGGTTTCGTAAGCACATCCCCATATTATTATAAAATATGTCAATAGAGACTCTACTAAGGTTTTATAAATATTAATTCGCTGGTTTAAGTTTAGAATTTGTTTTAGTTGGTTAAATTTAGGTAATAACTTCCTCAGTTTAACCGTTAGACTATGTGTGTGTCCCATTTAAAAAATCTGTCTATATGTATTCCTAAATATTTAATGGTATGAGAGAGTTTTATAAATTCTTTGCAGTTGTTGCAACTGGTGGGGTCATTACAATTACGGTATATCAGTTTCTCAAAGTTTGATATCCTGACGCATTAATAATGTGGTATCATCGGCGTATGAGACGATCCTACTAAGGATACTTAATCAGAGCATATCGTCGATGTAAATTTGGAATACTATTGGCCCTATGACTGTGCCTTGCGGTATTCCATATGTAATAATTCTCTTTCCACTGATTTATGATTTTATAGTTACTACTTGTCGATTGGTTAAATAATCCCTAATAAGCTCGCCACACACACCACTGATTCCATAGTAATTTAATTTATCGAGAAGTATTTTATGCGACACTCTGTATCCTTTGCCAAATTATACTTATCATTGCTTATCCCTTTTCTGCCGTCCTATTTTACTTATATTTATCATGTATGCCAAATGAAACTGGATAAAAACTAGGAACTACCAACTGTTTTAAATTAATCTAGTGTTTTAATTATACCCCATAAAAGCCTCACTAGCTTTTCTCACAAAGCACGTTTTAAATATCATGAATATAGAATCTAGAAGAGCGGGTATCCAAAGTCGCCCTCCTTAGAAATTACTAATACTAATTTTAATCTTACTGAAATATGTATTTTAGCGTGATACAAGAACAAGGTATGATTTACCAAAACTGGATTTAAATGTCCTTCCAGTATACAGGGCTGGTATTTCTGGAAAGGGAGTAAGGATTTCTATTTTGGATGATGGTATAGAGTACACTCATGACGATTTAAAAGAAAATTACGTAAGTACATGTGTGCTAACAAATATATAAATGAGTTGCAATTGTGCAACTGGTAATAAAGGCATGACGAATTTTAGGATGCCGAGATCAGTTGGGATTGCAACGAGGATGATGATGATCCTCTTCCAAGGTACGAAGTTACTAAATCTAACAGTCATGGTACCAGATGCGCTGGTGAAGTTGCAATGTCCGCAAATAATGGAAAATGCGGTGTTGGGATCGCTTTTAATGCCAAAATTGGTGGTAATATATTTTTATTATTATAATGCTGTTTATTGTCGTTATACATTTTCTGTTAACTTTTTAAAACTAACATTAGAATGGTTTTATGAGGTGTAACATTTAATAATTACAAATTGGGGTCGAAACTTGATTGATTGATAGATAAAAAATATCATGTTGGTAACATGTGACACATCTAGTTTCATCTCGGTTAGGGCCAGTTGTATGAAACATAGTTAACTAAAAGATCAGGTGAACCAAGATCACGTGCTGACCATGGTCAAATAGTGCAAGCGTTGTATGAAAGTAATTTATAGTATGGTTAGGTAAACCATTGATCAGTTTATTTTTTGATGGTTGGTACGCTCCCTAGTAATATTTGTCTAATTTGACAATTGTGTTGGTGTGAAATTATAAGACAACCTACTTTATCAACAAAAATGTAATTTCATGTGTCAATTGTGTTATTGTTGTTGTGTATTTGTACGGTGAATTCTGTTGTTTCTCCGTATTCCAACGCGTGAAGTTCATTAAAAAAAATTAGAATGGGAGATAAAGAAAATAAAAGAACGCCCAATTTTACATCTTTGGAGGAATCGATGTTAATTGGGTTAGTGACAAAATTTAAAGATGTTATAGAGTGCAAGAAGACCGACACGGATATGTATAAAAAGAAAAAAATATTTGGGTTCAGGTAGCCGAAGAATTTAATGCTATGTGTGGGGGAACTCACCGAACTAGCGAAGTGTTACTAAGCAAATATAGAAATTTGAAGAAGCGCACTAAAAAAAGATTTGCGGATGAAAAATGTTACATTGAAGGGACTGGTGGTGGGCCACCAAAAAAAATAGTTATCACGGAGACGGAGAGCGTATTAAAAGAAATTCTTGGGTCGCAAATTACTGGACTCGAAAGCGAATTCGACGATGATAATATGTTAACCTGTAAGTCTTAAGAAAAGTGCCTATTTATATCTCTATACGTTATAGGTATTTATTTTGCTTTACTTATAGTAATTATCGAGGATGGCGATGCGCAACAAGAGCCTGAAAGTTTAGACTTACCAATCTTGGAAAATAATCAAATAGAGACATCTGCTAGTGAAATTTTGGAAAATAATCAAAGAGATAACACCGAGACATCTACTAGTGGTAAGTAAAATAGTTCAAAATATACAATGTATATTTTATAATTCTATATTTTAGCGCAACCTATTATACCAGATCCACCAACACCTTCAAGTGTAAACTGGTCTACATATACACCACAAAAACTGAAAACTGCAAAATCGAAACCATTAAATATTAAAGGAAGTAGTAAGTATATAGATAATATTTAAATAGTATTTTATATAAATAAATTTGTTTTTTACAGCAAATCGACCAACGAAAAGTAAATTATCTGATAGGTTGTGCTCTTGGGTCAACTCAAAAACTGAAATAGCTCCACTGCAGTATAGAATAATGTTGGAACAACAGAACTTATTTATGCAGCAACAGCGAGAAAAACATGAAATGGAAATGAGATTTGCCAAAGAAGAGCATGCTTTAAACATGGAAATATTAAAAAAACAACTTCAAGATTGAAAATAAAACATTTTTATTGATAATTATAAAAAAATATAGTTATTAGTATTAAATAAATTTTTCATACACCAAACAATATCCAATTATTATATTATAAATAATCAAATTGTGTTTCAACATATATAAATCATAGCTAAAATCACTTTCACTGCTGTCGTTTTTTTTTAAAACGACTACTTATAAAGTTTCACTCAATATTGCACACGTTTTGTGTATATATACAAGGAACTCAAAATAACCCTGTAAAATAATCTATTAATTTATGTCTAGTTGAATTATTATAATTGATAATGTTGCCGTTTGGTTGTGCCACAGGAGTTACATCGACATTATTTATTTCTTCAATGAGATTTTCTACATTCTCATCAAGGGGAGGAGGAGGTGCATCTGCATTTTTACAAGCGATATTATGAAGCACTGCAGTAGCTACCACTATTGCTTCAACGCGATCTACATCTAACCGTATCCCTAGTGCCAGAATAGGAAAGCGCCGCTTCCAAACTCCAAAACATCTTTCAATAGGGTTTCTTGTTCGGATTTGGGATTCATTAAACAAATGTTCTCCTGCTGTTCGGGGATTCAATAATGGAGTTATTAGATATGGTTTAATAGGATAACCGCTATCACCTACTAATATGTTATCTGCCATTTCTCTATTTTCAAATTTAGCTCGTATTCTACTCATATTCCAAATAGTGGAATCGTGAGTAGACCCTGGCCAACGACATACGATATTTCTTATGGTAAGGGCAGCATCACAAATGTATTGGACATTGAAAGAAAAATAGCTCCTTCGATTCCGAAAGGTCTCGGCGACATTATCTCCTGGTGATTGTATTCTCATGTAAGTACAGTCCAGAGCACCAATGCACTTTGGAAACCTTGCCTTTCTGTAAAATCCCAAGCGTACCTGTGAAATTTCTTCCTGTGTATCTGGTAGCTTAATATAATTGTCTTTTAATCTGGCAATAGCTCTAGATACTTTATACACAACTCTGCTGGCGGTTGATTTATGTATGCCCGCAAAATCACCAGCAACAATCAGCATTGAACCGGTTGCAAAATACCTCATTGTCATTAATAACATATCCTCTGGGGAAAGTGCTTTACTCCTAAAAATGCAAGATTTGTTATATTTTTATATTCACACTATATACTATCAGAACTACCTCTTGGTAGGTAATCCAATATTTATTTGGCTTAACACTTCTCTTGCAGTCCTCTTTGATACCCTAAACCTAGCAAAACATTATTTTTCACTCCACTTTTCAAAATGATTTACTCTTGGTCGAAATTTACGAGGAATTCTTCTCAAGCCTTAAGTAAAAAAATACCTGCTTGGTATTACAATTTAAAAAAAATCTGAAATAGATACTAACCTTGCACTACTTCTCTTATTAATTCGAGAAAATCCACATCATCTGTTAAATCATCCATATCCATATTTTCATCCATCCAATCATTCATATTTTCCAATTTTTTAAATAATTTAACACAGACTATTTTTGAGGTTAACAACAAAATGACAACTAGACACGTGAACTTCAGTTAAACCATCATTCTTGGTGGTTCAGCAACTGGCATAGTAAAACCATGGTTAAACTATGATATCTCTTGACTCCGCTTCATACAACACTATAATTGCTTTGAACTTGGATTAAACCTTGACCACTGGTTAATCCACGTTCGTACAACTGGCCCTTAGAAAAAGATCCCGTTGTCATCTAGTATAGAATATAACAGTTTTGTGATGTAGGTGTGAAAATGTTGGATGGTTTGGTTACCGATAGAATCGAGGGAACGGCACTTGGATATGCTCAACATTTAGTAGATATCTACAGTGCGTCTTGGGGACCCAATGACGATGGTAAAACGGTAGACGGTCCAGGAAGATTAGCTGTGGAAGCAATGCAAAGGGGAGTTACTGAAGTGAGTAAGGATTTATTATAAATGGCATGTCCCACATGTTTTTAATTCACTTAACCGATGCTACTAATAAATGTAAGCTCACTAATTTTTTAAAATTTCTTTTGGCTTCTTAAATGGGTAAAAAATGATACATTTTACATTTTAGATTTACCGCTACCCAAGGATTGCACTATCCTGTGTCTACTTTTTCAGATTTTCTGATTTTATTCTACGTTCCCACATCTACTGGCAATTTAGTCAATCGTCTCCTATGTGATCCCTACGTAAAGACGTTGAAATACATGTGATTCTGGGGTTATAGTATATTACTTAAAGATGCAAGTAATAACACGCAGATGAAGTAGGCGAGTGCTGTAAATCATCAAGTGTGTTATTACCATTACCGCAAGTTGAATACTATACTTTATCTACGATTATAACAATATACAGTGTGTCTACTTAAGTTGGCGGCTTATGGAAAATTTTTTATTTTTAGTTTTAGGAAAAAAAGTTATTCTTTATAAAAAGTTCTGCATAGTCTAAAACCTGCAATGCAACAATCAAACCTCTAAATTTATCAGTCATATACAGGGTTTCTCAGTAAATATGAATTTGGTACAAGAGTAAAGTGCTTTAATTTTTGACAATATCGAAAATTGTAATTATGAAAAGTTGTTCATAATTAAAAAACACATTCAAATATGCAGTCCTATCCATTTACGTTGAAAAATGAGATTTTTTACTTTTTCTAAACTGTTCTCTACAATAGCATTGAAACTTTAAGTGTACACATTAATTACATTTAATCTAGGATGCACTGACAAGAAATGCTTGACAGTAAACGCCAAGACAACAATTTATAAGACGTATTTGTTTATAAAAATAGGTAAAAATGCCAGCAACATTAAGTAAAGAAGAAAACATTGAAAATTATAAATCACTTCGAGAAGCTGCAGCCGGCATCCAGAGAAAAAGATTCACAATGAAACAGTAAGGAAATTATTAAACAAATTTAAGACTTTTGGAGATGTAAGTAATAAATTTCACAACAAACGCCATAAACGGGTTGCTAATGATGACAATGAGTTTGAAGTAATGCTCTCAGCAATTGAACATCCTACGTATTCTTTGCGAAAAAGGGCATCTCTGATGACAAATACTATAAGCAAAGATACGGTTTCAAAAATTTTAAAAAAGAATAAATTTTACCCATACAAGCCGCAATATATTCACACATTAAGACCAGGAGATCATGACCGATGCTTTGAATTCTGTTGTGATATGAATGTTAGAAGATAACCCATTTATGGCAAGGCATATTCTTTTTTCGGATGAATCAACATTTTCATCAAATGGGACAGTCTCTAGCCAAAACTGCCGTTGGTGGAGTGGTATGAATCCGAATTTTACAATCAAAACTCAGGACCAGTATTCATTCAAAACAAACGTGTGGTGTGGAATTTATAAAAATAAAATAATTGTACCTTTTTTTTCGAGAATCTTTGAATGCAGACCGTTATTTACGCTTTTTAGAAACTGAAATAAATTATTTTTTGGATAACCTTCCCATAGTTGAACGTCAACAGATATGGTTCCAGCAGGATGGTGCTCCATGCCACAGTAAGTTAGATGTAAGGCAATACATTGAAAATAGATTTAATGGAAGAGTTATACATCGATTTTCGGAAATTCGTTGGCCACCCCGGTCTCCAGATTTGACCCCACTAGATTTTTTTTATGGGGTTACTTGAAACAAAAGGTATATCTTCGAGGGCCATTTACAGATGTTGACCATTTAGAGAGAATCATAACTGAAACGGTTCATAGTGTAACTCCTGTTATGGTCAGGAGTGTATTGAGACTATTTTGTGATAGAACGGTTATGTGTATGGTCAGAGAAGGCGGATATGTTGAGGCACTAGTGAATAGAAGGAAGGGATAATATTCGTTACTACTTATTACAATAAAATAAGTTATTTTATTTATTAATAAAGTTAATTATTGTTATGGTACGTGTTATTCATTTAAATGCATTACTAATATGCAATTAAGCAATTGAAGGGTTCAATAATAAGAGATTACTGTTTATCATAATTTTTAATAAAAGTTTCTTGTCAGTGCATCCCAGATTAAATTTAATTAATGTGTACATTAACATTTTCAATTTTATTGTAAAGAAAAGTTTAGAAAAAGTAAAAAAACTCGTTTTTAACGTAAATGGATAGGACTGCATATTTGAATGTGTTTTTTAATTATGAACAACTATTCATAATTACAATTTTCGATATTGTCAAAAATAAAGGTACTTTACTCTTGTACCAGATTCATATTTATTGAGAAACCCTGTATATGACTGATAAATTTTGAGGTTTGATTGTTGCATTGTAGGTTTTAGACCATGCAGAACTTTTTAGAAAGAATAACTTTTTTCCTAAAACTGAAAATAAAAAAGTTTTCCATATGCCGCCAACTTAAGTAGACACACTGCATATTAATATAATAGTTTGACAACGTCCAAACCGTTCAAACATGTCAAATCACCTTGCTCACCCAGATCTCCCTCCACCCCTGTATTCCTCATCCAGCAGGGGGTAGTTTATACCCTCTACCATATTTCCTTTGCATTCTCAAGATCATGTAAGCTAGAAGTTTTTATGACGCAGTTCTATGTCCAGAAGGATATAGAAGGGGTAGAAGGTGTATCAGCCCATTCGGGATCATTTTTACCCCTTCGCTGAAGTCTTTGACATTAAAAGGAAGGGTATTAAAGACAAAAAGTTCCCATTCATACTTCTTTCCTTAATAGTCGGGGAGCTAGCGTCAATATTTCATGCGACATTTCAACACGACTTCATTGTTCATTTAATGTTAAAAAAAACTAAGTGTTAGCAAACGCGTTAATGGTAAAATAATGTTGTTCTTGCGACAATCCAACAAAGCTACTACTATAAATAGTTTATTTATGTAATATAAATGGAAAAAAATGTGTCAGCTGCATAGGGTAGGGAGTGAAGGTTGTCAGCTGCCCTGGTCAATATATTTGCAAAACACATGAAAATTCGTTATTTCAACAATGCTGAAATTCACGTATATGATAGTTGGCGATATTTGAATTTTACGTAGATTTATTTATTAAATATAAATTTTTTTCTGATGGTGTAATTAATATAAATGCGTTCAGGCTTTTATATTTATGTATTACATTATATTAATGCATCATTTGAAATTAATTGTCATATAGTATACACATACTATTTTTGCATTTTCTATAGGATACTCTTCGCAGTTTTTTACTTCCCTCGCATACCGAAGGGAAGTATTGTATTCGAGAAAAAATCACCCTCCGAGATTTTTTCGGATTTACACGTTTCAGTTCACGGGGATTACGAAAATATGGGTTTTTCAATTCCGTCAGTCTGTCTGTCGGTCTGTCTGTCTGTCTGTCTGTTGGTGCATTTACTAAAAAACTACTTGACGGAGAGCAGTCAAATTTGGTAGGTAGTTGACCCTACTGTCAGCGAAGAAATGGTAGAACTTTCAGTGGAAAATGTACAGGGTGGATCGTCTAAAGGGAATAAATAATGAAAAAAATTTTGTTTTGCTCAAATTTAAAATTTCCACGTTTCATGGCATTCTAAACCTATTTCAAATAAAATAAAAAAAATTAAATTTTTGAAAATTTTTTTACCACTAAAATAGATGGAAAACTTTGTTTCTTTGTTCAAATTTAAAATTTCCACGTTTCATAGCGTTCTAAACCTATTTAAAAAAAAAAATTTTTTTAGAAATTTTACCGCTAATACAGACATATTTTTTCTTTGTTCAAATTTAAAATTTTCACGTTTTCGTGACATTCTATTCAAACAAAAATTAAGAAATTATTTTGATTATTATTTTTTTTATTTTAATCTATTTATCACTAAGTATAGAATAGACGAAATAAATTTTTTTTGCTCAAATTTAAAATTTCAACTTTTCATAACATTCCAAACCTATTTCAGAAAAGAAAATTTGCAACATTTTTTTTACCGTTTTGGAAAAAAATTACCATTAGAACAGATGGAAATTTTTTTTTCCTCAAATTTAAAATTTTCACGTTTGACATGACTGACATTCTAAACCTATTTGAGAAAAAAAAATTTTGAAAATTTTTTTCACCAATATTTTTGAAAAAATTTTTACCACTAAAATAGATGGAAATTTTTTTTTTGCTCAAATTAAAAATTTCCACGTGTCATGGCATTCTAAACCAATTTCAGAAGAAAAAAATTTTTAACACTTTTTTAAAAACATTTTTGAAAAATTTTAAAAAAATGAAATTTTTTAACCACCACTATACTTCCACTCCACTACGTGTATGTGGAATTGAAAATGTGACAGATGGAGATAATATTAGGCATATACTATAATTGAAAAATTTACAGGGTGGTCATTGCAAGAAATAATTCAGTCACGGTGGACATTTATAAAGTCATTTGCCCAAGCCTTCCATATCGGGCACTTGTTATTTAGTATTGCATTTTTGCTGTTGGATGAGGACTCTGTATATTTTTTTGACCAAAACTTATCAGGTGTTCTTTGATTGATTGATTTGCCAGCGTAAGGTGGGCATTGCTGCCAATTCCACTTATCAGGTGTTCTTTGTAATAATAGTGATAACTATATTCCGATTATTATTTTCAATGCCATTTCCTAATTACTAATTTTTTAGAGTGAGCGCCATGCACAAATAAAGAGGGAAGTTCTGTGTAAATACCTTTACTGATTTTTTTCTTTGCAATTAATACCAGTTTTAGAAATTTTTTGTTTAAATACAAAACACATTTTTTTTCCAAATTTAAAAAATTTATAGCGTTTTTACTTATTGATGGGTATTGTTAAAAAATATCAGGGTTCTTCCTCTAGCTAACATTAACTTACAGTCCAAATGTCAATACAATCGGACTTTTCCTTCTTAAGTTATTGTGCTTACAAGAAACGTGACGGACGGACGGACAGACAAACGGATTGACATTTTGAAAGTTGTTCAGAATTCGAGCACCAACAGAGTGCCAGTGATATGAAATTTTTTTCTCTACGAGCAGTATTACCGCTTTTAGAAATGTGCCGATCGAATGCAATACACTCTTCGTTTTGTATTTGCTCCACGCAGTATTTACCCTAAGCTAACGAAAATCTCCAAAATTACCCAAATGGTCAATGGTAATCCCCTAAAAATCCCCAATCAAATGTTTATGATTTTCATACATATTGATTAGGGCAGCTGACAACCTTCGCTCCTTACCCTATGCAGCTGAAATATATTTTTTTATATTACATGAATAAACTATTTAAAGTTTTGTAAGCTTGTTGGATTGACGCGAAAAACGAAATTATTTTACCGGATGCGCAGCCTCCCACGCCCTTCATCTCCTCGATAGAAGTAGCTGACACTCGATTCTTCGATAAGCAATGAAAAGGCAACCTGTACTGAAAAAATGAGCTTTATTGAAATGATGTAATCAAATTTGACGCTACCTCCCCGACTATAATGATACTTAGGGCCATTACTTTCGGTCTCCGTTATACTTTAACCGTCTATCAAATCATTGTTAGACTGATTCAGTTACCATAGAAACAATTGTACTTTCAATGATTTAGCACACGGTTAAAGTTTAACGGAGATCGAAAGTAATGGCCCTTATATTCATAAATTTACCTAATTGAAGGGATTTTTTTTGCCTCTGTGCGAAAATTTAAGGGGTATACTAACTTATTTTACCTCGGATTCGGATTCAGCGTCAATAAGTACATAGGATTACTATGGTCAGTCATCCGTAGGGCTGTGTAATCGTTTCTAACCCAAAATTAATAATAACTGACGTCACAAAGCACGGTTAATAATAGTGCAAGACAAGTGTTAATGTTAATTTATTTTTATGTAAGGCTGTATTAATTATTGACATTATTTAAAATGGCAAAATAACAGGGTCGAGGAGGAAGAGGGACAATTTACGTTTGGGCATCAGGAAATGGTGGTAGCAAAAACGACAATTGCAACTGTGATGGTTACTTAGCTAGTCCTTATACAATATCCATAGGAAGTGCATCTCAGAAGGGAGAGTTTCCATGGTACGGAGAGGCTTGTGCTTCTACTTTGGCAGTGACTTATTCGTCTGGTGCTTACAAAGACCAAATGATTGTAAGTATTATTTTGGCCCACTTCTTTCATTAAACACAGCCTAAGAGCTGGCTACGGAAATTAAAATTGAGAAGGTGCAGTGAAAATTCTTATGTAAAACCCTTCCTTACTAGCTGAAAAGTACATAGCTTTGCAGTCAGAAGTCCATCCCGGGGAGAGGAGCGTGGGCGGGGAGGTCAAACGCGTTAATGTTTAATCAAAATAAAATCTTTGATTGCAGCTCTAAAATTTTATGTGGTTATAGTTTTTAACTGTAGAAATTGCGTAAAATTATTGCCAAACGTCTAGGTCGGGGTTTAAACGTTGCCAAAAGTCGGTAAAGTTGTAAGAGAATTGTTCAAATTATTAAAATTTGACGTTGGTCAAGGTTCAGCTCTGGCGATTATGTTTTTATATTTAAAATCTCCATGTTTTTTCGGGTTTCCGGTTAATAACGTACCAGTGACATTAATGGAACAAAAAATAAATCAAATTCGCGAAATGTCAATTTCGTTCACTTCTGTCGGCTCGAACTTTCGATTTCGCCCATGCAATTAACGATGCCATGAAAATGCCAATTTCGATCTTCCGATATCGACATTAGGAAGCCTTCCTGTTGATGCATTTATTTAGTTACGAATATTTAATAATTTCATGTTTTGCTTTTTCCGACGAGACTAATTGAAATTTCAAGTCCACCCCGATCGTAGCACATCGCGTTAAGCGACAACGTTTACAGCAGATTTCTCGGTTCGAATCCTGTACGGGTGTCCTTTTTTATTTTTTTTGAACTTTCTGGCAGATATTTGTTATCCTAAAATTACATCACATTTATTTATTTATTCCTACAGTTAAAAACCATAACTGCAGAAAATTTCAGAGCTTCACTCAAAGATTTTATTTTAATTTAAAAAACCGCTGCCTACACACTTTAGTGTGTGGAAATTACTGGTCATACAATTTTAATAATATTTGGGGCAGATATAATAGAAAAATTTGAGGCGTTGGTTTCTACCATATACTTTAAAAATGAAGTTTTTAGCTTGGTCTACTTATTATGCGTTATTCACAACCTACCACCTCCCACCCCTTCAACGGAATCGTAGGTATCAATTATATGTCATTACTATACGTACGTGTATTAACTTTCAAGTCAATACCTCAATTTTGTGTTATCAATCCCTTTAATAATGGAGTGGAGATGGTGGGGTGGGGGGTTCAAAAATATTAGAAAGGAATTTGAGGCCTTGGTTTCTAGTATATACATCAAATCCCAAGTTTCTGTACTCTTACCAGCCTGCTTTATTTATTTTCCCCTATTTTCCCCTATTTTCCCCTATTTAACCACAGACCGTTCAACGGAATCATCTCAAAATATAATCTAGTGCAGATGTCGTTATAATACATACGTGTATCAAATTTTAAGTGAATATTTCAATTCTATTTTATGAACCCCTTTATAATGGAGAATAATGATGGGAGATTGAAAAATATTATATAAAGATCTGATCCCTTGACTTCTAGTACATACACCGAATTTCAAGTTTCTGTACTCTTACCAGCTTGCTTTACTTATTTCCCTCTATTTACCCCCCAACCCTCCACCGGATATGTTAGAAAACAATCCAGTTCTAGATTTCGTTATAATATATACGTGAACAAAATTTCAAGTCAATATCTTAAACCGTTGCGGAGAAAACGTGCGGACAAAAAAAAGTCAGACAGACAGACAAACAGAACAGATGTTTTTTTTCGCTCAAATTTAAAACCTCGACGTTCCATGGCGTTGTAAACCTATTTCAAGAAAAAAATTTTTTTTTACAATTACTATACTTTTAATCCACTAGGTGAATGTGGAAGCTATTAATGCATTTGACCGCCCGCCCACGCTTCCGTCCACGGAACGGTCTTCTAGTTGCAGAGCTATGTACTTTTCAGTTAGTAAGGAGGCAGTGTTGCCAACTCCGTTTGACGAAGAAACTGTAGATAATAAAATAAAAAACAGAGAATTTATTGTAATAGAACACAGGGCCGTCGAGAGAAAATCGGGACCCGGGGAATCGCCAACATACGACTCCCACCAATCTTCAAAATAAATTTCGAAGAACAGAGGGGTGGCATTCATAATAATAAACTCTCTATCTCTAGAAAAACTTCGGAGAGCGGGGGGGGGGGGGGTATTCCTTATAATTGAACTTAAAGTTGAATATTCGCCTCGATCGACGTTTTGAAAAGCGGAAAGGTGTTATTCCTCAGAATTGAATATCTGTGTCAATCAAAAGAGCAGGGGGTAACTATATGAGATGCAAAAAAACAGCAGATTTAACAGTTCGAACAAAAAACGGGAAAAGGAACCAAAAAACAGTAGATCTACTAAAAAACAGTAGTGTTGGCAACACTGTAAGGAGAGTTTTTACATAAAAATTTTCAGTGCACCTTATCATTTTTAATTTCCGTAGCCGTAGTCTAATAGGTGCCGTGTGATTTTTTGACATGAAACTTCCAAACATCTCGAGTAAGAAGCACTCTACTAAAAAATATTTCAAACAAAAGTTGTAGAATTGGATGGAAGCAGTTCGGCGGTATGTGACACTTTGACTTTGGTTGGAAGGGTTAAGGTCATTCAAGGTCAACTTCGTTTTGTTAAATGGGAACCCCTATTTTTTATTGAAAATTCAGATTTTTTTACTAAAACTAAACTACTTTTGTTTGAATGAGGGCAAAAGAAATAGAAGAAGTTTGTACAAAAATTGCAAGATGCAAAAGAGTTTGAAATCATCCCGGGAATATTTTCAAATTTTTTCGGAATTGCCCAGTAACATTTGCAGAAAAGTGTATTGTGGAGTTTCAAATGCATCAGAAAGGGTACTAGTTATTGTCTAAATGTTATTTGTGGCATTATCTTAATTTTACATAAAGAGAATGTCCCATTAAGACCAATTGTTAGTTCCATTAATTCGCCATGCCACAATTTGGCAAAATTCTTGCTTAAAATTGTTAATCCATTATCTGGAAATACTGACTTGTATATAAAAAATAGTAAACATCTTATCGAAAAAGTTTATGAAAACAATATTCAAAATACACATCTGATGGTTAGTTTTGACGTAGTTAGTCTGTTCACTAACGTCTAAGTAGACAAAACTTTAAAAATAATCAAAGACAAATTGTTAAATGAAAATAATTTGGAAGCTAGGACTAAATTGAGTGTAAATACCATAATGGAACTTTTAACTATGTGTATAAAAACAACTTATTTTCAATTGGAAAATGATTTATATCAACAAGATTTCGGTATGGCAATTGTCACCGATTTTAAGCAATATATTTATGGAGGATTTTGAGACTAGACATGTTCAAAATGGTGCATACAAACCGGTTATCTTGTAGAGATACGTAGATGACATCTAGTTAATTCTGAATAAAGAGAATATTCCCGGGATGATTCCAAACTCTTTCTGCCATTTGCAATTTTTGTCTAAACTTATTTTTCGAGTAAGTAAATCGCAAATTTCTAAAATTTTTAGTTTTCCTCGCCGGATAACTAAAAAAAATGACAATTTCAGAAACAATGTTTCGAACAAAAGTAGTCTATTTTAGTCAGATAATCGGAATTTGTAATAAAAAATATTGGTTACCATTTAAGAACACGAATTTGACCTTGAATGACCTTAATCCTCCTATCCAAATTGAAAGTGACATATACCGCCGAACTGCCCCCCTTCAATCCTAGAATTTTTGTTTAAAACATTTTATTCACAGAGTGCTTATTACTCGAGATATTTGAAAGTTTCAGGTTAAAAAGATCATCCGGTATAAACATAACATTCTTGCGGAAACTACAATGATATTTTTAAGTTGATTTTAGTACATGTACACTAAAATCAAACACTGAGAAAGCATTTATTAAATATTATACTAACTCTTAGAAATATTAACTAGGAGTTCTTTTTCCGAATAAAAATAGGTGAGTAGAATATAGAATTGTAAGTGAATCTTAGGTGATTTTAGGCAACAACAGATCTAAATAATGGTTGTACTATAAAACACACGGGGACATCTGCATCGGCACCGCTAGCAGCTGGAATTATTGCCTTGGCTCTTGAAGCAAAGTGAGTACGAATAACTTTATTTTTGTGTACTTATGGAAAAGAAAACGTATTTTCTGAATACAAAACAAATACAATACAAGCAACGCTTTCTCTTTCAGTCCGAATTTAACTTGGAGGGATGTCCAACATCTAATAGTTTGGACATCGGAGCTAGCCCCAGTCGCCGACAATCCTGGATGGCAACAGAACGCAGCTGGACTTTGGTTCAACAACAGATTTGGATTTGGGCTTATGAACTCATTGGGTCTTGTTGGTACAGCTGCCAATTGGACTAGCGTTCCAGAAAGACGAACATGTGAAATTCAGGCTGCTCTCATGTAATTTAAATTCTTTGTTGTTTATTGAATTAGCATCTCAAATAGCCATTACTATAGTACAGTAGATATAGAGTTTTGAGTGGAACTAGATCCCACAAGGACGAGGTTTGAATTTTTCATTTCGTTGTTAGTGACATACTAAAAGTCTAGAAAAATCTGAGAGTGCAAAATGAGCTTGTTAGCCGCCATCTTGAAATTTTTTTAAAAAATCGGTAAAGGTATTTACACAGAACTTCCCTCGTTATTTGTGCATGTCGGTCACTCTAAAACATTAATTATTACGAAATGACATTGAGAATAATAATCGGAATACAGTTATTGTATTGCTATTATTACAAAGAGAACTTGATAAGTTTTGGTCAAAACAATATATAGTTTGCTTATCCAACAGCAAAATTTCAATACTAAATAGCAGGTGCCACATATGGCAGACTTGCGCAAATACCTTTACAAATGTCCACCATGACTGAATTATTTCTTGGGATTGACCACCCTGTACATTTTTCAATAAAAGTATAATAGGTGCATATGCCAGATATTATTGCCATCTGTCACATTTTCAATCCAACATTCACGTAATGGGGTTGAAGTATAGTGGTGGTTAAAAAAATTCATTTTTTTTTAAATTTTCAACAATGTTGGTAAAAAAATTTTCAAAATTTTTTCTTCTGAAATATGTTTAAAATGCCAAACGTAGAAATTTCAAATTTGAGCAAAAAGGAAAGTTCCTTCTATTTTATAGTAGTGGTAAAGAAAAGTTTAAAAGTTAAAAATTATGTATTTTTTTAAATAAGTTTAGAATGCTATGAAACGTGAAAATTTAAAATTTTAGCAAATAAAAAAAAATCGATCTATTTTGGTAGTAAAATCTTTTTGAAAAATATTGGTGAAAAAAATTTTCAACTTTTTTTTTCTGAAATAGGTGTAGAATGTCATGAAACGTGAAACTTTTAAATTTGAGCAAAAAAAAAGGTTTCCATCTATTCTAGTGTTAAATTTTTTTTCAAACTGGTAAAATGTTGCAATTTTTTTTTTCCCGAAATTGGTTTGGAATGTCATGAAACGTGGAAATTTTAAATTTGAGCAAAAAAAAAGTTTTTCGTCTATTCTTATAGTAGTGATAAATAGATTAAAATTGTTTTCAAATTTTGTTTAAATTTTTCAAAAACATTTTTAAATTTGTTTGAATAGTTTTAGAATGCCATGGAAATGTGGATAGTTTAAATCTGAACAAAGAAAAAAAATCTATCTAGTGGTAAAATTTTTTAAAAATAGTAAAAAAAATGTCTAATTTTTCTTTTAAATAGATTTAGAACGCTATGAAACGTGGAAATTTTAAATTTGAAGAAATAAAAAAAAATCCATCTGTTTTAGTGGTAAAAATTTTTTCAAAAATGTTGGTAAAAAAATTTAAAAAAAAAATTTTTTTTTTGAATCAGGCTTAGAATGCCATGAAACGTGGAAATATTAAATTTGAAGAAAGAAAAAAATTTTTTCATCCATTTTAGTAGTAAAAAATTTTTCAAAAATGGTAAAAAAATATTATTTTTTTTAATTAGGCTTAGAATGCCATGAAACGTGAAAATTTTAAATTTGAGCAAGAAAAAAATTTTTTTTCAACTATTTTAGTAGTAAAAAATTTTTCAAAAATGTTGGTGAAAAAATTTTCAAATTTTTTTTTCCCGAAATAGGATTAGCGTGTCATGAAACGTGGAAATTTTAAATTTGAGCGAAAAAAAATTTTGTTCAATCTTTATTCCGTTTAGACGGTCCACCCTGTATATTTTCTAGTGAGAATTCTACCATTTCTTCGCCGTCAGTAGGGTCAACTACCTACCAAATTTGACTGCTCTCCGTCAAGTAGTTTTTTAGTTAATGCACCAACAGACAGACAGACAGACAGACAGACAGACAGACAGACAGACTGACGGAATTGAAAAACCTATATTTTCGGAATCTACGTGTTCTGAAACGTCAGAATCCGAAAAAATCTCGGAGGGTGATTTTTTCTCGAATACAATACTTCCCTTCGGTATGCGAGGGAAGTAAAAATCAAGCTGTCACAGTGCAGATATTAGAAGGTATTATAATTGACGGAGCTATTCAACATATTAATACAGGGCTCCTCACCCAGAGAATGCTGCTGTGTTTGTCTGCAAATCCTGATCTGCAAAATCAAAGGAGAACTTCACTTATGAATTGTCTACACTTCCTCCGTTTTTATTTGATCCAGAAAATCAGTTATTGAGAAAAAGTGACAAATCATCATTGGCAAGAACTTTGGATGACACAATGACTAGTTTAAATTACATGTTACAAGCGGAAACATCCTATGTTCTTGACAGGGGTGCACTACTACACAAATTGCCATGGCCAACAACTGGGACATTTTCAGATGTGTTGCAACTATATATCAGTCATATTGCTAAGCAATAGAAAGTTATGACAATTGTATTTGATGGCTATGCCATCTCCAGTACAAAGAATGTAGTGCATCAGATACGCACAAAACAATCATCAGTAACAGTGAAATTTACTGAGAGCTTTCCACTCTTTAATAGCAGAGGACTTTTTCTATCTAATAATGAAAACTAAGAGTGCTTTATAACCATGCCTGGGAAAGACTTGGAAGCGAATGGCCACACTGTGGTTCATGTTACAGATGATGTTGGCACTGTTATTATAAAAAGAGCACTGACCTTGGCAGAAGAAAAGCATGTAACAGTTGGTGCTGACGACATCGGTATTCTTGTACTTTTGATTTACCATAATACACAAAATATTTGTTTGCAGTCGTCCACGTTCAGTGATAAAAAGCGTGATATTAAATAATAATAATAATAATAATAAACGTCTTTATTGATCAATGTATAATAAATTATACAAAGTTCAGGGCGAAGTTTAGCCTAGGCTATTCTTACACTTAACCCCATCGATGTAACATGTGCGTGGCGCAAAGGGATGCAAAATTATTGTCTTTTCACATACTTGAACTGGATGCGATACCACAAGCTCTTTATTTGCTAAAAGTAAATCGGTAGCATATCAACATTTTGGGAAATGTGAGGAATTTAGCATTTGCGCTACTCTGTTTGGATCAGAAAATTCAAACAGATATTGGCACCAAAGCATCGGTATCATTGTACGGTGGAAATCCAAAGACAGGGACTCTGAACCTATTGCGATATAATTTCTACTTGAAAAGAATCACAACTACCAAAAGTGAATTTAATATTGCAAGATTGCCACCTACCGAAGAAGCTGCTATTCATCATCTTCTTCACGTACATCTACAATGTTTGTTGGAAAACTATGAACACCAATATTGCCAATCCCGAAGAGTGAGGTTGGAAAAAAGTAGGAAACCAACTACAGCCCATAACATGTGAAATGAGCCCTGCACCAGAGTTATTAATAAACATGATCCGCTGTACTTGCAAAACGGATATAAACGAGTCGTGTGGTAGTGATAGATACACCTGTCGATGTTATGGTGTGGAATGTACTGTGATATGTTGGATCTGTTCTTGTAGTCATTGCACAGATACAATAATGCACGGAAAGAAACCGATTTAGAAAAAATTGAAGAAGACTATTAGATTTAGCTATTCTAAGATGTAAGACTGATGAAATCATATGCATTTGTGTACGATATTTTATGTTTTTTTTAAATCATTTCCAGATGGCGGCCAAAAAACGCATTTGGCATACTCAGATTTTTCTAAACTTTCAGTATGTCAAAAAGATACCAAGAACGAACTAAAAAATTCGAACCCTGTCTTTGTGTCTCTATTCTATGCGTGTATCTACTGTACTACCAGTGCATAACGAAAAGATATGAATAAAGAAAAAAATGATGTAAAGTAATCAGAAAAAATATTAAATTATTGACGGGTTTTAATCAGGCCTGTAGCCAGAAATAAATTATAAGGGGTACTCATCGGATTTCAGTGGATGCCTGTTCCTTTATAATTTAAGAAAATATGTAAATTACTTCTAAATAGACAATATTGGAATTTCCTTTGAGGTACTAAAATGTTCCCACTCTCCTGTAAAACCGGGGGGGGGGGCATTCCTCAGCGCATTCGCAGTGTTTTTGGAATTTTTCTCAATTTAGGAGGAGGTTGTATCAACCCCCGAGGGTTCAAAAATTACACTATTCATCCATATTATCTGAAAAATTCTGATCTGGCAAGCCTTCGCAAGTCTAGTACAGAGAAATCGAAAAATGGGGATGTTATATCTACTTAGGGGTAATTCGAGAGGGGCAGGAAAAGAAATATTGCCACTATCGTGTTCCCCATACTCTGAAATGGGGAGGGAGATGTCTTTGACTGCATTCGCAATACTTTAAACTAAATCTATGAAAAGGCGATGAAAGTTTATGAAAAGGATTCATACAGGGTGTAATTAGTTTCATGTCATTAAAAAAACTGGGGTAGGGAACGACAAGACAAACAAAAAAACCTTATATAACATGGGGTCTAAAGCTCATAGTTTTGGAGAAAAAAAAATAAACAAAAATTTCGCAAATTTTCAATAAAATCTTTTGAGAACTGCTGGAATATTGAGGTAGGTTTAGATTGTCGCGCGTGTCTTTGCCTTGTACTCTGACTCCCCCTTGTGCAATATTTTAGTTACTGTGGGTGTTTCGTTATGTACACGCGTCCAACCCGTCCCGCTGTTCGTTGATTTTGTTATTTTTGAATTTCGGGTCACTGTGTATTTATAGTTAAGATTTATTTTATTGACTTTACCGTTCAAGTCGTTAAATTCTTGATTACGTACAGACACAACTTACTTGTTCGTTCTTTTTGTATTCCGTTTTGGATTTTGGACCAAGTTTTTCTTCTATTTTTCTTTATTGACAACGTTAGTTGATAGTTTATTGTTTAGTGTTGAACGGAGTACGTATGTCCTTAATTCGACGTACCGAACTGTGTATTGATGCAGATGCAGAGGCTTCGAATAATTTACTTAGGTGGTAAGCTTTTAACCCAGGACACTCATTTATGTTACAAACGTTAATAAATCAAATTTAAATATTCTAAATTATTATTAACATTAATCCAATATTTTGTTCCAAATTAAGACACACATGTAAAGAAATGCTCTGTTTAAACTTCTATGGCCATTATTTGCTTGCAGTTGTGAAGGAAAAGATAACGAATTATTTACCTCTTTATAATTGCCTCAGTTCGGTTGAGGCGGTCCATCAAAAGCGGTCGATGATCCAAGGCCTTTGCTGTGACACCGCGTGTGACGCCGAGGACTGCACTTTTTTATGGCAATTTAAAAGTTATATAATTGGGAACTACAAGTCCATTGACCAAGAAAAGCAGTGGTTCTCTATTATTTTCTACATTAATATTTAAAAAAAAAATTTTAATGTTGACCTAGATCAGTTTTTTCAAAGTGCCCCTAGAGGGAAAAGTCATAAAGGTTTTTTGTTTGTCTAGTCGTTCTCCATTACCAGTTTTTTTAATGACATGAAACTGACTACACCCTGGATATTATATTGAATAACACATGATGGTGAAGCCTCACAAAAATCTGTATTCGTAAAAGACGAACCTATAGAAACTGATCTAATCTGATCTAATCTTGCCGCTACTTTCGGTTAGATGGTGATCCATAAAACTAGTTAGACGCAGCTGGATAAGAGTACCCTTGAGAATGAATCTGAAGTCTTATGAGAAAGAAGCATGGGATTTTGATCGCGAACGCCCACAGCTTATCTACTCATAAGAAACTAGTTTTTTGTGAAATTTAAAAAAAATTGTGCATGCCATCTCGAATCTATAAGTTACCGACAATGATCTTTTACTCGAAAACGTGAATAATAACTTGCTACATTATCTTTATAAGTGTTAGTTAATGGATTTTGATGAAACCTAGTGCAATGTGTTTGTAATGATGTTAATAAAAATGTTGAAAAAAGATTAGAGCAGGAAAAGATCGGAAGGGGTAGTAAACACCCCTTTTATCACCGGTTCTGCAACTTGTAGAATTAGGTCAAAAATGAAGAAGGAAACTATGTGTTTACCTTTTTTCGCCCAAAATGAGACGTTTTTATTCTGGTGAATTTTTTCGAGAAATGCTTGTTTTATTTGCAACTTTTCTGTAAAGTGCGTTTCCAACGAGTTTTTCCGGAAAAACATGAGAAACTACCCCTTTGAAATTGTAGCGCTTTGAAAATATGAGATTTAAATTTTTTTTTAAATTCGGACGTATGCATTGGAGCCTTCTAAATATTCTTTGTCTCTTGGAATTTTTTTGTAACTTGCAAATTTTTCGAGTTGCAAGCAGTTTTTCTCGATCGACAATGTACTACATTTTTTGCAAATATTTCAATTAAAAAATACATGAAAATTCAGAAAATGAGCGTAATATATATATTTTATAAAAAAATACGAAACCAATACATTTCATTTCTAAAGGTTCAATATAGTTTTTAAATTGAAAATGCAAAAAACATATTTAGTACATTATTTGTCGTGAAAAACTGCCTGTAACTCGGAAAATTAGCAAGTTACAAAAAAAATTTTCAAGACACAAAAATGTTTAGAAGGCCCCAATGCATATGTCTGAATGTTTTTCCGTAAAAACTCGGTGAAAACGTACTTTACAGAAAAGTCGCAAATAAAAAAAGTCTTGTATTTCGAAGACATATTCACGTGAAATTTTTCAGATTTTTTTCTCAACTTCTTTTTTTCTCTTCCCCTCTTTTAGGAATTTTCTAATGGCCATATCTCGAAAAATAAGCATTTTTCGAAGAAATTCACCAGAATGAAAACATTTTATTTTGGACCAAAGAAGGTAAACATATTGTTTTTTTTTTCATTTTTGACCTCATTCTACAAGTTAGGAAACCCATAATAAAAGGGGTGTTGTACCCCTTTCGATCATTTTCTACTCTAATCTTTTTTGCAACTTTTTTATTAACGTCATTACAAACACATCGCATAAAGTTTCATTAAAATCCATTCACTAGCATTCAAGTTAGAGATTTTAGTTATTTTAGCGCTACGTTGACTGGACTATTATCGCTTTTCGATTTTGGTATGTTTTGACATTCTTAAAAATTATATTTAAAATATTCTTTTGTAAACCATCTTTACTAATAATTTCAATTCAGATTTTGCATCAATGTTTATTACATTATTTATTGTTTTATTTAAGGACCAAAAATATATCTATTACATTCGGCCACCCTGCCAAAATCTTAATACCCACAACCGGATGTAAAGGTACTTGGCAAGAAATTAGGTACCTGGAGCACGTTGAAGTAAGGACTAATATTAATTACACCATAAGAGGAACTCTACAAGTGCATTTAGTTTCACCATCAGGTATAATTCAGTATTAGATTGGTTTTAGCTTATTAAGTTACATATTCACTTCTAGGAACTCAAGTACAGCTTTTAGCTACAAGGAAACTGGACAACAGTGACAGAGGTTTTGTTAACTGGACGTTTATGTCTGTTATGACTTGGGGAGAACCCGCAGAAGGTGTTTGGATTCTGACGGTGTCAGATACAGTAAGTATTGGTATAGTCACCAGCAGATTTATCGTGCTGGGAATTTTATTCAAAAATATATTAGTGCATTCTGTGAGTCGGATTGAACCTCGAAAAACACAAATATCACATCACCATCATGCTCAGCATCCTCGAGAACGGGGGTAACACGGGTTTGGTCGAGAAAGGCGGCCTATCCGTGTTTCGCCCCTCTCGGGGGTGGTTTTTGCTGTTTGGGGAGTTGGCGGGGGTCGAGGGAGGTCTCGACGTCACCATCATACATCCTCGAAAACTTACCCCCCGTTTAGCAGAGAGAAGATGACCTATCCGCCGTTTGGAGGGTTCGAGGAGGTAGAGGAGGGGTTTCAACATCATCATCATGCTCAGCTTCCTCGAAAATGGGGGTAACACATGTTAGGCTGGTAGGAGGCGGCGGATACGCGGTTTACCCCTTTCGGGGGTAGTTTTGGGCCGTTTGGGGCGTGAGGTGACCTCGGGGAGAGATTTACCCACCATCAACATGTTCATCATCCTCGAAAGGGGGGCGTGACTTAGTCTCGTTAGGCTAGAAAAAATTTGTATTCCTGTCCGAGTTACAGAATGCACTATATCTACAATTTATTTACTTGCAAATATTTGTTACTGTATAAGAAACTTAAAGGGAGACGAGAAATACCTCCGAAGCAACAGTTCTACATTTTACTGACGTTACTATTGTCAGTCTAACGTCGGTACTTGACGTAATTGCAACGTTGTTCCCATATACTAATTTGGACAATAAAATTGTTGGTTCGATGTTGGAATCCATCCCATTTTAGTCTGACCGAAGTACAGATATTATACCAGTAATTTCTTTGCATAAAGTAAATCGGCATCCATATACTAATATATCCAGCCTTATTAAGTCTCAACTCAACGTCGACCAGTTGAAGAATAATGGCCCCCACCGTATTTGGTTAATAACTGACCTTTAACAAACGTTCTTTAATATACACAAATTTGGCTTATAGGCAACCAACGTCTATTAAACGTTAATGGATTTAAATATAGCCTAATAGCTTTTCGAAGATGTAGCGACGACGTCCCATCAACTTACCTACGTGCTCAAATCATCGTCCGACTGCTATTTACGCCAATGTTGACCTTGCAATCGGTGCAAAAACAGTCGAACCTCGAAAAACTATTACTTGGGCCTTTAACGCAAGAATAGCGTGGTATCCCTTTTAATAAGCTATGTTATTTAATTTTACAGTGCTTCAGTAACACTGTTAATGCTTCCACCGACATCGGTGAATGCAATTCGGACATTTTATCACTATTACTTTCGATTCATTTCACAGGTTTATAAAAAAATTTCACCTCAGGATGATATCTTATGTATTTTGATGAATCCGATAAAAGCAACAAAAAAAATCTGACGAGATAATTTAGTTCTACAGCCTGTCAGTGGTCCCTGTGGGAGTGGTATTAGGTGAGAAAAATGCGATTATAATCACTGACAACAGCTGTCAATCGGCTGTCAAATGTCTTGGAATTATTGATAATTCAATAAAGGGCCAGGGTCATTAAGGATTCGGGTACGCCGAGCACGAATTCCAGGATGACACTGGATTGTCGCGTCATGACAGCTGCCAATCAGCTGTCAACCTTCGTGACAGCATTCGGAACCCAGGACAAGGCACAGATCACCCAGAAAGCTGAACACAAATTCCAGGTCCAAAGTGAATTCAAGATCGCTGAACATGAACCAGGCCTTAGGATTACGTAGTGACGCGATGTCAGCTGTCAAAAGCTGTGGAAGCATCGAACCAGCAAGATACGATGCCATCTCTTATATTTTGCCTTTATGGAATACGATTCCGTAATTAATCCCGACGTTATGATGGTTGTCAATTGAAATAGAGAAGCTCTGAATTCCTTCAGCCACTGTGGTGAGGAACTTGATCTCACTAGGTTGCTAAAAGCTTTGTTCTGGTTCTGGATCTCGATCTTCAAGACTGTACTCAGAAAGGCTAAGATAACAATCTAATGCACTCTCTTATCGGAATATTGGTAAGTATGTGCGGCATGTCAAGTCGCTTGCCTCAACTCTGGTAAAAGATGGCGACATAGTAATTTTTCTCCAGAATAGGGACACTAACACTCCGAGCATTTTTGACCCGTAGAATATTGGAAGAAAAATCGCAAGATGTAAAAGTTAATTAACAGGTAACATATTTATCAGTATGACATTCCAAATACCGCTGATCATCTTTTGTTTTACCGATTACATCGAAAATGACGTCGTCTCCGGATGGTCATTATTTGCTATGACCGTTTATTATGTAGATCAATTTCGCAAAAAGTATAGTTTGTTTTAAATGTTTGTTTTCTTAACCGCTTCTCAAATCACCGAGGTAACTCCTTGAAAATCCAGAATGATTTTGTGCTAGGTAAAGAGAAACGAGGCCCTACAGTTTATAGTGGAGTCCGAACCATCTTGGGGATAATTCCTATAAATAAAATTATTTCGTGGTATTTTGGATAAATTTAGTTGTAATATGGATCGGTTATCCAGGTTGGTATAATGAGGAGCTACCACTTGTACCTCCTCATGTTACTATTAATGTAAAATGATACTATTACATGGAATTGGATGGTATTTATTTATAGCTTCATAGAAAAGAGGAGCTTGTAACTTATATGGTGCTTGAAGATCTTCTGAAGATGATCTGTCTGTCCTTATATCACCGATTCTTCACTTAAACCGGTACGAATTATACAAACAACGTACATGGAATATGTTTCTAATATTCTTACGCTCAGTTGTAAAGGCACTGGACTTATTGCTAAATTGATCTACACAATAAAATATCATAGTAGCAACAAATGAAGATCCGAAGATGACAGAATTTTCGATGTAATAGGCAAAACAGACGACGATCAGAGTCTGGAATGTCATCCTGATAAATATGTTACCTGTTAACAAACTTTTACATCTCGCGACTTTTTTTCCAAGTTTATATTTTTTGGGTCAAAAATGTTCGGAGTATTAGTGTCCCTACTCTCCGGTATATTTCGGACAAAAAATACTATGCCTCCATCTTTTACTAGAGTTGAAACGAGCGACATGACATACCGTACGTAGTTCCTAATTTTCGAGAAAGAGAGTGCATTAAATTGTTATCTTAGACTTTTTGAGTACAGCCTTGAAGATTGAGATCCGGGATCAGGACAAAGCATCTACCAGCCTGAGGACATCAAGTTCCTCACCACAATGCCTGAAGGGATTCAGAGCTCCTCTCTTCCAATTGACAGGTATCATAATGTCGGGAACAGTTACGGAATAGATTTCCATGAAGGCAGAATATAAGAGTTGGGACCGTATCTAGCAGGGCCGATGCTTCCACAGCTTTTGACAGCTAACATCGCGTCACTACGTAATCCTAGAGACCGGTCTGTGTTCAGCAATGTTGAATTCACTTTGGCCCTGGAATTCGTGCTCAGCTTTCTCGAATGCTAGAGGATCCGTGCCTTGTCCTGGGTTTCGAACGCTGACACGAGTGCTGACAGCTGATTGGCAGCTGACACACGTTCTCGGGTAATGTCAGTGTTTTAAGTCGAATATTTCCTCACTTCTTGCCCCCACAGAGGTTGTAGAACTAAATCGTCTCATCAGTTTTTTCTTTGCTTTTATCTAATTCGGCGTATCAAAATACATAAAATATCATAGTCCAGATCCAGATTTTCCTTTTTTTGTAGACCTGTGTTTTAAGTTGTTGAATCGATCCCTAACACAACAAGCGTTACTGTTGAGATGTCCCATATAAAGTGACGGATAAAATTGTTTATTCAACCAAATTGAAATTTTTAGGTGGGTCCAGAAGAAAACAACGGAGACGTTGGAGAAACAACTCTGATACTTCATGGAACCAAACAGCTTCCGCACCATATGCGATCCGGACCGCGAAATTATAATCATAACTACAACAGAATACACAATAGAGTGGGAGCGTCTCATTCCCAAACAATTCCTGGAAGATATGACACCAATGGAATGGAATATTATAATGTATTTAGTGACAAGAATGGCATACCGGACGATTTACTAGGAAACGAATATGTTTATCAGGCCTTTTAAAATGTTAACTGTCGTTGAACTAAACGATATAAAAACAATAAAAAATTAGTTATGTGTTATTTGTTTTATTTTCTGGTCAATTCCTGGCTCCATAGGAACCCTAAGGTGAAAAGTCATGAGAGGCTGGTGAGAAATAGAGGCTGCCTTTAGGATAATAGATCATGGGAACGCAAAGAGAGGTTGGGGGATAATAGCGGGAATGCCGTAAGATGGTAACAAATGGAGGAAGATTATGGCAAATGGGGAGAAGACGGTGGCAACTGGTGATAGAAGATCGTGGAAAAGCAAAAGAAGATAGCATTCGCTATTCATAGGAAGATTTTGAGAAGAGGGGGAGAAATGGGCAGGAATGGAAGGAAGGGCTGTCACAAGGGGTGCTAAAAGTTTGTGTGGACACTACGAGAAAGCGGAAATGTGGTAGGGAGAGGAAGAAGATGAGGAGAGATTATCGCAAAATGACAGAAGACGGTGGGAAAGGACGAAAGGCGGTAGGAAGGTGGTGGAGACGGAAAAGGATCCATGCGAACAGGCAGAAGGTAGTTTATAGTAAAACAAACTGCCAATAAAAATAGTTTATTTAGTAAAATTTATAATTAGTATAGGATTGTTATAGTAATGGAGTCTACACAACAAAATGAAGTATTAATAAAATGCGACTTTTACAAAAAATAATCAAGTAATACATACGATATTGTAGCTCTTTTCATAAGAAAGATAATAAAGTTATTAATTTAATCCTTAGTTTAAAAAATATCACACGAATTTATATTCATACGAGACAAGTTTACGAATGGGAAGAGTCAGAGACACCAGATGCAGATCTATTGGCTCTGACAAGAGTTACAATAAAGTTAACTTGAGAAATTTGAATTGCTTGAAGAAAGATCCTAGCCATATTAACAGAAAGAACAGGCATATTAAAAAAAGTATTCGTAGTTCAATAAATTTTCAAAGATTAACGTCCTTGGTAACGATTACAATAAAAACATGTTCTAAAAATACACAATTCCACGTACTTATATATTTCTTAATTCACTCTATAAATTGGACCGGAAAGGCAATAGGATTAAGGTACGATTATGTTTTGAGCAGTGGCCATCTACTATGATATGGGACGAAATTATTGGATTGAACAAACTATATTAAAATTAGTATTTATTTAACAAGAATGAGTTTCAACTCAAGTCTTGTTTGAATCAGTTATACCTAGCAATTTTGTCTTGCAATGCTAATCAGTTTGTCTTTAACCTTTAAACATATTTTTTTCTATATACAGTTTTAGTCTAGCCCATGAACGCTCAAAATGGGGGGAGGTTCGGAACGGAATGTTCAACATCAGAGCTGTATATGGAGTAGTTTAGAGGTAAACATACTGAAAGTTCTCCAAAGTACGAGGTGAGCGGAGTCCAGGGGGGGCACATCGAACGCTACTTTTTTAGTTTTTCGCTTATATCTCGAGAACAGTGCATACTATTTTCGAAAAAAGTGAAAAAAAAATAGCTTCTACGTGCCTCTCTGCATCTCGCTCATCAAGTCGGTCCGGGTATTCTTAATATGATTACCTTCTAACTACCCCAACATAGCCCTAATGTCAAAAATTCTGTTCCGCACCATATCCGCTACACCCTCTTCATTGCTGAACTATTTAGAAACATTATATTTCATTAGTTTTATTAATTTTATTTTACAATTTTATCTATTTTCACCAAAAGGAAAACAACGTAATTACAACAGAACAGGCGATCCAATTTGGAACTGAGTTCCTCGAAGTTCTTATGAGGTCCCCGTAATTCATTTTTGTTCATACAATAAATTTGTTTTATATGTTGACAATTAATGATATTTAGATGGTTTAGTCTTCTAAACATCATCTCAATATTCTTGTCTTGTTAGATTAGTAGGTCATTTGAAATCATCTACCCCACTCCCTCCTGAACCACACCCGTTCTGTTCTGGTAAAAACCTGACGTCCGTAACCAAATCTTTGACAATTGGTTAAAGCTCCAGACAAATATAAGGTATAACATACGTACATACTGAGTGGCACAAGTTATCATATGAAAAAGAGATATCAGCAGTGTCGACCAGGTAAACGAGTTTCAATAGTAATCACTGATATAAAGTATGATTTTCCTAACAGCAAAAAATGTCTTTTGGTACTACCTCGTCATCTAGAAGCCTAAAATTGGCTACAGAACTCTTTGGATTGATAGAAAAATACCAAATCAGGAAAATTCAGCAAGGTGGATCCCATATGGTGACCTCAAGCAGAGGGTAGCTGTTCCCGTTTTAACCCAAAAGAAGCAGAAAGTTAAATTTTAAGTCCATATCGTAGCAAGAGATCTCAAGAATCGAAAATTACTAAGGGATTACGTAGAGGCCGAACCATAGACGTTGGTTGAAATGCAAACATATTTCGTCGGTGTCGCCTATAACTTTGATTAACATAGTGGTTTCTTAAAGGCCAAACTAACTATTAATATCAAACCCAGAGAAAATCAAGAGAAGAATTGCTCAGAGTTTGAAATAAAATTCAATAATGATGTCTTAAATGCCACGCTAAGGTTGCATAAGCATTTCCCCCACTTTTATATACCTCTTCTTCATTCAGGTCATAATACATTGTCTTTGACACTACAGAGATTTTATTGTAGGCTGAAGAGGTAAAAGTGGAGATAGCAATTTGTTTCGTCAAGAATATTATAACTAAAAATTATGAAAGAATGACTTGATATTCTCAGCTGTTTAGGAGACAATTTCATTAGGTTTCTTTTGATCTTAGAGCTGCTTTTAATAGCAGTAAATGATAACACAATGAGTCACTGAGATGAAAGCTTAGAATTCATTAAACACATTTAATTTTTAATTTGGTTTAAACAGGGAGTGATGAGGACTAAAAAGAAGTTGCAATTCTAACACATCTCATATACAAATACATTTCACATATGACTCGAATAATCGTAATGCTTTTATGAGGCAGAAAACGACAATAAAAGGTTGTAGGCCAACTATCATAATCGACCGGTAAAATTGTACAATTTAACGAGGAAAAGCACCACAAAGCCAATGCCAAGTCAACAATGATGCACATTATACAAAGAAAAATGTCTAAAGTGATATATTAAAATTCTACCTTAACGAGAAATAATTACAAAATAAGAGCTGTGTTGGATTGCGCAAATTCTTGAGAAATGGGAAATAGAAACGAAAGTTTTAATTCTATCGAACAAGAAAACAATCAAAACTTTCAAATATATCCTTCAGAAATTCGAGAAGTGAAAGTCGATTGTTAGGCTAATACATGATT
Source organism: Stenurella melanura (assembly GCA_963583905.1). Taxonomy (NCBI): domain Eukaryota; kingdom Metazoa; phylum Arthropoda; class Insecta; order Coleoptera; family Cerambycidae; genus Stenurella; species Stenurella melanura. The sequence goes on from OY757317.1 coordinate 10,735,496, forward strand.
AAACATACTCGGAATGTGTTCCAAAATTACCATGGGTGTTATGTAGATTTAGATATGCTTATTAATTACGAGTGCAAGACAATTTCTGTTGTATTTCAGTCGCAAGAGAATAGGCACATCTACAATTACGAAACCACTAACCACTAACTCTATAAATTACCTAATATTACGGATTAAGTCCAAGCTTCAGTTATGACTATATAATTTTGAAAACATAGCGGTATAGCGCATAGAAAAAATATAAATTATTAAAAAGACGTAAAGAGACCTGTATCCAAATTTTAAAGAAATGTAATGAAACACAAAAAATATTGGCTTGGAAAATGCAGCGAAATTTGGTCTTTCAAAAACAACTATGCCTACCTAACGAAATGTTAGCACGTTTGGAAAAGCAGAAAAGGCTAATGTAACTTTCATACGCATACATTTAAAGCTAGCTACAAGCGACCCAAAATTCTCTCAAATTCAAATTTTACAGGCATACGCGTCAGAAAATTTGAAGCTTTTGGGACCAGTCAATTATCACAATCACCTTGCTGTTGTATGAAGTAGAGATCGTACGATCTTAAAGTGTCCCACTTGCCATGGCTGATGCAGTAATCTGATTTGTTTGATATGCAATAACTAGATGAATTCTGAGCGTCATAACCTTATAGATATTAAACTTTTCTAGTCAATAAATACAAGTATCAATCGAATTCAGAACTTTTCGTCGATTTCCTCCTCGATCTTCGTGCGATTTTGTGCTTCGAGTCGGCAACTGATTTTAAAAAATTTCACGTACCTTCGCATCTGTTCAGGACACCGACTCTACACAGAATCGATAACACTGTTAATTTCAAGACAAGCAGAGAAATACATTGATGGTCATCAAGAGACAGCGAGAGGCAGCAAAAAAGCAATCGAGGTAAGTAGAAATTTTCCTTTCTCCCCTTTAACGTCTTTGAGAGTTATAGCGAGCCACTCTGAGAGTGAGAAATAACCACCAAATAGGTACTAAGGAGGTAAGATCACACAATGTCTGTCTGTTTGTCCTCAGCGGTCACTCCCTATAATCTTTCTCAAAAAGGGTTACGAAGAAACGGTTTTTTTTAATGTTTAAATTATAAATGGATAAAAGCTCATTATAAAATACGTAGTTCACAGTTTTACTTCGATGCTAAAAATGGATCTTATTTCAACCTAAATTTCAACTAAAGTGGAACAGCAAAGAAGAACGATTAGCCACATGCAAGAACGTGTTGAATATTTATATACACACATGTATACATACACATATAAATGGAAAAGTATGTAAAAATCTGTAATTTCTTTAAAAATCTGTACCACTCTCCTCGGATATGTCTTTATTAATTTGACGATTACTCATAAGATATAGATTAAATCTTTGATTTAACATATGCTGCAATGGCGGCATTTCTGCTTATGGCCTTTTCGTCTTGTTTCATTGTCTTGATCGATTTTCCTACGAAGGGCATCTAAAATTAAAGGAATTATAAAACACAGATATTTAGAAAATTATAACGGACATTTAGGAATAGCAGTTAAGTAAGCGGAATATAATATTGCAATATTGCAGAACTATTGCAACATTGCAAAACTATTGCAACATTGCACGACTATTGCAACATTGCAAAACTATTGCAATAATGCAAAACTTTTGCAATCACTTTTAGACCAACATAATTGTTTTGAAATAATCTTCCTCACTAACATGAGAAATTCATATTCGCAATAACTGGGTGTTTACAGCTTTATGTCAATTTTTTAGAAGACCTGGTGAGGGTTTGTAAATTAAATAATACGTAGTAAAATGACTATCTAAATTTTACCCCTGATTTTGCATTTATTTATTATTGATGTCCTCTTTACCTGCTAAAGGCCTTCTTCCTATGGCTACTAAACTTTCATATAACTCTTTTACTGGATTTACGTCTGGTCCTAAACCATGTGCCCATATTAACAGCATTCGAAATCCATGTTCCTTATAGCTTGATGGCCCTGCAATTACATGCGTAATCAGTATGAGAATTATATCCCAACTAGCATACGTTGCCTTTATAGGCGTTCTAAAAAATCTTTTTACGAATATTACTAATTTTCTTTTAAAAACTGCTTTGCAGCTATTATATTACTGGTTGGGAATGGCTAGCGTCAAAAGTATGGCAGACAGAGATCAGATGGGAAATGGTGATCTCGGAAAAATAAACAGACAACATCTCGCAGTCGAAACAAAGAATAACTATTACTTTGCAGATTGTTTAAGTGGTTAAAGATCGTTTGTAAACTACCCTATAAACAGTTGTTGTTGAGAACTACATCTATTGCTATGTTTACTATAATACCTTCTTATTCAAACATAAAAGAATAAAAAGCAATGAGGAAAAAATTGCTGGTCTAGAATATTGGAAATTATGATTCTTTGACTTCGTGTTCGAAGTCTATTTATTTTGTCATAATATTTGTCACTAGATTGAATTAATTAAAACAGCCCACTTGCACCGCTTTCATTTTAAGCGACGAAAAAGTCATCAACGCTTACTTTTACTTCCCTCGCATACCGAAGGGAAGTATTGTATTCGAGAAAAAATCACCCTCCGAGATTTTTTCGGATTCTGACGTTTCAGAACACGTAAATTCCGAAAATATAGGTTTTTCAATTCCGTCAGTCTGTCTGTCTGTCTGTCAGACAGACAGGCAGGCAGACAGACTGACGGAATTGACTGTCTGTCTGTCTGTCTGTTAGTGCATTAACTGTACTCTGTTGCATGTTTTCTTTAATTGATAGTTAACGTGTGTATTTAAGGGAATCTTGTATTCTGCTAACTTACCTTTATAAAATTATAACCTTTCGACTAATATCAAATATTTGTTTTGTTCAGAGACAACTCTGTTTCTGTACATGTGTGCATTCACCGCTATTTATCTTTTTACAAGATTTTTATAAATATGAAAAACCATGAAAATACTAAAAGAGCAAGTAGATCCGCATATACATAAGGGAATTGTCATGCTGTGCATGAAGAACTCAAAACCAAAAAAAGTTAATATAGTGGAGTAAAACTAAGAGTATAAATCACCTAATAAGGAGCTGTCTTACTATAGTAATCTTATTACTGGAACTTGTAAATATTACAAGATGTTTAGGAAAAAGTTTGGATTAAATCCGTGCGGTGGAGAGCTTTTGTTTAAACAAATGAATGTTTAATATCGTGTTTTTTCGCACTTTCTCTTCAATAACTCTGGTTCTATGACTCTTATCGTAATAATGAAAGACAAATAAATTGTTCACGATGAAATTGCGAAGAAAACTAGATGTATCCGAACTCTCTTGGTTAATTGGTTAAATTGCAAAACATGAAAACAATTGTGGATGGCCATTTCTAAACAAATGGTAATAACTTAAACAATAATGCATTAAATATAACCAAATTTTAGAAAAATATGCCACTAATGGAGATAAATTATGGTGCTAAATTTCATGTCGAAATGTTTATAACAACGGCTCAAAATCAATAACAAAATCGAAAATTGAACAGTTGGCCGCTTTTGGGCATTAAGTCGTACAACAATTTTTTTTCTTCAGATTGTTGATTATGTTATGTGCTTTTCAGCGGCGCCAAGAAAAACATTTTTTGTATTTTTGAAAACCATATTTTTAAAATTTGTTTAATTTTTACTTCCCTCGCATACCGAAGGGAAGTATTGTATTCGAGAAAAAATCACCCTCCGAAAGTTTTTCGGATTTTGACGTTTCAGAACACGTAGATTACGAAAATATAGGTTTTTCAATTCCGTCAGTCTGTCTGTCTGTCGGACCGTCTAAAGGGAATAAATAGTGAAAAAAATTTTTATTTCTCAAATTTAAAATTTCCACGTTTCATGACATGCTAAACCTATTTCAGAAAGAAAAATTTTTGAAAATTTTTTTACCACTAAAATAGATGAAATTTTTTTTTTACTTTGTTCAAATTTAAAATTTCCACGTTTCATGACATTCTAAAGCTATTTTTGAAAAAAGTTAAATTTTTCTTTTACCATTTTGAAAATTTTTTTACCACTAGGTAAAATAGACGGAAAATTTTTTTTTGCTCAAATTTTAAATTTACACGTTTTTATGGCATTCTAAACCTATTCATACAAATTTTACAAACATTTTGAAATGTTTAAAAATTTTTTTGAAAAAATTTTGAATCTATTTATAACTACTTACTATGGAATAGATGAAATTTTTTTGCGCAAATTTAATATTTTCACATTTAATGACATTCCAAACCTATTTCGGTAAAAAAATTAAAATTTTTTTCGCCAACACTTCAAAAGTTTTTAACCACTCAAATAGATGGAAAAATATTTTTTCTTTGCTCAAATTTAAAATTTTCACGTTTCAAAGACCACTACTATAGAATAGAAGGAAAGTCTCAACGTTTCATTATAAGATTCAGAAGAAAAAAAATTTGAATTTTTTTTTAACATTTTTGAAAAATTAAAAAAAAAATGATATTTTTTAACCACTACTATACTTCCACTCCACTGCGTGAATGTGGAATTAAAAATGTGACAGATGGCAATAATATTTGGCATATGCATCTATTATACTTTTATTGAAAAATGTGCAGGGTGGTCATCACAAGAAATAATTCAGTCATGATGGACGGTTAATGTAGAAATTAAATTTAAAAAAAATCAACTTGACATTTACTACTACTCCACTAAAAAGTAGACACCTTGCAGGTTCAACCAAGTGTCCCTCTGGACTCCAATAACTAGCATGCATTCCTCTGGGCCTCTACTAACCGCAAGACGTAAGTCAATCGTATTTTTGTAATAACCAGAGATCGGATTTTGTTGCAGTGTAGACATACCTTTAGATTATTAGTAATCCAGACTTAACGTAAAATGTAGTGAAGTTAGTTGTAGTCGTATGTAGAAAATATGGTAATGGAGTACTTGTAGTGTTGTTATAGTTTTTTCAATGTGAATACTCTTGTTCTGTTCTAAATAAAAAACTTACTGAGAGACATTCTTCGATTTCACTGTGTTAAAATAATTATGCTAAACTGTTAGCGTTACCCCAAGAGGTTATGGGACCAGTAAATGAAAAAGTTTTGTCTTTCTGTTGTTGACTCTGAAGCATTGTAACTGTTTGTTTTCTTCTACCTGTGTGCCTTTATTTTGGTTGGAAAATATGGCGTTGTTGGTGAAAATGGACCGAATAGTAACTGACAAGTTGGAGGGCAGTTCAAATTGGGTATCGTGGAAATTTGATATTGATTTACAGTTTACCCTTCATAAGGTGATGGATATTATCACAGGGAGTCTTGTGCGGCCCGAGGGTGAAACATTAACAGAAAATGATAGAAAGGTCATCAAGGAGTTTGAGGAAAAGGATGCTATAGCAAGGTACATTATTGGTTCTACTGTATCGCAGGAGCCAAAGCAGCATATTCTTACATGTAAAAACGCTAAGCAAATGTGGGACACCCTAAATTCAGTTTATGAACAGAAAAATGACAGAAGATTAGATCTACTGTATTGTGAACTTTTTACTTATAAGAAAGATGCTAGTGATACTATAGCAATGCATGTATCTAAATTGCAAAGAATATTTCAACAATTAAATGACGAATTAAAGCATGATAGTTATGAGTTACCTACCTCTCTGTTGCTCAATCGAGTGTTGAATACTTTGCCAAATGAGTACTTAGAATTCAAGAATGCTTGGGAGTCAGTTCCCATCAAAGATAGAGACATAAACAAACTCACAGAGCGATTAAGATTACATGAGCAGCGATTATTGGACATGCAAGGAAAAGAAAATTCAAAAGATGACAATATGGCACTTATTGTTAAGAACAAGAAATCAGTGATATGTAATTTTTGTAAGAAACCTGGTCATATAAAGAAAAATTGTTTTAAGCTGAAAAACAAACTTGAGGCGAAAGCTGATGTTCCAGTACAGGGACAAGCCTTTGTGTGTTCCACCACTAGTAGTGACATGTGGATCATTGACTCTGGTGCATCACACCATATGACCTCCCACAAGGAATGGTTTTTTGATTACAAATGTTTTGAGAAACCAATCCCTTTAAAAATTGGTGACGGTGGTCAATTGTTGGCATATGGTGAAGGCACCATTAAGGTGCAAATGTCTGTATCTGGAAGATGGCATGAAGGTTATCTAAAGAATGCATGGTATGTGCCTGACTGCACACAAAATCTTTTTTCGTCAGGATCAGCTTTGGAAAATAATCTCAAGGAATTTGCAGACTCGCAGAGAAGAATTTTTAAGAACAATGAAGGTAAAGTTGTTGCTGTTGGAGTGAAGTGCTCAGGTGGACTGTACCATTTATTAATGAGAATTATATTGCCTGATAAAGCTTGTTTGACTTCACATGTGACTGAAAATTTGCAGACTTGGCACGAGCGACTTTGTCATCAGAGTTTTAGACACACACAGAAGTTTTTAAAAAACAGAGGCATTCTCGTATCTTCACCATCCGAAAATCAACCTTGTGATGGCTGTATGTATGGAAATCGAATGCCATTTTCGTCGAGAGAAGTTCGAGCAACATCGCCTGGAGAGATTGTCCATGCTGACGTCTGTGGCCCAATACCTACCACTTCTGTTGGAGGTAATCGTTATTTCATTGCATTCAAGGATGATTTTACAAAGTACAGGAAAGTTTATTTTTTGAGTCAGAAATCACAAGTGAAAGATATGCTTTTTAAATATTTATCAGAAGCAAAAACAAATGGATACGTGGTTAAAGAATTGTTGACAGATGGTGGAACTGAGTTCATAAATCTAGACGCTCAAAAAATACTTAGTACTTTTGGTGTTAACCACAGAGTTGTTATGCCATATACACCTCAACAAAATGGTGCAGCAGAAAGGGAAAATAGAATTCTGATGGAAGCAGCCCGAAGTATGTTATATACAAAAAATTTAGATAAAAGTTTGTGGGCTGAAGCCATCAGTACGGCAGTATATGTCTTAAATAGAACTGGTCCTTCAGGTATCGATGAAAAAACGCCATATGAATTGTGGTTTAGAAGGCAAGCCGATATCAACCATCTTAAAATTTTTGGAACGAAATGTTTCGTTCATGTCCCTAAGCAAAAACGTAAGAAACTTGATAAGAAGGCAATTAAGGGTTTCCTAGTTGGGTATTGTGGTGATAAGGACGGTTTTAGAATATGGTCAGAAGAAGGTAAAATTATAAAATCTAGAGATGTAAAATTTTTGGCATAAGATATATGTGTTGATATTTTTCCTGCGATCGATGACTCGAATAAAAAGGTGTCGGATGTGGACGTGTCGTCTTCCACTACCGCAGAGATAGTAGTAAACAATTACTCGGATGATAAAACACCACAGAGAGTTGCTGCCACAGTAACACAATCAAGAGCTGAAGAACTGGAACCAGATAACACACACCGGCAAGAGACAAGTGAGTTGAATTCTGCAGTTCCATTTGTGGATTGTTGTGGTGAAACGTCTGTTCAAGATGATGAAAGTGTAGCATTGCATGATCCTTTGGGAGACGTTGAAGAGTCTGGCATTGCTGGAAGTGATGCTGGTGTTAGTGAAAATCAGTGTAGAAGGTATCCAGTGCGTGACAGAAAGTTAAAAGTGTTTGATGATCATTACACATATATCTGTAGCGAAAATATTGTTGAAAGTGGCGAGTGTGTCGACATCAATAACTTGCCAGAGTGCTGGAAACGTGCGGTAAATGATGAATTGTTAGCTTAAAAGGAAAATAAAACATGGTCTTTAGTAGATTTACCACCTGGTACAAAGCCTATCGATAGTAAATGGGTTTTTAAAATTAAACAAGATACTAATGGTAAAGTCATTAAATACAAGGCTAGGCTTGTAGCGAAGGGGTATAATCAAAGATTTGGAATTGACTATTATGATACTTATTCACCTGTAGTAAGAAATACAACTTTGCGTATTTTATTTTCCTTAGCCATACAACTAGATCGGTTTATGTTTCATTGGGATGTTGTAACTGCATTTCTGCATGGCATTCTTAAAGAAAATGTATACATGTATCAGCCTGCAGGAAGTGTAGTTCAAGGACAAGAAAATAAAGTTTGTAAGTTGAACAAAGCCTTATATGGTTTAAAACAGGCATCTAATGCTTGGTATCATGAAATAGATAGGGCTTTGATTAACTTTGGTTTTGTGCAGTCTAAATATGAGCCATGTCTTTACATTTTATCAAAAGGGTCTAATTGCCTAATTATAGCAATATATGTTGATGACATGTTCATTTTTGGAAATAACGCAAGGTGCTAAAGAAGCATTATTTCTAAAAAATCTGATTAATGAATTTAGCTTTAATGTCTCTGATAATCCAGTCACTCTATTTAATGATAATCAGTCAGCACATAAAATTGCGTCAAACAAGATCATAAGTGGACGCACTAAACATGTAGACGTGAAATACCAATTTATTAGGGATGCTGTGTCAGATAGAAAAGTTGTCTTAAAATATTTATGCACAGAAAAAATGGTTGCAGACATAATGACAAAATCCTTACATGCTCCAAGGATTAAACAGTTTCTGGAACACTTGTCATTGTGTCAAAAATCATAATGCTAGACTTGTGTTAATAGATTTTTAAATATTTTTTTGTGTATCATGTAAGTCTGGATTAAGGAAGGGTGTTGCAGTGTAGACATACCTTTAGATTATTAGTAATCCAGACTTAACGTAAAATGTAGTGAAGTTAGTTGTAGTCGTATGTAGAAAATATGGTAATGGAGTACTTGTAGTGTTGTTATAGTTTTTTCAATGTGAATACTCTTGTTCTGTTCTAAATAAAAAACTTACTGAGAGACATTCTTCGATTTCACTGTGTTAAAATAATTATGCTAAACTGTTAGCGTTACCCCAAGAGATTTACCTAACGAATTCCAGGGATGGCTTTTGCAGATATTATATACCGTAAACACGTACTGAAACATTCCCAAAGTATAGAAACATACCAAATTAATTGTATTTAATTTTACAATGTCAATGCATAACTAGTTTTATTGAGAAACGTACTATATTTATTTATTTATTTATTTATTTAGCATGCACTGCTCAACAGGTATAACCCATTTACAGAGCAGGACGGATACATAGAAACAAAATATTAAGTATATAAAATATACATTAAAGAAATATAAAGTACTCCTAAAAATAACATAATATTATAACTAAAGAAAAACAAATATCAAAGACAAGAAATATAAAAATACACATTATAAGATAAGCATAATAATAAAACTATTTAAAAATAGAATCCAAAGAAAAACAAAGAATCAATGGCTATAAAAACCTTTTATGGAATTAACAGTGCAGCTGAAAATATAGAATTTGTCAAAATGTTTGTTGTAATTATGACACATTGAGATTAGAGGAGAAAATTTAAGTCTATTAGAGCGCGGAGTGGGAAGATAAAACGTTTGCATTATCCGAGTATTCAATGGGATATAAAATTGTAATTTAATTAAAAATTCTGGGCAATCGATTTTGTTATGTTAGATATGTAAAAATATTTGAGAGTAGCAAACCCCGCCTGTTCTCAAGAGTGTCCATAGAGAATCTACATAAGATTTCTAGATGTGGAAAACCAATTGATGGGTATACTCCATCACACTTGAACCACAATAATTTTACAAATCGCCTTTGTACTCTTTCTAGGCTATTAACATAAGTTACGTAATGAGGGTTCCAAATAAAAGCGAAATAATAATAGATTACTTTAAACTGCAGCAGATATGGTATAGTACTGGCTGTTTACCTGAAGCCCAATCTGAGGCGGGGAGGGGAGTAATTTAATAAGGTTACTCACACTCTGCGTCTCTCATACTGCAGATTTATTCGGACTGAAGTACTAAAAACGTGAAAATGTCGCATCGTACTGAACGACGCAAGCTACAGCAAATTTTTGGATTCCCGATATTTCCGACTTATATTTTGATGGTAGAGAACTGCAATACAAATATTAATTCACATATTTCTTCGGAAACCCACAAACTAGGTGGTTTTTCTTACAGCGACACGCAACGTAAGTTTAATTGAGAATCAGTGGAATTTATAACAGGATGTAACATATCGTGATCGAAACTAGACGATCCACTTTTCAGACAATTTTTGGAAAAAGTATTAGTAGCAAATATAGCAATGTTAAGGTGCCTTCTGAGTCTACACTAAGAAAAAAATATTTATTTACGGAGTGCGAAAATATTAGACAGAAAATTTCTTATGAGCTAATGGGGAGTACATCTGGCTTAGCGTGGACGAAACAATCTATGCTTACGGCTTCAAGGTAGCTTGTAATCGGCATTGAAAAATACTTGTGTATGTTAATTCAGTGTTAAATACGTCCCCTTATATTCCCAGTTCTCTTCGAGGAAGTGTTTATAATAAATTGACTTTGGATAATACGAAATTCGTGAAAAAGAATTTCGAGCTAAGATATTGTTTCATACATGCATGTAGATCTTTATGCGCTGACACATAATCACCTAAAGCCAACCCTGGTTTTACCACATATCCCATAGATAATTTCGGTCTCTGTGGCAAGTGGTAATCAATCGACAATAAATAAATCAGATTGATACCTCTTTGTCATGCCCAGTTACATCACCTGTAGGTTTAGAATGTCTGCCTCTGGAGTTCCACTAACCAGGATGTGTCAATTGCATTTTTGTATTCACTAAGTGAAGTTATTGATAAGAAAAATATTGATTGATGCAAATTTTCGCACTAACTGTAAAAAACATATCGATTTATTTAGTGAAGTTCCACCACACCGAAAATTTTTCATATCACTTTCGTTGTGTGCCTTGCTCTAAGGAACCGAATTAAAAACGTATGGAGTTGATACAAATGAGTCAGGTATTTGCACGTTGGCTGCTGTACTATCGCCATTATTAGAAAATAAACAAATTCCTTCATCCTCAATGAGAGTGAATACAGTAGCTGCTGAAAAATATCAAATTATCTAAATTATTAAAATGGTCACATATTTCAGATGGACCAAGATGCCAGAGCTCTCAGACCTACGTCACTTTAGCAAAGCTAATATTTTGACAATAAATAGTGTGATATGTATTTAAGAACGTATGCATATTTGCTAGCTTGAAAGGGGGGACGTTTGTATAGATAAGAGGTATAAAAAGTAGAAAAGAACCTACGTTAAAATATGATAGCTGGTTTTCATATATGTTGAACAGAATTTGCGTTTTCTTCATATAAACTCCATGGTAATGGCCCATGGAGTTTATAGGAAGAAAACGCATACTGATCGTTACCTGCATGCTACATCACACCACCACCCATAACAAAAGAGGTCGCTGATAAGAACTTTGTTCCACAGAGCTACAACAATATGTGACGAAAAGAGCAAACTCGAGGAACTTAAAAACATCCAACAAGCATTAAAAAAGAATGGTTACAAGCAAAGAGATATGTAACGAATTTTTAACAGACAGAGAAGAACAATAACTGAAGAAAAAGAACAACCTACAACATATGCGTGCTTACCATTCGTCGCCGGAGTCACGGATAGACTAAGAAGAATTCTATCAAAAAAGAAAATAGGTGTACATTTTCGAACAGTGAAGAAAATACAACAGTTGCTTCCCTCAAACAAGGACCCCATCCCTAAACTGTTGACGAAAGGTGTTTACCAGTTGGACTGTATATGCGGAAAAAGTTACATCGGACAAACAGTATTCAGTGCAGAATCAAGGAACATCAGAATGAACAAATGTTGGCCACGTGGTAACTTATCCGACAAAACCCTAATAAGTAGAATAAAAATCGTCCAAAAACTATATCATTGCGAAGACGAATATATACAAGATTTTGTTCATACAAGAATGTCTACGACAAAATATAAATTACTAGTGTAAAGCTTACCTCAAAACTAGCACGTGGCTGAATAGAGAAGAACATTATAACTTACCCAGTTTTGTCTGGACGTTGATAACTTGTTTTTAATTTCGATTAAATAGTCGATAGATTGAAATATAATTTTAAAAATATTTTACAACCATAAGTGAAATTAAAATCTTTATTGCGATACTAAAATCGATTCGCCTTAATTACACTAGACAACTTATTAGTTAAAGTTTCTGGAACAAAAGAGAGAATCCTTCTGTCCTGGTGCTACTTATAATTTAAGAAATATGTAAAAACTTATTTTCTGTCAGTGTACACACAAATAATTTGATATTTTACTAATAGTGGATTTGTTACCAACCTACGAGGTTTGCAAATGAAAAGCTATCTTTATTATCGACATTCTGAATTTATGAAACTGCAAAGGTGTGGCTTAAAATTATGTGTACCGGATGTCTCAAAAAGTTATTCCTGGTAACCCTTGATCATTAGTGTCAAATAGGGCGTAACAACCATGGTTTTAGGATTAATGGGTTATGCGTTCATTAACTCGAAAACTTCAATTTTCGTAGGTTTATTGTTATTCTTAAATTTGAAGTGACACATTTTGAAAATCAGGCTTCGTATCTGTTTGAAACTTCTCTAGAAACAGCCCCAATCAAGAATTTTTAGGCTTCGTTAAAACGGTGACTTCTACTTGGTCTTGAATGGTTTTGGCCCGTTCACTTACCGTAACGTACGATTAATTTTAATCATAATTTAAGCAACCAACTTTGGTGGTTTATATTAACGTTGGGTTAAAAATTAACGAGCAGTGCGGATTAAATTTTATATTTAACAAAGAGTTTAGTATTAATCCTCTGATATACACGGTGTAAACGGCTGTTACTCACACAAATTTCATTTAATAATGGGTTTCTAAAAAAGCTTAGCTCCCGGACTATTATGATTTTATATCATCAATGTCAACACACAGGAGTCATATAAAAAACTAAAATATCATCTATAGAATTATTTATATCAGTTTACGAGCAAGCGGAATTACGCCTGCCTCAATGATGAAGATTGAACGCTGTTATTCCCATTTTCCGTTTCACTTCGCCTTCTGGCATATACGGCTTGATTTTATTGATGTGTTACGAAATTAAATAAAAGTTGAGCGTGCACCATTATTGATATTTACTCATAAAAAATATATCTATTTGTTACGAAAATACAATGTGGTAGAAAACACATTTCCTCAAGAAAAATGAAAAACAAAACAAATATGATCTAAAATACAAAAATAAATTTAATAGAATAACAAATAAAGAGTTACTTATCCTAAACGTTAACAGATATATCCAAAAACAATTTCTGGATTGATATTATTCTGTTCTCGTCTCGTATACAATTTAAAATATTGCTTTGATTTATATTATAAGCTTTATAATAATTATTGTAAACTTTTGATGGAAATAGGCCAGCAGCTTATAAAACATGAATTTTTCTTTTAGTCGCCGTTTTAATTTAGATTAAATCATCCTCAGTTTTCTTCATATTATATACGTTTTTCCTTTCATATGTTTGCCTCTTCTCTTCTAAGAACCTAGTACTATCGTGGACAATAAATAATAATAAACTTTTTACTTCCCTCGCATACTGAAGGGAAGTATTGTATTCGAGGAGAAATCACCCTCCGAGATTTTATCGGATTTTCACGTTTCAGATCATGTAGATTACGAAAATATAGGTTTTTCAATTCCGTCAGTCTATATGTCTGTCTGTCCGTCTGTTGGTGCACTAACTAAAATACTACTTGACGGAGAACAGTCAAATTTGGTAGGCAGCTGACGCCACTGCCACCGAAGAAATGGTTAAACTTTCACTGGAAAATATGTAGGGTGAAAAGGGAATTTAAATTTGAAATTTCCACGTTTCGTGACATTCTAACCATATTTCAAAAAAAAAATTTTTTTTGAGAATTAACGAAGAAACATTTTGAGTACTTTATAAAATGCACGAAGGAAAAAAATGTTTTTGCTCAATTTAAATTTCCACATTTCGTGTAATTCAAAACACATTTCAAAAGAAAAATTTGTTTTGAAAATTTTAAAGGAATTTTAGTATTTTTAATTTTTACCACTACAATAGAACAGATGATGCAGAAAATTTTTTTTCTTCAATTTTAAAATTTTGACGTTTTTTGAGAATTAAAAAAGACAAATTTTGAGTTTTTTTTAATAAAATGCATGACGGAAAAAAATGTCTTGTTTATATTTAAAATGTCCACGTTTCATGACATTATGAACATGTTTCAAAAGAAAAATTTGTTTTGAAAATTTTAAAAGAATTCTTTTTAAATTTTTACCACTACAATAGAATAGATAATGGAGAAAACGCTTTTTTTCAAATTTAAAATTTCCACGTTTCATGACATTCTAAACATATTTAAAAAAAAAAATTGAAAATTAAAAAAGAAAAATTTTGAGTTTTTAATAAAATGCATGACGGAAAAAAAAATTTTTTTGCTCAAATTTAAAATTGAGATGTATAATCCCTCCACTAACAGTTACTGAAGGAAAGTCTCAGATAACAGTTTTTGTTATGGAAATCTTTATAATTATTGGACTACTATGTACACATTCGAAATGATTTCAACAATTTAAAATTACTAGCAAACATTATTAATGAACAAAAGTAGTAATAAATAAATAATTAGTGCTAGTTCAAATGCAAATCAGAAGTTTATTCAGTTATTAAAGTTAAGATTACCGTTGTACTGATGCTCGATGGCTTTAATTTGATCTTCCGTGAAAGCCCAGTGGCTGGCAAGTCGTTTCCACTCCCCATGACTAAGGTGTTTATATGCTAGTTTGTATAGAACTTCTCGCAATCTGAAAGAAATTGTGAATAAATATTGTTACAGTCAACTACATATATTTAATGCACAGAAAGAACCTCAAAGCTTTGCAGCTTAGGTATAGAGGGAGAGCGGGGCTTTGTTTTTCTAGTGAACGTTAAATCATGAGTATAATGTATTACTTAATATATAGAACATCATTATTCTCATGTAAAGTATGTTCTGGCATGATCACAAAATATGAAATTAACAGAAACACACCTTTGTCAATTATAGTTTCAAATTATTTTGATATAATTACCCCACTCCCTCTTACCGAAAATATTTTACGAAGTAACAGATTACAGTAAGTATGTAAACCCTACCGACGACAGATTGGAACTTAATGTTGTCATTGTATCATGAGATATCAAATTCGTTAATGCTCCACAAATATATGAAATATTGTTCCTATTTTGATACAAGCAAAAAAGTTATTTTCTTTTTATTTATCACAGTACCAAATAACTATTTATTTAAAGACAATGCTTTTAAATTTCTACTGTTATCGTGCAGATAAATTATAAGTACGGCCCTGCGGGATGTTTTATGTACACTAGATATATGTAGTCAAGCGTACCAATTTTAAGTAACAAAGCAACATGGAAGCAATTATTTTATGTCCACACGTTTAATTTGTACGTTGTGTTATTTTAACAAATATCAGATAGGGTTAAAGGAATTAAAATTACTTGCCATAAAATAGCGCCATGTTTGTAGAAATTGGAGACGGTATTTCATAGACTATAAAATACAAAATGAACGAGGCGGCTTAATGTAATATTAGAGGATTGAAAAAACAAGATTTTAAAAAATTTACAACTTTAACAACCGTTTCATGTCAGATATAAAAGAACTTTTCGTTCATACTATAAAGTATATTGTAGTACATTTCCTAAATTTGAAATATTTTATTACCGTTGTAAAGGCCTTCCTCATAAACTCCACAGCTTGAGAAAATCCGTTACGATCGACGTCATTGGCAAATTGCTTTTTATTAGAAATGTAACAAACGCGCGGGAAACTAAATGAGGAAAATATTTAAATTAATCAGGGTGCGAACCAAACCATAAATGGGATAAATCATTCCCCAAACTGTACACTAGATAGAAAAGACGAGATTTTTCCTTTTATTTTATGAATATGATGAGAAGGAACACAAAAAGGGTTTTTTCATCTGGAATAATTAGGTATCTTAGATATAGAATAGTTTCAGTATTAAAAGAATGTTTTATATTTAAGGTAAAATCATTTTGGCCATATTTACTCTGCAGGACCCCACCTGCCAGGCGGGTACCATTTCGGTACTTCATTTTTGTCGGCAGAGGACGCCAACTTCCAGAAGGCAGCCAATTATATGAACCGGGCGGGTCACACTCAATTGGTTAGAATAACTCCAAAGTACCCCCTTCACCCAAAAAAAACTGACGAGGATAATCCGTCAATTTAAGAAGACACTCTACGATCGGCCCTCGAGTGTGTTAAACGTGTCATACCTTTTACGTAGTGGTAATCTTTTTTTGTGTCACCGGGTTTATTTATGGATTTTGAGATTTTGTGCTAAAAAATAACTTATTGTCATTAGAGTTCAAATTAAACTTCGCCTCCTTCGATTTGTCGCTGGCAACTGGCGTTTTCTGCATGAGTTTATAATGCATAGTCTTCAGAAATAATTAACTTCATGCCCGTTAATGGTACTGTATTTTTGGCCTTTTTGGCAATCAGTTTGTGTTTTATGACTGCGGTCCAATTGGCACATTTTCTTATTTGTTTAACTTTAAGCTGCATTTTCTTTTGTTTTAATTTAAGTGTTAATTATTGTTATATTTTTCAAACCGATTATTTTCGTGTTCCTTTTGTGTATAAAAAGATTAAGTATGGTTAGATTTTCATGTTTTATTTAATTACTAAAATAGTGGAAACTAGAATCCTCGAAGTTAGATCACCGGGGTGAACCAACAGGCGTGACGAAAATTGGGGTAAGTTTGAACTATATCCTTTTAAGTGTACACAGATATCTCTGTGAAAGGACCACGTATAGAGAATATTCATGCATTGAAATATCTACGTGGCCCTATATGCAGAGAGGCTGTTAGTATAATCTTAGAGAAAGACCCGCTGGTGGATTGATGAGCATTCCTTGGTAGTCGCACATAGTGTAAAACTGATTTCATTTGACAGAGGTACGGATATAATCAATAAACAGTAGTGTAAGTAATAGTGTAAACAGGGTATATAGGGCTATTACATTATAAATAATTGTCTTATATAGGGTGACCCGGAATTAAACCGCCAAACATTCAGGATAAATTTTTCAGGTTACGATAGGACTTTTTTGATCTGTATAGTTTTTTCAAAAAATGTACCCCCTCCGAGCTAGAGCAAAAAGGAAAAAGGAGAGAAAAATGAGTCTCGTTTCATACCATTTATTATAAAACAGTGAAGTTTCGAAAATTCACAAAAACTGCTCGAAATGACCATTTCCAATGCAAAGTTCACACTTACGGACGACAGGCTGAGCATCTACACGGTACTCTGCTGGTGTGATCTTCCGGGCTATTTGAACAATCCTTTCCTGGAAGGCAGCTTCGTCCTTGAGGGGATCCGCATAAACCTTGTCCTTTACCGTACCCCATAGAAAAAAATCATAGAAGTCATGTTCTGAGAGCGAGGAGGCCAAGGGCGGAGGTAGTCTCGACTGCGACCGATTCATCTTCCCGGAAAATAGTCGTGCAATCATCAGTAGACTGGTAGTAGTGCATTCTGTAAGTCGGACAAGAACACAAATTTTTCCCCTAACCTAATAAAACTATGTCACGCCCCCGTTTTCGAGAATGCTAAATACGACGGCGGTGGTTAAATCTCTCTCCAAGGTCACCCCACCCCCCAAACGGCCAAAAACTACCCTCGAAACTAGTAAACCCCGTATCCGCCATCTCCTACCATCCAAACATGTGTTACCCCGGTTTTCGAGGAAGCTGAGCACGACGGTGATGTCGAGACCCCTCCTCGATCACCGCCAACCCCCCAAACGGCCAAAAACCACCCCCGAGGTGGGTTAAACGCGGATAGGCCGTCTTCACTCTGCTAATCCCATGTAACCCCTCGTTTTCGAGGATGCTGAGCATGTTGAAACCCCTCCCTGACCCCCGCCAATCCCCCCAAACGGCCAAAAATCACCGCCAAAAGGGATGAAATGCGGATGGGCCGTCTTCTCTCGACTAAACCCGTGTTACCCCCGTTTTCGAGGATGCTGAGCATGAAAAATAGATCGCTACCTCCCCTCGCTCAGCAAACGGACAATATAATTACACTCTTGTTTCTTACTAAACGGGCAAAATTATCATCATCATTTTTTAATTTTTTTTACGGAAGAATTTAATTCTGCGTCGACTGGCATAAAAACAAGAACTCAGTTACTGTTAATACCTACACGACTTATCTCGTTCCAACATCACCATTGAGCTTAGCATCCTCGAAACCGGGGGGGGGGGTAACACTAGCTTGGCTGGTAGGAGACGGCCTATTCGCGGTTTACTGCTTTCGAGGGTGGTTTATTGCCGTTTAGGGGTTGGCGGGGATCAATAGGAGTCTCCAAAACACCATCCTGCTCGGAATTTTCGAAAATGGGGGGTTTTCGCGGGTTTAGCCGAGAGAAGACGGCATATCCGCGTTTCACCCCTTTGGAGGGTGGTTCTTGGCCATTTGGGGGGTTTGCGGGGGTCGAGGGGAGGTCTCAACATCACCATCGTACTCAGCATCCTCGAAAACGATGGTGACACAGGTCTGACTGGTAGGAGACGGCGGATACGCTTAGGGGGTAGTTTTTGGCCGTTTGGGGGATAGGGTCACTTCGGAGAGAGATTTAACCACTACCATCGTGTTCAGCATTCTCGATAACATAGTCTCGTTAGTCTAGAAAACATTTGTGTTTTTCGAGGTTCAATCCGACTCAGAGAATGCACTATAGAGTGTAATAGGTTAGACATCCATCTAATGAAATCATCTGTTTACTCTATCATTTAACGTCATGTCGCATGTCGTCTAAGATTAGTTGAAAATCATTTTCTCAAAAATGAATAAAAGCGAGAGTATTTAAGTGTGGAGACAGAAAATTTAGACCTATGAATGAGTCGCTACACAATCTTTACACGAAAATTGATATTGAAAATGGCTATCTCTATCTCGTATGGCATGAAGATTTCCGTGCTTCCAAATGTGAGCGTTTTGTGAATTTTCAAAACTTCGCCAGTTTATAATAAATGCCACGAAACAAGACGCATCTTCTTTTTTGCTCTAGCTCGAAGGTGTTGACTTTTTCGAAAAAACTTTATAGATAAGGAAAGTCTTATTTTAACCTGAAAAATCGATCTTGAATGTTTAGTGGTTTAACTCAGGGTCACACTATATATGAAAGATCGCAGTACAGAAAACTAACCTTTCAGAATCCCTCCCTTTTCCGTCGTCTTTAGAATTTGTTCTCCATTTTCTACTTAATTTAGGCCTTAAACCTTCCTTTTTTCCATTGACTGCTTGTTCTTCCTGAAAAAAAGTTATTATTCTTCAAATTATAACCTCTAATTGTGAAAACATAGCTAGGGTGTACATGTAACCTGTGAAGGAGCACCGACAGGGTGGAGTAACTATAGGTAGAACAGGGATGTCCAGACTGAGATTTGCAAATAATAACTACACCTTAAATGTGTCAAGTAAAAATGAACTCATGCCAGTGGTGTAACTGTGGGAAGAGGGACTTTAGGTGGGTTTTCTAGCCTATCTACTTAGATTAACTCTAGATCAATCTTAGTAGCGGATTTTTTTTACTTTCCGTCGTTTTAAGCTCTAATTAAAACTCTTTGTGCTATGGATTTTTTAATTTAAATAATCCGGGTAAGAATTAATAGTGTTTACCTACATGAACTAGTATAGGTCTGTGTTAGCCATTTTTCTATTGTAACAAAAGTAGAATTAAGGGTAGTCAAGTACGGCCCTGTCGTGTATAACACCACCGTTATTTTTGCATTTCAAGTCTTTTTAATCCTTCAGGGATCGATACTTTAGTTTGAAGTAAATACCAGTCGTAAATAAATATCTAATTTATGTTGTCTAACTTCATTCGGTTTTATTAGATCTCCGGAAATTTGTACTTTTGGCTAGAGTAGTTTATTGAGGGTCGACATTGTAATAAAGTCCTATGAAAGTAATAAATAACTATCTAAATTATTTTATGTCTGAACAATTTATTTTGCTACAAGTCCTTCTAGGAACTGAGAATATTCAGACAAATTTTTTCATAAAATACAACGGCGCGTCGCGTCGAAGGGCCAAGGTAGATTTTCAGGAGTAAGGTAATCGATTCATTCCAGAAAATATATGTAATAATTTTAGTAGTAAAACTAGATTGGCCACTAAGGAAGGCCCTCCCGTATACAAGCAAAATAATTGACAAAGGACTTTTTTCATCTGCCCTACTGGTATAAATGTTAGATAGGGCAAATTAGGATATAATAAAAGATTAGGGATTGTTTACAGTATCATGTGATGCACATAGAGTCATTTTTCGTAAATCACATGGTTAGGCAACTTCAAATTTGAGTACAGTTTAACGTAGGGAACCATTGAGTTGGTGGAGGTTTCAGGGTGCACCACGCACTTATGAGAAGTCTTATTTCAAGGGGGCAAAATCAGCACTTCTGATTTAGCGTCTTTTCAGTCAACATCTACAGTGAATAATAAATTCCTGTATCGCGAAACCTTTTCAGTTTTAGAGTTTATGTAAATTTGTTCGGTATTTTGTCGGTTATAATGTAAATTCATGTGATGTAGTTAACCTAATAGTATTCGGCCGCGATTCACTTCAAGATTTGAAATTGCTGCATATCCCTTCATTTTCTTGCATTGCGGAATCATTGTTTGTTAATTTATTTCGGCGTCAAATGTTTGTGTTCTTGTTCCATTTGTTTTAATTATCTCTGTAAATATAGTATTTAAGTGTTTTGAGAAAAAATGTGTTTTATTACTCGACACGTAGAGAAATTCAATCTAAAATTCGGAAAGGTCCGTTTGTGAAATATCCTGTTTGTGATGTACAGGAAAAGAGATAAGACCACCTAAAAAGGAGAAGGTAAGCACTGTCTCGATTTTGATTAATGTAAAATAATAACGACGGAATTTAATTGAGACACTCCGTACTATATCAAAGCCTAATTTAATTATATAATTACGCGAAAACAACCCGAATTATTACACTATTTTGAATCGTTTTCCATAATTATGGGCTCGAATTGTTGTATCATTTTACTAGAAATTTGTTTAAAAATGCAATAGAAATAAACAAGTTTTCAATTTAATAAGTTAGAATGTCACATCATTACATTTCGTTGCTTCATATAAAAGTTATTGGTTTATTATACACACCACGCATTAATACGATCAATATTACTTTGCAATTCAAAGCAATCTTTCTCACATGCAACATTACAAAATAATTTTAGATCTCCTGCGTATAAAAGTCAACAGCAAATTGTCTATTTGTCAATTTACAAACAAATTTTGAGAAAGCGTGCCTAAGTTTGAACCTTGAGGAACTCACGACACAGCTCGAATGTTGATAGACCTAACAACATAGTCTTCTTTCTATTAGTTAGGTAGGACTTAAGAAGGTTACTCGAAAAGGCATAAAATTCAAATTTACCCAAGAGGATATAGTCGATCGGTAATACAGGAAAAATCGGATATAACGTCTATGTGTACACCCTTATCGATAAGAAATAAACGCTATAATATTAATTTAATCGTAACTGTTGAACGGCATTTGAAGAGTAGCTGGTTGTAACCGAAATGATATTTTACGACTTGTAATTCAGAATTTGCCACTTAGAAGTCGGAAGTAAGAAGGAAATTTCAACTTGTATTCAAAAACTGCGATTTAGAAGCTGAAATTCTATACTTCCGACTTGTGACTTGAACATTTCAACTTAAATTTTGAAAAAGAGTGTCGAAGAAAATTTAAAAAAGGAAAAGTTTGGTGGTACCAGAGGCGGACTAAAGGGGGGGCTTTAGGGCTTAAGCCCAGGGCCCCGGGTGCTGACGGGGTCCCCGAACGCTTATAACGGACTTTTTTTCTAAAAAAATCGCTAATTTTTTTTAATCGGCTTCTTAAACCCCCTTAAAATTGCACGTGCATAGTAATTACCCGTTTGAAGTTAATCAAGCGTCAATTAACGGGTATACAGTGATGTTGCGATCTTGTGGGGTCACACTGAATATGTAAAATTACATATATCTTTTATTTATCTCTGCCTGACCTGATCTCAAAAAAATGTTATCTTATGAGATGGGAAGGGCCTCAAAGCATTAATAGGCCAGGGCCCCGCTGTCGGTTAGTCCGCCCTTGGGTGGTACGTATTGTCTGTATACACTTGCATAAGTAATTGTTAATCTTTCTTAATTTTCTTACCTAAGTGTTAAAATCGCAATACCGCTTGAAGCACTAATTTAATAAAGTTTATTGTTGACAATTAATTGTTTTTGTACTTACAACCTCTTTTTATATATAAAAACATTTTGTTCTTTCTTAGGTTTTCGTGTGTGTTGAATGAAGCGTTGTTGTGCTTATGTACTTCCAGGTGTTTTCTCGCGCAATTGGTAGGCTCCTGCAGGAGCTACGGTGGTCTAAACGCCATTTCGGCAGAATCTTAACATCCATCGTCAGATCATCATCTGATGATGGCAGGCGAGATTCTGCCGAAACGTCGTTTAGACAACCGTTTTCTTCCCTACGCTGGAAAATGTCGGAAAGTACAATAATACTTTATAAAAATATTTCTATACTCACATGAGCTGGATAGTCTAATCTTGCCGTTTTTATAATCATGTCAACTATAGCTGTGAAACTTCCCCTCGCAGCAATATACAAAGGAGTCCGACCACCTTGCTCTCGTTGTTCTATATCCGCTCCTGCTGTCAATAATAATTTACATATCTCCGTGTGACCCATCTCTGCTGCAATATGAATCGGAGACTGAAGTCTCTGTGAACAATGTATTTTTTAACATAACTGCGTGTGAAATTGCTCAAAACAAATGTTTCCAAAAAAATTTAACCGCCTTCAAAAAAGTCATTGAAATTACAAAACAAAATTTCATCGTCGCACAAATCGACAATCAGCAATACCAGAGACATTTTTTGAGATACTGAAATTCACTAAAATGTTAACTTACACATAGCACTATAAGGAAATTTTTTAAGGACCATTTGAATTTATTTTCTCCCAAATAGAAGCTGACATGAAAAAAAATCTGAGCCAGAAACACGTAAAATCGAATTATCAATGAACAAAAATTGAAATAAATAGGGCTTCCAGTCAAAGTCGAATGAAAGAATAGCTTTGGGCTCTTTGATGGCTAAAACATTTAAAAGATGGTCTGTTCCAAGATTGCTCAGTCATGAATATTTTCCACTGGATGTCAGTTTTACTGTTTCTCATGTAGTGGAGTAAAACTAAAATTCCTAGGGAATTGTCTTACTATAGCAATTCTTTTGCTGAAATTTGTTGAAAACATTTCAGGAAGTGTAGTAAAAAGTTTTGGATTAAATCCGTGTGGCCGAAAGCTTTTGTTTAAACAAAAGAATGTTTAGAATCCTGTTTCTTCGCAGTTTTCCTTAAATATCTCTGGTTGTATAACCCGTATCGCAAAAAGAAAGGGACACAAATTATTCAAAATGAAATTGTGAAGAGAACTAGATTTGTCCGAAACTTTTTGGTCAATATGCTAAGCCGTAAAACATGAAGACATTTTAGGGAGGCCATTTTGAAACAATTGATGATAACTTGAACAATGATGCACATATTCTAATAAAACTTTAGAACAGTATACCCCTTATGGTGTTAAACCATCAAGCCAAGTTTCAAGTTAAAATGTTCACAGTAACTCCTAACAATTGCAAAGTCGAGAATCGAATCGTCGATTGTTTTGTTTGTGGGCATCAATTCGTATTTCAATAATTTATATTTCAGATCATAGTTGTTTTTATGTTATTTGTGGTGGCATAAACAATAACATATTTTAAATTTTTTAAGACCAATTTTATTCAATTCTTCTATTTTCTTTTTTAAAGAAATGAAACTCAAAAATGTTTTGTCCAAAAATAAAAGTTATTGGTAGGTATATCTTAAAAGTACATAAAAAACGAGCTATTAAGAAAGGCAGTTTTATCTCCGGCAATTGGGACCCTAGATAAGACATTTAATTGTATTATGATCATTTATAAGCAAGCTAACAGACATAATGACTTGAACATTTTTTCGGCCTTAAATAATTTAAAATTTATGTTTGTTTATACTGCCACAAAGAACATAAGATGGGTGAGTCTCTCCAGGGAAACACAGCGTTCTCGCTCCGTCTTCTAACGGCTTGTATATCAGCGCATGCGTAGAAGGTATGTAACTTTAGGCGGGGGTTACATAGTGGATATACCATCCTTCGGAGGGGATGTAAAGCAGTCGGTCCCTTGTCTATTAAATGTTAGGCAAGTAAAAGATCCCTACTCTTCGATAGAGAAGAGGTTCGGCAACATTTCCAGGTTGGGGGTAGCTCGTCTCCTGGCGTCGGTGATTGGCCTTGGTAGCGGAAATAGGCCGACGTTAAATAAGTGATTAAAAAAAAAAAAAGAACATAAGAACAACTATAATCTGAAATACAAATTTTTGAAATACGACTTGATGCCCACAAACAATCGACGATTCGATTTTCGACTTTTTTGTTTTTTATGAATTATTGTAAACATTTTAAGTTGAAGCTTGGCCTGATGGTTTAATTCCACAAGGAGTATACTGTTCTAAAGTTTCGTTAAAATATGTGCATTATGATTCAAGTTATCATTAATTGTTTCAAAATGGCCTTCCTAAAATATCTTCATGTTTTACGACTTGGCATTTTGACCAAAAAAATGTCTGACAAATCTAGTTCTCTTCACAATTTCATTTTGAATAATTCGTGTTTCTTTCTTTTTTGCGATACGGGTTATACGACCAGAGATATTTAAGAGAAACTGCGACGAAACAGGATTCTGAACATTCTTTTGTTTAAACAAAAGCTTTGCGCCACACGGATATAATTCAAAACTTTTGACTACACTTCTAGAAATGTTTTCAATAAGTTCCAGCAAAAAAATTTCTACAGTAAAACAATTCCTTTCTAGGCAATTCAGACCCTTAGATTTACTCCACTAATGGTCAATTTATAAGTTTCGATTATTGTAATAGTAAGTGAGCCCTCGACCAAAATTTCGTGTAATCACGGCATGACTAAATTCATGGAAAATGTCTAGTTCCAATCAAAATAAACAACTTTTTCCCTTGCTGCAAAGTCCCACAGTGTCGCGAAAGGGGTGGATACTTATTTTCAGTTGCTTTCACTTTCTGCTCGCAAAATTCACTAGACGTCAAAAAACACCCATTTCTTTTTCGTTCATGTCGAGCTGAATTTTCGATTTTGCTGCTACAATTTGGTATCAGGATAAAGCGCCAATCTTCCTCTTTCCATGGAGACGTTGCGCGCCCTCATATCCGACGAGTTTATTTAATTATGAATTTTTGAAGAATCCATGTTTTTCAATTTTGACAAGAAACGCCATTTTTCTTCCGTTCGTGCCGAGTCGGATTTCCGGTTCCAATATTACGACTTAGTATCAGAGTAGAACGCCAACCTTCCTCTTTCCATGAAGACCCAAAACGACCTTCCATTCCACGTATTCACTTAGTTATAAACGTTCGAAAAATTCATGTTTTTTTCAAATTACCGGAAGGGTAAGGAAGGGCCTTGAAGAACTCTCACGCTTACACTTACTAGCCTAGAAAGTGGCGTGCAAATTCGATGGCGAAAAGTTACCGTCTGGACAGTTTGGTAGTCGAAGAGAGCATATAACTGCGAAACTTTTTTCTCTCCGAAATTTTTGGGCATGGTGGGAGAATGTGAAAGGGGGAACCTTTTTTTTAAACTAATGGTTACACGAATGATTTATTTGAGAGAAACAAATTTTGTTTCTACGAAAGATATGATTTATTTGTATTTGGACAATTAAATATTTCTTTATGGATACCAAGGCATTTATTTGAAAATGAAAACTAAATATTTATTATTGACAAATAAATCCAAATACTCATGAGTAAAAAAAATTGTTTCTGACAATAAATATTTGTTTGTCATAAATAAGTCTTCTTATAAAATTTCTTGGATTTATTTGTAGCGAACAAATATTTATTTGTAATAAATAAATATTTCATATTCAACACAACAATCTTGATTTAATTTAGTTGTATATTAGTGTTGATAATTTGTTGTTTAACTGGGTGCCTGCAACAAACCTTTAATGGTAAGTTTTAAAGTTATAGAAATTGACATCAGTTTATCTTTTGCATAACTTGCAAAACAAACAAAACCACATACTTTTTTTGTCCAAAAATTGTTAATGTACCAGGGATAAATATGGCGGCCAAAAGGTTTAGTTGAACTTTTTTAGTTTATTTTATTATCGAATAAAAATATTTTGATTGAAATATACGAGTTGTACAAATATTTCTAGATCTGATGTATCTAAATTTATATACCTATATCATGCAAAAAAGTCCGTGGTTGAACTATTAAAATAGTTCTATAAACGTACCTATACCCAAAAGATAATAAAATGATGGCAATATATACAACTTTAAAATTTACCTTTAAATGGAGGCACCCAGAACTCCAGTTGTACAACAAATTATCAACACTCTCTGGATTATTTGTATCCA
Source organism: Stenurella melanura (assembly GCA_963583905.1). Classification (NCBI taxonomy): domain Eukaryota; kingdom Metazoa; phylum Arthropoda; class Insecta; order Coleoptera; family Cerambycidae; genus Stenurella; species Stenurella melanura. The sequence continues at coordinate 10,762,083 of OY757317.1, forward strand.
TATTTCAGTAAATAAAACTCAAAACTGTATAATATAACCGATGCATAAAACTAATACTCTTCTGCTCGTTGCACGTGTGAGATTGCAAGTGGTGTAATGGCGGCTTGTAGCTTCGCTTCCTGGTTTCTTCATGAGCATACTTTCGGCGCAAAGCCCCACATATGAATATTTTGTTGCCAGAAGTAAATATTACTTCCTAGAAATAAATATTTATTTCACACATATTATGATTGACTCTGTGCTAATATATTTCTTTCTGGGAAATAAATGTAATATTGTAATAGATTTTGGAGAAACAAATATATTTCTCTCAAATAAATCTATTATTTTTGTATGGTAATTTAATTACGAGGAACAAATAGACGTAAATAAATCATTTTGTTCTACCAATTAAACGTATATGTGGCATATTCTTATTATAACAAAGTAATTATTTGGGTGCAATAAATATATTAACGGGTACTAAATATTTGTTAAATTGAAAAAAATTAGCCTTCTTTCTCATGTCAAGCCTCATATTTCTCTCAGTGTACCGATATCTGTCCGCATAGGTACTTAGTATATGTACTTGACATACCTCAATTACATTGGCAGACGAAAATTCCGGTCGGTGCGCGGTAGAGGGAATTTATAAAAAAATATAGTTTTCTTTAAAATTTTCTCTACCGCGCACTGAGCCGAGTTTTCCTCTGCCAGTGTAATTGGGGTATGTCAAGTACATATACTAACTACCTATGAGGACAGATATCGATAACCATTCTTTTAAAAAAAAGTCCCCCCCTCCGTATTCTCACAGCATACCAAGATAGAGAAAAAAGTTTCGTAGTTATATGCTCTCTTCGATTACCAGACTGTCAAAAGGTAACTTTTCGTCATCGAATTTGCACGCCATGTCCCTAACTATACAGGATGTGAAAGAATTACTGAAAATTGCATAAAAATAATTTTCTTATTTGTCGTCCGATTTCACTGAAAATCGGTACACGGGGGCTTTCGACATCGTTGATTATAAATATGACATGGGAATTGAGAAATTGAAGAAACTGAAAGTAGCAGCGCAAAATAGGCGGATGATTTTTATCATTTTAGGTCCGTCGTCCTAACTTTCTTTTGGTCAGAAATCTAAAGCAGCAATTTTATTGACTATTCTTGAAATAGCTCCTAAAGATTTGAGCGATAGCTCATTGGATTCGGATTGACGTCTAGAAAAATGCATTAAAATGTTTTATTAGCACATAAAAAATTGCAAAAGTTATAAACAAATTAAGATGGAAAAAAATGGCATTTGGTTTTTCGCTTATAACTCAAAAACTATAAGCGATAACGGAAATCGGAAAAACGATTCTTAAAGAGGAGGAAATTTCCAATAAAAAAGTCCTGACTCTCCATTATTTAGCATTTTAATTTCACGCTGAAAATAGGATTTCGTGTGACCGCTGCAGGATGCGAACAACGCCTCAAAAGAGAGTACATCACATAAAATCATTTTTTTATACTGTTAAATATCAATTAAAAAACTTGAGAAAATTATGGTGTATTCCTAACACTTCAAAAAATAAGGTACCGTTAGAAAAAAATGTTAAAGTTTATTTTCAACAAGTGAGGCCATTGTTAACTAACGAAATTTTATGGGACCTCCGTTATCATTGGAGACAATTTTTTTTTTAAATAATTGGCCTATAAAATTTTAGATATACTTAACAAGATCACATTATAAAAGTTTTTAAAAATTGTTTATTTTGTTTATTACAATAATTTTGTTGTCTTGCGAGTATTATTATTTTTAAATAAAAATGTTTTTCTTAAAAACATTGTCTTATTGATTATAATCGTTTTTTTTAAATTATCCATCATTTGAATAATTAGTTAAGAAATTATTTTGTTCTTAAAAATCATAATTGGCAATCCTCAATAAAGTAACAGAAAGAAAAAAAAATGGTATCAACAATTTTATTGTTTATTAATTTAACAATTTGTTATAAACAAATTCTGACAATTCTAATTTTTTTTCTAAATCTTAAAAAATTACAAAAACAGCCATATGCGACAACATATTGAAAAAAATTTGTTTGTATTTTTTATAGCGTGTTTCAATATTACACGATACAGCTGAAACGGGCACTTGATTTGTCAACTAAAACACTGATATCACTTTTGAACTATTAGAGATATCGCAATAGACATTCAGGTCGTTTCTATAGAGGATTAATTAATCTCTAAATGAGTTGACTTCCAAGTTTGTAACTATTATTAATCAGATATTATGCGCATTTGTTTATAAAAATTAAATGTGTTTTCGACGTTTTTGAATCTTTTATGCCTTCTAGCTTATTAAATAATACAGATACGGTAATGGACCTTCAAGGCAATTTGATAAAATATCTGAAAGTTGCACTTGTTTATTTAAAAATAAATAGAAAACATATAGAGGTCCCATAAAATTTCGTTAGTTAACAATGGCCTCACTTGTTGAAAAATAAACTTTAACATTTTTTTTCCAACGGGACCTTATTTTTTGAATAGTTACGAATAGACCATAATTTTTTCAAATTTTTTAATTGATATTTAATAGTATAAAAAAATGATTTTATGTGATGTACTCTCTTTTGAGACGGCGCTCATATCCTGCAGCGGTCGCGCGGAACTCTATTTTCAGCGTGAAATTAAAATGATAAATAATAGAGATAGAGTTCTGGGAGTCGGGACTTCTTCATTGGAAATTTCCTCCTCTTTAAGAATCTTTTTTCCGCTTTCCGTTATCGCTTATAGTTTTTGAGTAATAAGCGAAAAACTAAATGCCATTTTTTTTCATCTTAATTTGTTTATAACTTTTGCAATTTTTTATTTGCCAATAAAAACATTTTAACGCATTTTTCTAGGCGCCATTCCGAATCCAATGAGCTATCGCTCATATTTTTAGGAGCTATTTCAAGAATTAACACCTTTTTGAACTTGTGAATTAGACTAGAACACGATGATGACATTAAATAATTTATAAAACACATGCTTCATTCTTAAAAACAATGGTTTTCAGAGATAATTCTCATTTTCTATGATTTTTGACATTTTAACGAAAACGGTACGTCGGACAAAAAGAAGACTAGATATAAATAATGAAGATTTTATCTATACGCGTCGTTTAAGACTTGTAGTGCCCTTCTATCTTTGACCGTTCAATCGTTATAAACACATTAAGGGTTCTAAATTAACAGTTCTTTTTCTGTTCAACAAAAGGTCATGCGGATATTTTATTGTGGTCAAAATGTTGCATTTTGTTCATAGAATTTACAGCTTCTTTGTGTCGATTTCTCGTGTATTTGGCAATTGTTTAAACAAATAAACTAATTTGTTTATTAAGGATTTGCGACTTTCCATGGCATCACTAAAAAACGTTGTATGGCGGTCATAAATTAATTGCTATAAAAGCAAAAAATGTATGAAAAAAACTAATGAATCTTTGTGACAATTGAAAACTAGTTAGTTTAGTATATTAACTTTATGTCGTCACAAGATTTCTTCAAAAAATGAATTAATAAACAATTGACATTCGTAAACGCAAAATGGTCTATATCTCCGGTTCTAGTTAACGGATCGAAGTCTATTTAGGCTAAAAATTGTCCTCTTTTTATTATTTTTCATTTGCAGACAACTGCATTTCGATACGACGTTCCTGAGGCGAGATATGTCATTTGCTTACCATGCAATTTTTTTTAAACGTTGGCGGGGTAAAAAAAGAAAAAAGCGCCGAGACCACATAGAAATGGTAGCTGTTATCAATATGTATCGACTGCCAGGGGTGGAGAGTGCAAAAAAATGCCATGGAATGTCGCAAATCCTTAATAAACCAATCAGTTTATTTGTTTAAACAATTGCAAAATACACGAGATATCAACACAAAAAAAACTGTAAATTCTATGAACAAAATGCAACATTTTGACCACAATAAAATATCAGTATGACCTTTTGTTGAACAGAAAAAAAATGTTAATTTAGACCCCTTAATTTGTTTATAACAATCGAACGGTCAAAGATAAACGGTCACTAAGTCTCGACGCGTATTGATAATATTTTAATTTTTTATATCTTGACTTCTTTTTGTCTGACGCACCGTTTTCGTTAAAAGTCAAAGAACAAACAAATGGAAATTTTCTCTAAAAACCATTGTTTTTGACAATGAAGCCTATGTTTTTTAATGTCACCATCGCGTTCAGTGCAACTTTTCCTATAAGAATAGTCAATAAAATTGCTGTGTTAAATTTTTGACCAAAATCGATAATTTTAACTTACGACGATCTGCCTAGTTATGGCCCGATTCCGCTAAAAATCGGTGTGTGGGGGCTACTGAAGTATCGGATTACGAATATGAAAACGAAATTCGGAAATTCTAAATGGCGGCACGATTAGCCTGACGCATTTTACCATGTATTGTCTAATTCGTCTGAAAATTGTCAGTTACCACTTTTCCTAGGTTTTGCAGCACCAAAAGCATATAGTTAGGTATGTGGGACATTGACGTGCCGTGATGACAAGATTTTCCAATTGTCAGAAAATTGGAACTTTTCCCCCCCTAGAGACGCGGGCGACGCGGGAACTGTCAGTTATTATTTTCCCTACATTGTCTTACATTACCTTTAACAGAAAAGCAAGGAAACTGACGTGCCACAATAAAAAAATGGATAATTTATTTTTACATGTTCGGTAAACGAATTCACCCCTTTAGCAACGCCAGTAACGGAATTATTTCTTCAGGGAGTGATAAACTATTGGAAATAACGGAAATCTCCAAACCACGATGCGGTCTAAAGTCCTTGTCGAGGGCTCCCCTACTATAACTTTACTTTCCCTTCATAATTTAAGTATATCACGCTTTACCTAAAACTACAATGCTATTTTCCGCACTTACCGCATTAAGGCAATTTAGTTCAGCACCGCGTCCTATTAATGTTTCTACTATTTCCGCCTCATTTGCTTGGCATGCCATATGAAGCGGTGTGTTTCCACACTGAAAAAAAGACAATCAAATATAAATATCCAACATAAAAGATGGTCACGACAATTTCACAGGTGGTGAAAATAAAAGTTTATTTTTGTTTTAAAACTAAAGTATAAAACTGAATCATAGAGAGATTATTACTTCCTGCCAACTTACTCACGTTTATATTCCCAATAAAATATAACTAAATATAAAACCTCTTACTCTCAGATGATTTATTGGGGTATTCATATAATTGCCAAACATTCTATTACATTTAACATAATTTTATGAGAACTTAAATTTCTAGATTTAATTTTAACTATCTCCCGATCATTACAACTTGATAATCAAATTGCTCGTCACTATTCTGTGCAGTCTTTTTATAAAATATTATCAAATACTGTAAACCTTTTCATGTACTGTCGTGCCATAAAAACTGGACACGTCTTATAACATTTAATTGTGTACATCCATCTTAAATGATATATGTTTACAAAACACAGTGTGATGTTTTTATTTATCGAAACTATATTTTAAATTACTTTTAATAAATATTAAAACATATTTTTCCGATCGGTTGATTCATTAATTGATTGACTGATTTGCCAGCGTAAGGCGAACATTTACGATGAAAGTGCAAGGTAGAGCCCTTCGCGGTAGAAAAAGCTTTTTACAGCGAGTTATGAGAAAGATGATCGAGAGAATATTTTGCACACCCTGTATATTAGTTTTTTTTGTAGTAATTACTTTCAGCTGCCGCTTTCGAATTTAGAGGGTATTTTTCTATTTCATTACCTATGTTTAACAACTTTTCAATTTAACTCTTAACATTTTTTTTCAACTTTAATAAAGAAGTGAACTAGTACAATAATAAACTAAAAATACTGCTCAAAACTTGTCTTTTTTTGTCGGCAGCTGGTATGTTTATTAATAAGAACAATTTGTTTTAAAAATTTTCGAAATATTTTTTTTGTCAAAATCTAATAAATGAGAAGTCTGAAATTTTCGGAGAGTTTATCTTATATATGAACAAAAATGTCCTCAAAATTCGGTTCAAAAATGCGAGACAGATATTCCACACTTATCCTACATCCATTCAGTAAGTCGCTTACTATAAATACATATTTTACTTCCACATCCACGTAGTGGATTGGAAGTATAGTAATCGCAAAAAAATTTTCAAAAATATTTCTTCTTGAAATAAGGTTTAGAATGTCATGAAACGTCGAGATTTTAAATTTGAGCGAAAAACATTTTTTCTGTCTGTCTGTAACTTTTTTTGTCCGCGCGTTTTCTCCGGAACGGTTTAAGATATTGACTTAAAATTTGTGTACGTATATATACGAAATCTGGAACTGGATTGTTTTTTGAAGATATCGAGTGAAGGGTTGGGGGGTAAATAGGGGTAAACAGGGGGAAATATGTAAAGCAAGCTGGTAAAACTACAGAAATTAGAAATTTGACGTTTGTACTACAAGCCAAGGCCTTAACATTTTTTATAATATTTTTCATCCCCCCCACCACCACTAACCCACTCCATTATTAAAGGGGTTGATAAAATAAAATTGAGATATTCACTTGAAATTTGGTACACGTATATATTATAACGACATCTGGAACTACATCATATTTTGAGATGATTCCGTTGAAGGGTTGGGGGTTAGGTAGGGGTAAATAGGGGAAAATAAGTAAAGCAGGCTGGTAAGAGTACAGAAACTTGAAATTGGGTATATGTACTATAAATCAAGGTCTCAGATTGTTTAAAATATTTTCCAACCCCCCCACCACCCCTACTCTATTATTAAAGGGATTGATAAAATTAAATTGAGATATTCGCTTGAAATTTGATACACGTATGTATTACAACATCTGAAAGTAGATTATATTTTGCTTTGATTCCAGTGAAGGGCTGGGGGTTAAATACGGGCAAATAGGGCTAAATAAGTAAAGCAAGCTGGTGAAAGTACAGAAACTTGAAATTCGGTGTATGTACTAGAAGCCGAGGTCTCAGTTTATTTATAATATTTTTCAACCCCCCAACCCCCCCCCATTATTAAAGGGGTTGATAAAATAAAATTGAGATATTCACTTGAAAGGTACACCTATGTATTATAACGATATCTGGAAGTAGATTATATTTTGAGATGATTCCGTTGAAAGGTTGGGGGTTAAATAGGGGTAAATAAGGCAAAAGAAATAAAGCAAGCTGGTAAGAGCACAGAAACGTGAAATTCGTTGTATGTACTAGAACTTAGGGTCTCAGATTATTCCCCACCACCCCTACTCCATTATTAAAGGGGTTGATAAAGAAAAATTGAGATGTTTACTTGGTATTTGGTACATGTATGTATTATAACGACATCTGGAACTAGATTATATTTTTAGATGATTTCGTTCAAGAGTTGGGGATTAAATAGGGTTAATAGGGAAAAATAAGTAAAGCAAGATAGTATGAGTACAGAAACTTGAAATACGGTGTATGTACTAGAAGCCGAGGCCTCAGATTTTTTTATAATATTTTTCAACCCCCAACCCCCCCCCCCCGCCCTACCCCATTATTAAAGGGATTGATGAAATAAAATTGAGATATTCACTTGAAAGTTGGTACACGTATATATCATAACGACATTTGGATCCAGATTATATATTGATATGATTCCGTTGAATGGTTGGGGGTTAAATAGGGGTAAATAGGGGAAAATAAGTAAAGCAAGCTGGTAAAAGCACAGAAACTTGACCTCAGATTTTTTAATAATATTTTCCAATCCCCACCACCCCATTATTAAAGGGGTTGATAAAGTAAAATTGAGATATATACTTGAAATTTGGTAGGCGTATGTATTATAATGACATCTGGAACTAGATTATATTTTGAGATGATTCCGTTGAAGGGTTGGAGGTTAAATAGTAGTAAATAGGGAAAATAAGTAAATCAAGCTGGTAAGAGTACAGAAATTTGGCATTTGGTGTATATACTAGAAACCGGAGCCTCAGATTTCTTTTTAATATTTTTCAAACCCCACCACCTCCTCTCCATTATTTATGGGATTGATAACATAAAATAGAGAGATATTCACTTGAAAGTTAGTACATGTATGTATTGTAATAACATCTGGTTGAGATGATTCCATTAGGAGCGAGCGTAGAGACGTCTGCATATACTCGTATTTCGATACGCAAATGCAGCAACGTCGGGCGCGGTTAGTACTTGGATGGGTGAGCCTCTCCAGGGAAACACAGCGTTCTCGCTCCGTCTTCTAACGGCTTGTATATCAGCGCATGCGTAGAAGGTATGTAACTTTAGGCGGGGGTTACATAGTGGATATACCATCCTTCGGAGGGGATGTAAAGCAGTCGGTCCCTTGTCTATTAAATGTTAGGCAAGTAAAAGATCCCTACTCTTCGATAGAGAAGAGGTTCGGCAAAATTTCCAGGTCGGGGGTAGCTCGTCTCCTGGCGTCGGTGATTGGCCTTGGTAGCGGAAATAGGCCGACGTTAAATAAGTGATTAAAAAAAAAAAAAAAAAGATGATTCCATTGCACGGTGGGAGGTGGTAGGTTGTAAATAGGAGAAGATAAGTAGGATAAACTACAAACTTTATTTTTAACGTATATGGTAAAAACCAACGCCTCAAACCTTTCTATGACACCTGCCCCAAATATTGTTAAAATTCTTTGACCAATAATTTCCACATACTAGACTGCAAATCTAGTCAAGAAGTTTTCTTTAAAGTGACTTGGACGAAAAATCTGGATGTGGAAGTAGTGATTCCTTAGGCAGCTTTTATTCAATGTTATCAGCTCCTTCGTTTCCTAAGTTCTTGTGATTAAAGCGAGCGAGGGGCTCAATAATTTGTGTCGTAAATTAGCAATTCTAGCCCTACCTAGAATTAAATTTATTTCGATAATACAGTTTATTTAATTATTTATAACGCTATAATTTTTTTAAGAAAAAAACTGATTTCTTTAACCACATTACTGAAAACTGAAAGAATGTTTAAAAAAGTTTTCCATAATTCTTACTAAACAATGCCTGTTGTAACGGTCACTTTTCGAAAGACGCGATAAATTTAAATTGTGCTTGGTCCTGTTATATAGCACGCACAACTATGGAGTACATTGTTGGACTTGAATTCTACTGGTTGACGTGACAAATATTTGATCAATAGAGTGAGAGCCTAAAACTGGAGAAGGGCAGACGACGCGGTTTTACGCGGTAGAGTTAGTTTACCTCGGTTCAGCTGACAAGGCGTTTGGTGACTTCGATAAATGTAGGGAGATGGTTGGATTTGAAATCACCCTAATTTGTTAATGTTAATGTGCATAATAATTTGGTGCCCTAAAGTATAAGTTGCCTTACGTTTATTAAGTTTAAATGTGAATTACGTTTTTGGTACAGTTGGCCGAGGTCAACGATATAGTCAGCCTGTAGGCGATCATTTTGCGTAATACTAAGAAAGATAGTTTTTTTTTCGGGTTTGAATTGGCCTCGGGTATTTCCCATTAGCCAGCTGCTCAGATTGTCTCAATTTCCAAAATAGAAGAGAAAAGGGGAATAAACTAAAAACTACGGGAAAATTACAATGGGCACACGTTTCACGCCAAGCAAGATAGTTAAAATTTGCTAGTTTTCCGAGATATTCCATATGAAGAAGTAGATGCTTCTAGATGGTGCCTTAAAGTAATAAGTTACGTTGAGTTTTTAGACGTTTAAAAGTGAATTATACGACAATATTGCTAAATATCGTACGTTAGCCTTGTGTGTTGATTACTCAGCTAATAAAACCTGAGCATTTTTCCCGATTTGGTTTTGCTATGAGCCACTGGAGAAAAGTGTCTATGCTCGGCTTTAGGAAATTTTAAATTTAATACAATATAACCTACCAAAATTAGAGAAGTTATAATGTTTCCATCATCCTTAATGTTATTGTACCAATTTATGTGTGAATAATATTGCTGATGGCATCTGGCTAAGTAAGACATCCATTAAATATATTATAATATTCACGTGGCTGTAGAAATACAACACGAATTTAATGATTGAAGATTATTATCGATATTATTCAATCCACTTTAATGGATGCCATCAAAAACAGACATATATTTCTTTACGCGTTATCCTCCGCTTCGTATATTTTATTTATTAATTCGAGATCATTTATTTCAAGGGCTGAAATATTTTGGCGAGAGAAAATTAATCAAATATGAGTTTCTGGTTAGTCCTGTAGTCGAGGACTTCAATATACGTGTTAAATAAAAATTGTGAAAACTACTGAGAATTTTCATACTTACTTTAGATCAATAGGTACAATAATTTTTTTTTACAAGATTTCGGAAACAGCAGAGAAAGCAATTTATGAAAAATTTAAAAACCGGTCAAGAGCGTGTTAGGAACGCATTAGATAAGGTTCTGTAGCCATACTCACTGACATTTACTTCAACTTTATGATATACAGAGTGTTTCATGAATGACTGGCCGTACACTAGGGAGGAATGCAGTAGCCTAAGACGATTTCAAAATTGCCTTTATTATATCCCTAGTGCTCTTCGTTTCTGATATACAGCGTGTTGTATTTTTGCCAAAATATAGATCGGCTATATTTATTTTTATTGGCTTCTCCAAATCGAATCAAATTTAAAAGGCATGTTTTACTAATAGAGGTCTTCAGAATTCAGGGCCGTAAATGAAAAAATCGCTGCCTAAGGAATCACTGCTTTCACATTAAGGTTTTTCATCCAAATTTTTTAAAGGAAAACACTTGACTATATCTGCACTCTAGTATGTGGAAATAATTGGTCATAGAATTATAATAATATGTGAGGCGAATGAGGATGACAGAAAAAGATTTGAGGCGTCGGTTTCTAGCATACCGGGTGAGTCACGAATTGCGCTCGCCCCGATATTTCCTAAAATATTTGGAATAGAAAATTGAAATTTGGAGGCCTTATTACACGACTAAAATGCCATCTTTTCAATAAAAAATCAAGTTTGGTGCACATCCGGTTTGACGGGAAATGCCCACAACTTTCGATTTATATATTTTTACATTTTTGGAATCTAGAGGAAATTTTGAATACAATACATTCATTTTGGTCACTTTTTGATAAACATTAAACATTTTATTAAAAAATGTATTTCTGAATCCAGAGTACTGTGGTGCCCAAAATATATTTTAGTTTGTGTGTTACGTTACTATAAAAATAAAAAGAGCAATATGATTGCATTACTTAATTCTCTAGAGGCGTTTAAAATTTTTCAATGTGATTTTTACCCACTAACTCGGTTTTTTTAAATGGGAATTTAATCGTTCACCAACATTTTTAAATACCTCATTTTCATGCGAATCTAATGATACCAAAATTTTGAAAATCCGCTGAGATTTCAGCCAAAATACAATGCAACCAAGCTTTTAGAAACATGCGGCAAATAGATAATAGATTAGTGGGCTTTGGAAACTAAAATGGCACATTTCTGTGTAAATCTGGTAACCTAATAACATTGGAAAAATCATAGTAGCCATTGAATGTAATAAAACAATATCAGCTATCAGACAGATACAAAATAAAGCGTTGCGGAAATTTCTTTGAGTAAAAATTAAAGAAAATGAATAATTTTAGTAGAAATGAAAAGGTCGATATGTTACTGATATATGGAGAGCGTCTCAAAACTGCAGCTGCAGAACTGTATCAACAACGATATCCCAACAGACGTCATCCAAGCAGACACTTGTTTGCCAGAGTGGAACTTGTTCCACTCAATTCTTGAATTAAGAAACGAACCCAATCAACAAGATAACCATCAAACATTTATTGTAAGTGAGGACAAAGAAATTGATGTATTAGGATTTGTGATGGTACACCCAACAGCATCAACAAGGGAATTGTCATTGGAATGCGACATTAGTCAGTCTTCGGTTTGCAGGATTTTAAAGAAACGTAAGTTTCGGTCTTATAAATACCAAATACACCAACATCTTTATGGAGATGATAACGACAGGAGGCTAGTATATTGCAACTGGTTCTTAAATGCAGTACAACAAAACCCAGGTTTTCCTTTTCATATTTTATATTCAGATGAAAGCAGATTTACGAACCAAGGTATGTTTAACAGAAATAATACTAGGTACTGGGCTCAAGAAAATCCGAGGTTGGTAGGGCGGGGGAATATTCAGGAAAGATTTGGGTTTAACTGTACTTGGAGATCGAATAATTTGACCCATATTTTTTTATGGAACACTTACTGGCGAACGATATTTATTCTTTTTACAAAACCAGACAGCAGAATTTCTTGACTTACTTCCTCTTGCCTATTTACAAAATCTGTTTTTCCAATAAGATGGTGCTCCCCCACATAATTCCAGAAGAGTGATGGAATATTTAAACAACCTGCATGGTGAACGCCTTATCGCAAATCAAGGTCATATCAGGTGGCCTCGTAGGTCACCTGAGTTAACACTCCTCGACTATTATGTATGGGGCACTCTCAAAAATAAAGTTTATAAAACTTCTTCAAATACCCGTGAAGAGCTGCAAAATAAAGTTGTACGGGCTCTTAATGAAATAACGCCGGCTGAATTGCGTAGAGCCATTCAAGCAACTGTACGCAGAGCCGAATTGTGTATAGAAAAAAATGGTGGACATTTTGAACAATATCTATAAATGTCAATTTATGGTTTAATTATATTAATTATTTTAAAGATACCTACTGTTACCTAGTTTAAGTTTAATTGTTCAACCGGAATTTATTTTTATTTATTTATAGGCCCGATATTTATGTTCATTTAAATAAAACTCTGAAAATTGAACTGATGTCGCATTCTATTACAAATGTCCTTGTGGATGTAATTGTGTTTACCTCCACATACCTATGCTAAACTTAATTGTAACGTTCTTTGCGCTCACAATTATTAAATATTTGATAGCTCAAGATTGCCTATAACTACACGAGTCTGTCTGACAGCTGATATTGTTTTATTACATTCAATGGCTACTATGATTTTTTCAATGTTATTAGGTTACCAGATTTATACAGAAATGTGCCATTTTAGTTTCCCAAGGCCACTAATCTATTATCTATTAGCCGCATGTTTCTAAAAGCTTGGTTGTATTGTATTTTGGCTGAAATCTCAAATATTTCTGAGCGGATTTTCAAAATTTTGGTATCATTAGATTCGTATGAAAATGAGGTATTTAAAAATGTTGGTGAACGATTAAATTCCCATTTAAAAAACCGAGTTAGTGGGTAAAAATCACATTTAAAAATTTTAAACGCCTCTAGAGAATTAAGTAGTGCAATCATATTGTTCTCTTTATTTTTATAGTAACGTAGCATACAAACTAAAATATATTTTGGGCACCACAGCACTCTGGATTCAGAAATAGATTTTTTAATAAAATTTTTAATGTTTATCAAAAAGTGACCGAAATGGATGTATTGTATTCAAAATTTCCTCTAAATTCCAAAAATGTAAAAATATATAGGGTGTTCCATTTAAAAATCGAAAGTTGTGGGCATTTCCGGTCAAACCGGATATGCACCAAACCTGATTTTTTATTGAAAAGATGGCATTTTAATCGTGTAATAAGGCCTCCAAATTTCAATTTTCTATTCCAAATATTTTAGGAAATATCGGGGCGAGCGCAATTCGTGACTCACCCGGTATACATCAAATCCTAAGTTTCTGTACTCTACCGGCTTACTTTACTTATTTTCCCCTATTTACCCCTATTTAACCCCCAACCCTTCAACAGAATGAGCTCAAAATATAATCTAGTTCCAGATGTCGTCATGGTACATATTTATACCAAATTGATGAGATGAGATATCGAATTTTTAAAATTGTCTGTTCATATCTTAAAAAAAAATATTTGAGCAAAGTCAACGGTATTTTAAAGGTGAAGACTTATACTTTAAGATCCAACACATGGTTTCTTCAGAAAAAAAAAATTCTCAAAGCTACATAACCTTAAATATGTTCAACTTTTAGGTTAGAATGTCTCAAAATCCTGACATGATAGAGCAAAACTAAAAACAGATTCGAATTCAGCGCCGAAAAATACATAAGAAACGTATGGTGTGACCCCAGATCCAGAAAACTTTATTCTTTTTGTAAATCTGTGCAATTATTCTGCTGGTAGCTTGATGGTATTTCGCTATTTACATTATTTTTGTGCAAGTTGCTAGTTACCATTATTGTTGCTGTTAATAAATAGATTATGTTGTTGTTTTACTAGTTTTTAATCAGTGAAAGGAATGAAATGGAATCGATTGGTTTAACGCATCTAGCTTGCATACTGGCATACCTCTAGCGAAGCAGGTCCAATCTCTGCTCACCGCGAAATAATTTTAGTTATAAAATTATCCCCAAGATGTGGTCGGGACTGCACTATAAATTGTATGGCCTCGTTGCTCTTTACCTAACACAAAATCATTTTGGATTTTCAAGGAGTTACCTCGGTGACTTGAGAGGTGGTTAAGAAAACATTAAGAAAACATTTAGAAAACATTTAGAAATAGGTTTCGGTGGCATGTAACAAATTTTTGTTGTTTATTTTGCCCCATTCATAAAAATTTAATAATTACGAAGTGACATTGAAAATAATAATCGGAATATAGTTATCACTAGCACTCGGCTTGCGCAAATACCTTTATAAATGTCCACCATGACTGAATTATTTCTTGGGATGACCACCCTGTACATTTTTCAATAAAGTATAATAGGTGCATATGACAAATATTATTGCCATCTGTCACATTTTCAGTTCCACATTCACGTAGTGGAGTGGAAGTATAGTGGTGGTTAAAAAAATTCATTTTTTTTTATTTTTTAAAAATGTTGATAAAAAAAGTTTCAAAATTTGTTTCTTCTCAAATAGGTTTAGAATCCCATGAAACGTGGAAATTTTAAATTTGAGCAAAAATGAAAGTTTCCTTGTATTTTACAGTGGTAATTTTTTTTTATTGAAATAGGTTTAAAATTCTATTAAACGTGAAAATTTCAAATTTGAGCAAGGAAAATAAATTTTCCATCTATTTTAGTCGTAAGAATTTTTTCAAAAATGCTGGTGAAAAAAATTTCAAAATTTTTTATTCTGAAGTAGGTTTAGAATGTCATGAAACGTGAAAATTTCAAATTTGGCGAAAAACAACTTTCCGTCTATTCCAGTGGTAATTTTTTTTCCAAAATGGCAAAAAAATGTTGCATTTTTTTTTTCCGAAATGGGTTTGGAATGTCATGAGATATGGAAATTTTAAATTTGAGCAAAAAAAAATGTTTTCATCTATTCTATAGCTAGTGATAAAAAAATTTTTCAAAATTTTTTTAAAATTTGTTTGAATAGGTTTAGAATGCCATGAAAACGTGAACATTTTAAATTTGAACAAAGAAAAAAAAATCCATTTATTTATTTAATTATTAGTGGTAAAATTTTTTCAAAAATGGTAAATAAAATTTCTAAATTTTTTTGCTTTTAAATAGGTTTGGAACGCTATGAAACGTGGAAATTTTAAATCTGAACAAAGAAAAAAAATTTCCATCTATTTTAGTGGTAAAAAAATTTTCAATAAAAAAAAATCAAAACTTTTTTTTTTTTAATAGGATTAGAATGCCATGAAACGTGGAAATTTTAAATTTGAACAAAGAAAAAATTTTTTCTTAGTGGTAAATAATTTTTCAAAAATGGTGAAAAAAATTTTCAAAATGTTTATTTTCTGAAATAGGTTTAGCGTATCATGAAACGTGGACATTTTTAATTTGAGCAAAAGAAAAATATTTTTTATTATTTATTCCCTTTAGACGGTCCACCCTGTATATTTTCCAGAGAACTGCTGCTCTCCGTCAAGTACTTTTTTAGTTAATGCACCAACAGACAGACAGACAGACTGACGGAATTGAGAAAGCTATATTTTCGTAATCTGCGTGATCTGAAACGTCAAAATCCGAAAAAATCTCGGAGGGTGATATTTTCTCGAATACAATAGTTCCCTTCAGTATGCGAGGGAAGTAAAAATTAATTAAGCCATTTTTTTCCGTTCTTTATGTACATTTCGAAATTAATGTTGAAATAAAAAAAAACATATACATGGTACTGTTTTCTTGAAGATCAACACAACCATTTCTTTACGAGTCCGAACCTGGATTCTTTATGTGTGATACAAGTACTTATTCAAGATCACTAGTGTCTTATATGTGCCAAATATGAACTTATTATTCCATTCCTGTACAAAATAACAACAAAAGGATTTTTTTTCAAAAATATATCAAATACCCTGTATTTCAGCAACGAGGGACCAACTAGCTTCTTCTATGGGCGATTATGATTAGTCTTGGTGTCCTCTATCTGCCATTAAAGCGTGTCCGTTTCCTCGTGAAACACCCGGTAGAAAACCGCTGTATTTCAAGATTATACAAATTTGTGAATTTTCATCGTGTTTTGAAACATTTTACTTGCATGTCATAGCAATACATTATCAGACAATATTTTTTAATAATGTTCCGTGTTATTGGTGCTAGAGGTTATGTAAGGATGTTTGCAAAAACTAGGAGTTGCCATTTTAACAAAATGTACTCTTAATAATTAAAACCAAAAATATAGTAAGTTCCAGGTTTCAAACACTTCAACTATTGTGAGATGTTCGAAACTTCATTCGAAATTTAATAAATTTTGAGAAAGAATAATATTAACGAAAAAGTAGTTACTTTCAACTTACATTCTTGCATTGTGTGGCACCCATGGCTTCCTAAAATAAGTAAGGGTAATGCTTAAGTTCCATGATTGTCAAATGTTATAAAAAGAGGAAAAATATACAATAACAAATTTGAAAAATTTCTGAAAAATATTTGTTAGCGTGCCATGTCATTCGCAGTGCAAAAAGATTAAAATATTTACAACGTGGGAGTCAAAATTTAATACTTTTTCCACACCCTGCATAAATTTGACAAGAATATTTCATTAATATTTTTTCAGATTTATTTAGCTCCTACTCAAATTAAGTTAATTACGATTGGTTTACTTACTTCTTTCTATTCTTGACAAATAACATGATTGATTATATTATTACCCCATTATCGGATAAAAAAAATTGAAATGAGTTAAAGTCTCTTACCTTATTCTGCTTGTTCAACATAGCGTTGTGTTGGATTAATAGCTCTAGTATTCCCTTACTTCCTAAGCTACACGCTATATGTAAGGCCGTTGATCCTTTCTGAAAAAAAATACAGCATTTTTTTAATCATATGCTTTTTCCTTTGCACAGACACATTATAACGCCCTTATATTTTCACCAAATTGTTTCATATAGAGCAGGCTGTATGAGCGCATGAGTGTCGAATACATTTCGGATGCAATTTTTTTTTGTTGAAATCAGTTCAGGAGACACTGCTGATTATAAGAATCAATGTTACTCGACTGCAACCTGGGCTGATATTATTTAAAACAAATTTGTTTACAACAAAAGGAAATATAACATTTTTGCAATCAAACAATTTTTGAAACGTTCCATGACCGAGTTCCATAAGACACGTTCAATCATTTCTTTCCTAAAACTTGATGTTTTCAAGTTGCTAATTTTTAAGAATTGAGAAATCCCCAATTTTTCGTTTTTTGATGCTCTTATAGTGGAGTCAAATAGTGAAACAAAAGGTCGAATTGGAAAATTTTTGAAGATGGAACGCGACACGGTGGAAAGTGTTTGTTTTGGTAAGAATAATAAAATTCCGAAATTTCTCCCTCCGCGAAGGGGTGCGACCATGTTTTTTGGCCAAAAAGGGGTATTTTGAACATTTTTAGGGGTATATTAAAAAAAATGTTTTTCACCAGTTCCATAATGAGTTAAGGAACCAAAATGGTATCCTTTTATTATCAATGAGGGAATTCGCAATAATATTGAGCAGAACTAGACCAGTAAAGTTAGTCAATACATTGGACTGTTCATAAAATAAACTTTTAACGTTTCAGATGATGAGTCACCCCTTGCATTGCTTAACAAGCAAAACAGTTTTGTGAAGGGCAATGCCAATAAAATGAAAGGTGATTATTTTTCTGACGAAACGTAAAATTGTCAAGTGTGACATACCCACGAATTTAGCATTTCAAATGCTTTAAACATTTTAAATAATAAAAGACTGGTCCGTATTTAAAACAAATATTGTTGATGGTGGCCCTGGAGAGATGAAACGTTGTAATAAAAATTTAAATACTACCAGTTGCAAAGTCAATTTATGACACAATATTCAAATGATTTTTTTCTTTTTTTTTTTCATAACAACAGCGCTAGAGATAAAACAGGAAATGAGCTATTTCAGGTTTTATCGGGATATCTCCGGAACCAGTTGGAATATTTTTAATTTTTATAGCCCACTTTATTGACCCTCAAAATACGAAACTTTTTTCCCATTTAACCGACTTTAGAATTGCTGTGGTTTACGAGATAGCAATACTGTTCAATATAAAAAGTAGCCACCCTGTATATACCGCAAGCGGTTAAAAAACTGTCGAATGTTGAAAAAATAATAATTTTGACTAATTTCATATAGAAGTACATAAAATAAGCTATCTTTTGCCGTCAAGCACGTTTCGACTCGACTCGTAGGACATGAGATATTTGGATTTGAAAATATCAGAAAATTTTCCTGAAACTGGAATTTCAGCAAAACGCTTCAATATTTTTAGCTGAAAGTTGGAGAGCAGTTTTTGTGTAATAATGACTACTTTCTCTCCAAATTTCAGCCAAATCGGTCAAGATTTGAGCAGACTTGCCGAAATTTAATTTTTTCAATTTTTTTAATATATATACATCTATATCAGGAGGAGCGATGGTCGGATCGTCACCAAAGTTGAACTGGAAGTTCCCTCAATATTGACACTAAAAAGATACCATTTTGGTTCCTTACATTACGGAACTGGTAATAACCATTTTTTTTTCTAAATTCACCCCTAAAAATGTCCAAAATACCCCTTTTTGGTTGCACCCCTTCGCGGAGGGAGAAGGAATCTTGTTATTGTTACCAAAACAAACACTTTCCACCGTGTCGCGTTCCGTCTTCAAACATTTTCCACCTAAATCACTATTTGACTCCACTATTAGTATAGTAGATATAACGTATTTAAAAAATCGGTAAAGGTGTTTACTAAGAACTTCCCTCTTTATTTGTGCATGGCGGTCACTCTAAAAAATTAATAATTACGAAGTGAGATTGAAAATAATAATCGGAATATAGTTATCACTATTATTACAAAGAAAACCTGATAAGTTTTGGTCAAAAAAATATACGGAGTGCTCGTCCAACAGCAAAAGTTCAATACTAAATAACAGGTGCCAAATATGGAAGGCTTGCGCAAATACCTTTATAAATGTCCACCATGACTGAATTATTTCTTGGGATGATCACCCTGCACATTTTTCAATAAAAGTATAATAGGTGCATATGCCAAATATTATTGCCGTCTGTCACATTGTCAATTACACATTCACGTAGTGGAGTGGAAGTATAGTGGTGGTCAAAAAATTTCGTTTTTTTTATTTTTCAAAAATATTGGTAAAAAAAATGTAAAAAAAAATTTTTTTTAAATAGGTTTAGAATGTCATGAAACGTGGAAATTTTAAATTTGAACACAAACAAAAATTTTTAGTGACAAAAAATTCACTACGTGGATGTGGAAGTAAAATTGAGTTATGACAATTTAAAAATATAATGATTTGAATGATTGTGGAAAACACCCTGTAGAACTAGGTTCAACTTTGTACCCCTATATGTTTTGACTAAAATTGTTTCAGCGATTAAATTACCTATGCGCTGAAATCCATATGACAACTTTTCTTCGGCATAAATTTTCCAAAAAGAGCCGAAGAAAAGTAGTCGCTATGAGGTATAAAATTAAAAAATAGTCAGTTCTATTTTTTGGAAGTTCATGCGGAAGGTCGAAAGATATTATAAAAAATGTGTATTGTAAAACGGACATTTTTTATTATAAAATGTATTAAGATTTTAGAATTCTAGAGATATACATTACACTACTACTACAAAATAGCAAAGTTAGAGGCATAGAAGTTAGGGCGCTTTTTCATTTTTTTTTTTGTTAAGCCTCGAGAAATAGGTCACGAATTTCCATTTTCATCTCAAGCACGTAGCCTTCAAAAAGGAGAACAAATAATAATAATAATAATAATAAAATGTCTTTATTTTTGCATTCAAAAAATATGTTACAGTTAAACAATAAAGGAGATGGCGATATTCAACTGGGTTGCTCTTCCATATAACCATCTCTTCGAATAAACTAATATAATATCTGGTTGGCTTCTACAAGTCAGCAAACGGTGCGCATAATATATAAAACAACATAATTTCTTTTACTAAGTATATAGGTTTTGATCTGTTTTCTAAAGCTTATCACAGAAGTGTGAGTACTTTAAATTTTTCAGGCAAATCGTTAAAGATTTTTGCGGCATTATAGCTAAATGAGCGTTGAAATAGGGAAGAATTATGCTTGGGTACACTAAACAACTGACAATGGCGTGTAGGACAAGCATGAATATCATTGCCTTTAATAAGCTTATTTTGTAGATATGAGGGCATCTGGGTAGAATTAATTTTAAAAATAAGGCATGCTAGATGAACTTGAAATCTTTCACTAAGTGTTAACCACTTAGACTCATTGAATTTACCCGTAACATGATCAAATTTGCGAAGATTGTAACAAAATCTTATACACGTATTTTGAAATTTTTGTAGACTATTTTTATCTTGTTGCAACAAAGCAGGCCAATATACTACGTCACAATACGATAAATATGAAAGAATTAGAGAGTCACACAATTTTAATTTAATATCATTACTCAACACATCTTTATGAATCGAAAGAATTTTTAATTTACCAAATGATTTTTGCAATAGTAGATACATGTTTTGAAAATCTTAATTGAACATCTAAATAAATACCTAAGTTTTTGCAATTATCAATAGGGTTCAAAGTTGAGTTATTCAAAGTTATTTTAAAATCAGTGTTTTGCAAAATTAATTCCCTATTTTTACCAAATAATAACATTTGAGTTTTGGATTCATTTAAAGCTAGTCCATGGGCTTTAGATATATTGGATATAGATACCAGATCAGTATTAATATTCTTTGCAGCCTGAATAATTTCTGTCGCTGAAAAAGAGTAATAAATTTGTGTATCATCTGCATATTGATGTGACTGGCAGTATTCTAAACATTTATAGAAATCGGCCGTCTAAATCGAGAAGAGTAATGGCCCAAGGATACTTCCCTGTGGCACTCCTTGATTGCTATGAATAAATTGCGAAAAATTATTATTTATTCCTACCCTCTGACATCTCCCATAAAGGTAATTTTGAAAGAATAATACAGCTGTAGTACTGAGTCCGAAATAGTGTAATGTGGTACAGAGTGTATTATGATTTAGAGTGCCTTACTGAAGTCTAAAAGAACCAAACATAAATTTTTGTTCGCATCGCACGCCCTAAATATGTCATCAGTAACTTGTAACATTGCTGTTGTTGTGCTATGATGGGGACGGAAGCCAGACTGAGTAAGAGGTAAAATTTTATTTATATTTAAATAATCACTAAGTTGTTCATGAACAATGTTTTCAAGAATTTTGGATATGGTAGGCAGTATGCTACTAGGGCGAAATTGTGACACATCAGTAGGATTGTTAGTTTTGGGAAATGGGGATAATATTCTTGGTAAAACATTTATTATGCACAGTCCGTATACGCAGTAAATTTTTGCTTATACAGAGAAATTTTAATGGCTCACGATTAAATAAAAATTATATCCATACTTCTTAACAAAGTCTTGCTTTAGAAATTAAGTTTAAATTAATTTGTCACTGTATGCGTGGTTGAAAAAAATTATTTTCCACTCTCCGGGATTAAATTTTCAAATGGGAATTAGAAAACGAAATATTATAAGTGCCCGTTGTAATAAGAGCCATTCGACTTAACTGCATTATCCTCAATTAATTCTTAAAGGAAAAGACGGCTGATATCGGGAAACGGCTAATTATAAATTTCTCCTGGGAGTTATCCTGGATTATATCTGAGTGTGAGAGGAAATGAGCAATGGATAGCACGCGATGTATAGAAAATGAAATTTCATTTGGAAAAACGTGGAAAACGGAGGCAATTAATTTATCTGCTGAGTAAACTTAGAAATCGTTTTTATTTATCGCCTAGGGTGAAGTAAGGATGTCCATATTTTTGTCAGAATCCTTTGAAATCTTCATTGTGTAACATTTTACTCTGATATAGTACAATTCTGAGGTATCCGAGGGGGATAGTACCATGCGGTCTTCGTTATTTATTTTTAAAAGGAGTATCAAATGATAGGGTTTGACGAATAAAATATGACAAACTACGTAACATCATTCTAAATCCAATATGGCGGATGCCCTAGGGGCGGATTACCTTTTTCTTCATAACCCCCTTGACAAGGGTATTAAATGGATGGGTTTTGTCTGTCTGTTCATCTGTAAAATCGGTACCTATAGACTAAAAGCCGCTGCTGCACTACTTCCACATCCAGATTTTTCATCCAAGTCACTTTAAAGAAAACATCTTGACTAGATTTGCACTCTAGTATGTGGAAATTATTGGTAAAAGAATTTTAACAATATTTGGGGCAGGTGTCATAGAAAAGTTTGAGGCGTTGGTTTCTACCATATACGTTAAAAATACAGTTTGTAGTTTATCCTACTTAACTCTTCTCCTATTCACAACCTACCACCTCCCACCGTTCAATAGAATCATCTCAATCAAATTTCATTACAATACATATATGTACTAACTTTCAAGTGAGCGGAGGTGGTGGGGTTTGAAAAATATTAAAAAGAAATCTGAGGCCCCGGTTTCTAGTATATACACCAAATCTCAAATTTCTGTACTCTTACCAGCTTGATTTACTTATTTTCCCCTATTTACTCCTATTTAACCCCCAACTCTTCACCGGAATCATCTCAAAATATAATCTAGTTTCAGATGTCGTCTACCAAATTTCAAGTATATGTCTCAATTCTACTTTATCAACCCCTTTAATAATGGAGTGGTGGGGGGGTTGAAAAATATTATTAAAACATCTGAGGCCTTGGCTTCTAGGACATACATCTTATTGCTTAATTTCCCCTATTTACCCCTATTTAACCCCCAACCATTCAACGGAATCATATGAAAATATAATCTGAATCCAAATGTCGTTATGACACATACATACGTGTACCAAATTTATTATAAATAATCTGAGACCCTGGCTTCTAGTACATACACTGAATTTCAAGTTTCTGTATTCTCACCAGCTTCCTTTACTTATTTTGCCCCATTTACCCCTATTTAACCCCAACCCTTCAATGGAATCAAAACAAAATATGATCTAGTTTCAGATGCTGTTGTAATACATACGTGTACCAAATTTCAAGCGAATATATCAATTTTATTTTATCAACCGCTTTAATAATGGAGTAGGGGTGGTGGGGGGTTGGAAAATATTTTAAATAATCTGAGACCTTGGTTTGTAGTACATATACCGAATTTCAAGTTTCTGTACTCTTACCAGCTTGTTTTACTTATTTTCCCCTATTTACCCTTACTTAACCCCCAACCCTTCAACGGAATCATCTCAAAATATAATCTAGTTCCAGATGTCGTTATAATATATACTTTTACCAAATTTCAAGTGAATATCTCAATTTTATTTTATCAACCCCTTTAATAATGGAGAGGGGTGGTGGTGGGGGTATAAAAAATATAAAAAAATTTAAGGCCTTGGCTTGTAGTACATACATCAAATTTCTAGTTTCTGTAGTCTTACCAGATTGCTTTACATATTTCCCCCTATTTAGCCCTATTTACCCCCCAACCCTTCACCCGATATCATCCAAAAACAATCAATTTCCAGATCTCGTTATGATATATACGTGTACCAAATTTCAAGTCAATATCTTAAACCGTTCCGGAGAAAACGTGCGGACAAAAAAAGTTACAGACAGACATAAAAATTTTTTCGCTCAAATTTAAAATCTCGACGTTTCATGACATTCTAAACCTATTTCAAGAAGAAAAATTTTTGAAAATTTGTTTGCGATTACTATACTTCCAATCCACTACGTGGATGTGGAAGTAAAATTAAAAAATAAAATGATATAAAGAAATATTTTTGTTATAGCTTTTATTTAAAAAAATGTACTAAAAAGTTAAAATATTTTTTTAAATTCATACATCTTAAAACTAAAAGCTTTGGGGGCGATCAATTGAGTAAATTAACTATACAACTATATGATTGCCAATAAAGCTTTTGGTTTCCAGATATATGAATTTAAAAAAAAAAGTTCTTTACTTTTTAGTACATTTTTTTTTATAAAAGCTTTATTGTTTTATATGTACAGGGTGTCTCATAATAACGTGCCAAATATTTAAGTACTAATTCCTTATCAAAAATGAAGGTGGGTTCCTCACATAAAATTTTTCAAAATAAGCTTTTCTTATTGAAACGTATTCTTTACAGGACTCTGCAAACAGCAGAAACAATAACTATTTATGAGAACTGAAAGAAAAATTATGTGTAAAAATATTAATAAAATCTTTGCATTCTTTCGATAACCTGATTTCTGGCTATGCTAGCAAATTAAAATCCTAAAACGAATTTGTCTAATTTTTTATTTGAAAATTCTCATTCTAACATTAGCACCCACACAGTCCCCTATGGCTATGCAGATTAAACTTGTATCTACATAACCCCCTACGGTCATGAAGATTAAGTTAATAATGAGAACGAAGACCTAAAATGGATGGCCGTACGGGACTGTGTGGGTGCTAGTGTTAGAATGAGAATTTTCAAATAAAAAATTAGACAAATTCATTTCAGGATTTTAATTTGCTAGCATAACCAGAATTCAGGTTATCGAAAGAATGCAAAGATTACATTAATATTTTTACACATGGTTTTTCTTTTAGTTCTCATACGTACTTATTTTTTTTTTTTGCTGTTTGCAAAATCATATAAAGAATATATTTCTATACAATTATAAGCAAACAAATAATAATTACGATTTTTTTGTATTTAAATTGATCATAGAGTTTTTGGATAAAATTAAGGTTAAAATATAAGTAATACGCTTGGCACAATTGGTGGAATTTATAGCTTAGCTTCGTATTTCCTACTGTCTAACCTTTGTAGAATAATAACCAATTTATCCGAGGTCTACCTGTGTATGTCTCAAAATGCCCTGACCGACCCCTGGGCAAGAAGTGTGTCACCTTTGTTATAAATCCTGTTGGTTCATCTCGTCTTAGGTTCCGGTATCGATGTTGTTAGGGTATATAGGTATAGTGTATATAAAAAAAAAAAAATAAATGAGTAAATCAATTAATTAATAATAAACAAAATTGAAAAATACGACATACGTGGCTAAAGGACAAGTTTCCAAGGCCAAAAAGTTAGAGGAAAAAAAAAAAAAAAACTTTTAAACATGCATATAGTATATAGGTTCCAATACTAGTTAGCTAATAGATAGGTGAAGATCTGACGTTTTTAACAGTCAATGTCAAATATAATTATTTCATACTTATTCATAGGAATTGTCTTGGTTTCGCATGAAACATCTTTATGAGTGGCTTCATGTCTTTCTGATCAGTTCCAAAATAAGGGCGAAAAAAGTTACAAGGGCTAAGCATTTCCAAGAAACAGAATGATAAATTTCGTGAAAATGTAATCCATTAGAAAGAACATTTTTTAAGATAAGGTAGGTAAATAAATTCATGTTAGGCCTTTGTTCTCATTTTTAAATTAATCGCCGTGACCGTAGGGGGTTATGGCCATCACAGGATCCCCCCCATAGATCTAATGGTTGAGGAGAGATGCAAACTTCATGGCGTACCCCAAGATCAAGTACAGCAAGCTAGAGAAGAAGCAGGGACTGCCATGATGGGGAGATGGCAAGAGGCCTGGAGAGAAAACACGGAAAAGGCACAATGGACAAAGCGTCTGATCCCAAATGTGGCAGATTGGGCGACCTGCAGGCACCGCAGACTGAATTACTTCCTAACCCAGGCCCTCACAGGACACGGATCTTATAGGGCTTACACAAAGAAAATCGGCAAACATGAAGATGACGCCTGCATCTATTGCGGACAGCCGGATACTGCCGAACATACTCTCTTCATCTGTGATAGATGGGAGGCCAGGAGACAGGAAACCTGGCGCATCCTAGGTACCACCCTACGCCCAGAAGAAATAGCCCCACGTGTGGTAAGGAGCAAGGAGGCGTGGAAAGGAATTACACATATGTTTTCTGACATAATGTCCCTCAAGGAAGCGGAAGAACGGACAGGACAAAGAACCCTGAACGAAGACTAACACCACCGGTCCACCATCCGCGATGAATATCCCTATGGGATGATGCCAGGGTGGAGGCCCAGGAAGAGGAGGAGGGGTTTTAGTTGGTAGGCTCTCCCTCGGAAAGGGAAAGAATCCAACGCTCCCCGTCGACCAACAACAGGTGGGCGTCTTTAGAAGATTTCCCCACCTCCGCAAAAAAATGGGGTTATGTAGATGCTAGTTTAATCTACATTGCCGTAGGAGACTGTGTGGGCGCTAATGTTAGAATGAGAATTTCCAAATAAGGAAATTTACAAATTCATTTTAGGTTTTTAATTTGCTAGCATAACCAGAATTCAGGTTATCGAAAGAATGCAAATATTTCATTAATATTTTTACACATAGTTTTTCTTTTAGTTATTTTTTCTGCTGTTTGCAAAATCCTGTAAAGAATATGTTGCAACACAATTATAAGCAAACAAATAATCTGCCTGTCTGCTATTTTTTCTTTCAATTAAAAAAAGGAAGTAAACATTATGATACATTTAGAAACTTTATTACGTCTTGAAATAATATCGTAAAATCCAACGTTTTTGGGAAAAAAGAACTAAATTTTATCTGCCTAAGTGATCAGTCAAAAGCGAAGAGCCCTATTATATTAGTCAAAACACTAAGTAGGCTGGTATCAAATAAAAATTTCGTATTATGTACCGATATGATCATTAATTTGGCGCTTACAATTATTTTCAGATAAGAATAAAAAGCCGTATTTTTGGTCACCCCTTAAAGGGGTACAGGAAAGGCTTATTTTGAACACTTTTATATGAAGAAACCACCTTCATTTTCGATAAGAAATTGGTAGTTAAATCTTTTGCACGTTATTATGGAATATATTGTTCTATATTCTGATATCTATTTTATATTTTATACGTTCGAATTTTACTTCTTAAAGGTAAATTGAAATGAGTTTACTGGGCGCCAAACAGTTTCTTAAAAGCTGTTAATATTATAGACTATAGAACACCATTAGCATGACTATCTACAATCTATAGAATGACTCTTACTCAAGGTCCAACGAAGTCGGTTCAATAAATGCTCATCGATCAAGATAACAATCTAAATAAATCAAACTCAGTATTGAACGAACAAAGTATTAATTTATTAACAAATTTGAACATGGAATGTAATTAACAAATTTAAATAACAAAATCTAACTTAACCAAAATGAAAAATATGGCCTTTATTTAAAATAAATATGTACCATGGATTTCTGATATTGTAAAGCTTTACCTTGTCTTTCTTTCGACTCGAGTAATGTTAAATTATAACCTCTAACTGGTTATTATAATCCTTGAAATATTATGTCACTTGACTGACTTTTTAAACCTCTCAAGGCTTCTTCTTCTTCTTTACTGAATTGACGTTTGTTTATAACCTCCAATTTGTTTTCAAAATTTCCTTGAAATATTTCTATCACTTGATTGACGTTTGAGTTCCTTCACCATATAAATTTGCTAACTGGATTAACAAATACTTCCCTCTTCTAAATCTGCTTTCCGGATAATCTACTTCGTAATACTATTTAAGTTTACTCACTTTTATATTTAATATACTTTTACAAATTTTTCTTGATATCAATATATCTGGATTGTAATATCCTAACCTTCAACTTATTCACCACTTTTCTTCTATTTTCAATTTATTAATTATTCTTGGATGAATATTTTTCGCAGCTCGCTGTTCAGCGGTGTATGATCAACTGATTTGTTATTTTAAGTCGTTTATTTGGGTTAAATTTCAATTTTTCAATTGTTTTTTTCTATTTTGATCTAATATTTCAAAATTTAATTTTAATTTAAATTTTAAACTATTCATTTTTGTTTGTTCTTTATATTAATTGAATACTGTTTTTAATTCTTTAATTTTCCTGATGAATTTCTTATTCTACTTTTCAGGATTAAGTGCATAATTGTAATTACTCGAAATATATTGACATATTACATATACTTTCTTAAAATCTACTTATAACTACAATTAACAATTCCAATCTCAAATAAATACTATTTCATACATTTAGATGAATAGCAATGATAAATAAAAATGATAAGTTAGCTAATAAATAGGTGAGGTTGTTTTTATCAGTCAATGTCAAATATAATCATTTCACACTTATTCAAAGAAATTGTCTTGGTTTTGCATGAAACATCGTTATGAATGGCTTTATGTCTTTCTGATGAGCTCCAGAATAAGGGCGAAAAACGTTTCAAAGGCTAAGCATTTCCAGGAAACAGAATGATAGATTTCATGAAAATGTAATCCATTGGAATGAAAAATTTTTTTAAGACAAAGTAGATAAATAAATTCATTTTAGGTCTTTGTTCTCATTTTTAACTGAATCTTCGTAATCGTAGGGGGTTATGTGGATACTAGTTTAATCTGCATGGCCGTAGGGGACTGTGTGGATGCTAGTGTTAGAATGAGAATTGTCAATTAAGAAATTAGACAAATTCATTTTAGGATTTTAATTTGCTAGCATAACCAGAATTCAGGTTATCGAAAGAATGCAAAGATTTCATTAATATTTCTACACAAAGTTTTTCTTTTATAGATAGTTATCTTTTCTGCTGTTTGCAAAATCCTATAAAGAATGTTTCAATACAATCAAGTTTCATTCTCTGCATCTTACTCGCTGAGAATAAGTGAACTTGAATCAATTAAATAAACCACAGATACTCCTGCATGATCCGTTAAAGTAAAACTGTTATGGTTATTTTCTAAAGTACATACAAATTTGTGAATTTTATTTATGATTTCAAACACGATACTTAAGTGGTGTTCCACAGTGTGGATACACAGCAATATAGATATAATTTGTATTTCGCATAACGCCCACTTATTACGATCGAAAATTAATAATGAGATGCAAGAACTGTATTTATTTTAGGTTTTATGTGAAAATTTACTGCTCTGTATTTTTATAGCTCCTGTCCTCATGTCCCATTCATTCTGGTGTTTAATTAAATCGCCTATATTGTATTACTTTGTTTTAATTTAGTATCCTTTATCCGACTTAAATTTGTATTATTTTGTATTACTCTGCATAATTTGACACGAGTAAACAATTCCGTATACTTATATTGACTTAAGTAAAATAGAAACTTCTATCTATACAGGGTGTAATCAGTTTCATGTCATTAAAAAAAACTGGTAATGGGGACCGACTAGACAAACAAAAAACCTTTATGACTTTTCCCTCTAGAGGCACTTTGAAAAACACTGCTCTAGGTTAACATATTTAATATTGTGGTAGACAACTATTGAGAACCACTGTTTTTCTTGGTCGATGGACTTGTACTTCCCAATTATACAACTTTTAAATTGTCATAAAAAAGTGCTGGCCGGCACACGTGGTGTCAAAGGATCATCGACCGCCTTTGATGTACCGCCTCAACTGAACTGAGGCAAGTATAAAGAGGTAAATAATTTGTTCTCTCTTCGTGCACAATTGCAAGCAAATAATGGCCATAGAGGTTTAAACAGAGCATTTCTTTACATGTGTGTTTTTTAATTTGGAACAAAATATTGGATTGTTTATAATTTAGAAAATTTAAATGTGGTTTATTAACATTTGTAACATAAATGAGTGTCCTGGGTTAAAAGCTACTACCTACCTAAATGATTCAAAATCTCTGCATCTGTATCAATACACAGTTCGGTACGTCGAATTAAGTACATACGCACTTCGTTCAACACTAAACACTAAACTATCAACTAACGTTGTCAATAAAGAAAAATAAAATAAAAACTTGGTACAAAAGCCAAAAAGGAATACAAAAAGGACGAACAAGTAAGTTGTGTCTGTACGTAATCAAGAATTTGACAACTTGAACGGTAAGTCAATAAAATAAATCTTAACTATAAATACGCAATGACGCGAAATTCAAAAATAACAAAAACAACGAACGGCGGGTTGGACGTGTGTACATAACCAAACACGGACAGTAACTAAAATATTGCACACGGGAAAATTAGAGTATAGTTTTCTTCAGATCAGATCTAACTCTAAACCTACCTGAATATTCCAGCAGTTCTCAAAACATTTTATTGAAAATTTGCGAAATTTTTGTTTATTTTTTTTTCTCCAAAACTATGAGCTTTAGACCCCATGTTATATAAGGTTTTTTTGTTTGTCTTGTCGTTCCCTACCACCAGTTTCTTTTAATGACATGAAACTAATTACACCCTGTATCTATCAGGCTGTCTATATTTCACATAAAGTCGTATTTTTCGATTTATCAAAATCAAATATTTTTTCTGGATGTCGAATGAAATTGCTAACATTCATCCATTAAAGTATATTTTTCCCTGCTGTTACTACATTTTGAAAAAAATGTACTGTAGGTTTTGCATTTTTCCGGCGGACCAAAAAACATCGGATCGAAAGAAAAGTCATATCTATCGACTCGAGAGCGAATTTAGAAAATTCCGTCCATCGGTCAGTCGGTCCGCCGGTATGTCTGTCTGTCTGTCTGTCACGCCCAGCCCCCTAAACCGTTTTCGGATTTCGCTGAAACTTGGGTGGTTAATAGGAGGTCTTTAGAAAACCTTAACGTCGGAAGCTCGGTTCCGTTCGGAAATCGGAAGTACCCGATATATACGTTTCGAGTTCTTTGTGAAAAATTTTATAACTCGGTAAGGGGTGGTCGGATCGAGATATTTCAAAAAAGAAATGGTGCCGCTGGTAAAGCTATACAAATAAGTATACCAGAGACTATGTCGAAAAACAAATGAAAATAGAATTTTTTTGCAAAAAACTGATTTTCTCGAAACCGGGCTATGAAGCACGATAACTGTCCAATATATTGATCCATTTCGATGAGACTTGGTGGGATCAAAGATACATGGCCACAAATGAAGCCTATTGCTGGCGGCCCGAATCCGTTGACCGTAAGTATTTTTTCCAGGGCCGAGTATGATTTTTCAAAGAAATTAATAACTCCCGAATCGAAGGTCCGATTTTGATTCTCTAAAATGGCAATTGTAGGGCTCGATTAGGTCTATTAGTTGACGTTTGTGAGAAATTTGATAAATCAAAAGCGAATCTACAAATCCTGGAAAACTTGAGATTTTTGATAATTCTACAAATTCCGAACAGTTCTAATAAAAATCGAAAATTAACTATTCCGTCGATCAATCTCTATAACCAGTATAAGGCAAGGGCCATTTTGGACAAAAAATCTGAAACAGAGATTTTCTGAAAAATTTAAAATAAGTTATTTACGAAAATGCATTCCATAGAATTATTTAAAAAAATATTACAAATTACAAAATCAGTCTCTCCGACATCAAAGGTACCGCGGCAAGCGCATTTCTTTATAGTTCCCCCTCTTCTGTGATAAAAGTACATCGTTAATCAGTTTTCTGCAAATGATTGTCCACATTTTGCAGGGCATTTATATGATATTAACTTCAGCAATTATTTGGGCGCTGCTTCTTTCTTGGTAGTAACTGGCTCAAGTCCAAACAACACATATTAGCCTTTACTAAAAGTGATAAAATGATCACAGAATCGTTAAAATAGTAAAAACACGTTGCAAATGAACCATTTCATAAAAAAAATTGTTTTTCAGAAAAAGTTTGTGCATTTAGGATACCGAGGGGGCTTAAGACATATGCAAGAAATCAGCGAGGTAGGCATGCCTGTCACAATACCTGCCGCCTGGACTATACTACCATCTTATACCAAAAGTACAATATGCAGTCTTCCTTCATTTCTTATGCGAATAAATAAGTCTGCCACGATTAAATAAAAAAACTATACATACTTGATTCTCACTGTCTGGATCAGCTCCAGCATCCAACAGCATATGGACTATCTCCGTTTGTTGATTTTGCGCTGCTATGTGGAGAGGAGTGTTCCCCTCTACGTCTCTTTCTTCCATATTAGCCTCGTGAGCAAGCAATAATTGGGCTGCTTCACAATGGCCTTTTTGACATGCCACATGTAGAGCTGTTTTGGATTCCTGAAAGAGAACAGTGAAAGAACAAATGATTAAATATATGGAGGTGAAATAAATAACATGTTATAAATCCTTTAGCCCTGAAATAGTGTACTGTCGGATTAAGATTATAACAGTGCACTTAAAACTGAATGTGCAGGCAACTAAACCACTTGGAGTACATAAATAGAAAATAATAACCATAATTTTTTTTATTTCAAAGATACCAAAGATAAAATCAAACAACGAGGTACCATAGAGAATAGTTAAAGCGCTATTTAGAAATATCTGGGAAAGTGTTGGGAAGATAATGAAAGATGCAAGAACTTAGGAACACCATGAAAAGTGAGAGAAAGTCATGGGAATATTGGGAAAAGTGAGGAAAGGCGGAAAGATAGGGGAAGATGGTGGGAAGAGTATGAAAAAACATTTTTACTTTTTTCTAAGTTGGTTAAGAGAAATGTCAATGAACGTTCATAATTCTCACAACTAATACGTTTCCAAATAAAATGCCTCGCCTAGGTAGTGGTTAATTAAATCCTGCTATAGACTAATTGTGCTAATGATGAGATAAGAAATAACAATACCTATAGACAACTGAAAATGTTTAACATTATAACAGAAAAAGATATAATAAACTAAATTAAAAAAGATACATCACCTGATATATAACTAGAGATGTTATAAACGGAAAAATCAAAATTAGGGTTAGAAAAATAATTAATAAGTTCATTGAAGACGACGGACAATGGAAAATATCTACAATTATACCAGCTCAAAAAGTGGTTTATACAAAAGAACATGAGGAACATAGAAGCATACACTGAGCTAGAAAAGATAATGGAGATATTTATAAAGAAACAGTTCTTAAATCATTTAAATGAAAATGAAATGCACAATGAAAATCAGTCTGGATTTAGAAATCAACATTCAGGTATATGTACTAGAAGCCAAGGTCTCAGATTATTTATAATATTTTTCAACCCCCACCACCCCTACTTCATTATTAAAAGGGTTGATAAAATAAAATTGAGATATTCATTTGAAATTTGGTACACTTATGAATTATAACAACATCTGAAACTAGATTTTACTTTGAGATGATTCCGTTGAAGGATTGGGGGTTATTTATTCAGCTATTCAGCTAGTAATTTCGAAATGGAAAGAATTATTAGATCAAAATAAAGTAATTGTAACAGTGTTTGTGGATTTTAAACGTACATTTGAGACGATAAATAGAGACTTACTAATAAGGAAATTAGAATGTTATGGGATAGTAGATGAAGCAATTAACTGATTTAAAAATTACCTATCGGACAGACATCAAAAAACTAGAATTGGAGAAGATATTTCAAATAAAGTAAATGTGAAGTTTGGTGTTTCACAGAGTTTAGTGTTGGGCCCATTGCTATTCATAACTTATATTAATGACATTGTTTAGTGTTTTAAAAACGATACCATTATTAATTTATTTGCCGATGACACTTTAATATCAGAATATGGTGATAACATAAAGCAGGTGTTGGAGAAAATGCAGCGCGAATTAACGAAATTGGAAATCTAGTTGGAAAATAATTATCTGTTTGTAAATATGCAAAAAATTAAAGTTATAATTTTTGAAAATAAGGATAAAAGACAATATGAAAATATTAAGCTGCTCGGGTATGTAACAGAATGTAAATATTTGGCTACAATAGCAGATGATCAGTTAAAATTTAGCAAACATGTAGAATATACAGGGTGTTTGGTGCATCGTGTGCCAAATGGAAATGGTCGACAGAAAGGGTTATCTGCTATTCTTTCAGGCCCCTTAATACTTCCCATGCCCTGCGGGATTTTTCATATCGACCTTTTATCTTTTTAATGAAGAAAATCCCAAATTCTACATTTAAATTCAAATTATAAAAAAAGTATTAGTTGAAGTTGAAGCGTTCTTTTAAATCCAAAATTACTGGCATTAGTCATCTAGTTGTTTTTTGTATTCACTCGCAAACTTTCGGAATAGGTAAAATTTAAATTTAAACTTAGACTTTACATGGCTATAAAAAAAAACTTAGAGCAACCGGGATCTTCCAACTCCCTAAAAAATTCTCTAGTCTATCCTCTTGCTAATGATGTGCCACATGTCATAAAAATCTTTTAATAACTTCGTGAATTCGCTAAATTAATGAATCGGGTCACATAAGGCTAATATTCAAAATACCGAATAAAAAATTATTTTTGCTTAAATTATGCATGGGAAACAGGTAAAACCTGTTATCTCACTCTTGCGAAGTAAAATCTATCTTCTATCTCTTTCTGTTCATTGGTTTTCTTGAAATAAAGAAACAATTACATTTTTATCATTTATTAAAAAAATTTAAAAATCTTGCGCAAAGTGTTGGTCTCTGTTGCGAATGCAGGCCCGACATCTGCTTCGTATTTCGACAGTTGTTGTATGGAGTCGTATTTCCTCCCTAATTGTACCGAAAGCCGTTTCTATACGTTGGACAAGGGGACAAGTTCCTCCCTAGTCGCAACCTCCGTCGCGTACACGAGCTCTTTTGCACGACCTCGGACATAAAATCCAACGGAGTTGGGTCTGGGGAACGTGGAGACCATTTAATAGGGCCATCCTGCCCTATCTACGCATACGCCTATAGTTTTTCAAAATGACGGCTGTCCCGCGCACTGGCGATTGATTGTAAGACAATATCTAGACAATGTGTTCCCAAATGCGTGGATTGGGCGGGATGGCCCTATTCAATGGCCTCCATGTTCCCCAGACCTAACTCCGTTGGATTTTTATGTCTGGGGACGTGCCAAAGAGCTCGTGTACACGACGGAGGTTGCGACTAGGGAGGAACTTGTCCTCTTGTCCAACGCATAGAAACGGCTTTCGGTACAATTAGGGAGGAAATACGACTTCATACAACAACTGTCGAAATACGAAGCAGATGTCGGGTCTGCATTCGCAACAGAGACCAACACTTTGAGCAAGATTTTAATTTTTTTTTAATAAATGATAAAAATGTAACAGTTTCTTTATTTCAAGAAATCCAATGAACAGAAAGAGATAGAAGATAGATTTTACTTTGCAAGAGTGAGGTAAAAGGTTTTACTTGTTTCCCATGCATAATTTAAGCAAAAATAATTTTTTATTCGGAATTTTGAATATTAGCCTTATGTGACCCGATTCATTAATTTAGCGAATTCACGAAGTTATTAAAAGATTTTTATGACATGTGGCACATCATTAGCAAGAGGATAGACTAGAGAATTTTTGAGGGAGTTGGAAGATCCCGGTTGCTCTGAGTTTTTTTTTATAGCCGTCTAAAGTTTAAGTTTAATTTTAAATTTTACCTATTCCGAAGGTCTGCGAGTGAATAAAAAAAACAACTAGATGACTAATGCCAGTAATTTTAGATTTAAAAGAACGCTTCAACAATACACATAAAAATAAAAATGAAATTCGCAGTCTACGCCTAATACTTTGATTATAATTTGAATTTAAATGTAGAATTTGGGATTTTTTTCATTAAAAAGATAGAAGGTCGATATGAAAAATCCCACAGGGCATGGGAAGTGTTAAGGGGCCTGAAAGAATAGCAGATAACCCTTTCTGTCGGCCATTTCAATTTGGCACACGATGCACCAAACACCCTGTATAATGGCTAAAATAAATAAAAAAATTAATTATTTCAATAGAATTAGTATTAATTTATCAATTTACTCTGGGATAACAGTATACAAGACCATCATAACACCTCACTTTGAATATTGTGCCATTATCTTCTATTATTGTAATAAAGGTGAAAAACAAGCATTACAAAGGGTGTAAAATAGAGCAATGAGAATCATACTGAAAGTTAACAGATTTACCCTTATAACCAGTATGTTGAAATATTTGAAATCATGAGTATAAATCAAAGATTAGTTTTTAAAAACATAATATTTATTTATAAAATTATTCATAATTTGTTACCAAATTATGTGTTTGTAAGTGATACTTACAACGATAATACTAGAACACATAATAGTATATGCATTAATACAGCAAAAGAAGAACAAAAAAAGACACGTAATTCGATATTTCATAAAAGTTTGATATTATAATAATGATTTCAGTGTACACATGAAATTAATTAATAATGTTAAACATTTCAGAGAATCTGCATGTAAATATGTGACATTAAATTTTAACTAAGAAATTTTAATGACAGTTGTATACATTGTATGCACTCCTAGTGTTGATTCATTTATTTACTTATTTATTGTTTTTTTTTATTAGTCTATTCATTCATTTGTTATACAGCATGTCCTCCGATTGAGTTAGCTATAGGTGAAATGGACAAAAAAATTTCGATTTTTTTTTTCATATTTGGGAGTTCACCCCTGCTTATCTAAAAAGTTATTTTGGGTGTATTTTTGTTTTTTTTTTAAATCACGTAGGAGTGACAGTTAAGCAAAAAGAATTTCTTGTTAGGTAAAGTACCTTTACTGTAAAAGATACAGCAAAATATCATTAAGGAAAGTTATTCACATTGAAAAGTTATAATCCTGTGCAAAATATCAAAAATATAAAAAAAAATTGTATGTCGGTTTATTAAAGTTTTACTCGATTATTTAATCGATAGAAAATTATTTAGTTATTTACGTATATTTTTATCCTACGTGTTATGATTTATTTCCAAGGTAATCCCAATACTTTACACAACTACGATTTTCATTTACTTTGACATCTTTTGCAGTATTTTTTTTTTTAATGGTGAACGATATCAAAATATACACATATTCCTGGAAGGAGCATTTTTTATTGACATTAATTTTTGAAATTATCATCTTTTAAAACTTTCAATGCATATTCATCAATTCGTCCATGAGAAGCAAATGCGTGTATATGCTTATCTGTCAAATTAATAATAATAACTGTCAGATGAGCATCATAATTATTAACTAAAAATCATGCTTACAGTAGAGCAAAAGATATTCATTGTTCAGTGCTACGGATTGGGAGATACATATTCCTATAAGGCTGTCGTAGAAAAATTCAAAGAACATTGGCCAAATGGACTACTAACAGATAGGGGTGCTAAAGAAATAGTCGACAAATTTTAAAAAACTGGTAGTGTATTAAACATAAAGAAAAAGAAGAAGGAGTTTAATGAAGATGATGCTGGTGGCACTTTAATTGCGATGGATTCGTTGAATGAGTTCCCAAAATTATCTCTGAAAGGAAGAGCAACTCAAACTGGAATTTCTAAAAGTGTGATATAAAAAATATACAAGGCCAATAAAATTCATTCACATAAACCACAATTTGTACACACTGTTGAACAAAATGACTACGCTAAAAGATTGTATTTCTGTTTATGAATGGGCGAGAATATTTCAAGTGATAGACTCTTTCACGAAAATATTATTTTTCTGACGAGGCAACGTTTTCCACTAATGGTACAGTAACTTTACAGAATTGTAGGTATTGGTCCTCGGAAAATCCTAATTTTCGTATGTGATGTAGCCGGCAATATTCCAAGAAATTGAATGTTTGATGTGCGATTTCATATTTCGGAATAATTGGTCCATATTTCTTTGAGGGAAATGTACATCAACATTCTTACCTGGAAATTCTAAATACTTTTTTGTTGGATCAACTCGAAAATACGCCTATATCGCAAAGGATGAAATTGTTCATACAGCAAGACGGATGCCCTGCACATTCTGCAATCATTGTCAGAGAATGGTTAGACCAGCATTTTCCAGAAAAATGGATGGAAGTTACGGGCCGAATTGTTGGCCGCCTAGAAGTCCGGATCTAATGACAATGAATTTCTACTTATGAGCCTATTTAAAAGGAAAGGTGTATGCTTTTAATTTTGATAATAATTTAGAATTATTAAAAACCAAAATGAAAGAAGCAGTTGATGGCATACCTCTTCAAGAAATCCAGAACAGTTATAGAGGACTAAAAGCTAGACTAGAGCTATTAGGCGAGCGGTTCACCCCTAAAAAGACGCTTAGAAATGCGAGTTACCGACTAAATTTTTTTAATAAAAGACTTCTACTTGAAACTTTTTCAGCATTGTAGAGCATATTTTTCTGACAAATTACGTATTTTTTGCATAATTTTTTAGGTGGTCGTTCAATAGTTATAAACAAAAATGTTGTAAAAATAAGAAAACTTAATAAATCGCTCTGAAAACGTTTTTTATAATAAAAACCGACCAAAATAAACACTTCTTGTCTCTTGGCTTTTTCTAGAAAAATGCACGGTTTCCGAGATATGGCCAATTTTTCAAAAAAAAAACGCGAAAATAGGCGACCTTTCGGATTTTTTTTCTCAATAATTTTTGAATGCACAGTAATTCTGCACACGCCAAAATAAACGGCAGTTCATCTA
Source organism: Stenurella melanura (assembly GCA_963583905.1). Classification (NCBI taxonomy): domain Eukaryota; kingdom Metazoa; phylum Arthropoda; class Insecta; order Coleoptera; family Cerambycidae; genus Stenurella; species Stenurella melanura. The sequence goes on from OY757317.1 coordinate 10,800,764, forward strand.
CTACAGGTGTGATTTTTTGTGTGTGGAATTATGCTCATTAAGATTAATTAAAATTGAATTTAGAAAAGTACCATTGAAAATCAAAACAATAACAAAGCAAATAACATGGCGGCCGGGGATTAAGGAAGCAGAAGCCGCGCGTCTGCGCAGATGACGCGCACGCGACCTACTCAAATCCAAATATTTTATATTTTTTATTGATTTCGCATTTTCATTTATAAATATGCACATTGATCATAATAATAATATAATATAATTGAATAAGAAATGTAAAAATTATATTATACAACAATGAAGTTTGAGTGGTTTTTAATTAAAAATATTCATTATTTTAATTCATAAAGTTACAAGGCGTTTTAGCTTTATTCCTGTATACTTTCACTACTATCGTTTAAATTGATAATATTTGGCTCTAAAAGACTACTAGTTTCGGAATCTGTCGATGCATTTATCATACTCGTAATATTTGTTGGATTATCGCAAATCTCCTCGGAATTTTTTTCGTAAACTTTGGTTTGTTCTTCTAACTTTGGTTTCGAATGCAAATCCGCGATATAGCTGTAGTAACAAGGAGTTTTGTGGTATCGTGCACTTATTTCTGATAAATCATGTGGTAAAGAAAATATTTTTTTTATAGTGGCATCATTTTTGATATCAGCAGATGCAAGAACATTTTTTTTCACGTTATTAATATCTACCAATGTTAATTTTTTGTTACCTCACTTTTTTTTTGGTCCACAAATAAAGCACAAAGTTTGCCAATCAAACGAACTTTTGGTGGATCGCAATGATTTTTTAGTGTCTGAGCTTTCTTTGTGGTCAAAGCTTGTTTTTCTTTTTACAAAAACAATTTTGTCGATGTCCATAATTAGCCAGCTATGTGAGACATAAATTGCTTTATTTATATTTATAAACTATTCAAATCAAATTTCAAAACAACTTACCCAACTTACATTTGCAACTGCACAGTAACAAACAATTGAACGAACACGTTTACTGGTTGTATTAAAATAATTTTATAATGTTTATAAACTAATAAACATTTAAAAGACTCAGAGGTAGTTTATGTATTTTTGCATGCTACATAATTTTTAAATAGTTTTTAATGTTTACTCTTACTGGAAGTACTAAAGTCGTCGTGTGTAAACTTGTTCGATTCGTGTTTAATTTGAGTAGGTCGCGTGCGCGTCATCTGCGCAGACGCGCGGCTTCTGCTTCCCTAACCCCCGGCCGCCATGTTACTTGCTTTGTTATTGTTTTGATTTTCAATGGTACTTTTCTAAATTCAATTTTAATTAATCTTAATGGGCATAATTCCACACAAAAAAAATCACACCTGTAGTAGATGAACTGCCGTTTATTTTGGCGTGTGCAGAATTACTGTGCATTCAGAAATTATTGAGAAAAAAAATCCGAAAGGTCGCCTATTTTCGCGTTTTTTTGTTGAAAAATTGGCCATATCTCGGAAACCGTGCATTTTTCGAAAAAAAGCCAAGAGACAAAAAGTGTTTATTTTGGTCGGTTTTCATTATGGAAAACGTTTTCAGAGCGATTTATTAAGTTTTCTTTTTTTTACAACATTTTTGTTTATAACCATTGAAGGACCGCCTAAAAAATTATGCACAAAGTACGTAAATTGTCAGAAAAATATGCTCTACAATGCTGAAAAAGTTTCAAGTAGAAGTCTTTTATTAAAAAAATTTAGTCGGTCCATGCTATTTTTATGGGGGTGAACCGCTCGCCTATATGTGTTGAAGCTGGTGGCAAAAATTTTGAATAATGACGCGACATATTTATGTTTATTTCTAGATAAATATAGTAGTTTTTCAATTATCATTTTTTAATTGTCGTTTGTATCCATTGGTTTCCTAACCCACAATGTATTTTTGCTTCACAATAAAAATTAATAAGTAAATAATTTTTCCCTAGACACTTGGTAGATCAAACACTTTATTAAACCGATATACAATTTTTTTTTTGTAAAATGCAATTAGGTGTTTTCACTATGTGCAAATTTGCTTTTTTGATATTATTAAAATGAACTACTTGTTATACTAAAGCACTTATTGATATAAATCCATTCTATCGCCCATCAAATCAAATTTTCAACAAATAAATAACATAAAGTTTTAGTATTTGGAGGAGTACGCAAAACACGCGGTGACGTCATCGGTTATATTAGGTTCTTAAATTGCGTTTAAAAATTGTTAAATACAACATTTTATTCACGTTATTTACGTTTTACAAGTGATTAAATAAGTAATGCCCACCTAATATGGGATTTTTTGTAATAAAAGCTACTTTGTATATTGCAAAATTTCACCGTTTATTTAGTAGTAAGAATTAGTTTCAGTACTTCTTTAATTTTAAATTCATTCAAATACAACACTATCCATCTTACGATATTTTACCGTACTATTAAAATTAGTTTAATTGATTTGTATTAAGATTCACAAAACACCCATGGTTGAGAAGAGATAATTTCCTTCTTTATTAAATTCAAATGCAGTACATTTAAATTATACTACTAGAGGGCGATATAGATGAATCTCGTCACCCGTTTTTGTGGTAAAGAATATACCTTTAAGTTTCATACCGAAGGGGTTTGGAGGATTGTTCAATTTTGACTGCCCGGTGAAACTTAACTCAGTACGCGATATTTACCAGACATAATCTACTTTTGTATATAGTTATAAATCTTGTGCATCACCATCTTCTGAGGTAAATAAATTTATTTATTAATTTTTTCAAACCTAAAGGCACCTTCTGTGCCAGATATTTTTGCTCGATGACCATGTGTATTTGCGAAATCTAATTTTGGTTTCCTTTTCTTTGATGATGAAATAGTTCTGGCAGATATTAACCTTATGGATATTATAACCTTATGAATATTAACCTTTTGAAGATATTAACCTTTTGGAGATTAAAACTTTTTGAAGTTTAGATTTATGAAGTTTAACCTTTTGAAGATTAAATATATGAAAATTAAATTTATTAAATTACCTTATATGGCGGTTTAATCTTCAAGCAGATTATTTATTTATGGATTTCAATTAACAAATAATTAAAATTAATTGGAGTTTAATTTGATCGAGATTAAACGTTCAACATTTCCAGTATTTCAAAATATTTTCTGGATATATTTTTTTGGTATTAATTTTCACTCCAAACCCGTGTGTGGAAAATCATTCAAGTAGAAGCTGCCGTAATATATTTCAAGACAAAATATCACGATCCCGTTTAGAATCATTCATGTAAAACCAGCTGAACTATTGCGTTATCGAATTAGGTGGAAACGTCTTGTCCAGCACGATTACTGCACGCCAGGGAGCGGCAACATCCAGATATTCCAGCCCCATCATATGCTAAGGACATGGTGAGAGTTGTATGTTGTTTAAAAGTCATTTCTCAGTGCTTTATTAAATAAACTACCTGGTGTTTTACTCTTGTATTTTGGCTATTTAGCCCTTATTCTTTAAATTACCGTTTATGTCTATATCTATTTTAGTCGATTTTACATCGTCTGTTTTGCAATTAACCCGTTTTGAAATTTGTGAACATTTAGCTTAAGTATAATTTATTTGAACATCATGTTTTTTTGTACCTTTATTACAAATTTTCTCTTTCTAACTTAATTTGCTCATTCATTTATTTGTTCATCTCTGCTTATATATTTTAAATAAATTTTATCATAATAAAAATTTACCAGTTGATTTCTATGAATAAATAACTTACCTTTTTACCTTCTCTGAATTTGCCTGTAGGAATTTAGTTCTGATAAAAAGGGGTTGATCAATATCGGTATACACGCTACAGGTGGCGTCCTAAATTAAATCTATAATTTGCACCCTCCTTCTTATCAGAACAGATTGTGTGACAGGTACTATTAATTGTGAAGTGTCTGTTTCCACCAGTGATTACGTAAGCCACACATAAGCCACAAAAAGGTAAGAAACCCATACCATTACTCTCAGAAGTAGGTAGCCGAGAGCAGGAGTTCTTTGGTTGTCTTTTTGTCCCGGAGACTCGTCTCAGGGCTAAGGGGGGAATCGGAGGACTCCGAAAAGTGCGACCGTTCCCTCGAACATCAGGAGGAGCGGATCCGTTACAGCGTAGTGTTTTTGGCGAAAAAATTTTAATACAAAATTAAAATGGATTATTTTAAGGTATTATTCGACTGTTCCTCAAAATTCAAGTGTTTTTAACTATAGTAAAGCATTATCTTCACAGTGAAAGTGAATTTCAAATTTGTAAAAACACCTAATTATATTAAAAAAATTAAAATCATCAAAGTAGGGGCATATTTTTAAAATTTTGCACAGAACTATAACTTTTTAATGTGAATAATTTTAATTAATGACATTTTGCTGTATCTTTTGCAGAAAAGGTACATTACCTAACAAGAAATTCGTTTTTGCTTAACTGTCATGGACTACGTGATTTAAAGAAAACAAAAGTACACCCAAAATAACTTTTTAGATAAGCAGGGACGAACCCGCAAATATCAAAAAAAAAATTCTAAAATTTTTTGTCCATTTCAACTATAGCGTACTCAATCGGAGGACACGCTGTATATCCACCTATGAATTTATTGCTATAGCAGAAAGTTGCTGATAAAGGATTACTTGCTTACAAAATAATTATAGTTGTTTAATTTGGAATGTGAAAAATGCTTGCATTTTTTGTAAATTATAATTTCTTTTTATTCTTGTTTGGTATTTGTTGTCTTTTATCGACTTAAAGTAACATCTTCTTCCTTTACATATGCAAATTTTGCTGAACAAAATATAAAACAAAACAAAAAATCATTGCATTACGCCGAGTGGTTTAAAAGATGGTTGCAATTTGGTGTACTTTTAGAGCGACCGTTTCAAACAATTCCGAGTCTATACCGGGTGAGTCACGAATTGCGCTCGCCCCGATATTTCCTAAAATATTTGGAATAGAAAATTGAAATTTGGAGGCCTTATTACATGACTAAAATACCATCTTTTCAATAAAAAATCAAGTTTGGTGCACATCCGGTTTGACCGGAAATGCCCACAACTTTCGATTTTTAAATGGAACACCCTATATATTTTTACAATACATCCATTTTGGTCACTTTTTGATAAACATTAAAAATTCTATTAAAAAATCTATTTCTGAATCCAGAGTGCTGTGGTGCCCAAAATATATTTTAGTTTGTGTGCTACGTTACTATAAAAATAAAAAGAGCAATATGATTGCATTGCTTAATTCTCTAGAGGCGTTTAAAATTTTTAAATGTGATTTTTACCCACTTACTGTTTTTTTAAATGGGAATTTAATCGTTCACCAACATTTTTAAATACCTCATTTTCATACGAATCTAATGATACCAAAATTTTGAAAATCCGCTCAGAAATATTTGAGATTTCAGCCAAAATACAATGCAACTAAGCTTTTAGAAACATGCGGCTAATAGATAATATATTAGTGGGCTTTGGAAACTAAAACGGCACATTTCTGTGTGAATCTGGTAACCTAATAACATTGGAAAAATCATAGTAGCCATTGAATGTAATAAAACAATATCAGCTGTCAGACAGATACAAAATAAAGCGTTGCGGAAATCGCTTTCAGTAAAAATTAAAGAAAATGAATAATTTTAGTAGAAATGAAAAGGTCGATATGTTACTGATATATGGAGAGCGTCTCAAAAATTCAACTGCAGCTGCAGAACTGTATCAGCAACGATATCCCAACAGACGTCATCCAATCAGACACTTGTTTCCCAGAGTGGAACAAGAATTAAGAACCGAACCCAATCAACAAGATGACCATCAAACATTTATTGTAAGTGAGGACAAAGAAATAGATGTATTAGGATTTGTGATGGTACACCCAACAACATCAACAAGGGAATTGTCAATGGAATGCGACATTAGTCAGTCTTCGGTTTGCAGAATTTTAAAGAAACATAAGTTTCGGTCTTATAAATACCAAATATACTAACATCTTTATGGAGATTATAACGACAGGAGGCTAGTATATTGCAACTGGTTCTTAAATGCAGTACAACAAAATCCAGGTTTTCCTTTTCATATTTTATATTCAGATGAAAGTAGATTTACGAACCAAGCTATGTTTAACAGAAATAATACTAGGTACTGGGCTCAAGAAAATCCGAGGTCGGTAGGGCGGGGGAATATTCAGGAAAGATTTGGGTTTAACTGTTGGCTTGGAGTACTTGGAGATCGAATAATTGGACCCATATTTTTTTATGGAACACTTACTGGCGAACGATATTTATTCTTTTTACAAAACCACACAGCAGAATTTCTTGACTTACTTCCTCTTGCCTATTTACAAAATCTATTTTTTCAACAAGGTGGTGCTCCCCCACATAATTCCAGGAGAGTGATGGAATATTTAAACAACTTGCATGGTGAACGCCTTATCGCAAATCAAGGTCATACCAGGTGGCCTCCTAGGTCACCTGACTTAACACCCCTCGACTATTATGTATGGGGCACTCTCAAAAATAAAGTTTATAAAACGTTTTCAAATACCCGTGAAGAGTTGCAAAATAAAGTTTTACGGCCTCTTAATGAAATAACGCCGGCTGAATTGCGTAGAGCCATTCAAGCAACTGTACGCAGAGCCGAATTGTGTATAAAAAAAAATGGTGGACATTTTGAGCAATATCTATAAATGTCAATTTATGGTTTAATTATATTAATTATTTTAAAGATACCTACTGTTACCTAGTTTAAGTTTAATTGTTCAAACGGAATTGATTTTTGTTTATTTATAGGCCCGATATTTATGTTAATTTAAATAAAACTCTGAAAACCGAACTGAAGTCGCATTCTATTGCAAATGTCCTTGTGGATGTAATTGTGTTTACCTCCACATACCTATGCTAAACTTAATTGTAACGTTCTTTGCGCTCACAATTATTAAATGTTTGATACCTCAAGATTGCCTATAACTACACGAGTGTGTCTGACAGCTGATATTGTTTTATTACATTCAATGGCTACTATGATTTTTTCAATGTTATTAGGTTACCAGATTTACACAGAAATGTGTCATTTTAGTTTCCAAAGCCCACTAATCTATTATCTATTAGCCGCATGTTTCTAAAAGCTTGGTTGCATTGTATTTTGGCTGAAATATTTCTGAGCGAATTTTCAAAATTTTGGTATCATTAGATTCGTATGAAAATGAGGTATTTAAAAAAGTTGGTGAACGATTAAATTCCCATTTAAAAAAACCGAGTTAGTGGGTAAAAATCACATTTAAAAATTTTAAACGCCTCTAGAGAATTAAGTAATGCAATCATATTGCTCTTTTTATTTTTATAGTAACGTAGCACACAAACTAAAATATATTTTGGGCACCACAGCACTCTGGATTCAGAAATACATTTTTTAATAAAATTTTTAATGTCTATCAAAAAGTGACCAAAGTGGATGTATTGTATTCAAAATTTCCTCTAGATTCCAAAAATGTAAAAATATATAGGGTGTTCCATTTAAAAATCGAAAGTTGTGGGCATTTCCGGTCAAACCGGACGTGCACCAAACTTGATTTTTTATTGAAAAGATGGCATTTTAGTCGTGTAATAAGGCCTCCAAATTTCAATTTTCTATTCCAAATATTTTAGGAAATATCGGGGCGAGCGCAATTCGTGACTCACCCGGTATGCAAATTGAGATGATATTATTAGTAGACAAGAAAGCAAAATGTAAAAATTAAACCATCCTCAATAAAATTAATGAAACTGCATCAGCGTATTTATTACTAAAAATGCCACGATGTTCCTATGTTTCACTTCCTTTCAGTATGAAGAGAAGTGGTGTTATTTAAGTAGTATGTGAACCTTTGCACTAAATGAATATTCCCGAGACTGTGTCTAATTGCTCTTATTTATCAGCATCTTTCAGTTGTAGGTAAAAACTTTAATATAAGCGTATATTGTATAATATAAAAGACGACAAAAACAAGATAAAAAACTTCTTTGTGCCGACTTAATGGAAGTACTCCACGTTTACTTAAAAGTGCTTTCCTTTGAGATAAAATCCTTGAGGAAGAGAGAACCAAATTACTTTCATTGCATAGACAGAACCGAACGGCTAACATCGGCCAGAGAGGAAAATATGAATTAAAATATATAATTACTTTTCACTAAAACTGTTTCCTACACAAGTTATCGGGTTTTAAAGAAAAAAATAATTGCATTCAGCCTTAAATAGATACCAAATTACCGATCGAGCTGAAAATTGATACATTTACAGTTTAAGGCAGTCCGAACAAGGTATTAAATTGACCATCTTTTTAGTGTAAATTTACGTGTAATGGCCCTTATTATTCGGAAAAGGTCCCTAGCTATTATTGTGATCAGAATGTGACTAGAGTTCTTTACAGACCCTTTGTAGATAAGAATTTATCTCTTCGACAAGGAGCTTTTAACAAATGGACTGAAATGTTTAAATATGGTTCTGTTGAAAACGCTGTATTTTATAGAGATGAAATTAGTGAACATTATTTTTCCGAAACCAATTTCTGTTTCGTGATTTGTAGCAGTATGGATCAAAATAATATTTATAAAAAAATATTATAAAAAATATAGCATAAAAATATATCGACAACGATCTCAAAAATAGAAATACTGTTATGAATTACACCCCCTTGGAACTGGAGATGATACGCCTATGCCTTCTAACAGTGACTGGAAAGACTCTAGAAAGAGCCATGGACTTTTCTAGATTGTGGTTGGAGAAGATTCTGGTTTAATCTAGAGGTAATTTGGGAGTATATAAGGCGCGATTACCAGCGCAGAAGGGGAAGTTTATTTGAGAAGTGACACGTTCGGTAAAAAGTGAGGTTAAATAAGAGTGTAAAGGTTATTTTGAATGTTTGAAGTATTGTATAGTCAGTAAATTATTGAATAAAGTGTTATTGGTGTTTATCTCTTGTTGAAATTATTTAGAACCCACGGATTCACACAGGGTGTTTGCCAAAAGGTGAAAAACGCAACACTGGTGTCAGACGCGGAATTTTGACAAGAGGATTTTTCGGAAGTGTTGAGAAGACTGGGACAGTATTCTCGGAGTTAGTGCTAACACAGGAAGGACTAATTTACTGGACATTGTTCGAGGATTATTTTCGAACAGGAAAATAGTGTTAAGTGCATTTTTTGCGACATTTTTGGAACATTTTATTTGAACATTAGAGGTTAAGTGACAAAAACTCTAGATAAGAGTTTTTCGTGCCGTTTTGAGGTTTTTCTGGATAATTCCATTACCGATATTGACGTGATTTTTTTGATAATTATATGCCGATAATAACCAGAAGCTTGGCATCCGAAAAAAAATGCAGGATTTTATGGCACAAATGCAAAAGATGATGATGGACCAAGAAAAGAAACGTCAGGCAGAGAAAGAAGAACAGGAAAGAAAGCGCCAGGAAGAGAAAGAGGAACAGGAAAAAAAAGAACAAAAACGTCAAGAAGAATTAAGAAACATTTTTGAGGAGCACGAACGAAGACGTCAAGAGGAAAAACAAGAAGAAAGAGACGAACTAAGGAAAGCTATAGAGACACAACAGAATGCTTTGTTTACAGTCGCTGAAGAACTCAAAAATAAGATCGAAGTAAAAATGGACAAGGTCGAAGAGAAAGTAAGCGAAGTGAAAGAAAAAGTAGACAAGGTTGAAGAGAAAATGCACCAGGTAGAAGGAGAAATAGACCAACTTAAACAACAGTTGAGGGATAGAGGAAACCAGCAACTGGTATCATCAGGCCAGCGATTAAAAATTCCCTCCTTTGATGGTCAAAGTTCCTGGATGACTTGCAAGACACAGTTTGAGGCAGCAGCAAGTGCAAACAACTGGAATGACGAAGAGAAAGCTAAGGCATTAATAGTAGCTTTAAGGGGCCAAGCATTGGAGTTGCTCCAGACAATTCCGGTAGACCAACAACGGAACTATAGAGTTTTAGAAGCAGCCTTAGATCTACGATATGGCGATCAACACCTTGCTCAAGTTTACCAGACCTAGCTGAAATTGCGCGTTCAGAAAGCTGGAGAGAGTCTGCCAGAATTTGAAGCTGCGGTGGAAAGATTGGCACATTTAGCATATCCTAATGCGCCAAGAGAATTTAAAGAGCAAATGGCAGTGGGGGTATTCCTAGACGGGATAAGGGACGAGGAGATCGGGCGAATCTTCAGGCTATCCCGACATAAAAGTAGTAGTGAAGCCTTGGTGCATGCACTAGAGGTAGAAGCCGTCTATAGGGATACTCCAAAGTCAAGAGTGCGGGCTATGACTCTTGAAGAATCGCAGCCAGAAGAGAGAGACCAAAACCCTATCTTGAACACGATTCTTAAAACGAATAAAATGATCTGTCAATTACTGGCTCAATCGAATCCTCCAAGAAGACAGGAAAACCAACAAAATAGAAAAAAGCCAAGCGGGGGTATTAAATGTTACACCTGCGGCGGAGCAGGGCATATCAGACGAGACTGTCGATATCGGATCTCGAGGAATGTGAATGCTGGAAACATGGAAGGGACACAGAATAAACAAAGTAGTGGAAGGCCAAGTGGACGACGGAGTATGAAATGTTACAGGTGCGGAGAACTAGGACATATCCAGCTTGAATGTCCACGAAGGAGATTGGAGAGAGTGAAAGCCGGAGATGCTGTGAAGCTCAGACGAAGCTGGTACCAGAGAGACTGTGACAGATAGGGAACGTGGTACCCCGAGAGAAGTAAAAATTTCCCAGCTTCGAAGCATTCCGAGAAGTCTACTACTACCAGGACGTGAAAATAAAATGAAACCCCAGAAGGATGCTGATATTTCATCCGGAAGAAAGTGCAAGTAGATTGCAAGTACTACCACCAGGAGAAACTGCAGGTCACGGGAGTAGTCAACACTGTCAAGGTGGAGGAGCCGGATGACAGGACAGATGAAGCGCTCAGACAAGAGCAACTCAATGATGAGGAAATTGGGCCTATATTGAGAGCCAAAGAAAGGGGAACTCGTCCAAAATGGAAGGATGTTTCAGGCAAAAGAGTGGGACTGAAGGCACTATGGGCGCAGTGGGACTCACTGAAAGTTATGAACGGGCTGTTGCAGAGAGCATGGGAAAGCCCGGATGGAAAACAGGTGGTTATGCGTCTAGTGATTCCCAGGTGTCCAGTAGCGAAGGTGCTTCAGGAAGTGCACAATGGAACATCCGATGGACACTTCGGTGTTAACAAGACCCTGAAGAAAATACTAGAACGATTTTATTGGATAAGAAGTCGTCAGAATGTGGAGGCTTGGTGTCGCAAATGCAAGATTTGTGCAGCCAGTAAGGGACCACAGACTGGAAGTAAGGGTAAATGGTTCAATGCCGAAGTTCCTTTCAAGAGGTTGGCTAACGATATAGCGGAGTCATCACCAGCCAGTGACCGAATGAAGGCTCGATACGACCGGAAGGGTAGTTCAGAAGAGTTCAAGGCAGGAGACCTGGTTTGGCTGTACAACCCACAGCGGAAGAAAGGAAGGTCACCGAAACTTCAACCACCTTGGGATGGACCGTATACTGTTATTACTCGAATTAATGACGTCGTCTATCGTATTCAGCAAAGCAAAAAGTCCAAGATGAAGATCGTGCATTTGGACAGACTGGCGAAGTACATCAATGATTCTGAGTTGCCTGATCGGTACGATCAGACTTAAGGAGGGGGCAGTGTTATGAATTACACCCCCTTGGAACTATAGATGATACGCCTATGCCTACTAATAGTGACTGGAAAGACTCTAGAAAGAGCCATGGACTTTTCTAGATTGTGGTTGGAGAGGATTCTGGTTTAATCTAGTGGTAATTTCGGAGTATATAAGGCGCGATTACCAGCGCAGAAGGGGAAATTTATTTGAGAAGTAACACGTTCGGTAAAAAGTGAGGTTAAATAAGAGTGTAAAGGTTATTTTGAATGTTTGAAGTATTGTATAGTCAGTAAATTATTGAATAAAGTGTTAGTGGTGTTTATCTCTTGTTGAAATTATTTAGAACCCACGGATTCACACAGGGTGTTTACCAAAAGGTGAATAAACGCAACTATACTTAAAACCTTATGATGCTTAAACTCCTCTAAAACGGAGTTTAGTTTCTGAAATATGCTGTGTGTCTGTTTTAAGAGGGCACTGTATATACCGGGTGTAACAGGAGAGGAGGGTATACCACCCCTTTTCTCCTTTGGTTTTGAAGATATTTGATTGAAATTTAGGACACATACATACATAACAAGCGGCACTTTTTAACATATAATTGATTTTTTTCAGTTCCGGTTTCGCCGGAAGTAACTCTAACTTTCTATTTTTAAATGGAATACCCTATATATTATTGCATTTTTGAATTCTGCATAATTTTCTGAATCCAACGATGCCAAATAAGTGACATTTCAAACATCAGTTTTTTTTATAATGTAATTTTTAGGTTTCCATTTAAGTGTGCCATGATGCTTCCGATTTATTCTAAATGACCCATGTAATGCTACAAAAATCGAAATCCCGTTAAAAACACTAAAGATTTGTGCAGCCAGTAAGGGACCACAGACTGGAAGTAAGGGTAAATGGTTCAATGCTGAAGTTCCTTTCAAGAGGTTGGCTAACGATATAGCGGAGTCATCACCAGCCAGTGACCGAATGAAGGCTCGATACGACCGGAAGGGTAGTTCAGAAGGGTTCAAGGCAGGAGACCTGGTTTGGCTGTACAACCCACAGCGGAAGAAATTACGTGATTTATAAGCAAATAAAATTCACCAAAACTCAATTTTTTCAAATGGAACCATATCAGTACCGTGGTACCATTTATTAGTACTATTAATAAGGAATTTATTCATATGTAGTAATAAAATGTGCGATAAATACAAACAAAATTACAGCTAAAAGAAAATAAGAAAATACAATTTTATTCTAATTACCTTGTTACACATAAGGTGGTTTTGGAATACAAAAAATTAACACAAAACATTACAACAGTTGTTCAAGATGCTGTCCATTAACCTCAATGCACTTCTGAACTCGCATAACTGTTTCCCGAAGAACGTTCTCCAATTGCTGGGCCGTTATTCTATTAATTGGTCGTCTGACTACTAGCTCCAGGTCTTCACGGGTTGCAATGGCGGTTGCATAGACAATATTTTTTAAATGACCCCAAACAGAGAAATCAAGGGGCGTTAAATCAGGTGATCTTGGAGGCCGCCTCACAGGACCATTGGTCGAAAATACGTTTTCTCCGAATCTCCGTTGAAGGTAATCAATTACTATCCTTGAAGTATGGGGAGGAGCGCCATCTTGTTGGAAATACATTCCCTGCCCTAAATCTAAAGGTAACACATCTAAAATGTCCTCAATCTCATTTTCCAGGAATTTCAAGTACCTGGCACCAGTCAGAGGTCTTTCAAATATTATTGAACCATTGATTCTACTACCGATTATTCCAAGCTAAACATTGAAACCGAACCGCACTTGAAAGTTACCCTCCCGTAACAAATTTTGATTTTCTTGTGACCAATGTTTTGTATTTTGTTGGTTAAATAATCCCAAATTTGTAAACCTCGACTCGTCCGAAAATAAAATCAGTCTCAAAAAATCATTGTTTGGCTTCACGTTATTATACAAAATCCAATTGCAATATTCCATCCTACGTTCGTAATCACTTTCGTACAAATGCTGGGGTAATTGGTATTTAAAAGATTTATGGTGGTATTTGTGCAAAATTCGGCTTACTGTTTGGTGACTGATGTTCAATTCAAACCCAACTTGCCTTAAAGAAACAATCTTATCAACTTCTATTCGAGCCAAAACATTAATTTCTGTTCCTTGGTCAATAATGAAGTTTTCTTCGGGATCATTGTTGGGCTCTCTTCGGAATTGGTTTTCAACACGTTTAAAATAATTTTTCGCTTGTCTATCAGAATATGGTCGGCCATAAGTGTACATAGCTGCAATTGCATTTTTTTTACTTTCCTCATAAATAATTAACATGTCCACTTTCTCATCTCTTGTATAAATTTGCGGCATTGTGCACACAATTAAAAAGAACTTTAAACAATTTTTAGAGACACAATAAAAACACCGTTAAACCAACAAATGTTTGACAAGCTAAATATTTCATTGTTTTCAAAGCCAGCCTAGTTACTTCTTAACATTTAATTAGATCAAAATTGTATTTTCTTATTTTCTTTTAGCTGTAATTTTGTTTATATTTATGGCACAGTTTAATATCACATGTGAATAAATTCCTTATTAATAGTACTACGGTACAGATATGGTTCCATTTGAAAAAACTGAGTTTTGCCCCAAAAACAATTTTGGTGAATTTTATTTGCTCATAAATCACATAATTTAGTGTTTTTAACCAGAATTCGATTTTTGTAGCATTACACGGGTCACATAGAATAAATCGGAACCGCAATGGCACACTTATTAAAAACTAAAAATTACATTTAAAAAAAAATTGCTGTTTGAAATGTCACTTATTTGGCATCGTTTGGATTCAAAAAATTATGCAGAATTCAAAAATGCAATGATATATGGAGTGTTCCATTTAAAAATCGAAAGTTAGTGTCACTTCCGGCGAAACCGGAAGTCAAAAATTGCCGCTTATTATGTATGTAGCATATCCTAAATTCCAATCAATTATTTTCAAAACTGAAGGAGAGGTATACCATCATCCTGTTACACCCGGTATTGTTTACTATTTAAGATAGCATTATCTTCTCGTATCGGGCCTGTGTTTCAAGGGCTGTCCTGAGGTAAGAATTTGATGAAATCTCTTTCAGATCATATCGATGTTAATACGCTTCGATTGGCACTACAACAAAGTAGATACAATTTATTATACGCGAGATTTCGTGCGAGTACGTACACACACCAAAGAATTTATATACATAGAAACAGATACACATTTACAAGTGTGTTGACAACATAGTTCAGACATTACATTTTATAATCATTTCTTTCTTTATGAGCAAAATTACTATAGCCCCATCTTTGTTGCAGCCACCGTCATTTTGATACCACAAATAAATGTAAATATAACCTTAAACGCCCATTTGTGAAGCGTATTGATCTGTAAATAAACAATTTTCAAGTGCTGAGGAGACAAAATATGACTTAAAATTGCCTCAAATAACGTTTATATGCTGTTTCTCTAATACGATGACAGTTTAAGGAAAAAATATGTGTCGGTCATCAACCTATGAGCTGTATACTTACTTACATATTTATTTTCCTAAAATTAACACTTTTATTTACCATCAAACTACAGCAATATAATTAATTTTAAGGGGCCATGGATTCGGAAAAAGATGTGTACTAGAGTCAAATTAAGTAGAGGTTGTTTCATTTAATAAGCCCATTCAGAAATTTGTTTGCATCCCTTACGAATCAGAAAAGAAGTACCTAACTAATTTACAGAAAATCATGTGGCAGTTCATTTATATTTTGACAAATTGACCTAGACTTTTTTATTAAAAAAAAATAATATACCTCCTGTGACAAAAATAAAACTATACTTACCAACTATTCTTAATTCCTACAAGGCTAGAAGTAGTGGATTGTCTAGTAACATGGAATTCTACCCGGCCACAAATTGGACTGTGAATTTGAGCATCCGCAAAGAATGTTAAGGGGCAAGGGAATAAAACAATCGTTTACAATACTTATATATTTTTGTACAGAAATATTTGCACTAAACATGAAAATAATTTAAAGGTTAGTTGAGTCAAACGTCAAACATGAACAGCTGTCATTAAATAACTAGATTTAGACATATGTCTATGCTACACTCATATGCCACGGCCTTGAACAGGCCGCAACAGAGATAGCGTTAAGGGCAATGTTGTATCTTAGAAAGAAATGGTGAGAAAAAGGTATGTTGGACATGTTGGCAACAGTATCGTATGACTTTTATGCTTTATCTCTGCTTCTATTTATATAAATTCTTTGACACACACCCATACACACATACTTCTTTTCAAAAATAGTTGAAACGTCAAAATATTTTGAAAATGTTGATTTTTGTCTTCGGATCCAATACAATAACTTTCCTATATGCTGCCTATATCCTGTAAGCTGGGAAAGTAATTATTTTGCAAGAAAGTGTACGTAATATTTTATAATTAACTGTGAAATTTTAAAGATTTCTGTGTTTACAAAACCACTAAAATGCAAGTAATATTTGATGACTAACTTAAATTTTCTTTAAGTAGCTTGTAACTCGTAAAAAAGACATATCTTTTACAAAACAATTTTTTGCAAGATCGGTATTAGAATCTTACTATTCGCATTGATAAATGCACAGTTTCTAAGAACGCTATTATGATATACATAATAAAAATACTTTTTTACCGGTTTATACCTTATTCTTCTTATCTAGCATCGCTCCCATTTCAATAAGTCTTCTGACGACGGCTGCATGGCCAAATAAAGCTGCGTGGAAAAGCGCCGTTTGCCCATCTGTATCTACAGCGTCAATTTTTACATCTTCTAAGGTGTCTAAGAGAAAATCTACCACGTCAATTCGATTATTCCTCGCTGCACACATTATAAGTGTGTAATTGGCCTGAATTAAAAAATTGTGCAAAATGTTATCGCTGGTACAGACGTTCATATTAAGTTAAGTACTGAGTTAGCTAAGTTTTGCATTTAAGCAAAATTAAGATGCATGTTATAACAATTGAAGCATAAATATTTGTATTAATTACAGGACCTGTCCCTGGGGATTTTAATTCAACTATAATTTATTATCAGTCTTTGTTTTTTAAAGAAAAATATAATCAAATCAAGTCATTTTATAGGTATTATATATATAGTGATAATTTGCACAAGTAAGTATTTAAATTACAAGTATATATACTGTTCCATTTGCTCTGTCTATTTTTATTGCATGTCCGAATTTGCTTCTTAAAAGTAAATTGAAATGAAATTGAATTTATTATTATTTTAAAATACTATTGGACGCCAAATAGTTTAAAGAAACTATTAAAATTTACAGACTATAGAACATCATTTGCATGATTTTTTATACTCTATAGAATGGCTCTTACTCAAGGTTCAACGAAGTTGGTTCAGTTATGCTCAACGATCAAGACACCAAGTGAAAATAAATCAAACTCAATATTGAACAAATTTCAGTCTGGAATGCAATTTTCTTCATAAAGAATATAAAACTCAGCGTGACAAGTTAAGCGACGCTCATAGTCCCTTAGATGTAATAAGTGTAACCCCAGTTATTACATCTTATCTATAGACCTATATGGAAAGTACCTACACTTGTTTTCTTTTAACATTCTTTGGCACGACGATAGTAATAAGTTGCTGGGGGCCTTTATTTATCGAGATGATGAGTGGGGATCATTGTTAATGGTTTTTAAAACAAGAGCCGTATTCTCCTGAGTTTTTGCTGATCGTATTTTTTCAAGTTTTAGTTTTTAAAACTACCATATTCTCTTCAATTTTTACACAAATCAGGAGAAGAAGACAACTTGGCTGTTCAAGTTGTCTACTTCTCCAGCTGCAGCATACAATAAAATTGAGCTACTCTTAAGCAGAACAGAAAACCGTGACAGATGACGTAATACTGGCAGACGTACTATACAGCAAAATCAAATTAACTAGAATAATGCACAAATCACAAAATGTCTCTCCAGGACGTTATGAATAAAAAAGATATTAAAATCATGCAACTATAACAAAAAATACTAAAACATTAATTTGTCTGTTTAAGCAACTCGTTCCAAACAAGAAAAACTTACGTAAACAGGTAAATAAACTATCAAAACTTAATTATTAAAGTTAAACAAACCTACGGTTTACATAAAAAATTCATTCCGATAGTGGATTGTTTGCGTGTGTTCGAAGTTTAATGATTCTATCATTGTACGGTCGTATCCTCGCAGGACTGGTATTTGGGTCCTGCGAAACTGTGTAGTTAGTTTTTGTTCATAAAGTTTCTAGAGATGAATGATTTATGTTAGTTGCCTTAACTTCGTCGGACACTCCTCCCTTTCAACAAAAAGTATCCGTTTTTCGACATTTAGGTTTTCTGAATGAAAAAGCATGTAATGAATTGTTTGGCAAATGCATGCAATGCATTCATTTCTTCTGTTGATATAAGATTAATGACATGAATCGTGGACATGTTGATTCCTAGTTTTACAACGACAAAAGCCAAATAATGAATGAATTAGAAATTATTTTACTAGAAGTTTAAGAATTACAAGTTTACACACGTGAAATAATAAGAAGAAATCTTAAAAAGTTTAATAATATGAAGCCCTTTAAACTAAAGTTTTTTCACACCTTGGAGGAATGTATTACTAAGAAAAGAATACCTTCGGCTCGAACTACAAATTTTTCGCTCGCATGGAATATGGGCCATACCATAACTTATTGTAGAATATACTATAATGGAATCAGAGAGAATATGAGAATGGCAGGAATATTAAAAATAAAATTTGGACTTAACCCCACTAGCTTTTCTTCCATGGGGGTTTCTTAAAAAAAAAAAGTTAACAAAGCCCGCCCAACGAACACAAAAGAACTGCGTGAAAGAATAAGATAGGCTTGCACCGACATTACACCAAACCAATTCACAGGCCTGCATTTGATAACATTTTCAAACTCGATTTAAAAATTTTAACTGTTTTTTGGTAATTGGGTAGCACTGATTTCAAATCTGCTTTCAGTTTTATTGTATCACGTAAGGTTATTTTTCAAACCAGCAAAATCAAGAAATTTAGAAAAACACGATTTATTTCATTTATAAGCTAGTTTTATAACATATTAAAGAGAAAAATACAAAAACATACAAGATATAGACATTGAAACTATTTGGAATAGTTGTTTATTCTTTACGCTTCTTAAAAAACCGTTTTCTTTTTTCAGAAAAGCTTCTTTTTGTTGTTTTTCTGTCATATTCTGCTAAAGGAAGATCTCTCCTCAATATCCAACAGTAATCGGCCATCATTTTTGTGTCCCAGCGCCCCTGTTATCTTTTTTCCATCTCTTTAATATCTTGATGAAATCTTTCACCTTGCTCTTCACTCACGTCCCCAAGATTTTCCGGGAAATAGTCCAAATGGGAATGTAAAAAGTGAATTTTTATGCTCATATTGCAACCAAGAATCCTGAATTTTTCCAGCATATTTTCAACGATCTCAACATAGTTTGTGTCTTTATAATTCCCTAGCAATTTATGTACAACATCTTTAAAAGCATTCCATGCATGTTTTTCCTTATCTTCCATTACATTTTCAAATTCTCTATCTTTCATCAAGCTCCTAATCTGCGGCCCTACAAAGATTCCCTCCTTTAATTTTGCCTCTGATAGAGCCGTAAATGTGTTACACAAATATTTAAAACAATTTCTTTCTTTGTTTAATGCCTTAACAAATTGTTTCATAAGTCCAAATTTTATGTGAAGTGGTGGAAGTAAAACTTTTTTAGGGTCAATAAGACTTTCGCGAATTACATTTTTGGTTTCAGGTGTTAAAGTCTTTCTTTGTGGCCAGTCTCTTTTTATCCAATGCTGTTCTCGGTTCCTGCTATCCCACTCGCACAGGAAACATGAAAATTTAGTAAATCCAGACTGCTGACCCAAGAGAAGGCCTAAAATTTTTAGATCTCCACACAATTCCCAGTTGTGATCTTTATATTGTATTCTTAAAAGCAATTCCTCTAAATTTTCATAGTTTTCCTTTAAATGAACTGAATGGCCGACAGGAACAGAAGCAAAAACATTGCCATTATGTAAAAGAAGATATTTTTAATATTTTTTTCTTTTTTTTGGGAAAAAAAAATTCTGTGGGTGATGGAGCCCAATGATATTTAATTAGTTATTTCTATATAAAAACTGATCTTAACAAACAAAAATCACGTCATCACAAATTTCATGCCTGTGTTATCTAATGTTGTGGCAAATATTAAAAGACGATACAATAAATGTACTGATTAGAGAGGAAATTTTGTTGACAGACAATATTTAAAGTGTATATTTTTTTCTATATGGTCTCATATATATTAGGGGCAATCCATTAATTACGTGACAAAGTGTAACAGGAAGGGAGGAGGGGGTCAAACTTTTGTGACATCACATTATTTACATTTACGTTGTTTTAATTGAATGAAATTTAAAAAAATGCAAACTCAGAAAATTCTACTTCAAAATTTAATGCTGTAAAATAGTGACGTCACATCCCGCATCCCCCTTTTTTTCTCTGCGACTGCGGTGCTGATAATTATTAACAATTAGATAGCGAAATAAAAATTAACCTAACTGACCTCACCGAAAGAAATCACATGAAGGAATGAAATCGTTATAGGAAAAAGAAGGAAAATATTATTTCTGCCCTCAAACCAAACTTGAATTTGAGAAAAAATACATTAATCGTTCAAACATATTGTTATGATACACCCCCTTGAAACTGGAGATTGATACGCCTATGCCTAATAGTGAGTAACTGGAAACTTGTAGAAAGAAATAGGGTTTTCTAGGGTGTGGCGAGAGAAGATTCTTGATTGTTTCTGGATGGATGTAGAGATAATTTCAGAGTATATAAGACGCGACTACCGGCACAGAAAAGTTTTATTATTGGAGAAGTTTTATAAAAGTGAATAAGCTTTAAGAAAGTGACGTTCGGTAACGAAAGTGAGGTTAAATATCAAGTAAACAAAGTGTAAAGGTTATTTTGAAGTATTGTATAGTCAGTAAATTATTAAATAAAGTGTTAGTGGTTTACCCCTTGTTAAAATTATTTAGAATCCACAGATTCATACAGGGTGTTTCCTAAGAGGTGGAAATACGCAACAATATCTTTAAAAAATTTCGGTGTGCTCAAAACTCGAACTCGGGACTTCTCGCACCCTAAGCGAGCATGCACCTGACAGTCAGCGCTTAAGCACGGACTAAACAGATTGAAAGGCGTTACAATAACCGACCAGCACTAATGCGCATGTGGGATTATTTGTTTCCGCTGGGGGTGTAGACGCCAGTCTTTCATTGTTTTACAGTAAATCTAGTAGTAATACGCACGCGGTGATAAAAACTAACTTTATTTTTGAGTTTTAATTTTGATAAAATAGATTATTATTAATCAAATTCAAAATATAACGTTCTTCATTTTCATTTGCTCTATTGGTATGTTTTTTTTATTTCAAAATTATCAGTTTCTATCACGTGACGGTAAGTATTTAAGAATGTGTTTTCACTAGGATCCGGACGATTTGAGTATAAGGATATACAGATTCGGAAAATGTTCGTTTAGGTATGGCAACAGGAGCAAGCGAGAACGAAGCAACTAGGCTATTCTTGTTTATCGTATAACACATCACCTGCTTTCCCCACCACAGGTACGTGGGCAGCTCTGTCTGCGGCTTTTCAGTTTATTTCGGTCTTTCTTTACGTTTTAGTGCAATACCAAAACCAACATTTTCCGAATCTGTATATTGTCTTCTTCCAGCTTTCTTATTTTTATTATTTTTAACATAAAGTCAAAATATATTAAATTTTTCTGTTTCGTGTAATCCATTTTGATCAAATAATAACACGAAATGAGGCTTCTCTTGGATTTTTGGTCTTGAAAAAAAAGTCGAAAACTGCCTTGAAATTTTCTTCGCTCTGAAATTTTGCACCACCGTAGTTATTGAAGCTCTATCATAGAAAAACTGTTTAAATCGGCCAACAAATAAAAAATGTAGAGAGGTGTCACGCTTTTAAATGGGTCTGTATGTATACATGAAAAAGTAAAATAATGTTTTCTTTCTGATTAAGGCGCCATTTTAAAATTAAGTAGAGCGAAGTAAAGGAAATTGAAAGAGAATGAAAAAATTCGAGGAAATATCCTGGTACAATGAAATAAGCCTACCAAGTGTATATGTAAATTTGTACAGCAAAAAGACGAAAATTGTGACATTCTCATATTACGTCACCACCTGCTATTCTGTACACAGCAATTTGTGTTACGCTTTCAGCGCCTGAAAAAGTAATTAATAACTTTTCAGTGGATAATTTTGTAAAAATATTTATGCTTCAATTATTACAGAATTGCAATTTATTAATATAAATAAATATGTTAGTAATACCTTCGTAGTGGCATGAGAGCAGGCACCTAGGTTAATGAGCATTTGGACGGCTTGGGGATGGCCATGCCAAGCGGCCATTTGGAGTGGGCGCATTCCATACTGAAAAAGAATGTTAGTTTTGTGTTAGCTAAGTCAAGAAATTATATTAGAATTTGTTAGATAATGTGTATATATGTACATAGGGTGTTCCTAGAAAAGGGTTCCAAACTTAAAATTACGGACGCTTGTTACACCAAAACTTTGTCCATTTGTCTTTAACTGTTCTTCATTATTCAGTATTACAATTATTTTAAATATTGCAAACGTGTTTCTAATTCTAATTTCTTGTTCATATTCAATGTTCCCATTAACGTTTTCGAATTTATTAAATGCTTCATTACTTTATTAATTTTTTGCAGTAAGGCGTAGTTTTCACCTCTAAAAATAATTTGCGCATAGCGTAGGGAATGAAGTGGAGGGTAAGTAAAGCTTGATTCCAAAATTTCATCAAAATCCATGCTTCTTGATAGGATTAGTAGGTAATACCACATTTTTACCGTCGTACACTGGACTATAAGTAATATATTATATTTACTTTTTAATAAAGTGCAGAAAAATCAGCATGCCCTCCCCCCGGTCTCCCCTCGATCGGCAGCTTTGAGTTTTTTGTGCCGCATAAATATGGAGTGAACTGTAAATAAAAAATTTTAATTTTTCAGTATTGCGCTGTATTTATTTTACTTGTGAAAAAGCGTGTCTGATAACGATATGATTAATAATTTAATATATAATGCGCAGAGTAAAATTGTAATGGATATTTCAGCTATCGATCATTTTGTGTTGAATGTTTCAAACAATTATCTTCATTTTATTTTCTCACCTACCGGAGTAAAAAAACTGGTATTAGATGTTGGTGTGATAATAAAGCTGTAGATCTTTTACACATAATTAGGTACTGTAATATTTTATTTATTTAAAATGGCAATTCACTTGTAACGCAGTAAACGGCGAAATGCTTAAAGCTGGGCTACAGATGGGGAGCGGTGGTATTACATGAAATAATTCTATCAGGATGTTTAGGTGTTGTGACAGGGATGTCAGGAGGGTTAAAAGATATTAAGTTACAAGGATAAAACGACCATAATACAAGGGCTTATTTTTGCTCCGGTTGACAATTAACATCATAAAAAATAATGAAATGTTATCATCACACGGGTCTGTGTTTTGTAATAGTACGGCAGCCCGTTTCCAAAAACCCCTATCAAAACAGCGAGTTTTATCGCATGGAAACTGTATAGATTATGAAATTCTAAGACACTTTTTCATAGGATAAAAATTCAAAAAACGAAACCGGCGACTGGTAAACGATTTTCCATCTGTTGATGTAGCATTTGAAAAATCTACATTAATAATTTCAGTTTCAATACAGTAAATTAACCCATTAATTCGTTTGTTTGATAGGCAACCACTCGTACTTCAAGGGGCATAGTGGGTTGCATATCTGTAATTCTTAACAGGGAAAGAAAGCGTGCTTTCTTTTGTGTATAATATTTTAAGTTAGAGGTGTTACTCACGTATTCTGTTGTTGGGATATTACACCATGGTGTAATTCAGTCTTTAAATCACAAGTCCTTTTTGTTGGCGCATTTTTATTGGCCAGAGAAAGAGTTCTCGAGATGCTCAAGTTGGCAACACTAAGAACATGGGTGAATTGTCAAGCGGATTTTCCGTCGAGGATTGATCTTTGAGACAGCCACGAGTGAACAGCGGCGGTTCCGATTTTGTGTGGAATTTTTGGGTTTTACATCGTTTGCACTGAAAAGGGATTTGATTGATGTACCCAATGGTCCTCACCGCCTTGCTGTGAAGATTTTGTGAATTCCCAGGAAGGAGTTTTGTCGGTTGCCATAAATCTGATCGCCACGTGTTTCGTGAAGGTTATGTAATACTCTCTATAGGAGGTAAGCTTTTATTTTACTTAGCTGGTGTTCTATTTAGTTCTTATTTATTGTAAATATTACAGAGTGTTTGGAGGGGCACATAGTTTTGGAGAGGCTTATGCTTGGTATAAGCATATCTTTGGTACAAGTGTATGTTTGGAGGGACTGGCCCTTTGAGAATAAGTTATGTTTGGAGAGGCTTACATTTGGGATGAGCACAGGTTTGGTGCTGTAATTTTGGTTGTGTAAGGGGACCCAGTAGTTGGAGGAGTAATAGGAGGAAGTCTATTACTCAGATATTTGGTTTTGGGTTAAGCTGACACTTTGAGAAGTTTAGGACTGGCAGAGTCGCTCGCAGCAGTCTCCCGGAGATTCAAGTAGCAATTTGATGCAACACGGAACTGCAGTTACAGCCAACGTCGAGAGAAATGGTGACAAGTCACACTGCAGTCGTCACAGGAAATGCCAAGGCCTAAACCAGGTTTTTTTGTTCATTTTAGTTAAATATTTTAAAGAAAATATTATAGTTTAATTCACTGATTTTTGTTCGTACATTGAAGTAAGTTATAACACAATCTTGCAACTATAAATCAAGCTCTAAGTCATGTGTATAGAATGATAATATATTTAAGAGTTTTACTGTAAAACACCCATGGTACCGTGAGATGTTAATTCACCTACTATTATGTCACACATATAATATTTAATTCATGGTAAATCTTTAATCCGTGGTTGTAAGTTATAACTCATAGTTGTTGTAGATTGATAAACTCGTAGTTGCAAGAAAGTCTCAGTCAAAAATTTGAGCTTGAATTCAAATCAAGTTTTTTATCAACGGCTCAGAATATTTTTAATACGCATGAAACACAATTAGGTGAAGTTTTTTTATTTATTCTTTTTATTGTTGTATATCTCACGTGTGTTGTAATAAATGTCTAATGTCTACATGTTCTTATCATTTGCACAGACACTCCTGATATTTGCTTGAATTTCGAGATTTGAGAGTAAAGTAGAGTTTAGATATCACAGATATATTTTGAGTATTCCATCGCATGGTTGCTAATAACTTAATTTTGTTCCGAGCTGGCAAAATTATTTAAATCTTATTACGTAACATACAGCCGGTGGCGCCCTCTTGAGTGTCCACACACAATCCTAACCCACGGCCTATGCTCTCCAACAAAAATCGGCCGCCGTACGCACCGGAATAACATGTTTTAATATTTAGGTAACAAAATATGTTACATTGAAAAAAATGTCCTAATTCTTATACCTCGGCGAGGCAGTTCTCGATTAATTCTCAGTAAAAATGATGAACAAGACATGAATTAATCGAGAACTACAACTTTTCATTGGCCTAAGTTCCAATAATATCAATCAAAGTTGTATGAAACTGGAGGTTAATATTATCAAAGCAGCGAGGCTAAAACTTTTTCTATTTATATTTTGTTGGCCGTAGCTGCAGAAAATTGAATGGAGCCGCATATACATTCAGCGTGCTGGCGCGGCGGCGCGCGGAGGATGACTTAGTATTTTAGATCAATGTGAAGAAGAAGAAGAAGAAAAAGAAGAAGAAGGAGGAGACCGAGAGAAAGAGGAACTAGAAGAAGACCTGAGCTACGGAGACGGATCAGACAATGAGATATACATGAGTGTAAGCTCATCAGATGACGCTAAATTAAATGTTTGAAACTATAATAATAAACCTGAGAATTTTCTTTCTCTTCTATTATTACTGTATCTCGGGAACCTTCAAATTCAATTCCAATTCCATTTAAACAAATTCTCTGAGAGCTCGTGCTTACAGGCAGTCTCAATTTGCTTTTCTTGTCGCGGTGGAAATCATTTTTCTCAAGTGTGAACTGGGAGAAAGTTCAGTCCATATTTTTTCATCTTCTTAATGATATTTGAAATAGCTGAAGTGGAGAACTGCCTGGCCGCGATGACTTGATGAGCTCTCAAAATTCAGCAACATGCGAATGTAACTAGCAAACATCGAAACTACTCAATAATGAGCAAAATTGCCTCGCCGTACTATTACCAATAGACTGCAACATAAATGTTATTTGTGGAATTATCTTAATTTTCTCTAATTCTCTGGGACTTCCTGCCTCATGTAATTTTTTCTTCCGTCACAGCAAAAATTAATATTGTCAAAGACGGTTATGCAATTAAGAACTGCTGTATTTATTTATTTATTTATTTAAATACAACCACTCAACAGGTAACCAATTACAGAGTGGGAACATTACAATAGAGAATACAAAAACAGTGTAATAAACTAAAACTAATTAAGCTTATTAAATTATCACGACATAAAACATTGCAAATATGTAAAAATATAATAAAATAGAGATATAAAGATAATTATAGGAGAAGTACAAAAAGGGAACGCTATCAATCATAAATAAAGTTGTTTAATAGAATTAATACTACAGTTAAATATATCGAGCTGATCTTGCAGTAGATTATAATTTTTACACATGAAACATAAAGGTGAAAATTTTAGTAAGTTAGTTCGAGGGGTAGGAAGATAGAAAGTATCACGATTTCGACTTGTTAAACGAGGTATATGAAAATCTATTTGTTCTAAAATGAGAGGGCAATCAAACTTGTTATGCATAATTTTATAAACAAAGACTATTGAATGTATTATTCTTCTATTTTTCATGTTAGACACGTGAAATCTGTCCAATATTTTGCAAATAACCAGTTATTGGGTAGGTACCATCTTCAACAAAGCACAAATACTTAACAAAACGGCGCTGAATATTCTCAACATTATTTATGTAAATAGCATATTCTGGAGACCATTCAACGAGCAGTATTCCAATTTTGATCGTACAAATGAATAGTACAGCAACTTCATAATATCGGTGTTACTAAATCCTTTACAGTTTCTTATTATAAAACCTAAATTTTTTAAAGCTGACGCGATGATAAAAGTAATATGCTCCTTAAAACTAAGGCACTTATCAAAAATAACTCCAAGATCCTTTACTGTATCAGGTGTTAGGTCATATTTGACCATATATATGATAGTTGTAACAGATGGGATGACGCATTTTAGAAATGGTGAGTATGTTACACTTGGATATGTTAAGAGGCAAGCAATTGGAGCATTCATTAACGATATTTAGGTCATTCTGAAGATTTTAACAGTCATTTTCGTTTTCTATATCATTTATGAAAACAACAAACATAAGTGTGCCCAGTACAGAACCCTGGGGAACACCGGAAGTGGCCAGAACGTCAAACGACCTGTGACCACGGTATTCCACATACCTGTTCTTTAGATATGAAGAGAAGAAATCTAATTACATTACTGACAACCCAAACTTACTCAATTTCTCTAATAGAATAGCGTGATCCAGACGGTCGAACGCCTTGGAGAAATCCGTGTAAACGATATCAATTTGCTTGTTCGCGTCCAGTTCCTTTTAAATGTATTGCGTGATACATGCGAGGTTGGTCTCAGTGGATCTACCGGGAACAAAGCCATGTTGGTTAAATATAATTTGGGCATGTACGTGATTAGTTGACGTATGCAAAGTGATCTCAAAAACTTTAGCAAAATTGCAGATAATTGTAATGGGCCTATAATTTTCAGCTACCCCCTTGTTGCCTTTTTTAAAAACGGGACATAGGCGAGAATATTTCCATACTTCGAAAAGTGCACATGTTTTTAGTGACAAATTAAATGTTGTTGTGGGAGGACCAGCAAAGATGGCAGCGCAGTCTTTGGCAATAAAGGCAGGGATGTCATCTGGCCCTTTAGTCAGAAAAGGACGTTAATGGTAAATTTGTACTATTACCACCGGTGTCTTCGCGAGACTGATATTTTTCTTTGTCATGGTTAGGTTTCAAGTATGGAGTTTGAAAAAATTAGCAAAAGCGTTGACAATATCTTGGGGATTTTTGCATTGAATATCATTATAAGTAGTGTTATCAGGGATGGAACTGTCCTCTTTTACCGCTAATGTGGACCAGAATTTTTGGGGATTATTTTTAATGGTTTCTTGTATCTTCAGTAGATAACTTTCATGCAACTGTCTCAACTCATCTTTTATCTTTTTTCTTATGTCACTAAACTCTCTATAAATATCGTCAATCTTTGTTTGTTTGTGTTTTTTCCAGATACTGCTTTTTTTCTTTATGTCTCGTATGATGTTGATTGAGTACCACGGTGGATATTTAGATGGTCTGGGAACATATTTGGAAACAGCTGTATCAAAAATTTCTGTCAATTTTGAATAAAACTCAGAACACGCGATGTTAACATCTTTTTGCTCATTTAGGAAAGACCAGTCTGTGTTGAATAAAATGTCGTATAGAAGAGGATAATCCGCCTTTTTAAAATTGTACGTTTCTGTTGACTTGCACTGGAAATTTTCAGACTGAGACGTATTTATTGTTATTGATATATCCAAAGGTGGATGATGTAAATCTTCTGTTAGCAAACAGTCTACTGATCTTGATATCTGACAGTTTCTGTTTGACTAAAGTAACGTTGTTGACATTTTTAACAGTGTTTAGCAGAGCAGAGAGTTTACTCGTGTGCTTGGAGCAATGTTAACGTTATTGTATTCTGAAATATTAAAATCACCTATAATATAAACATCACCATCATTTAGATAGTTTAATGATTCAATCATCTCGAACAGAGATGCATAGGAGCCGCTGGATGTATTTGGTGGTATAAAAATTATTAAAATAAAAACAATCTGAAAATTAATTGATATTTTAATAACTACAATATCAATGTGAGGAAGACAATCCCGTATAAAGTTGAGATAACTTTAGATATCAACTTATAGTGCAATGAATGAGTCGAGATTTTGCCGTTTCTTGGCTAATTTTTGCTGCAGCTACAAAATCTACTTCCCCCCGAGAGTAGGAGATATGAAAATAATAGCCACAAAATTTTTCACCGCCCACAACCTCGGCAAACGGACAAAAACCACCCTTTTTGACCATTCTCTGGTGGTAATATTAATAAAGTTAATAATAAAGAATGCATTGCCCAACAAAATCCTCCAATTACAAGACGATTTTACAAAATAGGAATAAATTAATTATGTAAATGTAAAGTATACAATACAAAATTTTAAATATAAAAACTATGAAATATAGAAGGTATAAACTATAAAATAATTATTTAGTTTGGAGTAGCTTAATATTGCGTTTATGTATTTAAATGCAGGTTACAATCTATTTCGGACACATAGTTTTATGGTCTTAGAGTAATTATTTAAAGAAAGACTAAACATGTCACAATGGTCACCAATAGAGTAATATATTTCCATCGTGGAATAAATGGGTGATTTGGCAAGGATGTTTTTCTTTTAGATGGTAGTGCAAAAGTAAAGGTTTAGCGCGAACCTAAACGTGGAATTCTAAAATTAATTTGCGATAGGAGTTCTGGAGAGCATTTTGTGTTTTTGATCAGCTTGTAAATAAATATTAAATTTGAGACAATTCTTTTGTTTTCTAATGAATACCAATTAAACCGAGTCAACATTAAATAAATTGGATATCCTTGTTCAGGGTATTGGGGACCTATTTTCACAAATAAATGTTTACGACATTTCCGTTGCACAGATTCTAATGATTGTAAATATTTTTCATAAATAGCATTCCATATTGCTGAACCATACTCCAATTTCGAACGCACAAAACACAAATGTAATGTTTTTAATGCTTCTGTGTTACTATAATTTGTTGAATTTCTTATAACAAAATCAACTTGTGCCCCCCCAACTTTTTCTTCAAAATGCTTCCATTTCCTGTAAAAAAAATCCTTTTTTTGTTTTTTTTTCGGGAGAAGGAAGCACTTTGAAAAAAAAACACCAAGAGACAAAAGATGCTTACTTTCCTCCAAAAGATGAGACTGAATATTGTCATAATTTTTATGGAACATTAAGTAGACCTTCGCAGATTTTCACAGTTTCAATCGCCTCTAGATCAAAAAACCAACTTCGGCCGGAAAGAGAATTTTAATGAGGGGGTTCAGAAGGACATTTTCCCCAGGTTACGGAACAATCGACTGAAATTCAATTTTACTATACAAAACTGCGGGGTCCTTTCTTAATTAAGAGGGCATTTAAAAATATTTATTTGTTAATAACAACTGAAAAAATTAAAAGCACACCTTCTCACCTATAAGAAACTTTTCTACAGTCTTTTCCCAAAATTAAAAAATAATGGTAAAATCAATTTTGAGTCAACGGAGTTACAACTTTGACGAATTTTCACCATTTAGGAAATGGATTACTTGTATAACTTATAAAACTTCTGACTGCTGGTAACATTTTGACAATCAAAAAATTAATCATTACAAAAGTAAGCTAAAACAGCATTTCTTATTTCCATGATGGTCTTTGATAAGCTGCCTTATTTTGTATGATTGTAGGACGCCAGGCAACAGAAATTCGTAGACCCGGTACATAGGTGGAACTAAGGCGCCTTCGCTTTGCCAATAAAAAAAAATTAAATTTAGTTACAATTAGGAGATCCCTCCCTATCTCGGAGTTCGGTACAGATACCCCCGCGGATCCTATTGTCTCCAGGCCTGGATTGTAGATATACTCACTCGTGTTAGAAGAGAACTTGATATTGTTAAACTCTATCAGTGACTAAAATCCATGCCTAAAACTAAAACAAAGTTCCATTCGATAACAAGAGATCGATATTCTCATGCCTGTTCCTTTATTTGTTAAAAGAGATATACGCCGAAGAAGTTTCGCATTGATTCACCGAAGCGAAAGGTTAGATGTTAGATACATTATCGATATTGACTGACTAAACAATGGTCACGTCTCGAAATGACTAGTATTTTTACTTTGTAAGTTTTTAAATACGTGACTGATGCATACTTGCACTTAATTGTTTCTATTATGGCTTATGGCTGTTCTAAATGATTGCGAAAAACATGAACAACTATATTTAAATGTATATATTTGTATTTATAATAAAAAAGAATTGCTGTTCTATACTTTTCCAAAGTAAATGCTTAAAACGTATTTATATATGAGAATTTTAATGTAACTTCTCAAATATTTTTAAATACTAATGGTTTTAAATTATTAATATGAGTAATACATATAGCAATATATTAGTAACTTTATACGTTTGCTCTCGAGAATGAATTTATTCCCTGTAGTGTGTGCTTCCTTAGTTAACATCGTTATGTTAGTAAGTATTAATATTGTCTTATGTATATGACTTTATTCATAAAAGAATACATTTTTTCTAGACCTATTTAATTGTATGACAAATATATGTCAATACGCTGCAAGATTTTGCCCCTGGACAATGAATAGTTGTTTCCGAAGTAATTTTTCCCACTGAAACCAAATCCGGGCTCAGAATTGCTCTATCACGTCAGGTTTTTGAGATATTCTAACCCAAAAGCGCAAAAAAACATTGTGTTTTCACATATTTGAGATTATGTAGCACCGCGAACTTTTTTTCTCAAAAAACTATGTATGGGATCTTAAAGTACAAGTCTTCCTCTTTCAAATGCCGTTGAGTTTGCTCACATTTTTTTCCTTCGCCGAGATATCGCTTTTTGAAATTTTCATGCTTGTGATTTTCCCTATACCTGAAAATTCATTACGGACACGTGTATATTAAGATGTTTTTTTTTATTAAGAAACGTAAAAAACATTTAAAAATCAAGTCAATATTTTCTTATGTCAAAATTTGATTAAAGTTACAATAGCGTATATGGAACTTTCATGAAAATGTTTTCTTAACGAAAGAATGGCGTCTTTACCTATATTCTCTTAGTGTGTTAAAAACTGAGTATAAAATTTTCGTATACCGAGAAATTTACGAACATGCAAATTCAAAAATGCGATATCTCGGTGAAAATCAAGATATTGCCCTTTTTCGACAGGCACCCTCCTCAAATAAAGTAAAACAAGCCTTCCCTTTCACAAAAAGTAGTAAAAAAAAAATCTAAAACTACCAATAAACCCTCGTTGGACAAGAACAATCATATGTTTGTTACAAGATAGCCCTTTATTTAATGATAATTGCAAAAAAAAAATATTTACGATGTATAACGAAATCGAGTAAAACACTACTATGTTTTTTACCATTATATTTGCATAAAACGTGACTATAGTTTCAACCGTTTAGGCCATTTTCAAACGATGATTCAACTAAGAATAGTTGAATCGTCATTTGAAAATGACCTAAAGGGTTGAAACTGCAGTCACGGTTTGTGCAAATATAGTGGTAAAAAATATAGTAGCATTTTATTCGATTTCGTTATAATTATGGATTACCACAGAGTAACGGCTTCCTCAATCAATTTCTATTTACGATGTTTTTAAAAATTTCTCAGAAAGTAAAAACATTTATTATCATAAAAAATACTTGATTATATGAAAAAAAATCAAATTTGCCAAAAAAAAATTGCTCGCACCGAGGATTGAACCCGCCACTCCATTGCGCGTCAAATCTTACTATTTTCACGTTGCATGCGGGAGAGATTTTTTTTAAAGGTCAAAAACACGTATAACTCTTCAGGGATAGAATTTTTTTTTATAACTTTTTGTGGTTGATCGAAAAACTTGTTAGCTTTCATTTGCACCGAGCCTCGTAAGTTGTTAATAAACAAATTAGAGCCTCTCACGCAATATCACTTTTATTTCCGGTTCCGGTTATACAACAGTCCGATTGACTTCTTTCTGGTCTCAAAATTTTTCTTTTTCCAAGCACTTTCATATGCACAAGACCCCATTTCGATACGCTTACCCGGAACCGAGATATTCCATTTGTTAATTTGCAAGATTAATTTGAACTTTAAATAAACAAAAGTAAAAAGTTGTATTCGTACAGACTTCTATGGGGGTTATGCCCGACATTAATATGTATCGTTTAAAGTTAATTTGAAGTCGATCAAACTTTCTAAAAAAAAGTTATTTGCTATTTAACAAATAGTATTGAAGATATCGGGCCAAAAACAATATGATATATTTTTTGGTATATAACGCATGTATTTTGAAAAAACAATATCCTGACCTCATTAGTTTCGGAGTAATCAATTTGTTGAGTAAGAAATTTATTTTGGTTATAACAACTGAACTAGTTGACAAAATGTGCCTGGAGTCAAATGACGCGTATTGAAAATATCTTTCGATTGACTCGAATTTTTTTCGGATCCGTCAAACCGTTTTCATTTTATTAAATAAATACGAAAAAAATTTGTTTAAACAATTATTTGACCATGAAGCGATTTAGGAAAATTTTTCATAAGAAAATCTTGTTCAGCGGAATATTTCCTATAAGAATCCGTTGCTAACTCAAACGGTATAAAGAATTTCTAAAATCACATCTTTTTTACCCTAGGCCGTAGGCAGACTCGCCTATATATCAAATATTCTTTTTATTTGTTTTCTGTTTTGCGTTTTAAAAAATGACAGACATTTTTTGATCAGATTTAATAGTATATTATTCAATGACGGCTATTATTCACGAACGTGAACTTTAAGTAAATCACTAGAGTGAATAGTAACCATTATATGCTAATGGAATACTTTACTTTGTCCACGAATATTAAATATTTAATATTTATTTAATTTTCATTTCGTTTTTCCAATTTAAGGAAGATTAATGGGCCATCATATATAATATTCTCGATTTCTCGGGTAACAAGTTTAATGAGGCGACTTCTGCAGCTTCCCTTACCTCTGGCAGTGTCAAAAGAATGTCGTTTTCACTGCCAGTATCCATTTATACAGTGTGAACCTCAAGAAACGCACATAATTCATATCTTTAGTATGTGTCATTTTTCAAAAAAATCCTCGAACAGGTCGATTTTAGTTTTGTAAATGTTACATTTTGTCACTATACCAAAATTTATGACGTCTTTGGTTTTTGAGTTATGACACCATAATAAATATTTTTTAATGGAAGCAGACATTTTTGTTTACTGTTTTTGGTGGCATATTTCTTTAGCTTTCTGGTGAAATAAAAAAAATGATGTTACCTGAGCCATTCTTTTGGAAAAATTACATTTTATATTAAAATAGCTTACCTTTCGCAAATTCATGAGTAATGTTCCACTTTCTTATGGACTGATAAATTTTGTTGCCTACATTTTTGTTTTAATTAGCATGAAAACATTGGACATAAAAACAAAACAAAGAAAATAATAAAAAACAATTACCTTAACAACAGAGATAAGGTATTGGTAAATTTTTTATTCCTGGCACGTGTGTAACCTTAATTTTGTGACACTTCTGAGACAGTGTAAAACTAGTGAATGCAATGCCACATTTAAGTGAAAGAGAACGCGTAGAACTTTTGATGATAGTTGGATATGGTGATAGGCTGAGAACTCATCAGGAACCATGTGATGTTTTCAATGCCAAGTATCCCGAAAAGCAAATTTCTAGATATACTGTAAGTAGATTGGTGGTTAGATATGATAAATCTGGCAGTGTAGCTAACCTCCCTCGGTCTGGTAGCACTAGCACAAGCAACGAAACCAAATTAAATATTCTTCTAGAAAGTGCGGCAAACCACCATCTTTCGACGACTTTAAATCATAACGTGAGTCAAACTTCTGTTGTACGTTCATTGAAAAAAGAAAAATACCATTCATACAAAGTGCAATTAATCCAGGAATTGAATGAGGACGATCCAGATCGGCGCTTACAGTTTTGTGAATAGTTGATGACCTCGTGTGATGAAAACCCACATTTTTTAAAGAACATTGCTTTTTCTGATAAAGCTACATTTTCTTTAAAGGGGACTGTACATCGGCATAACTGTAGGTATTGGTCCCGAAAATCCTCATTGGACTCAAGATGCCCATACACAGCGACGAAGCAAAGTAAATTTGTGGGCAGGTATGATTGGTGATCGTTTATTGGGACCCTTTTTTTAAGAAAATCTTACGGCCGCAAGATATTTACAGTTTTTGCGAGTTGAGTTAGTGCCAGCCTTAGCAGTTATGTTTCCGAACAATGAAGATGAAGATATTTCTGCTGGAAACGTCTGATTTCAGCAAGACGGGGCCCCACCTTATTCTGGGATAGCAGTGCGTCAGTTATTAGATGGCACTTTTACTGGAAGGTGGATAAGTCGTCGAAGTCCCATTGAGTGGCCCCCACGTTCACCGGATTTAAACCCCTTAGACTTTTTTTGGGGGTTACTTAAAGTCAAGTGTGTATTGTAACAGACCGGATACCATAGAAGAATAGAAATACTTAATTGGCTTGGAGTGCCCATGAGATGATTCAGGCGTGCAAAATGTCTACACCCATCTTGGTCAACGCCAAATGGTTGGGGGGTCGCAATTTGAGCAATGGAGATGATATTTTTCTCACAGTTACTTGTGCAAGGTATCAATTAATAAAAATAGTTTTTTCCAAAAGAATGGCTCAGGTAATATCAATTTTTTCATATCACCAGAAAGCTAAAGGAATATACCGCCAAAAACAGTAAACAAAAATGTCTGTTTCCGTTAATAAAAATTACGATGACGTCATAACTCAAAAACCAATGAAGTCATAAATTTTGGTATAGTGACAAAGTGTAGCATTTACAAAACTAAAATCGACCTGTTCGAGGATATTTTGACAAATGACACATACCAAAGACATGAATTTTGCACGTTTCTTTAGGTTCACACTGTATAATTATATTACTCTTTTTGAGTAATGTGTAAAATTAGTGCAAATGGCATTGACGTTTAAATCGCACAAAATTCAAATCAATAACAAAATTACGTTTTGACACATTGTCATGGCTTACTAACGAAACAGTTTGTAGGTACGCAGGTAAATGGTTTCAAAAACAATGCAATTGCCGAGTATTGCTAATGGATGAGATGCTTTGAAAGAACTTACTAATGTAGTTTTTAAGTGTTCATTAAAGGACCTCTTCGGCATGTACCATTTGAGTGCTTCCTAGAAAACATAGAGAGACAACACTTGTGTTTTTGTTGCAGCGATTTTAACATTTTAAATTTTTAGTAAAAGGTCACTGAGTTAATTTCTTATAAGCAACTGATTATTTAGTGCAGGGAATAATGGATAGCATTATCCTTGAGAAAACACATGCATAATTAGTACATTATTTAATAATAATAATATAATAATAATAATAATAATAATAAAGGGGTGCAGAAATGCGGACCGACATCCTCCTCGCGGTGCATCCTGGGCAGAGAGGGGAAACCCTCTCTGGCGAATGTCGGACGTGGGTTCCCAGGACTAACCATCCTGGGGACTCAAGTCTCTGGTTTTCGACCAGCACAGAGATCAGGCTCCTCACAATCGACCCCAATCGGATAGGGGTCGGAGACACGTGGGAGGGGCCTTACCGGATGGTCTCATCAATGACGACCTGGCTATGTTACAAGGACGCTTTAGGTGGACAAGGGCACTACGGGACGATTTGCTAGACTGCTATGAGAGCAGCGAACCTGAGCGCAGGGGGTACATGGCGCGACTACACCGGTTGTGGTGCGATATGCATCCGAAGTATCGCGCCTTCTCTCAACAACGTCTGAGAGATCAAGTATCCTTCCTGCGCAGAACAAGTTATCAAAGGGCACCCCGTCAGCAGGAAGAACTGCCAGCCGCATTACCACCGCGGCAACCAGCTGCTGACGCAGAACACCCCCTGGAGTACGACGATGTCACCCTCAGGACGAGGGTTAGCCTTAACACCAGGGTTAACCCAAAGCCACAAGACTTGGCAAGAATGGATTCGTTAATCGATGAGGAACTTCCAGAAGATGCCAACATATGGCAGATCAACAGTGCCGTGTACGCTGCCGCCAGACAACTCGTCCCTCAACAACGCCTGGTAAGCGTGTTGGACAAGGTCGAGAAGACTAAGCGACGCATACAAAAAATCGGGGCGAAAATTAAATCGACGAGACAACACGCGTCTCGAATCCAGAGTGTGGTAGAGTATATAACGGTAGCTAAGCCTTTTACGCCGAAAATCCGGCGTATAGTTGCCGGGTTAAGACGACAAGACCACACTCTCAATCGGACAGTACTGCAGACGATCAAGCAGCACTGTCTAGATAGGATTCGAGCACTTAAGGTCATTAAAAAATCTTTGGTCAGACGAGCGCGGAGCATGAAACAAAACCATCTGTTCCAAACAAGCCCCTCTCGTCTGTTCCAAAAGCCACAGCGTGTTGTCGAAAATCCGCCGTCTGTTGAGAATGTCGAAGCCTTCTGGAAAGGAATCTACGAGACAACGAGTCCGTTTGACAATGACACTCCAGCGATAGCGCACTTCGAGGCCCTCTGTCACAGACTTTTAGAAGGGCAAGACGAAGTGTGCCCGGCGATCAGTACGGAAGAAGTCCAACAGGCGCTTGTTGGCACTAAGAACTTCGCTGCCCCGGGCCCAGACGGCATAAACAACTGGTGGTGGAAGAAATTTCCTTCCACTCACCGCCTTCTGGTTCGAGTTTTCAACTCGTGGTTGAACGAGGGGCAGCAGATTCCGGACTGGTTTGCCGAAGGGCGAACTGTACTGATCCCCAAAAAGGGGGACCTGTCCAACCCAAAAAACTACAGACCGATCACTTGCCTCAATTCCTGCTACAAGTTATTTACACGTATCTTGTACGCCAGGACTTTGAGGTCAGTTGAGCCTGTATTCCAAGAGATACACGAGCAGCGAGGCAGTAAAAAAGGTGTGGCAGGCTGCAAAGAGAACCTATTGATAGACCGCTGTATTGCTCAGGATTCTGTGCAATACAAGCGTAATCTATCAATGGCGTGGATCGATTACCGTAAGGCATTTGATACATCACATGCATTATTGTTACACCTGCTCCAATGCCTTGCGGTACCTGCCCCAATAGTGAGATGCATTGAACAACTGATGCCACTCTGGAGAACCCGCTTCACCGTAACATCTGGTGCCCAGCGGATTTCAACAGAGCCGGTATCATTTAGGAGAGGAGTTTTCCAGGGCGACTCCCTCAGTCCTCTCCTAGTCTGCATCTCACTGCTGCCGTTGTCTGTAGAACTACGTCAAACCCGCGGATACCAATGTGGATCACCCAGCAACCGGAGGCACAAAGTCACCCATTTATTCTATATGGATGACCTAAAACTGTATGCCTCCGGAGAGGGCGAAGTCCAAAACTCTCTTAGGGTGGTCCAAGAATACACGCGGGCTATTGGCATGGAATTTGGGTTGGACAAATGTGCAGTCGTCCACCTCAAGAGAGGACGATGCGGGCTGTTCCCCGAAGATGCGCAGCTGGCAGACGGAAGCATCCTAAGACATCTGGATGCCGGAGAGACCTACACGTACTTGGGTGTGCAACAACATCACATCCAGGACGTAAAACAAATTAAGGACACTCTCCGCGGCAAGTACAGACACCGACTTCGAAAGATTTGGTGTTCCGAACTTTCGGGAAAGAACAAGGTGTCTGCGACTAATATACTTGCCGTTCAGATTCTGCTCTACTCCTCTGGAGTAGTCAAGTGGACAGTAGATGAGCTGCGTCAATTGGATAGGGAGAAGCATTCATCCTAGATCGTCCGTTCCTCGAGTGTACCTCCCACGTGAACGGGGGGGCAGAGGACTCTTGAGGCTGGAGTGCATGCATCGCAGAGTAGCGCTGAGTATGGCATGTAACATCTTGAGGAGCTCAGAGCCACTCCTGCGGTTAGTGAGAGATCATGAAACCGTAGGAGTGGGCGGATTTTTATTTAAGGCAGCACGCAGGGCCGCAGATGATCACGGTCTCGTTTTCGACTTCAGGCAAAGAGGCAGGCGAGGTGCTGACGCACAGTCAGTGACTGAGCTTCCGCCAAATCGCCTGACAACCCAAATTAAAGCTGCCGAGCAGAGAAATCTGTTCAGGCAGCACGTCGATAGACCAATGCATGGAGGGTTCTACAGCAACATAGAGACACTGGGTTTATCGACAAAGCTGACCTCATTCCTGAGGTCAGCAGGGCTAAAGTCGGAGACCGAGGGATTCATTGTGCCCTGCCAACATGGTGTTATTAACACCTTGGTCTACCGTAGTCGTGTTATGGGTGTAGAGGTCCCCGACCTAAATTGTAGGACCTGCCATCAGGCGCCGGAGTCGCTCATGCATTTATTATCTGCATGTCCGATTTACGCGACTTCGGCCTACATCCACAGACATAATGCGGCTTTACGAGTGCTGTATTACCATCTTCGGCACTCGTACGAGGTAGACCAAACACCAGTGCTGCCTTATGTTCCCGGAGAGATCGAGTCCGTTGTCGAGAACGAGAAGTGCCGAATTTATTGGAACTACTCGTTCCCGACCGTCAGGCTGATTCAAGCCAACAAGCCTGACATAGTCCTCCTCGACCACCAGACTAAGGTGATGTATGTCATCGAGTTCTCGGCACCTGCCGAGACAAACATCACCTTGAAGGAGGAGGAGAAACGGACCAAATACCGAGATCTCCGGTATGAGCTCCGAGCGCTATACCCAGACTACTCGGTCAAGATGGTCGTCCTGATAATCGGCCTTCTCGGTGGGATGAGGCCTACGCTGCTCTCAGCTTTGAAGACCATACCGGCCTGTCAAAAATCAGCCGAATGATTGGCAGGCCAAATGCAGAAGGCAGTCGTCTTAGGGTCCCTGCGTCTACTTAGGGCACACGATTCTGGAATCTACAACCACTAACCCTGCGGGATGTGGGGAGTGGTTGTAGATAATTCGCTGGCGCTTCCCCTGTGAGAATATCGGAGACACGGGAGAACTGTCTAGCATCGCTAACGCGAAAAAAATAATAATAATAATAATAATAATAATACTTCGGCCTACATCCACAGGCATAACGCGGCTTTACGAGTGCTGTATTACTATCTTCGGCACTCGTACGAGGTAGACCGAACACCAGTGCTGCCTTATGTTCCCGGAGAGATCGAGTCCGTTGTCGAGAACGAGATGTGCCGAATTTATTGGAACTACTCGTTCCCGACCGTCAGGCTGATTCAAGCCAACAAGCCTGACATAGTCCTCCTCGACCACCAGACCAAGATGATGTATGTCATCGAGTTCTCGGCACCTGCCGAGACAAACATCACCTTGAAGGAGGAGGAGAAACGGACCAAATACCGAGATCTCCGGTATGGGCTCCGAGCGCTATACCCAGACTACTCGGTCAAGATGGTCGTCCTGATAATCGGCGTTCTCGGTGGGATGAGGCCTACGCTGCTCTCAGCATTGAAGACCATACCGGCCTGCCAAAAATCAGCCGAATGGTTGGCAGGTCGAAGACAGTCGTTTTGGGATCCTTGCGTCTACTTAGGGCACACGATTCTAGAATTTACAACCACTAACCCTGCGGGGTGTGGGGAGTGGTTGTAGATAATTTGCTGGCGCTTCCGCCGTGAGAATATCGGAGACACGGAAGAACTGTTCAGCATCGCTAACGCGAAAAAAAAAAAATAATAATAATACTAAGCTTTATTTTCATTAGGTCCGCTTACACAAGGATAGAATATTGTCAATAGTAGTTACATGGAATATAAAATCACTTAAAATGTAGAAAAATAAAAACACATATACAAATATTGACGTAAAATACATGTTGAAAACTAATTACAAAAATCAGCAGTAAAGTATTCTGTAACAGAGTAGAAACTAGACCTTATTAATAAATTTCTTACAGCGACTTTAAATTCACCTAATCTTTCAAGATTTTTAATATGAGCAGAAAGCTTATTAAAAAGTTGTATACCCATAACAGTGGGACCATTAGTAACCAGAGACAAGCGGTGATGCGGGATACTTATATTAAAATTCAGCCTAAGCCCATAATGGGAATCTCCATCTGGAGCTTGTATAAAATGGCCTGGATTTGATTTCACAAAAACCACTGAATTCAATATATAAGGCGAAGGTAGTGATAGGTTTAAACAGCATAGTGCGAATTATTTTTTTCTGAATTATCAAGATTTCATTAACTCTGGAGCAATTTCCCCGGCATATAATACCGTAGTTAATAGACGAGTGTATATGTGCAAAATAATATGACTTTAAGATGTCCAAGTTAACTTTACTTCTCATTTGCCATAATACGAAGCAATGTGTAGCTAATTTTCTCAATAAAAAATCAATTTGAATGCTCCACGTTAAATGAGTATCAAGATGTAATCCCAAAAACTTGACCGAGTTATTTTGCTCAATGCTCGTTTTATTAACTTTTACGAGAAGACTTAATGGTCATGGATAAACGCTATTTATTTCAGAAAAGGGCCCAGTAGATGTTAGAGATACAATTTTTTCCTAATTCTTATTTAATTCTAGGATGAATTTACTCACTGCAATATCTTTGAATTTTTGCGCTTTCAGAACACGTCTAATATACCTAATGATTTTTTGGGAAATTTCTAATAATTACCTTATCTCTAGCTTCTATATCACAATTGGCAGCTATAAGCATCTCCATTATATCTAAATTACCTCTAGCAGATGCCCAGTGGAGAGGCGCCCTTCCATACTGAAAAAAAAAAAAACATAAATTTAATATCATAACATACGAAATAGTAGCAAAAATACGACGTGACTTTCGTCCGACAAATATAATAATAATAATATCAGAATAATAATATGTTTATCTATAGAATAAGAAAGTACATATTTCTGGCTTAGGGAATTTGAATAAGTATATATAGATACATAAATACAGAACGATTTTTAACTAATATATAATCATTCAAAGAAAACACTAAAGTAATATTTATAAATAAAAGTGGCTTCAACTATTCATAGATAATAAATTTGTGAATTTTCGTTGATTGGGGAATGGATAACTGAATCTTCATAATCGTAGGGGGTTATGTAGATACTAGTTTAATCTGCATGGCCGTAGAGGACTGTGTGGATGTTAGTGTGGGAATGAGAATTGTCAAATAAGAAATTAGACAAATTCATTTTAGGATTTTAATTTGTTAGCATAACCAGAATTCAGGTTATCGAAAGAATGCAAAGATTTCATTAATATTTTTATACAAAGTTTTTCTTTTAGTTATAGATAGTTATTTTTTCTGCTGTTTGCAAAATCCTATAAAGAATATGTTTCAATACAGTTATAAGCAAACAAATAATAATTCATTTTTAAACATGCATAGAGTATATAGGCTCCAATACTAGTTAGCTAATAGATAGGTGAGGTTGTTTTTTTATCAGTCAATGTCAAATATAATTATTTCACACTTATTCATAGAAATTATCTTGGTTTTGCATGAAACATCTTTATGGGTGGCTTTATGTCTTTCTAATGAGCTCCAGAATAAGGGCGAAAAATGTTTCAACGGCTAAGCATTTCCAAGAAACAGAATGATAGATTTCATGAAAATGTAAACCATTAGAATGAAAATGTCTTTAAGGCAAGGTAGATAAATAAATTGATTTTAGTCCTTTGTTCTCATTCTTAACTGAATCTTCATAATCGTAGGGGTTATGTAGATACTAGTTTAATCTGCATGGTCGTAGGGGACTGTGTGGATGCTAGTGTTGGAATGAGAATTGTCAAATAAGAAATTAGACAAACTCATTTTACGATTTTAATTTGCTAGCATAACCAGAATTCAGGTTATCGAAAGAATGCAAAGATTTCATTAATATTTTTATACAGTTTTTCTTTTAGTTATAGATAGTTCATTTTTTCTGCTGTTTGCAAAAACCCTATAAAGAATATGTTTCAAGATAAAGAAAGATATAACTTATAGTTTTAGCAGAGTGAGGAATTCTTGCTTGCAAATTAGTTTTACCTCTTGTTTTATATGCATGGCTGAGTAACTAAAATTTATTTTTATTTTTTTATTGGTTAACAATAATTTGAAAAAAATATATTTGCCTAACGTCAAAGAGTCTGGATACGTTAGTATTTTATTCGGCGTAATTTAAAAAAAAATCTCTTTTGTATTATTTCTCGCATTTTTATATGAGTATTCGATGCACCACCCCAATCTAAGATTCCATATGATAGCCTCGACTCTACCAGTATAGTTTTAGGTGTTTTGGTGAGAGAATTTATATGTATATCCCATTTTAGATGTTTATCTATGTAGACCTCTAAATATTTAGTCAAATTGGAACTACTTATTTCAATTAAATTATCATTGGAACGTATTTCAAGTTTATCGTAGCAAGATAAATTACTTTTGTTACAGCTAAAAGGAACGTAAGTTGTTTTTTTAAGTTCATGGTCAACAGTTTATAGTCAAACCAATTTTTTTAAA
Organism: Stenurella melanura; assembly: GCA_963583905.1. Classification (NCBI taxonomy): domain Eukaryota; kingdom Metazoa; phylum Arthropoda; class Insecta; order Coleoptera; family Cerambycidae; genus Stenurella; species Stenurella melanura. The sequence continues at coordinate 10,844,026 of OY757317.1, forward strand.
TCTTTTCTACTTTTACTTTTAGATCGGTCCAAGATGATACTTCAAAAAATATTGCCGTATCATCTGTAAATCTGAATATTTTGCCAGTTCTACTAATAGTTAATCCATGATTAATATAAATAATAAAGAGAATTGGGCCCAACACGGTTCGTTGAGGTACACCGTATTGCACAACTCTGTAATTGGTGATACTGTCATTAATGTTAATAAATTATTTTCTATCACTCAAGGAACTGGTAAGCAAATCATCCACCTTTCCCCCAACTCCAAAATGATTCAAAGAATCCAACTGTAAATGTTTTAATAAAGTTAAAGTAAAATTGGTTGGTACACTTGATTTAAAAAAAAACTGGTACAACTCCTGTAATCGAAATAGTTTAGTTGTATGCATATGTCTGTAAATAGGGATGGCCAGGCATGTCGAGAGGGGGGTGGACAAGACCTGATTTACCCCGGACTTGGGTTTCTTGGAGGAAACCGGTTTTCTTAGTGTTTTTAAACTTACTAAACCTTTCTTTTTTATTTTATTCAAATGGAATTTTAAAAAATAATTAGAAAATAACTTTTTCAAAACATTTTCAAACCTGCCATATTTTGTTTAAAAAATATATTTTTTACGGATAATTCTACTAATGGTTGTGGTTAAAATACTAACTGAATAATGATAATTCTATTTTTAAAATAAGAACACAAAAATACCACTTGGGATTAAAAAAAGTGTAAACAATGCAAACTGACCATAAAAATACAATAAAAAAATAAAATAAATGAACTTCAACTACGTAAAACAGAATTAACTAATATTTTGTCATTGCTCCATTAGCTTCTAAAACTGCCTGAAGTCTTGGAGGCATGGACAAAATCAGATTTCTTGCAAGGTCAACTTCTTGCGACAAGTTCTCCCAAGCGTCTTCAATTATCCCTTCCAATTAGTGGGCATTGTTTGGATGGTTATTTAATTTTCTTATGTGTTTCACCATTAGTCCCCAAACATTTTCAATTGGATTTAAATCCGGACTTTTAGATGGCCACGGTAACAACTCTATGTTTTTATTAAGAAACCATTGCCTGCCACGATGGGCCGTATGTAAGGAGCAGTGGTCTTATTGGAAAATAAAATTATTTTCCGGAAACACCTCTATTACTGACGGCAACATAATATTGTCTAATATTTCAATATATTTAATGGAATTGAGATGACCACCACTGTTCCAACACACACCTAACCCATTCAGGCTCATCCAAGGCCAGATATTGACTGAAAACCTTCCTGATATTTGTGGATCGAAAGCATATTTTTCGTCGTATCTAGTGGAAGGAGGCCTATATACGCGAACATGTCCATCTTTACAGGATTTAAAAACCTTTTCGAAAAGACAACTTGTCTCCAGAAGTTTTCATCTTGATTATATAGTTGAGTGCAAAAATAATCCTAACCTGCTCCTTTTCCTCTGAAAGTTTGTATTTTTTAGCCGCTGAACAACTCTTCAAGTCGCTTTGTAGTTTTATTCTTCTGCAAGCAGTAGGTACCGAAGCAGGGAAATTTGTCTCTGAAATTGCATTTACTGCAGTTTGAAAAGGGGTTTTCTCTTAGGTAATTTATTTTTTCATCTTCTTGATTATTGATTATTGCTCTTTCTGGACCTACCGGAACCAACCTTACGGAATACCGTTTGGTTGGTTTCCCATTGTTTTTTAACACTCATTATCGTGGTTTTACTCACATTGTATTCAGCAGCAAGTCTTCTTATGGACCAACCATCTTCCATTTTAGAAACAATTCGAAATTTTTGAATATCTATTAGATGTCGAACCATTTTTAATAATGACGCCACTGATTAACGTCAAAGTGACATTTGTAAGATTATTAATATCAATCAACGAACGAATGATTTACATAGCTAAAAGAAAGTGTACCAGTTTTTTTTGAAATCAAGTATACATGTTCTGCATAAAGTGAAATTTTGTGTGTTTTTGATTCACTGCTTGACAATGGCTTTGTAAGTCGAAACTGCAGTCGCAATTTTTATAAATACATAGTGGTAGAAAACATAGTAGTGTGTTTTATTTAGTTATTTGTGCAAAATGATTAACTACCACAGAGTAACGGCTCCTTCAATCAATTTTTTGTGTGTTTTTAATTTTCTTATTCCAGAAGGTAACAAATTGAAAAACGATTATTCCTACGGGACATTCACCCGCTAACAATAAGGGATAATATAAATTTTACTGAAATAACAATACGGTATCATAAATCAGTGATTAGCGTGTCTAGCTCACACTGTAATGAGTACTGTGACGTGCTTTCTTCCAGTTGCCTAGCGCATAGGCAAGTGGAAGCGTCACTTTAGCGCTAAGCTATATTTCCGTTAAATTCGGCAATCTCGAGCGCCACCTTTGCAATTTTTACGTGGGGCAAAGGTCCCACATTAGCCTCCTAAACGCAGCCTGTTGCAGTAGGGCTGGGATAGCTACAGTGGAGACACGGTATGTCCAGGGGTCTGGACGGCAGATTAGACTTTTACTCACATTCAACAGTAAAAGGCAGATGTCGGTAAATAACAAAGTTTATTAACATACAATAAAATTTACGGAACAATAAAAAACGGTTAGGTACCAAAATACGGAGTTTTCATACATAAAATGAAAAACTTAGGATATGTCGTTTTAGTTTCATTTGGTTTAGGTAGGGCGCCATTTTGTGACGTACGGGTAACCAGGCGGTGAGAAGCTAGTTAGCTACTAGTTACTCATTAATGCGGAAGCAAGCGGTGGTAAGCAAGCAAACGGTGAAAGTGGTAAAAAAAAAAATCGGTAAAGGTATTTACACAGAACTTCCCTCGTTATTTGTGCATGGCAGTCACTCTAAAAAATTAATAATTACGAAATGGCATTGAGAATAATAATCGGAGTAGAGTTATTGCTATTATTACAAAGAAAACTTGATAAGTTTTGGTCAAAAAAATATACAGATTGCTCATCCAACAGCAAAAGTTCAATACTAAATAGCAGGTGCCACATATGGCAGGCTTGCGCAAATACCTTTGCAAATGTCCACCATTACTGAATTATTTCTTGTACATTTTTCAAAAATCGGTAAAGTTATTTACACAGAACTTCCCTCGTTATTTGTGCAAGACAGTCACTCAAAAAATTATTAATTACGAAATGACATTGGGAATAATAATCTGAATATAATTATTGGTATTATTACAAAGAAAACCTGATAACTTTTGGTCAAAAAAATATACAGAGTGTTCATCCAACAGCAAAAGTTCAATATACTAAATAACAGGTGCCAAATATGGAAGGCTTGCGCAAATACCTTTGTAAATGTCCACCATGACTCAATTATTTCTTGGGATGCCATTATTCAATAAAAGTATATAATAGGATATGCCAAATATTATTGCCATCTCTCACATTCTCAATCCCACATTCACGTAATGGAGTGGAAGTATAGTGGTGATTAAAATATAGAACAAGTTTTCAAAAATGTTTTCTGTCTATTCTAGTGTTAAATTTTTTTCCAAATTGGTGAAAATATGTTGCAAATTTTTTTTTCCGAAATAGGTTTATTTAGAATGTTATGAAACGTGGAAATTTTAAATTTGAGCAAAAAAAATATTTCGTCTATTCTATAATGGTGATAAATAGATTACATATACATGTTTTCATTTTTTTAAAATTTTTCTAAAACATTTTTAAATTTGTTTTAATAAATTTGGAATGCCATGGAAACGTGGAAATTTTAAATCTGAAAAAAAATTCCATTTCTGGTAAAATTTTTTCAAAAATTTTTAATTTTTTTTTATTTTTCTTTAAATAGATTTAGAACGCTATGAAACGTGGAAATTTTAAATTTTGAGAAAAAAAAAATTCATCTATTTTGGTGGTAAAAATTTTTTCAAAAATTTTCAAAATTTTTTTTTCTTTTAAATAGGTTTAGAATGCCATGAAACGTGGAAATTTTAAATTTGAACAAAGAAAACATTTTTTTTACTGGTAAAAATTTTTTCAAAAATGAAAAAAATTTTCAAAAAAATTTTTTTTCCTGAAATAAGTTTAGCGCGTCATGAAACGTGGAAATTTTAAATTTGAGCAAACAAAATTTTTTTTCACTATTTATTCCGTTTAGACGGTCCACCCTGTATATTTTTCAGTGAAAATTCTACCAGTTCTTCGCTGACAGTAGGGTTAACTACCTACCAAATTTGACTGCTCTCCGTCAAGTAGTTTATTAGTAAATGCACCAACAGACAGACAGACAGACAGACAGACAGACAGACAGACAGACAGACAGACAGACAGACCGACAGACAGACAGACAGACAGACTGACGGAATTGAAAAACCTATATTTTCGGAATCTTCGTGTTCTGAAACGTCAGAATCCGAAAAAATCTCGGAGGGTGATTTTTTCTCGAATACAATACTTCCCTTCGGTATGCGAGGGAAGTAACAGTAGTAAAAGCGGAATAAAAAACAGTAAGCGGAAAAAAAACTACACAAGTGATTAAAGAAAACGGATAGCGTGCAAGTACCAGGCAAAAGCAAGATGTTATCTACAGCAATAATCATGCCTACATGATGCATTAGAGTGTAGGTGTGAAGAACTTGGCAAAACTAAATAAGACTGATACCAAACAAATAAAACGGTTTTCGGATTCGGTGCAATGTGTAACCTAAGTCACACTCGTATCGGAAAATAAAACGGTTTTCGGATTCGGAGCGGTGTGTAACCTTGGTTACACTCGGTTCGGAAAATAAAACGGTTATCGAATTTGGTATCAGCTTACGGCGGAGATTATTCTGCCTAGACGGACAGACAGCAATAATCAGAACGATGGTATTTCGGTTCGGTTCGGATTTGATGCGGAAAATTTCTATGTATCAGAATATAATGTTAGTTAATATATTTACAGTAGCCTAGATTTTGTTCTCAATTCCCGGACTATAATAAATTTTTACAAATTATTTCAAAGTAAGGAATTTTGTTCCATTTCGTATCAGTACAAAATATTGGAAACAAAATGAACGGTACATTAACAACAACACTACAATAAATTTGACAAAAATTATTTTTGCAAAGACATATTTTATTTTGCTACGAACTAGCTAAAATAAAATATACGGTAATTAAATTTTCTACACATTTGGTAAAACAACAGATATTATTTTATGGCAGTACCATCACAAATGGTCTGGATTGAAATAATAAAAACGGTAAACGGTAAACAGTTTTCTCTCGAAATATCATCTATGTTCTTTTTCCCATTTGGAAATTCTTGTGAACATAGCTATTTGGATAAAATCGGAGAAGTTAACAGGTCCTCACTCGGACTCACTTACTATTGTAATAATTTAACTTCAAATTTATTTGATTTCGGCCAAGTCGGAAAATAATAATTATATTCTGATACATTTAAACGGAGTCGGTTTCAAATTATTGCTTTAAAACACACATTTTAGTGAATTATTCTTATCGGTGTTAATATAAAAAGGTCGACAAGAAACCAGCGGCGATGATAAAACGGTGGTACTTACATGTGTTGGATATACGGAATAATACCCAACTGGGCTGTTTGACGGATCGGACAGAAGTGATTTCAAATACGCTCTAATGAAACTAATTTACGCAACTCTCTTACCAACGCCTTCAATGTTAATTTTTGTAATTAATGTTAATATTACGGACAGCCCTCTCACTGCCAGGTTTGTAAAATTACCTATTTAAAGTAAAAACATTTTTCGCTGTTTTAGCTAGCTAAACTTAGGAGAAATCTATAATAATAATTTACAATACATATGTTCGAATGTAAGCGGAGCAAATAACGAAGTATATTATTAATTTAAACTGCATTTTTGGCCACGGAAAATTTACCTCGTTACAGTACGAAATTATTTTTCGTTGCAAATTATCCCTAAATAGTGGTTGAAAATCCAACATAAACTGTATCACTCCATCTCCATTGCTGACGAATCTAGATCTAAGGCCAACAGGGTTATTAAGATGATCTGCAAGGCCGTTAAAAGCATTTCATCATTTTAACATAATGAATGTATTAATGGAGAGAGATAACGATGTAAATCGGAAGACGACCCATAAATAGCTAATTATCATACCAATTAATTATCGCAATGCGACATCAAATGTGTATTAAAATCAACTCGTGCATTAATTGGCGGATATGCTACAAATTATGCAATTTGAGTGCATATCGATAACTAGTAATAACAAATGGAAGTCATTGTTTCAATCACCATAAAGCTGGTTTGCTTTATTTAAGATCACGAATAGTACATACATAGTGTGTACAGTGTAAGAATTTTTCTGTATACGGATTATTTTAAATAAATGCAATAATTTGGGAGTATGTAGAACTTGGGTAACCAATGGGGTTATTTAGTCAAATTAAAATAGGTGCTTCTTTAGAAAATCTGAAAACCTTGTATTGTCAACATCATCAAAATTAATCATTAAGTTATTTATAATGATAAAGAAGTAGTCTGAGAAATCATTAGCCGTTAAGTCAGAAGTGACACGTATTTTTATTTTTTCTGTTTTTGTTGATAATATCCCATGCTGGTCTTTGTTTGTTATTGGAAGTTACAATTCGTTGTTGTGTGACTCTTATTTTGCTTTTATAATATTTGTTTAGAGTATTATAAACTACCTACTGACTATGTAATTGAATAAGAAACTAATTCGTTAAAGGTATTTTATTGTTTCATATGTTCAATTACCCGAAAAATGATAATTCCTCAAAGTACTATTAAATTTAAATTTGTATTTTTGAGAATGGAGTAAATTTGTCCAATTTTTAGTTTTTTAATTATAACTCAAAAACTATACATTTTAGTATACAGGGTGTCCCAATAAAAACTCCCAGGCCGGATATATTCTAAACGCCTAGCGATATTTTAATTCTGTAAAAGGCAATTTGTAGAGCATAAAGAGAGTTTCATTTTTTAATATAATTGTTTTTTTTAATATATCAGTATATAGATGGCGCTGTGCTCTAAAGAAACATTTCTATGGGTGAAACTTTGAAATGGGGTTTATGTGAAAGAAAAGGCATTTCTAAGCAGATTATGTTCTGAAAGAAAATACCATAAAACTAATCGTTTCCGAGATATTTGAGTCCAAATGTTGGCAATTGCCAATATTGAATAATTTTTTTTTTTTTTTTTTAATCACTTATTTAACGTCGGCCTGTTTCCGCTACCAAGGCCAATCACCGACGCCAGGAGACGAGCTACCCCCAACCTGGAAATTTTGCCGAACCTCTTCTCTATCGAAAAGTAGGGATCTTTTACTTGCCTAACATTTAATAGACAAGGGACCGACTGCTTTACATCCCCTCCGAAGGATGGTATATCCACTATGTAACCCCCGCCTAAAGTTACATACCTTCTACGCATGCGCTGATATACAAGCCGTTAGAAGACGTAGCGAGAACGCTGTGTTTCCCTGGAGAGGCTCACCCATCCAAGTACTAACCGCGCCCGACGTTGCTGCATTTGCGTGTCGAAATACGAGTATATGCAGACGTCTCTACGCTCGCTCCTATTGAATAATTGTAATCTCTTCAACATTTCAGTCCTTTAAGTGGGACAATCTGCATTTAATTTACAAATTTTAGAAGAAAATATTTAAAGAATTTCTCTTATCTTATGAATTAAATATATTTGAAGCAACCCTTGGAAAAAAAACTAAAAGTATTATTTTTCGTATAATTCAAACATTTAAGAAATAAGAAAACAATTACGAACATAAAACAATTTTTACGACCTAATGAAATTAAAATAACTGTTTTAATAGTTGTTCAAAATTATTGCCATTTTCATTAACACACATCTAAACCTATAATTCGTTCAGATCTACAAAATTTAATAATGTATACCGGTTAATGGCGGCAACATTAGCATACATTTTATTATAAAGATCTGCCATGTCTTCTATTGGTTCTTTGTACACTTCACTTTTTAAAAATCCCCATAAATAAAAGTCTACTGAAGTAACGTCAGGAGATCGAGCGGGCCATCTAAGTACTCCATTGGCACCCATCCATCTTCTTGGGTATTTTTTATTTATATAATTAACAACGCTGTGATGATTATGTGGGCCTGCTCCATCCCGATGAAATCACATATTATCCAACTGAGCAGGAAAATTCCTTAATAGTACTTGTAAATCAATTTGCAAAAATTTTAAATATCTTTCAACTGTTAAATTCTCATGGTAGAGGTATGGGCCAGCAATGTAACCATTAACGATATTACACCAAACATTTACTCCAAAACGATTCTGGGATCTGGTATATCTCATCCACCTAGGATTCTCTTGAGACCAGTAACGACAGTTATGTGTTGTGATTACTCCATTGTTGTGGAATCGACTTTCATCACTCCACATAATTGTATCTAAAACATTTGTATTTTCTTCTAAGGGAATTGAAAATTGCGCCAAAAAATCTAATTTCCTCTCATTGTCCCCTGGAATCAAACGATGAACTAAATGAACTTCATATGAAAAAATTTGTTTGTTTTAAGAATTCTGTGGCAGGTGGAACGTGCAATAGTTGTTTCTTCCGTCAACTTGCTTACTGACATGTTTGGGTTATTTTCTTCTCGATGTAATATCAATGCAATATTTTCATCAGTTGCAGTTCTTTTTCTTCTTGTTGTTTTTGGTTTCTTAAAACCTCCATAATTTTACTTCCACATCCACGTAGTGTTTCAAATTAGAACACAAACTTACAAAAGTTTTCCGATCTGGTAAGGGCCGGTACTTTCGCTTAAGTATAAATATACTTTATCCGGCGGATAACTATCTGAAGGATAAGATAACCAGAGCTTGCTATCTGTAGGATATCTTGCATCCGTACTTTCATTCAAGTAATACCCTCGGTTAACAATTCGTTGGATCTGATTCTAGATATTTATCAGAGTCAATGTCGCCAACTTAAGATGCGTTAAAGGAAGAGAAATTTGCAAAAGCCATATGCGTTGAACAAAAATAAAATAAACTCCCTATTACTGATTGCCTCTTATGACATTTGAGTCATTTTGATAGTTTATCGTTATTATTTATTATACATTAGTGATTACCTTAGTCTGATTTTTTGTGTCTAATAGTTGTAATATAAACATAACAGTAGCTTTTGAGCAACGAAATCTGTTAAAAAACAGCATCATTCCAATAATTAAAATGGTCAATGCTTGGTCTCAAGTTGTATTCTTGTTCGGGATATATATCTTCAATAAGATCAATTAAGTAACCGTCTGGGTCGTTGAGTAGATCAAAATCATCAAAAATATCCATTCTATATAAAAAGAAAACCTAATGCTATAATTATCATAATTATAATTTTTCTGATGATATTTATCTATTACTATTTAAAAAACCCTACCTAAAATCTTCTTGAAGACAGCAAAACAAATTTCAAAAGTTTGGTTTGAAAGCAGACAATCTTAAAGTTACGACAACAGAATAGCACTGACAACAGCGACAGTTGTCAATCAGAGCGCAGTCTCATTGGCGGAGCTTCTTTTATCCGATAGATAAAAGCGTTAATCGTCGGTCTGGATACCGAATAGTTTATCCTAGGAATAAGCATATTTATCTGACGGATATCACTATTTGTAGGTGAAAGTACCGATTTTTTGCTTATCTTCTAGATAAGACTTATTCTAAAGAATAAATGTCGCTATCTATAGATGAAAGTACCGGCCCTAAAGGTCTGTCAGGAAAACGTATTTCATATAAACTTACAGCTCTTGAAGCATTTTTACGACATTCCCCATAAATTAAAAGCATGTTTGATTTATCTTTATATGTATTAGAAACCATATTTAATAATAAATATTCACAAAGAAAACAATAATAAGATACAATAATACAGTTCTATTGACACACCAACAAACAAAATGTGATTGAAATTGAGAAATGTCAAACAATCGTTCCAAAGGTAATTTTAATTGTATTTAATTTATAACGTATAAGGGTTATTATACTCACTAGATATCAAATATTTTTAATTATAATCTAACCTAACAACAAAACAATTATATGCAAAATTCTTTAAATATTTTCTTCTAAAATTTGTAAATTAAATACAAATTTTCCCACTTAAAGGACTGAATTATTCAATATTGGCAAATACCAACATTTGGACTCAAATATCTCGGAAACGGTTAGGCTTATGGTATTTTTTTAGAACATAATCTGCTTAGAAATGCATTTTCTCCCATCGAAATATTTCTTTAAAGCACAGCGCCATCTATATACTGATATATTAAAAAAACAATTATATTCAAAAATGAAGCCCTCTTTATGCTCTACAAAATTGGCTTTGACAGAATTAAAACATCTCTATTCGTTTAAAATATATCCGGCCTGGGAATTTTTATTGGGACACCCTGTATACACATAATTTCGTAGAGAATCAAATTTCCTATCAAAATGGCACAATGTAATGTAAAAAAATTGTTTTTAAACAAAATTAATTAAAAAGAAGCTATTTGAGAAAAATCGAAAAATTTTCAATTTTTTTGTTTGTCTTTTTTAATTTTTGTGTATAACTTTTTTCTGAGTGGATTTGAGTATTGGCTTGGTTCATAAAAAAGAAAGGACTTAATTCCCAATAAAAGTATTTTTGATAAAAATTGGCTGAGATACAGTCGTTCAAAATTACCTACTCTTTTACCATTTTACCACTTTTTACCTTTATACCATGTTATTTTAAATTTTTACACTCAATATTTATTTTTATTCACTACGCAAATTATTTTCGGTTTATCATGATAATGATAAAGGAATTTTTTTTAAATCTTGATATCCATATGATCTTAAACATAAAAAAGTGTACTGTTGCACTAATTTATAGCTGTTTTAAAGATGCTTGTTTTGAAAATTACATATCTCTTATATTTATCTCATAATATTTTCGAATTGAATATCAATATCTTCATCAACATCGTTTTCGATATCTTCTTCCGTAACTTCTGGAACATTAGCGTCTTCACAATTTAAGCCCATACATTCTTTGCAGAACATGGAGCAGCTAGTTCCTAAATTTCTTCAGCCGCAATGTCAGTGAGAACCTATTAGGCACCCACAAGCTATTTGCTCCAGTAAATTCTGCGGTGCAGGTGGTTTGGTTCTGCTAATTGGCATTCACCCATTTTTAGATTTTTTCCAACTCCACTCAAAGGGATTTAAAAGATTTCCTTTCCGCTGTTGTATTTGGTGGCACGTCCTTAAGCCGTTCTGTTTAGTGGCATCAGAACTTGGTGGCGAATGGGTTAGAGAAAATTTTGTGCTCTTCGGTAATCTTTGAAGAACTTGTAAGCAACAGCTACTTGAACTGTTGGCTTTAATGCCATACAGAGGAATTACGATGTGTTCAGGTGCGAAACTGATACATTTTATCATTCTTTTCATATTCAGATCATCTAAGTATCAAAACTTTGAACAAATACTTCTACTTTAAAAACTTGTTAATTACATAATGTAAATTAATAAATAATACATACGAGCAAATAATACAGGGTATTGTAGCTCACCTCCCGTCTTCTACTACACCTAAACGATTTATTTTAGAAAAATGATTCAAACGGGACAATAGACTGTTTGTTAGAGAGCATATTTCAAAATTTTTTTGAATATACAGGGTGTTCCAGAAATTGGTGGTGCATCAAAGTTGTATCTTTTTAAATGGAACACCCTGTAGTTTTATTGATTTTTGGGACCCCTTCGAGCTACTGTACATATCCCTAGAATATTATCAAATTTGATTTGATAGTTCCAGAGGAATAAATTAAAATCGAAAAAAAAAAAATGTTTCGTCATATTTTAAAAAATTTATAAAAAATAGAAAAAACATCTTCAAACCAAAACTAAGGAACAGGTTGCTTATAATAAAAGGTTAGTTTATCCTACTATGAATATCGTAAAAATAACTTATACAGGATGTTCAAAATTCAATGCCAAACTTTTCAAAATGTAATGCTATTTTTCTCCATTTTTTCAAATGGGACAACCTGTATATTTTTATCTCATCGGATGCAGAATTAAAAAATGAGCATATTTTTTAATTACAATTATCTCGACTATCTTAAAGGTTTCACAGATATTCGTCAAAAACTACTACAAATCGCAAAATTATTATCTAATAGTTTTACTTAACATTTTTCAAATCAATAACTAGAACTTATGTTCAATATGTCTTCCGTTCTCTTGGAGGCACAAACGAAGGCGGGTATGAAATGATCTTGCTACTCTTCCTAATAGGTCGAGTGTAATGTTTTGAAATGCGTTCCTGATTCTTTGCTGCATGTTTTCTGGTGTGGTTCTAGGTTCCTGATAAACGATTTCCTTAACGTAGCCCCACAAAAAGAAATCCAATTTAGTGAGGTCGGGTGATCGGGGCGGCCAATTACATGGCCCTTCTCTTCCAATCCACCGGTTTGGAAAGGTTGTATTGAGATGGTCCCTGACTTGTAATGAATAATGTGCTGGGGCTCCGTCGTGTTGCAGCCACATTGCATCTCTCAAAGGTATTGGTAAATTTTGACATAAATTTGGCAATTGATTTTGCAAAAAATCAAGATACATAGCACCATTCAAATGTCCGTTAAAAAAGTGAGGACCAATAACATGTTCACCAATAATTCCCCCCCACACATTTATTGACCATCTGTGTTGTTGGTCAACCTGCCTAAAAATCCTTGGGTTGTGGTCGGAATAGTAATGAAAGTTATGGCGATTCACAAATCCGTTTTTATGAAATGTGGCCTCATCAGAAAACAAAACCTTATCAAAAAACTCACAATTTATCCTAATTTTAGCTTGCGCCCAATTACAAAATTCGACACGTTGCTCAAAATCTGCATCGAAGAGTTGTTGATGAAACTGGATATGGTAGGGATGAAAACGGTTGTCCTTTAAAATTCGTTGAACGGTTCTCTCACTTACACCTACGGCATCACCGACTGCTTTTTGACTAACGACAGGGTTTTCCATAACAGATAATAGCACAGACAATTCATTTTCTTCATTTTGAGCGGGTCTATTTCTAACTGGTTTTGTATAGTCTACATGTCCCGTTTGTACAAATCTCTCTAATAAGTTGTTCAGGCTTCTTTTGTCTGGATGTCTCCGTTCCGGATAACGCTGTGCGTAAACTCGACTTGCTTTCTGATTCTCCTAATATGAAAATCATATCTACTAGCTCTTCTCTGCTGTACTCCATCACAAAAAATGCTTAAAACTTGTAAATTACTAATACGTAATTTAAAATATTGACATATGTCTATTTGTATGACAGTTTGTAAGCAAATTTGTTTCCATGGCTATCTACTAAATTACCTTATTATGGTTAAGAAACAACAGGAATATGATTTCTGTTTACTCCCCTTCATTTACGCCTTCAAGAGGAGAACTGCATAGACAGTTATATGAGAAACTGTCTAATTTAGGTATTTGCTTATTTAATAACATTAGAGGAGCTAAATGATAAAACGGAACACATATTGAACATAAGTTCTAGTTATTGATTTGAAAAATGTTAAGTAAAACTATTAGATAATAATTTTACGATTTGTAGTAGTTTTTGACGAATATCCTTGAAACCTTTAAGATAGTCGAGATAATTGTAATTAAAAAATATGCTCATTTTTTAATTCTGCATCCGATGAGATAAAAATATACAGGGTGTCCCATTTGAAAAAATGGAGAAAAATAGCATTACATTTTGAAAAGTTTGGAATTGAATTTTGAACATCCTGTATAAGTTATTTTTACGATATTCATAGTAGGATAAACTAACATTTTATTATAAGCAACCTGTTCCTTAGTTTTGGTTTGAAGATGTTTCTTCTATTTTTTATAAATTTTTTAAAATATGACGAAACATTTTTTTTTTCGATTTTAATTTATTCCTCTGGAACTATCAAATCAAATTTGATAATATTCTAGGGATATGTACAGTAGCTCGTAAGGGTCCCAAAAATCAATAAAACTACAGGGTGTTCCATTTAAAAAGATACAACTTTGATGCACCACCACTTTCTGGAACACCCTGTATATTCAAAAATATTTTAAAAATGTGCTCTCTAACAAACAGTCTATTGTCCCGTTTGAATCATTTTTCTAAAATAAATCGTTTAGGTGTAGTAGAAGACGGGAGGTGAGCTGCAGGACCCTGTATATACAAGTTTTTTTAAATTAATTTCAACAAATTTTGATGTTACAGCCGCTGACGGAGCGAAATGTCAAATCATTTTTTAATGAAATCTGATTCTAAATGACTGTGATTGCGGATAAAACGTTGTATAGCATTCGTGTTACAGTCGCGTTTTATCCACTCAAGAAAATTCTCTCGAACTTCGTTCTCGAGTTTAAATTTTCTTGCGTGGATAAAACGCTATCTAAAACACTTATACAATAAATAACTATTATTCACAATCACATTATAATTGGAGTTCTATCCACACTTATGAAGCATATAAAGTACCACTTTATCCACTAGTGGAATAACGAAATTACTTTATTCCACTAGTGGAATAATGACAATCTTAAATCAATTACATTTTATTTCATTTTTATTAATATTGATATTAACGTTTATATTAATAGACATTTCCTTATTTGTTTTATCATATTTCACTTCGTTTCCATTAATAACAAACTTGTAATTGTCATCGGTTTCAGAACGCATAGTGCTTGTCGAAGTTTTTGATAAATCTGTAGAAACAATGGATGTCTCCTCTTGTAAGGAACGACTAGTATCAGGAGGATTTTCCTAGCGATATCAACCTTATTGGATATAGAATCCTCGACATAACTTTCTGATATAGCGGAACTTCTCCACCCACCATGTAGTATAATTGTTGTGAGGTCAGCACCTTTATTAGCCAGTAAAGTTGTTAAAGTGCGCCTCACGCAGTGGCCGCTATAGGCTTTTGCGTTTGCCAGATTCAAAAAAGAAGCAACTCTTGAAGGAACTTTCTACAAAGTGTTGATTCCAACAGGTCGTGAAGTACATTTTTGATTAGTGTATCGTAAAAAGAATCTGTCGTTGGATAACTTCTTCGGATGTAAGGACATGTGTTTTCTACACATCTCCACAGTACTGATAGAGAATTCTTCTTCCATAATGGTGAATTTTCGTAAGATGCCGGTTTTGGTATCTGGTATAGAAACAAGCAGATATGCGCCCCTGTCTTCTACATCATTGATTTTCAAAATTATCAATTCACAGCAACGACAGGCACCAGACACACCCATTATTAGTGCAACCTAAAATATTTCAAAGTTTATTATCTACAATGTCGAAAAGGTTAAGAGATATTCCCTTAATCATCAAATATTCTTTATCGCAAGCCCTTGTCAAATATTCTCCCACGTGTGCTCTTTCCAATACCGCAGCTTTCTTCGCTTTATACCCTCTCGATTCACTCTTCAGATAGGCAGTAAGCTTGCTATATGTTCCAATGTCTGTGATTTTATGGACCTTTATAGCGGCCTTCAGCATCGAATACTTCGACCACATGGATTGCATACTTCTTCAAATTTAAGAAATGCGATAGCAGAACTTCCTCATGTATTGTCATTACCCCCCATTTTTCTTTCCATTCATTAAATTCGGAAAATACTTTTTCATAATGTTCCCTGGGCTTCGCAGGCAATAATCGGAGAGTTTCTTCTTCAGCTTGCCGAAGGATCCTCTCAGGAACAAAATCGCTTTCTTGCATCTTTCACCAACTTCACAAATTTTTACAACTGGAATCGATAAAAAATCGAAACTAAATAGCAACCATTCAACACCTTCCAAGTTTCTTTCTAATTAAGTAATTTCAATAATTTTTGACGTTACAACCGCTGACAGAGCGAAATGTCAAATCATTTTTTGATGAAATCTGATTCTAAATTCGTGTTTTAGTCGCATCTTATCCACTCAAGCTTTCGAACTTCGTTCTCGAGTTTAAACTGTCTTGCGTGGATAAAACGCTATTTAAAACGCTTATACAATAAATAACTAAGTATATTAGTTCTTTTTACCTTCGTTTTTTTTTTCGACATAGTCAATAGTTTGTTATACATTTGAATATCATTATCATTTTTGGTAGAACAAGCAATTATATCAGAGACAACTTTCTGATTATATGGATAGCATATAATGCTCGTTTTAACTGTTGTAAATTATTGTCAAAAATAAAATCATTATTTTCTGAGTTAGACTTCTTTATAAGTTTCTCCTAAAAATATTGATTGAGGAGAAACTGAATGCCGATATGAAAAGTATGAGTTTCCATGGAAATACAAAATTAACTTGCACCTCTAGACCTCCACCCAAGGGTCAAGTTTTTCATCCCCATCCCGTGTCCCCTTCGAAACTAAGCAAGTTTTATTTCAAACTTTTTTAAATTGGAGGTCAAGTTGTTATTGTAATGAAAGTAGTAATAATCTTAAAATGAATCGAAATGTTTCTACAACCTCCTCCTTTAAAAAAAATCGGTAAAGATATTTACATAGAACTTCCCTCGTTATCTGTGCATGGCGGCCACTTTAAAAAATTATTAATTACGAAATGACAATAAGAATAATAATCGGAATATAGTTTTCACTATTATTACAAAGAAAACCTGATAACTTTTGGTCAAAAAAATATACAGAGTACTCATCCAAAAATTCAATACTAAATGACAGGTGCCAAATATGGAAGGTCACCATGGTTGAATTATTTCTTGGGATGACCACCCTGTATATTTTTCAATAAAAGTATAATAGGTGCATATGCCAAATATTATTGCCATCTGTTACATTTTCAATTCCACATTCACGTAGTGGAGTGGAAGTATAGTGGTGGTTAAAAAATGTCACTTTTTTGAAAATTTTTAAAAATGTCGGTAAAAAAAATTTCAAAATTTTGTTCTTCTAAAATAGGTTTAGAATGTCATGAAACGTGGAAATTTTAAATTTGAGGACAAAGGAAAGTTTCCTTCTATTCTATAGCAGTGGTAAAAAAAATTTGTTTCCTTGAAATAGGTTTAGAATGCGATGAAACGTGAAAATTTTAAATTTGAGCAAAGAAAAAATATTTTTTCATCTATTTTAGTGTTAAAAAATTTTCAAAAATGTTGGTGAAAACAAATTTTCAAAATTTCTTTTTCTGAAATAGGTTTAAAAATCATGAAATGCCATGGAAACGTGGAAATTTTAAATTTGAAAGAAAAAAAATCCATCCATTTTGGTGGTAAATTTTTTTTTTTAAATGTTGGTAATAAAAAATAATTCTTTTTTTTTTAAATAGGTTTAGAATGCCATGAAACGGGGAAATTTTAAATTTGAACAAAGAAAAAAAATTCATCTATTTTAGTGGTAAAAAATTTTTCGAAAATGTTGGTGAAAAAATGTTCAAAATTTTTTTTTCTGAAATAGGTTTAGCGTGTCATGAAACGTAGAAATTTTAAATTTGAGCAAAAAAAAATTTTTTCCATTACTTATTCCCTTTAGACAGTCCACCCTGTATATTTTCCAGTGAAAGTTTTACCATTTCTTCGCAGACAGTAGGGTCAACTACCTACCAAATTTGACTGCTCTCCGTCAAGTACCACCAACAGACAGACAGACAGACTGACTGACGGTATTGAAAAACCTATATTTTCGTAATCTACGTGATCTGAAACGTCAAAATCCGAAAAAAGCTCGGAGGGTGATTTTTTCTCGAATACAATACTTCCCTTCGGTATGCGAGAGAAGTAAAATGTATAAAATATTTTAATAATAAATTGAAAGTAAATTATCTTTACGTTTTAACTCGTTATTATCGTTCAAAGATATTAAATTTTAGTCATAAATATTGAGGAGTTAAATTGTCACAATTTCGTATCCACAATCTATTTAAGAGATTGGCCCATGCTATTGAATAAGAAGCTCCTTTCAAAGGGCTCCTTTTCCAAAGAATAATAATATCTCTCTTTGTCTAATATCAGTTTCAAGTCTTGTTCTTTGTTTGGGCTTTTGTCAGTTTTGTTTAGGCTTCCCAACTTCACTCCACTTAATTTAAATTTGGGTGGTAGCAATGTTGTTAAGTAGCTGGAGGTATCTACATTATATTTTTAAGGAAAAGTTTCCCTTTCAAAATAATTTAGCTGTCACAAGGGGATCATTTGCGTTTCTCAACGAGCACAGATAAAAATGGAAAAAAACAAATTAGCATTTCCTTTATTTATATCTATCTTGGGTTAGAAATCAGTTAAATTTGCATTCTTCTCTTCTCTGGAAATATTTGTAAAACGCTTACAAAATGTGTTTTTTCAAAACTACGATGAAAAGAGAGTTTCTGTTTCGTTGCGAAACTATAGTTTATCTAAGTTTAAAATGCACTGAAAATTAGTAAATCAGAACAGATTTCTTACCAGGGCTGGAAATTACGTAATATAAAAGTGATCTTTTACTTCCCTCGCATACCGAAGGGAAGTATTGTATTCGAGAAAAAATCACCCTCCGAGATTTTTTCGGATTCTGACGTTTCAGAACACGTAGATTCCGAAAATATAGGTTTTTCAATTCCGTCAGTCTGTCTGTCTGTCTGTCTGTCTGTCTGTTGGTGCATTAACTAAAAAACTACTTGACGGAGAGCAGTCAAATTTGGTAGGTAGTTAACCCTACTGTCAGCGAAGAACTGGTAGAATTTTCACTGAAAAATATACAGGGTGGACCGTGTAAACGGAATAAATAGTGAAAAAAAATTTTTTTTGCTCAAATTTAAAATTTCCACGTTTCATGACGCTCTAAACCTATTTCATCATTTTTGAAAAAATTTTTACCACTAAAAAAAATTTTTTTTCTTTGTTCAAATTTAAAATTTCCACGTTTCATGGCATTCTAAACCTATTTAAAAGAAAGCAAATTTTTGAAAATATTTTACCATTCTTGAAAAAATTTTTACCACCAAAATAGATGAATTTTTTTTTTCTCAAAATTTAAAATTTCCACGTTTCATAGCGTTCTAAATCTATTTAAAGAAAAATTTAAAAATATTTAAAAATTTTTGAAAAAATTTTACCACACAGATGGAATTTTTTTTTCAGATTTAAAATTTCCACGTTTCCATGGCATTCCAAATTTATTAAAACAAATTTAAAAATGTTTTAGAAAATGTTTAAAAAAATGAAAACATGTTTATGTAATCTATTTATCACCATTATAGAATAGACGAAATATTTTTTTTGCTCAAATTTAAAATTTCCACGTTTCATAACATTCTAAACCTATTTCGGAAAAAAAAATTTGCAACATATTTTCACCAATTTGGAAAAAAATTTAACACTAGAATAGACAGAAAACATTTTTGAAAATTTGTTCTATATTTTAATCACCACTATACTTCCACTCCATTACGTGAATGTGGGATTGAGAATGTGAGAGATGGCAATAATATTTGGCATATCCTATTATATACTTTTATTGAATAATGGCATCCCAAGAAATAATTGAGTCATGGTGGACATTTATAAAGGTATTTGCGCAAGCCTTCCATATTTGGCACCTGTTATTTAGTATATTGAACTTTTGCTGTTGGATGAACACTCTGTATATTTTTTTGACCAAAAGTTATCAGGTTTTCTTTGTAATAATACCAATATATTCCGATTATTATTCCCAATGTCATTTCGTAATTAATTTTTTGAGTGACTGTCATGCACAAATAACGAGGGAAGTTCTGTGTAAATAACTTTACCGATTTTTTTAGAATATTTTTGTATTTATTAGGTATATAAAATCAAACCAAGTTTTAGTACAAAAATAGGAATGCGTGGAACACGTAATAAGGGAAAAAGAAAATATGTAAAAATTCGGTAACATAGTGGATCAGATTGAATTGAAATTTGTAGTATATAAGGTTCATCTGATGAAGACGCTGAATTATCCGATTTAGATGAGTTTGATATTTACCCGGGATAAGTTTTAATAATATATCCGTTTTATGTAGAACTCATGTTGTTTAAGTTAATAATTTTTGTTACATTCTTTATTTAAATACACAATTTTATATTGGCAATTTTTATTTAAATATTATAAATCTTTAGTATAACAAACATTCATTGCAGTTCTTGAATCCGAAATGACATCTATTGTTTTCACAATTTTTAAAAAGATTTTACATATGTGCTATTATCAAACCATATTGAGTCTGCAAAATAAGTAGTATATTTGTATTCTTACTTCGGTAAAATAAGAATATTTATGCTGCAATTTAAATAAAATAAAACGGTGACCGTTTCCTAGAAAGAGACATCCGAAGTTTTTTGGCTCCATAATGCAAAAATTCTAGCCTCGGTTTTAGCATGTGGTGCTAGAAAGGAAGTGCTTCCTGTATGTACAATCAAAATGTGACCTTGTTGGGCATGGACGTTGGTCGCCATATTGGATATCAGTTTTTCGCTATTATCTTGTAAATCGTGGATCCTACGATAAAATTATTAAGGATATCTTTTGTTTAGAACTAAATTTACAATTTCATTTTATTGATTTTTTTTTTGTAAAATCAGTAATCCTTGAATTACAAGTTGTTACAGTTCTTTTGAAATGGCTTTTTCAAAATATATCACAAACTGCTGACTATGAAAAAATTTACTATCAGACTCATAGAGTGTACGAATATCTGTTATCTATAAATCTTCTTTATCTAGAGCTTTCTATTGTAGGATTAATAGTTTACGATTCACAGGACAAGTGTCGCTGCTAGGTGCAGGAACGCGCTGAATTACCGAATACAGTTGCTCATACTCGAACTCTTTTCCACGTCACCCAAGAGTTTTTCGTCTGACTTGAGTGGCTTGTCCTTTTCCCGATTGAATTATTCATATCATGATATCTTTGGGAACGATTAGTGTTTTTGTTAATGCCCAATCACTATCCTTTTTACTTCCACATCCACGTAGTGGATTGGAAGTATAGTAATCGCAAAAAAATTTTCAAAAATTTTTATTCGTAAAATAGGTTTAGAATGTCATGAAACGTCGAGATTTTAAATTTGAGCGAAAAAAAAATTTTCTGTCTGTCTGTCTGTCGGTCTGTCGGTCTGTCTGTAACTTTTTTTGTCCGCACGCTTTCTCCGGAACGGTTTAAGATATTGACCTGAAATTTTGTACACGTATATATTATAACGAGATCTGGAACTGGATTGTTTTTTGAGGAAATCCGGTGAAGGGTTGGGGGTTAAATAGGGGTAAATAGGGGGAAATAAGTAAAGCAAGCTTGTAAGAGTACAGAAACTTGAAATTCGGTGTATGTACTAGAAGTTAAGGCCTCAGATTTTCTTATAATATTTTTCAACCCCCCACCACCCCTACCAAATTAAAGGGGTTGATAAAATAAAGTTGAGATATTCATCTGAAATTTCGTACACGTATGTATTATAACGATGTCTAGAATTAGATTATATTTTGGGATGATTCCGTTGAAGGGTTGGGGGTTAATTTGGGGTAAATAGAGGAATATAAGTAAAACAAGTTGGTAAGAGTACAGAAACTTGAAATTCGGTGTATGTACTAGAAGCCAAAGCGTCAGATTTTTTAATAATATTTTTCAACCCCCACCACCGCTACTCCAATTTGAAAAGGGTTGATAAAATAAAATTGAGATATTCATTTGAAATTTTCTACAAGTATGTATTATAACGACATCTGGAACTAGATTATATTTTGAGATAATTCCGTTGAAGGGTTGGGGGTTAAATAGGGGTAAATAGGGGAAAATAAATAAAGCAAGCTGGTAAGACTACAGAAACTTGAAATTCGATGTATGTACTAGAAGCCAAGGTCTCAGATTATTTATAATATTTTTCAACCCCCACTACTACTTCACTATTAAAAGGGTTGATAAAATAAAATCGAGATATTCATTTGAAATTTGGTATACGTATGAATTATAACGACATCTGGAACTAGATTATACTTTGAGATGATTCCATTGAAGGGTTGGGAGTTATTTAGGGGTCAATATGGGGAAATAAGTAAAGCAAGCTGGTATGAGTACAGAAACTTGAAATTCGGTGTATGTACAAGAAGTTAAGGCCTCAGATTTTTTTATAATATTTTTCAACCCCCCCCACCACCCCTACCCCATTAATGGGGTTGACAAAATAAAGTTGAGATATTCATTTGAAATTTCGTACACGTATGTATTATAACGACGTCTGGAATTAGTTTATATTTTGAGATGATTCCGTTGAAGGGTTGGGGGTTAATTTGGGGTAAATAGAGGAATATAAGTAAAACGTTGGTAAGACTACAGAAACTTGAAATTCGGTGTATGTACTAGAAGCCACAGCGTCAGATTTTCTTATAATATTTTTCAACCCAACCACCCCTACTCCAATATGAAAAGGGTTGATAAAATAAAATTGAGATATTCATTTGAAATTTGGTACACGTATGTATTATAACGACTTCTGAAACTAGATCATAATTTGAGATGATGCCGTTGAAGGGTTGGGGGTTAAATAGGGGCAAATAGGGGAAAATAAGTAAAGCAAGCTGGTAAGACTACAGAAATTTAGAATTCGGTGTATATACTAGAAACCAGGGCCTCAGATTTCTTTCTAATATTTTTCAAACTCTACCACATCCGCTTCATTATTAATGGGATTGATAACATCAAATTGAGATATTCACTTGAAAGTTAGTACACGTATGTATTGTAGTGACATCTGATTGAGATGACTCCATTAATAATAATAATAATAATAATAATCTTTATTTCTTCATTAAATATATATATATATATATGTAAGAGTATACACACATTAAATGAAGAACGCGTCACATAAGGTAATACAAGCAATAGAAAAAAAAAAACATCTATACAATATATATAATACGGGACACTATATATAACACAGTCATGAACGTTCCTACACACAAATACTTGTAAGTCAGAGTGTATTTAAGAAAAATTCGTTAATCGTGTAACAATTTTTGGTGAGCAGTAGTTTTTTAAGTTTACTTTTAAAAATCTGAACACTACCAGAAGTCCTAATATCTACATCTAGTGAATTATAAAGTTTACACCCTTGACAAAGGAAACTTTTTTGATACATGGTGGTTCTGTATTGGTCAGGTATTAAAATGTTTTTCGATCTGGTTTCATGTAAATGTTTAACCTGATTACTAGAAAAAAACGATTTATGCTTATGGACATATAAACACACTTCCAGAATATAAAGACTCGCAAGAGTCAAAATTTTTAAAGTTTTAAAAGCATCTCTGCACGTCTCTCTGTAATTTAGGTTTGATAAGATACGGACTGCATACTTTTGTAATAAAAATACCCTGGCCACATTACTGCTGTTACCCCAATTCACGATTCCATATCTAAGATGGGAATGAAAGTTGGCATAATAAAGAGTTTTAAGAACTTCCTGGCTGCAGTGTTTCGACATGAACTTTAAAGCATAGCAGCTTGTTCTTAGCTTAGTACACAAATTTTCTATATGGTGGGTCCACTTCAAATGTTCATCAAAAGTAACGCCTAATAATTTATTGGCGTCACAGGATTTTAATTCAGTGCCAGTATCATCAAAAAGTTTTAACCCTTCGGAATTATTATTTAATGTAAATTGAATGGTAGTGGTCTTCGTTTTATTCAGGTTTAATTTGTTATTGTGAGACCAGCGAATTATATTTTGGTAAACTCTTTCAGCAGTTACCTTAGTTTCCGTTAAATCATTTCCTGTGACTATAACGTTTGTGTCATCGGCATAACAAACCACATGAACATTTGGTATTTTTTGAAGGTAATTAATAATGTCATTGGAGAAAAGAATATACAAGAGTGGTCCCAGTATTGAACCCTGTGGAACTCCTTGTTTAATAACACATATTTTGCTTTCTGCTCCACCGGGCAGTCTTACAGATTGAGTTCTGTTGTCGAGATATGACGAAAATATTTGTAAAGCTGCTCCTCGAACGCCATATCGTTCAAGTTTAGTTATGAGCAACTGATGATCTACCAAATCGAAAGCCCGAGAGAAATCTATGAAAAGGCCTACAACGATTTTTTTTTTATCTAGGGCTTTAATGATTTTATGGTGAAAGTCACACAAAGCCGATTCTGTGCTTTTGCTAGTGGTAAAACCGTGTTGGGCGGGGGAAAGCAAGTGATTTTTTTGTAAATAACTTGACAACTGATCCTTAAGATGGAGTTCTAAGAGTTTCGAAAAACTACATAGTAAGCTAATGGCTCTGTAATTGTTATAGTCATTAGGGTCTCCTTTTTTATATAGAGGCTGAACAATGGCTCTTTTAAATATGCTGGGAAATATGCCTTTTTCTATGGAAAGGTTTATTATATAGGCTATTGGACTGCTGACAACATATCTGCAATTTTTTATCAAATTATTAGATATGTTATCGTGGCCACTAGAGTTTGAAGATTTTAAATTACTTATCAGAAGTTCGACATCTGTAGAGGAAACTGGAGACAAATAAAAAGATTTGTGAAAATTAGGTACGTTAGATTCTAAGTAATCAAAATCGAAGAGAGCATTTACATTTGTGGGATTTGAAAAATGTAAATTAAAGTTGTTGGCCACCTCATCCATGGGTACCTCATTTCCATCTTTTGTGATACATATATCCTTTGACACCGAGATTGATCCTTGTATTGTCTTTATTATTTTCCACATGGTTTTGGTTTTGTTATCTGAATTATAGATTTCTCGATCATGATATGCTTGTTTTGCAATCTCTAATTGATTACGATATAAATTATTTAAATAAGCACTAAGACCTCTATAATTCTCATTTAATTTAGATATATCACTGTATAAACTTACGAGATTTTTCAGTTGAATTAATTCAGGTGTGATATATTTATTCCTGTCAGATTTATTATTGTTACTAGTAAAACGTTTCACAGGGAAACTTAATTCAAAATAATACAGGATAGTGTCATTGGGGTGGTAGATTGTAAATAGTGGAAAATAAGTACGGTAAACTAGAAACTTCATTTTTAACGTATATGGTAGAAACCAACTCCTCAAACTTTTCTATAACATCTACCCCAAATATTATTAAAATTCTATGACCAATAATTTCCACATACTAGAGTGCAAATATAGTCAAGATGTTTCCTTTAAAGTGACTTGGACGAATAATCTGGATGTGGAAGTAGTGATTCCTTAGGCAGCGGTTTTTTATAAAAGATTTTATAAAAGTCAGTTCTCTAGAGAATAGAACATTAAGTAGAATATCTTGAACTTTTCACAATGTCAAACAAGGCTTTTTAATACCAAAAACAAATTTATAAACTACAATCAAATATTTTTTTTCAGTAGGTGAATATTTGCTGTTAAGTAGCGTGACCTTACATTTTTTTATCAAAGGTTAATAATGAATTTTTAATAAACATGAATATTATATTTTTAAATATTACTTAATTTATAAAAAATTTATCGATGTATTTATTACATATTTTTTTACATATAAAAAATGTCAACTTTTTCGCCTTTTCTGGAATTCTAACATCTGGGTCAAAATTCAATTATGACTCCAAATTCGTGCTCAGCATTCCCAAAAACAATATTGAGAATTACAGACCTATAACGATTATCAACAATTTCTCAAAAGCGTTCGAAATTCTATTACATGAACCAACATTTTCTTATGCAAAGAATCGCATTACTGAATACCAGCACGGTTTCTTCAAGGGACGATCTACATCAACTAATCTCTTTTGTATAACTCAATATATATCTAATGTTATCGACACTAACTCACAGGTTGACGTAATTTACACAGTCTTTAATAAAGCATTTGATAGACTAGATCACAGTATTTCATGTCCTACTCAAAAATTTGGCTTCTCAAAAAATTTGTTATTATTTTTCAAATCATGTCTTGAAAATAGACATCACCATGTTGAATACCGTGGACAACGATCTGCGGAATTCGTATCTACCCCCGGTGTACCCCAAGGTTCTGTTTTGGGCCCATTATTCTTCAACATTTTCTTTAATGACATTGCAGAGGAATTAAGTGTCAATTGTCTTTTATACGCAGATGTTATGAAGTTATACAATAAAGTAAATTATGTGAGTGACTGTGTGGTATTACAAAGTGCCCTTGATAAAATTGACGAATGGTGTAATGTAAACAAATTACAGTTATACAGTATAAAAAAGTGTAATGTCCTAACTTTTACTAATAAACACCAATATGTAGAATTTAATTACCGTATAGAAGATTCAGTGCTTACACGTCCATCAACATTCCGCGACCTAGGTGTAACATTTGACACCAAACTATCATTTAATTGCCATATAAACACCATCACTAATGAAAGTTTCAGAACGCTAGGATTCATAATACATTGTTCTCGCGATTTTAACGACGTTGACACACTGAAACTACTATATCAATCGTTTGTTCGATCCAAATTGGAATATTCGTCAATTATTTGGTCGCCCCATTATAACACACATATACAGAGCATAGAGAGCATTCAGAGGCGTATTTTAAAGACTTTGAGTCATAAGAAAGATGGTGTCTATCCTGCTATTGGTTTTCCTCAGACTGTTACTGTTAAATAGATTGTCACTCTCGAGTCTGGAGACTCGTAGAACTATTTCACAGTAAATTTTTCTTTTTAAAATAATACATAATATAACTGATTGCGGCGCTATTTTAAACTTACTAAATTTTCGAACTCCTAGACCTGGTTCTAGGCATAACTCATTGTTTTATTTGCCGACTCCCCGAACTAACGTCCAGAAATTTTCGCCGCTGTACAAAATGTGAGAATTATAATAATCTACAAGATCAGTTTGACATATTCCACTGCAATGCAGCTGCGATAAAAAAGATTAAGTGTATAATTTAAAATTGTTTGTTTTGTTTTGTCTTTATTTTCATCTGTTTACTTTGTATTCTACTCTCATACGTTATGTATTTGTAAATACTTGCTATTTCCTACCCTGTAATAGGAATGCTCTGTTGGGTAGTGTATTGTTAAATAAATAAATAAAAAGCTCCTGTATACATTACATATAATAAATGTAAATTTTTTTGAAAATTTCACCCCTGAGAAGGTGGAGGAAAACTGACACGTCAAAAAATTTTCTTATTGTTGAATTCAGCACTTCAAAATACATTGAAATGGTGGGGTCTGCACTCTTAAGTTAGAACATTTTTTTGGTAGGTCTTTGTTATTCTCCTCAGTCGTCCTTACTCAATTATTTTTTTTAGTCACCACCACATACGTTTGGTAAAAGTATCCTAATGATAATAGTGACAGCCATATTCCAAATATGATATGGAGAGACACTGAAATATGCATAATATGTAAATGGAGAGCAGCAGAACGAAAGGAACTTGCAACTAAAATATGCTAAAAATAAACAAAGTAAAATAATACAATAAAGTACATACTAGAATAGAATAGAACAGAGTAGAATGGGATTGGATGAGATGGGATGGGATGGGATGGGATGGGATGGGATGGGATGGGATGGGATGGCATGGGATGGCATGGGATGGGATGGGATGGGATGGAATGGAATGGGATGGGATGGGATGGGATGGGATGGGATGGGATGGGATGGGATGGAATGAAATGGAATGGAATGAAGGAGAGTAGAGTAGGGTAGGGTAGAATAGAGTAGAGCAGAATAGAGTAGAATAGAATAGAGCAGAATAGAACGGAATACGTTTATTAATCTAAGTGATCATGAAATGACGTAGGACAAGTCAATAATCATATTCGTCGATAATAATCATTACAGTACACACATATATATTATAATCTCACACATTCACTCAAAAAAAATTTAATAGCAAATAATGTCATTATTATTAAAATTGTCATTAACAAATGCCGCAACAACCAAACATTAATTACATTTTTTGATACTCTATCTGTCAAAAATCAATCTAAAATGGATTGTTTTTGTCTACTTTTCTATGACATTGTCGTAAGCTTCTATACTTCGAATTACTGCCCACCATAGAAAAATGATAGTTTACCATTATTCTGCTGACCTGTGAAATTGCATGAAGGCCTATATATATAATTATTGTTTCACATAGAGAGGAAAAATACTCTCTACGCGAAACAATGTTCCACGTATTTAATAATGAAATGTTTAAATATAACAGGCAGTCCGAATTGTACGCCTAAAGGCAAATTCAATTCATGTATAAATATTTACCTAATAAACATTATTTTTCGTAGTAGGTATGGCGGCGGTTGAGACAGACAGTCCAGATAGTCCAGACAGCCGTTAAGTAGGGAATCTGCATTACCGACCGGAAGTTCAAGATGGCGGGAAATTCAAACATGTAATCTGCATTACCGACCGGAAGTTCAAGATGGCGGCGACCGGAAGTTCAAGATGGCGGCGACCAGGAAGTTCAAGATGGCGGCGACAGGAAATTCAAGATGGCGGGAAATTCAAACATGTAATCTACATTACCGACCGGAAGTTCAAGATGGCGGCGACCGGAAATTTAAGATAGCGACAAATTCAAATACGTAATCTACATTATCAGCCGGAAATTCAAGAGGGTGGGAAATTCAAATATGGAATCTACAATACTGACCGGAAGTTCAAGATGGCGACGACAGGATATTCAAGATGGAGGGAAATTCAAATATGTAATCTACATTATCGACCGGAAATTCAAGAGGGCGGGAAATTCAAATATGGAACCTACATTACCGACCGGAAGTTCAAGAATGCGGCGACAGGAAATTTAAGATAGCGGGAAATTCAAACATGTAATCTACATTACCGACCGGAAATTCAAAAAGGCGACGACCGGAAATTTAAGATGGCGAGAAATTCAAATCTGTAATCTACATTATTGACCGGAAATTCAAGAGGGCGGGAAATTCAAATATGGAATCTACATTACCGACCGGAAATTCAAGACGGCGGAATTTTCAAACATACGGCCTGTATGATTGGAGGGAAATTTAAATATGGAATCTACATTACCGAAAGGGAATTCAAGATGACGGTAAATACACATAGGGAACCTACACTACAAAAATGGGGGGATAATCAAATCGATGAAAAATTTAAATCTAATTGAAAATTCAAGTTGACTGGAAATTCAAATAGTAAAGGAATTCAAATTTAGATGGACAATCCTACTTTCTACATCGAATATATGAGTATATTAAGTGTTAGGTGGGTTATGTTATTTAGTAATTAGGTAAGGAAAACACTGAATTAAATTAAACTATTTATTGATCAAAGAATATATCAGGCGTACAATTCCAATACATACAAAATAAATATCCACTACTACTACAGAAATATGTTAACACCCAAATAAATACGTGTGAACATACTGTCATAAAATTAATACATAGCTAATGATTTACAGGAACTAACTTAAATATTTTTATATATAGTACCACCATCAGACATAAAATTAAGAAAGCATACAGGTCTTAAACATATATTTTCATACAAGTTCTAAATACACATAATAACAACGCGAATTATTTCAGCGAAACATAGGAAACTGAAGTAGGATAGATCTAAGGACAGGTCATCTACCCTAGAAAAATCATTTAACTAAGACAACTAAGAGTAACTACATACAAATAATAATAAATAGCTTTATAAAAAATATGGTATAAGTACAAAATATATAGATATTGTTACGTATTTTCGCCTTTTTGGAAACACCCTGTATGAATCCGTGGGTTCTAAATAATTTCAACAAGAGATAAAACACTACTAACACTTTATTTAACAATTTACTGACTGTACAATACTTGTTTACTTAATAGTTAACCTCACTTTTTACCGAACGTATCACTTCTCAATAAACTTCCCTTTCTGCGCTTGTAATCGCGCCTTATATACTCCGAAATTAGCTCTAGATCAATCCAGAATCTTCTCCAGCCATAATCTAGAAAAGTCCTTGGCTCTTTCTAGAGCCTTTCCAGTCACCATCAGAGGCATAGGCGTACCATCTCCTTTTCCAAGGGGGTGTAATTCATAACACTGCCCCCTCCTTAAGCCTGATCGTCCCGATCAGGCAACTCAGGATCACCAGTGTATCTCGCCAGCCTGTCCAAATGCACGATCTTCATCTTGGACTTTCTGCTTTGCTGAATCCGATAGACGACATCATTAATTCGGGTAATAACAGTGTACGGTCCATCCCAAGGTGATTTCGGTGACTTTCCTTTCCTCCGCTGGGGGTTGTACAGCCAAACTAGCTCTCCCACCTTGATGACCTCCTTTGAATTACCCTTCCAGTCATATCGAGCCTTCATTCGGTCACTGGCTGGTGATGGTTCCGCTATATCGTTAGCCAACCTCTTGAAAGGAGCTCCGGCGTTGAACTGCTTGTTTTCACCCTTACTTCCAGTCTGTGGTTCCTTACTGGCTGCACAAATCTTGCATTTGCGACACCAAGCCTCCACATCCTGACGACTTCTTATCCAATAAAATCGTTCTCGTATTTTCTTCAGGGTCTTGTTAACACCGAAGTGTCCATCGGATGTTCCTTTGTGCACTTCCTGAAGCACCTTCGCAACTCGACACCTGGGAATCACTAGACGCATAACCAGCTGTTTTCCATCCGGGCTTTCCCATGCTCTCCGCAACAGCCCGTTCATGACTTTCAGTGAGTCCCACTGCGCCCATAGTGCCTTCAGCCCCACTCTTTTGCCCGAAACATCCTTCCATTTTGGACGAGTTCCCCTTTCTTTGGCTCTCAATATAGGCCCAATTTCCTCATCGTTTAGTTGTTCCTGTCTGAGCGCTTCATCTGCCTTATCATCCGGCACCTCCACCTTGACAGTGTTGCCTGCTCCCGTGACCTGCAGTTTCTCCCAGTGGTTGTGCTTGCAACCTTCCTTGTACCTTCTTCCGGATGAAATGTTTGCATTTCTCTCAGGTTTCGTTTTATCGTCATATCCTTGTAGTGGTGGCCTTTCTGTAATGCTCCGAAGCTGGGAAATCTTCACTTCTCTAGGGGCACCACGTTCGTTATCTGTCACAGCCACTCTGGTACCGGCTTCCTCTGGTTTTCCCCTTGGCTTCACAGCATCTCCGGCCTTCACTCTCTCCAAGCTCCTCTGTGGACATTCAAGCTGGATATGTCCTAGTTCCCCGCACTTGTAGCATTTCATACGCCGTCCACTTGGCCTTCCACTACTTTGTTTATTCTGTGTCTCTGCCCTGTTTCCAACATTCACTTTCCTCGAGTTCCGCTGTCGACAGTCTCGTTTGATATGTCCTATCTTGCCGCAGTTGTAGCATTTAATACCCCCGCTTGGCTTATCTCTATTTACTTGTGATTCCTGTCTTTTCGGAGGATTCCATTTAGCTAGTAACTGACTAATCATTTTATTTACCTCCTGTATCTGGATCAAGATAGGGTTCTCTTTCTTCTTTTCTGGTTGCGATTCTTCGAGCGTCATAGCCCGCACTCTTGACTTTGGGGTATCCCTATAGACGGCTTCTACCTCTAGTGCATGCACCAAGGCTTCACTACTACTTTTATGTCGGGATAGCCTGAGGACTCGCCTGATCTCCTCGTCCCTTATCCCGTCTAGGAATGCTCCCACTGCCAATTGCTCTTTAAATTCTTTTGGCGCATTAGGATATGCTAAGTGTGCCAGTCTTTCCACCGCAGCTTCAAATTCTTGCAGACTCTCTCCAGCTTTCTGAACGCGCACTTTCAGCTGGGTCTGGTATACTTGAGCAAGGTGTTGATCTCCATATCGTAGATCTAAGGCAGCTTCTAAAACTCTAAAATTCCATTGTTGGTCTACCGGAATTGTCTGGAGCAATTCCAATGCTTGGCCTCTTAAAGCTACGATTAATGCCTTAGCCTTCTCTTCGTCATTCCAGTTGTTTGCACTCGCTGCTGCCTCAAACTGTGTCTTGTAAGTCATCCAGGAGCTTTGACCATCAAATGAGGGAATTTTTAATCGCTGGCCTGATGATACCACTTGCTGGTTTCCTCTATCCCTCAACTGTTGTTTAAGTTGGTCTATTTCTCCCTCTACCTGGTGCATTTTCTCTTTGACTTCATTTACTTCTCCTTTGACTTCGCTTACCTCTTGTTTGACTCCACTGACTTCTTCCGCTACCTTATTTTTGAGTTCTTCAGTAACGGCAAATATGGCACTCTGTTGGCCTTCTATAATTTTCCTTAGTTCGTCATTTTCCTTTTGACGGCGTTTCTCCTCTTCTTGATGTCGTTTCTCTTGTTCTTGTTTATCCTCTTGACGTCGTTTCTCCTCTTCTTGTTTCTCCTCTCGACGTCTTCGTTCTTGATCCTCAAAAATTTTTCTTAATTCTTCTTGACGTTTTTGTTCTTTTCTTTCCTGTTCTTCTTTCTCTTCTTGGCGCTTTCTTTCCTGTTCTTCTTTCTCTTCCTGGCACTTTCTTTCCTGTTCTTCTTTCTCTTCCCGGCGCTTCCTTTCCTGATCCATCATCATCTTTTGCATTTGGGCCATAAAGTCCTGTATTTGTTGTTCGGATGCCATGCTTCTGGTTGTTACCGGCATATAATTATGATAAAATCAACAAAATTTATTAATCACGTCAATATCGGTAATGGAATTGTCCAGAGAAATCGCAAAACAGCACGAGAAAGTCTTTTATTTAAACTACTGTCCAAATAGAAAAGTTCTAGAAAGTTCACGAAAATGCACTTAATAACTACACGAAAGTCTTGTTCAGAGTCTTTATCACTTAACCACTAATGTCCAACAAAATGTTCTACAATGTCTAAAAACGCACTTGACACTATTTTCTTGTTTGAAAATAATCCTCGAACAATGTCCAGTAAATTAGTCCTCCCTGTGTTAGCACAAACTCCGAGAATACTCTGCCAAACCTTCTCGAACACTTCCGAAAAATCCTCTTGTCAAAATTCCGCTTCTGACACCAAATTGTTACGTATTTTCGCCTTTTTGGAAACACCCTGTATGAATCCGTGGGTTCTAAATAATTTCAACAAGAGATAAAACACTACTAACACTTTATTTAACAATTTACTGACTGTACAATACTTGTTTACTTAATAGTTAACCTCACTTTTTACCGAACGTATCACTTCTCAATAAACTTCCCTTTCTGCGCTTGTAATCGCGCCTTATATACTCCGAAATTAGCTCTAGATCAATCCAGAATCTTCTCCAGCCATAATCTAGAAAAGTCCTTGGCTCTTTCTAGAGCCTTTCCAGTCACCATCAGAGGCATAGGCGTACCATCTCCTTTTCCAAGGGGGTGTAATTCATAACAATATAACAATATTATTATCGTAATAGGAACCTTAAGAACCTAGGTTAAATATAAATCTAAAAAAGTAAATGACGCTAAAAAGATTAGATTAAATTATTTATTAATCAAAGAATATATCAAGCGCGCAAATTCAATGCAAAATAAATATTAATTACTAGAAATATACGGCAGTGTTATATAAATATTCGGTAGGTACCACAGAAAATATGCTAGCACTCAAATAAATAGGTGTGAGCATGCTGTTATAAAATCAATACATAGCAATTGTTTTACAGGAACTAACCTAAATAATTATATACTACCGTACGTTATAATATTAAGAAAGTATACAAGTTTAAACATATGTTTTCATACAAGTTCTAAATACACATATAATAATAATACCATGAATACCGTTAGTTATTTCGGTGAAATATACGAATACGAAGTAGGACAGATCTAAGGATAGGATATATACCCTACAAAAACAGTTAACAAAGACAGCTAAGGGTAAGGACATACAAATAATAAATAGCTTTATAAAAAATATTATTGTTATAATAAGTTAAATATAAATCTAAAAAAAAAAGTAAATGACACTAACAAGGTTTGAATTTTTTATATCCATAGGGAACAGAACTGTGATCGTCAAAGAATTTTCTCTTGGTTGAGTTAGGACGGTAAATTTTTGTTTCCTCTCTCGTAACCACTTCATGCTCTTTAGTTCTTCGAATATTCCTCGAGGTAATATAAATGGGTTCTGATGGTTTTAGAACCATTTCCTTTATAGATTCGAAGTTTATCAGTTGGGAGGTAGTATAATTAAGAGAAATACCCTTTACTTTGCACAAAACTTCTTCTTTCTGACTTTTCGTAGAGAATACTTTATATGCATAGTTTTTGGGGCCCCCTGACACAAATTCCGTAATATATGATCCAGTACCGTAATCCTCGAGCTCATCCGTCATGTCACCAATAAATTCACCAGTGGGGACGTCAAATTCATTCGGTCTCGACACATATATGACAGAGTCGGTGTCATAATATAAAACTTTCTCACCTAACTGTTCCAGATAAGAGTATAATTTTAGGCGAGCCTGAGCGGTAACATATGCAGCTATTACTACGTTAACAGTTGTTAAAGGATCAGCGGCCTCTTCCCTATGCTCCCAATTAACAATAAGTGTATCTTCATTTACGGGTAAGGCTGAGTTTACATAAATCCCAGGGTTTGATAACATATTGAAGAACTCGCAAGGATCGTTGACAATTTTTGTTTTTGGCTGGTTCTCTCGCTGTCCAAACTTACCCCAGAACGAGTTCAAAATTAGCTTGGCTAGGGATCTTAGGCCGGGATTTTCAGCAATCTCGTCAATCTCTAACTTAACATCCTCCCTCTCGAGGAACTGTTCTATATATCGTTCTCGTAATTCCTGAGTAGTGCAGAAACTAGGCCAACCCGAAGCCTGCTGTTTAATTTTTATAAATTTGTTCATCATCTCGGTGAACAAACCGGGAATATTTGTAACTTTGTCATATTGTTCTACGTCATACTCCCAGACTTCATAAATTTCCATAATTCTATATCCTCTTTCTACAGCCTTTATCACCTCATCCATCACCCACGTACCGGTTAAAGCCCTCTCTTCATCAGTGTGATCGCATTCTCCGGGGTTCATTATTAATCCACACGAAAAACAAAGAACAAATAGTAATTTATTGTTCATCTTGACTGGTAGTACAG
Organism: Stenurella melanura; assembly: GCA_963583905.1. Taxonomy (NCBI): domain Eukaryota; kingdom Metazoa; phylum Arthropoda; class Insecta; order Coleoptera; family Cerambycidae; genus Stenurella; species Stenurella melanura. The sequence goes on from OY757317.1 coordinate 10,879,047, forward strand.
GATGGTATAAATTCGTTGGCGGTAATATTTTACATTTAATTACACCTTCAATTTTAGTAATATCTTTTGGGCATGCTTCACCCACATACACCTTAGGATGTCCAATGGGAAATTTACCGTATTTACACGCCCAAGGATAAAGGCTGCAAATATCCGTGTATCTGACTCTCTCGCCTTCTTGACACTTATAATATTCAATGGTGTTTCCAGTTCGACCACCGTAAAAAGCATCTCGTGGATTTAGAGGTGAAGACATGATAAGTGGGTGTTTTTCCGTATATAACGTAACTTCATCATTTTCCCTTAACATTTTTCTAAATGCACACTCCCACATTTCAATAACTTCGTAGCCCAGGTCTTTTAATCTATCTGACTTAGCAATTGTGTCCTCATATCGTAAATTCAATGTAATAGAAGGGTCCTCATGTAGTGGGGCGTCTCTGTTGTCTTTAAAACAGACCGGGCATCCATGATAATAACATCCATGGAATTCAAAAATCTGACTGGTGTCGGAACAGTAACCATCGACCTTGACTCCATGAATTCTGGCTTCTTGTTGCTTTGCGGCATGCTCTATATTAATATGACGTAGTTTCTCTTCCCAAACAAGCCATTGAATAGCTATTTTACTTTGGTTATCCCTCCAACGATACCCACCTTTTGGGATGATACCAATGGTGTCAGGTTTTAAAAAATTGCGTCTATATACTTTGCTGGTTGTCGAGGCTATGGTACAACTTTCAAAAAATGGTTCTACGTTTCCAGTTTCCAGCAGTTGTCGGCGAAATTTCAAACATGCTTGAGTCAGAATATTAACATCCGAAATACAATATTCCACCAGATCGCGCTGCATATTGAATTCATCATTTTTGTGTTCCGCGTACCACTCCAGAAACTTGTCTCTATCCTCCTTTTTCAAATTATCAATGTCGTAAAATTCTAAGGATGGTAGAGGACCAATATAATTTTTATTTTCCTCTGTGTTGAAGAGGTGGGGGAAGTAACCTTTCTTAAATACATCTCCCAGGCCAAACGCTTTTGGCAGTTTGGAGAGTGGCATGGGGAAGTAGTTAAGCGAATCCAAAAATTTAACATTTCCCACAGTCATCATAATAATTTTCGTTCCGCGCATAATCGGTTCGGGCTTCAAGTCGGTCTGAGTTAGTATATAATTTAAAACAAATTGGTGATCAAATGCCTGTCCATTGTGTGCTATAACTACAATGTTCTTGAAAATTTTTCTTTGATTTAAAATATATTCAACAAAACGTGCAATAGGTGAAAGCTTTAATACTTGTAATCTAGGTCCGCATTTATTACAAATTTCCGTATCGATATCCATACAAACATCACAACACTGCCTGAATACACATAGATTTGGCTCATGTATAACGGAGCTGTCCTCCAAAAATTTCTCTTGCCTCGTTTCTAGATCGTAAAAGACAAATAAATAGTCATTTGTTCTTGGCTTTCCACTGTCAGGCTGCATAAAACAGAAATGGTCTAGGGGTACGTGAGCATTGCAAATTTTACAATATATTTCCCCGCATGTATGTTGTCTGTCACCCTGTACTGTTTTGCAACACTCATCGCATCGTCTTATTTTTTCACACACGGTACTTTTTCCCATAGACCCTGCCTCCTTATGGTTACCGTAACATATATCTCCTCTGAACGATCTTTTGCAATCCTGACACGTAATTTTTAAAGCCTGTGAACAGACTGGACTCTGCAGACAACACGGGCATTCTCCAACACATCTGTGTTTATTTTTATGATCATATGGTACACGGCACTCTTCACAATAGTAACTACATACGAAGGACGCTGTAAGAGAACTTATTACATTGTAATGCCCGTTATGATATAGCAGATTTAATGAGGGGCCGTCTGTGTGACCCTTGAAAATAATATCTCGGCCTTTAGTACCATATTTATACACCACTATTTTATATGTTTTCACATACTCTTGGAAGCGCTGTAATTCTGGAATACCGCACCCCGCATCCGGTATAACAACACCAGCATCGGTACACAGCTGTAGAGCTCTTTGAGTTTGTATCTTGCCGACATCTCTACGTATTTTACTTTGGTCCATGTCTCTGGTTACACAAGCAATAGCTACCACTAGAGCACGAGGCAAACACATATTGTCTTTATTGTTAATAACTATGATTCCTCGACGCTTGGAGCACTCTTCGTTAAAGGTACTGAATTTTCTGGCCCTATCTTTTCCTAGGCCTACGGGCAATCTTATTAAGGTGAGTTTCAAGCAGAAAGTTTCGGTATTAAGTCCTGAAGAGTTAGACTGGTAAACACTACATATTACGTCCCAAACATCATCGAAGGTCACCTCTTCTACAGGACGAAAGCGAAGCCACCCTTCACCACGCTTAAAATCTTTACAACGAAATGAAATTCCCACTTTATCACCAGGCTGAAGACCCTCCGTACCCTTTTCAATCACTTGATTGATAGCTTCACGTATCCAGCCTACAGGTTCTTTATCCTCTGGCACGGACTTCAACTTAAACTCTAGAGACCGACCATACAGTTTGAAACGCCTATTTTTTTCGATAATGTCTTTGACAATAATGAATTTTTCCATTTTACCGGGATGATATAGATCTGGTAACACCGTCTTAGTGTACTGTTATCAAAAGATTGATCAAACGTCGATGTAAAGCCAAAAGTTATTATCACAGGGACGATCTGTGTAGGTGAGATGTAATCTGAAACAACGGCTACTTTTAGAAAACCAGAAAATTACAGAAATGTTTAAAAAACCATACGTCATGGACTTAAATTTTATATAACATAAGTAGCTAGTAAGAATAAATAAAATATAATTCTTGACGCTAAATTAATTTTCACTAATAGAAAATATTTTCAAACTCTAAAATACATCTAAATTATACTATGTTCAAGTCTATGGATTGTACTGTTTAATTTGATATGCGACATGTCATATTTTGTATTAAACTTACCTTTTCAGTAAAACAGGTAAAAGAGAAAAATTAAAAAAGCGAATAACCGATAAACTGTTTAGTTAACAACACCAAAGGACAACTATTAAGATAGACGACTATCAGCAGACTAACAAGCTTTCATTGTGTTCGTGATTTTATAACAATCGTAAATCCCGATAAGACCCGATTCGATTCTAAACCTAAAAGAGGCCCCTTCATTATGCTAAATTATGCGTGTTTTCCATATGAATCAATGTATTTTTATGTACTTCGTCTCGTTTGAAACAAATTTCCATTTAATTATACGTGAATCGAAACACATTTAATTTATTTCGTTTTTAGAGGAGTACATGTAGTCATCTAGTTGGTTCCTGGAAATGATTAGGTGGTGCTGAAATATTATAAATTGTTGTGCAATGCAGTTGTCTCGAATGTATGTATGTACGTATTTGAATTTATTATTCTATTAACGTTTTGCGTTATCCTCGCCTTGAAATCTGTTACCGCCCGATACAGACTTGTTAAAGCCTGTGGTTTTTATAATAAACAACAGTGTAATTATGTCATCTCCAGATAAAAATACTATTTTCAAGTTTATCGAACTCAATAGTTTATAATTGAAACAATGGGCTTATTCATACGCATAATATATTAGCGAGAGGTGCCCTACTGTTGTAAAACTTTGAATAGCAGGTATACGTCTTTGATTAATTATAGAATTTTATACTATAATGTAAAACTTTCTATCATCACGATATTTTAGGAAGGTCCTGTTTTGTTCTACAGAATTAACCTTTGTCTTAGCTTATGTAATATTATTTGTCTGAAAAATTAAATAATATACCGTGTGTTTCCTGAAATCGGTTGTGGAATGATGCCTTTTGTATTTGACATAGGTATTATCACTGATTTATTGAGGTGGTAGCTTATTGTACGGCTTGGGGAAATAGTAAAATTTTATAATAAGTTACCAATTTATAGGTGAGCGATAAAATTATTTTTAATCTAAAATACTTTTACACACAGGAATAAATTATTATTGGTCTGTTAATAAGAAAACACTTTACAAGAACTACAGGGCGTAGTTTCATTGGTTAGACAATTTCGAGTTCTGGATAATCATTAATAAACCTATCTGGAATATTATTTGATACTTAGATACTGATAATGTTTTACTCCGACACATGGTCTAGTATCCATTGTGAATAAGATTTTGATTCTAATCATCGAGCTGATAACCTGTTCATAGTTAGATTTTTTATCTAGATAAATCATTTTCCTGAACTACTTCTCCTAAAGTTCCTTATTATCAAAAGTTTTTATTTTCGCGTTTTTTATTATCGCTACTTGAGGGTCACTGCTCGATGCGTCCTTAATTTATAAAATCTGTAAATTTGCTATAGTATATAAGTATATATAATTTTATTTTTCGTATACGAATTTGTTTATAATTATTACAACAACGAAAAGCTCAGGTAAAATTCCGCGTCTGCTTCGTTGATAAGGGATTATAAATTTGCTTTTGAACGTAATAAACAAAGATGTTTGTTTAGAACAAGGAGTATGCATTATCTGATTTGGTCATCGGATATAAATATACTTATTGTTACACGTTAGAGAATTGAAATAAATTTCATTACGATAGACACCACAGCGCATGTGTTTTTTATAAATGTCTGTATGACGTTATTACTTATACTGTTTCGTGTATATCATTATAAACGTTAAACCAATCATAGCTCATAGGTTAAGATGTCGTACTTTCCACTGAGAATTCGATGGTTCGATTCCTGAAGGCCGAGGGATTTTTCATTGAAAATAATTACAGGAGAATAATGTATCGTAGGATGATGATAATATACCATGCATGTATAAAGGAAGGTTATAATATCTAAAAATATAATTACTACCGATTCACAGAGACGCGTGATCGGGTAATCAATATTAATTAATGATAAATAAATATAAGTCCTATATTACAGGAAATTATAAATATACAGAGTATTGATGTGGGTATTCAATAATAATTAATGATAAATAAATACGACGCCTATATAGGAAATTATAAATATATAGAGTATTAAGGAAATTAACTATGTTAATTGGTATCACGTGGCCCCTCTACGGGAAAATATAAGTATTAACGGTATAAAGAAATAAGGGGTCTTCGAACTAGATGGGCCATCAGCTGGTGACTTAGGAGGAGGGTCGGATGACGAAATTAGGGTGGACCTATGGGAAATATTAGTATTCGGAGTTTAAAGAAATGACAGCACTGTCGGGATGTTACAAGAATCGAACTAGGCGAGGCAACAACCGAAAACTTAGAGAGCGTCTGCTCCCCAAATTAAGGTGAGCCATATTCCAAAAATTTTTCAGCTATACCAACATGTTAGGTTATGTTCAACGCGCGTCGAACATAACCTAACATATTGGTATAGCTGAAAAATTTTTGGCACATGGCTCACCTTAATTTGGGGAGCAGACGCTCTCTCTAAGTTTTCGGTTGTTGCCTCGCCTAGTTCCATTCTTGTAACATCCCGACAGTGCTGTCATTTCTTTAAACTCCGAATACTAATATTTCCCATAGGTCCACCCTAATTTCGTCATCCGACCCTCCTCCTAAGTCACCAGCTGATGGCCCATCTAGTTCGAAGACCCCTTATTTCTTTATACCGTTAATACTTATATTTTCCCGTAGAGGGGCCACGTGATACCAATTAACATAGTTAATTTCCTTAATACTCTATATATTTATAATTTCCTATATAGGCGTCGTATTTATTTATCATTAATTATTATTGAATACCCACATCAATACTCTGTATATTTATAATTTCCTGTAATATAGGACTTATATTTATTTATCATTAATTAATATTGATTACCCGATCACGCGTCTCTGTGAATCGGTAGTAATTATATTTTTAGATATTATAACCTTCCTTTATACATGCATGGTATATTATCATCATCCTACGATACATTATTCTCCTGTAATTATTTTCAATGAAAAATCCCTCGGCCTTCAGGAATCGAACCATCGAATTCTCAGTGGAAAGTACGACATCTTAACCTATGAGCTATGATTGGTTTAACGTTTATAATGATATACACGAAACAGTATAAGTAATAACGTCATACAGACATTTATAAAAAACACATGCGCTGTGGTGTCTATCGTAATGAAATTTATTTCAATTCTCTAACGTGTAACAATAAGTATATTTATATCCGATGACCAAATCAGATAATGCATACTCCTTGTTCTAAACAAACATCTTTGTTTATTACGTTCAAAAGCAAATTTATAATCCCTTATCAACGAAGCAGACGCGGAATTTTACCTGAGCTTTTCGTTGTTGTAATAATTATAAACAAATTCGTATACGAAAAATAAAATTATATATACTTATATACTATAGCAAATTTACAGATTTTATAAATTAAGGACGCATCGAGCAGTGACCCTCAAGTAGCGATAATAAAAAACGCGAAAATAAAAACTTTTGATAATAAGGAACTTTAGGAGAAGTAGTTCAGGAAAATGATTTATCTAGATAAAAAATCTAACTATGAACAGGTTATCAGCTCGATGATTAGAATCAAAATCTTATTCACAATGGATACTAGACCATGTGTCGGAGTAAAACATTATCAGTATCTAAGTATCAAATAATATTCCAGATAGGTTTATTAATGATTATCCAGAACTCGAAATTGTCTAACCAATGAAACTACGCCCTGTAGTTCTTGTAAAGTGTTTTCTTATTAACAGACCAATAATAATTTATTCCTGTGTGTAAAAGTATTTTAGATTAAAAATAATTTTATCGCTCACCTATAAATTGGTAACTTATTATAAAATTTTACTATTTCCCCAAGCCGTACAATAAGCTACCACCTCAATAAATCAGTGATAATACCTATGTCAAATACAAAAGGCATCATTCCACAACCGATTTCAGGAAACACACGGTATATTATTTAATTTTTCAGACAAATAATATTACATAAGCTAAGACAAAGGTTAATTCTGTAGAACAAAACAGGACCTTCCTAAAATATCGTGATGATAGAAAGTTTTACATTATAGTATAAAATTCTATAATTAATCAAAGACGTATACCTGCTATTCAAAGTTTTACAACAGTAGGGCACCTCTCGCTAATATATTATGCGTATGAATAAGCCCATTGTTTCAATTATAAACTATTGAGTTCGATAAACTTGAAAATAGTATTTTTATCTGGAGATGACATAATTACACTGTTGTTTATTATAAAAACCACAGGCTTTAACAAGTCTGTATCGGGCGGTAACAGATTTCAAGGCGAGGATAACGCAAAACGTTAATAGAATAATAAATTCAAATACGTACATACATACATTCGAGACAACTGCATTGCACAACAATTTATAATATTTCAGCACCACCGCCACCACCTAATCATTTCCAGGAACCAACTAGATGACTACATGTACTCCTCTAAAAACGAAATAAATTAAATGTGTTTCGATTCACGTATAATTAAATGGAAATTTGTTTCAAACGAGACGAAGTACATAAAAATACATTGATTCATATGGAAAACACGCATAATTTAGCATAATGAAGGGGCCTCTTTTAGGTTTAGAATCGAATCGGGTCTTATCGGGATTTACGATTGTTATAAAATCACGAACACAATGAAAGCTTGTTAGTCTGCTGATAGTCGTCTATCTTAATAGTTGTCCTTTGGTGTTGTTAACTAAACAGTTTATCGGTTATTCGCTTTTTTAATTTTTCTCTTTTACCTGTTTTACTGAAAAGGTAAGTTTAATACAAAATATGACATGTCGCATATCAAATTAAACAGTACAATCCATAGACTTGAACATAGTATAATTTAGATGTATTTTAGAGTTTGAAAATATTTTCTATTAGTGAAAATTAATTTAGCGTCAAGAATTATATTTTATTTATTCTTACTAGCTACTTATGTTATATAAAATTTAAGTCCATGACGTATGGTTTTTTAAACATTTCTGTAATTTTCTGGTTTTCTAAAAGTAGCCGTTGTTTCAGATTACATCTCACCTACACAGATCGTCCCTGTGATAATAACTTTTGGCTTTACATCGACGTTTGATCAATCTTTTGATAACAGTACACTAAGACGGTGTTACCAGATCTATATCATCCCGGTAAAATGGAAAAATTCATTATTGTCAAAGACATTATCGAAAAAAATAGGCGTTTCAAACTGTATGGTCGGTCTCTAGAGTTTAAGTTGAAGTCCGTGCCAGAGGATAAAGAACCTGTAGGCTGGATACGTGAAGCTATCAATCAAGTGATTGAAAAGGGTACGGAGGGTCTTCAGCCTGGTGATAAAGTGGGAATTTCATTTCGTTGTAAAGATTTTAAGCGTGGTGAAGGGTGGCTTCGCTTTCGTCCTGTAGAAGAGGTGACCTTCGATGATGTTTGGGACGTAATATGTAGTGTTTACCAGTCTAACTCTTCAGGACTTAATACCGAAACTTTCTGCTTGAAACTCACCTCAATAAGATTGCCCGTAGGCCTAGGAAAAGATAGGGCCAGAAAATTCAGTACCTTTAACGAAGAGTGCTCCAAGCGTCGAGGAATCATAGTTATTAACAATAAAGACAATATGTGTTTGCCTCGTGCTCTAGTGGTAGCTATTGCTTGTGTAACCAGAGACATGGACCAAAGTAAAATACGTAGAGATGTCGGCAAGATACAAACTCAAAGAGCTCTACAGCTGTGTACCGATGCTGGTGTTGTTATACCGGATGCGGGGTGCGGTATTCCAGAATTACAGCGCTTCCAAGAGTATGTGAAAACATATAAAATAGTGGTGTATAAATATGGTACTAAAGGCCGAGATATTATTTTCAAGGGTCACACAGACGGCCCCTCATTAAATCTGCTATATCATAACGGGCATTACAATGTAATAAGTTCTCTTACAGCGTCCTTCGTATGTAGTTACTATTGTGAAGAGTGCCGTGTACCATATGATCATAAAAATAAACACAGATGTGTTGGAGAATGCCCGTGTTGTCTGCAGAGTCCAGTCTGTTCACAGGCTTTAAAAATTACGTGTCAGGATTGCAAAAGATCGTTCAGAGGAGATATATGTTACGGTAACCATAAGGAGGCAGGGTCTATGGGAAAAAGTACCGTGTGTGAAAAAATAAGACGATGCGATGAGTGTTGCAAAACAGTACAGGGTGACAGACAACATACATGCGGGGAAATATATTGTAAAATTTGCAATGCTCACGTACCCCTAGACCATTTCTGTTTTATGCAGCCTGACAGTGGAAAGCCAAGAACAAATGACTATTTATTTGTCTTTTACGATCTAGAAACGAGGCAAGAGAAATTTTTGGAGGACAGCTCCGTTATACATGAGCCAAATCTATGTGTATTCAGGCAGTGTTGTGATGTTTGTATGGATATCGATACGGAAATTTGTAATAAATGCGGACCTAGATTACAAGTATTAAAGCTTTCACCTATTGCACGTTTTGTTGAATATATTTTAAATCAAAGAAAAATTTTCAAGAACATTGTAGTTATAGCACACAATGGACAGGCATTTGATCACCAATTTGTTTTAAATTATATACTAACTCAGACCGACTTGAAGCCCGAACCGATTATGCGCGGAACGAAAATTATTATGATGACTGTGGGAAATGTTAAATTTTTGGATTCGCTTAACTACTTCCCCATGCCACTCTCCAAACTGCCAAAAGCGTTTGGCCTGGGAGATGTATTTAAGAAAGGTTACTTCCCCCACCTCTTCAACACAGAGGAAAATAAAAATTATATTGGTCCTCTACCATCCTTAGAATTTTACGACATTGATAATTTGAAAAAGGAGGATAGAGACAAGTTTCTGGAGTGGTACGCGGAACACAAAAATGATGAATTCAATATGCAGCGCGATCTGGTGGAATATTGTATTTCGGATGTTAATATTCTGACTCAAGCATGTTTGAAATTTCGCCGACAACTGCTGGAAACTGGAAACGTAGAACCATTTTTTGAAAGTTGTACCATAGCCTCGACAACCAGCAAAGTATATAGACGCAATTTTTTAAAACCTGACACCATTGGTATCATCCCAAAAGGTGGGTATCGTTGGAGGGATAACCAAAGTAAAATAGCTATTCAATGGCTTGTTTGGGAAGAGAAACTACGTCATATTAATATAGAGCATGCCGCAAAGCAACAAGAAGCCAGAATTCATGGAGTCAAGGTCGATGGTTACTGTTCCGACACCAGTCAGATTTTTGAATTCCATGGATGTTATTATCATGGATGCCCGGTCTGTTTTAAAGACAACAGAGACGCCCCACTACATGAGGACCCTTCTATTACATTGAATTTACGATATGAGGACACAATTGCTAAGTCAGATAGATTAAAAGACCTGGGCTACGAAGTTATTGAAATGTGGGAGTGTGCATTTAGAAAAATGTTAAGGGAAAATGATGAAGTTACGTTATATACGGAAAAACACCCACTTATCATGTCTTCACCTCTAAATCCACGAGATGCTTTTTACGGTGGTCGAACTGGAAACACCATTGAATATTATAAGTGTCAAGAAGGCGAGAGAGTCAGATACACGGATATTTGCAGCCTTTATCCTTGGGCGTGTAAATACGGTAAATTTCCCATTGGACATCCTAAGGTGTATGTGGGTGAAGCATGCCCAAAAGATATTACTAAAATTGAAGGTGTAATTAAATGTAAAATATTACCGCCAACGAATTTATACCATCCTGTACTACCAGTCAAGATGAACAATAAATTACTATTTGTTCTTTGTTTTTCGTGTGGATTAATAATGAACCCCGGAGAATGCGATCACACTGATGAAGAGAGGGCTTTAACCGGTACGTGGGTGATGGATGAGGTGATAAAGGCTGTAGAAAGAGGATATAGAATTATGGAAATTTATGAAGTCTGGGAGTATGACGTAGAACAATATGACAAAGTTACAAATATTCCCGGTTTGTTCACCGAGATGATGAACAAATTTATAAAAATTAAACAGCAGGCTTCGGGTTGGCCTAGTTTCTGCACTACTCAGGAATTACGAGAACGATATATAGAACAGTTCCTCGAGAGGGAGGATGTTAAGTTAGAGATTGACGAGATTGCTGAAAATCCCGGCCTAAGATCCCTAGCCAAGCTAATTTTGAACTCGTTCTGGGGTAAGTTTGGACAGCGAGAGAACCAGCCAAAAACAAAAATTGTCAACGATCCTTGCGAGTTCTTCAATATGTTATCAAACCCTGGGATTTATGTAAACTCAGCCTTACCCGTAAATGAAGATACACTTATTGTTAATTGGGAGCATAGGGAAGAGGCCGCTGATCCTTTAACAACTGTTAACGTAGTAATAGCTGCATATGTTACCGCTCAGGCTCGCCTAAAATTATACTCTTATCTGGAACAGTTAGGTGAGAAAGTTTTATATTATGACACCGACTCTGTCATATATGTGTCGAGACCGAATGAATTTGACGTCCCCACTGGTGAATTTATTGGTGACATGACGGATGAGCTCGAGGATTACGGTACTGGATCATATATTACGGAATTTGTGTCAGGGGGCCCCAAAAACTATGCATATAAAGTATTCTCTACGAAAAGTCAGAAAGAAGAAGTTTTGTGCAAAGTAAAGGGTATTTCTCTTAATTATACTACCTCCCAACTGATAAACTTCGAATCTATAAAGGAAATGGTTCTAAAACCATCAGAACCCATTTATATTACCTCGAGGAATATTCGAAGAACTAAAGAGCATGAAGTGGTTACGAGAGAGGAAACAAAAATTTACCGTCCTAACTCAACCAAGAGAAAATTCTTTGACGATCACAGTTCTGTTCCCTATGGATATAAAAAATTCAAACCTTGTTAGTGTCATTTACTTTTTTTTTTAGATTTATATTTAACTTATTATAACAATAATATTTTTTATAAAGCTATTTATTATTTGTATGTCCTTACCCTTAGCTGTCTTTGTTAACTGTTTTTGTAGGGTATATATCCTATCCTTAGATCTGTCCTACTTCGTATTCGTATATTTCACCGAAATAACTAACGGTATTCATGGTATTATTATTATATGTGTATTTAGAACTTGTATGAAAACATATGTTTAAACTTGTATACTTTCTTAATATTATAACGTACGGTAGTATATAATTATTTAGGTTAGTTCCTGTAAAACAATTGCTATGTATTGATTTTATGACAGCATGCTCACACCTATTTATTTGAGTGCTAGCATATTTTCTGTGGTACCTACCGGATATTTATATAACACTGCCGTATATTTCTAGTAATTAATATTTATTTTGCATTGAATTTGCGCGCTTGATATATTCTTTGATTAATAAATAATTTAATCTAATCTTTTTAGCGTCATTTACTTTTTTAGATTTATATTTAACCTAGGTTCTTAAGGTTCCTATTACGATAATAATATTGTTATATCTATATATTTTGTATACCATATTTTTTATAAAGCTATTTATTATTATTTGTATGTAGTTGCTCTTAGTTGTCTTAGTTAAATGATTTTTCTAGGGTAGATGACCTGTCCTTAGATCTATCCTACTTCAGTTTCCTATGTTTCGCTGAAATAATTCGCGTTGTTATTATGTGTATTTAGAACTTGTATGAAAATATATGTTTAAGACCTGTATGCTTTCTTAATTTTATGTCTGATGGTGGTACTATATATAAAAATATTTAAGTTAGTTCCTGTAAATCATTAGCTATGTATTAATTTTATGACAGTATGTTCACACGTATTTATTTGGGTGTTAACATATTTCTGTAGTAGTAGTGGATATTTATTTTGTATGTATTGAAATTGTACGCCTGATATATTCTTTGATCAATAAATAGTTTAATTTAATTCAGTGTTTTCCTTACCTAATTACTAAATAACATAACCCACCTAACACTTAATATACTCATATATTCGATGTAGAAAGTAGGATTGTCCATCTAAATTTGAATTCCTTTACTATTTGAATTTCCAGTCAACTTGAATTTTCAATTAGATTTAAATTTTTCATCGATTTGATTATCCCCCCATTTTTGTAGTGTAGGTTCCCTATGTGTATTTACCGTCATCTTGAATTCCCTTTCGGTAATGTAGATTCCATATTTAAATTTCCCTCCAATCATACAGGCCGTATGTTTGAAAATTCCGCCGTCTTGAATTTCCGGTCGGTAATGTAGATTCCATATTTGAATTTCCCGCCCTCTTGAATTTCCGGTCAATAATGTAGATTACAGATTTGAATTTCTCGCCATCTTAAATTTCCGGTCGTCGCCTTTTTGAATTTCCGGTCGGTAATGTAGATTACATGTTTGAATTTCCCGCTATCTTAAATTTCCTGTCGCCGCATTCTTGAACTTCCGGTCGGTAATGTAGGTTCCATATTTGAATTTCCCGCCCTCTTGAATTTCCGGTCGATAATGTAGATTACATATTTGAATTTCCCTCCATCTTGAATATCCTGTCGTCGCCATCTTGAACTTCCGGTCAGTATTGTAGATTCCATATTTGAATTTCCCACCCTCTTGAATTTCCGGCTGATAATGTAGATTACGTATTTGAATTTGTCGCTATCTTAAATTTCCGGTCGCCGCCATCTTGAACTTCCGGTCGGTAATGTAGATTACATGTTTGAATTTCCCGCCATCTTGAATTTCCTGTCGCCGCCATCTTGAACTTCCTGGTCGCCGCCATCTTGAACTTCCGGTCGCCGCCATCTTGAACTTCCGGTCGGTAATGCAGATTACATGTTTGAATTTCCCGCCATCTTGAACTTCCGGTCGGTAATGCAGATTCCCTACTTAACGGCTGTCTGGACTATCTGGACTGTCTGTCTCAACCGCCGCCATACCTACTTTTCGTTATTTTACTCTCAAACCCTAGAATGTAACGCGCCAGGGCAATATTTTTGTTAAAATGTGGTTCATAACTTATAATTATTAGTGTTTAAGTATATTAAATAGTTAAGAACCTATTTAGGGCGAACATGTTGCCGATCCTCCTTGCTTATAGCATGCATTAATTTAAACGATATTTTTTTTCCTTTATACGGTTTCGGTTTACTATCAAAGATATGAATATTATCATAAGATAAAAGATTAATAAAATGTAGATTTTTTTGTATTAATACAGTTGTGAATTTATGTTAACAAATTACAGTGTTAAAATTAGAGTTAGCTCTAACCGACTTTAAATTTTAACCAGCATTTTAATCTAGATTGCCGCCATTGGTGTTTTTTAGAGTTGGCAGACCAGTTTTTGTATGTTTAGATTGTTTGTGAGTGAAAAAATTATTTTAACGTTGAATTGCATCCTAAAATAGAAATAAAATAGCGACCTTTACACGAGAAGTTTTAACCGTGCGAATTTGGAAATGCCTGTTCAATTGCGCGCGTATAACCTTTCGTGTAAATGCGTTTGTAAAGGACAGGTTTAAGCTAGTGTTTTGTGGCGTGATTGTTCAGAAGAAAGCGCGCTAAGTCATTTTACTTTCACATCCACGTAGTGGATTGGAAGTATAGTAATCGTAAAAATAAATTCAATTGTTTTTTTCTTAAAATAGGTTTAGAATGTCATGAAACGTCGAGATTTTAAATATTGTCTAAATGTTATTTGTGGCATTATCTTAATTTTCTGCGGTGCTAGGGGAATCTACAAAATATATCACAATTAACCAGTATGATACTGGTAAATAACCACTACGCCTGTGACGTTTACGTCAAAGGATCAGTTAGAGGCTGGTTTTTTAAATAAACAACACAAATAAGTATTAAAACTTGAAATTAAATATTTCGCCGACGTTTCGGAAATCTAATCTGTTTCCTTTTTCAAGGCTTTTTTGAAAAATCTATTTTGCTGTGTATGACAAATACACAGCTGTAAGAATGTTCGTTATATTCAATATCCATAGATACTTACTATTTACATAGAACTGTTGATATAGTTAACAGTTTTTTAGTTTTTATACAATGTTAAGTTTGTGAAGTTCTTCTTTTAATATTGGCAGCCAAGTTGTACATCTACGGAACAATTCGTTACGCAACTATCCTCATTCAATAATGTTATCGCGGATTCTTTAATTTTTCTTTTTTTGTTATCTGCCTCTTTTGTTAAAATTTTTGCCGAGTCCCAGTTTATTCTATGTCCGTTCTCCCACGCGTGTTCGCAGATCTTGGACCTCTGAATTTCATTTTTTCTGATATAATTTTGATGTTCGCCCAATCTTACACTAAAAGGTCTGGATGACTCACCCACGTATTGTTTGTCGCACTCACAAGGAATACTATAAATGAAATTTTTTGAATTTTGGATGAGTCTCTACACAGTCCCCTACGGCTCTGCAGAATAAATCAGTATCCACATAACCCCCTACGGCTATGAACAAAAAATAATTCACTTTTAAACATGTATAGAGTATAGGCTCCATTACTAGCTAGGTAACACAGAGGTGAAAATCTGTTTCTTTTTTCATTCAGTCAATATCAAACAATGTCAAAAAAGTTGGTAATTGTCTTGGTTTTAGCACGGAACATCATGTGAGTGGCCTGTGCCTTTCTAATGAGTTCAGAATAAGGGCGAAAAACGTTTCAAAGGCTAAGCATTTCCAAAAAACAGAAAGATAGATTTCATGAAAATGTAATCCATTAAAATGAAAAAATTTCCAAAAGACGAGGCATGTAAATAAATTTATTTTAGGCCTTTGTTCTCATTTTAACTGAATATTCATAGCAGAGGGGGTTATGTGGATACTGGTTTACTCTGCATAGCCGTAGGGGACCGTGTGAAAATTAATGTTAGAATGAGAATTGTCCAATAAGAAAGACAAATTGATTTTAGGATATCAATTATTAGCATAACCAGAATTCAGGTTATCGAAAGAATGCAACGATTGTAAATCAATTATTTTACAAATAGTTTCTATTTTAGTTCTCACCGATAGTTTTTTTCTGCTGTTTGCAAAATCCTATAAAGAATATGTTTCATTCTGAACTTATTTAAACAAAAAAAAAAATGTCGACATATTATACGATTACTATACTTCCAATCCACCACAATGTAAAAATTAATCATGTCTCCATCTGATTCAAATGTGTCAAATAATTGCAGCTGGCTCCTATACTATAATTAACACACAAGGTTCAAGGATCAGTTAATCCCGGACCAGCACTCAACAGAATGATATCAAAAAAGTGTCGTTTACAACGAGTGTAAAATTTATAATTAACTACCTACCATATAAAAAATTCCAACATTTATTTTTATTAAAATGATAAAGAATTTACTATGTGAAAAATGTTCATGACGTTAATGATTCTTGCTTAGTCTAACCATTGTAGTTTATTATGTAAGTGTTGCGTATGTTAGACAGTTTTAGGTGTATATTTTATTTCATACTGTGCATTATTTTGCCTGTGCATAGTAGTCCAATAATTATAAAGATTTCCATAACAGAAAATGTTATCTCAGATTTTCCGTCAGTAACTGTCAGTGGAGGGATTATACATCACAAAACCATAAAAATCAGTTCTGGGGGTGCCGCGTAACCCTCTCAATAAAACACCCCTTCGATGAGAAAAGCCTTATTTTACTGATACCTCGTTAACAGTTGAAGATATAAAAAAAATGCTCCTCATAGAAAAGAAAGCTTGACTAATTTCCTACAAAAGAGCCCTCTTGTAATTTTATTGTATATGCCATGATTTTCGAGAAAATCGATATTGAAAAATTGCAAAATTTGTGTTTTTAATCCGTACGAATTTTCGTCTATTTGAAATTTTTTGCGCGCGGCCTATAGAAAAAGTTGAATTGCTCGATAATCAAACAAGCTAGGAAGATAAATTAAAATGGGCTTTACATGGGATATAAAATACTCTCTTGTGTTTCCTTTTTTGATGGCTATTGATATTTATTAGTATATAAAAATAACAATATAGAATGTAATATCTTGATTTTTTGTACTTTTAACTATTCACAGGCCCATACAAAATAACTGACTTTAATATAAGTTATAAATGCATTATCTTTTAGTTCAATGTAGTACTTCAATGCAGGAAAAGTGAGGAATAAAAATATTCACATTTATGAATTTACTAGCATGTTGAAGTAAGCCAAATTTTGGCCAATTTTTTATTGTTTCCTAAAAATTTTCAACTCTTGAAAATTGGCTAAAAAAAATTTTCTTCACTTTATATATCATATAACTATTGTTTCTAATCATCTAATAGTAAAAAAATTGCATAAAAAAGTATCATCGAAATATTAAATATGCAGCCTTTTTTGGATTTTTTCTTTGACTAACTTCAACATGCTGGTAAATTTGTAAATATGAATATTTTTATTCTTAACTTTGTGTGCAGTGCAGTACTACCTTGAACTAAAAGATAATGCATTTATAACTTTTATAAAAATATGTTATTTTTTATGGGCCTGTGAATAGTCAGATGCACAAAAAGTCAAGAGATAACTATATTATATTGTTAATTTTTGTATACTAATAAATACCAATAGCCATCAAAAATGGCAACACAAGAGAGTATTTTATATCCCCTTTCAAACCCATTTTGATTTTTCTTCCTAGCTTGTTTGGTTTTCGAGCAATTGAATTTTTTCTATAGGCCGCGCGCAAAAAATTTCAAATAAACGAAAATTCGCGCATATTAAAAACACAAATTTTGCAATTTTGATTAATATCGATTTTCTCGAAAACCATGGCATATACAAGAAAATTACAAGAGGACTTTTTTTAGCCAATTAGTCAAGCTTTATTTTTTACAATGAGTAATTTTTCTATATCTTCAACGGTTAACGAGTTATCAGTAAAATGCGGCTTTTTTCACCAAAGGGGTGTTTTTTTGGGGGCGTTGCGCGGCACCCCCAGAACTGATTTTTGTGGTTTTGTGATGTTTAATCCTCGCACTAACAGTTACGGAAGGAAAATCGTAGATAACATTTTTTGCGATGGTGTATTTTTCACTTTATCGACTGGACTATAGACCATCTATTGGCTTCTATATTTTTGACGCTCTCCCTACTTTAATATTTAATCACATCTATGATTGAGAAATGAAAATTACTATTACTATTATTACAAAAATAACAATCCAGATACTTCAGTTTGAGTGACTGGGGAAAATAACTATGAATCGATCCCTTTAACAATACCCATTGATAACTTTAAAGGGGAAGGCACGCCGGTAATGATTATTCCGTCCTTGAACTATATATAGCACCTATAGTGCATCACCACAAACTATTATGAAGTTCAGAGACAAAAGTGATTCACAAACGACAAGTTGCTAATTAGTTATTAGTGACAATGAACATCGGGCAGACAAACGACGACAGGTGAGTTAGTATTTTAAATAAATAGAAACAAAAATCTTCAATTACAATCTACTTCACATATTCTAACAATTCTTAAAGTTTAATTTTATACCAACAGAGGTCAGGGTGAAGAAAAATTAGGCTCTTGCTTTGGAATTTATTGCTTTTACTATAGAATTTAAGCTTTTAAGAATAATAGTAATAATAATAAAAAGCCTTATTTGATATGGCTCCGCGCCAGCTAAAGGCTGTTATAAATACCAACCACAGACTTCAGTTACTAGAAAATCTACTTTTTTTTATATAGTACCGTGTGTCTCACTTAAGAGTATAACGGCGTAATAATTTTGTTCTTTGTCCGATTTGAATCAAACTGTTTGAGGCGCAGTAAGATAATTTGGCCGCGAAGAAGCAAAAAAGATGTCATAAATTTGTATAGTGATAAAATGTAGCATTTACAAAACTAAAATCGGCCTGTTCGAGGATTTTTTTGAAAAATGACATACCAAAGATATGAATTTTGTGTGTTTCTTTAGGTTCACATTGTATGTACTTCTTATAACCAGAAAAATCACTCACAGATCGCCAGTCTTGTTAGATTTCTCATGTACAAAGGTTTTAAAATATAACAATTATTTTACGTTTTAAATTATTATTTAGTTAATCCAGAATTTTCCCTGGAATACCTCACAATAATGTAAACCATAAGTTAACTATGACAATTTTCTCCAATATATTTAACATTTAATAGCCCTAAATCGCTATTAGGAGAACATTTCCTATGGTAATGGTTTTACCATTACTTTTTTTGATTCATACTATGTCTCAGAAACAAAACTATTTAGAAAATAATCCTATATATTTTCTTCCAAAATTATTGTTATAGTATAATGTTTAAGCTTGTTTAATATGAGAATGTTATACCTGTTACAAAAATATAGTATTACTGCTCAAACTCCGTGAATTATTTCGATGTAGTTGCAGATATAATACTTCCTCAAATGCGTCGTAAATGTCATCCATCGTTTATTAATACCTTGATGAAACCAGAGGTTTTGTTCATATGCTAATTTGAATTATTGATTAGTTAAGTACCTATACATTCAATTCAATTGTAGAGTTCGTGTATTCGAAGCACACCCAAATATATCACATATAAAGAGAAATGATATAATGTCATTCTAACACAACACTTTAAATGGCCCACATAGAATTTATGCACCAACCAAACTTTTATTGCTATGAAATTAAGAAAGATAAATACTTATCTTTTCTGTTCAGAGAATTGTGTTTTTAATTTTATTTTAGTGAACGGATTTCAATACAACTTAATTCTCGACAATCTCATTTTTTCAAGAATTCACACATTCGGCAAAATGATAAGTTTAGTGACTAAAGAGATAATGAGTCCATTGATGAAATAAATTAGAATTTTACGGTTTTAAGGGTGTAGTTCTTAAACTGATGTCATCGTATTTATCAGACAGATATCAATGTGTGTGTTATAGTGATAAACTTAGCCACATGCTAGTAGTGAAACACGGTGTGCCACAGGGTAGTGTACAAGGACCGCTGCTATTTTTAATTTATATTAATGACTTACCTAATGCTCATTCAGCATTAACTGTTCTTTTTGCAGACGACACTATTTTCGCAGAACACTTGATAGACACTGGTACTAATGTTGTTGATTTACAAACCAACATTTTAACCAAGTCTTCTGACTGGTTTAATATCAACAAATTATGTTTAAACACCAACAAAACACACTAATTAATTTTTTCCACCAAGAAAAATAACCTCCAGACCATAAAATTTCTAGGATTAACATTTGACAATAGATTAAGTTGGCATCCACATATTAATGACCTAACAAGTAAATTGTCCAAGAAAGTATATGCCATCAGACAAATAAAAAATAGAGTTAATCTGGACGCAGCACTTGTTGCATATCATGCTTTGTTCCATAGGGCTATGGTATATGGATTGATAAACTGGGGTACATCCAACCAGATACATAGCATTTTCATTATTCAAAAGAGACCAATTAGAGCTCTGGCTGGTTTGAGTCAACTTGAAAGTTGCCAATCCTGGTTCATAACATTTAACATATTAACTATGCCTTCCGAAGTTATTTCTTGTAATTTACTTCACGTAAAGAAGAATTTAAGCGAATATGCTAAAAATGGCGAAAATCATGAATATAATACTCGTAATCACAATGACACACCTTCTCAGAGATTAAAGTCAACAAACAGAAACAATTTTGGTATTGCTCTATTTAACTCTTTACCACAAGAATTGAAATCTTTACCAAGCAGACAATTTAAAGCAAAGTTAAGAAAGCATTTTTTGGCCAGTGCTTACTATAATGTGTCAGATTTTAAATACGTATAAATTTAGATAAATGTTTGTTCTTTGTTAGTATACTTGAATTAATTGTCTTGTACTATATTACACAAACGATATTAGGATTATGTCATTTACACATATTTGACTATACTAGAATTAGGTCCTAGTATTTAATACAATCATATTATTTGCTTGTTTGTTTGTTTGTTATTTATTTTGACGATGTTAGTATTATGTCCTAATGTTTTATACAGTTATATTTTTGTCTACTATTCATATTTACATTTATATTTTTTTATTTTACCTATTTATGTTACGTGTCAAAACACTAAGGTGTATTTTTTAAATGACCAATAAATTATTAGTATTATTATTACGGTTTTATATGTTGCTAGTTTCTCATATGGTTCATTAGATGTAGATCAGCTTTTTTCTGCAGTCATATCACTTAAATTTTATTTGTTGATAAATATAATGTTTACATTGATTTTATTTCATAACCTTATTTACTTACGCATTTTTCTGTTTATGAACAGTATATAATAATCTACATTGCAATTGTGATATCAGAATGCTATATTTTTAGGAGCATATAAATATAAACCTGTTTGCTTACTTACATCCGATATTTTTATTCTTACTTTTATTTTTCACTGCAATCCCACGACTGACTTCTTTAACTGACTGACTTTTTATTAGCTGTTCATTTATTTTATTTATTTAATACTGTTTATAATCAAAGGTTGATAACTCCTACCCTGGGCATGCCTACTATCCTTCCCTGAATATCAAAAACTGTTTACTAAATGTTGAATCAAAGTCTTAAGGATAGTAATTATTTACTATACTATACTATACTATACTATACTATACTATACTATACTATACTATACTATACTATACTGTACTGTACTGTACTATACTATACTATACTATACTATACTATACTATACTATACTATACTATACTATACTATACTATACTATACTATACTATACTATACTATACTATACTATACTATACTATACTATACTATACTATACTATACTATACTATACTATACTATACTATACTATACTATACTATACTACACTATACTATACTATACTATACTATACTATACTTCCACTCCACGTAGTGGAGTCGAAGTAGAGTAATCGTAAAAAATGTTCAAAAATGTTTTCTGTTGAAATGGGCCTAAAACGTCGAGATTTTAAATTTGAGCGGAAAGAAATTTTCTGTCTGTCTGTTTGTCTGTCGGTCTGTACTTAACTTCTTTTTTTTGTGCGCACGTTATCTCGGCAACCGTTTAAGATATTAACTTGGAATTTGGTACAGATATGTATCATGACGGGGTCTGGAATTAGATTGTATTTTGCGGTAATTACGTTAAGGGTTGGGGGTTAGATAGGGGTAAATAAGGGAAAATAAGTGAAGCAAGCTGGTATGAGTTCAATAACTTGGAATTATGTGTATATACTAGAAGCCAAGACCTCAGATTTTCTTTATAATATATTAAACCCCTCCCCGCACCACCCTCTCTCCTTTATTAAACGGTTTAATAAAATAAAATTGAGGTAATCACTTGAAATTTAGTATACATATCTATTATAACGACATCTAGATCTAGTTTGTATTTTGAGGTGATTCTGCTGAAGGGTTGGGGGTTAAATAAAGGTAAACAGAGGAAAATAAGTCAAGAAAGTCGGTAAGAGCACAAGAACTTGGGATTTGGTTTATATGCTAAAAGCCAAGGCCTCAGATTTATTTAAAATGTTTTTAACCCCCCACCACCCCTACACTATTATTAAAGGGGTTGATAAATTAAAATTGAGATATTCACTTGGAATTTGGTATATTTATGTATTATAACGACATGTGGAATTAGATTATATTTTGAGGTAATTCCGTTGAAGGGTTGGGTGTTAAATAAGGGTAAATAGGGGGAAATAAGTCAAGCAAGCATATGCTAGAAGCCAAGGCCTCAAATTTATTTATAATAATTATCGACCTACACCACTATTATTAAACGGGTAATTGAGGTATTCACTTGAAATTTGATCACGTATCTATTATAACGACATCTGGAACTAGATTGTATTTTGAGATGATTTCGTTGAAGGGTTGGGGGTTAAATAAGGTAAATAAGGATGAATAGGGAAAAAATGAGTCAAGCAATTCAGTAAGAGCACAGGAACTTGGGTTATGGTGTACCTATATGCTAGAAGCGACCCCCCCACTTAGACCAGGGGAATTGGATAAAAATAACTTAATTTTGACATACAACTCGGATCGAGATGCTGTTTTCGGCATCGTTTTCGGAAAAATAATAGGAAAAAGTCTACATATAGTGAATTAGCCGTTCGAAGAAAATTGCATAGGAGGTGCATAAAATGCTTCTAAAGTTTTAATCTATTTATCACTACTATTTATCTAATCTACTACTATAGAATAGATGAAAAACTTGTTTTTGCTCAAAATTAAAATTTCCACGTTTCATGACATTCCAAACCTATTTCGGAAAAAAGAATTGCAACATTTTTTTTACCATCTTGGAAAAATATTTTACCACTAGAATAGATGAAAAAAAATTTCTTTTTCCACAAATTTAAAATGTCCACGTTTCATGACTTTCTAAACATGTTTCAGAAGAAAAAAATTATGAAAAATTGTTTACCAACATATTTCAAAAATTGAAAAAAAAATGAAATTTTTAACCACCACTATACTTCCACTCCACGTGAATGAGGAATTGAAAATGTGACAGATGGCAATAATATTCGGCATATGCACCTATTATACTTTTATTGAAAAATGTACAGCGTGGTCATCCTAAGAAATAATTCAGTCATGGTGGACATTTGTAAAGATATTTGCGCAACCCTTCCATATTTGGCACCTGTCATTTAGTATTGAACTTTTGTTATTGGATGAGCACCCTGTATATTTTTTTGACCAAAACTTATCAGGTTTTCTTTGTAATAATAGTGGTAACTATATTCCCATTACTATTTTCAGTGCCATTTCGTAATTATTACTTTTTCAGCGTGACCGCCATGCACAAATAAAGAGGGAAGTTCTGTGTAAACACCTTTACCGATTTTTTTAAGAAATAGGTACTTAATTAAAAAAAAGAGGATAAAAAGAATGTACGCGTGAATTTTGTCAGGTCATTAAATATTTTAAATGTTACGTATTTTTTACACTTCACCTTAGTACGGATCTGGAATAATCAATAAATTCCCTGTCATTTCTCATAATTCATCTCAATAGTTCAAGAAAGATTTCGGTTTTCCTGCGTAATATATTTTTAAAACATTTTATATATTATGTATATTAATTACATACACATTTTTAAAATATAATTTTGTTTACTGGGTACTTTTATATTACGTCAATGTCAAACACCTAAGTGAATTGACCTAATATTTCAGTCTAAGAGAACAGAAAATAATGAGTTTGTCCTAGTATTCCATCCGTAACTACACCATTATATTATCCTGGCCCCGTGTTATGTATTTTGATATCAAGATATAATATCTAAGGATAAATGAGGGTAGACTATAATTTATTACCTAAGCTTGTATATTGATATATTTATTTTCCCTTATTTGCTTTAAAATATTTTGAAAGATAATATATCAAAGTTTAGCAACAGGACGTTAATATGGATACATCGAAAAATTATTAACTGTATGTATAATGCAAGTTTCCAGCATAATTTATGGAATTAAAAATACCACTCCCTGAAGAGGATTTGAGACTTTTAAAGTAACACTAACCCTAAACTAAAGTCAAATACCAATAGCCCAGGCGCAGGCAGTGTAGCTAGTTTTGTCTACAGATCTCATACATGGTGGGAGGCAGATGGTTAATTTTTTTGTGAGTTATCTGAAGTATAGTTAATAAGATTATCTGAAGTTTACACGATTTCCAGAGCAGTAAGATTAAAAAAAAATTAAAAAAAATTATTTTCGGTATTTTTTCGACACGAGTCGATATATGGAGAAACAAAAACACGATTTATACAGGGTGTTTCAGGAGGAAACGGACATGTTTTAATGGCAAATAGAAGACATCTATGTTAGTACAGGCAATGAAGGTAAAATTTTGTAAAAACCTCGCAAAAATTAATAAAAGAATCATCTCCGGGATTTAAGTAGATAATAACCTGTAGAATAGAATAATGCATTCTTTGCACTTCCAAGTTCCGGGAAAATTCAAAAAAATTTGGAAAAACTTTTTGATTTTCGGTTTTTTTGCTCTAGCGGCTAAAATAATGAAAATACAGAAAAAGTTTTCAACAAAATTTGTAGCTCATCTCTTTCTCTACAAAAAAGGTCTTCTGACACTTTTTCTCTATGACAAATTTTTTTATGAATTTTGTGATTAGTTCCACATTAAAGCTGAGATTTTTCTCTACATTTTATGTTATTTTCATTTTTTAGGGGCTCTGAATAGTAAGAATTATCGATCGATGAGCCCGGTCGTACGAAACTCCCTGGGAATTCTCATTTTTCGCACATTTCGAAACGGCTTAAAACTATAAGTGGAAAACTCGATTTATCTTCTAAACGGCTTAAGTAAGACAAAAATTTGTAAAGGCCTTTTTTATAGAGAAAGAGACGAGTTATAACTTTTGTTGGGAACTTTTTCTCTATTTTCATTATTTTGGACGCTAGAGCAAAAAAACTGAAATTCAAAAAGTTTTTCTAAATTTTTTTGAATTTTCCCGGAACTTGGAAGTGCAAAAAATGCATCATCTCATTCTCCAGGTTTTTACCTACTTAAATCCTAGAGATGATCCTTTTATTAATTTTTGTTACCCTAAATGGCTAATTTGCCTGTACTATGTGATTGTCAGAGAAATATGAAAAGCCATTTTTGCATTATAATTCGACTTTAATTTCGATTGAATAGATACGTTTTCTGTTCTTATTTTAACATTGTTCTTTGCAGTCGTAAGGTGCTCTGTGGATACATTTTTTGAATAGATAGGTTTCTTTGTTCTTATTTTCACCTTATTCTTCATAGACGTAAGGGGCTATGTAGTAGTAGTTTTTTTTCATAGATTACCTTTTCTGCTGTTTGTAAAATCCTATAAAGAATATGTTTTATTACAATTATATGCGAACAAAGAATAGTTCACTTTAAAGAGTAAATATTGTTCATAGATAATACAAATTTCGTATCACTTTGTTAATCATGGAATTTAGAATAATCACAATGTCTGTTAGTGTTATTACGTTTCTTAAGAGCACGATGATATCCGATCACGTTTGGGTGGTATGTTAGGGTAGTATTTAACGAGAGGTGAAACAGTTTTATTTTTTATGAAAACCAGTGAATGAATACATATAAAACCTTTAAATCTAAAAAATCTATGTGCAGTTTTTTGCATGCTTTTGTTAGTCCAGTCGGTAAAGTAAAAAATACACCAGAAGCTCGCAAAAAATGTTATCTGAGGTATTCCTTCCGTAACTGTTAGTGCTAGGATTAAACATCACAAAACCACAAAATTCAATTCTACGGGTGCCGCGCAACCGCCCCAACAATCACCCCTTAGGCGGAAGAGCCTTATTTTACTGACAACTCGTTAACCGTTGAAGATATAGAAAAATTGCTCATTATAAAAAAGAAAGTTTGACTAATTGCCTAAAAAAGTCATCTCGTAATTTTCTTGTATGGTTTTCCATGGTTTTCGATAAAATCGATATTGACAAAAATTGCAAAATGTGTATGTTTAATGAGCGCGAGTTTATTGGAAATTTTTTTCGCGCGGCCTACAAAAAAAAATTCAATTGCTCGAAAACCAAACCGGCTAGAAAGAAAAATTAAAATGGGTTTTAAAAGGGATATATAATATTCTCTTGTGTTGCCATTTTTGATGGCTGTTGATATTTATTAGTATGCATATATGAACAATATAATATAGTTATCTCTTGATTTTTTGTGCATCTAACTATTCACAGGCCCATAAAAAATAATTGACTTTAATATAAGTTATAGATATATTATCTTTTAGTTCAAGGTAGTACTTCAATGGAGAAATAGTTAGAAATATTCATATTTACAAATTTACCAGCATGTTGAAGTTAGTCAAAAAAAATCCAAAAAAGGCTGCATATTCAATTTCTCGATATTTTTTATGCAATTTTTTAACTATTAAATGATTAGAAACAAGAGTTATATGATATATAAACTGAAAAAAAAAATTTGAGCTGAATTTTCAAGATGTTTGATTTTTATTTTAATTTTTAGGAAACAATAAAAAACTGTCCAAAATTTAGCCAACTTCAACATGCTGGTAAATTTGTAATTGTGAATATTTTTATTCCTAACCTTTTCTGCATTGAAGTACTACCTTGAACTAAAAGATAATGCATTTATAACTTATATTAAAGTCAGCTATTTTTTATGGGCCTGTGAATAGTTAAAAGCTCAAATAATCAAGAGATAACGTATTGTTATTTTTATATACTAATAAATATCAATAGCCATCAAAAAGGGAAACATAAGATTTATCTTTCTAGCTTGTTAGGTTTTCGAGCAATTCAACTTTATAGGCCGCACCCAAAAAATTCCAAATAAACGAAAATTCGTACGCATTAAAAATACAATTTTTTTTTGAAAATTTTCTCGAAAATCGTAGCATATACGAAAAAATTACAAGAGGACTTTTTTTTAGGAAATTAGCCAAGCTTCCTTTTTTATAATGAGCAATTTTTTAATTGTTATGGTTATAGTGTTAATGGTTAACGAGTTATCAGTAAAATAAGGCTTTTCTCACGGAAGAGGCGGTTTTTTGGGGGAGTTGCGCGGCACCCCCAGAACTGATTTTTATGGTTTTGTGATGAGTAATCCCTCCACTAACAGTTACTGAAGAAAAGTCTCAGATAACATTTTCTATTATGGAAATCTTTATAATTATTGGAATATGTAGGAATCTACAAAAACAGTTTTAGTGCTGTTTCGAGATCTGAAGCACCCTCTATGAAAGCTTCAATAAAGGGTGAAGTATATAATAGGTATGTATATCTAGTTGATATTTTCCTGTAAATTCAGGATATTGTAATTATATTACCTTACATTTTCACACGAGCGAGTATGAATAAAATATTTCGCGTGCAAATGAACGCTACCTCTTGTGTGACACAAATTCCCTATTAACCTTTTTATTGTTGAATATTTAAGTTTTTTTGCATCTATTTATACATGAAAACACATAATATCTGGGATAGAGAAGTATTGTCGTAAACGTTATCAAATTTTCGCGTCCGGTAATAAGCATTGTAAGCGCGAATTTATACAATGCAATGGTGGGGAAGGTTATAGATTACAATATTCCCGAAGGGCAATAGCTATTGGGAACAATAGGGAGCAAGCATGTGTTAAACATGCAGCAACCTCGTCAATGTTTTATTTTCATGAATGTGAAAATACGTTGAAACGAATTCGTTGCCACAATCACTATTTTAACAAAAACAATATATTACGTAAATAGTGTTACATTTTGAACTAATAATGTAATACAGAGTGTAATTAGTTTCATGTCATTAAAAAAAAACTATTAATGGGGACCGACTAGACAAACAAAAAACCTATATGACCTTTTTCTCTAGGGGCACTTGGAAGAAACTGACCTAGGTTTGAAAATTTAATGTTAAGGTAGGAAAGATTTGAGAACCACTCTTTCTCAGGGTCAATGGATGTTATAGTTCCAAATATTAGAAATAATTAAAAAAACTGTAATACCCGACTTGTGTTCCCGCCGGAAGGAGTGCGGCACTTTGATGGGACTACTTGTACCAATAATTATGAAAATGTAAATAATTTCTGCTCTTTCGGCATACCGCAAGCATAGCATGGCCGCAGGGGTTTAAATAGGATTTGTTTACATGTATTTTTTAATTTGGAACAAAGTTATTGTAGCTTTTATTGTCGTTTATAAGAATTTATAAAATTTAAAAGTGATTTATTAACATTTGTAACATGGTGTTAGAAGCTTAAAAAATTAGTAATTATTTTATGAAATTGGAAAAACGAACAGTTAGACGTCTGAGACAGGATAACAGGAAACAGTTGTGTATTTTAAGTTATGAAAAAATCTGATTAGGTATCGAAAACTACAAATCTTTGGTTTCTATGAAAATCAATGTAAACAATAATAAACAGATCAAAACAAGACAGCGAATACTAATAATAATAAAAATAGGTTTAGAATGTCATGAAACGCCGAGACTTTAAATTTAAGCAAAAAAAAATTCTGTCTGTCTGTCGGTCTGGTCTGTCTGGTTCTAACTTTTTTTGCCCGCACATTTTCTCCGGAACGGTTTAAGATATTGACTTGAAATTTTATACACGTATACAATATAACGAGATCTGGAACTGGATTGTTTTCTTAACATATCCGGTGAAGGGTTGGGGGGTAAATAGGGGTAAATATGGGGAAATAAGTAAAGCAAGCGGCTAACAGCACACATACTTGAAATTTGGTGTATGTACTAGAAGTCAAGGCCTCAAAATGTTTTATAATATTTTCCATCCCCCCACCATCCCCCACTCCATTATTAAAGGGGTTGATAAAATAAAATAGAGATATTCACTTGAAATTTCGTATACGTATATATTATAACGACATCAGGAACTAGATTATATTCTGGTATTATTCCATTGAAGGGTTGGGTTGTAAACAGGGGTAAATAGGGGAAAATAAGTAAAGCAAGCTGGTAAGAGTACAGAAACTTGAAATTCGGTATATGTACTAGAAGCTAAGGCCTCAGATTTTATTATAATATTTTTCAACCCCCCACTACCCCTACTTCATTATTAAAGGGGTTGATAAAATAAAATTGAGATACTTGAAATTTGGTACACATATGTATTATAACGACATCTGGAACTAGAATATATTTTGAGATGATTCCGTTGAAGGGTTGGGGGTTAAATAGGGGCAAGTAAGGGAAAATAAGTAAAGCAAGCTGGTAAGAGTACAGAAACTTGGGATTTGGTGTACATACTAGAAACCAAGTTTTCATATTTCTTCCTAATATTTTTCTGACATCTGCTCCAAATATTATTAAAATTCTATGACCAATAATTTCCACATACTAGAGTGCAAATATAGTCAAAATATTTTCTTAAAGTGACTTTAATGAATAATCTGGATGTGAAAGTAGTGATTCCTTAGGGAGCGGTTTTTTCTAAAACAGTGAGAACATGTTGAAAAATTATAGTGTTATAAATTGTGATATTTCTAATAAGTATGTCGTTATCAGTTCATCATTTAGCTCTTAACTCATCGCATCGAATTATTTTGAAAAATGAGATACCGCTTAATGCCATAACAGCAATATTTCAAAACAAAATAACAACCAGAGTTAGCGTCTATTTTGATTTATTAACTTTTGTGAATAAGAAAGTGGAATGATGGAACAGAGTGAACAAAGCGAGTTTAATTATAGGCCTCCGGATATTTTGGTAAATATTGCGGTATTAAGTTTACTCTCAGTAGGATCCAAGAAAAATATAAATTGCAACAGTGGTGTACCACAGGACTGGAATAAAATGTAAAAATAAACATATAATAAAATCGAAAGTATTTTTAACCCGCCTTAATATCGACATTACGTAATAAGGTTAAAGTAATCAAGTGACGCATACAAGGAAAAATCTCACATTTAGTTGGACAGAAATAAAATTTCGTATTGTTACCAATTGACGGAAGATGCATTTATAAACGTTCATAGATAGATAAGCATTATTTGCATATAAATAAAATGAACCCTAGCTCTGCCGAAGTTAGCCGATTACTCGTCACAAAACACGAGCAGTCAGTCGTGCGAAATCGTGCAACTATGTGTTTCATTGTGTTTTCAATCTGATTTTTGGAGACGTTTACAGATGGAGTGTATAACCACAGGTAAGGGCGTTTATATCAACATAGTTTAACAAACCTTTCTTTAAATATATTAACGGTTACGCAACATTTTGATTGTAACCTCAAGAAAATCTTACATCGAGTCATATAATAAAAGTACCACTTAGTACCGCTTTCTTTCTTTGTTCATATACACGCCTTATTACTCAGCAATGTTTTAGCAAAAAATTAGCTATCACTAAGAATCACTTTCTGAAAAAATCTATTGTTTACAGGTAGCCTTTCCGAGGGAGTTACAGTGACTTCGAAAAATGAACTATTCTTAACAATAATACATGCAATTTTTTTTGAGCAATTCTAATTGTACTCAAAGGCAATCTTGAATACCTTCTAGACAAATATGGTGTACGTAATCTGGTTATAGAATCTAAGACAAGCTTAAAAGTTATATAAAAATGTTCGCTGTGTCTAGGTTCACGCTAACTTAAAAAAGAAAAAGTTCAGTCAGTCTAGGTATTTGAACCCGGGACCTCTCGCATGCTAAGCCATTTCTTTGCATTTATACAGAATTTATTAATAGAACTATAACATTTTATGACGTATGCTAAGATTGTAAAGTAAATATATGTATAAAAGAAAAACACAATATATTTAAGCCATAATTTTATGGCAACAAACATATTGCGCGCCATTGGTATGGCCAGAGATCTTTAGCAGGCATATTCCAAAACAATAAACGGAGATCAGGCAGTTATAATCAATACCTATTTAATTTAGAATGTCTTTATAAATAAAATACGTGTAAATTTTTCCAATACAAAAATTTACGTAGGAATGAATTTTGAAACAGAAATGGGGGTAATGTTTGAATTCATATAGGAAAAAATGAAGAAAAATCTACTTAAAGCAATAAATAAAAACCAAACGTATTTTTTTTAGAATTTATTATATGTATCGGCGGGTTAAGGGGCAAGCGAAGACATTACGCATAGTCTAACCACACTGCTAACACTATCGCACGGAATAAATAGCCACAGGATAACGTTTCGCTTGTATATAATATTTAGATATACGTACAAGTTAGCGTGTACCTAGACATATCGTAAAACATTTGGTCTCAAAGTTTATTTCGAAGTGGAAAGACTGTCACCTTTACGAAGAGCTAGTGAAAAAGAACTCTAAGTGGCTTGATTCTTCATTATCTGTCATCTCTGGTGCCGACTACTCCAACTATACGGTTCAGCCCAAAGTGAGCTAAGAAAAAAATGAGGCAGACCGAACAAACTATTTTCAGAAGGTTGTAAAAAAGTAAAAGACGTGACGTCAGCTCGTTCGTGCCTGGAATAGAACATGAAAAACTATGCCATGCAGAGGAGTCTAATCAAGAGCCAGAAACAAACAAGCTGCTGATGTAATCAAGCTCGCGCCACAATTAAGTCCACCAGGTTTGAAGAAAATTAAAACAGCACACGAATCAATCCCAACAATCACTACTTATAGCCTATTACTACTTACGCTACTATTGCCCTTATTATTGTAAATATGTACCTACTTATTCCAATTGATCACCCTTAGGACGATTTTCAAATGTGAGATAAATGTATTAAATAGATAAATATATAAATTGGTGTTTTCAAAGGGAATCTTAAAAAGCTTCTACTTATTCGGAAATCCAACATTTCAGACTAATTTTACACAGAAATGGTGCACAAGATCAAACAACATGTAATGTAATGATTAGTGAAACCTGAGTATTTTTGTCCAACTAAATGTGAGATTTTTCCGTATGTGTAACGATCAAATATTAGTTCATAATTTCGATTGACTGTTTTTTGAAAGGCGATTCAATTTTCTTTTAAATGTTTCACTGTTTTTACTCAAAAATAGAATTGAACACGAAATCATAAAAACATTTAGTTCAATTACAATGAGTTAAATTAAATTGATGCAATTTTTGTATTTCCCCCATAATTTAATTTCTATAAATAGAAATATGAATCAATTAAGGGCTTTATATTTTTACCTCATTTACATCATTGCTTATAAAAAGACTACAACTTTTTAGTGCTATTGACATCAGTAATTAACTCATTCATTTTCACTGTTCTTGAGCTGTCAGTGACCGTCATGTTGCTCGAGTGTTTTTCTGGCACTTGATATAATCGATTATATTTAATAAACGTAGTAGGTATATGTGCTAAAATACCTGATACTTTTTACTTGAAATAATTACGAAATTTTGGAATCTATGTGTATATGTTTCAATAAAATAACTCTTGATGTAATCAGTCGTTTCTGAACAATGTAGAATTTCAAAATGCCTTTATACAGGGTGATCTGCAAACAGCGTGCTAAATGTGAGACAGCCTGTTTTTAAAAAGATAAGTGCAATTAAACTTATGTTCTAAAATGTATAGTAAAAGAAGCCATATTCTTGTAAAAGGAAATGATGAATGTGGGACACTCTGTATACATATAAGATAGCAACGCTCGCAAGTTACAAACCTAATAACTCCATCATCTCTATAGGGGAGTAAATTTAAGAGTCCAAATTGCCTAGAAAGGAATCGTCTTACTAGAGCATTTTTTTGCTGGAACTTGTTGAAAACATTTTAACAAGTGTAGTAAAAAGTTTTGAATTAAATCCCTGTGACGGAAAGATTTTATGTAAACAAGAGATTGTTCAGAATCTTGTTTTTCGCAGTTTTTCACTGGTTTTATAACCTGTATAGCGATTAAGAAAGAGACACACATTATTCAGAATGAAATTGCTTAGAAAAGTAGATTTGTCCGAAACTTTTTGGTCAATATGCCAAGTTGCAAAACACGAGGACATTTCAGGGAGGCCGTTTTGAAACAATTGATGATACTTGAACAATAATGAATGCACATATTCTAACGAACCTTTAGAACCCTTGTGGAGTTAAACCATCAAGCCAAATTTCAAGTTAAAATGTTTACAATAACTCCTATTTTCGACTTTGCAATTGTTGTTAATAAAATGTTTATATGTTTTGCGACTTGATACATTGACCAAAATGTTTCTGACAAAACAAGTTTTCTTCGCAATGTCACTGTGAATAATTTGTGTCTCTTTCTTTATTGCGTTACGAGTTATACAGCCAGAGACAATTAAGAACAACTGCGAAAAAACAGGATTTTGAACATTCTTCTGTTTAAACAAAAGCTTTCTAAAACTTTTTACTGCACTTTTTGAAATATTTCCAACAAGTTTCAGCAAAAGAATTGCTATTGTAAGGCAGTTCCTTAGAAATTTTAGTGTAAATATTGTAACATTTCTAGTTTTACATTAGTATTAATCTTCCCTAGTGATGCAAATAGTTGTCATTTAGCAAAACGCACGTCGAGTATTATTACTATTATTACAAACGCGAGCAGACCTACAGGATTCGCAGCACTCAGGCCTGTCTGCCCATTGTGCATTCGCGACGTGTCAGACTCCGTAGATGAGATCAGTACTCTCCACAAAGGATAG
Source organism: Stenurella melanura (assembly GCA_963583905.1). Taxonomy (NCBI): domain Eukaryota; kingdom Metazoa; phylum Arthropoda; class Insecta; order Coleoptera; family Cerambycidae; genus Stenurella; species Stenurella melanura. Next base: position 10,913,166 of record OY757317.1, read on the forward strand.
CAGTCTGATCCAGGGTTGATCCCGTAGTTCCTTCGGCTGTAGAATCTAAAGGTGCGCAACTGCATAGAATATGAGTGATAGTTTCATCCCTCACTCCACACATCCGACAAATAGGGTTGTTTTTCAACCCCATTGTATGAAGAAATTTATTCAGAGGACAGTGTCTTGTTAACAAGCCTACGATCCGTCTTATTTTTTCTCGTGCCCAAGCAGCCACATAATGGTATAGTCAGCCGAGGGCCCCTTTATATGGAGCTTCGATTGCTTTATTCCAGGGTCCTTAGTCCAATAGTTGTTGAACCTTGTAGAAGTTGTTGCACTTTCTCCAGCCAACCGGTCTGCATCCTCATATCCCTCCACACTACTGTGACCGGGCACCCATATGAGTTTGACAGAGTTGTGTTCACACAGTTCTGTCAAAATATTTCGACAGTTTAAGACCAGCCTTCAGGTCACCCCGTTTAACACAAAAGCCCTCAAGGCTGCCTGGCTGTTGCAGCATATGTAAACATGTTTGTTAACGAAACCTCTTCTAAGATTTTCGCTTGCACAGATCAATATGGCGTGTATTTCTGCTTGGGATACACTGAGTCACTGGGATTCTTTTCAAGTGGCACGAGCCCTTGGTCTGCATCCGTTTTTTCTTTACAGAACCCACATAGTTCTTTGTTCACCGTGGGGCGCAATCATCCCCTTTAGTAACATGTAAAGGGCACGTCAACATATTCCGACAGTTTAAGGCCAGCCTTCAGGTCACCCCGTTTAACACAAAAGACCTCAAGGCTGCCTGGCTGTTGCAGCATATGTAAACATGTTTGTTAACGAAACCTCTTCTAAGATTTTCGCTTGCACAGATCAATATGGCGTGTACTTCTGCTTGGAATACACTGAGTCACTGGGATTCTTTCCAAGTGGCACGAGCCCTTGGTTTGCATCCGTTTTTTCTTTACACAACCCACATAGCTCTTTGTTCCACCGTGGGGCGCAATCATCCCCTTTAGTAACATGTAAAGGGCACGTCAACATATTCCGACAGTTTAAGGCCAGCCTTCAGGTCACCCCGTTTAACACAAAAGCCCTCAAGGCTGCCTGGCTGTTGCAGCATATGTAAACATGTTTGTTAACGAAACCTCTTCTAAGATTTTCGCTTGCACAGATCAATATGGCAATATGGAATACACTGAGTCACTGGGATTCTTTCCAAGTGGCACGAGCCCTTGGTTTGCATCCGTTTTTTCTTTACACAACTCACATAGTTCTTTGTTCCACCGTGGGGCGCAATCATCCCCTTTAGTAACATGTAAAGGGCACGTCAACATATTCCGACAGTTTAAGGCCAGCCTTCAGGTAACCCCGTTTAACACAAAAACCCTCAAGGCTGCCTGGCTGTTGCAGCATATGTAAACATGTTTGTTAACGAAACCTCTTCTAAGATTTTCGCTTGCACAGATCAATATGGCGTGTACTTCTGCTTGGAATACACTGAGTTACTGGGATTCTTTCCAAGTGGCACGAGCCCTTGCTTTGCATCCGTTTTTTCTTTACACAACCCACATAGTTCTTTGTTCCACCGTGGGACGCAATCATCCCTTTTAGTTACATGTAAAGGGCACGTCAAGTATTAGTATTCAGTGTAATGTTCAGGTGCTGAGCTTGTGGAACTTACTTCAGAGGCATAAGTCTATTAAGCAAAGTGCACTTATCTTTGGATAAACCAGCAGCTTCCAAAGTTTAACAAACTTGTTATAGATCACACGGTATACAAAATTGTAATTACAGAAACTGTGCATTTTTACATTAAGTACAAATAACTCATATGCACGTAGAGTAAAAACGGCTAACAAACTGCTTGTTATAAAATGCACCGAAATGTGAAATGTTTAAAACAATTCAAATTCGTCATAGTCGCAAACAGTTTTGAAAATTTGGAATTTCTGCGGCACTGGAATGTCATAAAAGGTATATTAAGGCAATACTCGCAAAGGCGTTAAATTGACAAATTTTCCCAACGGGTATTGAGAAATCATGGATTAAACATAGGAGCTTTTAAACACATCTGGATAAAGATGAGCTTTATATTTATGGAAAACTTATATATAATATTACTTTATATTAACATGAGAAATGTATCTGATATATTATTTCCATTAAAGCAACACACCGTAGGCGTAGCAGTACTTTAGTATCTATAGAATTAGACACACTTTTAAATTAAGTTTAATGTCATTCGTCTTCAGATGCTAACAAAAGGATTGGCGAAACCCGTGAATGTTGTGTTGAGTATTTTTACTCTCTTGACGAGTAATACTCTAGAGGTGAAACAGAGAGTTCTAGGGGGATCGATACCTGGGCCCTTACTATTTACACTTTTTGGGAACGATTTACTTATATACCTAAATAAAATAGCTAATGTTATAATTTGTTATGCTGATGATACTAACATTCTTACAGTTGAATATAATTTAGATAGTTTAAGACTTACCACTGAAAAAGTATATATGGACAAGCAAAAATAAATTGTAGTTAAACAAAAATAAGACCACTTCAATAGTATTTAGCTTAAAGAGAAAGCCTGATAAATTGCATTTTTCTAACTATATTCAAATATTTCCTACAGAATACATTAAAATGTAAGGCATTACTGTAGATATGCATCTACAGTGGAATCAATATTTAGAAATGCTATGTTCGAAATTAAGAACCAGTTGTTTTGGACTAAAATTTATATACAATCATTGCAGTGCGGAAATTCACCAACTCTTTACTATGCCAACTTTCATTCAAGTTTAAAATATGGCATGAATAATTGGGGAAATAATTCTCAAGTAAATAGGTTGTATTACAGAAACATGCAGTACTCATAATTGCGGGATTAAAAAGTTTAGAAACTTGCAGAAACACCTTCAAAAATCCTTACTTGCGGGTACTTAAATATTGGAGATCTGTACATACGTGTTCAGAAAGTCTATATATTTAAACAATCAAATAAGTCAGGGGTGTTGAACGCGGCATTAAGAGCAAATGCATACTAGTTCCTTTCGAACAACAATGTATCAAAAAAGTTTTATGAAAAATGACTGTAAGTGTTTCAATTTTTTAAGCAATGAAATTAGATCATCCTCAATTATTAAGATTTTCAGAGAAAAACTAAAACATTTAGTAAATAAAGTTTGCTATACCCTGGATGAGTTTGTTTAATATAGATCTTTTTAAATCCTTTTACTCTAGATGTTTTATATTATTATATCATATTTAAAGCCCCCACCCGCATAGGTGCCAAAATATTTAATTACCTATTAAATGATATAAAATCAATAGACAAGAAAAATATATTCAAAAAAAAACTTAAGCTGTTCTTGCTTGATAAATGCCTATGCAACACCACGGAATATTTTAGCTGATACACTACTCCACTTACTTTGTTTAATTTAATTTCTATGACATATAAATGTGCATAGGCTATGTAATCTACTCATATTTCTGTATATCTGCCTTTGTTTGTTTTCGTTTTAATGGCAAGCTTAAAACTGTGCCTTTTCTTATACACATATTTGCCTTTAAGAATAAATACACTCGAATCTGAACTTAAATTGACTATTCTGCATCAGAATTTATTTTTATATACAACGTTAAGTCTAATCAACAAATTAACATGTATTTATAAACTTTGTTTACTAAACTTTTAATTTCCGAATTTTACATTGTTCGTCTCTCCCCAGTGTTTTGTCTTATACAATTGTGTGTTTTAGTGTATAATACTATATTGGCCATCAGTATAAGTTTTTTTTATATTATGTATGTAAAATTGTGCCTAAATGACCTGTCCTATATCATGTACATGATCAACCAATAAATATTTGAATTTGAATTTGAATTTGAATTTGAATTTGAATTTGAATTTGAGTTTGAGTTTGAGTTTGAGTTTGAGTTTGAATTTGAATTTGAATTTGAATTTGAATTTGAATTTGAATTTGAATTTGAATTTGAATTTGAATTTGAATTTGAATTTGAATTTGAATTTGAATTTGAATTTGAATTTGAATTTGAATTTGAATTTGAATTTGAATTTGAATTTGAATTTGAATTTGAATTTGAATTTGAATTTGAATTTGAATTTGAATTTGAATTTGAATTTGAATTTGAATTTGAATTTGAATTTGAATTTGAATTTGAATTTGAATTTGAATTTGAATTTGAATTTGAATTTGAATTTGAATTTGAATTTGAATTTGAATTTGAATTTGAATTTGAATTTGAATTTGAATTTGAATTTGAATTTGAATTTGAATTTGAATTTGAATTTGAATTTGAATTTGAATTTGAATTTGAATTTGAATTTGAATTTGAATTTGAATTTGAATTTGAATTTGAATTTGAATTTGAATTTGAATTTGAATTTGAATTTGAATTTGAATTTGAATTTGAATTTGAATTTGAATTTGAATTTGAATTTGAATTTGAATTTGAATTTGAATTTGAATTTGAATTTGAATTTGAATTTGAATTTGAATTTGAATTTGAATTTGAATTTGAATTTGAATTTGAATTTGAATTTGAATTTGAATTTGAATTTGAATTTGAATTTGAATTTGAATTTGAATTTGAATTTGAATTTGAATTTGAATTTGAATTTGAATTTGAATTTGAATTTGAATTTGAATTTGAATTTGAATTTGAATTTGAATTTGAATTTGAATTTGAATTTGAATTTGAATTTGAATTTGAATTTGAATTTGAATTTGAATTTGAATTTGAATTTGAATTTGAATTTGAATTTGAATTTGAATTTGAATTTGAATTTGAATTTGAATTTGAATTTGAATTTGAATTTGAATTTGAATTTGAATTTGAATTTGAATTTGAATTTGAATTTGAATTTGAATTTGAATTTGAATTTGAATTTGAATTTGAATTTGAATTTGAATTATAATTTATGCTTCCTTTTCTAAGTGTCTCTAATTTTGCTTGGTGGCGATTGTAATATTTATTACAGTTTTTATGTCTGTTTATATTTATGTTTATATTTGCACTCTAGTTTATGTCCGTACTTTACATTTTGTTGCATATATACATTTTAAATGTGGAAATAAAGTATTATTATTATTAAACATTTTTTAAATTTCTGTAATTATACCGGGTGAGTCACGAATTGCGCTCGCCCCGATATTTCCTAAAATATTTGAAATAGAAAATTTAAATTTGGAGGCCTTATTACACGACTAAAATGCCATCTTTTCAGTAAAGAATCAAGTTTGGTGCACATCCGGTTTGACCGGAAATGCCCACAACTTTCGATTTTTAAATGGAACACCCTATATATTTTTACATTTTTGGAATCTAGAGGAAATTTTGAATACAATACATCCATTTTGGTCACTTTTTGATAAATATTAAAAATTTTATTAAAAAATCTATTTCTGAATCCAGAGTGCTGTGGTGCCCAAAATATATTTTAGTTTGTGTGCTACGTTACTATAAAAATAAAAAGAGCAATATGATTGCATTACTTAATTCTCTAGAGGCGTTTAAAATTTTTAAATGTGATTTTTACCCACTAACTCGGTTTTTTTAAATGGGAATTTAATCATTCACCAACATTTTTAAATACCTCATTTTCATACGAATCTAATAATACCAAAATTTTGAAAATCCGCTCAGAAATATTTGAGATTTCAGCCAAAATACAATGCAACCAAGCTTTTAGAAACATGCGGCTAATAGATAATTGATTAGTGGGCTTTGGGAACTAAAATGGCACATTTCTGTGTAAATCTGGTAACCTAATAACATTGGAAAAATCATAGTAGCCATTGAATGTAATAAAACAATATGAGCTGTCAGACAGACTCGTGTAGTTATAGGCAATCTTGAGCTATCAAACATTTAATAATTGTGAGCGCAAAGAACGTTACAATTAAGTTTAGCATAGGTATGTGGAGGTAAACACAATTACATCCACAAGGACATTTGCAATAGAATGCGACATCAGTTCGGTTTTCAGAGTTTTATTTAAATGAACATAAATATCGGGCCTATAAATAAATAAAAATCAATTCCGTTTGAACAATTAAACTTAAACTAGGTAACAGTAGGTATCTTTAAAATAATTAATATAATTAAACGATAAATTGACATTCATAGATATTGTTCAAAATGTCCACCATTTTTTCTATACACAATTCGGCTCTGCTTGAATGGCCCTACGCAATTCAGCCGCCGCTATTTCATTAAGAGCCCGTACAACTTTATTTTGCAGCTCTTCACGGGTATTTGAAGAAGTTCTATAAACTTTATTTTTGAGAGTGCCCCATACATAATAGTCGAGGGGTGTTAAGTCAGGTGACCTAGGAGGCCACCTGATTTGACCTTGATTTGCTATAAGGCGTTCACCATGCAAGTTGTTTAAATATTCCATCACTCTTCTGGAATTATGTGGGGGAGCACCATCTTGTTGGAAAAACAGATTTTGTAAATAGGCAAGAGGAAGTAAGTCAAGAAATTCTGCTGTCTGGTTTTGTAAAAAGAATAAATATCGTTCGCCAGTAAGTGTTCCATCAAAAAATATGGGTCCAATTATTCGATCTCCAAGTACTCCAAGCCAACAGTTAAACCCAAATCTTTCCTGAATATTCCCCCGCCCTACCAATCTCGGATTTTCTTGAGCCCAGTACCTAGTATTATTTCTGTTACACATACCTTGGTTCGTAAATCTACTTTCATCTGAATATAAAATATAAAAAGGAAAACCTGGGTTTTGTTGTACTGCATTTAAGAACCAGTTGCAATATACTAGCCTCCTGTCGTTATCATCTCCATAAAGATGTTGGTGTATTTGGTATTTATAAGACCGAAACTTATGTTTCTTTAAAATTCTGCAAACCAAACACTGACTAATGTCGCATTCCATTGACAATTCCCTTGTTGATGTTGTTGGGTGTACCATCACAAATCCTAATACATCAATTTCTTTGTCCTCACTTACAATAAATGTTTGATGGTCATCTTGTTGATTGGGTTCGTTTCTTAATTCTTGTTCCACTCTGGCAAACAAGAGTCTGCTTGGATGACGTCTGTTGGGATATCGTTGCTGATACAGTTTTGCAGCTGCAGTTGAATTTTTGAAACGCTCTCCATATATCAGTAACATATCGACCTTTTCATTTATACTAAAATTATTCATTTTCTTTAATTTTTACTCAAAGAGATTTCCGCAACGCTTTATTTTGTATCTGTCTGACAGCTGATATTGTTTTATTACATTCAATGGCTACTATGATTTTTCCATTGTTATTAGGTTACCAGATTTACACAGAAATGTGCCATTTTAGTTTCCAAAGCCCACTAATCTATTATCTATTAGCCGCATGTTTCAAAAAGCTTGGTTGCATTGTATTTTGGCTGAAATCTCAAATATTTCTGAGCGGATTTTCAAAATTTTGGTATCACTAAATTCGTATGAAAATGAGGTATTTAAAAATGTTGGTGAACGATTAAATTCCCATTAAAAAAACCGAGTTAGTGGGTAAAAATCACATTTAAAAATTTTAAACGCCTCTAGAGAATTAATTAACGCAATCATATTGCTCTTTTTATTTTTATAGTAACATAGCACACAAACTAAAATATATTTTGGGCACCACAGCACTCTGGATTTAGAAATAGATTTTTTAATAAAATTTTTAATGTTTATCAAAAAGTGACCAAAGTGGATGCATTATATTCAAAATTTCCTCTAGATTCCAAAAACGTAGAAATATATAGGGTGTTCCATTTAAAAATCGAAAGTTGTGGGCATTTCCGGTCAAACCGGATATGCACCAAACTTGATTTTTTATTGAAAAGATGGCATTTTAGTCGAGTAATAAGGCCTCCAAGTTTCAATTTTCTATTCCAAATATTTTAGGAAATATCGGGGCGAGCGCAATTCGTGATTCACCCGGTATAGCCTATCTACCATAGTCACTAAAATGCTTTTGTTACAATTAAACAACTGATTCTCTAGATTTAGTATTGACTGTGACTGTTTTGATATACTTTATCGATGAGTTATCTCTTCGCTTTCCAATGAAACTTTTGCTCCATTAACAAGTAACTTGAATTATTAATGATCTTATAATTCTGTAGAGTTAATGGATTTTAGAATCAACTCGTCTAGTGAGAATTATACTGTGGCGTGGTATACACAGATAACGTAGCGAAAATTATAAGTTTTCAGATTATAAGAAGACGGTTAAAAGTGAATTATTATTTGTTTGCTTATAATCATAATGAAACAAATTCTTTATAGGATTTTGGAAACAGCAGAAAAAATTATCTATGAGAACTAAAATTAAGAACTATCTGTAGAAATATTAATGAAATCTTTGCATTATTTCGATAACCTGAGTTCTGGTTATGCTAGCAATTAGAATACTAAAATGAATTTGTCTATTTCTGAAACTGTAATATCCACTGTTATATATACATGTATTTATTGGGCTTTCCCGTAAATAAATAAGTAAATAAATAAATTTCTTATTTGACAATTCTCATTGTAACACTAGTATCCCTACGGTTATGTAGTTTAAACTAGTATCTACATAACCCCTTACGGTCATGAAGATTCGATTAAAAATGAGAACAAAGGTTTAAACTGAATTTATTTACCTACCTTATCTTAAAAAATTTTCATTCTAATGGATTACATTTTTATGAAATCTATCATTCTGTTTCTTTTAAATGCTTAGCCTTTGAAACGCTTTTCGCCTTTATTCTGGAGCTTATCAAAAAGACATAAAGACACGCATAAAGATGTTTCATGCAAAAACCAAGACAACTTCCACAAATACGAAGTAATAAGACATTATATTTGACACTGACTGATTAAAAAAACAGATCTTCAGCTATCTATTACCTAACTAGTATTCGAGCCTATTCTTAATAGGATTTTGCAAATAGCAAAAAAAAACGATATATGATAGATTGTTTTTTCTGCCGTTTGCAAAATCCTATAAAGAATATATTTCATTATACTCCGGGAAAATTAGGAAAACGTTGCGGAATGTTTTGGTACTAGCTACAAATTGGTTATCCCCTACTGAATTTCCTCAGAAATCCGAGAAAAATAGGCTTCAATTGTTATTTAACTTTTTTTAAATCATTTTGCAACTTAGTTTTTTGCTTATATCTTCGCTTGTAAAGATCGTAGAAAGACGTTTGACCCCTCATCTTGAACTTCCATATAGGGTACGTCTACGTAAAGAATGATTTTCAATTGTTAATAACATTCTATAGCAAATAACAGAAAAATTTTAATTTCTCGATCCTCGAACTTTGAAGTAGTGCAGAAGCAAATGTAAAAGCCGTATGTTAACGATATCATAAGAAATAGTACATTTTTACCCTTAAAAGAATGACATTTGTTTCGTTGCAAAATATTATTGTTACTGAGACTGTTTTAACAGAATATCACATTAACATTTTATAATCCTGCTTGAGTTCATACATTCTACTTGACGTATATTTTCATAATCAAAAAGAACATTGTAAGAAAATTTAAATTTTCGACTTTTTTTCGCTAAAAACAATTTTGCAACTTAAATAAATGTAAATATCTCGGTGGATTTTGCATAAAATTTATTGCAACCAACGCATTTGAATTGTCATAAGAAACACGGACTTTAAAAAAAATTGTTCTACGATGCTCTGAAGTCGAGATACGAACAAATTTTATGCCAATTCCACCGAGATATTTACATTTGTTTAATTTGCAAAATTGATTTCTTTGCGAAGAAAAGTCGAAAATTAAAATTTTTTTGCAATATTTTTTTGATTATGAAAATATGTCAAATAGAATGTATAAACCCAATCAACATTGTAAAATATTAACTTGATTTTTTGTTATAACTGTCTCAGTTTAAAAAAAAATAATTCCAAAAAAAGTAATTAATATTTTGCAACGGAACAAACCGCATTTTTTAAAGGTTAAAAAGATGTAGGTACTATTTCTTATAATATCGTTAACTTACGGATTTTGCATTTGCTTCTCCATTACTTCAAAGTTCGAAGAACGCTTAAAATGTTATTAACAATTGAAATTTCGTTCATTATGTAGACGTGTCTTACAGGAGAGTTCAAGACGAAGAAATTGACGTCTTTCTACGACCTTTACAAGCGAAGATATAAGCAAAAAATTAAGTTGCAAAATTAATTTTTTTTTAAGTTAAATAACAATTGAAGCCGCCGTTTTGTGTGGTCAACTCTATTTTTTCGGATTCCTAAGAAAATTCTGTAGGGGTAGGCCAATGTTCAGCTAGTCCCAATACTTTCCTGGAAATCGTAATTTCTTGGAACTATTATAAGAAGACGTATAATGATCTCACTTCGGGCTAATTCTATAGACATTTTAAATTTAAATATTTTTAGATTTTTAGATTAAATATGCAATTTTAAAACGGAATAAGGAGTGCTTTTTCCAGTGGGTGTGAGTTTCACCCTAACATAGGGGTTTCGAAAAAAAAGTGACTATTGAAACGAGTAGATTGTCGATTTTTCTACCCCAAGAAAACTCCCTAAACGTCACATTTGCTTTAATACCCACCGAGTTACAGGGGGTTGAAAAGAGGATTTTTAAGCAAAAAATCGGTAAAAGTATTTACACAGAACTACCCTCTTTATTTGTGCGCGGGTCGCTCTAAAAAATTAATAATTACGAAATGACATTGAAAATAATAATCGGAATATAGTTATCACTATTATTACAAAGAAGACCTGGTAAGTTCTCGTCAAAAAAATATACAGAGTACTCATCCAACAGCAAAAGTTCAATACTAAATAACAGGACCTAAATATAGAAGGCTTGCGCAAATACCTTTATAAATGTCCACCATGAATTATTTCTTGGGATGACCACCCTGTATATTTTTCAATAAAACATAATAGGATATGACAAACATTATTGTCATCTGACACATTTTCAATTCCACATTCACGTAGTGGAGTGGAAGCATAGTGGTGGTTAAAAAATTTCATTTTTTTTAAATTTTTCAAAAATGTTGGTAAAAAAATTTTCATAATTTTTTTCTTCTCAAATATATTTAGAATGTCATGAAACGTGGAAATTTCAAATTTGTGCAAAAAGAAATTTTTTCCATCTATTCTAGTGGAAAAATATTTTTCCAAGATGGTAAAAAACATTTTTATTTCCGGAATAGGTTTGAATGTCATGAAACGTGGAAATATTAATTTTGAGCAGAAACAAATTTTTCATCTATTCTATAGTAGATAAATAGATTAAAGCTTTTTTCAAAAATTTTTTTAAATTTTTCAAAAATATTTTTAAATTTGTGTTTGTTGAAATAGGTTTTGAATGCCATTGAAACGTGAAAATTTTAAATTTGTACAAAGAAAAAAATTTTTGATCTATTTTAGTGGTAAATTTTTTTCAAAAATTGTAAAAGAATTTTCTAATTTTTTTTTGTTAAATAGATTTAGAACGCTATGAACGTGAAAATTTCAAATCTGAAAAAAGAAAAAAAAAATTCCATCTATTTTAGTGACAAAAAAATTTTCAAAAATGTTGGTAAAAAAAATTTTCAGCTTAGAATGCCATGAAACGTGGAAATTTTAAATTTGAAGAAAGAAAAAATTTTTTTCATCTATTTTAGTACATAGGTACCTAGTAAACAAATTTTCAAAAATGTTTAAAAAAATTTCAATTTTTTTTTTAATTGGGCTTAGAATGCCATGAAACGTGGAAATTTTAAATTTGAAAGAAAAAAAATGTTTTCATCTATTTTAGTAGTAAAAAATCGGTAAAGTTATTTACACAGAACTTCCCTCGTTATTTGTGCATGACAGTCACTCAAAAAATTATTAATTACGAAATGGCATTGGGAATAATAATCGGAATATAATTATTGGTATTATTACAAAGAAAACCTGATAACTTTTGGTCAAAAAAATATACAGAGTGTTCATCCAACAGCAAAAGTTCAATATACTAAATAACAGGTGCCAAATATGGAAGGCTTGCGCAAATGCCTTTATAAATGTCCACCATGACTCAATTATTTCTTGGGATGCCATTATTCAATAAAAGTATATAATAGGATATGCCAAATATTATTGCCATCTCTCACATTCTCAATCCCACATTCACGTAATGGAGTGGAAGTATAGTGGTGATTAAAATATAGAACAAATTTTCAAAAATGTTTGCTGTCTATTCTAGTGTTAAATTTTTTTCCAAATTGGTGAAAATATGTTGCAAATTTTTTTTTTCTTAAGTAGGTTTAGAATGTTATGAAACGTGGAAATTTTAAATTTGAGCAAAAACAATATTTCGTCTATTCGACCTAATGGTGATAAATAGATTACATAAACATGTTTTCATTTTTTTTTAAATTTTTCTAAAACATTTTTAAATTTGTTTAAATAAATTTGGAATGCCATGGAAACGTGGAAATTTTAAATCTGAAAAAAAATTCCATCTATTTGTGGTAAAATTTTTTCAAAAATTTTTAATTTTGTTTTATTTTTCTTTAAATAGATTTAGAACGCTATGAAACGTGGAAATTTTAAATTTTGAGAAAAAAAAAATTCATCTATTTTGGTGGTAAAAATTTTTTCAATAATGTTGGTAAAAAATTTTCAAAAATTTTTTTTTCCTTTTAAATAGGTTTAGAATGCCACGAAACGTGGAAATTTTAAATTTGAACAAAGAAAAAATTTTTTTTTAGTGGTAAAAATTTTTTCAAAAATTTTTTTTTTCCTGAAATAGGTTTAGCGCGTCATGAAACGTGGAAATTTTAAATTTGAGCAAAAACAAATTTTTTTCACCATTTGTTCCGTTTAGACGGTCCACTCTGTACATTTTTCAGTGAAAATTCTACCAGTTCTTCGCTGACAGTAGGGTTAACTACCTACCAAATTTGACTGCTTTCCGTCAAGTAGTTGTTTAGTTAATGCACCAACAGACAGACAGACAGACAGACAGACAGACAGACAGACAGACAGACAGACAGACAGACAGACAGACAGACAGACAGACAGACAGACAGACAGACAGACAGACAGACAGACAGACAGACAGACAGACAGACAGACAGACAGACAGACAGACAGACAGACAGACAGACAGACAGACAGACAGACAGACAGACAGACAGACAGACAGACAGACAGACAGACAGACAGACAGACAGACAGACAGACAGACAGACAGACAGACAGACAGACAGACAGACAGACAGACAGACAGACAGACAGACAGACAGACAGACAGACAGACAGACAGACAGACAGACAGACAGACAGACAGACAGACAGACAGACAGACAGACAGACAGACAGACAGACAGACAGACAGACAGACAGACAGACAGACAGACAGACAGACAGACAGACAGACAGACAGACAGACAGACAGACAGACAGACAGACAGACAGACAGACAGACAGACAGACAGACAGACAGACAGACAGACAGACAGACAGACAGACAGACAGACAGACAGACAGACAGACAGACAGACAGACAGACAGACAGACAGACAGACAGACAGACAGACAGACAGACAGACAGACAGACAGACAGACAGACAGACAGACAGACAGACAGACAGACAGACAGACAGACAGACAGACAGACAGACAGACAGACAGACAGACAGACAGACAGACAGACAGACAGACAGACAGACAGACAGACAGACAGACAGACAGACAGACAGACAGACAGACAGACAGACAGACAGACAGACAGACAGACAGACAGACAGACAGACAGACAGACAGACAGACAGACAGACAGACAGACAGACAGACAGACAGACAGACAGACAGACAGACAGACAGACAGACAGACAGACAGACAGACAGACAGACAGACAGACAGACAGACAGACAGACAGACAGACAGACAGACAGACAGACAGACAGACAGACAGACAGACAGACAGACAGACAGACAGACAGACAGACGGAATTGAAAAACCTATATTTTCGGAATCTATGTGTTCTGAAACGTCAGAATCCGAAAAAATCTCGGAGGGTGATTTTTTCTCGAATACAATACTTCCCTTCGGTATGCGAGGGAAGTAAAAATTTTTCAAAAATCGTGAAAAAAATTTTCATTTTTTTTTTTTTAAATAGTTTCATGACGCGCTACGTCATGAAACGTGGAAATTTTAAATTTGAGCGAAAAAAAATTTGTTTCACTATTTATTCCGTTTAGACGGTCCACCCTGTATATTTTCCAGTGAAAATTTTACCATTTCTTCGATGTCAGTAGGGTCAACTACCTACCAAATTTGACTGCAATCCGTCCAGTAGTTTTTTAGTTAATGCACCAACAGACAGACAGATAGACTGACTGACTGACTGACGGAATTGAAAAACCTATATTTTCGTAATCTACGTGTTCTGAAACGTCAGAATCCGAAAAAATCTCGGAGGGTGATTTTTTCTCGAATACAATACTTCCCTTCGGTGTGCGAGGGAAGTAAAAACACCAGTTTTTCAAAGGTTTCAAGCAAATTACTCAAAGAGGATCACACGAGGGATCACATTTTCAAAAACGTTTGCCATGACAAAAAAGTTAGATTGTGAAATAACAAGTACTCTTGTTATTTCACAAGTTATCTATGAAATAGACATCGTTGCCTAGATACAATAAATATTATGTGCATTTGAACGTAACCCTGAAAAGGTCACGCTCTTCAAACAGTCATAACTATGGTTTAAAAAACCTTTATACATATGCCTCCAACCAAATTACAGCAGTAGCTTAAAATTGCTTTTTGGCAAATTTGATATCTGCAAAAGGGTGCCCATTTTTTGGTTCCAGTAAATTCCAAATTGAAAAAAAAATCAAATCATGTTTTTTGTTAGTCCTAATAGTAGACCGGATCTGACAGGAAAAATAGGCGCAAGCCAACACAAAATTTATAGAGAATTTGAAAAGACGTATTAATTAGATCTCGAGTTATGGGCAAATGATGAATTCGAGGAAAAAGTATTTTTGCCGGTGGTTTCAAGAGTTAAACCGTTGATTTCTCCAGGAAAGGACGATAGGTAGTTGACATTTTTAGTGGATATAGGGAAAATATAAAGCTTAATTTTGCTCAAGGTGGGAAATTGGTGTGGGAATTATAAAGGGGGGGAGAGAGGGAGGCGATCATATTTTCGAAGCTACGTAACTTCGCCCAAAATCTCGACATGTTGATGGGTCTTTGCTCATTATACGTATAATTCCATCGACTTCCATAGCTAAATGCACAAAGCCTGCAAAAACTACTTTTTTGAGTCAACGTTTGTCCAAAAATATTAATTAGATCTTGAGTTATCGGTAATTGAAGAAATCGCGGAAAAAGTCCTTTTGGCGGTGTAAACTGTTGATTTCTCCAGGAAAGAGGCTTGATAGGGACCTGAAATTTTTGGTGGATATAGGGGAAATATAAAGCTTAATTCTGCTTAAGGTGGCAAGTTGCTGTGGGGATTAGGAAGGGGGGAGAGAGGGAGACGATTATATTTTCGAAGCTACGTAACTTCGTCCAAAAACTCGACAAGTTGATGGGTCTTTGCTCATTCTACGTATAATTCCATTGACTTCAATAGCTAAAAGCACAAAGTTTACAAAAACTACTTTTTTCAGTCAACGTTTCTCCGAAAATATTAATTAGATCTTGAGTTATGGGTATTTGAAGAAATCGCGGAAAAAGTCCTTTTGCTGGTGTAAACTGTTGATTTCTCCAGGAAATAGGCTTGATAGGGACCTGACATTTTTGGTGGATATAGGGAGAGTACAAAGCTTAATTCTGCTCAAGGTGGGAAGTTGGTGTGGGAATTAGAAAGGGGGAAGAAAGGGAGGCTATCATATTTTCGAAGCTACGTACTTCGCCCAAAATCTCGACAAGTTGATGGCTCTTTGCTCATTGTATGTATAATTCCATCGACTTCCATAGCTAAAAGCACAAAGTCTGCAAAAACTACTTTTTTGAGTTAACGTTTGTCCAAAAATATTAATTAGATCTTGAGTTATCGGCAATTGAAGAAATCGCGGAAAAGTCCTTTTGCCGGTGTAAACTGTTGATTTCTCCAGGAAATACGCTTGATAGGGACCTGACATTTTTGGTAGATATAGGGAGAGTATAAAGCTTAATTCTGCTTAAGGTGGGAAGTTGGTGTGGGAATTAGGAAGCGGGGAGAGAGGGAGGCGATCATATTTTCGAAGCTACGTAACTTCGCCCAAAATCCCGACAAATTGATGGCTCTTTGCTCATTGTATATATAATCCCATCGACTTCCATAGCTAAAAGCACAAAGTCTGCAAAAACTACTTTTTTGAGTCAACGTTTGTCCAATCTCCCTTTTAACACAAGTTGAATAGAGTTGAACTTGAAAATGAGCATAGTCCGAAGTCGATAACTCTTTTTGTTCTCCCTCCACAGACGCAAGAGCGTTATCACCTCTAACTCTCGTCCTGGTCATCCTCTTGCCATGATTGTTTTTGCAAATTAAAGAGAGAAAAAAGTTCCTCCATGTGCAAAAAATATATTTGAATATAACCTTTTTTTCCTGCAAAAAACACAACTTGAAAAAAATGCAATATCGTTTCTCGGGTGTAGCTTCGCATTTTTTTTTTTTCAAAAATCAAAAACCGCTTTAGCTATGTAGTTGATGGAATTATACATACAATGAGCAAAGGCCCATCAACTTGTCGAGATTTTGGGCGAAGTTACGTAGCTTCGAAAAATTTTATCATCTCCCTCTCTCACCACCTCCCTAATTCCCCCACCCACTTCTCACCTTCAGCAGAATTAGGCTTTACACTTTCCCTACATCCACCAAAAAGTTTAGGTACCTATCATCTTTTTTTCTTGGAGAAATCAACGGTTTAACACTTGAAACCAGCGGCAAAAATAATTTTTCCTCGAATTTTTCAATTGCACATAACACATAACCATTTTTTTCATAGAAGCATTATTTTCCGAGTTATCGCTGAAAACGTAGTTTTTGCAGGCTTTGTGTGCAAATATCTCCCCCCCCCCCAGATCTCGACTATGAATTTTGTGATATTTACAGAATAATATTATGTCATATACTTAAATAATGACAAAAGAATTCCATTGTTGGCTACAAAATCCAGATCCGTTCTACTATTAGTGCAGGCAATGAAGGCAACAGTTTGTAAAATCCTCGCAAAAATTAATAAAAGGATCATTTCCGGAATTTAAGTAGGTAATAACCTGTAGAATGGAATGATGCATTCTTTGCAATTTCAAGTTCCGGGAAAATTTAAACAAATTTGGAAAACTGTTTGATTTTCGGTTTCTTTGCTCTAGCGGCCGAAATGAAAATACAGAAAAAAAAAATCAGCGCAATTTGTCTCCTCTCTTTCTCTATAAAAATGGTCTTTACCAATTTTTGTCTTACTTAAGCCGTTTAGGAGATAAATTCAGTTTTCCACTTATAGTTTTGAGCCGCTCCGAAATGCACGGAAAATGAGAATTCTCTGGGAGTTTCGTACGACCGGACACATCGATCGATAATTCTTACTATTCAGAGCCGCTAAAAAAATGAAAACAACATAAAATGTAGAGAAAAGTCTCAGCTTTAATGTGGAACTAATCACAAAATTCATACCAATTTTTATCATAGAGAAAAAGTGTTAGAAAATGGCTTAGTAAGCTATATATAGTTGATTTATTCATATCTTTAAGTTTTATGCATTCTGCCTATTTCTTCCGTAGCAATGGGAGCTTTTTCACTACATGGATTCGATTCCTCGCACTTTTATCTACATTTCGTGAAAAATTTATTGAAGAATTTTAAGAAACAAATAAGTTGTATATGTTTTACTATATTATTGTGCATTTTCTGAACGTGTATGAATAATATAGACAAATACAAAAAGTGCTCCACCCATTTAAAACACTCAAAATCATTCGAAAGAATATGTTTTATTGTACTTATGATCCAAAATTTAAGACTGTGTTATTATTATTAATTAAGATATAGGGAATTGAACTCCAAAATTGAGGTGATTGATCGATGAGAAATATACCCTCTACTTTGATCGCAAGGCATATTTTTTCAACAAAAGTAATTGCAATAAAATGTTAATTGGATTAATATATCATTATATAAGAACATACCGGCAAAATTAATTATCATTCTAACGACTCCCGGCAAAGATATGAATAAATCTGTGGACCAACTGTACAAAGTTTACTAAGCCATCTTCTGACACTTTTTCTCTATGATAAAATTTTTTTATTTTTCTTGGCATTAAGGTTACATAACCTAGCCGTAAAGTATCTTAGCTGAATCTTACTGGAGACAAAGAGTTATGGCAATAAACTGAGGGAAATGCTACTTTTCCCTTTTTTTTTATAAAGATAATAGCTTAGGAGATAGAAGTGTTTGAATTTAACTTTTAACAGTTATCTTTTTTAAATTGATGGACTTAAGATGAATATAGAAACACTGACAATCTCTGTAATGTTTTGACCTGCCTAATCTTAAATAGAATTAAGAGATCTTCAAAACACTTTTTTTGGATGATTGTTAGTTTCATTTCAAATGAAATATGACCAAAATGAGGAGCGCGCGTGCCCCTCATTTTATCAAATTACGATATTGCTTGTTTGGTGGTGAAATCTCACAATATCTTCAATTGTAAAGGAATAATCGCCATTTTTATACTTTTTGGTATTCACCCACATTACACAAGTCGTTGGACATCACATGCATGTATGTATATGTGCAAATATGTACATTACAAGCTTATGTTCACTTGTAATTTTAAATGCAAAATAGGGGTATACTTTTATAACGGCCATATTGCGGGTGTAACATAAAATTTTTAACTTCTGGGTTCACATTTCACAATTTATGATGTAATCTCCGAATAAGAAACAGAATGTATTGTCTAAAAATGGCAAGTATGAACTTTCGATAAATACAAAATATTTCACTTACATTATTTCTCGAATTAATGTCTACCGGCTCCTTTAGAATTTTCCTGACACCTTCCGTGTCATTTTTTATTACAGCCTCATGAAGTAAAAGATCGTTTCTTTGAATTATGGCCCTTCTTTCTAATTCCTCAGGGGTCGATGTTGGAGACGGACATCCCATCCGATAAGGACAAACCTGTTCCGTTTGAGTTCCATTTCCACGGGACATGTTAAAAAATAACGACCTGGAAAGAAGTTCTCGTTAAGATTGAAAAATTATTATAATATTGTTAATTTTAACGATTTATGGATTATAAGAAATTTCTGAAGGAAATTACTATGTAATGATTATTTTGTAATAGTTTTAAAACCAACAAGTTCAAAGATGGACCTGAAATACGAATCTTACATGAAGAGGGCATCCTTCTTTAAAAAAAATCGGTAAAGGTATTTATACAGAACTTCCCTCTTCATTTATACCCGGCGATCACTCTAAATTATTAATTACGAAACCACATATGAGAATAATAATCGGAAGGTATTATTACAAAGAAAATCTGACAACTTTTGGTCAAAGAAATATACAGAGTGGTCATCCGATAGCAAAAATCCAGTAGTAAATAAAAAGTGCCAAATATGGAAGGCTTGCTTAAATACCTCTGTAAATTTACAACATTCTTGACTTATTTTCTAGGATGACCACCCTGTTTACTTTTCAATAAAGCTATAATAGATGTCTTCCTTGCCAAGGGCGTTAACTATATGTCAAATATGATTGCCACCTGTCATTTTTTCAGATAAATATCCACGCAGTGGAGTGGATGTATGTTGTGGTTAAAAAACATTCAATTTTCCTTTTTTTTAAATAGTCTTAGAATGTCATGAAACGTGGAAATTCTTTGACAAAATTTCCAAACGATTTTTCTTTTTGAATTTTTATTTTATTAAATGGATTTGGAATGTCACGAAACGCGAAATTTTTAAATCTGAGCCAAAAAAATTGTCCACCTTCTATTCTGGGTAGTAAGAAAAAATTTCAAAAAATGTTTCCATTTGATTTTTTTTTCTGAAATAGGTTTAGAATGTGATGAAACGTGGAAATTTAAAATTTGAGCCAAAAAAAATGCATATATTAAAAATAATTCGAAAAATTTTTGACAAAATTTTCAAATTTTTCTTTTTGAATTTTTTTTTAAATAGATTTAGAATGTCACAAAACATGGAAATTTTAAATTTGACCAAAAAAAATATTCCCGTCTTTCTACTGATGAAAAAATGTGAGCAAATAATTTTTTTTGCACCTTTTATTCTAAGTATTAGTAAGAAAAAATTTTAAAAAACGTTTCCTTTTGATTTTTTTTCCTGAAATAAGTTTAGAATGTGATGAAAGCTAGAAATTTTGAATTTGAGCAGAAGAAAATTTTAGCAAAAAAAAATTTTCATCTTTCTACTACTGATAAAAAATTTTCAAAAAGTTTTGTTACTTCCCTCGCATACCGAAGGGAAGTATTTTTTTACTTCCCTCGCATACCGAAGGGAAGTATTGCATTCGAGAAAAAATCACCCTCCGAGATTTTTTCGGATTCTGACGTTTCAGAACACGTAGATTACGAAAATATAGGTTTTTCAATTCCGTCAGTCTGTCTGTCTGTCTGTCTGTCTGTCTGTCTGTCTGTTGGTGCATTTACTAAAAAAACTACTTGAAGGATAGCAGTCAAATTTGGTAGATAGTTGACGCTACTGTCAGCGAAGACATGGTAGAAATTTCCCTGGAAAATATACAGGGTGGACCGTCTAAACGGAATAAATAGTGAAAAAAATTTTTTTTTGCTCAAATTTAAAATTTCCACGTTTCATGACGCGCTAAAAATATTTCAGAAAACAAAAATTTTTTCACCAACATTTTTGAAAAAATTTTTACCACTAAAATTTGAGAATTTTTTTCTTTCTTCAAATTTAAAATTTTCACGTTTCATGGCATTCTAAACGTATTTAAAAAAAAAAAAAAATTTGAACATTTTTTTACCAACATTTTTCAAAAAATTTTTACCACCGAAACAGGTGGAATTTTTTTTTGTTGAAATTTAAAATGTCCACATTTCCATGGCATTCTAGACGTATTAAAACAAATTTAAAAATGTTTCCGAAAAATTTTCTTGGAAAAATTTATGTATTCATCACTAAGTAGGTACTTACTATAGAATAGAAGAAAATATTTTGTTTGCTTAAATTTAAAATTTTCACGCTTCATGACATTCCAAACCTATTTCGGAAGAAAAAAAATTTTTAACATTTTTTTACCGTTTTGGAAAAAAAATTATCACTAGAATAGATGGATTTTTTTTTTTTGCTCAAATTTAAAATATACACGTTTCATGACATTCTAAACTTATTTCAAAAAAAAAAATTTGAAAATTTTTTTCACACATTTTTGAAAAATTTTGAACCACTAAAACAGATGGAAATTTTTTTTTCTTTGCTCAAATTTAAAATTTCCATGTTTCATGACATT
This sequence comes from Stenurella melanura, assembly GCA_963583905.1. Lineage (NCBI taxonomy): Eukaryota > Metazoa > Arthropoda > Insecta > Coleoptera > Cerambycidae > Stenurella > Stenurella melanura. Next base: position 10,934,619 of record OY757317.1, read on the forward strand.
CTGAACCTATTGCAGAAGAAAAAGGAGTGAACATTTTTATCCAACAGTTTTGAAAAATTTCAAAAAAAAATTAAATTTTTAAACACCACTATACTTCCACTTCACTGCGTGAATGTGGAACTGTCTAATGGCAATACTATTTGACATATGCTATTATACTTTTATTGGAAAATATACAGGGTATTCATCCCAAGAAATAATTTATGGGAGACCTGTTATTTAGTATTGAACTTTTGCTGTTCGATGAGCACTATTTTTTTGGCCAAAAGTTATCAGGATTTCTTTGTAATAATTACAATAACTATATTTCCATTATTATTCTCAATGTCATTTCGTGTTTAATATTTTTTTAGTGATCGCCATGCACAAACAACGAGGGAAGTTCTGTGTAAATACCTTTACCGATTTTTTCTTTCTGAAATAAGTTTAGAAAGTCATGAAACGTATAAAACTTATATTTGAGCGAAAAAGATTTTTTTTTCATTATCTATTCGATTTAGACAGTCCACCCTGTACATTTTCCAGTGAAAGTCCAACCATTTCTTCGCTGGTAGTAGTGTCAGCTACCTACCATATTTGACTATTATCCGTCAAGCAGTTTGTTAGATAATGCACCAACAGACAGACTGACGAAATTGAAAAACCTATATTTTCGTAATCTACATGATCTGAAACGTGAAAACATGAAAAAATCTCGGAGGGTGGTTTTCTCTCGAATACAATACTTCCCTTCGGTGTGTGAAGGAAATGAAAAGGGGATGGCAGCGCAGTTTTACACACTTTGTAGTAAATATCTTTTTAAATAGTAATTTTTACAACAAACGTAAATAGAGTTTTTTTTTGTAGGTATAAACATTATTTTTAATTTGGTCTTTATTTCTCTGTGATACAAATCGACTGATAAACCTATTCTTTTCACAAAATATTGAAAAAATCAAGTTATTTCGGTGAATCAACTAGATGTTGATGTTTCTAAAAGTATTATCCCGTTTAAAATAGCGAAAACATATTCGAAATATTCACATGGTACAGGGTAATAAGTCAAATTATAATGCCTCAATAACAGATAGAGATAGAAGGCAAAAGAACATTTGCGCGACAAGTAGTACGCATCACCTGCCCCGCACACTATGGGTCTGTTCCGAAAGGCCTTACTTTTATTTTTTGTTTTATTTTGCGTAAACGATTTTAACTTTATATATCGAGATATATTATTTTTTTGACAAATACCATATTGAATATGTTAATGCGAGCGCATTTGTTTAAAATTTATCGAGTTAATTTTTAGCGACCTTGAAACCCCCTAATATGTCAATTTAAATTAAATTGTCTTATAATAATTTTGTTCAAAAAAACGATTATTTTTGTTTAAATAATTAATAAACAATTTCCTCATAATTATATGTTTATAACTTTTTATTTTAAGCTATGTAAAAGTGATATCAACTCGTTTTAGGGAAGCTTCTTCCCGTAATTATTCCGAAATAATGCATATTTTCAGCCACTAATAGATAATTTGTGCAATGGAGTAGGTTAACATAATTTAGAAAATGCTTGCGTCCATCGGTCCATGAACGCACTGTATGTGGTCGTTCATTTCTTCATTTTTTCATTCATTTTCGTTTTATATGCGTATTCTTTGTATACACTCGTTAAGCAAGGTGCTTTTCCTAAAGCATAAACGTTTGCACACCCTAACGAGGACGTTTATTTTCAGGAAAAACGACTGCTACTGTTTACCTACTTATCAAACTTTAAAATAACATTTTTTATCAAATCAAATGTTTTACGTGTATAAAAACATTCGACAGACAGAAATAATAGCATTATATTTTTTCAATGGAGAATAAAAGTTGGACAGTGTCTTTCACCAAATGAGTTAAGCATTTTTTGTAAGAGGATTATTATTAATTAAAAACTACCCTATCATGATAAAATAATATTGAGTTAAGTGGACAAGCAGCTTATTCGTTTTTGTTATGCTAAATCAGTTGACTTTTGCCATTTGACTATTAATGACGTATACTTACAGAGTTAATAAAGTGTTGCATAAATCATGTTCAATTAGTATAGTTTTCTTTTACATATTTTGGAATAAAGTTGTCGAATGTCTGCGACAAAATTAAGCCGTGCCCCCATCATGCTGAATTTATATTCAGTGAACTAATTTTTCAAATGACATTATTTGAGCAACATGAATTACACAGAAGCAGAAAAGTTTGATATATTTTGCCTTTATGTTAAAAATAAAAAAGCTGCAAGAAGAGAGTATACCGGGTGTAAAAGGATCATGGTATACCTTTAGTTTTGAAGATAATTGATTGAAATTTAAGATATACTACATACATAACAAGCGGCACTTTCTGACATACAATTGATTTTTTCTTTCACTTCTGGTTTCGCCGGAAGTGACACTAACTTTCAATTTTTAAATGTAACGCCCTATATATTATTATATTCTTCTGAATCCAACGATGTCAAATAAGTGACATTTCAAACATCAATTTTACTTCCCTCGCATACCGAAGGGAAGTATTGTATTCGAGAAAAAATCACCCTCCGAGATTTTTTCGGATTCTGACGTTTCAGAACACGTAGATTCCGAAAATATAGGTTTTTCAATTCCGTCAGTCTGTCTGTCTGTCTGTCTGTCTGTCTGTTGGTGTATTTACTAAAAAACTACTTGACGGAGAGCAGTCAAATTTGGTAGGTAGTTAACCCTACTGTCAGCGAAGAACTGGTAGAATTTTCACTGAAAAATATACAGGGTGGACCGTCTAAACGGAATAAATAGTGAAAAAAATTTTTTTTTGCTCAAATTTAAAATTTCCACGTTTCATGGCATTCTAAGCCTGATTCAAAAAAAAAATTCTTTGAAACTTTTTTTACCATGTTACCACTAAAATAGATGGATTTTTTTTTATTTCTTCAAATTTAAAATTTCCACGTTTCATAGCATTCTAAATCTATTTAAAAGAAAAATTAGATTTTTTTTTACTATTTTTAAAAAAAATTACCACTAAGATAGATTTCTTTTTCTTTGTTCAGATTTAAACTATCCATGTTTCCATGGCATCCTAAAACTATTCAATCAAATTTGAAAATGTTTTTGGAAAATGAAAAAAAAAAATTGAAAACATTTTTAATCTATTTATCATTACTACAGAATAGACGAAAACATTTTTTTTGCTCAAATTTAAAATTTTCACGTTTCATGACATTCCTAACCAATTTCGGAAATAAATTTTTGCAATATTTACCAGTTTGGAAAAAAATTTAACACTAGAATAGATGGAAACTTGTTTTTGCTCAAATTTAAAAGTTTCACGTTTCATAGCATTCTAAACCTATTTTTAAAAAAATATGCAATTTTTAAATTTTAAACTTCTTTACCACTACTATAGAATAGAAGGAAACTTTCCTTTTTGCTCAAATTTAAAATTTCTACGTTTGACATTTTAAACCTATTTCAGAAGAAAAAATTTTGAAATTTTTTTTTCCCAAAATTTTTGAAAAATTAAAAAAAAAATGAAATTTTTTAACCACCACTACACTTCCACTCTATTACGTGAATGTTGGATTGAAAATATGACAGATGGCAATAATATCTGGCATATGCACCTATTATACTTTTATTGAAAAATGTACAGGGTGGTCATCCCAAGAAATAATTCAGTCATGGTGGACATTTGTAAAGGTATTTGCGCAGCCTGCCATATGTGGCACCTGCTATTTAGTATTGAACTTTTGCTGTTGGATGAGCAATCTGTATGTTGTTTTGACCAAAACTTATCAAGTTTTCTTCGTAATAATAGCAATAACTATATTCCGATTATTATTCTCAATGTCTTTTCGTAATTATTAATTTTTTAGAGTGACCGCCATGCACACATAACGAGGGAAGTTCTGTGTAAATACCTTTACCGATTTTTTTTTATAACATAATTTTTAGTTTTCCATTTAAGTGTACCATGACGGTTCCGATTTATTTTAAATGACCCGTGTAATGCTACAAAAATCGAAATCCCATTAAAAACATTAAATTCCGTGATTTATGAGCAAATAAAATTCACCAAAATTGTTTTTTGGGGCAAAGCTCAATTTTTTTCAAATGGAACCATATCGGTACCGTGGTACCATTTATTAGTACTATTAATAAGGAATTTATTCATATGTCGTATTAAAATGTGAGACAAATACAAATTAAATTATAGCTAAAAGAAGATAAGAAAATACAAGTTTGTTCTAATTAAATGTAAAGAAGTAACTAAGGTGGCTTTGAAAACAATGAAATGGTTAGCTTGTCAAACATTTGTTGGTTTAACGGTGTTTTTATTGTGTCTTTAAAAATTGTTCAAAATTCTTGTTGGTTGTGTTCAAAATGCCGCAAATTTATACAAGAGATGAGAAAGTGGACATGTTAATTATTTATGGGGAAAGTAAAAAAAAATGCAATTGCAGCTATGGACCTTTATGGCCGACGATATTCTGATAGACAATGTCCAGCGAAAAATTATTTTAAACGTGTTGAAAACCAATTCCGAGGAGAGCCCAACAATGACCCCGAAGAAATCTTCATTATTGACGAAGGAACGGAAGTTAATGTCTTGGCTCGAATAGATGTTTGTTGAACATCAGTCACCAAACAGTAGGCCGAATTTTGCACAAATACCACTATAAATCTATTAAATATCAATTGCACCTGCATTTGTACGAAAGTGATTACGAGCGTAGGATGAAATATTGCAATTGAATTTTGTATAATAACGTGCAGACAAACGATAATTTTTTGTGACTGATTTTATTTTCGGACGAGTCAAGGTTTACAAATTTGGAATTATTTAACCGACAAGATACAAAATATTGGTCACAAAAAAATCAAAATTTATTACGGGAGGGTAACTTTCAAGTGTGGTTAGGTTTCAATGTTTGGCTTAGAATAATCGGTAGTAGAATCATTGATCCAATAATATTTGAAGGACCTCTGACTGGTGCCAGATACTTGAGATTCCTGGAAAATGAGATTGAGGACATTTTAGATGAGCTACGTTTAGAATTAGGACAGGGAATGTATTTCCAACAAGGTGGCGCTCCTCACCATAATTCAAGGATAGCAATTGATTACCTTCAACGGAGATTCGGAGAAAACGTAATTTCGACGAATGGTTCTGTAACGTGGCCTCCAATGTCACCTGATTTAACTGCCCTTGATTTCTTTGTTTGGGGTCATTTAAAAAATGTTGTCTATGCAACCGCCGTTACAACCCGTGAAGACCTGAAGCTACGAGTGAGACGAGCAATTAATAGCATAATGGCCCAGCAATTGGCGAACGTTCGTCGAGAAACAGCTATGCGAGTTCAGAAGTGCATTGACGTTAATGGACAGCATTTTGAACAATTGCTGTAATGTTTTGTGTTAATTTTTTGTATTCCAAAACCACCTTATGTGTAACAAGGTAATTAGAATAAAATTGTACTTTCCTATTTTCTTTTAGCTCTACTTTTGTTTGTATTTATCGCACATTATAATACAACATATGAATGAATTCCTTATTAATAGTACTAATAAATGGTACCATGTTACCGATATGGCTCCATCTGAAGAAATTGAGTTTTGCCCCAAAAACAATTTTGGTGAATTTTATTACAATGAAATAGAATACAATATCTTTATTTGCTCATAAATCACGTAATTTAGTGTTTTTAACTTCGATTTTTGTAGCATTACACGGATCATTTAGAATAAATCGGAACCGTCATGGCACACTTAGATGAAAAACTAAAAACTTTATTATAGAAAAAAATTGATGTTTGAAATGTCACTTGTTTGGCATTGTTGGATTCAGAAAATTATGCAGAATTCAAAAATGCACTAATATATAGGGTGTTCTATTTAAAAATCGAAAGTTAGTGTCACTTTCGGCGAAACCGGAAGTGAAAAAAAAATGAATTGTATGTCAAAAAGTGTCGCTTATTACGTATGTAGTATGTCCTAAATTTCAACCAATTATCTTCAAAATTAAAGGAGAAAAAGGGGGTTTACCACGATTCTGTTACACCCGTATATCATTATTAAATAAGGAACACAATTTTTATAGTTCTCGACTGTGGAATTATTCTTCCGTAGGACGGTACACAATTTATTCTGTTTAAAATTAGGAATATAAATATTTATTCTCGAAGAATATTAATCAAACGACCTATTCAAACAATTTTTAATTTGATTGTAGTACATTTTATTACTTAATTAATTAATCAATATTATTTCATTTTTCATTTAATTATAGTAGTTAAATGAAAACTCTCTTAAGATCGTAAATTTACTTACAATTTATATTGGATCAAAGAATAGTATCCTTTAATATTTGATATTATTTCCAATAATTTATGTAGATAAAACGCAACTAACTAATTGATTAGATTTCTTGAACTACAACTTAAACTGACACAAAATAAACGTTGCTTTTACATCCTAATAATTAATACTACGTATACTTACATTACTGTATCTTACATTATCCCATTTTATTATGCGGGGGAGTATAGTGGGTACTGGATGCAATTTTATAATAAGGAAATTGATTGTTTTGTAATCTCATATTATCAACCCATGTAGCAGAATGATGTAATTGATGTACCAATATAACAGTGGCGCAGTAAAAATTTTGATCGTAATAATGTCAACTACATGAAACATACATTTTTTTAATGTTGATTCTACGGTTGGTTCCTTGCGAAACATTCTTCAATAATTTAAATATAAAGGAAATTATGTTTTTTAATGCTTTAAAAAGTTTTATTAAAACTCTACACGTGTTTCGGCTTATTAGGCCTTTATCAAAAGTACAAGACTTGTACTCTTGATAAAGGCCTAATAAGCCGAAACACGTGTAGAGTTTCAATGAAACTTTTTGAAACATTAAAAAGCATAATTTCCTTTATATTTAAAATATACTGTTTTGCACCACACAGTGGGAGAAAATTGTAGTGTTCCACCCTATTCAACTTTTAGATCATAAAATTAAAGATTTCGAGATACTTTTTTTTAAATATTGTTTATGAATTTCTCTATCACTCCGGATTTTCGATTTTCGTTGCCAATTTTTTATAATTTTCATATAAAAACATATTTTTACTAAAAAATAAGAGTTTTTCCGATGAGAATCAGTGTCAAGCTCACAAACTTATAAATATGTTCGATTTCTTTATTTCAAATTTTCATTTTACAAACAAACAAATGACTTGTCAAATTATTAATCGAGTATTTTCAAAATTTAAAGTGCTAAACTGTTCATATTCTATGGATTTAAGAGATATTTGACAAGAAATTAGTGTCAAATATATTATGTTTATGCTTTTGGTAGCTGTCAAATCTTCAGTGAACTTAATGAAATTGCCATTTCTTATGTACTTTTAAAAGTTAGAACCCCGCTAGTTTGAAATTTCGGATAATCCAAACTGGTATTTCCAATCAGATTATATCGAATCAGCGGCGTACCAAATATTGTTATCCTTGGCTTATTTCATCGCCACTACGGGTTTTTGGAAAATGGCACTACCAATGCTATAAAGAGCACTTTATTCTAGATATACTGTGAAATTTTTAGAGTGGCACACTTTGTAATTTTCCAGTAAACAAATTATAGACCGAGCGCATCGGCGTATCAAATATTGTTATCTTGGGCTCATTTCATTGCCACTACGGGTTTTTGGAAAATGGCATTACCAGTGCTATAGAGAGCACTTTATTCTAGATATACTGTGAAAAATTCAGAGTGGCACACTTTGTAGTTTTCCGGTAAACAAATATATTCCGAGTGCAGCGACGTACCAAATATTGTTATCTTTGGCTTATTTCATCGCCACTACGGGTTTTTGGAAAATAGCACTACCAGTGCTATAAAGAGCACTCTATTCTAGATATACTGTGAAAAATTCAGAGTGGTACACTTTGTAGTTTTCCAGTAAACAAATATATTTTTCGCCCTTATTCTCAGCTCATCAGAAAAGCACAAAGCCACTCATAACGATGCTCCATGCAAAATTTCGAGTCGATAAACGACCAAGTAGCAAACACCTCAACTATCACTTTTAATTGCTTCAGTGAAAATGAAGTATTTAACGCTCTAAAAAAATTAAAACCTAAATTAACAGCTGAGCCGGATGATATCCCATCCTTTCTGATTAAAGATTGTGTCGCTATTTTTTCATATCCACTTTCCATACTTTTTAACTTATGTATTCGCAATGGCCAGCTTCCAGATATTTGGAAATATTCAAAAGTATGCCCAGTTTTTAAGAAAGGCGATAAAAACAATATTGCCAATTTCAGGCCTATATCGATAATATGTAATTTTTGCAAGTGTTTTGAAATTTTATTGCATGACACCATATATCCCAGCGTTAAAAGCTATCAGTTTACGAGCATGGTTTTGTTATAGGGCGCTCTACCACCTCTAATCTAATATGCATAACTCAATCTATCTCTGAGGCCATTCATCAACGCTTGCAAATGGACGTAATATACACAGATTTTTCTAAGGCATTTGACACCCTTGATCACGCTATATTACTTTAAAAAACGTCCTTCGGTTTCTCCCAATCCTTGCTTGTATTTTTTCAATCCGATCTCTTAGGTAGAAAACAATATGTCGCTTATAGTGGGTTTCGGTCTGTCGAGTACGTGGCAACATCAGGTGTTCCGCAAGGATCAATTCTGGGACCGTTACTTTTAAATACATTTATAAATGATATTGTGGAAATTATTCAAACCGACTGTTTGCTCTATGCGGATGATCTCAAACTATTAGTTCCATAGCGGACTGCAATTTATTACAAAACAGCCTCTCCAACGTATCTAATTGCTGTGTTCGAAATAAGTTAAACTTAAATGTGCCCAAATGCAACGTTTTTTCCTACACAACAAAACTCATGCCCACTACGTTTAATTATAGCATAGACAATGTGGAACTCCAAAGGACCTTGGAGTAATATTTGATAAAGAACTTTCCTTTGTACCACACATAAATAACATAAGTTCAGAATCTTTTAAGATTTTGGGATTTCTATTCAGATCAAACAGAGAGTTTAACAATACTGAAATGCTAAAATTACTTTACTTTGCTTTTGTCCGGTCCAAACTTGAATACGCGTCACTCATCTGGAACCCTCATTACGTAACTCATGTTAATAGCCTATAAAGAGTACAAAGTCTATTTGTAAAATTATTGTGGTTCAAGTGTGATGGAGTATACCCATCAATTGGACACTCTATGGACACTCTTGGGAACAGGCGGGTTTGCTACTCTCAAATATTTTTACATAATCTAATACCTAACAAGATCGATTGCCCAGAATTTTTAATTAAATCACAATTTTATGTCCCATTAAATACTCGGATAATGCAAACTTTTTATCTTCCCACTCCGCGCTCTAATAGACTTAAATTTTCTCCTCTATTCTCAATGTGTCATAATTACAACAAACATTATGACAAATTTTATATTTTCAACTGCACTGTTAATATCATAAAAGGTTTTTATAGCCATTGATTCTTTGCTTTTCTTTGGATTCTGTTTTTATATAGTTTTATAATTATGCTTATCTTTTTTTTTTTTAACACTTATTTAACGTCGGCCTATTTCCGCTACTAAGGCCAATCACCGACGCCAGCCCGACGTTGCTGCATTTGCGTATCGAAATACGAGTATCTGCAGACGTCTCTACGCTCGCTCCGTATGCTTATCTTATAATGTGTATTTTTATATTTCTTTTCTTTGATATTTGTTTTTCTTTAGTTATAATATTATGTTATTTTTAGGAGTACTTTATATTTCTGTAATGTATATTCTATATACTTAATATTTTGTTTCTATGTATCCGTCCTGCTCTGTAAATGGGTTATACCTGATGAGCAGTGTATGCTAAATAAATAGATAAATAAATAAATAAATAAAAACCAAGGTAATATCCATGAATAAGTATGAAATATTTATATTTGACATTGACTGATAAAAAGCAACAAATCTTCACCTATCTATTAGCTAACTAGTATTGGAGCCTATATAATCTATGCAATTTTGAAAGTGAATTATTTACTATTTGTTTGCTTATAGTAATGAAACATATTCTTTATAGGATTTTGCAAACAACGTAAAGAAAAACTATCCATGAAAACTAAAAGAAAAACTGTATGCAAAAATACTAATGAAATCTTTGCATTCTTTCGACTTCTGGTTATGCTAGTAAGTTAAACTTCTGAAATAAATGTGTCCTTATTTGACATTCTCATTATAACACTAGCATCCATCTACATGATCCCTATGGTATCTAAACACAGTTAAAAATGAAAACATATGCCTGAAATTAATTTATTTAGTTAGCTTGTCTTTAATTTTTTTTGTCGTTCTAATCGATTACATTTTCATAAATCCAAGAAACTGAATGAGAGATTTACTGAAAATGTAATCGATTAGAATGAAAAAAATTTTAAGTTGAATGCTAGTGTTATAATAATAATGTCGAATAAGAAATTGGACACATTTATTTCAGAAATTTAACTTGCTAGCATAACCAGAAGTTAGATTATCGAAAGAATGCAAAGATTTCGTTAAATTTTTATATATAGTTTTTCTTTCCGATATTTGCAAAATCCTATAAAGAATATCTTGCGTCTATGTAACATTAAATTATATCAAGGAGTGGTTGAGTACAAAAGTTTGAGTATTGGTTTACGTGGAACTAATTTACATACTTTTAAAAGACTACTAAAAGATGTTCTGTTATGAATTATGTACAATAATGTACATATTTCTTTAGTGCATTCGAAGTTTAGTTAAATTCTAAAAAAAAGTTCTCCCATTGTTATTAATATGTTACTATAATTAAGACATGCATTAGGTTTGATGGAGGTTTGATAGAACATAATATTTAATTCTTTTGGTTGTATTTATTATCCATTTGTGTAAATTGTTTAAAAAAAATAAATTTAGAAACAATTTTTTATAAATGCCTCAAAAGGATTTTTTTCATCAATACCTGTTTTTCTTAGAATTTAACTAATCTTTGGATTCAGGGTTCTTGAATGATTTAAAAAAAAAATTTCGTACAATTAAGTATCGTAGATGGCCTTGCATTTAAAGAGGGAAAGTGGTTATGTGGTTTTAAATAGACCTTGGTGACCTTTTAAGATCAGTTTGATTCAAATCGGACAAAAAACAAAAGAATTATTACGCTTTTACACTGTTAAGTGAGACACACTGCATGTTATTTCAGACAATAGCCATGGGGCCCATTTCGCCATGCTTATCTCGCTAGACCCTTTTAGTTTTACTCCACTATCAAACTATAACGCAAGATTCGTATATGAACCACCCGATAATTGCAGAAAAAAATCGAAAACAAAATCTAATAATAATTAAACCTGGCACATTTTTAAACATCAATGACAGCTTCTTGTTTACTACACTTATTAATGCGAATCCATCACTAAAGCAATGAATTTCCCGCTATTAATTAAATTGAAACCCGTACAAAATTAGAATCAATATTTAATTTCCATCAAAATTCAGACGTTCAAAGTATAGTCGTCCCTAAAACAAATATCAACATTTACATGACTCGGAAAAATATTAATTAGTTACCCAAATATTTTTAGCATTTTTCGACGTAAAGTTAAACATCGTATTGCCACTAAAAGATGCGTTGATTTCGACAAACACGTTAAATTTATGAAGATAAAGTGGAAACCCCAAACTCAATCGATTCAACCGAGGAATGACTAAGTTTTTTAATTTAATTCCGCCCGCTTTTGCTACGACAGCGTAAATTGGACTCGACATATTGAATAAGAAAATATTCCTGTTTTTATTGTATAGATGAACCAAATAATAATTGTTGACCATTTATTTCATAGTCATTTGTCAGAGAATTTAATTTTCTACTGTATGTTATAACATCTTTTACTTCCCTCGCATACCGAAGGGAAGTATTGTATTCGAGAAAAAATCACCCTCCGAGATTTTTTCGGATTCTGACGTTTCAGAACACGTAGATTCCGAAAATATAGGTTTTTCAATTCCGTCAGTCTGTCTGTCTGTCTGTCTGTCTGTCTGTCTGTTGGTGTATTTACTAAAAAACTACTTGACGGAGAGCAGTCAAATTTGGTAGGTAGTTAACTCTACTGTCAGCGAAGAACTGGTAGAATTTTCACTGAAAAATATACAGGGTGGACCATCTAAACGGAATAAATAGCGAAAAACATTTTTTTTTGCTCAAATTTAAAATTTCCACGTTTCATGACGCGCTAAACCTGTTTCAGGAAAAAAAATTTTTTGAAAATTTTTTTCACATTTTTGAAAAAATTTTTACCAAGTTGAAAAAAATTTTTTTTTGCTCAAATTTAAAATTTCCACGTTTCATGACGCGTTAAACCTGTTTCAGGAAAAAAAATTTTTGAACATTTTTTTCACATTTCTGAAAAAATCTTTACCAAGATGAAAAAAAATTTTTTTTGCTCAAATTTAAAATTTCTACGTTTCATGATATGCTTAACCTATTCCGGGGAAAAAAAATCGGTAAAGGTATTTACACAGAACTTCCCTCGTTATTTTTGTGCATGGCAGTCACTCTAAAAAATTAGTAATTACGAAATGACATTGAGAATAATAATCGGAATAGAGTTATTGCTATTATTACAAAGAAAACTTGAGAAGTTTTGGTCAAAAAAATACACAGATTGCTCATCCAACAGCAAAAGTTCAATTTCAATACTAAATAGCAGATGCCACATATGGCAGGCTTGCGCAAATACCTTTACAAATGTCCACCATGACTGAATTATTTCTTGGGATGACCACCCTGTACATTTTTCAATAAAAGTATAATAGGTGCATATGCCAGATGTTATTGCCATCTGTCACATTTTCAATCCAACATTCACGTAATGGAGTGGAAGTATAGTGGTGGTTAAAAAATTTCATTTTTTTAAAATTTTTCAAAAGATGGTAAAATAGTTTTCAAATTTTTTTCTTCTGAAATAGGTTTAAAATGTCAAAGGTAGAAATTTTAAATTAGAGCAAAAAGGAAAGTTTCCTTCTGTTCTATAGTAGTGCTAAAAAAAGTTTAAAAATTAAAAATGATGTATTTTTAAAATAGGGTTAGAATGCTATGAAACGTGAAAATTTTAAATTTGAGCAGATAAAAAAAAATCGATTTATTTTAGTGGTAAAAACTTTTTGAAAAATGTTGGTGAAAAAAAATTTTCAAAATTTTTTTCTGAAATACCTAGGTTTAGAATGTCATTTAAATTTGAGCATTCTGGTGTTAAATTTTTTTCCAAACTGGTAACAAAATGTTGCAAATTTTTTTTTCCGAAATTGGTTTGGAATATCATGAAACGTGGAAATTTTAAATTTGAGCAAAAAAAATTTTTTCGTCTGTTCTATAGTAGTGATACATAAATGGATTAAAAATGTTTTCAAATTTTTTAAAAATTTCTTCAAAAACATTTTTAAATTTGTTTGAAATAGTTTTAGAATGTCATGGAAACGTGGATAGTTAAAATTTGAACAAAGAAAAATTCTATCTTAGTGATAAAATTTCAAAAAACTTTTTTTTTAATCAGGCTTAGAATGCCATGAAACGTGAAAATTTTAAATTTGAAGAAAGAAAAAAAATTCATTTTAGTAGTAAAAATATTTTCAAAAATATTGGTGAAAAAAATTTTCAAATTTTTTTTTCCTGAAATAGGTTAAGCGTGTCATGAAACGTAGAAATTTTAAATTTGAGCAAAAACAAATTTTTTTCATCTTGGTAAAATTTTTTTCAAAAATGTTTGAAAAATATTTTCAAAATTTTTTTTTTCTGAAATAGTTTTAGCGCGCCATGAAACGTGGAAATTTTAAATTTGAGCAAAAAAAAATTTTTTTCAACTTGGTAAAAATTTTTTCAAAAATGTTTGAAAAAAATTTTCAAAAATTTTTTTTTCCTGAAACAGGTTTAGCGCGTCATGAAACGTGGAAATTTTAAATTTGAGCAAAAAAATTTTTTTTCACTATTTATTCCGTTTAGACGGTCCACCCTGTATATTTTTCAGTGAAAATTCTACCAGTTCTTCGCTGACAGTACCAAATTTGACTGCTCTCCGTCAAGTAGTTTTTTAGTAAATACACCAACAGACAGACAGACAGACAGACAGACAGACAGACAGACAGACAGACAGACCGACAGACAGACAGACAGACAGACAGACTGACGGAATTGAAAAACCTATATTTTCGGAATCTACGTGTTCTGAAACGTCAGAATCCGAAAAAATCTCGGAGGGTGATTTTTTCTCGAAAACAATACTTCCCTTCGGTATGCGAGGGAAGTAAAAAATTGAAAATTTATTTCACCAATATTTTTGAAAAATTTTTTACTATTAAAATGAAATAATTTTTTTTTCTTTCTTCAAATTTAAAATTTCCACGTTTCATGGCATTCTAAGCCTGATTAAAAAAAAAATTCTTTGAAACTTTTTTTACCATGTTACCACTAAAATAGATGGATTTTTTTTATTTCTTCAAATTTAAAATTTCCACGTTTCATAGCATTCTAAATCTATTTAAAAGAAAAATTAGATTTTTTTTTTACTATTTTAAAAAAAAATTACCACTAAGATAGATTTCTTTTTCTTTGTTCAGATTTAAACTATCCATGTTATATTTGATTCTTTGGATTTGACTTTTTAAAAAATATTTATTTAATTAATTTGGAGTCATCTATGACTCTGAATAAATTGTACAATTGTAAGTTTAAAAGTTTAATGTGAATGTGAGTATAATACTAAATACAAAAGCGTCTGCTGGTCATATTTATAATATTAGGAAAGCAGTGTCAGCTAGACGGAGAACAAAGGAAATGCAAAATGTGCAATTTTGCATAAACTATGAGAACGGATACAAAACAATAGATGAAACTTGATACGTAAGATAAGCAATTACCGAGAGAAGTCGTTATCAACTTATGTAACTTGATACCACTGAGGAGCTTACTTATAAGTCAGTGTCGTACTGTTATTTTTTAATATAACAACTTCCCCCTTAATAAAAAAGTTGATTGTTATACAACAACTTTTGAATAAAATGGTTATTGAATACAATATAAAAGTAATAATAAAACAAAATGAATATAATGCAAAGATAATAATAAAATATTGAGTGAATAAAATAATAAGCAAAAAAAAATAGAAAGAATAAAAGTTTAAGTCAATAAACAAAAATTAGTGGTTCACTGGAAAGTCTATGATAACTCGATATCTTCTTCTTGAGATTTGATACCGGGTCGCTTTCTTGGAGGGATTAAACTTGGGAATTTCATGAAGGTTTTGCTTCGTCCTGGAGGAGGTGAAGGAGAATCGCCTGTAGAGGGTTCGATCTTCAGTAAACGTCTCTTCCTTCTACATTTACAAAACACGTAAAGTAGGATTATGGAAATGATGAAGGTGATGGTGAAATACGTGAACCAGGACATATGTTTGGTCACGAAAGGTTCGTTGATGAGATCGTCCAGATCCTTAGAATATTGCTCCAATTTGTTTTTAGCAATATCCAAATCTTCGATATTTAAATTATTGAGTTTCAATGGTTTTAATTTAGGTAGTTGAATTTTGTCGGGCATCTGGTTACAACATTCAAATGGGATTTGCACAGGATGGGAATTGTCTTTAATTTCGGAGAGGTCCTTGGCACTGGCTTGTATCCTGGTAATACCTGCGAAGGCGTAACATCCAGGTTGTAATTTTATAATTGAATTTTTATTAATCAGCTCCGTTGCTGGTTCTCTCTTCGGGCAGCTAATAGTAATATGGAGAGGTTCGGAATTTATTATCAGCCACGTGTTCTCTTCGAGCTCTTGAACATTGTACCCTTGACTAATAATGAAGGAGGTTTGGCAATTTTCAGGAAGTTTAATTGGTTGTTTCAGAATCCTAGCTTCACATATGGCATTCTGGTCAATAGGATATGCAAACAGGTTTGAGCAAAGTTTGGTTCCAAAGTAGAGGGGTTTGCATTCTTTTAGATTTGTTATCGGTATGTACATTAAAGAATCATCATCTCTCGCGATAAATTTTTGAGAAATAGATAAAATATGATGAAGACCAGTTCTGTTATCAAATATTGGGATAGGGTATAAACGGTAGGTATTATAGTTTTGAGGTTCAACAAGTGGTATCTTTAAAACAAATATTAAGTTGGAATCTACTTGAAATGCTTTTAGTTCGATAATATCTAAATATTGAGCAACTGCTGATAATTTGATTGGAAGAGGCAAATTGTTTCTTCGCAAACTCTGTGAAATTTCTTGTAATGCCGTTACTAAATGATCGGGAGTTATGATTGATGAATGAATGATTCCCAATCGAGCAAATGTTATTGAATTTAGAATATCATTCAAGTTATCTTCAATATACAAATAGCTTGCCATTAATTGTTCACAAATGTGTAGGAATATTAATTTTGTTTCTACAGCTTCGATGTTTCGCGTCATGGTTTCGATTGTGCGATCGATTTCTTGCATGTCTTTATTAAATGTTTCTTCGTCAATTTGCAATTTTTGAATGGTTGAATTGAAATTTTTGATTACCGATGTTGTGACTGAAATTTGGTTTTTTATTAAATTTTCTAACTGATGTTCGTCGTTATTTAATTTATTAATGCAATTAGCGTAATATTCGCCATCTTCGGCGTCTAGATTTCCAGTTATTGATTTGAAAATTGTGCCGATACCGTTTAATATTCCGCGTTTATATCTCTTCGTGTCTAGAAATACTTCATCAAATTTAGACTCTATAGTTTTGGAAATTTGTGTTAGAAGGTTAAGATCTGTTTTGACTTCGCTTCTGAAAGTGATCATTTTTTGATGAGCACCGTCAAGAGTGTTGAGAATCGTATCTAAAATTCGTTGGTTCTTATCGAAGGCTAGTTTAAGGGATGATATGTTTTTATGTACCAGTAATGTCCATTTTTCGTTTGTCACTACGATGTCCGTGTCTTTGTGGTAAAATACACCAACAGTGTTATTTATTGGTATTATTTTATATTGTGCGAGTGCTGATCCGAACAGCAGGATAAACCTGAAAATAAATTTAATTTTCAGTATATGGTTTCATTCTATCGAAATTTACTTTAGTTTCTTGATTTGTTTCAAGATTTAATAAGGTAGCAGAATTTTGGAATATTTCTATGATTTTAAAAGGACCGTTAAATTTATTTTGAAGTTTGTTTTTAATTTGGGAATCTTTCACATATACTTTATCGCCAACTTTGTATTCAGGTCGATTTTTTGGAACATTTCTGTCGAAGCGAACTTTCGCTTTCTCCTTTTGAGATTGCGTTCGACTGCGGGCGATTTTATAATAATGAGATATTCTGTTATTTAAATCTCTTACGTATTTCGTTATTAGCTCCTTTTGGTTGTATAAAGTTTCAGGTGGTCTAATAGACGTATGTCCGAAAATGAGTTCGTACGGAGTGAAACCGTGTGTTTTGTTAACCGAATTGTTATAGCAAATAATTGCGTATGGTAATATTGTGAATGGGTGTTCATTCGGATTTTCAGTTTTGTGGACTCTTATCATTTCGGCTAATGTAGCGTGAAATCGCTCGAGAGATCCGTTGGATTGGGGATGTCCTACGCTTGAGTATGTTAGTTTTATGTCATAGAGCGTACAAAGGTCTTTTAATAATTTATTGTCAAATTCACCGCCGTAATCACAATGAATTCTCAACGGGGTACCGTAGTGTTGAAAGTAAAGCAATAAGGTATTTACAACTGATTTCGCGGATTTATCCGGAACAGCATAGGCTTGAGTAAATTTTGTTAATTCGTCGCGGATTGTAACAGCGTAATTTCGCGTGGGAAATTCGAACAGGTCGACATTAATTCTTTCGAATGGCGTTTTTGGGGTCTCGGTGATTACTAAAGGATTGCTAAGATTTTTACGACAGACTTTAGTTTTTTCGCATGTCTCGCAATTTTTTATAAAGTTTTCTACGTCTTTAGTTAAGCCTCGCCAATTGTACTTTACTCTAATCCTTCTAATAGTTTCGTTAATACCACGGTGTAAGTTATTTTTACCTGAATGATTTTGATCTAAAATAATTGGAATTTCGTCTTCATCGGGGGTTTTAACAATATTTTGACAGATAACTATTTTCAAGTCTTTTTCTGCAAAAATAAAAGATAGCATTTCGAGTATTGGAAGATCTAAATTATTTTCTACATAGTATGTTTTGGAAAGATCCAAAATGTCTTGTCTTTTGTACAATACCATGAATAAATGTTCGTTTATTGAATCTACATCAAAAGGTAAAGGAACAATAAAATATTTTCTATGCCTGACCGATTTGCTTGAGACAACGTTAATAGTGTTGTTATAAAACTCGGGGTGTTCTTCGAACATGTCCTCAATAATTTTATGATGCAAATCTTCTAACTTATTTTGTTGAAAGAATGTTATAATATTTTTGTGTTCCTTGTCTAAAAGTTGTCTGTTTGAAGTTTGAATTTTAGAATAATCTATTAAGGATTTCGTCTTATACAAATTACAAAAGATATCAAATTCTCGAGAAATTTGTTCTTTAGTGATTTTGCCGTTATTATTTGGGTTTTTGTCATTGTTTGGTTCGTCATCTTCTGATTCGTCGTCCTCGTTCGCGGCTAGAATTTTTGAATAAAATTTGGAACATTCCGAAAAGTGATTGATTTTAACTCGCGATAGCGCGTCCGCGTTTTTATTGGTTTTTCCGGGTTTGTAGATGATTTCATAGTCGTATTCTTCTAATTTGAGTCGCCAACGTGCGAGTCTGCTTCCTGGGTCTTTTATCGAAAATAGCCAGGTAAGTGGTCGATGATCGGTTACTAACTTGAACTTTCTTCCGAATAGATATGGCCTAAAGTGTTTTACTGACCATACTATGGCTAATAGCTCGCGCTCTATCGTTGAATACTTAGTCTCCGCCGCGCATAAAGTTCGAGATGCATAAGCTATTGGTAAATCTTTGCCTATATTTCCTTGCGAGAGCACGGAACCAATGGCAAATGCGCTAGCATCAGTAGTTAGGATGAAAACGTCGTCAAAATTTGGATAAATAAGAATCGGAGTTGTTAACGCTCGTTTCAAATTTTCGAAGGAGTTTAAGCAATCATTGTCAAAGTCGAAAAGTATGTCTTTTTGCAATAATTTTGTTAAAGGTTTAGAAATCTTTGAAAAGTTAGGTATAAAACGTCTGTAATATCCAGCTAAGCCTAGGAATGATTTTATTTCCTTAGGGTTTCTCGGTTGAGGAAAATTTAGAATCGCGTCAACTTTAGCGGGATTTGGTTTTACACCGTCCTTAGTAATAAGATGGCCTAAATATGCAACTTCCTTGCGTAAAAATTCGCATTTGTCCGGTTGAATTTTGAGATTGGCTTTTTGTAAACGTTTAAATACTTCCGTTAATCGCGAAATGTGGTCATGAATGGTAGGCGAATAGATAATAATATCATCCATGTAGACGAGACACCGTTCGTTTTGGATACCTAACAAAATGTTGTCCATCACTCTTTGAAAGGTTGATGGAGCATTTTTCAGTCCAAATGGCATTCGTACAAATTCAAAATGACCGTTTTCTACTGTGAAAGCAGTTTTTTGAATATCTTTCGCGTCGATTTCGATTTGATGGAATCCGGAGGCAAGATCTAAAGTCGTAAAATATTGACACTTGCCTAATTGATCAAGAAGATCCGAAATATTTGGAAGTGGATATTTGTCGTCAATAGTCAGTTCGTTGAGTTTTCTGTAGTCTACTACAACTCGCCATTTTTGTTTACCGGAGGCGTCAAGTTTTTTAGGTACAACCCAAACCGGGGATGACCAGGGTGAAATTGATGGTCTGATTATACCTTGGTCTAGCATTTTAGAGACTTGACTTTTAACTTCCTCTTTGTGAATGTGAGGATAGCGATATGATTTTGTAAAAACTGGTTTAGAATCGTTCGTATCAATAGAATGTTTAATCTCATTAGTGAAACTTAAATTGTCGCCTTCTAAATAAAATATATCAGAAAAATTTAGACAAAGTTCTGTTATTAATTCGGCTTCTTCTTCGTTCAAATGATCTAATCGTAGTTGGTTTCTAATTTCGAAAATTCTGTCTGTATGTTGAGGACTGTCCGGATTTTGAGAGTTTAAATTAAAAATTGATCTAAATTTTTGAACTGGTTCAAGTTTAAGATTCGAGAAATCGATTATTTTTGGAATTGCGTTAGCGTTTATAATTGATGTTAAAAATTCTCCGTTGTCGTCGATTTTGACAATAGCGTTTGGTAAGCGTACTTTTTCATTTTCCTGGGCTAACAGTATAGCCTCAGTATTCCGTAAATTACATTTTAATTTAAATATTTTTTCCATGCGTGGTTCGATTGAAATTAAATTTTGATTTTTCACGTTACATGGAATTTGATTCCGAATTTGATTTGAGTTTGTAGTTGGTTGCAAAGGTAAATTTTGTGTTTTTTCGTCACCCGTAGCTTTAAATATCGGTACGGTTTTGAAATTGGTAATTAGTCGCTTATTTTTAATATCTACCATACATTCGTAGTGTTCTAAAAAGTCTGCGCCTAATAGCCCGTCAAATTCTATATCCAAATTATGAATGTAAACTTTGTGTGGATTATTGTCAGTAAATGGTATAAGAACAGATTCGTTAATGTTAATTTTTTGTTCAGTTATGCCTTGTATAATAATATTTTCAGAAAATCTCCTTTTGTAATTTTCTGCCGTTTTCGGTTTAAAAATCGAAATTCCTGCACCAGAATCAATAAGAATTTTAAATTTATTTGTGATGTCTTTGATATAATAAAGATTATTCGAATTTACAGTCAATAAAGCATGTGAAAGTGTTTCTACATGAACTTCTGTTCTGGGAAGTTCAGAAACGGGTCGAAATTGTCGTTGAGGTTCATATTTTGAATTTGGTGAGAAATTTGGTCCAATTCGCAATTCGTTGTTGGAGTATCCGTGAGATACTCCGGACTTTTGCAAAAATCCTGAGGATTAGCAGTATAATCCTCCTGCGGTAAGTGAGAATTAGCAGTATAATTCTCTTGCAGCATCTGAGAATTAGCAGTATAATTCTCGTATTGTTCTGGCAAGTTAGTTGTATTTTCAGGGAAATTTTGACAATCTCCTGAATTAAAATTATCGTACATTTCATTTACATCTTGGTATTCAGCTGAATAATCTTCATACTGGTTAAAATTATATTGGTCATCATAAGGCTCATAATTTAAATGATGAGTCTTTTGTTGGTTGAAACGGTTAAAATTCGGATTTGGTTGTATCGCTGATGGTCTTTGTTGGATAAAATTAGGATTTGGTCTAATTGCTGAGGGCCTATTTTGTTGTGTTTGATTGACTTGACTATTTTGTGGATAAGTTCTAGAATTAAATTGACTAGTTTGTTGTGCAAAATTTTGAAAACCTGTATTACCTTGAAAGTTTGGTCTTTGGAAATTTTGTGAAGTTGATGGCATAAATAATTGTTGTTGCCTTGTGCGACATTCGTTTATTACATGCCCGCTGCGTTTACAAAATGAACAAAATTTTTGTTGGAAATTTACGTTTGGTCGTTTTTGTTGAGGAGGCACTGGATTTTTAACATTATTGTTATTTTTTGAAAATTTCTGTGATTCAAAGTAAGAGAGTTGCAGCTCTCTTCTAATCCTATTAATTGCTTGCAGCATACTTGTTGGGTTTCCAGCCCGTATTATTTGCCCTAATTTAGACTCTAAACCCGTCAACAAAGTGTTCAGGGTCATAGTTTCGATTAAATCTGACTGCGATAGTTTTTGTTCACCAGATAAACGTTGTTTTTGAATAGCCGCATGCATTTTCGCATTATGCGTCTGTAGACGCGCAACAAAAGTTAATGCAGATTCACCTGGCATTTGGTGAATGCGTTGTAAGTCTTGGATAAGCGATGTCAAGTCGCGAGAGTCCCCGAAATGAGTTTCGAGCAAGACCCTTATTTCTGCCCATGTATCGGGATTACGGGAATTTATTAATTCGGCAGCTCTGCCACGCAATTTATTTTTTATATGTAGCGTTAGTAAAATTTTTTGGTCATTGATTGCCATGCCTTGTGCATAAATGCAAGAGTTTAAAAAGGTTTGTAAATTAATGGCATTGCCATCGAATTCCGGTATGACAGAAAAAATTTCAGAGAGCTTGTAAGGCTCAATTTGCTCTATCCTTGCACTTTGTACTGTTTGTGTAGTTTGTGTTTCTGGCATTGTTGCTTTTATTTGGAAAGTTCAAAAATTAAATTAAATGTTAAACTGTGATTGTAAAAAGTTAGCTGGAAAATTGTTTTTTTTTTCTTCAGTAATTTGTGTATTAACTGTATAATACACGGTGACGTATTAGCAGTATAATACGTTTCTTATGGCTAATTAAAATTAAATTAAACTTGTCGCGTTTATTTTGTCAATTAAAAATTATTTGATAATAGAACTGTATTTTGTTCGCTGAGTGTATATAGCACTTTTATAAAATAATTGTGAAAAAATAATAAAATAAAACGAGATGATTCTTAAAATGACTTACATTAATATTTCCATTGGTAGGTTCTTTCTCTAGTTGAAGGATTGGGATCCACCGTCACAGCTAGGAAGGTCTCCTTGTTCTTCTGGTTGTTTTCCACTGGTTAGGCACCTTTTTCTCCAGATGTTCTCCTTGTTCCCTTGGACACTTTACCAGAAGTTAGGCTCCCGAACTTGTGCGTTTTTCTAGATCCGGTACGACTGCGCCACTGTTATATTTGATTCTTTGGATTTGACTTTTTAAAAAATATTTATTTAATTAATTTGGAGTCATCTATGACTCTGAATAAATTGTACAATTGTAAGTTTAAAAGTTTAATGTGAATGTGAGTATAATACTAAATACAAAAGCGTCTGCTGGTCATATTTATAATATTAGGAAAGCAGTGTCAGCTAGACGGAGAACAAAGGAAATGCAAAATGTGCAATTTTGCATAAACTATGAGAACGGATACAAAACAATAGATGAAACTTGATACGTAAGATAAGCAATTACCGAGAGAAGTCGTTATCAACTTATGTAACTTGATACCACTGAGGAGCTTACTTATAAGTCAGTGTCGTACTGTTATTTTTTAATATAACATCCATGTTTCCATGGCATCCTAAAACTATTCAATCAAATTTGAAAATGTTTTTGGAAAATGAAAAAAAAAATTGAAAACATTTTTAATCTATTTATCATTACTACAGAATAGACGAAAACATTTTTTTTGCTCAAATTTAAAATTTTCACGTTTCATGACATTCCAAACCAATTTCGGAAATAAATTTTTGCAATATTTACCAGTTTGGAAAAAAATTTAACACTAGAATAGATGGAAACTTTTTTTTGCTCAAATTTAAAAGTTTCACGTTTCATAGCATTCTAAACCTATTTTTAAAAAAATATGCAATTTTTAAATTTTAAACTTCTTTACCACTACTATAGAATAGAAGGAAACTTTCCTTTTTGCTCAAATTTGAAATTTCTACGTTTGACATTTTAAACCTATTTCAGAAGAAAAAATTTTGAAATTTTTTTTTCCCAAAATTTTTGAAAAATTTAAAAAAAAAATGAAATTTTTTAACCACCACTACACTTCCACTCTATTACGTGAATGTTGGATTGAAAATATGACAGATGGCAATAATATCTGGCATATGCACCTATTATACTTTTATTGAAAAATGTACAGGGTGGTCATCCCAAGAAATAATTCAGTCATGGTGGACATTTGTAAAGGTATTTGCGCAGCCTGCCATATGTGGCACCTGCTATTTAGTATTGAACTTTTGCTGTTGGATGAGCAATCTGTATGTTGTTTTGACCAAAACTTATCAAGTTTTCTTCGTAATAATAGCAATAACTATATTCCGATTATTATTCTCAATGTCTTTTCGTAATTATTAATTTTTTAGAGTGACCGCCATGCACACATAACGAGGGAAGTTCTGTGTAAATACCTTTACCGATTTTTTTTTATGATAAAAGGGAGATTATTCCTTATCCATCAAGTATCAGTCAATGGCAACTCTCCTTAAAATTGAACAAAAGAATCAGAATTATAATAATTATAATAAAGTTATAACACCAAGGAATTCATAAAAACTTGCCTTTAAAAGGCGTGCTGATGATAATTATAATGACAGGCCAGAGTCTACAACTGCTTGGTCAAACAAACGCACAAGAAATGCAAAAGATCGTACTTTTGGAAACAGCGCATGTTTTAAACACAGTTTTTAAGCAGGACTCTCTAAGATTTGGATTCTGAGCTGTTGAGGGGAACATCATCAATATCGTTAAAGGAGCCCAAAAACCTGAAGCGGGCTCCAACAGAGCTGAATTCCTTAGTGTAACATCGCTACGGGATTTGTAAAAATTCTACTTCAAAAAGAAGTGCGCAATACATAATGATGATAATGGTAATGATGACGATAACAATAACGATGATTATGCCATCGTTATCTGAATCATTATCGTGAAATTAATCGTTATCATTAACGATAAAGATAACGACAACGAAAAGATAATGGCAGTGATACGAATAATGACCAAGATGGCGATGCTGCGAAACATTAGGAAAAAATCGGTAAAGGTGTTTACACAGAACTTCCATCTTTATTTGTAGATGGCGGTCACTCTAAAAAATTAATAATTACGAAATGATACTTAAAATAATAATCGGAATATAGTTATCACTCTTATTACAAAGAAAACCTGATAAGTTTTGGTCAAAAAAATATACAGAGTGCTCATCCAACAACAAAAGTTCAATACTAAATGACAGGTGCCAAATATGGAAGGGTTGCGCAAATACCTTTACAAGTGTCCACCACAGTTGAATTATTTCTTGGGATGACCACCCTGTACATTTTTCAATAAAAGTATAATAGGTGCATATGCCAAATATTATTGCCATCTGTCACATTTTCAATTCCTCATTCACGTGGAGTGGAAGTATAGCGGTGGTTACAAAATTTTTTTTGTTTTAAATTTTTCAAAAATCTTGGTAAAAAAAATTTCATAATTTTGTTCTTCTGAAATATATTTAGAATGCCATGAAAGGTGGAAATTTTAAATTTGTGCAAAAAGAAATTTTTACCATCTATTCTAGTGGTAAAATATTTTTCCAAGATGGTAAAAAAATGTTGCAATATTTTTTTCCGAAATAGATTTGGAATGTCATGAAACACGGAAATTTTAATTCTGAGCAAAAACAAATTTTTCGTCTATTCTATATTAGTTATTAATAGATTAAAACTTTTCAGAAATTTTTTAAAATTTTTCAAAAATATATTTAAATTTGTTTTTGTTCAATAGGTTTAGAATGCCATGGAAACGTGGAAATTTTAAATTTGAACAAAGAGAAAAATCGGTAAAGGTATTTACACAGAACTTCCCTCGTTATTTGTGCATGGCGGTCACTCTAAAAAATTAATAATTACGAAATGACATTGAGAATAATAATCGGACTATAGTTATTGCTATTATTACAAAGAAAACTTGATAAGTTTTGGTCAAAAAAATATACAGATTGCTCATCCAACAGCAAAAGTTCAATACTAAATAGCAGGTGCCACATAAGGCAGGCCTCGTCTATTCTATACTAGTGGTAAAAAAAGTTTAAGATTTAAAAATTATGTATTTTTTTTAAATAGGTTTAGAATGTCATGAAACGTAACTTTCAAATTTGAGCAAAAAAAGTTTCCATCTATTCTAGTGTTAATTTTTTTTCCAAACTGGTAACAAAATGTTGCAAAATTTTTTTTTCCAAAATTGGTTTGGAATGTCATGAAACGTGGAAATTTTAAATTTGAGCAAACCAAATTTTTCGTCTATTCTATAGTAGTGATAAATAGATTAAAAATGTTTTCAAATTTTTGTTAAAATTTATCAAAAACATTTTTAAATTTGTTTGAATAGTTTTAGACTGCCATGGAAACGTGTATTAGTTTAAATATGAGCAATGAAAAAAAAAATCTATCTTGGTGGTAAATTTTTTTTAAAATAGTAAACATAATTTCTAATTTTTCTTTTAAATAGATTTAGAACGCTATGAAACGTGGAAATTTTAAATTTGAAGAAATAAAAAAAATTTCCATCTATTTTAGTGGTAAAAAAATTTCAAAAATGTTGGTAAAAAAAATTTCAAAAAATTTTCGAAATTTTTTTTTTTTAATCAGGCTTAGAATGCCATGAAACGTGGAAATTTTAAATTTGAAGAAAGAAATTTTTTTTTTTTCATTTTAGTAGAAAAAAATTTTTCAAAAATGTTGGTAAATTTTTTTTTTTTTGAATTAGGCTTAGAATTCCATGAAACGTAGAAATTTGAGCAAAAAAAAATGTTTTCATGGTAAAAAATTTTTCAAAAATGTTGGTTAAAAAAATTTCAAAAAATTTTCAATTTTTTTTTTGAATCAGGCTTAGAATGCCATGAAACGTCGAAATTTTAAATTTGAGCAAAAAAAAATTTTTTTCATCTTGGTAAAAAAATTTTCAAAAATGTTGGTGAAAAAAATTTTCAAACATTTTTTTTTCTGAAATAGGTTAAGCGTGTCATGAAACGTGAAAATTTTAAATTTGAGCAAAAAAAATTTTTTTCATTATTTATTCCCGTTAGACGGTCCACCCTGTATATTTTCCAGTGAAATTTCTATCATTTCTTCGCTGACAGTAGCATCAACTACCTACCAAATTTGACTGCTCTCCGTCAAGTATTTTTTTTAGTAAATGCACCGACAGACAGACAGACTGATGGAATTGAAAAACCTATATTTTCGGAATCTACGTGTTCTGAAACGTCAGAATCCGAAAAAATCTCGGAGGGCGATTTTTTCTCGAATACAATACTTCCCTTCGGTATGCGAGGGAAGTAAAAAATGTTCCATCTATTTTAGTGGTAAAAAAATTTTCAAAAATGTTGGTAAAAAATATTCAATTTTTTTTTAAATATGTTTAGAATGCCATGAATCGTGGAAATTTTAAATCAGAAGAAAGATAAATTTTTTTCATCTTGGCAAAACATTTTTCAAAAATATTGGTGAAAATAATTTTCAATTTTTTTTTCCTGAAATGGGTTAAGCGTGTCATTAAACGTAGAAATTTTAAATTTGAGCAAAAAAATTTTTTTTTCGTAGCAAAAATTTTTTCAAAAATGGTGAAAAAAATTTTCTAATTTTTTTTTTTCCCGAAATAGGATTAGCGCATCATGAAACGTGGAAGTTTTAAATTTGAGAAAAAAAAATTGTTTCACTATTTATTCCGTTTAGACGGTCCACCCTGTATATTTTCAAGTGAAATTTCTACCATTTCTGCACTGACAGTAGCGTCAACTACCTACCAAATTTGAATGCTCTCCGTCAAGTAGTTTTTTAGTAAATGCACCGACAGACAGACAGACAGACAGACAGACTGACGGAATTGAAAAACCTATATTACTTCCCTTCGGTATGCGAGGGAAGTAAAAATAATAGTCGTTATTCATTAGTTCAATTAATAGAATTAAACAACAAATAAATCAAGAGTAATGATTTTTAGTATCACCACCAAATGCTATGTGAAAATATAAACATTTTATTACATTGTTATCTAGTAGGCTACAAACAGCAGATAGTTCAAAAAATCTAGGTATCATCTTTGAATCAAAACTCAGATTTATAGCACATATTAACAAATTGGTTAAAAAAACATAGTACAATGCACTAAAACTTTTTTATGCCAATATACATAAAATTGATTATAAAGTAAGGAAAAAACTGTGAATTTTTATTTTCATCTATTCTTAATTATAGTGTTATTGTGTATTTTTCATGTCTCAACAAAAATACAATAAATTGGTTATAAGAAATTCAAAATACCTGTATTCGTTATATATTTGGACTAAAGAAGTTTCAACATGTTTCACAGAAACGTTTGCCACTTGGATGGGTTAATCTTGAAAATACCTATAAATATCACGTGTTGATGTTGTCAAAGAAGTATCCATAATGTGAATATAAGACCTATTGATATTTTGACCATCCACCCCAAAATTAAATTCACATTAGAATGAGAAACAAACCATACATTACATTTTCTAGACCTAACTATTACACACAAAAATAACCAATTCAAATTTGATATTTTTCGAAAGCCTACATATACTGATATAACTATCCCCTTTGATTTTTGCCATCCATATGCACACAAACTAGCAGCTTATAATTAAATGCTACATAGAGCTTTTTCGTTGCCTTAATTAGAAACGCAAATAAAAACAGAACTCTCAACAATTCAAAAAATAGCCGAGAACAATGGTTTCCCCACAAAAACTATCGTCAAATTAATAAACAAAAAACAAAATCAGTATACTTTTAAAGCAATTTATCCCATAGTAAGAGAAGAAAGACAAACACCTTACGCTACCATTACATACTGTGATACACTAACACATAATATCAAGATAGCATTTAAACCCCAACAAAAATTATCAAATTTAATTTACAACGCCAAGGATAAAACAAATAGATACGAAAAATCTGGAGTCTATAGGTTAAATTGCTCATAGTGCAATAGCGTATATATATGACAGACCGGACGTAATTTTAGAACCAAATACCTCGATCACGATAGGTCCCCCTTTAGACTACAAAAACAGATTCCGCTTTTCCTAATCACATATTGTAGAGTGGACATACTTTCCAGATAATAATATGGAAATCCTACACTATATATCATGTATTCGCCTCCTTTTACTGCTACCAAAATGTAATTAATATTTCTGAGCTACCCCACCCTTGGATAGTTTGGATATCATAAACTCCCTGTGCACTTTCATAATTCTCTAATCTGTTTAATTCTAGAAACATGTTTAAATAGGGACCAAATCTTTGTATTTCATTCTTAGTTGAATCATCGTTCGAAACTGCAGTCACGTTTTGTGCAAATATGGTGGTAAAAAACATAGTAGTGTTTTACTCAATTTCGTTATTCACCTGTTAGATTAAGAAATATTTCTTTATTCTAATAAAGACCACTTATTAAAATAATAATTATTATTATTAAATTAAGTCATACTAATAAATGAGCGAAGTTAGCAACTGCAATATGTTTGAGCACAGTATTACAATCGTACCCTACCACTTAAAGAGAAATAAAAACTAAACACAAACAGCATTCAATGTAATTATATAAGCCTAGCTAATTAGTCGTAAGGTTTATGTTGAAAATTCCTGGATCGTGGGCTTGGAATGATGAAAACAAACGAGGGTGAGACATTCAATTGTTTGTAACTTGGTAACCCTGTGCACTATCAGATTCGTTGGGATGCTTTTGTAATGTTACAGAATAATAAAATGTGTTACACGTGTCTAAAATTGTATAGTTACCGCGATATTTTAAATGAAAGGACATTTCTTTAACACCCTTATTAAATTCTAAATCTAAAAGTTTTTACAAAAATATGCCTCAGACAAGAAGTTTATTCGAGGCACACTTTGAATATCTGGTGTATCCTTCTATTTTACTATGCTTACACAAAAATTTTAGTAACAGTTTGCCTTAAAGTTCTAGTAAAACATAACATAACTTATATAAATCATGATAGTGTACGTGTGGTGATTATTCTGTGTGATGGAAATGGTCTAATTTCAATACCGTACTGTATTATATATACTGTACAGAATGTGAAATGTAAATCTTAATTCTAACAGAAGTTATAGATAGCATTTACAAGAAATGTTCTTAAATCTATTTGGAAATAAGCTCGATATAAATGCAAATCCTATAGAACATCAAGTCAGGGTATTTATTAGTAATTTCTTTCTATGTGGATGTGCAAAAGACATGGGTTTAATTTCTGTCTGAAAATAACTTTCTGAATGAATCATAATGTTTAGTTGTTTTTTTTTAAGTAAAAGAGAAGATAGAAGGCAGAAATATATTTACAAAATTATGAGAATGATAATTAATATCACCCCTTTGCATACACGCTAGGTGGATGAAATAATTTAGTTAGATGCCTTTTTATTGATGTGTCAAATGTCATCTTTTTCCGATTGCCTTATTTTCAGATACAAATTAAAAACCGTTTTTTTGCACACCCTTTTAAGGGATGTAACTGGACAGGAAAGGCTTATTTTGAAAAATGCTGTATGAAGAGCCCACCCTCATTTTCGACAAGAAATTAGCAGTTACATTTTTTTGCACGTTATTACGGGACACCCCATATCAGCTTATCACGCTAACTTCAACAAAAGTTGTGTCATCTACAGATCAAGTTAAAAATCTGTAGGTGATAAGAATCTTATTTAGGCCTGTAGTTACTCTAGCCTAAAAGTCCTCCAGCACGCGTCTCATCACATGATCACTCAAAATATTAAAGGAGATTGATGCGAATCACATGGCCAGTCTAACGTCTTTGAAAATGTTGTAATAAAGTTGGTGTTGTCAACTTTCACTAAAGCAGAATTTTATTCAGTAGGAGAGTATTTAATATCAGATGTCTGGTAGTACAGCCCACAGTTTGCTGTCTTTTATACACGAGGTGATCCAAAATTATCTCCCGATATTTCCGCAGCTGATGGTACATCCAAAAATAATGGTAGTCTTTTATATAAATTTATTTCCGAAAATGAAGATATACCCCTTAAAAGAGGGACGATAAATTTCAATTCCTCTGTAATATCTTCCAACTCAAAATATCAAATTCATATTTTAAATTAGTCATCGAACATCTGTACACTAGTTTACATACCGTCAAACCATCTCTTCATTTAAGGTGTAGTTTTAGAGGATGATTGTCAATATTTTGCTCATGACTTTTTACATTTTTTTCAAGTTTCGGAAAATCATTGTAGAAAAACAAATTTTCACATCATTAGAAATAAAATAGGTATTTTACTGCATTTCGATAAAGCCGTTCTCGGGTAATTACTTCCACATCCACGTAGTGGATTGGAAGTATAGTAATCGCAAAAAAATTTTCAAAAATTTTTATTCGTGAAATAGGTTTAGAATGTCATGAAACGTCGAGATTTTAAATTTGAGCGAAAAAAAATTTTCTGTCTGTCTGTCTGTCTGTCTGTCTGTCTGTCTGTAACTTTTTTTTTGTCCGCACGCTTTCTCCGGAACGGTTTAAGATATTGACCTGAAATTTTGTACACGTATATATTATAACGAGATCTGGAACTGGATTGTTTTTTGAGGAAATCCGGTGAAGGGTTGGGGGTTAAATAGGGGTAAATAGGGGGAAATAAGTAAAGCAAGCTTGTAAGAGTACAGAAACTTGAAATTCGGTGTATGTACTAGAAGTTAAGGCCTCAGATTTTTTTATAATATTTTTCAACCCCCCACCACCCCTACTCCATTAATGGGGTTGATAAAATAAAGTTGATATATTCATTTGAAATTTCGTACACGTATGTATTATAACGATATCTAGAATTAGATTATATTTTGGGATGATTCCGTTGAAGGGTTGGGGGTTAATTTGGGGTAAATAGAGGAATATAAGTAAAACAAGTTGGTAAGAGTACAGAAACTTGAAATTCAGTGTATGTACTAGAAGCCAAAGCGTCAGATTTTTTAATAATATTTTTCAACCCCCACCACCCCTACTCCAATTGGAAAAGGGTTGGTAAAATAAAATTGAGATATTCATTTGAAATTTTCTACACGTTTGTATTATAACGACATCTGGAACTAGATTATATTTTGAGATAATTCCGTTGAAGGGTTGGGGGTTAAATAGGGGTAAATAGGGAAAAATAAGTAAAGCAAGTTGGTAAGACTACAGAAACTTGAAATTCGGTGTATGTACTAGAAGCCAAGGTCTCAGATTATTTATAATATTTTTCAACCCCCACCACCCCTACTTCATTATTAAAAGGGTTGATAAAATAAAATCGAGATATTCATTTGAAATTTGGTACACGTATGAATTATAACGACATCTGAAACTAGATTATACTTTGAGATGATTCCGTTGAAGGGTTGGGGGTTATTTAGGGGTCAATAGGGGGAAATAAGTAAAGCAAGCTGGTATGAGTACAGAAACTTGAAATTCGGTGTATGTACAAGAAGTTAAGGCCTCAGATTTTTTTATAATATTTTTCAACCCCCGCACCACCCCTACCCCATTAATGGGGTTGACAAAATAAAGTTGAGATATTTATTTGAAATTTCGTACACGTATGTATTATAACGACGTCTGGAATTAGTTTATATTTTGAGATGATTCCGTTGAAGGGTTGGGGGTTAATTTGGGGTAAATAGAGGAATATAAGTAAAACGTTGGTAAGACTACAGAAACTTGAAATTCGGTGTATGTACTAGAAGCCACAGCGTCAGATTTTCTTATAATATTTTTCAACCCAACCACCCCTACTCCAATATGAAAAGGGTTGATAAAATAAAATTGAGATATTCATTTGAAATTTGGTACACGTATGTATTATAACGACGTCTGAAACTAGATCATAATTTGAGATGATGCCGTTGAAGGGTTGGGGGTTAAATAGGGGCAAATAGGGGAAAATAAGTAAAGCAAGCTGGTAAGACTACAGAAATTTGGGATTCGGTGTATATACTAGAAACCAAGGTCTCAGATTTCTTTCTAATATTTTTCAAACTCTACCATCTCCGCTTCATTATTAATGGGATTGATAACATCAAATTGAGATATTCACTTGAAAGTTAGTACACGTATGTATTGTAGTGACATCTGATTGAGATGACTCCATTGAGGTGGTAGGTTGTAAATAGTGGAAAATAAGTACGGTAAACTAGAAACTTCATTTTTAACGTATATGGTAGAAACCAACTCCTCAAACTTTTCTATGACATCTACCCCAAATATTATTAAAATTCTATGACCAATAATTTCCACATACTAGAGTGCAAATATAGTCAAGATGTTTCCTTTAAAGTGACTTGGACGAATAATCTGGATGTGGAAGTAGTGATTCCTTAGGCAGCGGTTTTTTTGTTTAAGAAGCAACGTACATTTACACCATTTTATTGGGCATAATAAAGAATGTTTTGGAATATTACACAGCCACACAAAAAAACGTTTAGACCTGGGGGGTCAGACTATATTTACTATATGTTTTTGGGGTTGCTGAAACTGAAGCAGAAATCCATTTAACCCCATCACGCCAGGTCTTTGACATAACCTCAAGAAAACCTATAATCCAAGCCGAACTATCCCGTTATACCTAATATATTGAACCCATTAATCTCGCAACCACATAACGCCATATCCCCTTAACGTCAAGTTCCAATAACCACATAACTCTCATAGCGCAAGCTATCATGGCCCAGCATTTCTAAAAACCCAAGCTACGCAGCCAAACAAAAAATGTTTTTGATCCGGATGACTGACCATGGAATTCCTATGTATTTTTCGAGGTTAAATCCATATCCGAAATCAAAAAATTCGTATGCCCCTTAAATTTTCAGGGTAGGCAAGAACATCCCTTCAATATGGTAAAATGAATATAAGTACCATTAAGAAAAGAATTATGATTGGGGATTTTTTATCTCTCGTACTCTTACTTTTCATGCCAAAGGCTTCAGCAAGGGGGAAACAATTCTCCTGAAAAGGTTGATACATCCTCTGCGCCCCTTCTATACCCTTCTGGTCTTAGAACTGCGTCATAAAAGCTGGATGAGTAACACAGGGGTGGAGGGAAATCTGGGAGAGCAAGTGTTCCCTGGTTTTACTGCAGCTCCATTTGTGATTAATATCAATGTCTTTTTGAGTACCACACAATCTCGACCTGCTTTAATTTTTTTAATTTTAAAATCACCTGCAAAAAGTAAGCATTTAGAGAATTTAGCAACTGAAGGCAGATCGTCAATAAATAATATAAACAATAATGTACCAAGATTTGGTCCTTGTGGCACTCCAGAATTAGCATAATTTTTACCAGAAGTGTTTAAATTGTGTTTTACTGCAAAACATCTATGCTGTAAACAACTTTTTAAAAGTAGCCTCATTTTCGTAGATAAACCAAATTTATATAGTTTTCCTAATAACACATTATGATCAACTTTATAGAATGCTTTGCTAAAATCTGTAAATACAGTATCGAGTCCAGCGAACAGCAACCGGCCTTAGACGCCAGCAGCACACACTACTAACAGTGATGCTAATAACTAAGCAACACTATTTAGATATTATTTGAGCGCTAATGGCGATCAAGAACAAGCTAATAAGCAGGAGTATGGAGCAAAATTCATTGTTCCGTACGAATTCTTCCCGCCTGTTTCAAGAGCCACAGAGTGTTGTCGAAAATTCCGCCAGCTGTAGCCGATGTCGAACGCTTCTGGAAAGGAATGTACGAAACGACACGTCTGTTGGATAGCAACACTCCAACAATCGCACGCCTCGAGGCTCTCTGCAACAGAACTTTTGAAGAGCCAGAAGAGGTGTGCCCGGCAATCTGTTCGGAGAAAGTTCAACAAGCTCTTGTTGGCACTAAGAACTTCGCTGCCCCGGGTTCACATAGCATAAATAACTGTTGGTGGAAAAAAATTCCTACCACCCACCGTCGTCTGGCTCGAGTTTTCAACTCTTGGTTGAACGAGGGGCTGCAGATTCCGGACTGGTTTGTCGAGGGACGTACCGTGCTATTCCAAAAGAAGGGAGATTTGTCCGATCCAAGGAATTATAGGCCAATCACCTGTCTGAACTCCCGCTACAAGATATTTACACCTATCTTGTGTGCTAGGACACTATGGCATGTTGATCCGGTCTTCCAGCAGATTTACGAGCAGCGTGACACCAAGAAGGGCATGGCAGGTTGCAATGACAGCTTGCTGATAGGCCACTGTATTGCGCAGGATTCTGTGCAGTACAAGCGGAATCTCTCTGTGGCCTGGATTGACTATCATAAGGCATTTGACACAACGTCGCACGAACTATTGTTGCATTTGCTCAAATTATTTGTGGTAGCAGAACCACTAGTGAGATGCATAAAACAGCTGTTGCGACTCAGAAGGACTCGGGGTTTTCCAGGGAGACTCCCTGAGTCCCCTCCTCTTTTGCATCTCACTGCTGCAGTTATCTGATGAACTCCGCAAAACTCGCGGGTACTATTGTGAACCACCCAGCAACCGGAGGCATAAGGACACCCATCTATTTTATATGGATGACCTCAAACTTATGCCACCCAAGAGCGTGAACGTCAGAATACTCTAAGGGTGGTCGAGGAGTACACACGTGCCATTGGCATGGAGTTCGGGTTGGGCAAGTGCGCGGTCGTCCATCTCAAGAGAGAACGATGCGGGGACTTTGCTGAAGACGTGTAGCTCGCAGACGGAAGCATCCTAAGACATCTGGATGCCGGAGAGATCTACACATAACTGGGTGTGCAACAACATCACATCCAGGATGTGCACCAAGTGAAAGAATCTCTCCGCGGCAAGTACAGATGCCTACTCCGAAAGATTTGGTCATCTGAACTTTCGAGGAAAAATAAAGTGTCTGCGACTAATATGTTTGCCGTTCCTGTTCTGCTCTACTCCTTTGGGGTAGTCAAATGGACTGTGGATGAGCTGCGCCAGTTAGACATAGGTATACGCAAGATGATGAATATCCATAGGAGTATTTACCCTAGATCGTCCGTTCCTAGTGTGTACTTCCCATACCAACGGGGCGGCCTAGGACTGTTGAAGTTTAAGTGTATGCATCTCAGAGTAGCAGTGAGTATGGCATGCAACGTCCTAAGGAACTCGGACCAGCTTCTGCAATTAGTGAGAAATGATTAAAATGAAGGAGTGGGTGCAGAATTGTTTATGGCGGCAAAAAGAGCCGCAGATGAGGTCGGTCTCGTAGTCGACGACAGACGAGAAGGCCGGCGCGGTGCTGACACAGAGTCAGTCACTAAATTTCTGCCACCTCGCCTAAGGGCCCAAGTAAAAGCTGCCGAACAGGAACATCTGTTTAACCAGGC
The DNA here is from genome assembly GCA_963583905.1 of Stenurella melanura. Taxonomy (NCBI): domain Eukaryota; kingdom Metazoa; phylum Arthropoda; class Insecta; order Coleoptera; family Cerambycidae; genus Stenurella; species Stenurella melanura. Next base: position 10,970,667 of record OY757317.1, read on the forward strand.
ATGTCGATAACCTCATGCATAGTGTGTTCTATAAGAACCTAGAAACACTGGGTTTATCGACAAGGCTGACATTTGCTTTTTAAGGTCAGCTGAACTAAAGTCGGAGACCGAGAGATTCCTTGTGGCCTGCCAAGATGGTGTGATTAACACATGCCCAGTATATGCGATTTCGACCTCCATCCATCGCCATAACGCGGCGTTACGGGTGCTGTACTATCATCTACGACACTCGTACGGAGTTGACCAAACACCAGTGCTGCCTTACGTCCCCGGAGACATTGAGTCTATTGTCGAAAATGAGAGGTGCCGAATTTATTGGAACTTCTCGTTTCCGACAATCAGGCTAATCCAAGCCAACAAGCCTGATATAATCCTCCTCGACTATCAAAACAAGGTGATGTTTGTGATCGAGTTCTCAGCACCTGCTGAGCCAAACATCGCTTTGAAAAGGAGGAAAAACGGACCAAATACCGTGATCTCCGGTACGCACTCCAAATGCTGTACCCAGGCTACTCGGTTATGATGGTCGTCCTAATAATCAGTGTACTCGGAGGTATGAAGCTTACGCTGCTCTCAGAACTGAAGATCATACCGACCTGTCAGGAATCAGCCGAATGGCTGGCAGGCCAAATGCAGAAACCGGTTGTCCTGGGGTCCCTTCGTCTATTTAGGGTATCGCCGGCGCGGCTACCGTGTGGTATCGGTCGGAAAGCACGGAAGCTCTGTCCCGCAACGGGTAAACCAAAAAAAAGTAGTTTATTTATCCAAAGATAGTACAAATATAAATAATAGATATAAAGAGAAGTTTTCAATACTAAATTAAAAATATGAAACAATGGAACCCTTAAGCATTTTGACATCTTTATATACGGTGATGTTCCATCAATACCTGCTGCTTTATTTTAGGTTTAAGTTTTTTAATAGCTGCATTATAATCCACTTCACTTATTATGTTTAAGTTGAATACTTCATTACAACATTTTCCAGTATCATCTGAGAAGTATACTTTATAATTTGGTTTTTCAGTGTTATAAACCGATTAAAGAAATTTAGCAAGACATTTTTCAGTTTCACTTTGATACACTTTATCCCCTTGGTCATCCCTCTTTCTTTCTATCAATTTATTTATATCAATAATTGAAAACTTTTATCTTTTTATAACAAGCCTATTTCATTAACTCAAATAGAAATAGAAATAACGAACGATCCTTGTTAAATTGACGTGGAAAAAAACGTCACTGTCTGTTAGACTAAGATGATGGTGTGTAAATGATGAGCAGTATTTGTCATACATTTAGTACATTTACATTTGCCTTTGACATCTTACGGTGTATAATGTCAAGAAACCCGTAGTTATTTAGACCTTCCCGGGCATGAATATGTTCCCCATTATATTTCCTTCCCGTTCGTAATGTACATTTGATAAGAGTATTATTTTAGGCAGCTGATGTAAGTTCAAACAATCCAGCTAGATTGTACACTCATCATTATAACAGACTGAATTATCTAAACAAATCAATTTCTGTACTGTTCCATTATAAAGTTCTTGATACAAAATTCGAATATAATTTTAATTAAGTAAATAATAATTTAATAATCATACACTAGGTGAAATTGGATTGTGTTTTCCCACTTTGGAAGTAAAGTTCTTCCACCTGTTTTATTAAAGGTAAATATTTAACTATGAGTATATGTGTGTATAAGAGCATATGTGGACGGTCAGTAATCAATAATTCCGTTTAGCTTCCTGCGATGAGAAACTCGATTACATTTTTCTCGCAAAAAAACATTATTTACTTTCCTAAGTAATTAAGTTCGCATCCTTTACTGTCCATCACAGGGACAGATAGAAGTTTATAATGCAGGAGCCAGCATGCAATCACCTGACACATTTGTAAGGGCTACAGATATTATTAATCCTGTTCCTTAAAGCTTGGCAGACAAAAATTGATATAAGAAATTTTTTTAGTAGTGGATACTTCACTAGATGACTCTTGAAACTTTATATGTTTTTCAAGGTTGGTTATACAATTTGTCCACGGACAAGCGTTATTATAGGTGTAAATAACCATTTGTTTTTATTATGAACACAATTTTCTGTATTCTGCTCTTGCTTGACAAAAACCCATTTTCAGTACGTTAGAATTTCAAAAATGTATAGAGGGCGCTAGTGGCACCTTATATTTTATTTATATAAGTCCATTATGTAATGTAGATGACTTAAAACATCGAATACTAAATGCATGCAACCAAATTAAAAGACACGTACTTCTTAGGTTTGTGAATAGCAATTTAGTGAAACGATACAATTTCTGTATTGCTGCAGATGGTAGACATTTTGAACAAAACTTAAAATAAATTATGTACAGTACATTTAATTGTAGTGAAACTTAAAAGATTTTAAGCCTCTTCGAAATGAAACTTAAATGCCTTTAAGCTTCTTTGAAACAAATTGCAAAATAAAATTCAAACTGTATCTGAAATTAATCAACAAATAAAACAAACAAATACAAATTTACTTTATGCATGAGGCTTTCAAGGGTGGGTAAACAATACTTTCGTTTAATATACATAAGCAATATAGCAAAAACAATAAATACATATACAAACATTATTAAATGGAAATGCAAAATATGTACTCAAACATTCGCGTCTGGCCAGTACGGCGTAAAATAAATGTTTTACTATGATAGAAACAAGAGTTAAATAATAACAATTTTTACTACAATATCAAAATCTATAAACTGGTTACAAAAAAAAACGACAAGTTATTATTCGACATGTTAGTTGCCGAAGTAATATATATTTTCGCACACCACGAAAGAGATTTACTTGAGGACACGCCGAGGTGTAAATTCGAACACTTGCGACGATTTCACTAATTAGTTTTTCAGGGAAACCATCGATGAAAAATAAATGTTTATAACAGGATGCGATGTCTGAGAATTATAATTCTGGTTACCGAACATCCTGGGACTACAAGATCATTACTAACTAAATACTTTAGCAAACATTTTTGATGACGTCGGCCATTTAAAATTCAGGAAAACGAAGTAGAAAGTTTATAGCGTACTTACAGAATCAACTGGCACTCACCAATAGACAGACAGACAAAAAATTTTTTTCGCTCAAAAAAATCCCAACGTTTCATGACATTCTAAACATATTTCAACAAGAAACATTTTTGAATTTTTTTTTACGATTTCTATACTTCCAATTCACTACGTGGATGTAATAAAATAAAAAACCACTGCCTAAAGAGTTACTACTTCCACATACAGATTTTCCATCCAAGTCTCTTTAAAGGATAATATTTTGACTATATTTGCACTCTAGTATGTGGAAATAATTCTTCATAAAATTTTAATAATATTTGATGCAGATGTCATGAAAAAAATTTGAAATTAGCTTCTAGCACATGCGCCAGAAATGAAGTTTCTGAACTCTTATTAACTTCCTCCACCTATTGTCCCCAATACACCCCTCCTCCGTTTAACGTAACCATCTCAGTATATAATCTAGTTCCAGATGCCGTTATAATACATACGCGTACCAAGTATGTTGGGGCAACTCAAGTAGAGCTAGTGATCTGCTTGTATCGCAAAAAAGGATTATAAGAACAATGTTATTTAAAACAATGGGTCATTCCTGCAGAGAGTTGTTTATTGATTTAAAACTACTAACAGTTCCTTCTCTTTATATATTAGCTTGTGTAATTTATGTGAAAAAGAATACCTCCCAAGTGACAAACTTTTCAGATAGAAAAATAAATTAAAATTTACGTATAAAAAACAATTTGCTACTGCCAAATCATCATTTGTCACTAACTGCAAATGGGCCGACAATTATGCCTATAAAAATTTATAATCACTTGCCTGACAACATCTAAGAAATAGGCAATCTAATTAAATTTAAAAAAGTCATAAAAAATTATCTTCTAGAAAACACCTTCTATTCTGTTGACGAGTACTTTAGATCCAACATAGAAATCTTAGTTAGAAGTTAATCGTACTACATTCATCGTATAATTTATGTTTTTTGTCATGTTGTGTGTCTTACCTATTGTATTTAAATATTTATTTATTAACATCTTTTGTATAGTATCAACATTGTATTATTTTATTCTTACAAAGAGGTATCCATTTTGTTTATTGTATTAATACGTATTTGATGCATCTTTAATGTATTGTTTTTTTTTTTGGTGGGGGTCGTGGGAGAAGATATATAAAAAATAAGAGGCCTTGACTAGTATATACACCAAATTCCAAGTTTCTGTACTCTTACTAGCTTGATTTACTTATTTTCCCCTATGTACCCCTATTTAACCCCGAATCCTTCAACGAAATCATCTCATAATATAATATAACTATGGATGTCGTAATAATGCCAAATACCAAATTTTAAGTGAAAATCTCAATTTAATTTGGTCGACTCTTTTAATAATGGAGTGGGCGTGGGTGGTAGAAGGAATTGAGAATATTATAAAAAAATTGGAGACCTTGGCTTCTAGTATATACACCAAATCCCAAGTTTCTGTAGTCTTACCAGCTTGTTTTACTTATGTTGCCATATTCACCCCTATTTAACCCCCAACTCTTCAATAGAATCATCTCAAAACATAATCCAGTCCCAGGTGTCGTTATAATAGATATGCGTACTAAATTTCAAGTGAATATCTCAATTTTATTTTATCACCTCCTTTAATATCGTAGTGAGGATGGTGGGAGAGTTGAAAAATATTATAAAAAAAATCTGAGGCCTTGGCTTCTAGTGTATACACCAAAAATTTGATGTTTGGGTTAGTTTAGAGCATCCAGATTGCTATGAATGTCAATCTACTTACAACAATTATTGTAAACACCATAGTTTTCCATTTTTACTTCAAAATGCCTTTGAAATTAAGAATTCCAGAAGAAGTGGAAATTATTCGTCTCGTTGGAGATAATGTTCGTTCCTTCAGAGAGGCTGCTAAAATATTTAATCGTAGACATCCCGATCGTCCTCCACTACATCATTGCACCGTAGCTGCCCTTAATAAGAAATTTGATCAAACCGGCACTATTGCAAAGCCAACATTATAACCTACCAAAAGGCATCCAGATGATGATATTATACTGGGTTTTGTTAATGGAAACACGCGAACCAGTGTAAGAGAAATTGCGCGGGAATTAAATTTATCAAAAAACAAGATCTGGCGTTGCCTTCGCAAGCACAAATTAAAAACCTTCAGGTCAAAATTTCTTCACACGTTGCAAGAACGGGGCCCAGAACGAAGATTAGAATATTGTTATTGGCTGCATTTCATTTTTGTAGAAAACCGTCGTTTTATTGATAAAGTACTGTTCTCAGACGAAGCCACATTTACCACTAATGGCGTGGTTTCGTCACAAAATTGTAGATATTGAGCTGCGGATTATCCAAATTGGGTAATCACATGCAAAAGTCAGCACTCCCAAAAAGTGAATGTACGGTGTGGTATACTGGGAACGCGGCTAATTGATCCAATTTCTTTTCGAGGGAAATTTAAATGCTGATGTTTACTTGAATTTCCTTAACACAGAATTGTCCGATGCTACAGACGATTTATCACTTGCTTGCAAAGAGATATCCACTTCCAACAAGATGGCTGAGCAGTACATAATGCCTTGATTGTGAGGGAATGGTTTAATCAAAATTTTCCTCGAAAATGGATTCGACGTAATAGTCCACTTTGGGAGTATCCGCCCAGATCCCCAGATATTACTCCCCTCTATTTTTATTTATGAGGTGCAATTAAAGAAGAAGTTTATAGAAGCAGACCACGCACAAGACAAGAATTATGTAACAGAATTTTGAAAGTTTGTCTATCAACATCTCGTGAAGAATTAAGAAAAGTGTTTAAAAATGAATTATTATTTGTTTGCTTATAATTGTATTGAAACATTCTTTATAGGATTTTGCAAACAGCAGAAGAGATAACTATCTATAAAAGAAAAACTTTGTGTAGAAATATTAATGAAATCTTTGCATTCTTTCGATAACCTGAATTCTGGTTATGCTAGCAAATTAAAATCCTAAAATGAATTTGTCTAATTTCTTATTTGACAATTCTCATTCTAACACTAGCATCCACACAGTCCCCTACGGCCATGCAGATTAAACTAGTATCCACATAATCGTAGGGGGTTATGTGGATACTAGTTTAATCTGCATGGCCATAGGGGACTGTGTGGATGCTAGTGTTAGAATGAGAATTGTCAAATAAGAAATTAGACAAATTCATTTTAGGATTTTAATTTGCTAGCATAACCAGAATTCAGGTTATCGAAAGAATGCAAAGATTTCATTAATATTTCTACACAAAGTTTTTCTTTTATAGATAGTTATCTCTTCTGATGTTTGCAAAATCCTATAAAGAATGTTTCAATACAATTAAGAAAAGTGTCGAATCATAATAAAAAAAGAATTATAAAATGCATTGAAATTGAAGGCGATCTAGTTAAAAAATATTTCAGATAATTATTATTGTTAGCGTTGTTCACATTGTGTACGTTTTTCTTTTAATTAAATAAATTATCAACATTATGTAAAATGGTTTATTACTATTTTCTGGAATTCATAGCAATCTGGATGCTCTAAACTAACCCAAACATCGAATTTGTCTGACTTGCAATATTTTTCAAAAAAAAATAAATATTTTTAAATGAAAATTCATATTTGAACTCACTTAATTTCTCTGAACGACTTTTCCAAATACATTTTTCCTCTATCTCAATCTCTAATGTTACTTTTGTAAAATTCCCATTTTAAAAAAATCACAGTTGGCTTTGAAATAGAGAGTGAGTAACAGTTCTACCTTCCAAAGGTAGTTCATTATGAGTATTATGTGCTATAAAAAATATATACAAATCCAAATACAAATAGCCAAGTTATAGGGGTGGCTTAGTACGAAGTGGGACACACTGTATATACCAAATCCCAAATTTTTATACTCTTACCAGCTTGCTTTATTTATTTTCTTCTATTTAATCCTATTTACCCCTAACCCTTCACCGGATAAGTTAAAAAACAATCCAGTTCCAGATCTCGTTATACTACATACGTGTATAAAATTTTCAAGTCAATATCTTAAACCCTTCCAGACATATCGTGCGCACAAAAAAAGTTACAGACCGACAGACAGAAATTTGTTTTCGCTAAAATTTAAAATCTTGACGTTTCATGATATTCTAAACCTATTTCAAGAAAAAAATATATATAATTTTTTTTTACGATTACTATACTTCCATTCGACTATGTGGATGTGGAAATAATTATCAACTATATTAAGAGTTATGTGTAAGTACTTAGTAAGTAACTATGGATGTTGACCATAACAAATATATTCATTTAATATACACAACACAAACAAGATCTGAAACTTTGAGAAAGGAACAGGTTCAGTTTCCAAAACATCAGCAACTTACATAAACTCACTCTATAATATGCGTACGTTTTGCCGCAGTTGGAAATGAAATATGTTTATCATTTAGAAAATAAGTTCTTCATTTGTACTATTAAAGACAAATATTTGACTTTGAATGTTTGTGTGACACATGAAGACGATACCAGCGATCAATAATTTCTGTTTACCTTATCATGATAAAGGATTCTGAACACCTTATTTTTCATCACATAAAATTGCAGTGAATACACTTCAGCTTTAAGTGTATTTTTAAAGATTAATTATTGGAAATATCTGGTCCTCGATTCTGTTCGCAACTTCTAAGCAGACTATTGAACAAAACATATATTTAGTAGAAACATAATATTGAAGTATAAATGTTTTAAATAGTGAGGATGGGTTTCTCTCTGCCAAACATCTGCAGACACTAGTCAATGATATTAATTACAATATTATTAAATGCAAATGCCAATGTCCTACAATGTAAATGTCATCTGAAAATAGAAACAAAAGAAATATATCTCTCTAAACAAGGATGAATAATTTTTACTAATTGTAATATTTTGCATTATAGTTTTATGTTTTTTGTAGTATAACTTATTTCACGTTCTTAATAAGATATGAAAATTTAATTCATTCTCGTGTAATTATAATATCGATTATACGTATAGAATAAGCCTCGGAAAAATCTGAACTTCTAAATATATCTCACTTTCTTTTTGTTGATACCCATCCAATTTTCCTCTGTATACCTTCGCTTCGCTTATTCATTATTTCAGTTGATGCTCTTGTATCAACTTATTTTACCATATTTACCCCTATTTAACCCCAACTCTTCAAATCATTTAAAAATATTACCTAATTAGATGTCGTTATAATACATACATGAACCAAGTTTCAAGTGAATATCTCAATTTTATTTCACCAACCCCTTTAATAATCGAGTGTGGGGGGTGGTCGGGTAGTTGAAAAATATTATAAAAAAATCTGGTTTCTAGTATATACACCAAATCCCAAATTTTTGTACTCTTACCAGCTTGCTTTACTTATGTTCCATTATTTACCCCTATTTACCCTCTAATCCTTCAGCGGATAAGTTATAAAGACAATCCAGTACCAGATCTCGTTATGGTACATACGTGCATAAAATTTCAAGTCAATATCTTAAACCGTTCCAGAGAAATCGTGCACACAAAAAAAAGTTACGGGCCGACAGACAAACCGCAAAAAATTTGTTCGCTCAAATTCAAAATCTCGACGTTTCGTGACATTCTAAACCTATTTCAATAAAGAGCAAATTGATAAGGTAAAAAACAGAAGTCATGCAGCGCATGACTACCTGATCTTCGGCTTTTTCCAATAATTGTATTATTTTTTTTGCAGAAACTGTATATTATTTAATTATTTATATTTATATTGGAAATAAAGACCTTTTATTATTATCATTATTATTATTATTATTATTATTATTATTATTATTATTATTTACAATTACTATACTTCCACTTCACTATGTGGATATGGAAGTAATAACATCAAGAAAACTTTTTTATAAACTGCCCTAATAGTATATAAGAAGATCTGAATAATTCTCAATTTGACGACGGCTTCTCATGCTCATTTTCTCGTTCGGAGAATGGGTGTCTGCTTGTTATGTAAAAAGATAATCGACACAATTCAAAATACTCCTAGTACAGACCTCAGGGGATTAATATAATCCTTTTGATTTTTTGATCGGTTTTTAGTAAATGAATTTATTTACCTACTTTGTCTTAAGAACATTTCATTCTAATGGATTACATTTTCATGAAATCTGTCATTCTGGTTTTGGAAATGCTTATCTTTCACGTTGACTTCATGGACGTCCGGGTGAATAGGAAGCGAGATACACGCAGAAACCCATTTTCTATGGAAATTTGACCTTGAATATCGCACCAAGGGCAAAGTTTTGGGAAGAATGCAAGAGATCAATCTCGTAGATGATTCAATTCTCTACAACTTTCACGTTGACTTCATGTACGTCCTACGCATAAGAAGCGAGATATTTGCAAAAAATCGCTTTTTTTAAACTTCGATTTTGAATATCTCGAAAAGGGCGAGCTTTTGTGGATAATTGAATTCTCTACAACTGTCATTGCGGTCTGATTTCTTTGGCGCGAGAAACCATGTTTTTGAGAGTTTGACCTTGAATATCTCGAAACGTTGTGGGAGGTTTGGAAAAAAATAAAAAAGGCAAAATGTAGATAATTTAATTCTCTACAATTTTCACTTGACCTCATGGACATCCGATGCACAGGACGCGAGATATTTGTAAAAAATTATGACCTTCAAAATCTTGGGTAGCCATTCTGAAATTTTTGTGGATTTGGGTTTGGGACACCTCAAAGAACGTCTGTACAAAAATTTAGATTTTTGCTAATTTTGTCCAGGTTTCCTCCGTTTTTATTTAATTTCCGTGGGCAAGTAGGGGACGGTGTGGATGCTAGTTGTTGAATGAGAATTTTCAAATCAGAAATTATACAAATTCATTTTAGGATTTTAATTTGCTAGCATAACCAGAATTCAGGTTATCGAAAGAATGCAAAGATTTCATTAATATTTACACATAGTTTTTGTTTTAGTTCTCATGGATAGTTATTTTTTCTGCTGTTTGTAAAATCCTATAAAGAATATGTTTCAATGCAATTTAAACATGACCTGTACAATTACTAAAGAAAAAAGTACGTATGCTGCGAGAGTAGTCCCGGGCCGCTCTTAGGTCTCTTTTATGCACGCATGTTATTGGCCTGTCGCCCAACGATAAAGATCGTGGCGTTTTCTAAACACATTGTCCTTGATGTGCACTTTTATTCATCGATGTCGTTGGGTCGCTGTTTGGCGTAGAAAGTTCAAATTTGGCGCAGTCGTAGGAAGTGCAAGTAGAATTTTGATTTTGGGAATTAGTCTCAGGGGAAAAATTAGACGTTAAAAGAAATTTCAATGTGATCATGTTTGCTGTCAAATGAAAATACGAATTCAAAAAGATATCATTTGGCTTTTTCATGAGTTTTTTATTAATTTAATGTACTTATCAAGTGTCCCGAATACACAATCCTGGTTCGCATTTATGGCTCTCCTGAATCCATTTTAGACCCCTAGAAAGTGCCTTCTTCGTATTCATGCTCGTCATCTCAACTAGGGAACACGACTGTATATG